>CM050517.1:25657402-26909902 GCA_027563665.1 Antrozous pallidus
CAGACCATCATCACTATATTTTGAGAGGCCAGTTTCAGTAAAAAGTCTTAAGATCTCAAAGGACTACAGAAAAAGGGCTTTGCCTGACTGCCCAATCAAATTAGGATCCTCTGTCCTTTGCAGAATTTATCACAATTTCAAATTATATACTACTTGTCCATTTGCTCTCCTAGAACACTGGTTTCAAAGTGGGCCCCTCCGACTAGCATCAGCATCACCTGTGAACTTAGAAACCCAAGTTCTCAAATCTCTCTATGCTAAGGACTTCAAACTAAGGCATACCTGAGGCCATTCTTTTTTCCACCATAATCCTTCACCACTCTCTGCCTTTGATTCTCTGTCAAAACACAAGTAATGGTGTCTGACTCTCTTGCTGTTTGAAGGTCAGAATAAGTAGTCTTTGCTTTTCTCTTTGGTTGGCCTTTGTTTATTGCACAGTGTGTTGTAAACCAGGCTGGGCTGCCCACAAGGAGGCCACCATGGTTACCCACTTTACTTTGTTCCATAGTAATTGCTCAGGAATGCTGAAAAATGCCTCCATCTTGTGTTAAGTTTATTATTTTAACCATGAGAGTTTGGTGGACTGCTTTTCCATTGATAAATCCTCCCTTCCCTCAACTGATGGATGGAGTATGACATAACCCACATCTGCGGCCTAGACATTCCTGAGCACCTAACCAGGCACCTTATATGGACTATACATTGAACCATCAATCAGCACCTGCCAAATATCCTAAGCCCCCGATTCCTAAGTACCTAAGTGCCTAATACGTGCCTTACATGAAACCACCAATTAGCGCATGTCAAGTACCCAAAGCCCCACTCCTTCCCATTCCTCCCCTCAAAAGGCCTGTCCCCTTTACATGTATTGCTCTCTCCCCTCGGGAGACAGCCCTGCAGGGGTCCTTCTCTAATAAAGCGTGAAGTCCTGGTTTTCAGCCCTCTGTCTCATCTTTTATCCATGGGCTCTATTCATCATTATCTACCTAATGGCAATAATGATGACAATAATGAGGAGGAAGACAACAGGGTTAATAACAGCTAACATTATTGAAAATTTTCAGACTGCCCTGTCTCCTAATAGCAATTATTTACATAATTAATTCACTAAATACCTCTAAAGTTCTCAAAGTGCATCAGCCTGAGCACTTGCTAGAAATGCAAATTTTCTGTCCCTCCCCTGCATACTAACTCAGCCTCCAAGGGATTCTGAGGCAACAATACCTTTGAGAACCACTGGAATAGCTCATGCATTCATTTTAATCCATATCATTGAAAAATTAGAACATTTGAGGCACAGGGCAACTAAGTAACTTGCTCAAATTCACACACTTAGAAAGGGATAAAAGCTGGTTTCAAACCTGGGCAGTCTGATTCTCTATACTGCCTCTCTAATTATGAGAAAAGATATTAAAAGTTTCCAGTCTTCTTTATCTATTAGTCTATGTGGATACTATTCACCTTGTAAGATTTTAAGTAATTAAGTTTCAAAAAAAATAAAGAGATGAGAAGAAAATATTCTTATATTAAAGATTGTCCCCTAAAGACCTAAAGAAGGGCCAGCCATTGGTATTCTATAAATTTCCAAGATTAATTATTTTCCCCATTTTTTCCTCAAGGCTATGTAACAGTGCATTGCTGAAGAACACAAATTAAGGGCAGTCTCAAGCAAATGAAGTCACTTATATGAAAATACTTTTTAAGGAATTATACAAATTCAAGTTACTGCCATTATTGTTAGCTAACAACCTATTAAATATCTGCAAAGTGATCCTCCTTGGTACCTCCTCCCTGTTCTGTGACTTGGGTTGTGTCTACACAATGCCAAAATTTTGGTCAATGCCCCAAGAGAAAGAAATCTGTTGAACCAGTTATTTTGTCCTCTCTAGTCCAAAACAATGTGTGGATTTTTTTTCATCTAGTTATTTTGAGCAAACCAATATGGCCTCAGCTGCTTTGTTTTGAATAAGTAAACACTTTCTATGCCTTTCTCCACACTTAAATCTCCATGAATCCTCATCCCTTAATTGTTTCATGGAACTGTTCTTCCCTCAGACCTTAGCTTACTCTTTCAAGAGGTTTGTCTCATTTCTTTTTCTCTTTCAAACATGTTCTACAATTTCACTTTTCTTGGATGTTTTTCTTGATTCACCAATATAACAACCACTGAGTGGACAGGAAAATATCGGACATTTCCAGTTTTTAAAATCTCCTGGGCAATGAACCTCTTTGCTATTTAAATGGGTTTCTCAAGAGCTCCACTACATAACAAAAATAACAGTAGTAATAATGACCATTACCATTTATTGAAGGCCTGAGATGTTCCAAGATCTTCCAGTGCTCATCCCTACTCTGTAAGACTTCTGATGAAAGGTATATTCCTTAGAAAATAAATGATTTCTTCAAGCTGTCCTGCCTATAAACAGCCCTTCACGTTATGTGAAAATGCTACACCACACTAAGAGTTATGAATATCAAAACACTTCACCTTTGTGATTCTTAATTCTTGTTCTCCATGCACTGCCTTCAGAGTATGCTACATCAAACTTTAACTTCATTTTGGAGATATACTATTGATTTGGGGTCATTTGTAGATATTAAAATTTAAAAGTCTCGTCTAGTCCAGACCAACTTAAAATTATAGCCTGACATTCACTTAAATGCTCATTTCTTCCCTTGAAGTGTCATTAACAGTAACTGGCTTTTTAAATGGAATTTTCCTCCCTGGTTCCGAATAGCATATGACTGAGTTCCTTTGTATTTAATGCTAAACAAAGTTATGTGGGACTGGGTTTGAAAGTTCTGGATTTACATTCTAATTTGTGGTTCTAGTTTTTGCAAATAAAAAGTTTTAAAAACTAAAAAAAAGGACAACTTGGTTTCTGCTGTACCCTGGGGAAGGACTGTGTAATTCAGGAGCAGGCAAATTTGGGAAAAATAGAAGTTTAATTCCAGACATGTATACATATGGCTTGTATTAGAAAAGCTACTCTAAGCATACTGGATTATGATTCACTATAGGCCTGGTGCACAAAATTTGTGTGCTAGGGGGTCCCTCAGCCCAGCTTGAACCCGCTTGCAGTCCAGGACCCCTTAGGGGATGTCCACCTGCTGGCTTAGGTAGCTCCCTGTGGAGATCAGGCCTAAGTCAACCCAAGTGGTCCTGGACTAACCCAGCAGTTGGACATCCCACTTGTGGTCTGGGACCCTTAGCTCCTTACCGCCCACCTGCTCACTACTCCTTACCATTTCGCTCGCTGTTCCTTAGCACTGCTGCAGAGGCGGGAGAGGCTCCCGCCACTGCCATTGCGCTTGCCAGCCGTGAGCCTGACATCTGGCTGAGCGGCAATCCCCTGTAGGAGCACACTGACCACCAGGGGCAGCTCCTGCCTTGAGCATCTGCCCCCTGGTGGCCCGTGCACATCACAGCGATGGGCCGTTCTGGTTGTTCTGCCCTAACGGTAGCTTAGACTTTTACTACATAGATGACTGAGTTCCACCCAGACCACTAAGCATTTGTTATTTTACTTCAATTCATCCTAACGTCCATATTATTAGTCCCGTGGACCTGAAGACAAAATTGCCCTGGTCATCCCCACTGCAGTTAACTGCTCCATGGGAGCAAGCAAAGAATTCACCACAGAACAGGCAGCTGACCTGTCTGTGTGCTGAATGTCTGGTGCTACACGGGCAAGATGCAATCAATGCATGCACCTTACCTTATATTTCATAGAATATTTTCAAATACATCAGAATTTTACCACCTAGTTTATATGTCATCTCCTTTCATTTTACATATGGTAAAACACTCCACAGAGGTCAGAGGGGAGGGAGATAGGGGGAACTAGATGAAAGAAGATGAAGAAATCAGCCTAAGAACATATATGCATAACCCATAGACACAGACAACAATGTGGTGATGGCCAAAGGTGAGAGGGGATGGAGTCTGGGGGCAGGTTGGTAAAGCGGGGAGAAAGAAAGAAGAAAGAGAGAGAGAGAGAGAGAGAGAGAGAGAGAGAGAGAGAGAGAGAGAGAGAAGAAAGAAGAAAGAGAGAGAGAGAGAGAGAGAGAGAGAGAGAGAGAGAGAGAAAGGAGAAAGAAGAAAGAGAGAGAGAGAGAGAGAGAGAGAGAAAGAAAGGAAGAAAGGAAGGAAGGAAGGAAGGAAGGAAGAAAGAAAGAAAGAAAGAAAGAAAGAAAGAAAGAAAAAAAGAAAGAAAGAAAGAAAGAAAGAGGGAGAACCAAGATGGCGGCGGCATAGGTGGAACACCTATCTTGCCGTCATACTCAACAATTTTAATACTACAGCTTAACAAAGGAACAAACACCTTCCAGAATCACCAGAAAGCTCGCCGAGTGAGGATTCCACAAATAAAAGTGAAGATAGGACACTGTGACTCGGAGGAGCGGCGGCGAACAGCGTTGAAAGATTTGCGCGGAGAGAGGTTTGGAGTGCGCGCCTTGGAGAGGGCGGGCGGCTGAACACCGGCCAGTTTTCTAGAACGGGGAGACAAAGACGTCCCACTGGACTGATTCTCCAGCTCTGGGCGAAGTCTAGAGAACCCACTATCATACGGGGTGAAGACTGGACGGTGGGAGGGCACGCCGAAGCTCGGGTGCTGCCGGGTCTCCCGGCTTGTGGAGAAGGCAGCTTGCGCGCAAACAGCTCGGCTGTGTGACGGCCCAGAGAGCGCTCTGCGACTTGTCTCTCATTCGGAAAACCATCAGACTGCTTTGTTTTACGACCCTGGGGGAGACATTGTGCACGCAGACTCATTCTGGGAGAGTCTGAATTCCCCGGCAGCTGGTGGAGCTCCGCAGCGGCTCTCTCTCAGAGGTGCTGGCGGCCATTGCCCCCGGCACAGAGTCCCTGGGGCCGCATAGGGCAGAGCTAACACTGTCTGCTTGGCCTGGAGACTCCGCCCATCCAACCTGAGCACAGCTGAGCTTCACAGACAATTGGCCTGGAGGTCAACCCCTCCAAGTGCTAAAAACGATTAACTGAGCTTAACTTCAGCAAGACTGTGCAACCCATATCCACCACAGGTAACCGGGGAGGCTGAGCCACTGTCCCTAGTAGGAGGTCTACCACACAAAGCTAATTGACCAACTCAGGGAAGCAGCCACCATGCAGCTACATGGAAAGAAATCAGATGTGAAAGAAATGGAGGAAAAAAAACGACTGGACATGGAATTCAAAACCACGGTTATAGGGTTTTTCAAGAGGCTCCAACAAAAGGTCGAGGCCTATAAGGAAATAAGCAAGACCACAAAGGAAATGATCAAGACCAACGTGTAAATGAATGAGTCATACAAGGAAATGAACAAGACCCTCAAGGATATGAACGAGACCTGCAAGGAAATGATCAAGACCAACATGGAAATGAATGAGTCCTACAAGGAAATGAAGGAGACCCTCAAGGATATAAAGGAGACTCTCAAGGATATGAAAAAGGACCAACCAGAAATTAAGCATACACTGACTGAAACAAAAAATATTATCCAAAGACCTAAAAGTGCTCTGGAGCACCCCAAGAACCAAGCTAAAGATTTGAAATACAAAGAGGTAAATTCCACTCAGCTGAAAAAGCAAGAAACCAAAAGAATCCAAAAAATTGAAGATAGTGTAACGAGCCTCTGGGACAACCTCAAGCATACCAACATCCGAATTATAGGGGTGCCAGAAAAAGTGAGAGGCCAAGACAATAAAAACCTATTTGAAGAAATAGTGACTGAAAACTTCCCACACCTGGTGAAAGAAATTGACTTCGGAGTCCAAGAAGTGCACCGAACCCCAATATATAGGAATCTAAAGAGGACCACACCAAGATATATCATAATTAAAATGCCAAGAGCAAAAGATAAAGAGAGAATATTAAAAGCAGCAAGAGAAAAACAGTTGGTTACCTACAGGGGTGCACCCATAAGATTGTCAGCAGATTTCTCAACAGAAACGATGTAGGCCAGATGGGAGTGGCAAGAAATATTCAAAGTGATGAACAGCAAGAATCTACAACCAAGATTACTCTATCCAGCAAAGCTATCATTCAGAATTGAAGGTCAGATGAAGTGCTTCGCAGATAAGAAAAAGCTAAAGGAGTTCATCACCACCAAACCAACGTTATATGAAATGCTGAAGGATATTCTTTAAGAAGAGGAAGAAGAAAAAGGTAAAAATATAAATTATGAACAACAAATACACATCTATCAACAAATGAACATAAAAATCAAGTGAATTGATAGGCTGATGAACAGGATAAACTGGTGAATATAACAGAGACATGGACATAGAGAGGGAATGGACTGACAATTCTTGGGGAGAAAAGGGTTGTGGGAAGTGCAGCAAGAGACTGGACAAAAATCTTGCAACAATGGGAGAGGACAGCGGGGAGGGGGAGGGGAGGGTGGATGGTAGGATAGGTACAGGGTGGAGGGGAGCTATAGGGGGATAAAAAGGGGAAACAATGTAATCAATAAACTGAACAATAAAGATTTTTAAAAATTAAATAAATAAAAAATAAAAAGAAAGAAAGAGAAAGAGAGAGAGAGAGAGAGAGAGAGAGAGAGAGAGAGAGAAAGAAAGAAAGAAAGAAAGAAAGAAAGAAAGAAAGAAAGAAAGAAAGAAAGAAAGAAAGAAAGAAAGAAAGAGAGGAGAAATAGGGCGGGGGGTGGGGGGGGAGAAACCACTCCAATGTGTTCTGCCCAAACTGGCTTGGCTAGTAAATACCAGACTGGGAAACAAACATTTTAAATAAGCTGCTATCTCCTTTCAGTAGAAAAGGAACTGGAGATACACAAGCTTTGCAAAGCATAAGTCACCCTTCAGGGTAAGGAGGCTAGTGGAATCTTCCTCTGAATCTCCTTTCTTCCTTGTGCATTCTTTTGCCAGCAAACCACACTGAAAGGTCCCTGCTGGTGTGGTTGGCTGTTCAGTTGTCAGCACTTGTGGGGCAGAATCCTGCGGGACTTTTCCAATTGGAACTTCCTGGGCACCTGAGTTCGTTCCTCAGCAGGAAGAGACTGTTTGAAGCTCAGGACCGTGGGGCACATGGCTGACAGCCCACAGCCATCCATTCACATGAAATTTTAAGGTGGGAACTGCTAAACAATTCTATTTGTACCTCATGTTCTTTCTTCACGGTAGTAAAAAGAACCAACTTTCCCAAGGTCTCAGAGCATACCCATGCATGATGCCTGGATCTTCAAGGGCCACTTATGGCACCAATCTTTCCTCCCCAAAATACCATTAGAATGTGTTGACAGCTTAGCTTTTATTTTAAAGGAGCCAGTGTGTCTTTAGACAAATCAATTCCAGGAGGAGAGTTTTGGAAAAATGCTGTGGTAACAGAATGACATCTAAAAATTTCCAAGACAGAGAAAGAAGTTGTCAGAGGAGGCCCAGGGACTTTTGGTGAAAACACATGTTCCTCAAAGCTCACTTCTAAATCTTCTTTCTTCTCTCTCCACCATTCCAGAGGGGTTTGCTGAGTAACCGCTGGTGCATTTAGGTACCACATATATTTTTATCTGACATCATTCACTTTTTAACACTTGGTTTTATATTCTGACAATTTAGCCCAAATTTTGGGGTGAAAATGACTAAAGCTTTTTTCTTCTTTTACTCCTTACATTTTTAACACTCTCAAAATTTTGATTTAAATACAATAAAATACGCAACTCTTAAGTGGACAACTTAATGACATTTTACATGTGTATACATTGATATGTCCACCACCTAGATCAAAATATAGAGCATACCCATCAACCAGAAAGTTCCCTCAGGCCCTTCTAGTTAATAAGACCACCCCAGCTCAATGATTACTGCTATTCTGACTTCCATCACTATAGATTATTTTCAACTATTCCTGAAATTCACATTAATAGATTGATAGAGCATGTTCTCTTTTGAATCTGGCTTCTTTTGATCATTGTTTTTGCATTTGATTCACATTGTTTCATGTACCAGCAGTTCTTTTTATTACTGAGTACCATTCCACTGTACTAAAAGTACTTTATATAAAACTAGAGGCCTGGTACATGAAATTCATGTACTCAGCAGGGTCCCTCAGCTTGGCCTGTGCCCTCTTGCAGTCTGGGAGCCCTTGGGGGATGTCTGACTGACTGCTTAGTGCTGCCACAGAGGTGGGAGAGGCTCCTGCCATCACCACTGTTCTCACCAGCCATGAACCCAGCTTCTGGCTAAGTGGTGCTCCCCCTCCCCCACCCCGCCCCGTAGGAATGCACTGACCACCAGGGAGCAGCTCCTGCATTGAGCACCTGCCCCTGGTGGTCAGTGCATGTCATAGCGACTAGGCATTCTGCTGTTTGGTAAATTTGCATATTACCCTTTTATTATGTAGGACTAGAGGCCCAGTGCATGAAATTTGTGCATGAGAGGGTGTGTCCCTCAGCTCAGCCTGCACCCTCTCCAAGCTGGGACCCAAGGAGGGATTTCCAACTGTAGTTGGAAATCCCTCCCACAATCCAGGACTGCTGGCTCCCAATTGCTCACTTGCCCCTGATTGCCCCTAACCACTTCTGCCTGCCAGCCTGATCACCCCCTAACAATTCCCCTGCCAGCTTGATTGATGCCTAACTGCTCCCTGCCAACCTGTTTTCCCCTAACTGCCCTTCCCTGCAGGTATGGTCCCCCCCAAATGCTCTCTCCTGCAGGCCTGGGTCACCCCCAACTGCCCTTCCCTGAAGGCCTGGTTGCCCCCAGGTTCTCTCCTATGCTGGCCTGGTCACCCCTAAATGCCCTCCCCTGCAGGCTTGATTGCTCCCAACTGCCCTCCCTTGCAAGCCTGGTCCCTCCCAACTACCCTACCCTGCTGGCCATCTTGTGGTAGCCATCTTGTGTCCACATGGGGGCAGCCATCTTGTGTGTTGGAGTGATGGTCAATTTGCACATTACTCTTTTATTAGCTAGGATAGAGGCCTCGTACATGGGTGGAGGCCAGCTGGTTTGCCTTGAAGGGTGTCCTGGATCAGGATGGGGATTCCCCTGGGGCATAGGGTGGCCTGGGCAAGGGGCCTGTGGTGGTTTGCAGGCTGGCCACACCCCCCAGTGACCCAAGTGGAGGCCCTGGTATCTGGGATTTATTTATCTTCTATAATTAAAACTTTGTAGCCTTGAGTGGATTCCTTGGCCAGCCAGGGTTTGTGGAAAGCTTGGCTTCATCCATTGCTGGGGAAACCCAAGCCTCCTGCTCACTCTGTGGCTGCAGCCATCTTGGTTGGGTTAATTTGCAAACTTGCTCCTGATTAGTTGGTGGGCATGGCTTGTGGGTGTAGCAGAGTGGTGGTTAATTTGCATATTACTCTTTTATTAGATAGGAGAGTATTGAGAAATTTTTTAGACCTACTTCTGAGTTAATTCTTTATATTACTTGTGTCATCTCAAAAATTTATACATCAAAACCCAGCCTTATAAGAAAAATAACTTTATTATAACTATTTTCACTTTGCCCTCTTGTCCTTAAGGTTATTGGTAACAGAAGATAGGGCAATTATAACATACCCTGCCTTAAACCAGTGTGTATATTGGTCTAAACTGAATTGGAGTGAATATTAATCCAACACAAAGTTCCAGTCCTTAGGAGAGCTAAGTATTCTCAGAGTCATGGTTGGATAGAGGGGAAGGTGTTCCTGCCCACAAGGCAGCAGAAGGTAGAGTTTCTGACAATTACCCTCCAGGATTTTTCTGCTCTGTTGCCCACTGAGAGAGTCTGGTCCCTCCTGGTCTCTTGGGTATTATGATGCTACTTACTGTAGTGCTCTTGTCAGAGCCTCTTGCAAGAGGTTTCTGCACTCAGGAATCTCCCATCTCAACCTAGGTTTATCCAGTCAGCCTATTCTGTTGCCACTTCTTCATCCCCATTGAGTCCCAGAACTCTCAGCAGCCTTGGGTTCTGCAGGCTTCCTTCTGGCCCACCCACTTAGTCACACTCCTCAGATACTCCTCAAGTATCACCTGGGCAACCCTATGCTCAGCACATGTTGAATATAAAACCTGGCTATGTGGCTTGGGATTGTCCTTTGAAACATCTGAGAAACTATGACATCCAGGCATTCCCCAACATTTCAGGGTATTTCTACTGCCCCTTACCAACCCTGATGACAGGGTTCAGCCCTCAGGAGAAAGTCGCATTAGTCCTGTCTGATCTGTTTGTCCTGCTCTCCTGTGGAGTGGGGTCTTGCCATAATCAGATTGTCAGGCCTTGAAACACTACAGAGGTATTTACAAAAAGTGTTCTCAACTTGGGCTACACATTAGAATAATATGGGAAACATTTAAAAAATAGTAGTATCTAAACTTTATTCTCATCTTAGAACAAGTAATTGAACCCAAGTCCCTAGGAATGGATCTGGGCATTAGTATTTTTTAAGGCTCCCCAAGTGATTATGATATGCAAACAGGGTCAGAAACCACAGGTTACAATATTCTTGGCTTTGAGTCAGCCAGGCTTAATTCAATGAGTAAAATGAAATTTCAGAGATTTATAAAATCTCTTTCTAATGATGACATTATATTGCTAAAAGCTTGAGAATGTCAGCTCTGAGAATGAAAACCAAAAGATAACTTTTCTGCTCTAGACTAAGAGTACCTATTATTTCACTGAAATAACAAAACCCATTGGTTCCATGTGTGGGAAGCTGAGGGGTATCATTGGTTTAGGAAATTTAAAAAATTAGTTGAATATTTTCAAAATGCCATACCCATATTCCATTCATTTTTGAAAAATTATTAATTTACTCACTCAATATGGCCCACATCATTCCATAAAGGAATGGCTGAGAACCACAGTAAATAGAAGGGGAATAAATAGTCACTTGTATATTATACTACTAGTAAGTGCAACAACAAGAAAGCCCTTTTCATTTATTCATTTGCTGGACAAACATTTGCTGAGCTAACTTGGGGTCATGAACACATAGGAAGGGCTGAGTGAAGAAACCTGCTCTCTCTCCTTAAGAATTTTAAAGTCCAGAGTGAAAGGCAATCGTATTGAACTGGGAACCGAAGGACATAACTGTGGCTGAGTGAATTAAAGAAGGATTCTCAAAGGTTCTAAGATGAGATGTAGAGACCAGCTTGGGGCACACCTCACATTGCCTCTCCCTCCTTTCCCCTTTACTTCCCCCAACCCCAGGAGCATTTTCCACATAACTACTGTGTGGGAGTCTTTGCCTCATTCATCAGAAAATTTTCTAGCCAAAGTAAGATTTCTGGAAGAATGAGAAGGAGGGAAGACAAGCTGGGTGGATCTCCAAGGAGGTAAGAGAAGCCAGTGGGAAAGGATGACTCTCTGAGAGACCTAAAAGAGTGAAGACAGCCAACAACTACAATCCGAAAGGTGAGGGAAAGCAAAGAAAACAAATGCAGTCTCCTTTATACACCCTCCATTGGGACACACTGGGATTCAGTAACAGGGAAATTTCCCTCCTTTGGAAGACAAAGGGATGGTCTTTTACAATCCTATCGTTTCCTCTTTGTGGACTTTTCCTGTTTGAACCAGGATTTACTGTAAGATTTCTCATATCATGTATCTATGAATTTAAGAAAGGCAAAGGAAATCAGTGCTTTCATTTGATTTGAAGAAGATGGAGAAAGGTAGGGGTTAAAATTTAATGGGAAAAGTTGCCTGATTAAGTCAAAACCTGAAGATACCACACATGTTTCTATTACTAAGAGAAGAAGGGGAAATAGACTTTCCCTTTACAAAATATCCCTTCCAGGGGGAAAAATGTCCCTAAAGCGAGAAAATAGCAAATAGATTCCGAGGAAGAGGACTTGAAAGTATTTCTAATCCTTGGGCAGGGCACTAAGAAAAAGAATCTCGAAAATAATTCACTACATGAGAATTATCAGTTTAGTGAGAAGGCACTGTCTTTCTTATTGGGCACCTTGATACTAAACATTGAAAGAGAGTAAAATGAATTGAGGTAAGAAATGGAACTTTAGTTCCTTTAATTTCATGTTTCTTAAAGACAGAGCTTGGTAATCCATGAAGATCACACCCCCACAAAGAAAAACAAAAGTTAACCACACAGACTGAAGAGTTGAGTCATCATAAATCAAAATAACGTTTAAAAAACAAACTCAGCCTGAAAAGCCATAATCATCTCAAGTCGTAGTCTTGCCAAAAAAGTGGTTTTTGACCAAAGAAATTGGAAAGGCTAGGGCTATCACCAAAGTGGTGACAGATATTCCTTTATGATTAAATGCTTTAACATCACCAATCAGAAACAAAATAATTTAAAATTCCAAAGCAAAGGATTTTATTTCACTAATGAGAGAAGAAGAGAAAAGTGATAATTTAGAAAAGATGTAAAATTAATTTGCCTATCTTTCTAATTAACCAGTTAGAGTTATTTGCTGTCTTCTTTTACATTATTGCTAATAATTTTATGTAGCTTGTAATTATTTTGTTTTGTCATTTTAATCAAGAAAAATTCTGTTGTTAAAAGAAAACAAAGAACACAGAAATCCACTAGAGTTGGCACTAAAGGGACTTTTAGCCTATGGAACTGGGGTAGCTTCTGGAATTGAAGGCAAAAGTAAAGCCACCTCATGGGAACCTGGGACACAGTAGAAACCAGATAGGATTCTCTCTCCATCTCTCTCCACCTCTCTCAGGGGCTGACACAGACCTTTACTCAGCTCCTCTCTACAGCATCTTCTCCCTTTCTCTCTGCAGTTTAGACCAATAAGCTTTCCTTACTAATGAGACACCTGGCCCCAAAGTTCTGCTCAAAGTGGCAGTTTTTTGCATCTGAGTCTACATCAGCAGGTAAGCCTACCCAATTCAGAACTTTGTCTCAATTTAAAATGATCAGTAGAAGGAATCTAACTGGCCAGCTAGTGCACTTCTAGCTCATTACCAACTGGGGGGAAGGAGTAGAGAGGGGTGCTCAGAGTCACATGGCCTGTCACCAATTTAGCGGGGATAAGGCTGCCTGAGATGACAGCACGGGCAGCTGAAAAGGACAATGTGAAGGACAGGCAGAGATGACACAGGAAGGACTAGCAACTCTCAGAGCACCTGTAGTATAGGACTTAGATTTCTTGGCATCCAAGAGAGCGCTAGCTGGTGGAGAGATGAGAGGTGGGCAATGACCATAGCTTTTTAAATAAATATTTCCTCTTATCCCTCAAAGGATATTCAGGTTGCCTCTCACAAAATATGCATTAAGCAATGTGTACTGAAAGAATAAGCAAAAGACAAGCTAAAATACATTTCAGGGAAATGTTATCAACAAGAACATTAGTGATTTTTCAGTTGAGTTCTGCTTACTGGATCTGAGTCAAAGGGTTTGAAGTCCTGATGGTTCTCCCCCGGATGACCTCACTAGTAATATGGAAGAAGGTGCAGCATTGCTGGGCATGCACCAGGATTGGATTTCAGACACCCCGTTAGTTGGGTCTACTTTCTACAAGTTAGTTACCTGGGATTTGGACTAGAGCCAGACAGCACAGAGACAGGCTAGGGCAGTGGTCGGCAAACTCATTAGTCAACAGAGCCAAATATCAACAGTACAACAATTGAAATTTCTTTTGAGAGCCAAAATTTTTAAGCTTAAACTTCTTCTAATGCCACTTCTTCAAAATAGACTCACCCAGGCCCTGTGGTATTTTGTGGAAGAGCCACACTCAAGGGGCCAACGAGCCAAATGTAGCTCGCGAGCCGCAGTTTGCCGACCACTGGACTAGGGTGTCATTGCTGAATCCTCTCACCCAAGGACACACTGGCCTCCCGCTCAGCCCACTTCTGCACAGCCCAGCCATCAGAGGTCCCTGTTTGTGTTCTGACCAACAGAGACACCTGTCTAATGCAAAATTAGCTTATTTATGAATTTTAAAACTTTGGAACATAATTTTCTGTAGTCAAACTTTAAATAGCTATGATGTTGAAGTCTGTCACTGACCATTAACAGATACTGATTTATACCCACTCTGCACCCAATTCTGTGTCACAAAGAGACACAGACCTGACACCACAGGCATGGAGCCAACCACCTAGCAGGGCTATAGGTTCTACACAGGTAGTTAGCTGTCCAATTTGACATAAAGAGCCTGTGTTCTATGTAATGTCAGCAGCCCAGCTAAATTCTCTTTTGGTTCTCTAGTTAGTTATTTGTCATATTGAAGGACACCGCAAAGGAAATTACATACTTAAATATTCTGTAGTGCAGTGACTAATGCTAAGAAAGAGACAGAAAAGGCCATCTTTATTGTGGAAAGAGAATGGAGGGGATTCACATTATTTTTCCTTTCTCTTGCCTCTAGCAGCATCTCCTGAGGGCAGGCCCAGTCACTCGTAACAGCACGCTAAAGCCTTGTCTTCCTGTGCAGAGGAATCAGTAAAGGGGAATGTGGCAGATAAAAAGTATGGCTAAAATCTAAGCAAGGGACCCCCAAATTCTGTGTATGAGTAACACAGTCCTAGGCTCAACCTCAAGCTGCCACATGCATTTCCTATATCCAAAGAAGCAGAGCAAGGCACTGAGAACTGAACTATAACATAAACCATCACCCAGCCCTGGACCAACCCTGGTGGCCAGCGGCAGACCCAGAGCACGGCAAAGCCTTTGAAGTCTGCACTGACGTGGAACCTCCACTGAAAGAAGCTGTGAGAGAACATGCAGCCTGCACCTCCCCAAGCTGGGTGCCTGCTCAAACCAACCAACCAACCAACAGACAAGCCAATACTCTCCAGGTGGATTTAACAGAACACAGACTTGCAGCATAATACTCAAAATGTCAGCGCTCAGATTAGGATGAAGTCAAGTTTGCATTGGGTGCAAAATTCAAGATAAATGGCATTTTAATGCTATATCTTAAAAAGTGAAAACAGATGCAAAAAAAATCCCACGATGTACAAAATTTAAAAAAAATTCTAAATAAAGACAGGAACAGGATTACTAATTTTTCCTTGCGTCAGGCTCTGCTATGGCTCACACAGCAGCATTACTGATGCTGGAAGCAGAACCCGGGAACCCTAGGGTCAGCCTCCCTATGCCTCAAGCAGGGTAGAGAGAAATGGAAAGTAAATCCAGAAAGGTGACGGAAGACACACCAAACACCTTAGAGAGAGCCAAGACTTACAAGCACTAAATATTGGTGTTCATCTGAAAACAGAGATGTGTTGAAAGGGTTTACATGGAGAAATTAGACTACCAGCTCCCCAGGGAATTTGAACTCAGAGAAGTTGCTCAGGAAAAACAAGTGCAGTTGAAGAAAGGAGGATTAAATGAAAACCTGTATTCTGAACCACGGACATTCCCACAAGCCAACTGCAATCTCCTTTCTTTCTGCACCCCGGTCTAAGGACACCAGCAGATGGGCCTAACCAACACTGACCTACTGCCCATCTCCCCTGATAGACTAGAGAATTCATCTTAGGAAGAACTCAAGAGCCCTAAAGACAAGATTGGCACATATCAACTGCACTGGCTGTAAAACATGTCTGCAAATGACAGCATTCATTCCATCAAGGAGTGGAGTCCAAGTCCCTCTATTTGAATATAGACTAGCCTTAGCGGCTCAGTCCCAGTGCCAGCAATGCTATAGAGGTGACAGGGTATGGCTTACCAGGCTAAGTCAGAAGAGACCATCCCTAGAGTTTCCATCTCTGTCGTGAGATACATACCTCAGTTGCCATGTTAAAGATCCAGCTACTGTGCTGGCTGCCCTGATGGAGAGACACATTGAGACAGCAAGCCTCTGGAGGAGCCTGGACTTCCAGCCTCCAGTCCCATGGGTCTTTCTAGCCCAAGAACCAGATGTGAGAGTGCCAAAGCTTCCTTCTGACCCAAAACCACTCACTCTGACAGCAATTGCATGAGAGACTCTGAATGAGGACCACCTACTTGAGTCTATTCGGTACTCAGGATTATGAGAGACTATAATAATAAATGTGCTGCTGTTTCTTGCACTAAGTTTGGAATGATTTATTAAAAAGCAACCAGGTAATCAGAATTATGACATTTCTAGTTCTCTGAAATAAAAATGTATATTCTCATCATTATCCAACAGTTGCTTCTAAATGACTATTTGGTTCTTAAATTAAAATATAAATAACCAGAGTCACAGGGAAGCTAGTAAATAAAAGGCAAGAACTAGTAAAACAATCAGAAGGAAGGTGACCTGGATCAAACAGAGAATGCAGCGAACAGAAGAAAAGTTGAACATAAAGTTGAGAAAATTTACCACAAAGTAGAACAAAAAAATTTTAACAAGCAAGAGAATTGAGAAGTTAGATAATTCATCCAAGAGATCTACCATCTGGTAATAGAAAATGAATACGCTGTTGTTACACATAAGAACACGGATGCATGTGACAAACAAAAGAATGAATAAAACAAACCAGATGTAAAAGAGAACATACAGTATGATTTTGTCAATATAAAGTCAAAACCAGGTAAAATGAATCTATGGGGCAAGGAGTCAGGTAGTGGTTATCTTTGAAGGAATAATGACCAGAAGGGACCAACGCATGCTGATAATTTTTTTTTTTCTTGATAGGGCTGTAGGCACACAGGTGTGTTCACTTCATGAAAATCTGAACTATACATTCATTAATTGTACATTTTTCTGTTTGTATGTTATACTTTAATAAAAAGAATATTTTAAAAATTGTTTTAATTAAGGGAGAAAATCAAGCCATCCATTTATATTGCATTGTAAATCCAAGAGTAATAGTGTCCATTTCAGAAATGAAATAGCTGTCTAAATTTAAAAAATAAGCAAACAAACAAACAAAAAAAACCCCAGGAACTAACTTGAATTGATTCCCACTGGCCACAGATGGGACAACTTAACTTGAACATTACGAGTAATTAGAATAAGAATAAATACAATGGAATAAAACACATCCAACATGTTTAAGTTCTTGATAATAAAAAGCAGTTTTTATTTGTCACCAGAACAATGATGGGAAAACTGATTGATTATTTAATAAGGGGAAGAATCAGGCCTTTATTTTGCAGTTCCTTACAAATGAAACCTCAGAGGAACTTCAGAGTTGATGAGATTTCTCTTTGTGTATCACTCCAGCTAATCAATTAAGAAGATATTAGAGGCCAAGCGCATGAAATTCACAAGACCCAGAGTCCAACCCACCGCTGCCGTGGGACCCATCAATGTACCTCCTGGTGACCAGCCGTTTGGTCATCTCGGCATTCTAGCCACTGGCTTTTTATAATATAGATGATGTAATTAGAATATCATCACTTTGCAATCCCCCCAAAATTACTGGATGGATGGTTACTAGGATCACAAAAATAGACCAGTAATCATTCCATGCCCGTGTTGGAGGTACTCACCACCACTTACGGGTCAACACCTCAGAGAAACCATCAGCACAATCCGGAGTGTAAGAAACACTAAGGGGCAAATCACTGGTTTTTCAGTTAAAAAATTACAAGGAAAACAAAAGAGAGAAAGATGGAGGAGTCTATAGATTGAAATCTTCTTAGGAGGAGACACATCAACCAATTGTAATGTTTGGATCTTATTTGAATCCTAACTACAAAAAAAATTTATAGAATATAACTAAATAAATAATAAAAATGAATGAGTGTATGAGGCAATCAGGGAAATATAGACCCTGTCTGACTATTTGATGTTATTAAGGAATCATTGCTCATATTTTAGGTTTTGATAACAGCATTGTGATTTTTTAAAAGCATCTTTATCTTTCAGAGATACATAGGAAGTTCAGATGAAATTGGCTTCCAGGTGACTGGGAAAGACAGACAAGGAAGATAGTGATAAAAATGAAGTTGATGTTTGCTGAGGAGGGTGATGGGTTTTAAGGGGTTATTACATTGTTCTCTCTATTCTTGTTTGTAATTTCCTATCTTACTTAATAATAGACAAATATGTAAAATGACCATACCTCCGCTATGTCCATAGCCAATCAGAGTGAGTATGCAAATTAACCCACCAAAGATGGTGGGTTAATTTGCATACATAGGCACCCAGTGCCTGTGTCCCAGGAACATCCTGGTACCCGGGTCACTGTGAGGTAAGCCATCAGAGCCAAAGGGGCAGGGGTGGAGCCAGCCATCCATTGACTGCAGGGGCTGGGGGTCCCCTAGCTAAGGTCCCTGGCCCAAGGCCGAAAGTGAGCCATCAGTAGGACATCCCCTTAGGGCTCCCAGTATGTGAGAGGGGCCAGGTTGGGCTGAGGGACTACATACTCTCAGTGCACAAATTTTGTACTCTGGGACCCTAGTTGCAGCATAAAAGCCTTTTCTCATCTCTTGTGGTATAGTTATTAAGGAAAGAACACTGATGAAGCTCCTGAAGCCTTGGCATCAAATCTGAACTCCCAGAATGGGGGCAGCATAGAGGCTTAGAAGCTGAGGGAAAGAGACGAGGCAGAGGGCTTCTTATAATGATCACTCTCCCTGTTCTCAGCATCTTGAGAAAGTGTGTCAGCCAAAGTTAGGTGGTAATTAAATGTGTAAAACTTAGTATAACTAAAATGTCTACACTTTTATTATTATTATTTAGTAGGCAGTCTTTATTTATTTATTTTACTTGGTAAAATGGCCTGAGAGTTATTACGTTTTTTCCCTTCAAATCAGTAGAGAGATGCAATGGGCAGTATTTTTGTCTCTCTATCATGCTTCTTTTCCCCCTTCTTCCAGTTCCTTTGAGGAACTCTTTAATCCCATGTGGCCGCAAATGGGCTGTTATTCACAACCTCAGTCTGTATCACAAGAATGATCTTTAAATGCAGATACACCAGTCAGTAGTCTCCATTCTCCTAACCACAGGCACCGATCAGTGTTGGTCTCAAGCCCAAAAAGGCAATTAGAGTCTTCTCAGATATTGACATATGATACATTTCTCTTCTCCATGGCCAACCTGGGAAGATGTAAGTCTAGGACTTCCTATGGCCACCCTTCGCAATATCTGAGCAGTCTGCACAAAGAATTAAGTCAAGCAAAGATATAGATTGAGAGCCTAATCATGCCTGCAGCTTGGATCTATCCTGACTTCAGAGTTATATGAGCCAAAAATCTTTTAGCATTAAACTGCTAAGTAGAGTTTTAGGGATTTGGGGCCAAAGAGCCCCAATTTATAGAAGCCTTCCCTCAAACACATGCTTGCCAAGCAACCACATCCCCTCTTATCAGAAATTTTATTTCCCATCAAAGTTAGAGGTTCCTGGACATTCTTGTAAGTAGCTGGGCCCATGTTATGTTCCTCTGAGCTTTTCAATATGCAGTCACTGAAGAGCTAATCCCTGAGGGTTTACCATATTCCCATGTAGTGGACACCTATGCGTTGCCTGCTCAATATGCCTCTTGAACAAGAAACTGCTCTTGCCTTTAGCTTTGTCCACCATTTAATAGTTTAGGATGGACAACAAGGGAAACAGCCTTTCCTCAGAATTTTTGAACTAGACCCCAAAAGAGGGGCTTATTCCCCTCAGGGGAGGCAGCCATGAGACTGAGAACTCAAGAACTAACCATGGTCATGTTCATCATGAGGAGGACTGCAGGTCACATAGAGAAAGAACCAGAGACAAGAGACAGGGAGAAAAACTTGCCAACTTTCATTGTTCCTGCACTCCAGCTATACCCCTGACCCTGCTAAACCCAAGTGTTTCAACATTTCCTGGAATTCTTTATTTTGCCTAAACTAGCTCTAACTGGATGTTTGCCACCCATATGAAACTACGTAAAGTACACAGGCACAATGCCAGTATGTCTGAGGACATAACAGTGACCAAACCAAACTCCCTATCTTCAAGGAGCTTCAAGTATACTGTGAAGACAGGTCAGTAAGAGCAGCTGGTTTCAAAACAGAGAGGTAAGCTCTGTGAAGGCGATGAGTGCAGGGCACTATGCAGCCCATGGCAGAGGAGCTCAGAAAGGCCTTCCAGTCAGGACACTATTTGTGGGAGCTGAAGAACTATTAGGGCCTAGACCAGGAATCTCAACCTCAGCGCCATTGACATTTGGGGCTTGATAATTTTTTGTCCTGTCACTTGTTGGATGCGTAGCAGCATCCCTGGCCTCTCTATGCACTAGATGTCTGTAGTAACACTACCACCCACCTCCAGGCCTGCAAATCAAAAAACTCCACAGACTCAACCAAATGTTCCCCAGGGTGAGAGTGTGTGTGTGTGTGTGTGTGTGTGTGTGTGTGTGTGTGTGTGTGTTGGAGGGGGAGGGGAGTGTCACTTCCATCCTTGTTTCTGTAATAACATCAGAGGGGTGCTGCCTGAAAGATGGCCAATGGAAAATGATGACTGCCTTATGGAACAACAACTCGATTTCCTCATCAGAGGTCTTTTCTGCGGCCAGATGTTGACAGCTTGCTAGCAGCTTACATTCCTCCAGCATTGCCTTGGTGCATGCCTGGGGAATTTGTTGACACATTCTTGTTTCAATGGGATAAATCCCTTAGCCACCAAGTCCTGCTGTGAACCACTTCCTTCTGAGAAGGCTTTTGTGTCGTGTGTGTGTGTGTGTGTGTGTGTGTGTGTGTGTGTGTGTGTGTGTTGAGAGAGAGAGAGAGAGAGAGAGAGAGAGAGAGAGAGAGAGAGAGAGAGAGAGAGGAGAAAAGGAAAAGAAAGGAGAAACATCGATGTGAAACCTAGGCATGTGCTCTGACTGGAAATTAAACTCCAGACCTTTGGGTTCCCCAGACTACACTTCAACCAAGGAAGCCACACCTGTCAGGCAAGGCTTTTGTGTCTTTACTGAAGAAAAAAACTTCTCTGTAGAGAAGCCCCACTGCCCATTTAGAGAAATAACACCAAGTACCCAGTGGTCATGATCCTGAATCAATCATGGCAACTTAAATGATTTTGGTTCAGGATATGATGCCAAAAAAAAATTATGGAATGCCTCTTTGTTTTTCAGAAATCACAACCAAAAGCCACTTACATTTTATCAGTGCTCTTGTAAAATCTATAGTACTTGTGAAATTTTTTCTGGGTTCTCTGAATACTCCCTATGTAACAAACTTGTTTCTCTATAAATAAGAAACCTGATGAGAGGTAAGTGAACAGGTACAACCACTTTTCAGTTCTTCTAGTTACTTATGGAAGGACTAACTCATACATTCCTCTCATGAAGTCTGTTTTCTGTATTCTTGAATAGTTTTCCTGAGTGAACTGTAAATCAGAGGGAATCATACCTACCTCACAGAGTTGCACTAAAGATTAAAGGGTAGCACACCATACTTCACTTAACTGAAAAAGCACGATTCTCCACATCTCAGCATCTCCAGAATGGGAATGTATCTTATAACCTGCATCATCTTAAACCCTGTTAGCAAGGCAGCAATCACAATCTAGCTGTCCTCACCAGCCCACTGCAGCAACTAACCCTAGGGGCATGCCTAGCAACTCCTCCACTTTCAGTCTAGACCATTTCAGAACGATTTAAGGAAGGAGTGCGGGCCCCGGTAGTTGTCTGAAAACCTTCTGCTTAAGAAGGTGCCACCCCCAGCCTTGCAGAACAGGTGTCAGCAGTGAGGAAAGAAATCCCAGAGGTCATAAGGGAGCCTCCTGTGAGAAATGCTGTGTCACCTGCATTCTCAAGGCACAGAAGACAATATTAAACAGAGAAACAAGAACCTCAGCAACTCTGAGTCAAAAAGTGATTCAATAAAAACAGACTCAGAAAGCAAGAGAAAGAAAAAACTTTTAGGAATTACTCAACCAACATTGCTTATGTTTTCTCATGTATGCACAAGAGTGATATGATTCAACACACCATTGTTTAGCTAAGTCCAAAACAACTTTTTTAGTATGTATACAACGGAAAATCCTGTGTGACATTAAAGCATCTAACAACACTTCAATTGCATATTTTTAAATTCCTTAGTGATTCCTAAAATGATGATGTACCTGACATTTGTTCCATATTTGAGGAATTACAATGCAGAGAAGGCCAATACAGTGGCTCACACCTAGTCTGGCCTCAACAAACTGTAGATGTTGTTACCATTTTATAGCTCTTGTTTGAATCAAGAGACAACATTTGAGGATAATCTGCACAATTCCAATGTGAGCCAGAGGATGATGCTATAGTATAGCTTAAATGCTAATGTCCTTTATAAGCTATTAATTTCATTTGTGAGTTTGAATCCTGAAGTCATGACTGTGAAGTGTAATTTGAACCATATTCTCCCTTTTCCTCTTTCGCCAGCTATCTTATCTATGTGGTGGCCACTCCAACAGTGTAAGGAGGCAGGCAGGGCAACAGAACTAGGACTTACAATGACTCTATCCCATCAGCTTACATGCCAATACTTCATTATGTCATCATTATGCTTCTAATTCTTTTAATTAAGTCTCACTGGAATCTAGAGGAAGAAAAGGAAGAATATTAGAATATGAAATTCCCCCAAACATGGCTCCAAGTCAGGAAAACTATTCAAAGAATGTAAATTTAAAGAAGGAAAGAAAAGATCTAAAATCTTGAAATATTCTGGAAAAGAAGTCACATTTATTAATAATATTTTAAATTGCAAAAAAATATATACCTGTTATGGTCAAATGGATAAACAGATATGGAAGAATGTGTGTGGAATCTTTGTTGTAAACAAACAGTAAATGTGGAGTATTGTCCCTTCTGATTAGCAAAGGACTTCCATTTAAAAGATGTTTACCTAGAAGGAATTCTTACCATTTGCAACAGGATGGATGGAACTGGAGAGCATTATGCTAAGTGAAATAAGCCGGTCAGAGAAAGATAAATATCACATGATCTCACTCATTTATGGAATATAATGAACAACATAAACTGTTGAACAAAAACAGATTTAGAGACAGAGAAACATTGATCAGAACATGAAACCTCAGAGGGAAGGTAGGGGAGAGTGGAGAAAGGGGGAGGGGTCAACCAAAGGACTTGTATGCATGCATATAGGCCTAACCAATGGACATAGACAACAAGGAGGTGAGGACATGAGTGGGGGAGATGGGAGATTAATGGGGAAATAAGGACACATATGTAATAACTCAATCAATAAAGGAATTTAAAATAAGATGTTCACCTAAATCAAAGCCCATTTTGTATTCTTTTAATACTTATACTGAGTAATTTTTTAAACTTTATTCATAGAATACAGATTTTAATTGATTCAATTATAAAATAAGTTATTAGAATATTCAACTCATTACACATAAAAATTACTGTAGAAAATTTTCCTGATAATAGTTATTTTCTGGAAACTAGTTCAAATATATATTATATATATATCAGTGGCCCAGTGCATGTGGGGGAGGGGGTTGTCTCTCAGTCCGGCCTGCATCCTCTCCAATTTGAGATCCCTGTGGGATCGGGCCTAAACTGGTAGTTGGACAATCCCCTCGCAATCTGGGACTGCTGGCTCCTAACCACTCACCTGCCTGACAGCTTGATCACCCCTAACCACTCTACCTGCTGGCCTGATTGCCCCAACTGGTCTCCTCTGCTGGCCTGGTTGGCCCCAACTGCCCCCCCCCACCAGCCTTATCAGCCTCAACTGCCCTCCCCTCCTGGTCTGATGACCCCAACTGCCTTCCCCTCCTGGCCTGATCACCCCTAACGGCCTCTGCCTTGGCCCCACCACTATGGCTTTGTCCTCTGGGGCTGGGCTGCAATTAGGAACTCCCCAGCGCCCGTGGCAAAGCTCCGCTGTGGCTGGCCTTCACCGAGGGCCGTGGGGGGTGAGGGGGCAGATTGCCCACTGACTGGGGCTGGGCTGCAATCGGGGCAAAGCGTCGCGATGGCCAGCCTTAGCCATGGGCCGCAGGGGGCTGGATCGCCCGCTGGGGCTGGGACTGCTATCCAGACCCAGGCGCCCACAGCGAAGCACCACCATGGCCGGCGGGGGCGGAGGGGGCCTGCCCACCATCTTGCTTGGGGGTTAATTTGCATATCGTTCCTATTGGCTGGTAGCGCAGCGAAGGTACAGTCAATTTGCATATTTCTCTTTTATTAGATAGGATATATATATATATATATATATATATATATATATATATGTGTGTGTGTGTGTGTGTGTGTGTGTGTGTGTAAAGAGTAAGTCCTCACTTGTCATCAATTGGTTCTATGACTTTAGGCAAAACTGCATTTCATAAAACTAGCTTTAGCATAGGACAATTGATATCAACAAGAGTTAAGTTGAATGAAACATTATTTGAGGACCTGTGTGTGTATGCATATATACATGCATATGTGTGTATATCTTATTTATACATATGTAAACCCATGTAAAAACATCCAGTAAATTAGCCCACTGCAGTACTATGGTTCCCTTCCGTCTGAATCAGTCACGGGACCCCAGGACCTGGTTTCCTTTCCTATAAAGCCGGGGATTGGAACAGATCTCCAAGGCCCCTTCAAAATGAGCCCCTAAGCCACATCTGTGTTGTTGAGATTACTGGCCACCAGAGGGCGGCAAAGCACCTCTGAATACCTTTCTTCCCTTTTTTAGTTCAAGTCAGATTATGAAATTCTGGTGTTTGCTTTTTCTGTTTATGTCTTCTAATGTTAATGAATAAAGTTACATTTTTAAAAACTGAAAATATTACATTTTAGGACATTGGTCATTGATTTTTCTGAATGAGCACACCCCCAAATTTCTCTCCATGAGTTATGTTCCCATTTTTCAGTAGTGCTTAGAATTGGCATATTAATACGGGATGAAAGATAACGACTTCCAGTCCTAACCATGTAGCTTATTAAATTAAACTGGGTGATTCTGGCAGAAGGATCTTTGGCAAGATTGATGTTCTCTTATCTGAGTCTGAAAAGCAAGACAAAGGAGATTGCCAGCCTGTGGAGTCCCGCCGGGGCCTACATCGAAGGAAATGAAACGTTCTGTAATCTAATCTGTGGTCCTCTTTCAATATAAAGTCACTGCAAACTGAGGAACACAAACTAACAGATAGGATGTGCTCAGAACCCCAATGAACAATGTTATTCGCATTGCAAATAAATAATCACCTAAATAAATGGATATTTACTGATTATCCCCCAAAAGAATGACAACAGTGATGTTGTAGCACTGACTCTTTTTCACAGGACTTGAAGTCATTCTCCTGGAATTGGAAGAGATGGTGGCAAGAAAGCAGAGGTCAGATGACTAATAAAGGCGACGAAGAAGGGATGGGAGGGTGTGTGTTACCTGCACAAAGAGGGAATAAAGCCGGGTGTGCTGTGCCAGACCTCTGTTTTGGCTTCACACCGGTGTGGTGACTGGACCACTCTGAAGATTCCAATAGTGGAATCGCAGCATCAGGGAGAACCGATGCTGCAGACTTGGGATGTGCGTGAGACTACTGCAAACCTGACAAAACACGTGAAAAGGCCCTTTTACTAAATACTAAAAAAAGAAGGAAAAAAGAAGGAAAAAAAAGAAAAAGAAATCCTCTGGCATGGTAAGTGCTGTGGACCTCAGAGCTAACAGAGGTGACATGGTGGTAAGAGTTCACAGACATGGGAAGTAAAATGGCAGGCCACAGGACAAGGCAACAGCAACAGGTAAAAACGTGTTGGCAGAAAGCTGGCAGGAGGAATTTAAAAGGCACGGAACAGGTTTAAAATGAAAATGGTGTGAGGTGAAGAAAGCAGACAGCCATGGTAGCTTTTCAGGCACCAATCCTTGGAAATAACAGATACATTTGAATAACAAAAACATATTTCTCTAAGCCTCAGGTAGATAGAATGCTGGAATTATTAGTAGCAACCCTACCTTTCTCTTCCCTTATTTCATTTTTAGATCTAACACTATTGAGTTTAAACATTAATCAGATAAAGGATATGAGACAGGAAGTTGGAAACCTACAGTTGTTATTATTTGCTTGAGAGTCACTGGGATGGGTAGTTTAGCTTTCCTGAGTCTCAGGCTCTTACAGTGTAAAATAAGAGTTTATACTAAATAAACTAAGGCCTTCAACAGCAGAGCCACATGTCCATCTCCCGATGTCTTCCAACCCAGGCTCTGTTTCATACACAAATACCAGGGCACGTACTAATCATGACTTTGTTTGTAGGTGAAACAATTATTTGCCTAACTTATTTATTTACTTGTTTGTTTATTTAATCTTTATTGTTGATAGCATTACAGAGGCATCCCTTTTCCCTCTTCCCCCATTGTCCTCCTCCACCCAGATCTTGCCCCACCCAGGCCTTCACCACACTATCATCTGTGCTCATGGGTAACACATATATGCATACTAGAGGCTCGGTGCATGAAACTTGTGCATGGGGGGCAGGAGGGTGTCCCTCAACTCAGCCTGCACCCTCTCCAAACTGGGACCCCGCTAGGGTCCTTCTCACAATCCACGACTGCTAGATCCAAACTGCTTGTCTGCCTGCCTCCCTGATTGCCCCTAACCGCTTCTGCCTGCCAGCCTGATCACCTCCTAACCACTACCCTGCCAGCCTAATTGATGTCTAACTGCTCCCCTGTCAGCCTGTTTGCCCCCAACTTCCCTCCTCTGCCAGCCTGGTCACCCCTAACTGCCTTCCCCTGCAGGCTTGATAGCCCCCAACTGCCTTCCCTTGCAGGCCTGGTCCCTCCCAACTGCCCTCCCCTGTTGGCCTAATGGCCCACAACTGCTTTCCTTTGCAGGCCTGGTCCCTTCCCCTGCTGGCCATCTTGTGGTGGCCATCTGTGTCCACATGGGGGCAGGATCTTTGACCACATGGGGGCAGCCCTCTTGTGTGTTGGAGTGATGGTCATTCTACGTATTATTCTTTTATTAGATAGGATAGAGGCCTGGTACATGGGTGGGGACTGGTTGGTTTGCCCTGAAGGGTGTCCTGGATCAGGGTGGGGGTTCCCTTGGGGTGTGGGGCAGCATAGGTGAGGGGCCTGTGGTGGTTTGCAGGCCGGCCACACCCCCCAGCGACCCAAGCAGAGGCCCTGGGATCTGGGATTAATTTATGTTCTACAATAGAAACTTTATAGCCTAGAGCGGAGACAAGCCTTCTGCTTGCTCCGAGGCGACAGCCATTTCTGTTTGAAACTTTGTAGCCTAGAATGGAGGCCTAGGTGCTAGGGCTACAGAAGCATGGCTTCCTCCATTGCCCCGGCAACCCTAGCCTCTGCTCTCACCAGCTCCGTGGCTGCTGCCATTTCTGTTGGGATTATGTATCTTTTATAATTGAAACTTTGCAGCACTGAGTGGAGGCCTAGGCAGGCAACTGCAGGCTGAAAGCTTAGCTTCCTCTGTTGCCAGGGAAACCCAAGCCTCCCTCCTTCTCTCAATGGCAGCAGCCATCTTGGTTGGGGTTTATTTGCATAATTTACTTCTGATTGGCTGGTGGGTGTGACTGTGGGCATGGCTGATCAGAGGTACATTCAATTTGCATAGTACTCTTTTATTAGATAGGATAAATTCTTTGGTTAATCTCTTCCTGCCTCCCCTGCCCCAATTTCCTCTGAGATTCATCAGTCTGTTCCATGTTTCCATACCTCTGTTTCCATTTTTTTATCAATTTATTTTATTTATTAGATTCCTTGTTTAGTTTTATTTTTAGATTTAATTGTTGATATGTATCTGTGGCCATTTTATTGTTCAAATTTTTTATCTTTTTTTTTTCTTCTTAAAAAAACCTTCAACATTTCATGTAATACTGGTTTGGTGGTGATGAATTCCTTTCACTTTTGCTTGCCTGTGAAGCTCTTCATCTGACCTTCAATTCTAAATAAGAGCTTTGCTCGGTAATCTTGTAGGTCTTTGCTTTCCATCGTTTTAAATATTTCCTACCACTCCCTTCTGGCCTGCCAAGTTTCTGTTGAGAAATCAGTTGACAGTCATATGGGCATTCCCTTGTAGGTAACTAACTGCTTTTCTCTTGCTGCTTTTAAGATTCTTTGTCTTTAACTCTTGGCATTTTAATTATGATGTATCTTGGTATGGGCCTCTTTGAGTTCATCTTGTTTGGGACTTTCTGTGCTTCCAGTACTTGTATACCTATTTCTTTCACCAGGTGGGGGAAGTTTTCTGTTACCATTTCTTCAAATATGTTTTCAATATCTTGCTCTCTCTCTCCTCCTTCTGGTATCCTCATAATATGAATGTTGGTACACTTGAAGCTGTCCCAGAGGCTCCTTACACTATCTTCATATTTTTTAATTCTTTTCTTCTTTTTGCTCATCTGATTGTGTGTTTTTTGCTTCTTCATATTTCAAATCACTGATTTGATTCTTAGTGTCCTCTACTCTACTATTGATTCCCTGCAAATTCTTCTTCATTAGTAGCTTTACCTAATACATAGAAACAAACACAGGCAAGCAGCCAAAATGCAGAGACAAAAAAAATGTAAAAAATGAAAGAACAGAAGAAATCTCCAGAACTACATAAAATGGAAGCAAGCAAACTACTGCGTAGAGTTAAAAACAATGGTTATTAGGATGCTCAAGGAACTTAGTGAGAATGATAAGGAAATTAGTGAGAACATCAAACACATGAAAAAGACCAGCCAGAAATGCAGGATACACTAACTCAAATGTGTAACTTTATTTTCAATGTGATAAACATTACTTGAAAATAAGTCTACAATTGAAAATAAGATAGTCAATGATAAGATATTATTTGCCTTTATTGTAATACATTCAATAAAGTACCGGGTATGCATTCAAAATTATGTAGAAGGCTATGCACTGGCCCGGAAAAATGCTCATGCTAGTTTGTTACAGGGAGAAAAGGAAACTGCAAGCAGAATGATCATACTTTTGTTTTGTTTTTAAAAAATAATAGCATCTAAATGTCAACAATGTTTATCTCTGGTTGGTGGGATTATTTTATTTATTTGTTTGTTTGTTTATTTTAAATTATTGTTGAAACTACAACATATTTCCCTTTTTTTCCCCATTGACCCTTCTAACCCACTCCTGCCCCCTCCCCAAGACTTAAAGACCTAGGGAGGGGGCAAGAATGGGTTAGAAGAAAAGAATAAAAAAGAAAAAGAAGAAAAGAATAAAAAATATGAAGATAGTGTAAGGAGCCTTTAGGACAGCTTCAAGTGTAACAATATTCACATTATGAGAGTACCAGAAGGAGGAGAGAGAGAGCAAGATATTGAAAACATATTTGAAGAAATGATGATAGAAAACTTCCCCCATCTAGTGAAAGAAATAGGTATACAAGTTTGTTTCTATGTATTAGGTAAAGCTACTATTGTCTGTATCCATAATATATGCATAAAGTTCTTTGGTTAATCTCTTCCCACACACCCTCACCATCCGAAATTCCACAGTCCATGTCTTTGGATCTATTTTCTATGTCTTTGGATCTATTCTGTTCATCAGTTTATTTTGTTCATTAGATTCTGCATATGAGTTAGATCATGGGATGATACTTGTCTTTTTCTAACTGGCTTATTTCACTTAGCATAATACTCTCCAGGTCCCTCGATGTTGTCTAAAAGGGTAAGAGATTCTTCTTTTTACTGCTGCACAGTATTTCATGGTGTAAATGTATCACAGCTTTTTTATACACTCATCTACTGATGGACACTTGGGCTGTTTCCAGATCTCAGCTATTGTAAATTATGCTGCTATGAACATAGGGGTGCACCTATTATTTCTGATTAGTATTTCAGGTTTCTTATGATATTTTCCTAGAAGCAGAATCACTGGGTCAAATGGCAGTTCCACATTTAATTTTTTGAGAAACTTCATACTGCTTTCCATAATGGCTACCCCAGGATCATTTTAAATGAAGAACAAAAGACTAAAGCACAAACATTAAGAATTTCACAACAGTTTGTGATCTGTGGGATTATGAGTGATTTTTACGTTTTTGTTTTTGTGTGTGTGTGTGTGTGTGTGTGTGTGTGTGTGTGTAGATGTGCTTTTCTATAGCACAAACAACAGAAAGATGACCAATACCTTTTCAAAGACTCCAAAAATCCCAGTGCTACCTAAGCCCGTACAAGGAAACAAGGCTAAAGTGGCCATGGTTCACCCACAAGGTTACTGAGCATTGTCTGCCAGCAGACGTAACCTTTTCCTTTGGCCCACTGGCCTTTTGGCCTCCCATCAAGAACCACCACCTTCCTGGTCACTGAGAGGATATGAATCAGGCCTCCGGCTAACGGAACACAATGAGCCCTGGCCCCTGGCAGTCCTTGCCTGACCTCACACTCCACAGAGGCCCCTCTAATTCTACCAGATGATGAAACACTGAAGAGTGGCAAACTCAGACAAACTGGAAAGATAGAATCTTGCAAGTAAGAAAGAGTATATAAAACGTGGCCGCAGTTTTTTATTTTAAAAAGCCTTGTAACAGTGATAACACATGAAGGAAATTTACCAAAATATTAATCATGGTTATCACTATGTGGTGAGATTATGAGTACCTTGAGTTTTCATGTTTTTGCTTATCTCTGTTTTATAATTTTCTACAATAATTGCGTATTTTAAAATAATTTTTAAATGAATAAGCTACTGTGCTAATTTAATTAGGCTGGTAATTGGAGATCCATATTTTTATATATACCAATATAGTCATAGATCTCTGAAGGATCTAATGGTCTAAAATATTGGGATTTTTCGCCCTGCTCACATGGCTCAGTGGTTGAGCAGGAGGTCACGGGCCAATTCCAGCACATACCTGGGTTGCAGGCTTGATCCCCAGTCAGAGGTAGGCAAGAGTCAACCAATCAATGACTTTCCCTCATTATTGAGGTTTCTCTCTCTCTCTCTCTCTCTCTCTCTCTCTCTCTCTCTCTCTCTCTCTCTCTGTCTGTCTCCCTTCCACTCTGAAATCAATAAAAATATACTTTAAAAATAAAATATTGGGATGTTTACTAATTCACAGTAGCAGTGACTTTGGGTTAAAAGAAATCCAGGTTTGACTTTCACCCTAACTGGGTGACTGACATTCATTCTGGGCCTTTCCTTGAAGAACTGTCCTTTCCCTATTCTCCCACCACCAAGACATTTTCCTACCTTACCTTTGGGCACAGCTCCTCTCATTCCTGCTGATTTTTTAAATTGAGATATAATTGACATACAATATCATATCAGATGTACAACATAATGATTCAATATTTGAATACTAGAGGCCCAATGCACAAAATTTGTGCAAGAGTAGGCCTTCCTTCTCCTGGCTGCTGGCACCGGCTTCCCTCTAGCACCTGGGACTTGGGCTTCCCTTGCAGCCCCAGTTTTGTCCAGAAGGTCATCTGGAAGGACGTCGGTCTAATTAGCATATTATGCCTTTATTTGTATAGATATTGTGAAATGATCACCACAATAAATCTAGTTAACATCATCCCTGTACATAGTTACAAAATTTTGTCTCGTGATGAGAACTTTTAAGATCTACTCCCTTAGCAACTTGCAAAGGTATAGTACAGTATTATTAACTACAGTCACCATGCTGCACATTACATCCCCAGGACTTATTTATAACTGGAATGTTGCACCTTTTGGTCCCTCACTCACCCACTCATCTCTTCCATCACCCACTCCCAGAGCACTCACCTTCTGACCCTTAAACACGATTGCTTGGCAGGGATACACCCTCTCCACTCCCATGTGCTAGGCCCCCAACCACCCACCCTTCCATGAAGGAGCACAGCAGACTTCCCTCATCACTGTGCAAGTACCTAGGTGTTTATATGTTTGGATTCCAGCTCAGTGCCTACTGAGAGGTTTTATGATTCTTTCACAGGGCAGAACAACCTTGAAACTCACCCTGTCCCACCTTGCCCCTCAAGCCAGTCTTACCACACAGCCTGCCTCCCCCTTAACACCTTTGACTCTCTACCCTGAATCTCTAATAGGGCTGGTCTTCACCAAAGGCCAGAGAAGACTAGTCCTGCCTCCGTAACTTCTCTGGGGCATCCTTGTGTGAAATAGGAATGGCTAACACCTATTCTGTGCAACCCTGAATGAAGAACAAACTGGCATCCCTAAACTAACAAATGAAGGCATGTTTTGAAAGACCAAGGACTCACCTTCTTGAACTTCTGGGACCAGGTTTAGGTGTCCTTATCCTAAAGAAGTGTAACAGATAGCAGAAGCAACAAGCCAAATAAACATAATAGGTATCATGTGTACGATCTTTCTTATTTACACGGACCAAACACTCATCTATTTTTAGGCTTATAGCCAATGTGAGGTACCTTTTATGCCTTCATTTTACTGATATGGAAACCGAGGTTTACAGGGGCTGAGACACTGACAAGTGTTAGGAGACTTAAGTACAGGTCTTTTTTACTTTACACTCGGAGCAGTTTGTTGTGGGAGCAGTTTATTGAGGGAGTGGTGCATTGTGGGAATGGTTTTGAGGCTGATCACCTGTGGCATTACCTGTTAGTTATGTATTTAAGATTTGCTTCAGATGGAGATGAGTGGAATACCTAGGGAGGAGCCAACCTGGGTCTGAGAGACAAATATAGAGCAATATATTTCTCCATTTGTACTTACCTTGGACATTTTGGGTGAGGGATTTTTTCACTGGAAAGGTCTCTCCTATTTGTTTCAGGGTGTTTAACATCCTTGATCGCTCTCTTCTAAAATCTAATTGGAGCAATCCAAAATGCCCCTCACTGCCCCCCCCCCTCCCCCCACACACACACTTTTGAACACTCCCGGGGCAATTATGCCTTCCCAGGTTGAAAGCTACTGTAGGAATCTGAGAATCTTCGACTTAAAACCAATGTCTATATTGCTAATAGGTGACAACTCAGAACAGTAATTAAATCAATAGAAAGATAATTACTAAATAGAGCAGGTAATTTGGACCAGATTGACCTGGACTAGCTCATAGTTTGCACCGGACATCAGATTTGATGGTTGATGTAATCAGCAAATATTCAATAGGTTGGCTGCCAAGATAAATGCATTACAAACATAGTGAGTGTTGTGTAATTTCATTAGAATGAAAAACAAAAACAAATATCTACATCTTTGACGGAGTATGTGTCTCTCTCAGTGAGTTGTTGGTGCTGAGCTCTTTAATGTTAAATTATTTCTAATTGGCAAAGGGAGCCATCGACAGGGTACGAATGGATCTCGGCAGAAGAGAATCTAGGCAGCGACCTTTCAGAGAAGAGGCAGACAGACAAGAATGAGAAGCCCTGTGATTCCTCGGCCTCCATGGAAACAAGCGGTCTCTTTTAGTAGCACACAATGCTTTCTCACAGATACCATCTTCAAGGGCCATTTTCTCCTGGATGTTGTTAACAAATGAATGAGCTTTTCTGTTTGACCAGGAGAGGGGATTGTGTGTTAGACCCTTTGGAGGGACCCCTCCCATAAATCCAACTTATCTCCATCCATAGCAAACTATCTGACCCACGGGAGCAGCTGGTGAAAGGGGCTTTGTGCTGCGCTGCTGCTTTCGCAAGCAAGAGCCTCCCTGGTTCTCAGACAGCCGACCTCGGTTCCTTTCATTTCCCCCTGGTCAGCTTTGGAGCTACAATTTGCTTTCCCCCTGAGTAAAGATTACAAGGTAAAAGCAGCCCAGATCTTATTCTACCCAATTTGCTAGATGGTATCTCTCCCTTTAAAGACCCCCAGAAAAAGAAGGGGTCTGATCTCTCATAGATATTACTGGGCACATTTTCAAGCTTCTAAAGAGGGACTATATGAGTTTCAAGAAAGTATTTTGTTTCTGAGTCACTGGTGAGTTAATACCCTGAAAGCCCTGTGGGGTTGTGTAAAACCCTTTCCCCGAGAGAGGATGTGGGGGGCTTATGTTATCTCTCTAGAATCTTGCTTAATAGGTAATGATTCCAGAAAACGTATTTTTTGAGGTTCTTAAAATGGATTCTGGCATCTCCTTTAACCTCTGGATTAAATCTGAGACTGTTTCATCTCTAATCAGTCGAGTCAAGTTTATCAGGAAAAAACAATTACAACTCACCACAAACCCTCTCCCCAACCTTCTCAAATCTCTAATAATATTAAACAGCTATCCTTGTTTGCCCAAAATGACCCACCAGTAATAAATCACTTCATCTTCTGTGTTCTTCACTGTTTCACACATAAAAGTCTACATCAGAGGTTCCTGAATTGAGAGTGAGGACTTTTTCCCTCTCCAAATGAATGGACAATGGAAATAATAACGCATGTGAACCCTCAACTGTCTCTTGATTCTAAGGGAAGTGCTAAGGTTTATTCTTCAAAGAACAGCTTAATAAAAGTCACTGTCTAGTATATACTCTGACCTTTTTAACTTCTTGGTTCTTGATTCTTTTTTCTCCCTCTTGTTTTAAAGGTTTTGCTATTGTTTTCTTAGAATGTTTTAAGGTAAGACACCTCTCCTCTGCTTTGGCTATATGTAGGATATAAATATGGTGTTTAGAATTTTCTAAGTTATTCCTAATAGTTTAGCTTATTCAAATAACTACTTTAGTCAGATTTATTCCCAATCTAGTTCACCAAGGCCAGAAGAGCACCCAGGGTTACAAGACCATGAGTTCCAATATGGTGGCAAATGTTCTCCCAGCTCATTTGTCAGAGCCTTTGGGAGGGGAAAGGTGGGGGACTGGTTTGCCATCATTGATCTGATGGATTTGACTCTGAACCTTTACATCATCTGTAACACTCCTTTCCAGGTCTGTTTTCATTTCAACACAGCCCCCTCTCTAATACTAGGAAGGCACCTCAGGATATGACAGGATTTTGAGGGTCCCAGGAAGAATTCCACCCCCTAAAAAGAAAGCAAGAAAAGAATAAAATATTTCTTCCTGGCTTTTACTGAAGACTAAATGTCATGATTAGAAATCTGTCTCACTTGAAAATTCAAGAGAAGAATTAACACAAATGTGTCCCTGACCTTCTAGCATTTACCCCTGAATGTGACCAAGGTTACTGGATTTCTTTTCTGAAATCATATTTAAAGGAAGGAAAGGCATAAAACAAAATGCAGAGACAAAAGCTGAAACAGGAAGGAAGATGGAAGTACAAAATGGACTAAAAGATGAGACAAAACTGTGATTAAGGCACAGCCTTGCCAAAGCTGAGCCTATGCTATGTTCCAATGACACCTCTCTCTGCACATTGTAGACCACTGGACCTATATCAGGGCAGGCTTTCAGCTTGGACAGTCAAGGCTTACAGCAGGAAAATCTGACGGCTGTCTGGCTGAGATCACGTCAATTCTCAGAAGCTGAGTATCAGAAATGAGAATGGGCTGCTCCCTCTGGAAAAGACTTATGTTTTTTAAAAAATGTAGCAACATCCAAACGTATAACCAAGCAGTGCCAAAAAAGCAACTAACCAAGAGGAGGATGTCATGTAAAGTCGTATTTCTCTGTTCCCTTGCAAGCAATATATCTTGAGGAGCTCTGCCCTCTGTCAGGTTGCAAACAAAGGGAGAATTCTTCACTCCTGAGACCATGTGGCAGGAGCAATTAGGTTGATGGTATTTGGTTTGAACTCTAAGCCAACACCTCTCAGAAGGACAAATGCAGGTTTCTTCAGATGTTTCCATGGTACCATGAGTGGAAAATTGTTTCATGGCAAGAAAATGAGTACAGGGATTTTAGCAACCAATGAAGCAATAGCTTGTAAGAGATTTCATTTCCACTCGGCTAATTTGTGTTTAGAGGGAAAAGCAGTCAACCATGGAAGACAAATGGCACTTCTAAAGTTTTGGGGTGTCCTTTGTACTATTAAAAACCCACCTGTAGTCCTGGCTGGTGTGGTTCAGTTGGTTTGTCTTTTCCCCTGCACCGGAGTGTTGCTGGTTTGATTCCCATGGGTTGCCGGCTCGATCCTCAAGGGGGCATGCAGGAGACTGCTGATTGATGTTTTGCTCTCACATCAATGTTGCTCTCTCCCCGCCTCTCTCTAAAAATCAATGAAAACAATCTTTAAAAAACCCACTTGTAGCTACTCTACCTTAATTTACTTAACAAAAAATGAAATCTCCTCAAAGTTACATCTAGACTAGAAATTTAAAATTTCAAGAATTACATAAGGTCTCTGTGATCTTACAGATAAATGCAAAGCTTAATGGCACATCAGAAATATGTAAACTTAGTAGTTTTTCCTTTTTACTTAAAATCAATATTAAAATATTTGAAAATGATTAAAAATGCCACTATTCCCTGATTACTCAGCATGTATGATGTATGGGGAATCACTTTCTAAGGCTGGTTATTCATTAACCAGCCTTTCTGTCTTTCTTGCTGGTAGAATACCAGATTTGTTTGCTCATTTATCACTTCCTCATGTGACTCAGTATAAAACATGATTAGTCTAAACCCATAATGGCTGTTTTATTTTTCTTGCCAGTGATTGGTCAGGAGTGGGCTTATGGCCCAAATCTGGCCAATGAGATACAGGGGAAAACTTCTGAAAAATATTTTCTCCTTCTCAAAAAACAGGAGTAAAGAGAAAACAGACACATTCTTCTATAGGCTAATTCTGTGTCTGGAAATAATGCTTTGAGACAATGAGGAGATGACCAATCCCTTACAAATACCCTGAGAATGCCAGAGCAGAAAAAGAATCTAGATGGTCAAGCCAATGAATAACCTTGCTCTGGAGCAAACACCACTGCGCATCTCATAATGTGAGGTGACCAATATCCTATTATTCAAGTACATTCATCCAGAGTTTCCTTTCACTATTCTTTTTTTTTTTTTATTGATTTTTTACAGAGTGGAAGGGAGAGGGATAGAAAGTCAGAAACATCGATGAGAGAGAGACATCGATCAGCTGCCTCTTGCACTCCCCCTACTGGGGATGTGCCCGCAGCCAAGGTACATGCCCTTGCCGGAATCGAACCCGGGACCCTTCAGTCCGCAGTCCGACGCTCTATCCACTGAGCCAAACCGGTCTCGGCTCCTTTCACTATTCTTAAAGGTACATCATAAATAACCATAAGCAGTTGAGTACAATTGCTTTATTTAAAAAACTATGAAATGAAATCAAGTATTTCCATTGTGTACTAATCTCAACACTTTAATCAGGAATTGCTCAACAATCTCTCCTTTGACTCAGTAGGTGGAGGTGGGGATCGGTATTTTCTGAGTATTTGTATTTTCATATTGTATAGATGATTCTAAAAATTAAGATAAATTATTCTAGAAGAACATTACCTTTTACGTTATTCCATCATTTGTTGTTCTATAATTTCTTATTTATGGAGTAGACAAAAATAAAATTTTAAATATTTGAGTTTATAGCCTTAAAGAGGTGTTGTTTAGGTATATGGATTAATCAAGGAGAGATAAAATGAGGGTTTTTTTTCATAGTAATTTTAGGTGAATGATGCAATACCCAACTGTACCCAACTGCACTTATTGCAGTGGAAAAATTAATACTTAATGGCTTTATTTCTTTATTTATTTTTGTTACTGAGAGGAAGCCTTGGTTAAGAGTGCAGAAGTGTGCATGCAGGGCAGGGATGACTTTGTTGTTTGATTAATATTGCAGTTGGTCATAGTTGGAAGCAGGTCCTCACTCCACACTCTCTTCTTCTCATTCCCATTAAAATTCATTTACACTTTCCTTTGTTTCAGAATTATCTGCCTTTGGCTGATAGGGAAAGTGTGTTTATATTTCTTAGGAGAGTAGTTTCAAGGTCACTTCCTACCATTAATCCCCTGTCAGGGAGGGTCACTGGGGCATTTCCTGTTCATATTCTCAGTAGTGCTGAGGAAGGGAAATTCCCAATTCTCTAATTTTTAATTGTCCATAACAGTCTTTAAATATGAACTATAGCATTCATTTCATTTAACTGTGACTATTTGGGTTAAAAAAAATCAACATATTTTCTCTAGTATAAATCTGGTTTATTACTTGCTGTGCTGGACTCTATCTGTACAATAGGCAGGACAGTGTTTCCTTTCATCTCTGGAAATTAACTAGGTTTAGTACAGATCACTTAGAAAATATCAACGATAAGTTGAATATAAGAATTGATTGCTTTGGTCATCTTTATTAACTAAAAGTAATAAACCCCAATGATTCAATTAAGAACACTCAATCCAGTTAAAAATTATTTTAATTGTTGATAGTTTTGTAAAGAAGAAATAATTCCTTAATATTATGATAGCTTTCACTTTCTGATTGAATATGCAAGATCATAAGGAGAAAACTTATTGGAATTTTTCAGTAAACACATTACATTATAGAGAGCTTTAGATACTTGATCTTGTTTTACATATTTGATAAAAAAGAAACATCTTTTTATTTTTATAAAATATCTGATTTGATATATTCAGATATTAGAAGTAATTCTTCTCTATTCTATGAATGTTCGGACTATCTCCATAGAACATGGGTGACCTGTACAATAGGAAATTATCAACTAGTTTGTCCTATTTGCATAGAAACTGTTTTGTTTTTTTTAAAGCACTAAATGAAACTCTCTTTTTTTTGTCACAGACTATCTATGTAAAAAAATTTATAAAATATCAAGAGAGGACATACAAGACTATTTAAGTAAATGGAGAAAAGCATTATGTTCCTAAAGGGGAAATTTTCCCAAAGGCAATTTGATAAAATTCTAAAATTTATGGAAAAAATTCAACTGGCACAAATAGCCAAGGAAATTCAGAAGCAATAGAGGGACATTTTAGCTTCAGATATGAAGACATATTATAAAATGATAATAATTTAATCACTCTGGTTATGGTATAAGAATAGACATACATCGATTCAAAACAGAAAATAATACTCAACAACAATATAGTCAATCAAAAACCATCCTGCATATTACACAGCAAAAGAAATTCCTGATGTAAAAAGGAATTAAATGTAAAATTGAATCCATGAAATAGCTCTAGCCGATTTGGCTCAGTGCCAGAGTATCAGCCTGTGGACTGAAGGGTCCTGGGTTTGATTCCTGTCAAGGAAACATGCCAGGGGTTGTGGGTTTGATCCCCAGAGGGGGCATGCAGAAGGCAGCCAATCAATGATTCTCTCTCATCATTGATATTTATATATATACTAGAGACCTATTGCAGTAAGATTCCTGCAAGAATAGAGCTTCCTGCAGCCTGAGAAAAGTTCCCTCCCTTCTCTTCTGCCTCACTCCCTTCTCCACTACCTCGCTCTGCTCTGTCTCCACTGCCTCACTCTGGTCTCCTCTGCCTTGCTCCCTCCCTTCTCCCCTGCCCCACTTGCTTACTTCTCCGCAGCTTTGCTCCCTTCTGCAGTGCTTGGCTTCCTTCTACTCCATCTTCTGTGTATAGATATGCAAATTAACTGCCATCTTGTTTGGGTTAATTTGCATACTCACTCTGATTGGCTTGTGGGCATGGCTTGAGGGTGTAGTGAAGGTATGGTCAATTTGCATACTGCTCTTTTATTAGATAGGAGATATATATATATAGATATAGATATAGATATAGATATATATATATCCCCTCCTATCTGAATTCAATAAAAACATATCTAACAATAAAAGTAAAATAACAATAAAATTGAATTAATGAAATAACTGAAGAAAACTTGGGTGAAGAGTTTTTGATCTTGGGACCCAGAGGCTTTTCTGTGCATGAAAGCAGCAGAAGAAAGCATGAAGAAAAAACCTGATATATATGACTATAAGTATGTAAATCTTCCTATTTAAAAAATTCCTGGCCCTATCTAGGTAACTCAGTTCTTTAGAGCATCCTCCCAAGGTTGTGGATTCAATCTCTGGTCAATGTTCAACCCCTTCTTTAGTTCTGTAAGTTCTTGATCTCTCACTCCTTTCTCCTGGATCAAAGCCCTAAAGACCCCAGCCCCTGGGCCTTCAGAAAAGGGAAGACATCAGATAACAGGAAAGAGTGTTCAGCACCCACCCCCGGGACCCTGCCCGGCAGAGCTGGGGGAGTTTCCTTGTGATGTGGGTGGACCCGTGACACAGGGAGGACAGAGGGCGAAGAGAACAAGACAATAAACCCTGTACCCTGGGGACTGAGGAGACAACTCCAAGAAACTCATTAGGAATACATACAAAAAGTAACCTCTCTCTCTCTCTCTCTCTCTCTCTCTCTCTCTCTCTCTCTCATCAAAAAAAGAGGCAATAACTTTAAAAAAAATCCTGAACAAAATAGAAGGCAAAGAAATGTGCAATCTATTTGTAATGCATGGTAAAAGGAGTCAATAAGATTTAACCAGAGAGAGAGGGAGATCTTTCAAAACAATTTGGATGAATTCAATGCCCCCCCCCCCCCAATAGAAATATGGGCAAAGGACATGAATAGGCAATTCACCAAAGAATTCCATAAATGGCCATAAGCATGAAAAACAAAAGTTCAACTTCAATGATACTCAAATAAATACAAATTAAAACAACCACAATGTAATCATAGCAACTAAAACTTGTTTCCCTCTAATTAAAAGCAAGGGAAATACTCATGATATGTTTTCATTGGGAAAAAAATCTATTACAGAACATTTAATGTTTAATGTTTGTTAATTATACAAAAATATATGCTTGTGTGTGAATTCATGCATAAGAAAAGACTTGAAGGCTTCCAGGATTTGTCTTGGGGGGCGATACAAGGTTATTTTAAATTATTTTTTTATGCTTTTCTGTATTTGTCTCTTACTTTATTAATCAAAAAACAGAAATACAAAATGTCCCTCATGGAGTCTGCTATCAGACTCTTTCTTGCCTTCATTCACTCTCCCATAGCAGCCAGTAGGGGATACTTCTGCTCTGGGGTTGCCCGATTAGGACCTGAATATTTTAAAAAGTCTGTTCCCAGCCTTTCTCACAGGGTTCAGCTTCCCCTGGCTTTACGTTCCTCCCTGAGCACACGCAGTGAGAACTAATCAGAGCCCTTCTGTAAAATGTGAGATTTATCAAATATATGAAAACTAAGCAGTAAAATTTGACACACCAGCTAAATATAGGGGTGCTAACCTCCAGTTTAAAATAACTCTGGCCCTCCAGGAAGGCATTGCACATGATTAACACAGAACTCTACCCGATGGCTAATGTTATTCCTGCATTTTTCACATGCTTTTACTCGGACCTTTTCAAAATAACCCGTGGAATTGGGCTTTATGTGCTTATATGGCAAGGTTGCTCCCTGTGATACGGTCGCAAACCTCAAGTATAAAATCGAGTGGAGAGTTCGTGCCAAAGCATGAATCAGTTGCAGCAGAATATTCCGAGCTCTGTTCTTCTTCTTTTCCATTCTCTAATATTTCTTCACATCGCAGCCCAAACAATCGCTCATAATTAAACTGCGGGAAGGAGCAGGCCCTGGCAGGAAATGTCGTTGGCAGGGAGCCCGTGGCTCTTCGCTGTCTTCCACACAGAACAATTACATCAGTTCCTTCCCCTTCCAGAGAAAGAACAGATTTTGCAGAGCAACAGATGAAACTAAGAGGAAGGAGGCCGCTTATTTACATACTCCTAATCGGATTAATAGATGATGTTGTTATGGGGAAAGGAAATGCCTTCAAGAAGTGAAGGGTCATTGTGCAAACCTGCTTTCACTTCCTCTAGGATCCACACCACATGCCGACCACAACCTCTGCTTGCCCGTTACTCCTGTTTGCTGGAAGCCTTCAGGTCCCAAGGGAAATCTAGCCAACAAGTGTGATATGTTCCAGAGTCCGAAAGCTTCAAGAGAAGTGAAATGCCATCCATGTTTGAAAAGTTAAAAATGTATCGCCACTTTGTTCTTCAGCACCTGCTATTTACTCAGTAGTTTCCCTGCAAATTCTAATGCAAACGTGGATTTAGAGTCTGAATGTGTACACTGAGATGGAGTGAAAGGAAGAACATCTTCAAGGTTGCTTTGCATCGGCTCAGTTAAAGGACAGCATCGTGGTCAAACCGCTGCATCATGGGGGTGCCATGCCTCAGCAGTTCACAGCCACGCCAGGGGCCAGAGACCAGAGGCCTTACCCACCTCCACTCCAACCCAGGTTTACCCCGTACATCCTGAACATCCTTTCCTCTGGCATTTCACCAGCTCTTGGCAGCCTGGAATTGATCACAGTTTCCTAAAAAATGACAGTTTGGGTTGAAGGCCCAGTGCTCACAAACCCCCAAAGTGTCAGAGATATGTCGAATCTGCAGGCCAGACTCCCAGAGACACCAGGTGAGAGAACCACACACTTCATGGGAGGGTCTCAGCCATTCAGGAGAAATGAGCACCTTTTTGGATGCCAACAAGACCTTAGAGGTCCCCTACTTTAGTTCTTTAAGTTCTTGATCTCTCACCCATTTCTCCTGGGCTAACGCCCTAAAGGCCCCAGCCCCTGGGCCTTCAGAGAAGGGAAGACATCAGATAAGCAGGAAGATGAGTCCAGCACCCACCCTCAGAGCCCTGCTCAGCAGAGCTGGGAGGAGTTCCCTTGTGATCAGGGTGGACCCCTGACATAGGAAGGCCAGAGGGTGAAGAGGACAAGACAATAAGCCCTGTGCCTTGGTACTGAGGAGACAACTCCAAAGTATTCATTTCTCCAGAGGATGAATCTTGGGAGGCAACTCACACCAGAAAACTAATTTCATGGCACCTGGATATGCCAATTCCTAAAGGGGAAGGATTCAACCCTGATCCTGTTCTTACCAATCTACAAATTCTAGAGACAAAGTGGAAATCCTTACCCTGCCATCGGACACACAGCTGGCTCTCACAGTCTTCCAGCTGAGAACAATATTCTTTAAAATACAGAAGACTGGAGCAAAGTTAGAGCAAAGCTGGCAGTGCTGTCTGAGGCAGCATGCACACAGGATAAGGCTGGCTGACAGCAGGGTGGTTCTTTCCTCCTCACCCAGACTTGTCCATGTGCCACATGGTGAGAGTGTTCAGAAAGCACTGGCAGAGGAAACTCAGTAAAAATGTCCCCATCAAGGAGCAGGAATATGATTTCAACACTGATAATGAAAGCAGCACCATATAAGGCAGGCATCTCTTATTTACAAGTGACAGATGCTCAACTTGTAGGGAGTTGGTAACTTATGCCAACGGGGGAACTTATCAGCTTAAGCAAATAGGTCAGTGTGTTGTTTTGTTAAAAAGTCTCAGGCACATCTCAATTCAGAAGCTTCCATAATATCATCTGGGTTTTGTCTGTCTCTTCATTTCTTGGCTTTTTCTTCTCCACCTTGGCTGAATTCTGCAGACCAGTTCTCCCATGACTAGGGAAAGTAGCTGTTGTAATCGTGCTGATCATACTTTTGTTCTGTAGCATCTGGAACTCCTCTCTGTTTGGGAATTTTCCACCTCGTAAGTCTTGGTGGGGCACGTGTCCTTCCCATGCAGAAGAGGAAAAATGACAGATGCTTGATTTCCCAAACTCCTAGGCAGCTGGGGTTCAGGCATGTAACCCAGACAACACCAACCAAACACAGCCACCCTAAATTTGGAACTAGACCCCAATAAAGCAAAGAAGAGAAGAAAAATAAAAATAAAAAACAAGGCAGGGACTTTGAGGTCTTCTCCCTGCCTGAGCTCATGTTCCTGGGGTGGCCCTGTGCTGGTTGGTGTCTTGGGTCCCGTGCTCATGTCAGCTCAGTAGGTTGGAGGGCTTTGTGCTTAGCCACAGTGGCAAAGGTGTCCTCATTGGACCTATCCTGGGGCATAATTTGGGGCCATTTTCCTGGTTGTTGAATAGAGTACCTGATTCTCTGGCCATCCTGGGGGTTCCTTCTGCTGGATAGTAACATTTCCATGAATGTCTGCTTAGATCATCCAAAGCGGGTTTCTATTGCTTTCCAATAAGAACCTGACTGCCACAGGCTCTCACGGTTCCAGCTTCACAAACCCAGGTGAGAAGTAACTTCTATGGGTGTGCATGTCAACCCAGCCAAGAATACTTATTGATCTTTTGGGGATCAAAGAGAAACGCCTATATGAATGGGACTTTATGATTGGCCCAGCCTGTGTGAAACATCCATTTCTGAGGCCAAGGTCAGTGGAGTTCACAAAAGACAAACTCACAAGGGCTTTATAGAATGGAGGAGGTGACATTTCTAATGAAAATAGCTGCCCATGATAAACATTTTTCTTTTATACAGAATTTCCCTGATGATTCACTAGGCCTTTAAAGTGTACAAATACCAAACAGCAAAGAAGTGAAAGAACAAACCTTATTTGCTAGTTTCACCTCCTCAAGATAACAAACTACGATATATAATACCTTCAAGTGAATAAACCAAGAAATATGATGAATAGAAGAGATCTTGTGCATGGAATTTCTCAAAATAAGATATATGGTTTTCTTGTCTCCAAACCTTAGAAAGTTTGTAGAAAGTATTTTCAGCAACAGCTAGACATTATTAGGAAATTACTGCTTCTAAAAAAGACCTTCAACGTACTCTCTTTAATCGTCTACCCTTTTTGGTCACCTAGAACACAGTAAGATTCTTCAGTCGCATAGAAATTTGTTTTTCTTTTTCTTTTATTTAAATATTTCTTATTGATTTTTAGAGGAGAGGAAGGGAGAGATAGAAATGTCAATGAGAGAGAAACATCATCTATTGCTACCTCCTCCACCCCTCCCCCTTACTGGGGTTTGACCCTGCAACCTGAGCACATGCTCTGACTGGGAATTGAATCAGTGACTTCTTGGTTCCCGGGTCGATACTCAACCCATAAGCCGCAAAGTAGGGCTCTCATGGAAATTTGAATTCTCTGGGAGAAATTTTCCAGAAAACCAATCTTTGCTGAGGGAAATAAACAACTTCGGCGATCACATAGTGACACTGTGCCCCAAAAAGCAGGAACCCCACCACATGCCAAGTAGAGTCTCACACATGGCTATAACTCTTGGGAAGAGTGGGCTCAGCTGGAGGCAGAAAGCTAGCTTAGGAGAAAAATAGGGGAAAACCAGAACCAAAGGGACTAGAATAGAAAGAATGTTAGGGAATGAGAAAAGGGACATGTACAGATTGCATCAAGGTCAGCAAAACCTCAATATAAATAGTAACAGCTGAATGCTGAGTCCCAGCAGCAGGAGCTGAGCTGGATATTTTCCTTTTGGCTGTCCAGATCCTCTCCCCGTGCTTCTCTGCTCACCGACAAGCTGTAGAGATTGCATCAATCAGCAGTCTGTCTGTCTGTCTCTGTCAGCTTGCCTCCATCTGGGTTCAGCCAGAGGGAGGACCAGAGAAAGAGAGATGAGTAGGAGGAAAGTGAGGTCTGAGATACTGCTTCTCTGCTTGCCTGTCCACAAGATCACAGCTCCCATTGGGCAGTCTTCTCTATACACCCATTCTCTGGAGGTTCTGCCCAGTACTCACTAGCTGGCCCTGTGCCCTCTCAGGACTAGAATGGATGGCATTCTCTGCTACTCTAGCCCCAGGGCATTGCTCCATCCCTGGGAGGCTTCCCTTAAACCATGGCCACTCTGTAAAGAGTACCTTTACATAGTGGTTTTTACATCCCTTAGTCATAGCATTTAAACGTGCCATCAGTTTCCTGCTGGGACCATGGCTAATGCAAAACAGAACACTTAATGACTGATCTTGGGGTGAGTGGGTATGGGGAGCCAGTGGGTAAATGTGACTGCAGGAAGAGAGCTGGGAGAATGGGAATGGGGATAGTAGATGTGCTGTATTCAGTTCAGACATGATTTTATATTTCATCCAAGTGGACATGTCAAACAGGTACATGGGGGTTGGGGAGTCACTTTTGAAGGCAGAGGTTTAGGAATTTCCACAAGTAGGTAATTGATAAAACTAGGAAAGGAGATGTGGTTGTTCAGGAAACAACAGGGAAAGAAGAGATGACTGGCACTTTCAAAGTCTCAAAGAGCTTAAATTTCAAATGTGTGACAGAAAACATTACATTTCATTTATCAACTTTTATAACTGAAATCTCTGTAAATATTATATATTGTGTACTTTTGGGGGGGTAGTTGTTGTTGTGTTTTTTGGGGGTGTGTTTTTTTTTTAATCAAAGAAGTGCTTTGTCAGAGGACTTCTGTCTACTTAAACATCAGCATGCCTTTCTACAGAAACCTTAACCATTGCTGCCATCAAGGTGACAAAATGGCCCAGAGATAAACTTGACCTGTGCAGGAAAAGATTTTCCATTCCTACTTAGAAGCAATTTCCTTTGGGAAAGAATTCAAATTTTAAAAAATTCCTAAGTAATTCCACTCAAATTTACATGTACCATGAGTACTTTAAATCATATTTTTGTTATCTGACAGTGTATAGAGAAACTATATGTCCAAGTAGCATGGTAAATGATAAAACATGAGTGAAATTTAAGTTTAAGAAAATGAAACAATTAGAAGGCGGTACTAAGAACACGATTTTGGTGAGAAAAAAACAAAACACCAAAACAGGGTTTAGAAAACATAAATGTCCATCAAGAGCTGAGTGGATAAATAAAATATGATATCCTAATATATAAAAAGCCAGGGGCCATCACAATAAAAACAACTGGATGGCCAATTAAACAGCAGGCTGCATGGGGGGATAGTGAGGGATGACCAAGTAACTGAACAGCATGCTAGGTGGTGTGACCAGGCCAGTGGGAGCAGTGAGGGGTGACTAGGCCAGCGTGAGGGGACAGTTGGGATAACCAAGCCAACAGGGGGAAGGTAGGGGTGATCAGGCTGGCAGACAGAGAAAGTTAGGGGTGATCAGACTGGTGGGGGGGGGCAGGGGGAGAGGAAGTTAGGCACAATGAGCCAGGCAGGCAGGTGAGCGGTTAGGAGCCAGTGGTCTGAGATTGTGAGAGGGATGTCTGACATCTCCCAAGGGGTCCCAGATTGGAGAGGGTGCAGTCTGGACTGAGAGGACCCCATCCCCATGCATGAATTTCATGCACCAGGCCTCTAGTATCCATATAATAAAGTAGTTCTTCATAGAAAAAAAAGTCTATTACTGATACAATCAAAAACATTATAAAGCAAAATATTATGATGAATAAAAGTAGCCAGAAATGAGTCCACAGTGTACTATTCTAATGTGTGACAGAAAACACTACTAGTTTTGTTTAGTGTTTTTTACTAGTATATAAAAACTAGAAATTGCAAATTAATCAATAGTGACAAAATACAGATTTCACTAACTGCTGCAATCAGGGTTTAGTGGAGAAATAGACAGAAATGGAAACCTCAGGTATGATGGAATTATTCTGCATCTGGATTTTCCTAGATTCATGGGTGTATATATTTATTAACATTCTTTAAATTGTACACTTTAAGAGGGTACTACTTATTGTGCAAAACTTATACCTCAACAATGATTTTTAAAAGAAAATAAAAATAAGGTAGGAAGAGCTGTGGGCAGCTGGCGTGTTCCCCAGAACATGAGTGTTTTCTGGTAAAAGGAAGAATGGAAACTGATGGGACCAGTCAAAACGTAGGAATAAAACCAATGGGAGATGTCACTCAAGCCTCAGGAGTCAGGATTTGAAGAGAAAATAAGTGACTGGTTAATAGTGTGAATAAAAAAAGAGAGCCCTTAAGATAATAATTGAAAGTTATCCATTGGCTACAACATTTGGGACACATTTCTAACTTTGTGAGAGCAGTTTCCAAAGAGTAGAACTGTGAACACTTCCTGGGAATCCCACCATTCAGAGAAAGGGAGGAGGTGGAGGCAGGATGTAGAAACTTGAATTCAGGGCATCTTGGATGAGAAAAGAAGACAGAATAAGATCTGACAGTAACCAGGGGGGCGGGGGGGGGGCAGGCAAGGGTAAGGGGAGAGAGTGTTTTGTTCTAAGGAGAGAGACATGACAATCTTTATATGCAGAGTGGGTTAAATAAGTAGAGAGGGAGACTTTCATCTTGGAAGGGGCCAAGGAGAGGCAGGCTCCAGAAAGGCGAACTTGACTAGTAGGGCTTCATCCGTCGTGTGTCACAGGGGTAAGTAAGGATGTGCTGATGAGATATAGACAAATATTTCAGAGAGGGACATAAAGTAGAGACATTTTATACCTTATGGCCTCAATTATATCAATAAATGGAGAGGCATGGAAATTTGATATGAGGTGTTGATATAGGATAGGGGTCTTGGAGAGTTTGAATAGTTATATTTTTTTAAAAAAGGAGAGGAATCTGTAAATACTCTGACTGGTCTACAAGGTGATGCATAACCTAAATATTTGTAATTCAAAACCCAGGGAAGAAGTCTTTAGCAGAAAGAAAGAGTTAAACATAGATAAGATACAGATGAATATAGAAAATATGTAAGTAAATAAGTAGGCTAAGGCAGGATAATCTGTAACATCAGTTTCCCACCTTCTCCTCGCCCTACTCTCTTGTCCCAAAATTTATATTCACATCTGTTAAAACTCTAAGTTTAAAGGAGCGGATATGAGCAGGGCTGGCTGCCAGCCCTGATTGCCCCTCAGGAGCAGGGGGAAGGGAGAAGTCCTGAGGGGCAATCAGGGATGGCAGCCTGTGCTCGCACTTGCTGACGGCGCTGAGCAAGTACACAGATATAATCACATAATAGGTATCCTATATAATAAAGGCTAATATGCAAATAGACCAAATGGTGGAACAACCGGTCACTATGACGTGTCCTGACCACCAAGAGACACACAGGAAACATGGCTGGCATTAGCAGCAGGTGGCAGAACTCAGAACATGGCAGGTGTCAGCCACAGTGGGATGGTGGAGGTGAGCGGGGGCACAAGACCAAGGCAGGACACTGGTCCCTTTCATCGGGTCTAGCCTCTGGTGGTTACAGAAAATTCTTTGCTCCCACTTAACACAGTCCCACCTGGCACTTGCACCTGCTGCCAGCGTTGGTGAGGCCCACACCCACTGCTGGCACTAGCCTCGATTGCTCGGCACCATCAGCAGGTGCGAGCACAGGCTTCCAGTCCCGATTGCCCCTTAGGACTTCTCCCTTCCCCCTGCTCCTGAGTGGCAGCCAGCCCTGCTCATACCCACTGCCAGTGACAGCCCTGCTTATACCCGCTGCCAGTGCCAGAGCAGCCACTCACACCCACTGCTGGAACCAGCTCTGCTCGCACCCGCAGCTGGCATCTAGTGCCAGTCCTGATTATTCAGTGCTCTCAGCCGATAAAAGTGGTGATGCCAGCCCTGATTGCCCCTAAGGGCTTCTCCACCTCCCCCTGCTCCTGAAAGGCAATCAGGGATGGCAGCCACTGCTTGCACTGTTGATGGTCCAGCTGTAGCAGTAGGTCTGAGCAGCAGCAGCAGCAGGAGTGGGGCTTCCACCAAAGAGAAGATCAGGCAGGAGTGCAAAAGATGGGTTGAGACCCACAGCCTCGTGGCCCCCTGCTGCTTTCAAGGTGCACGAATTCATACATTGGGCCCCTAGTTCTTTCATAAAATTGAATACCATTTCATAGTCTTGATATATCTGCATCATTATTTCTTTAACCAGAAAGTTGTTATGGACATTTAGATTGTTATCAAGATTTTTGCCTTTATAAACAAGGCTGCAGCTGCAATGAATAATGTTCTATATATATCATTTTGTGTGGACCCAAATATATCTATAGGATGAATTCCTGGAAATGGACTTGCTAGGTGAAAGAACATATGGTTTAGTATTTAATACCTTATAACTTTGCATTCCCACAGACAAAACACAACGGTGCCTGTTTCCACATGACCTCCAACATGGTGCTTTAACAAAATGTTCTCTCTTTACTAATCTGATAGGTTCTAAAATGGTATCCAATGTGATTTTAATTTAACTTGCATTTCTCTTAATATGAGAGACAGCATCTTTTCAGATATTTAGGAGTCATTTGTGTTTCCTATTCTAACATCTGTCCATGCACTCACTGCCTTTGCCCATTTTCCTGCTAGGCAGTTGGTTGTTTTCTTACCGATTTTTTGTAAATTTTTACGTAGACAACAGACTCTCATCACTCACAAATTTCATGTTTCTGGATTCACCCACTTGCTGAAATATATCTGTAACCCTCAAATCCTGCTTTCAGGGCCGCTCACAGTTATGCACAGCGAGGAGCAAACTGTGAGTCGATATGCACATTCTCAGATGAGATCTAACAGGGCTGTGATCTGCCTCCTTGTTTCAGCTCTCACACTGTAAACAGGAGTTCTTTTCATGGTCTGCTTAGTGGCATGTTTCTCAAACTTGTGTGTTTCATTGGTGATTGCCTATTTAAAATGGCTCCACAGGCACAGGGCTCCTAGTGTTCCTGAGTGCGAGAAGGTTGTGGCGTGCCTTATGGAGAAAATATGTGGTGTGAGCTTTGCTCAGGCATAGCTATGGCACTTTTGGCTGTGAGTTCAGTGTTAATGAAGAAATAATATATAGTAAGTAAGGTGTCTTGAAACAGGTACACCCGTAAGATGAGGTTTTGTATCGATTGGTTGATAAAAATGTTGTGACCAAAGGCTTGTAGGAAATTACACTGTCTCCCCTAGGAGCAATGGTTCTGGACTTGCTAACACAGTGTTCAAATTGATTTTATAGAACAGAACTACTGTGAATAATGACAGCCACTTGGGAAATTAGCTCTTTGTTTGTTTTATAAGTTGCAGTTCCTGTGCCTAGCTTGTCATTTTTCTTTTAATTTTACTTATTATTTTTGGGCAAGGATATATGTTTTACATTTTTTATGTGGTCAAGTTTAAATATTATGAAGTTAATATTTACCATATACCTCTGGCTATTGTGATTTTGTTAGAAAGGGGGAAAATGAATGAGTGTAATCAACACCTGAATCCAGGTATTACCTGCCATCTGGTCTGTGGATCTCTGTCGCAGAAACCTTCTCTGTCGCCATCCACTTAACTAAAGCCCCCCTGATGGAGAGGAAGAGAGAGATTATATGACTATTATTTCAAAGGGGAGCAATTAAACTCCCCAGAGTACTATTTCACTTTATCCTTGAAATATTTATTTGGGGAGAGTGTGAGCCCATGGCTTCAGTGTCAAAGCAATTCATGAAAACTTTTACTTCTATTTTTATAAGATTTGCAGAAGGAATATTGTAATATTCTTGACATCACATAAACCTTCACCCAGCACAAGTTACAAAAGTTGATGGAGGCAACCCTAATAAAACTTTTTCTTTAATCAATTTGACTGGGATCATCCCCCCCAAAATGAAGAGCTACCTTCTAGCAAAGTGAGGACTATTTTTCCAATTGTCAGCTAAGAGTCCACAATTTGTATTTCACTGAAGCCGAAAGTGAGAAACTGACTCCAAATTGGAACTCGCATTTCCAGCATCTCAGCTTGTCAAATCTCAGGTGATGGCTGGCTGATGTTCAAGCTCTGATAGTGACACCCTTACAATGGCACCATGCAAAAGCTTTCCCTTGCCCTCACCTTTTTTGCCAGTAATTTGACTTTAGCAATAGATATGAATCTGTGACCTACATGCAAATTATTCTTGATGACATGGATACAGAATTATAAAAGGGAGAGTAACAAAAAAGTCTGGTTAGACAAGCAGTCAAGTTTACCACCACTAGGGCAGTAAGCAGACCCCTCCTGTCAGAGCTTGGAGCTTTATGATATACTATAGGCCCAGTGCATGAAATTCATGCATGGGGTTGTCCCTCAGCACAGCCTGTACCCTCCCCACTCTGGGACCCCTTGAGGGCTGTCCAATGGGCAGTTGGACATCCTTCTCACAATCCAGGACTGCTGGTTCCCAACTGATCACCTGCCTTCCTTCCTGATTGCCCCTAACTGCTTCTGCCTGCCAGCCTGATCACCCCCTAACCACTCCCCTGCCAGCCTGATTGATGTCTAACTGCTCCCCTGCCAGCCTGTTTGCCCCCAACTTCCCTCCTCTGCTGGCCTGATCACTCCTAACTGTCCTCCCCTGCAGGCTTGATCGCCCCCCAACTGCCCTCCGCTGCTGGCCATCCTGTGGCCATCTTTTGTCCACATGGTGGCAGGATCTTTGACCACATGGGGGCAGCTATCTTGTGCTTTGGAGTGATGGTCAATATGCATATTACTCTTTTATTAGATAGGATAGAGACCTGGTGCATGGGTGGGTGTCAGCTGGTTTGCCCTGAAGGATATCCCGGATCAGGGTTGGGGTTCCCTTGGGGTGTGGGACAGTCTGGGCGAGAGGCCTGTGGTGGTTTGCAGGCTGGCCACACCCCTCCTCCACCCCAGCAACCCAAGCAGAGGCCCTGTTATCTGGGATTAATTTATGTTCTACAATTGAAACTTTGTAGCCTGGAGCAGAGCCAAGCCTTCTGCTCACTCCTTGGCAGCAGCCATTTCTGTTGGGACATTTACCTTCTATAATTGAAACATTGTAGTCTGGAGTGGAGGCCTAGGCCGCCACAGCTGAAGAAGCTTGGCTTTCACTATCACCCGGGCAACTCTAGCCTCTACTCTTTCCAGCAACGTGGCTGCCGCCATTTCTGTTGGGATTATGTATCTTCTATAATTGAAACTTTGTAGCATTGAGTGGAGGCCTAGGCCAGCAACAGCAACAGCAGGCAGAAAGCTTGGCTACCTCTGTTGCTGGGGAAACCCAAAGCCTCCCACCTGCTCTCAGTGGCTGCAGCCATCTTGGTTGGGGTTTATTTGCATAATTTGTTCCTGATTGGTGGATGGGCATGGATGTGGGCATGGCTTGATGGGAGGTATGTTCAATTTGGATATTACTTTTTTATTAGATAGGATAATCTGCACAGTATTTACCACTGAATTTCCAGTAAGCTGGTGACTAATCCCGTATTTTTGCCTTAGAACTGCGTGTGGAATGCTCAAGTTCCCCCTTCTAATTCTCCACTGGTCATTCTAAAATACTTATCTTTCGTATGAAACAAAAGCACAGTATTATCTCCACATTTCCATCATTTTGTAGGCAAATCAAGTGGCTTTGCTGCTATTGTTCTGAAAGAAGACAGACAGCCTTGTAAAGAAGCAGGTATTGCCTAAGGTGAAGTTGGGAGATAAGTTCTCCCCTCCAACCCACCTGCAACAGACTGAACTGTGTACCTCCTCCCAAATGTATATATTAAAGCCCTAGAATATAGGGCTTTTAGGAGGTAATTAAGGCTAAATGAGGTCATATAGATGGGGTCCTCAACCAATAGGACTGGAGGCCTTCTCAAAAGACCTCCAGCAATAGACCTGGCTCTCACCTCTCACACACACCCTCCCCGTCTCTCAACATTTATGCTCCAAACAAAGGCCAGGTGATCACACATCCAGATGGTGGACATCTGCACACTGGGAGGAGAGCCCTCACCAGAGCCTGAGCATACTGGCATACAGATTTTGTACTTCCAGCCTCCAGAACTGGGACAATAGAAATGTCTGCTATTAGGCACTCTACACACACCCCTTTCGTGGTATTTTGTTATGGCAACCTGAGCTAAGGCACTGTCTCTTCTTGACTCCAGGGGCTGGGGCTTCCATGTTGGTTCTAATAGACTGTGTGCAGCCTCACATTTCCTCACACCATCCTCCAGCCTTGCCTTGTCCTAACCTTTCCAGCTACTTCCGTCCTCCTCCTCCCAATTAGTCAAAACCTCTCCCTTCTGACTACCCTTCCCCTGGATCCCTGTTTCCTTAAGTGACTGGATCATCTGATAAACTCCTCCATGCTATAGTGTCAATGTCTGCTAACAATTTAAGGTCACATTAACTTCTCCCCTGTCTCCTAACCAAGGTACTTAAAGGCAAAGCAGGTCTCCTGATTTTGATAAGGGAAGAACAAGCCTGACAACACTAGTCTTATTCTGGAGTTGGGCAGAAGAAGGAGCCTAAGAAGCACCATCCTAAGGGATAACAGCCAAGGAAAACCACCTCTCTCATAGCTTTGCCCCATGCTCTTGGGAAATAGCCCAGCTCTTTGGCTTCCTCTTTAACAGTCCTTCCAGCACACAGCTACCTCATTCAATGACTTTATGACAATAATTTCTAAAAGACTAAGATGTGATCATTTCAGACACTGAAGGAGGTGGCCAGGGGAGCTATTGGAGGATAAGCCAATCTTTTAGAACACCTCGCTGCAGCTTGATACTCTTGTTCCATTTAACCAGAAGGCAACGTATTGCATGAAAACAGGGGAAAGGCCCACAATGGTCGGTTTCTCCCTAGTGTCTCTGAGGTCCACACTGGTGAGCCCACACAGCTCCCTTGAACGGGCATCTCTTTGTTTCTGCACATGACTGGAGTCCAGTGCCTAATGTACAACCACCTCTCACACCCCACTTCTCTTCTTTGACCTTTCTATTTGATCTAAGGAAAGTAAAACCTCTCTTCCTCTGATAGTCCTTAAATGAGCTTCCCATGAACTTGTCCAAGCTGAGGCTTCAGAAAAACAAAAGCCAGGAAGAGAAATATCTTACTGAAAACGTCTGCTTCCGGCCCAATAACAAAAACTTCCTCTAAGCCCAAAGAGCTTCAAAGGGCTTGGTTACACTTGTGGGAGTGGGGAAGGCAAAATACAGAGAGGAAAAGTGATACTTTCCTCAATTATCCTGGTCCACAAACATAAGTCCTTAAGAAAAATGGTCGATACAATTATAGATAAGTAAGTTCTCCTTGCTGAGTACTATCTGACAGCTCCTGGCAGCACCAGCCTGGGAAGAAGATTGACTCCCAGCTGTGTTAACAATTCCCTATAAGCCATGTCACCAATCTAGACTAAATTTTGTCCATGTATGAGTTCAGCAAACTTTTATAAGTACTGCTTTCTGCAGGAATTTGGAGAAGCATGTAGTATAGGTAGATCTTGGGGCCTAAAACATGCCATGAAATCAAGTTGTACCTAATCCTAGGTAATAAAGAGGGAATATACTAACTGACCATCATACCCTCACAAAGATGGCAGTGCCCACAAGTAAAGGATGGTGGTGCCCAGTGCCCTCAGCCCTGCTGGGGTGGCAGGAGTGCAGCATGGCCAGGCTTGCCCCTAGGCGGGTCGAGCCACTCCACACGCCTACCTCCAGAATCCACCAATCCCCTCAGCCCCCTAGGGTCGGCCACAAGGCACAGGCAAGCCTCAGATGTTGGCTGCCCAGCCGCCCAGGGCCACCTGAGGCTCAGATAACCAGGGCGAGCCAAGGCTTGTGCTGCCAGTAGTGGCAGCAGCAGAGTTATGATGGAGGCATCACCTTCCCCTGATCACCAGGTCACTTCCCACTCCTGAGGGCTCCCAGACTGAGAGGGGGAAGGCCAGGCTGGGATGCCCCCTCCAGTGCATGAATTTTCACGCACCGGGCCTCTAGTCTGTACATAAGTCAGAGGATGCAATTACAAGGACAGCACACACACAAGGTGCTATGGGAGCACCTAGACTGGAGGGAAGCAGTCTAAGCTGAGTCTTGCAGGAACAGATAAGTGGGCAGCGACAGCAATAGGAATGATGGATGAGGACTCTGGAAAGGCTGGCAGGGATCAAATCCCAGCACAGGTTAGCTGCCACAGTGAAGAACTTGCCTCCCAATAATAATGAAGTATCTTGGAACAGCTTTGAGAGGAGCAGTTACATGCTAAGATTTTTTTTCTTAAGCAGCTTAAACACTGTTATATAGTTCTGTAGGTCAGATGTCTACCATGGATCTCACTGGGCAAAATCAAGGTGTTGGCAGGACTAAGTTCCTTTCTGGAGACTCTAGAGGAAAATCCATCTCCTAGCCTTTTCCAGCTTCTAGAAGCTGGCCACATTCTTTAGCTCATGATCCCTTCCCTAGTCTTCAAAGCTGGCACAGCCATGCTGAGTCCTTTCACACTGCATCACTGGAACTTCTTTTCTGCCTTCCTCATTTACTTAAAATAATTTTTTTAACTTGTATTAAAATTCACATAACATAAAATTACTAATTTAAAGTGGCAATTCAGTAGCATTTAGTACATTCACAATGTTGTACAATTGTCATCTCTATCAAGTTTCAAAAATATTTTTTAAATTAATTTTAGGAGAGAGAGAGAGAGAGAGAGAGAGAGAGAGAGAGAGAGATATTACTGTGAGAGTAAAACTTCGATGGGCTGCCTCCTACACTCCCCCTACTGGAAACCAAGTCTATAACTTGACTGCCCTGACTGGGAATCAAACTAGCAACCTTTCAGTGCACTGGATGATGCCAACCAACTGAGCCACACTGGCCAGAGTAAGTTCCAAAACATTTTAATAACCTAAAAAAGAAACCACTCACCTGTGTCTATTAAGCAGTTGGAGCAGCTGGAGGGGTGCAAAATGCTTTCATCCCACCCCATCCCCCTGGGCACCTGTGTATGCAAATTAACCTACCATATTTGTTGGGTTAATTTGCATACTGACTCCTGATTGGCTGGAGGATGTCACAAAGTTACAGTCAATTTGTATTTTTCTCTTTTATTAATGTAGATGTGACCTTTGTGTTTGGTTACAATTACCATAATATTTTCAAGATTGTAGCATCTATCAGTACTTCATTCTTTATTTAGGGCTGAATACTATTCCATTGTTTGAATATTCCACATTTATCTATCCATTAATCCTTTGATGAACAACTTGTTTCTGCTCTTAGTTAATGTGAATTGTGCTGCTGTGAACATCTGTGAACAAGTGTGTGTTTGAGTGCCTGTTTTCAGTTCTACTGAATGTATACTTAATTGTCAGGTCACGTGGTACCTCTTTGTTAAACTTTTTAAGAATGCACCAACCTGTTTTCCATAGCAGCTTCACCACTTTACATTTCCACCAATAGTGTGTAAGGGTTTCAAACTCTCCACATCCTTGCTAACACTTTTCTTTTTCTATTGGTGTTGGTGTGTGTGTGAATGTGTGTGTGTTGTAGCTAGCCCAGTGGTTGTGAGGTGCTATCTTATTGTAGTTTTTATTTGCATTTCCTTAGTGACTAATGATACTTAGTATCATTTTAAGATATGTTTTTTAAATAACTGAATTTGGAGGTTGGTGAAAGAGGGATTTAAAGGGAGTGAAAAGAAAATAGGAAAACCAGTTTCCTAGATAAAATCTGATTAAGCCATGCATAAACAATGGAAGTAGGGAGAGAGAAAAACATATTGGAAAAATATTTAAAAATAAAATTGTCAGAATTTGGGGACCAGTTGAATGTGGGGGCTAAAGGGAGAAATCAAAGTACCCTCACCTTCATCCATAAAGTAAAAAGGGTTGGCCAGATAACCTGGCATTAACATTCTTTCTCAGAGTGACTTTATCTTACAAATATCAAAAAGGTTTATAAGTGAAATTTTCTCAGGCCTCCTTAAAACTGATGTCGCATACATACTTTACTAGTAACTGTTACTAAGATAAGCCCTTTTAATTGCAGGGACAACTGAGACAAAACAAAATTTAAATGGAAATAATTAATTGTTAAATTATTTAAATAGCCTCTAAGTCATTGTGTTTTACATAACATTTCAAAAGTCAAGTGCCAGGGATTTGTCCCCCTAATTAAGCCCATCAAAATGAAAATATAAATTATAAACAGAATTATTTTTTAGTCTGTACAATGAAAATAAGTCAATACTAATTCACAATAAGAGGCATAAAAGTTGTGTTTCAAAAATAACATAATTCCCTGATAAGAAGATCAAAAGTTACATTAAGATGAATAAATTTTATAACTTGTAATTTCCCTGATTTAGGTTCTGGTTTCTTCATTCTTACAGAAACATACCAAGATTGGTACACTTCAAAATCACCTTACTCATGACTTTGAGTCAAAACAGTTTCAATAACAATGTGTCTTCAAATTTAGAATTGAGTCAACAAAAGTTTGTTCATTATACAATCTTTTAAAAAATTTATAAGTAAGATTAATTCCTAAAATAAGTGGTATAATCTCAACAACAAAAAACTGTATCTACTTTTAAAAATTAAAAGTGATCATTTTATCATGTGTGTTAATGCTAAATAAATACAATTTTGGTAGTAGACACATGAGATTATACACTAAAACCCAGCCAATCATTATAATACTGACTCTTTGGAAGACTGATGATTCCTTTGGATTTATTATGACTAGATCATTAAGATAGCGAACGAATGGAAAGATTTTGCCCTTCATACGCTATATTAAACATTTCTCATTTCGTCAAGTACTTTTCTCCCATTCTTTTACAACTGTTCATCATTTCTTAGCTTAGTCCTCTTCAAGGCATACATTCCATTCAACCATTAAATTGAATTACCACCCTATCAAGTAATTTATATTCTCTCGATATTATTCCTAATAAGATATAAGATGCTCATTTTTCTAGGACTCAACCTGATCAAGAAATCATTTCCACTGAAGGTTCATAGAGAGGCCATGATAAAAGTGAAAGGGTAAACTGTGAGGTTGTGAAGAATGGAATTAGAGGAAAGGTCTTCTTCCACGGAGCTGGTCTTCTCCAGCTCATACAACTGGAACTTCTTTACTCTAATGGGCCCTGCTCATGTTGGGGCCTGTCTCTGTTTCTGAACCAATCCTGTAAGGCTGAGCAATGATCCTAGCTTCTGATCCCCCCTCTCTTCTCATCCACCAGTTCCTCCCTACAGGATATTTGGGAATTAAAATATGTCCCTCCTTATCTGTAGCAATATTTTTTTTGCCTTAAAGTCTACGTTGTCTCATCTTAGTCTGGATACTTCAGCACTCTATTGATGCTGTTTGCATGGAATATCTTTTTCTACCTATGGTGTAATGAAAAAATAAATATTTGGTCTTTATGTCTAGTTTGTGGCACTGAGCTCCTAAAACCCCTGTAAATTATATCTTTCGTATGCTGGTGATACGATTCTGCTGGACTGTGGGTATAGCTTCAAGAGGGAAGCTGACTGTCAGAAAAATCACCCACATGATAGGAAAGTTGGAACTCTCATCTCTAATCTCCAATCTCCAGGGAGGGGAAAAAGATATGGAGATTGAGTTTAGCAAATATGGCCAATGATTTAACCAACTGTGCCTACATAATGAAATCTCCATAGAAATCCCCAGATTATGGTGTTTTGAAAGCTTTTGGGTTGGTGAATAGCATACCCATGTGTCAGAAGAGCGGTGCACACAGATGGCGTGGGAACAGGGGTCCTGCGCATGAGACCCTTCCAGACCCAACTCTGTGTACCTCTTCATCTGAGTTTGTTTGTGTCCTATGTAATGAACTGGGATAGTAAGCAGAGCACTTTCTTGAGTTCTGTAAGTTGTTCCCAAGAAGTATCAAACATGAGGTGACAGTGAAGTGTTCGTTGGAACCCTGAATTTGCTGTTAGCTGGACCTAAGTGTGGGTTGCCTGGGAACTATGCTTGCAGCTAGTGTTTGAAGTAGAAGCAGTCTTAAGGGAATAAATCCTTTAACTTGTGAGATCTGATGCTAACTCCAGTTACATGGCATCAGAACAGAATTGAATTGTTGGGCATTTAGTTGGTTTGAGAGAATCAGAGATTTGGTGTGGAAAAAATGATGCATATTTGATGTAAAAAAATGCACACCATCCTTTAACCTAGTTGCATTTTAGATTGGCTTTTGCCTCAGTTGTTTTAAATCAGAATGACTGGAGCCAGGTATATGAACTAATCTATACTGAAGTCTGCTAATCTATGCTTAAGTCTGCTAATTTTTTTTCTCCTACTAGCAAAAATACTCTTTGAATTCCTCTAGTGGATTATTATAAGAATATTTCTTGACATCACTTCATGCTCATTCTTTTTTCTAAACCCAGCAATTCAATTTTGACTTGCAGAGCGGCCAAAGCCCAAACCCTAGTTATTCCCTCCTGAGAGATTTCAGGGCCTTGTCCCTACCAACTTTCACAGAAGTTTGACCAGGATCTTCCAACTCTAGCTACAACCATCCACTGTCTGTAAGGCAAATGCTATCATTCCTATTTAAATAAATGGCAAATTTAGGACCCAGAATTGAGAAACAATTTTTCCAATAAAATGATGGGCTAGAATTTTAACCAAACCACTTAATGAGTGTGTATAAGAATCACCTAGTTCATATACCTGGCTCCAGTCATTCTGATTTAAAACAACTAAGGCAAAACCCAAGAACTTAAAATGTTAACAGCACTTCAGATTATTCTAGTATACAGAATCTGAGAACATTAATGTAATAGGTAACTAGGTATAGGTTCCAAAGCACTTGGAGAGAACAACAGCCAGGCCAGGCAAAACCAAACATGGAAAATAAAAAGAGAAAACATGCTCATTTTCTAATAGAAAGATTGTTACTAATTTGGAATCAAGAGTAAGGACTCCAAGCTAGGGCTTAGTGACCACAGAATTCTTATCTTTAATATGAACTAAGTAAGAACATTATTTTAGTTAGAGCTTTATCCTGAACATGAATACTTTTCTCAACTCCAATTAATTTTTTTAAAAAGTCTGGCCTTTAGAACATTTGAAGCCTTTAGCAGAAATGTGAGCTTCAAAGCCAGGTTTATAGATTATATCTGGAGGTGGACAATTTCCTTATTATTTTTTAAAGTTGTATATACCATCTTATTCCAAAAAGTTTTAAGATTATTTGTGAAATTTATTTTGGTATGAAAACTTATTCTGGCTCTTTTATATAAATAGATAGAATAAAGCCCAGCCCTCAGTGTACCAGCATGCAGGCAGTTGAGCACGTTGAGTGACACACAGCCTGTGGAGTAGGCAACCCTGAGTCTCTGTCTAGCTGCTGACCTTATTAATGTGAAACATTGAGCTAGTTATTTGAGCTTTTCTATACTCGGGTTCTTTGTAAAATTGAGAAAACAACATTGTCTACTTCACTGGATTTTGTGGGAGTTAAGTGGTTTAATTTGGAAAATGTTAAAGACGTGACTATCCTTGGTTAGACATAAGGTGAGCCCCCAAACTAGGGGTCCTGGCAGAATACACAGGATACTCAGGAGCCAGACTGCAAGACAAATATCTTTACTCCTATAGGAGGGTGCACGCACACAGAGTCTGGCAGCACAAACACTGAGCAGGCAGTCTGCTTGGGGTTTTATGTCTGATGTACAATATCTGTCCCTCATTCTTGATTGGAAGAGCTTAGGCTCACAGTCTTATGCAATTGGCTAACTCAAAGGAAAAAGGGAAGGGTTGACCTTTGCCATTTCAAAATGGTGGCCCCCAGGGGAGCTGCAAGTCACATGGGCCAAAACAGCAGCTGCTTAAACTCCCTCCTTTGACAGAAAAGATGACTTGTTTATTCTCATATCCTCCAAACTTATAGTAAACATAAGACAAAAAGTTATTTAGCTTACTAATGAGGAAGCTAGCAGGATGGTAGAGCTAATATAAAGGAATATGGGAGCCTAATTTACATAATAAATGAAAGTGCTGAAATAAGATTGCCAAATCCTATCTAATAAAAGAGTAATATGCAGATTGACCATCACTCCAACACACAAGATGACTGCCCCCTATGGTCAAAGATCCTGCCCCATGTGGACACAAGATGGTCCCCACAAGATAGCCAGTAGGGGCAGGCAGTTGAGAGGGACCAGGCCTGCAAGGGAGGGCAGTTGGGGGTGATAAAACCTGCAGGGGAGGGCAATTAGGGCTGACCAGGCTGGCAAAGAAGGGTAGTTGGGGGTGACCAGAGGGGAGGACAGTTGGGGGGGGGGGGACTAGGCCTGCAGGGGAGGGCAATTAGGGGCAAACAGGCTGGCAGGGGAAGGCAGTCAGGAGTACCAGGCCTACAGGGGAGGGCAGTTAGGGCCAAACAGGCTGGCAGGGGAGCAGTTAGGCATCAATCAGCCTGGCAGGCAGAAGCAGTCAGGGGCAATCAGGAAGGCCGGCAGGTGAGCAGTTGGGGAGCCAGCAGTCCTGGATTGTGAGAGGGATGTCTGACTGCCCATTTTGGCCCAATCCTGGTGGCAGTCGGACATCCCTTGAGGGGCTGCAGATTAGATAGGATGTAGGCTGGGCTGAGGGACCACCTCCCCCCTGGTGCACAAATTTCATGTATTGGGTCTCTAGTTATTTATAAAACTGGTTACTATTCTACCAGCTAATAAAACTTAGTACTTGGGATTACCTTTTCTGTAAAAATAATTTGCATCTCTACCATCCAAAAATTTTTTGAAATGTATCCAATGTGCTACAAGTTGGCATCTAATCCCATTGGGCCTGAAATTAATAGTAAACAGAAGGTCAAACAAAGATGCATTGCTAGAGAATTAGATAATCCTTGGGGTGATGGGGGCAGGGAATGTCCTGTTAGATAATGTCCAGCATGAAAAGGAATGCAATCATCATTTTGCCTTACTTCCAAGATTTGGATACTTTTCTTTAATACACATCAAGTGTCTAGCAAAGAGCCTGCTACAAAGTAAGTACTGACAATATGATAGCATATTTATTATTTCTATCTTTATAATCTTATCTCTGCCACATATTAGCTGGGTAATCTTAGGCAATATTCTCGCATTGCTCTAGCTTTCTCTTCTATAAAATGGGGATAAAGGTGTTTTCTACCTCACAAGGTTATTGGAAAATTAAGGATTTAATATGTGCAAAGCAGTGTCTGGCACTAAATGCATGAAAGTGAATGCTGTCATCCTCCAGAGCATTTGATGTCACACTACAGCCAACGTTTTATACTATAAGGTAACTAACAGCAGGGAGAGGGGAGAGACACTGCTGTGATGCAGAGTCTGGGCACAGCTGGTCAGTGGATGCCCAAGGACCTTTCGCAGCTTGAACTTGGACTAAAGATCAAACTATTTATAACTGGGCTGGGAAACCAGCTCTCTCTTGCCTCAAACATTATTAAAATGGACACATTCCAGAGTTCTAAAAGCAAAGATAAATTTTATACTCTGTTTGTCTACTTTTGGCCCTCATCCTGACACAGTAATAAGATGCAACAGACTTTCACAGGTTACTACAAGAATAGCCTGATGTTTCTAGACTAAATCCAGGCCTCTTTTGTCCATGACATCTTTCCCCGGGGACAAAAATGTCAATTATTCTTTACTAAGAGCAGCTTCCTCAACATGTTTGACTGCCTTATTTGATGTGGAAATAGAAAGCAAATGTCATCACCAACCAAACACTCTGCACAATCACTGCCCAAACAGTCAAGAAGCTACAGCTATTTTCATATTTTCCCTTCTATGCAAGGAGCATCTGAAATGCATATAAAGCAGACAGATGATTATCTGCCCAGAAATCTTCTCCTGGCATGGGTCGTTGGAGAAAGCACTGTAGGCATCCATCTGAGCTTCGTGGACTTCTCTTTTCCATGAGTCATGACATGAAAAGTGAAGAACATGATTATAAATACCCAGAACTCAGAGGCGGCCCGTTTATTTTTTTTCAAAACATCCGAATATTGATGAAAATAGATTTGATGGCAGTTCCACTGGGTACAAGTTACTGAACAGCCACCTGGAGTGGCATCTCTCTCCTCCTAGGTCATGTTTTCTTCGCTGAGAATGCAGGTTCTGTGAAGCATCCATCATAGAAGAGCATTTTAAAGAGCGTGTTTCCAAAATAAAGCGGCCTATAATGTGTCACCCTGTAAACAGGTAACTAGTGTTAAAAGATTATCATGGCCTTTACCGAAGTGATTCAGCTTTTTCAACTTGTTTATTCAGCTGCTCATTTATTGTGTTAGTCTCTAATGATAGAGGTAATAAATGTGTTACCAATATCAGATAATCTGCATATCACAGAAAAGCACAAAGGAATTGCCAAAGATTCCACCACCCAAAAATCAATCTTACTAACATGTTTTGGTTTTATGGGCGGGGGAGAGAAAGAGAGAGAGAGAGAGAGAGAGAGATCGTACCTTTGTAGATTTGTACATAAGATTGTAACATGCCTGACAGGTAAAAAAACTTTGTTCCAGTTATCCAAGTCTGAATAACAAATCACCTCCAAACTTAGGGGCTTTTAAAACAACAACATGTATTTTGCTCACAAATCTGCAAATGTGATCAGGGTTTGATGGAACAGTTTGTCTTTGCGCCACTCAGTGTCAGCCAGGACAGGTGGCTCAAAGGCTGGGTCAAGCATTGTCTGAAGAGTCCCCTGCTTACCTGCCTGGTGCCTAGGCTGGAAGACAAAGAGCTGGGGCTGGACAACTAGGTGTCTTTGGCATCTCTTGTTTTCTGTGTGCTCTGTCCTCATGGTGTCTCCAGCGTGATAGTTTCGGATGAGCTAAATTTCTTACATCAACTTAAGTTTCCAAAGGCTTTTGCACTGTACCACCTTCTATGACTTAGCCTTGGGAGTACACATCATCACTTCTACCACATTTTATTTATTAGAAATGAATCATTAGAACCAGCCCATGTTCATGGGAAAGGTAAATAGGAATTCACCTTCTTGGAAGGGGCATCAAAGAGTTTCTCACAATATAAACAAATGAACAAAACAGAAACAGATTCACAGATACAGAGAACAGACTGATGGTTGCCAGAGGGTTGGGGAATGAGATGAAAAAGGTGAAGGTGTTGAGAAGTACAGATTAGTAGTTACAAAATAGTCACAGGGATGTAAAGTACAGCATAGGAAATATAGGTGAATAATCTATATATGTAAAAGCCTAATTGACCATCCGACCTTTTGACAGTTCCTTGGCAGCTATAATGCGCAATGCACCAGGAGGCAGATGCTCCCACCAGTAGCTTTAACACATACTGATCACCAGGGGGCAGATGCTTAACGCAGGTGCTGCTGAGCTATGGTGACTTGGCAGCTGTGGTTCTCGGGTGACACACCTGGAACCAGAGAGGAGGGAGCCCAATTCCAGGGTGCGTCATCCAAGAACTGCCCTCTCGCACTCCAGGACCCCTCGGGGGGTGTCGGAGAGTTGGATTCGGCCCAGTCCCCATATGTCAGGCAGAGGGACCCCACCGATGCCTTCATGCACCAGGCCTCTAACATTGTAATAACTCTGTATTCCAGGTGGGCACTGGAAACATTAGGGTGACAATTTGTAAAGTATATGATTGTCTAACCACTATACTGTATATATGAAATTAATACAAAATAATATTAAATGTAAACTGCAATTGAAATCAATTTTTTGAAAGAGTTTCTTAATATGTTTTAAAACCCCAGGGACTTAGTGACTAAATGAATAGTTCAGTAAATAAATAAGGAAGGATGACTCACTTTTAAGAAAGATTGTGAAAAATTGTTAACATTAGTCATTTGTCTTCATCGTGTGACATTATAGTCAATCTCATCCTTGAATATACCTGTTAAATAAACACATATGTTCCGTGTCACTAAAAACTTGTTGATTGAATGAACTTGATTTTTTAAATATGTTTTTATTGATTTTTAGAGAGAGAAGAAGGGAGAAGAATGGAATGGAGAGATAGATATATCGATGAGAGAAAAACATCTCTAGTGGCTGCTTCCTGCACACCCCTACAGGGTATTGAGCCCACAAACCCAGCATGTGCCCTGACCCAGAATCGGAACTGGCAACCTCTTGGCTCCGGGATTGATGCTCAGTTGCTGAGCCACACCCGTCTTGCTGCCTAAATGAATTTAGTAAGTCACAGGTATTTTCCTATATCAATGAAAAAAAATTTAATCCTCCTCTGAGAATATACTTTTATTGGTATTTAGAGAGGAGGAAGAAGAAGAGAAACAGAGAGAAAGAGAGGATCATCAATAGGTTGCCTCCCATATGCACCCTGACCGGAGATCAATCTGAAACCTAGCTATGTGTCCTGACCAGGAATCAAATCCGTGACCATATACTATACAATGCTCCAACCAACTGAACCACCCAGCCAAGGCTATCAATGAATATTTTTACACCATACTTTTAAGAAAGGCATTGTGGATAAATCATAATTTATTTAAACAGTTTCCAGTTACTAAATGTTAGATATTTAGACTATTTACTTTATCATATAACTCTATGATTAACATCCTAGAACAGAAGTCTCCATTATCTTTCAATAAATTCATGAACATAGTTTTTCATGATAAAGGGATATATGTTTTAAGGTTTTAAATATCTCTTAATAGATTTCACTTTTAGAGAAATTTTAGGCTCACAACAAAATTGAGCAAAAAATAGAGATTTTCCATATACTACAGTCTCCACACATGCATACCCTCTCCCATAACCTTCCCCATTATCAACATTTCCCACAAGAGTGATACATTTGTTACAATTATATTTCTACATTGATAATTATCACTCAGCTTCCATTTCATTAGGGTTCATTCTTGGTGTACATTCTATGACTTTGGACAAATATGTAATAATATAAATCCATCATTATAATATTATGCAGAGTATTTTCTTTTATTTTTTTAAAGTATATATATTTTATTGGTTTTTTACAGAGAGGAAGGGAGAGGGAAAGTCAGAAACATCGATGAGAGAGAAACATCGATCAGCTGCCTCCTGCACCCCCAACTAGGGACGTGCCCACAACCAAGGTACATGCCCTTGACTGGAATCGAACCCAGGACCCCTCAGTCCCCAATCCGAAGCTCTATCCACTGAGCCAAACCGGTCTCATAGAGTCTTTTCAAAGTATGGCATGTATCTACTTTTATAGTATCATACAGGATTCTTTTACTGCCCTAAAAATCCTATATTCCACCTATTCTCCTTCCCTTCCCCCTAAGTCTTGGCAACCACTGATGTTTTTACTGTCTCCATAGGTTTGCCTTTTCCAAAATGTCATAAAGTTGGAATCAAACAGTATGTAACTTTTTTAGATGATCTTCCCTCATTTAGTAATATGTACTAAAGTTTTCTCCATATTTTTTATGTCCTGATACCTCATTTCTCTTTAGCACTGAATAATATTCCTTTATCTGAATGTACCTCAACTTATTTATATATTCACTTACTTAAGGAAATCATAGTTGATTCCAAGTTTTAGCAATTATGAATAAAGCTTCAAAAAACATCTGAATGCAGGTTTTTGTTTGAACATAAATTCTCAACTCCTTTGGCTAGACACCAAGGAACATGACAGCTGAATCATAAGTTAAGTCTATGTTTAGTTTTATAAGAAACCACCAAATTGTCTTCCAAAGGGGCTGTATCATTTCGAATTTCCACCAGCAATGAATACGAGTTCCACATCCTCACCAGCATTTGGTGCTGTCAGTGTTCTGGGTTTGGGCCGTTTTAATGGATGCCTGTGGTATCTCCTTGGTTTAATCTTCAGTCCCCTGATGACACAGAATGTGGAGCATCTTGTCATACCCTAATTTGTCATCTGTATATCTTCTTCAGTGAGGTTTTTGGCTCATTTTTAAATCAGGTTGTTTGTTTTTATTGTTCGAGTTTAAGAGTTCTTCGTATATTTGAAGTAACAGCCCTTTATTTGATGTGTCTATTACAAATATTTTCTCATAGTCTGTGGTTTGTCTTTTCATTCTCTTGATCAAGGATTTTATTCTTAATGAAATTCAGTTACTGATTACTTTTTTTCATGGATTGTACCTTTTGTATTGTATTTTAAGTCTTCACCAAACACCAAGTCATTCAGATTTTCTATGTTCTAAAAGTTTTATAGTTTTGCATTTTACATTTAGATCTGTGACCCATTTTGAGTTAACTTTGTGTGGAAATTGTATCATCTTTGTCTGGATTCATGTGATGTCCAATTGTTCCGTGCCATTTACTGAAAAACATATATTTTTCCTCCATCATATTACCTCTGTTCCTTTGCCAAAAATCATGTGGGTCTGTTTCTGGGCTTTCTATCCTGTTTCATTCATCTATTTCTCTAGTATTACAATAATACTATACGACCTTGATTATTGTAGCTTTATATTGTTTTGAAGTCAGATAGTATCAGTCCTTCAGCTTGTTTTTTATCTCTCTATATGGTGTTGGCTATTCTTAGTCTTTTGTCTATTGGTATAAGCTTTAGAATCAGTTTATCAATGTCTACACAATAACTTCATAGGATTTTGATTGGGATTGTATTAAATCTATAGGTGAAGAAAAAAACTGACACCTTGATATTTATTGAATTTTCCTATCTATAAACATGGAATATAGCTCCATTTATTTAGTTCTTCTGATTATTTTCATCACAGTTTTGTAGTTTTTGCATATAAATCTTGTGCATACATATATTTTTCTTATATCTAAGTATTTAACATTTTGGGATACTAATGTAAATGGTGCTGTGTTTTTAATTTCAAATTCCACTTGTTCATTGAAGGTATATAGGAAATCAATTGACTTTTGTTTATTAACTTTGTATTCTACAAACTTGCCATATCACGTATTAGTTCCAGGAATTTTTGTTGTTGAGTTATTGTTCCAGATTTTCTCTGAAAGAGCAGTCATGTCACCTACAAACAAGAGTTTCATTTCTTTTTTCCTAATCTATATACCTTTTATTTCTTTTTCTGGTCTTATTGCATTAGCTAGCATGTCCAGTGTAATGTTTATAAAGCAGTACTAGGCCTGGCCAGTATGGATCAGTGGTTGAGTGTCAACCTATGAACCAGGAACTCATGGTTTAATTCCCAGTCAGGGCACATGAATACATGCATGGCTTATGGGTTCCATCCTCAGTGTGGCAAGTGCAGGAGACAGCTGATCAATGATTCTCTCTAATCATTGATGTTTCTCTCTCTCTCTCTCTCTCTCTCTCTCTCTCTCTCTCTCTCTCTGCCTCTCCAAAATCAATAAAAATATAAAATATAAATAAATAAATGAAGTACTAGGAGGGAATGTCATTGCTTTATTTATGATCTAAGAAATATTTTACTTTTAAAGTATGGCATTAGCTATAGGTTTTTTATAGCTGCTCTTCATTAAGTTAAGGAAGTTCCATTTATTCCTAGTTTACTGAGAGTTTTGATCCTGAATAGGTACTTGATTTTGTTATAAGATTTTTCTAAGTCTATTGATACCATCATGGGATTTTTCTTCTTTAGCCTGTTGATGTGATTGATTACATCAATTGATTTTTGAATGTTAAACCAGTCTTGCATAACTGGGATAAATCCCACTGATTTTGTATATAATTCTTTGTATACAGTACTGGATTTGATTTGATAATACTAATATTTTATTGAGGAAGTTGCATCTATGTTCATGAGAGATTTTGTTCTATAGTTTTATTGTAATGCCTGTTTTTGGTATTAGGGAAATGCTGGCCTCATAGACTGAGTTAAGAAGTGCACCTTCTGCTTCTATCTTCTGAAAGAAACTATAGAGAATTGGTATAATTTATTTCTTAAATGTTTGCTAATATTCTTCATTAATCCATCTGAGACTGATGCTTTCTGTTTTGGAAGATTATTAATTATTGATTTAATTTATTTAATAGAGATAGGCCTATTCAGGTGGTCTGTTTATTCTTGTAAGTTTTGGCAGATTGTGTTATTCAAGAAATTGGTCCATTTAGGTTATCAAAATTGTGATTATAAACTTATTCATAGTATTCCTTATTATTCTTTCAATGTCCATAGTATTTGTAGTGATGTCTTCTTTTTCATTTCTAATATTAGTAATTTGTGTTTTCTCTTTATTTTCTTAGTTAGCTGGGTAAGAGCTTTAGCAAGTTGGCTGATTTTTTTTCAGACACAGCTTTTGGTTTCCTTGCTGTAATTATTTGGGAAAAAACTGTTATATGTTATATCCTTAAATAACAAAAATATAAGTTCTTAGTTTACTTTCATTTATTCCTTCTTAGCTACTCTACTTTTTGTAGATCTAAGTTTCTGATCTATATCTTTTTTTTCTCTCTCTAAAGAATTTTCAACATTTTTTTGCAAATATAATGACAATAAATCTCCTTAATTTTATCTGAGAAAATCTTTATTATTCCTTCACTTTTGAAGCATAATTTTACAAAGTACAGAATTTTAGGTGGGTAGGGCATTTTTTCCCCTTTAATTATTTAAGTATTTTACTCCAGTCTTTTCTTGCCTGCATTGTTTCTGAGGAGAAGTCAGATGTAATTCTTATATTTGCTGCTATATAGGTAAAGTGTTTTTTCCCCACTGACTTTCATCAGGATTTTTCTTTAATCATTGATTTTCTATAGTTTGAAACTGAAACTGTGTTTTTGTTATTTGTTTGTTTACTTCATTTACACTGAGTAGTGTGTTCTGACACCTTCTGGATCTGTTGTTTGGTGCCTGACATTAATTTGGGGAAATTTTTAGTCATTTTGGATTCAAATGATTCTTCTCATTCCTTAGTTGTTCCTTTCTCTCTTCTTCTGGTATTCCTATTATGCATATATTGTACTTTTTATAGTTTTCCCACAATTCTTGGATATTATGTTCTAGTTTTATTTCAGTTTTGTTCTCTTGACTCTTTCATTTTTGAGCATTTTACTGATATATCCTGCTCTGAGATTCTATCCTCAGCTATGTCCAGTCTACTAAAAAGCCCATTGAAGTCACTCTTCATTCCTGTTATAGTGTTACTGTCATTTTAATCTCTATGATTTCTTTGTGGTTCTTTCTTAGAATTTCCATCTTTCAGCCTACATTTCCTTCTTGTTCTTACTTTCTCTCTACTTTATCCATTAGAGCTCTTAGTGTATTAATCACAGTTGTTTTAAATTCCCAATATGATTATTCCAGCACCTCCTACCATATCTGAGTCTGATTCTTGTTCTATATTTTCAAATTGTGTTTCCTTTCTTTTGCTACATCTTATATTTCTTTCTTTATAGTTTAGTACAATGTACTGGGTAAATGAAACTGTTGTAAACAGGCCTTTAGTAACGTAGTGATGAGATGTGGGAGAAGCAGAAGTGTTCCATAGCCTGAGAATTAGGTGTCAGTGTTATGTTTGCTTGGATTATGAGTCCAATCTGATATCTCATGCAAAAACTGCAAAAAAATGTAATTTTAAATTATTTTGGAGCACAAATTATTGTCAGAATGCTCTTCTGACAGTATTTCTATCAATTCTGCTTCCCCATCTAGCAATATTTCATTCCTTTCCCTATTAATTGCTTTGTAATTAAGAATATTTTAAAATTGTGCATAATAATTTTTCTTACATTTGAATGATTGCCAAATATATAGAATTTTAGTCTTTATCTCTCAATCTGCTTCATTCCTTGAAATGAATTCCTTTCTACTGATCTTTCCATGATTTTTTTTTAAATTACGGCCTATTTTTAATACACAGTGTAAACAGCTTTTGTTAGAATTGAAAATTATGCTTCCCAATCCCAGCTTTCCTCTATTTCTGCTTTCAATTAAAGATAGATTTCATTCCATTGCTGGCCATATTATTCGGTGCACCATATAAAATCTAATTTGCATATACTAAAACATTAAAAGCACACCAGAGGCACTCTTTAGTTATTTAAATTCTAAAATTATTCTCTTATCCCACATCTGGTGGAATCATGTGATGTTCACTTTTTTTACTCTCTGAAATTCCCCTGTGAGCTGTTAGCGTTAGATGAAATCATCCTCAAAGGCTTTGAAAACAACTCTATTAAGAGTCATACCTCTCTAGCATCATGCTTTCTTATTTTATTCACACATAAAAAGTCCATATTCACATGAACAACCTAGTTTTACTTGTTTCTACAAGCACAAAGGAATTATATTTATACTTAAGAAAATAAGAGCAATGATTTCTTTGGAATTCATATTCTCTTTCTATCTCGCGTGTGTGCGCGCGCACACACACACACACACACACACACACACACACACACACACACATCCAAGGCCTTATATATGTTTTACTTTGGTTATGACCTCTATGGATGCACAAAGCAGAAACCCAATACAATCTTGTTTTCAACAATTGATAATTCATTGGTTCATAGAATGTCTGCCAGATTTTTCCAGCATTGATGGATGACCTAAGGTCTCTAGCAACAAGCAACATCATCAGATTTCAATCTCAATTTTTCTGTGTCCTTTTCTTTATTTGTTCACAAGTATTTGTCTGAATGGGCGTAGCATGGCCCCCAGCATATTTGGCCTTATAGCCTCCCAGCTTAGTGACCATATTAAGAAAGATTATTTCATCCTGAAGAGTTCCAATGAAAGTTCTAGGTGCTATGTTGAACTGGTTGGGAACAAGGTACTCATCCCTGAACCAACTGCTGCAGTCAGGGGGTGAACCCTATATTTAACCAAGCTGAATCATGTGCATCTTCCAGATCTAGGTCCATCCAAACACTTGGACAGATAGTGGGAGGGGTAGTTCCCAATGGAAAATTAAACTGATTGCCAGAATATGGTGGTATATTACAGACAAATACACAAGATAAATATCTACTACACTCCTTAGAAAGTTTGGAAAATCAAACCACATTTGACTCAGCCTTCTTAACTACTGTGCTTAAATAAACTAAATGATTCAGTCATTGAATCAGGTTAGTGAAAAACTTGAAAGACTTGTACTGTGTTGAAATATAGAGATTCCAAGTATTTCTCATTTTAAACAGTATTAAGAGTCATATATCCCAATGCAGTAGCTCGCTGTAGTCACCATAATGATAAGAAGGTTGGCACCAATGAAAAAGAAGGGTTAATAATTCTAATCAAAGTTAAAGAAAATGTATTTCATCTATCTTACAAAAGTCCACTAAAATGACAGTTTTTTAAAATTTGAGTTTATTCTTCATTTCACCTTTTAATACACTACTATACTTGAATATTAAAACAAAAACTATAGCAAGTAGTGAGCATATTATGATTATAGTATATAAAATGCCAGCAGTGAGTGTTAAGATGTCTGAAACTGAACACCACCCCTAGGATGATGTTCATCCTCCTCATATGCTTCTCCATTGTAATGGCACCATCTTTCTTGATTGGGATCAAAGTCCACCAGTTTCCACCTGGTCCATTTCATCAGTCTCTTCTACTTTCTTCCATTCAGGTAGGAGTTTTTCCAGCAAAGAGATATTATCAGGAGAAAGCCATTCTCAGAAAAATTTACCATAAATTCGATGATTAGGTGACCTTTTTTTTTCTTTCTTTTTTAAAATATAATTTTATTGATTTTTCACAGAGAGGAAGGGAGAGGGATAGAAAGTCAGAAACATCAATGAGAGAAAAACATCGATCAGCTGCCTCTTGCACACTGTCCACTGGGGATGTGCCTGCAACCAAAGTACATGCCTCTGACCGGAACCGAACCCAGGACCCTTCAGTCCGCAGGCCGATGCTCTATCCACTGAGCCAAACCTGTTTTGGCTAGGTGACCCTTTTCATATGGTCTGTGATAAATTGGCATGCCTTCATTTAATATATACTTGATATCTCCATGCTTGACAATCTGACCTATAACTATGGCTCAGTTGTCAAGAGGAGCTATGGGCTTTTGGAAGCCATACAATACTTCAATGAGCTGTATGTCCATACACATGAAAAGGTCTTCTCCTCATTGAGTGAAAACAGTGATCACTGATCACTTCTGATCTAACACAATGATAATATCTCCTGGCTCCAGTCCTCATTTTTGGTCTCCTTCACCATGGAATGTTATCTTCTGGCCATCTTTCATGCCTTTATCGATATGAACTTCTAGAATATTCTTCTCTCAAACTATCTTCCTTCTGTTACAGATTTTACATCTATCTTTAGGACTGATCCATTCTGCAGGGCCCTGGCACTCCATGCAGACAGAATGAATTTGTTGAACCATTCCAGGTCCTATCTAATGAATTCTTTTTTGCATTCCAGAACCTTGGGGATTGGGGCAGCACTCTACTGCTCCTTTCTTACCACCTCGGCCTTCGCATTTGTCACAAATCACATTCTTTTGCAGAGCTAGTTTTCTTGTTGCACTATTATATAAATCTTCTAAGATTATGGAGAGATGATGCATAATGTTTTTACCTCTCCTTCTCTCTGCTTCCTTCCTCTTCCTCCAAAAAACATATCAAAACCACCACATGCTCCACCTTCTTGTTCTCTTTTGTCATATAATTCCCTTTTCGTTGCATCAGAGAGCACTTCATAAGCTTAAGAAATATGTTTAAACTTTTCTTCATTTGGATTCTTATCAGGGTGGTACTTTAAGGCCAGCTTCCTATATGCCTTTTCAATTCTTCCTGGGTTTCATTGGGTTTAACTCCCAAAACATCATAGTAAGTGGTTTCTTTCACCATCTTTGACAGCGGGTGAGCAAGCTGAGGCAGGTATGGAGGAGCAGGAGCGAGCACGCTACAGCGCACAGCTCAGGTAGCAGCCACTCCTCGCTTCTCCACCTCTCACGAAATGTTCTGGAAAGTTCCCAAAATGATAGTTTTGTTTTAAATTAAGCATAAATCTGGCAGTGCAAAACGAATTACAGAAGAGGTGACAGCAAAAAATTTTTTTGAAAGCTGGAAAGCTGATGAACAAGACTTGTGAAAGGTAAAGGGGGATGTGGGACTCAGAAGCAAGTACCAGTAAAAAGATGAATTGATGAGAAGTTTAAGGGCATGGAGCAAAGTTCAGGTGAGGATGAAGCAGAAGATTCAGAAAAAGTTAGGCAGAGAAATAGATAGATGTCCAGACCTGCCAGCCAAACCACAGTAGCCCAAAGACTGGCCTTAAAGCACTCAGGTAGAAGACCGGAGGTGTAGTCTCTGGAGAGACTCTAACTGTGGGGACACCAGGCACAGCTGAGTGTGGAGATATAGTTCTGAAATCATGTGGGCTTCAGGAGAGGTCTATACTGAAAGGTTAGTCCTCAGCCTCTTCCCTTAAAGAATCCTAAATTTGATTTTTTTTCACTGAGATATAGCTGACCTGTAACACTGTGTAAGTTTAGGTGCACAACATGTTATTTGATACATTTTCTAGGGTGGAGCAAAAGAAGGTTTACAGTTGTGAATATGTAAAACAGTTTATTCTTACATTATTACATTATTTTTCATATGAACAACTATAAATCTACTTTTGCTCCATCCTGTGTATTATAACATGATTACTATAATCAATTTGAGCCTGAATCTCCAAGTTATTATAAAGATATAGATGTCAAGGTAGAAGAGTAGGACACATTTCAATAATCATTTGTTATCTTTATTTATAATTTTTATACCCTTTCCTGAGGTCTTGAAAACAGAGTTCCAAACACACAGGAAGAAGGAACCTTGAGGAACAGTATAGGAAACATAAAACAAACAAACAAGACAATAAGCCACACTATATATGATTGTCTCATAGAGAAGGAGGAGGTACTACCAAGAAGGCTTAGGAGCTCACTCTTCTCCCAGTGTCTCTGCCTATCCCATGGCCTAGGCAGTACCTCTGGCTTGAGTAAAGAGCTTCTCAGAGCTTCTTGTGCTCCAGGTTGAAGAAAGGTCCTGCAGAGCTGTGTGTGCTCATGGCAGAAACTGTCTCCCTAAAATTCTATTAGCTTAAGGCCTGACCTATGTCCCTTGGTGATTGAAAAAACAACAACAACAACAACAACAACAACAAAAACAACAGAGCCATTGGGCTGAGATTCTGGCCCAATGGCTCTGTGGAATCTCTTTTAAAAAATTGTATATAATAAAAGCCTAATATGCTAAGTGTCCAATCATCTAGTCATTCGTTCAACCAATCAAAGTGCAATATGCTAATGATATGCTAAGGCTGCTCAAACACTTGCTGTGATGTGCACTAACCACCAGGGGGCATATACTCTGACTGGTTAGCTTGCTGCTAAGGTCCAACCAATCAGGACCGAGTGAGACGGGCTGGACACACCCTGGAGCCCTCTCATAGTCCCTCCCTGGCTGGCCAAACTCCTGTGTCACTCCCTGGCCCTATCATATACTAGTGGAGTCCCTTGGCCTGGCCTTCACCCTCTCACAATCTGGAGCCCCTGGGGGAATGATGAAGAGCCAGTTTTGGCCTGATCCCAGGCTAGGCCGAGGGACTCCACTGGTGCACAAATTCATGCACCAGGCTTCTGATATATTTATATTGATTTCAGAGAAGAAGGGAGATGGAGAGAGAGATAGAAACATCAATAGTGAGAGAGAATCATTGACTGACTGTATCCTACACACCTCCATTGGGGATCAAGCCTTCAAACCAGGTATGTGCCCTAACCTGGAATACATGTTTTTAAGTTTTGGGGGTATATATCTGGGGAAAGGATTGCTTGGATGGTATGGTAGCTCTATTCTTAATTTTTTGAGGAATCCCCAGACTGCTTTCCATAGTGGTTGCAACATTATTCATGGTGGCCAACATATTATCCACCATCTTAATTAGACTTTTCAACCTCTCTGGGTCAGTTTCTTTAAGACTATTCCAGTTATAGAACTTGGCAGTGTCAATACATGGGTAATCTATCCAATAAACTGGCTGCTCGGTTCCTCAAATGCCCTCTTCCAGGGGTCCTTTCCTCAACCCACCTGCTCCCGGAGTTCTCATTTCTAGTCTGCATACATGCTCAGCTCTCTCATGTTGCCATACTTGCTTAGCCAAACCCCAGTTTTGCTTACTCCATGCATGTGCTTATGCAGCTGAACATGGCTGGAAACCCACAGGAAATCATGCTGACTGGCCTTACTTTAAATTTGTGATTACTTCACTTCCTTCTTTCTGTTTCATTCATATTTTTCTTGATTAATATTTCAAACCTTCTCCTTTCCCTCAAACCTACATCTTCATCCCTATCCTTAACCTCAGAAGATGTTCTTGTTTCTTATTTTGCCAATAGATATAGTCAGAAAAGAGGTTCTATTTGCTACTACCACCAAATCTCCTAGTCTACCTGCATCTGTATAGCCTTATACTCTGCATTTACTCCCATAAAAAATGGATGAGTGATTGATCTTAGTTTCACCCCAAAGCCAACTTTTTCAATATTTACTAGATTCTTTCATCACCCCTATCCACACAAAAACAGATGTGCTGTAATAATCCACTTCTTATATTGCATCATCAATTGTCCCTCTTAAATCAATAATTCCCTCTGGCATTCCCATAAGCAGAAGGAGATGGAAGAGGGTGAAAAAGAGGAGGAGGAGATAACACACTTGAACTCATATACATCTCTAGCTATTAATGCATCATTCTGTCACACTTTCAGCAAAACCCACAATAGAACACATACTGGCTGTATCCAATTCCTCTCTTTCATTCACCCTTAAATCCACTGCGGTCAGACTTTGGGCCCTTATCACTCAATCAAAATATATTTTTCTATTATCAATGCAATGGCTAATTCTCAGTCATCATCTTATCAAATCTAGTAACAGCATTTGACACAGTTCTTCTCCTCTTCAGAAACACTTTTTTTTCTCTGTTTCTCTCAGTTTTCCTCCTACCTATCCAACTGCTCCACATCAGTCTCTTTTGCTGGTTCCTCCTCATGTTCCCAGTCTATGAATGCTAGTGTCCCAGAACTTAGCTTTCTTTCCTTCCCTTTAAATGGCATGGGTTGTTGATCACTCCTAATTTATATCTCTAGCCCAACCATTCCTTTGAATTCCAAACTCACATACTCAATGGCCTTCTTGATAAAGAAAGTTGGATTTTTAAGACATATCTCAAAATAACAGGATTAAAACTGACATTTTCCTCCCCAAATGGCTCTTCCTTATTATAGTAAGTAGTAACAAAACCCCTCTTATACTCCCTCCTAAAACCTTGGATTTATCCCTGAAGCACTCAAATTCTTGAGCAAATCTTATCAGCTCTTCTTTTAAAATATATTCAAAATCTGGCCACTTCTTATTCTATTAGCCTATGAGTCATCAGTGCCTCTCATTTGTGCTATCGCAATAGCTTCCAAACTAATCTATTTCCATCATTGTCTTCCTACTGTCTATTCTCTACAAGGCATTATTTTATTTTGTAATTATAGTTGACATTCAATATTTTATTAGTTTCAGGTGTACAGAATAGTGAGTTAGACATTTATATAACTTACTAGAAGTCCTATGCATGAAATTTGTGTAAAAGTAGGCCTTCCTTCCCCCAGCTGCCAGCACTGGCTTTCCTCTGGCACCCAGAACCTGGGCTTCCCTTTGGCACATGGGACCTGGGCTTCTCTCCAGCTGCCAGCAGGCACCTGGGATCCAATAGCCCAAGCTTCTTCCTTAAGGTCATCCAGAAGAACAACTAGTCTAATTAGCATATTATGCTTTTATTATTATAGATAAAATTGTTGTGGAGCGGAGGCGAGTAAAAGACCACTGGAGCTCAGACCAAATTAAAATTTAGGGAGCCTTTATTAGCCGTCTCGGGGACTGCTCTGCCATCATGACGCGTAGGGAGACCAGAGAGCAGCCCCGACCCTTTGTGCAAAACCATTTTTAAGCACATTAACCACATCCTGTTTTTGCACAAGCAACTCAAGATAAAAGTTTTTCCCAAACAACGTCAGAGTCATGCCATTGACGACCATGCCACCCACAGGGTCATCCTGTTCTTCAGAAAGCTGACAGTGTTCTATCTTGCGAGGCCTACATGCTGGGAAGGGGCCATAAGACTATATCTCAAGGCCTGACCTGGTGTCAGCGCTGACTACTCTATCTGGGGCATAGTCATGGCCTCAGTGGTGCTCAAAAATTCCCACTCTACAACAAAAATGACCCGCCATTAGTCTCATACTTGATACCATACATGGTTATTACAATACGAGAGGCCTGATGCATGAATTTCATGCACTCAGAGGGGGGGTTGTCCCTCAGACCAGCCTGCACCCTCTCCAATCTGGGACCCCTTCGGTGATGTCCAACTGCCGGTTTAGGCCCAATCCCACAGGAATCACAACCTAGGACTGCTGGCTCCAACCGCTCGCCTGACTGCCTGCCTGATTGCCCCTAATACTTCTTCCTGCCAGCCTGATCACCCCCTAACCACTCCCTGCCAGCTTGAATGACACCTAACTGCTCCCCTGCCAGCCCCATTACCCCCAAATGCCCTCCCCTGCAGGCCTGGTCACCCACAACTGCCCTCCCCTGCTGGCCATCTTGTGGCTGTGAGCGCCGCCATTTATGAGGACGGCACAGTCAATTAGCATATTCCCTCTTTATTAGATAGGATTTGACTATATTCCCTAGGCCTTATTTCATATCCCATGACCATTCTGTAACTGCAAATTTCTACTTCTTAATCCCTTCACTTTTCCTTCATCATTTCTTTTTCTGCTAGTTAATTCTTCTGTTTTATTTATTTTGGTTTTTAGATTCCACATATAAGTGAAATCATTTGGTATTTGTCTTTCTCTGTCTGACTTATTAAACTTAGCATTATACCTTCTAGGTTCATCCATCTTCTTGCAAATGGTAAGGTTTTGTTTTTTTTAATCCTTACTGGAGGATATTTTTCTACTGATTTTTAGAGAGAATGGAACAGAGAGGGAAATACAGAGAGAAATATCGATGTTAGAGAAACACATCAATTGGTTGCCTCCTATACAAACCCTGACCAGGGCCCAGGCCATAGAGCAGCCAGCAACCAAGTACACGTCCTTGACCGGAATCAAACCCAGGACCCTTTGGTCCACAGGCTGATTCTCTGTCCACTGAGCCAAAGTGGCTAGGGCCAGGTAATATTCCATCATTCCTTTTTATGGCCAGGTAATATTCCATCATACATATGCAACACATTTTCATTTTCTTTATCTAATCATCTATTAATAGACACTTAGGTTGCTTCCATATCTTGTCTATTGTAAATAATGCTACAACATAGGGGTACATATATCTTTTCGAATTAATGTTCTGGTTTTCTTCAGATAAATATTCAGTATGCACTAATTTGCATTCCAAACAACAGTACATGAAGGTTCCTTTTTCTCCTGGTGAACACTTGTTTGTTGATTTATTTTATTATTATTATTATTATTATTATTATTAAAATATATTTATTTTGATTTCAGAGAGGAACGAAGAGGGAGAGAGAGAAACATCAATGATGAGAGATAATTATTGATTGGCTGCCTCCTGCACAGCCCACAATGGGGATCAAGCCTGCAACCTGGGGATATGACCTGACCAGAAATCGAACCATACTTCCTGATTCATAGATCGATGCTCAGCCACTGAGTCACACTAGCCAGGCTGACACTTGTTTGTTGACTCAGTGATGGTAGCCATTTTGACAGGAGTGAGGTGATATTTCATTATGGTTTTAATTTGCATTTCTCTTATTGTTAATGACATTGAGCATCTTTTCATATCTGTTGACCATCTGTATTCCTCTTTGGGAAAATGTTTATTCAAGATCTCTGCCCATTTTTTAACTGGATTGGGTTTTTGGTATTGAGTTGTGTGAGTTCTTTATACATTTTGAATATTAACCTCTTTTATCAGATGCATCATTGTTGAATATCTTCTCCCATTCAGTGTGATTTTGGTTTGTTGATAATATCCTTTGCTGTGCAAAAACTTTTTTTTGGTGTTTACCAGTACTTTTTCATTTGTGTCTCCTTGAGGAGATAGATTTAAAAAATATTACTAAGAGCAATGTGAAAGAGTTTACTGCTTATGTTTTCTTTTAGTTTTATAGATTTGGATCTTACATTTTAAATCTTTAATAATCTATTTTGAGTTTATTTTTGTATATAGTATAATAAAGTGGTCTAGTTTCATTTTTTTTGTATGTATGTGTCCAATTTCCCCAACACCATTTATTGAAGAGACTTGCTTTACCATATTGTATATTCTTGCCTCTTTTGTCATATTTTAGTTGACCATGTAGGTGTGGGTTTATATCAGGGTTATCTATTCGGTTATTAATCTATGTGTCTGTTTTTATGCCAGTGCCATATTCTTTTGATTACTATAGCTTTGTAGTATAGTTTATATCAGGTAGCATGATATCTCCAGCTTTGTTCTTCATTCTCAAGATTGCTGTGGCTATTTTGGTTTGCTGTGGTTTCATTTTCATTTGTGTCAAGATATCTTTTGATTTCTTCCTTTTGATTTCAGTCACTGTTTAATAACCCAGTCACTGCTTAGTAGCATGTTATTTAGACTCCAGGTGTTTGTGTGTTTTCAATTTTTTTCTTGTAATTAATTTCTAGTTTCATACCATGTGGTTGGAAAAGTTGCTTGATATAATTTCAATATTCTTAAATTTATTGAGGCTTGTTTTGTGTTCTAACATATGGTCTAAGCTGGAAAACATTCCATGCGCTTGAAAAGAATGTATATTTTGCTGCTTTGGGGCGAAATGCTCTAAAATATCAAGTAATTCCATCTGATCTAATGTATCACTTAAGACTGTTATTTCCATGTTGATTTGTTATCTGAATTATCTATCTATTGATGTCAATAGGCTATTACAGTTTCCTACAATTACAATATTACTGTCAATCTCTCTCTTTATGTCCATCAACATTTGTTTTATAAACGTATGTGCTCCTAAGCTAGGTGCATAAATGTTTACAAAGGTTATATCCTCCTGTTGGACTGATCATTTTATCACTATAAAATGTCTTCTTTATTGCTTAGTATAGCCTTTGTTTTAAAGTCTATTTTATCTGAAATAAAGATTGCCACCCCAGCTTTTTATTCATTTCCATTTCTATGAGATTTTTTTTCTATCTTTTATCTCTTTAAGTTTGTATGTGTCTTTTGATCTGAAGTGGGTCTTTTATAGACATCATATGTATGGGTCTTATTTTCTTAACCATTCAGCCACCCTACATCTTTGATTGAAGTACTTAATCTGTTTACATTTAAACTAAATACTGTAATTATGTAGTTATTGCCATTTCATTATTCATATTTATATTGAACGAATTATTGATTAAAATTAAGTTGGATCCCAAGAATAGGAATAGGAAGCTATAAATAGAGCATTTAGAAAACAAAAGCAAATGCTCTTGAAAATTAAAATGTGATCGCTGCGATTAAAATCTAGTAGACAGATTTAAAGACAAAGTGGAGAAAATTCTCCCAGAAAATGAAAAAAAAAAGAAAAGAAAAAAAAGCCCCCAAAATGGAAAATAGGGGTGTGACAAAACTAAAGGGGTTGGGATAGAAGAGAAAATACCTAAATACTTGGAATTCCAAAAAGTGAGATAAGAGTAGAGAGAGAATTGAAGTGATATGTTTCCAGATTAATGTATGTATCAAAAGTATACAAAATTATACAACACTCTGGTAAGGATTTTGGGCTACATATAACAAAATATACATGCATTTACCATTAGACCAGGCAATCATACTCTAGGATTTTTATCCAAAAGAAATATTTGCAAATGTGCCAAATGACATATGCACAAGGATATTTATTATAGTTATTTGTAACAATAAAAGACTGAAAACAATCCAGATGTCTGTCAATAGGAGAATGACTGAATAAACTTTGTTATCCAGTTGAAAATAAAAATTTTAAGCATTAAAAGAAATGTGACTATAAATGAAAAATTAGATAACATTAAGGCATTATTATTTATTTTTATAAAGGTAATAATGACATCATAAATATGTTAAGAGAAAACTCATTTCTTAAAGATGGGTGTTGAAGGACTTATGGGTAAAATAATAGATGCCTTGTATTCCTTTATAATATTCCAGGGAAAAATATTTTTAAAAATGGCAAAATACTATGATTTATTATAGGTGACAATATATAGATGTTCATTATATTATTCTTTACTTTTGCATATATTTGAAAATTACCATAATAATGGGAATTACAATGGCACTGAACTCCTCAATAGCAAACTTGACCCCAGAAGACAATAAAAAAGTTTCTTAAAAATTCTAAGGAAATACCCCCCAAAATAGTAGAAAATATTTGGAAGTTATCTTATTTAAAAATATCATATAACTGGAGAATCAAGATGGCAGCATAGGTAAAACACCTATCTTGCCGTCATACTCAACAATTTTAATACTACAACTTAACGAAAGAACAAACACCTTCCAGAATCACCAAAAAGATCGCTGAGTGAAAATTCCACAAATAAAAGTGAAGATAAGACACTGTGACTCGGAGGAGCGGCGGCGGACGGCATTGAAAGATTCGCGCGCAGAGAGAGGTTTGGAGTGCTCACCTCTGAGAGGGCGGGTGGCTGAAAACCAGCCAGTTTTCTCGAAGCGGGGAGACAAAGACGTCCCACTGGACTGAATCTCCAGATCTGGCGAAGTCCAGGGAACCCACTATCACATGGGGTGAAAACTGGACAGTGGGAGGGCACGCCGAAGCTCGGGCGCTGCCAGGGTCTCCCGGCTTGTGGAGAAGGCAGCTTGCGCGATCAGCTCGGCTGCGTGACAGTGCAGAGAGCGCTCTGCGACTTGCTTTCTCGTTCGGAAAACCGTCAGTCTGCTTTGTTTTATGACCCTGGGTGAGACATTGGGAGTGTAGATTCATTTGGGGACAGTCTGAATTCCCCGGCAGCCGGTGAAGCTCCACAGTGGCTCTCTCTCAGAGGTGCTGGCAGCCATTGCCCCCAGCACAGAGTCCCTGGGGCCGCAGAGGGCGGAGCTAACACTATCTGCTTGGCCCGGAGACTCCGCCCATCCAACCTGAGCACAGCTGAGCTTCACAGACAATTGGCCTGGAGGTCAACCCCCCAAGTGCTAACAACAATTAACCTGAGCTTAACTTCAACAAGACTGTGCAACCCACATCCACCTCAGGTAACTGGGGAGGCTGAGCCACTGTCCCTAGTAAGAAGTCTATCACACAAAGCTAATTGACCAAATCAGGGAAGCAGCCACCATGCAGAGACATGGAAAGAAATCAGATGTGAAAGAAATGGAGGAAAAAAAATGACTGGACATGGAATTCAAAACCACGGTTATAGGGTTTTTCAAGAGGCTCCAACAAAAGGTCGAGGCCTATAAGGAAATAAGCGAGACCACAAAGGAAATGATCAAGACCAACATGGAAATCAATGAGTCCTACAAGGAAATGAACAAGACCCTCAAGGATGTGAACGAGACCTGCAAGGAAATGATCAAGACCAACGTGGAAATGAAGGAGACTCTCAAAGATATAAAGGAGACTCTCAAGGATATGAAAAAGGATCAACCAGAAACTAAGCATACACTGACTGAAATAAAAATATTATACAAAGACCTAAAAGTGCTCTGGAGCACCCCAAAAACCAAGTTCAAGATTTGAAATCCATAGAAGCAAAATCCACTCAGGTGAAAAAGCAAGTAACCAAAAGAATCCAAAAAATTGAAGATAGTGTAAGGGGCCTCTGGGACAACCTCAAGCATAACAACATCCGAATTATAGGGGTGCCAGAAAAAGAGAGAGACCAAGACAATGAAAACCTATTTGAAGAAATAGTGACTGAAAAGTTCCCACACATGGTGAAAAAAATTGACTTAGGAGTCCAAGAAGCGCACCGAACCCCAATATATAGGAACCCTAAGAGGACCACACCAAGGCACATCATAATTAAAATGCCAAGAGCAAAAGACAAAGAGAGAATATTAAAAGCAGCAAGAGAGAAACAGTTGGTTACCTATAAGGGAGCACCCATATGATTGTCAGCGGATTTCTCAACAGAAACAATGCAGCCCAGACGGGAGTGGCAAGAAATATTCAAAGTGATGAAGAGCAAGGATCTACAACCAAGATTACTCTATCCAGCAAAGCTATCATTCAGAATTGAAGGCCAGATAAAGTGCTTCGCAGATAAGAAAAAGCTAAAGGAGTTCATCACCACCAAACCAATATTATATGAAATGCTGAAAGATATTCTTTAAGAAGAGGAAGGAGAAAAAGATAAAAGTGCAAACTAGGAACAACAAATACACATCTATCAACAAATTAATCTAAAAATCAAGTGAATTAATAAGCTGATGAACAGGATAAACTGGTGAATGTAACAGAATCACGGACATAGAGAGGGAATGGACTGACAACTCTTGGGGAGAAAGGGGGTGTGGGAAGTGCAGCAAGAGACTGGACAAAAATCATGCAACTATGGGAGAGGAGAGTGGAGGGGGGTGAGGGCGGAGGGTGGAATGGGTACCAGGTGGAGGGGAACTATAGGGGGAAAAAAAAGGGGAACAATGTAATTAATAAACTGAACAATAAAGATTAAAAATATATATATCATATAACTAATAAGTGATTATATCCGAAATGGGAAAATAATTTTTACAATTTGAATATCAAAGGACAAATGACCCAATTAAAAATATCAACAAAGAATCTGAATAGGCATTTTTCCAAAGAAGATACACAAATTGCCATTATGCACATGAAAAGAAACCCAACAATATTGGTCATTAAAGGACAGACGTCAAAGTAAAACTCAGATACCACTTCACATCCATTAGGATGGAGATATGTGTGTGTATATTTGGTCGCCTAAGCAACCAAATGACCAGTAGACTGGTTGCTATGATGCGCACTGACCACCAGAGGGCAGATGCTCAATGCTGGAGCTGCCCCCTGGTGGTCAGTGTGCTCCCACAGCCAACTTCCCACAGTCCCTCCCAGGCCAGCCAATCTCCCCTGGTCCCTCCAACCCTCCCTGCCACTGCCAGCCAGGCTGAGGGACCCCATCCGAGAATGAATTCGTGCACTGGGCCTCTAATAATAAAAATAAACTTAAAAAGATAGACAAGGTTGTAAAGAAATTGAAACCTCTTTCACAGTTCCTCAAACTGTTGAACACAGGTTACATATAACCCACAATTCCCCTCCTAGGTAAATACCCAAAAGAATGGAAAACATATATCCATGTAAAAAATATGTATTCAAATGTTTATAGTAGCATTATTCATAATAGCCAAAAAGTGTAAACAATCCAAATATTCATTAACTGATAAGTGGATAAACAAAATTATTATATCCATATAATGGAATATTATTTAGCCATAAAAAGAACAGAAATTACAAAATAAATGAAGCTTGAAAATATTATGCTAAGTGAAAAGCCAATCACAAAAAGCATATATTTTATGATTCCATTTACATGAAATGTCTAGAATAGGCTAATTCATATAAACATAAAGATGATTTTTGGTTACTAGGGGTTTCATTATACTTTGGGGTATAATGAAAAATATTTAGGAATTAGATTGTGGTCATGACTGCCCAACCATGTGAATATGCTAAAAACTACTCAATTGTGTACTTTAAATGGATAAACTTTATGGTACCCTGTTTCCCCAAAAATAATACAGTGTCTTATATTAATTTTTGCTCCCAAAGATGCGCTAGGTCTTATTTTCAGGGGATGTCTTATTTTTCCATGAAGAAGAATAGGGTACACATTTATTGTTGAACAAAAAAAGGGAAATTTATTACCTGTATACAGTATGGTAATAGTTGTTATCACAAACCAGCATAACCAGACAAGCTGTGAATCCTACGGTATCAAGAATTTCTTGTTACTACCATTATTTCCATGTACAACAATCTATGGTACATTTACTGATACTGATATTTACTGGTATGAACACAAAGTAAGATTTATTCAATGACAGTCATGTTATCATCTTATGGAATATCATCATAACAATCCAAACTCTGAATTTCCTGGTGAATTTCTTGTGAGTCCATTTCTTTCCGAATCAGTGGACCAAATCACTCATGTTTAGCAATAGCACTGTCCTTAAATGAGTACTTCTTGTCAAGGTAGCATGCTCGTAGTGTATTTGCAATGCAACTGTCAGTGATTTTCTCCCATGAATTCTTCACCCAAGTCACAACCTCTTGCAGTTTAGGTTTCACAAAGTTTCCACGCTGATTTCTTTCCATTCTATTTTCAATGTAGTCATTAATTTCAATGCGCAAATTGTCCTTGAATGGCTTGTTTATTGCAATATCAAGAGTCGAGATAGGCCATCATTTCTGCAGGAATCATTATTTGATCTATTTTTCTTTTGTGAAGAAATTTCTTCATGTTTTTAGTGCCGTGAGTGCTGGCTGCATCCCAGATTAGCAGACCTCTTTGGCTCCCTCGCTTAACAAGCAGCAGCATTAAATCGATCCACTTCCTTATAACTCCTTGTGTGGCCCAGGCTTTTTCAGTTTCAAGAATAAAAATATGATTGGGGAGGTCTTATTTTCAGGGGATACCTTATATTATGGCAAGAGGCAAAACTGTAAGTAGGTCTTATTTTGGGGGGATGTCTTACTTTTGGGGAACAGGGTATGTGAATTATATCTCAAGAAACTGTTATTTTAAAATTTCTAAAGGGCTGGTACTCAGTTTGTACCCACTCCGTGGCTTCCCTATTACTGATAAAACTTCATTAAAGATATTCATCTTACTAATCCAGAAACTCTTTGCTATTTTGGATTTGCAAATCTTTCAAATCAAGTTCAGTGAAAATGTTTTTTGAGTTCACACTAATGATTGAAAAATCTATACTCATTTGAAAGCTTATTCTTGACTGATATCCAACTCAGAAAAATTTTACATAGAACAGAGAATACTGAAAAACTAAACAGTTAATAGGAGGAGAGAGAGAGAGAGAGAGAGAGAGAGAGAGAGAGAGAGAGAGAGAGAGAGAGAGAGACTGTGACTTACAGCAGGGGAACACCATGATATGCCAATGCAATCAGTTGCAAAATTTAAAAAATATCTCTTACATTGATGAGCTGTTTGAATATCTGTTATGATAAAAGTGGTTTGAACAGATGGCCATATCACAAAGAACACAGTGCATTATTGTTTTTACTCTATTTCACCTTTTTGAGCATAAACTTAAATCCTTAGAAGCTAAGTTTATGAAGATAATATATATAAAAGTAATTACAAAAGCTAGCATGCTCACTTGAAAGAAATGACAGTGGTTGAAGAAATGGATTCTTGATGCTATTGAAATACATAGCATCAAAGTTTATCACTTGATGATATTGAAATACATAGCATCAATGTTTATCACTTATCTGAAGAAGAATCAGTTGAAGATGAAGAGTTTAAAGATGAGACTAGCCTTCTCAAGTCTAGGATTCCAATCTTTATAGGAGGATCCAATTGATTGAAGGAAGTGAGTAGCAAGAGAGTAGAAGTCATCTCTCCCTTTGGAGCTTTGTGGAGGTAGAGATTCCAGAACTGCTAAGGCCAGCACTCATTGCTCATCTTCAGATCTTAAGGGGGTAATATAGAACTTCCACTCTAAAAACTTCCTCTCTGGCAAGTTTTAAGAGAAATAACAGAAAAGTGAAAAGTGAGGACATGGGTAAAGACCAGACCTTGTTACAAGAAATTTATATAGGAATGCAAGCATAGATGCAAATGCAAAGGTGGGGCAAACTGGAGACAGCAGAGTCTATGAGTACCTGTATAATAAAACATAGCAGAGCAGAAATGAATCCAGTTGTGATTTTCATGAAATGGTTGAATTTCAGTGTAATTTAACTTTGTTTTTATCCTTAGATGTTTGAGCAAAATTATTATTCAGTGGAAGTTAATAGTTGATGATGTTTATGGGAGTGGGGGAACCAATATTTTTATATTACTTTTGGATTTGCTGCCTAGATTCATAAAAATGCTAATGATATCGTATTTATCCTTTACCATGAGATTACTAATCTCTACCTATAAAAACATATTTTGGGCCAAGACCAGTTTGGCTCAGTAGATAGAGCATCGGACTGTGGACTGAAGGGTCCTGGGTTCGATTCTAGTCAAGGGCATGTACCTTGGCTGCGGGCACATCCCCAGTAGGGGGCGTGCAAGAAGCAGCTGATCGATGTCTCTCTCTCATCGATGTTTCTGACTTTCTATCCCTCTCCCTTCTGCTCTATAAAAAATCAATAAAATATATTTAAAAAACAAACAAACAAAAACATATTTTGGAAACATTGTTTTACACAATCTTAAATCCACCAAACTAACTTTTTATCAATAAAACACTATGGTTTTGATAATTTCAAATATTTTAGGAGAAAATGATTTTCAACCTAAAATTCTTTAACAAGCCAAACTGTCAAAGAAGTTTATTATCTGTGCAACTTTTCTAGGAAAGTTATTAAAATAGTTATTCTAATAAAACAAGGGAGCTGAACTAGGTAGAGGAAAGCATAAATCCATCAAGAATGTGATGTAATCAGAAGAAAAATGAAAGGAGTCCAAGGTTATGATGACCCAGAGACTAGCCATAAGAACAGAAGACTCCAAGAGCTAGTCTCTAAATAACAGTAGTGATAGGCAGCCTAATAGAAAAGGATATTTTAAGAGAAGATTTACATTTCTAGAAGAAAGTTTGGGCATAAATATTTTAATGCAAAAAAAATTATTTTGGGGGTGTTTTTCTAGAAAATTAAAAAATTACTAGCATCAAGAGAAACAAAAGTTATACAACATAAAAAATAAAGTCATAGCATACTATGTGGCCCAGTTATAAATAAAATTTACATAAGAATAATAAGTGATGAATGTTGAACTAACTAAATATTAACATGTGAAAATAGTGGAGAAATGGGAGAGGAAGAGTTCTTCTGCCTTTTTAACTTGTTCCTGAGCCCATTTATTCTACAGCTTACTCTTACCTCTGTGATTTTCTATTAAACAAACTTTCTCTTATAGTTTGAGTCTTGGCTCTGAATTCTTTCATAGTCAGAAATCCAGTTCCAAGATTGCTGAATGGGGGTCTGATTTCACCACAACACAACTTTTATTAAAATACTAATGGCCCAGTGCACACCTTCGTGCACATTGAAAGAAAATTAATTAGAATATTTTAATGTTGCTATTTTCCCTTTCTTTATAAGTGTCAACCAAATTCATGATCAATAATGACAAATTGAAACACATGCATCCAATTGGCTCCAGCTAGAGCTTTATATGTATTGCACATGTGTGAGTCAACTTAGCCTTTTATATATATATATAATAAACTTATTTAATTAGACCTGCTTTCTGATGTAGCTAAACTTTTTCCAGCCCTGTGAAGCACCCCAACTTCTCTTTCAGGTAATTGTCAGCAACACAGCAGTAAATATCAACACAAAGCAGATTATTATTGTAGATCACAGAGGGAGAATAAAGAGTAAAATATTTAACTGTAACAGTGTTTGACTATATTCCGTGCAGCAAGAAAATCTGAAGTCATTTTCAAGGTCCACTATTTCTTACTTCTTTTTAGTTGAGTCAAGTTTCTAAACTTTTTATATCTCCATATTCTGTCTAATGAAAAGAAAATAGGATTCCACTGAATCTCCTATTTATCTATTGCAGGACTTCTGTGAGGATCAAATGAGATGAGGCACAGGAAAATGCTTCACAGACATTTGGTTAAAGTGTGAAATGTTTCCACCTGACTATAAAGCAAGTCATGTTTCTGGGCTAAAGAAACTGGAAGGAGGCTAGTCGTTGCTAGGTAACATTATTACCCAGATGGACATTTTAGCACATCTGCCTTTTAAACATATGGATAAATATTTTTAAAAGAGAAATCAACAGCATAAGAAATATAATCATAGTATGCTATGTGGCCCAGCTATAAATAAAATTTACATGAGAATAATAATGTAAGTGATGAATATTGAACTAATATTAGATTCAATTCTAGCCACTGTTCAGTACTTAACTCTATACAAAGAAAGAGAAACCTTAAAACAGAGGCTCAAAATGCCTTGAATATGTCTTTTACAAGTGATAATTAACTTTTGAAGATCATCAGTGAATCCTTCCAGAATCTCTACCATGCCCTGGCTGGGTGTATCAGTTGGTTGGAACATCATCCTATATACTCAAAGGTTGCAGGTTTGATTCCCAGTCAGGGCATATATTTAGGTTGAGGGTTCGATGCCTGGTCAGAATATGTTTGGAAGCAACCAATTGATTTTTCTGTCTCACATTGATGTTGCTCTCCCCCTCTCTTCCTCTCTCTAAAAAAAAATCAATAAACATACCCAGGGTGAATATTTAAAAAAAAGGGGGGGGATCTCTCTATCAAGAAAAATGAATTCAGAATTCTAGAGTTCCATAGATATCCTGAATTCATCCATAGATCCTGGGGACATCCGCAAGTCACAATTTAAGAACCCTTATTTTGGAGAAAATAATAAATATGCAGATGTGTTGTCAAAGTCTCGGAATGGACCACATGCAAAGGGTTTTTTACTCACCTGACTGGCATTCATAAAATTGGCTGTGATCACACAGCAAGAGGTGAGTCATTTCAGGTCTACTGTTCCAAGTAGATCTCAAATTAAACCAGACTTTGAGCCTCTGAAATTATTTCCTGCTCTCCATGGTTTTAAGAGGACAGGGCATTATTTCATATATTAAATAGATCTCTTTGTTACAAGAAAGCACATCTTGGAGATTTGATTACACAGGATCTCCACACATTTTCTCTCCATTAGCAATGCTTTGCTTAGTTAAAAACTATAGGTCCATGGTTTCATCCTCTGGACCCAATTTGACCATAAAAGATTAAAGAAACCAAAACCAGATTCTTTTCACATTAAAAATGATGAAGGTCCCATGGAATTTGGTATGTGCATGCTTGCACTTAACACAAAAAGTCTTCAGAACACTACTGAGTTGAACCAAAATTGGCCAGAAAAGCATATTTTCCAGATTCTGAATCATTTGCAAGGGTCCATTGTAGGAGTTGAGACATATTAGAAAAGACATATACAGGAAAAAAAAACACACTAAATTAAGAAGCATTAGATAAAGTACTAGTTTGGAGTGTCTTCGAACCAGTGAGTTTTCACAGATGTACAATGACAACCGTTGAGTAAGACTTGACAACAATCATCTCTTCACTAATCTATAATTCACATAGAGCCTGCTGCCAAACTAAAAGGATGCCAAATTTCATTCGTTACAACCTGCAAAGAGGGTGGGGGTGGGGGAATGTAAGTTGTTCTTTTTTATCAGGCTGGCAGGCTTTCCTACCTGAAAGAAAGAAATTAAGATTTTTGCCAGACACAGAAAAGAAGAGAAACTTCATTTCTTTTTTAGCCTTTTTAGAACTGGTCAATTGCAAAGCTGCCGTCTTCTCCCCCAACCCTTCCATCCCCCTCGTTTTTAAAAAATTATATAAAGCTACCTCATAAAGTACTAATTTTCCATATTTGGGCCTATATTCAATTGAATTTCACTAAAGCCCTCTCAATTTATTTCGCCTTTCCAAACAAAAACAAAAAAAAAGAAAGAAAGAAAAGAAAAGAAAAGAAAAAGGCCCTCATGAACAGAAATATATAAAGAAGTTATTTTTCACTATTAGTTAAGATACTTTCTTTACATGTTTTTCCATAAAATAAGTAAAAAAGAAGAATCCCAAAGGAATTTAAAAATAAGAATTAAAGATACAATTTAAAAAAGTATATATCAAAATAAAAAGCTTCTGCACAGCAAAAGAAACCATCAACAAAACAAAAATGGAACCCACTGTATGGGAGAACATATTTGCCAATGATATATGTGATGAGAGGATAATATCCAAATATGTAAGAAACTCACACAACTTAATACAAGGAAGACAAACAATCCAATTTTAAAATGGGCGAAGTACCTAGACACCGCTCCAAAGTGGACATACAGAAGGCCAAGATATATATGAAAAATGCTCAAACACTAATCATCAGAGAGATGCCAATTAAAATGACAATGAGGCATCCTCTCACATCTGTCAGAATGTCTACCATCAACAAATCAACAAATGAGAAGTACTGGCAAGGATGTGGAGAAAAGGGAATCCCTGGTACATTGGGAATGCAGACTGGTGAGGTCACTATGGAAAACAGTACCGAATTTCCTGAAAAAATTAAATATGGAATTATTATTTGACCTAGTAATCCCACTTCTAGGAATATATCCTAAGAAAACTGAACACCAATCCGAAAGAAAGATGCACCCCTATGTTCATAGCAGTGCTATTTATAATAGCTAAGATCTAGAAGCAGTCCAAGTGCTCATCAGCAGATGAGTGGATAAAAAAGCTGTGGTAAATTTACACCATGAAATATCATGCAGCAGTGAAAAAAGAAGTATCTCCTTTGAGAGGGATCAGGAAAGTATTATGCTAAGCAAAATAAGCCAGTCAGAGAAAGGCAAGCATCACATGATCTCATGCATATGTGGAATCTAAAGAACAAAATAAACAGTTGAACAAAATAGATCCAGAGAAATAAAAGCATGAAACAGACTGTGGAATATCCGAGGGAAGGCAGATTGGGAGATTAACCAAAGAATTTATATGCATATATGTATGTCCATGGATACGGACAATAGAGTGCTGAGGCCTGGGGTGGGAGAGAAAACGGTTCAGGCTAGAAGGAGTCAATGGGGGTGAGGGTGGGAGAAGACAACTAAAATACTTTCAACAATAAACATACATTAAAAACAAAACAAAACAAAAAACAAACAACTGTTCCTGGCAGGTAATCATGTCCTAAGGCATATTTTTCTCTAACAAAGGTCAGTCTTTACCTTAACTAAACCTGTCTGTTGTCTTTTTGCATCTAGGGTAATATACCTGATAAACATCACTTTGCAAAAATAATTTAATTTCCCTTTTTTCTGACCCCACAAAGCATTGGCACTTTACCAGAGTGGAGACTACAAATCCCTTCATTTTTATTATCATGTTAATTTCTGACTGTTAACTATACCCCCTCTATCATGTGTTTTTCATTTTACTTTTTATCCAATCCCAGAGGTTCCCTCCTCCTCTTTTTTGCTCCAACCTTCCTAATCTATCACCAGTGGATTTCATGTAATCCACTTAAGTCTTCTCATTTAATTGTAATGTATAAAGCAGCATGCAGAAATTCCATTTTCAGGAAAATTTTTCTCAATCCCTTGAGATTTTGTTTCTTGGCAATTGTCAGTTTGGCTCAAATAAACTCACAAAATTTCTCTACAGATTTGAATGTTTCTTACATTGACAGTAAGTCTTTTCAATGTTCCCTTCCAAAATTAAAAAAAAAAGTAGGGAATAATAATTAGCTCAATTAGCACACACTTAGATTCCACTGGTTGATGGATTTGAAGGCCTGGATTGATTCTTCTTCTTATTTCCTTTTTTTCAATATATTTCCTTCATTTTTTATTCTAGCCAATGTTGTTAAAAATACTTTACCATCCTATTTCTCTAGATTTTAGCAATTTAAAAATTTTTAAATTGCATTAGTTGTAACATATGAAATAGGAATTTTAGGGGGATATAGGAATTACTATAGTAACCAATTGAAAAGGGAATATTGACCAATCAGAGGGGATATTAGGACACAAGGACTTGCAGCATTTATAAACAGTAGAAACAAGAAGTTGGTAGAACTCTTCCTCCTCCCAACATGGGAGTCTGTGTTGTGAGATTCTTTCCCCTTCTCCATATGGAGTCTGTACTTGTTCTCCAATAAATCTCCACCTTTGCTTCAGTCTGTGGATTCATTCTTCAACTTCAACAGATAAAGATCCAGGGAACACTGTGTGTTCCAGTCCAAACATCATGTATCACATATAATGATATTAATTATCAGGTAATTAAAAAACAAACTCCAATTTATCATGTTTTATGAGATTTATGATTAATTATTAAACTATTTATTTATCAACCTGGAATGAGAAATAAGTTTTCAAAATATAATAAAACTAGAGGACCAGTTCACAGGTGGGGTCTAGCTGGCCTGCCCCAATCAGGGAGATCGGCAGGCTGACTAGTGGGAGGGAATGCAGGAGGTTGGCTGGCCATCATACCACCACCCAGTCAGTTGGCTGGCTACAATGCGCATCATGGCAACCGGTCATGCTGGTCCTTCAGATTGCTTGGCTTTTATATACATAGATAAATGTCATTTATAAATATAAAAATACTACATATAAATCACATACAATGAATAATAGAGATATGATAAAATACATTGAGTAGCCCTAGCCAGTTTGGCACAGTGGATAGAGTGTAGGCCTGTGGACTGAAAAGTCCTGGGTTCAATTCCAGTTAAGGAGGTGCTACCTAGAATTTTTATAGCCTCTCATTAACCAGCTGAAGAATAAACCCAACCCTCAGTGAATGGTAGGCCCCAAAGGGGTCACAGTAAAGCAAAGACAGAACCTAAAATGTTGTGCCTGGAACCTGCCGTCCCTCGGGATGTCTTGTAATATAAAATGAATAAAACCGTTATTGTTGCAGCCAGTTGGGTCCAGGTTTTCTGATCCTTTCACCAGACAGCAGCCTAACATCCTCAGAGAGGAAGTCCAGAAGAACTTTGTTCAGAGGACATTCCTCTTGGGTCTCCGCCCTGTTCTTTGCTAGCATTCTCACAACTCCCACCCCAGGGGGTAATAAGTAGCAGTTAAATAAACCAAAGGGAAAAACACCCCTAGGCCAGAACACTCATAATATTTTCCTTCACATCTTCTGAAATAGGGCAGATTTCCTGAAAAATCTCAAGATATGTCTTTGGAAAAAGCTTGGAAACTAAGTTGTAATATTTACTAATGATATAGAGTAACACCCCAAAGAGTGAGCTTATAGGTAATTACCTTCTATCATTTATTATCATCCATTTGAGGGTTTAAAGAGAAAAGTTACATTCTAAAAATAAGTAAACAACAACAAAAAAAGAACTGTCTAGAAGTCATAGAAATAAAGATAAAATAAGGAGGTATGAATTAGAAGAAGAAAAACTCAGAGATGGTTATGCCCAATCAAGAGAATTCAATATAGTTTGCGAGAGATTTCAGTTCTAAATAAATCATTTTAAAATCACCAACGGATTAGCAAAATAAACAGCTTTATCATCAGTTGTACGTTGTCAACTTTAAAATCTAAAATTCACACTTCTCTGAGTGAGTTACTGAGCATTGTGGGATGGAGAGCTGGATTGTAAAGAGCTACAGCTCCTCAATTACTGATAACAAGGTTTTTTAATTGGACAAAATATGGAGTAGGGGCCCAACATGGGTATTTCAAGCTGTTGTGGGCCCTGACTAGTTGCTACGATAACTCTCAGCACATCAGGCTAAGAATAGAGGACAGTGATCCAACTAGTTCCCTGCACTTCCCTGAACATCTGGGCAAATGTCATTCTGTTTTCTCTTAAACTGACAAGCTGACTCTTCAGATGGAACTGATAGAGAGCGAGAGACTGAGTCTAATGTGCTAAGAAGCTGTTAAAGGATTAGTTTTGGCTTTTGGTGGAAAAACAATTATGCTGAATTACAAACACATCTGCCACACACTCAGCAAACTATCAGAGAAGTCAGATTTTCCTCACGTTTTACTTCATGGACTCTTTTCAATTTTCAAATAGAACACAGTGCTCTAGTTATTGCTTACATGCATTTTCTTTAAATAGACTCAGAACAAACTTAGAAAGCCTGATATTGTGTGGGACAGAAACTCCCATACACATACCCAGAAGGAAATAAAAGTTACACCCTCTATTTCCGTAGTGCTTTACAGTTTTCAAAACTCTTTACTGGGTATTAATTTAGTAAAGAACATTCACTCACTCACTTGCATGAGTTCATTTAATGAAAATGAAAAGCAACCAAGCTCCTTACAGCTCTGCTTACAGCAATGCTACAAAGAAAAGAGTGTGCCTTTGGGTCTGCAGTCCTATTGATTCATTGATTGATTCAATAAAGAAAATCATTGCCTGCTATGTGTGAGACTTCCTAAACTCTGGGAACACAGCTGTGTGATAACGATATGGACAAAGTCCTGTCCTCATGGTACCTACATCCTCATAAACACAATATAACTGTTATACACATTTCCATTTAGTTATGGGCCCACCACTAACAAATAGCTTTGTTTTTCTGTGCTGCATTAAGTGTGGAAGGTGGTTTAAATAAGTATCTGAAGGAGCAAGACCCTGAAACTAATAAATTGAGATACCTTACTGATTAACATTATGGAGAAAGTTCATTCCACTTGAAAGAAAACAAAATAAGGCTCCATTGAACTGTTTCTCAAGTAAGAGAGTGACTTTTCCATTTCCCATAAATCCAGTGAAGAACAAGGAGCATTGTGGTTCTTCTCATACCTGCCTATCACACACGGACTCATTATTATGAGTATACTATATTTTTTTCAGGGTATACTATATATTTTTTTCACTTGAATACTTTCATGAGCTCTTAGATGTCAGTTGAAATATCTAAATTTTCCAGATTAAATCTCTCTCTCTCTCTCTTTCTCTCTCTCTCTCTCTCTCTCTCTCTCTCTCTCTCTCTCTCTCTCTCTCCCACACACACACACACACACACACACACACACACACACACACATACACACACACACACACACACACACACATTTTAGAGAATGAAGCAATGAACCTAAAGTTAAATTTGTTGTGAAGTTTAGTAAGTGAAGATACATGGCTTGCTTAAAGCAGTGACTTGCAAAGAGAAAGCATTTAACAAATGTTATGTATTACTATTATCACATCAAATTTAAAGATGTGAAAACTGAGGCTCAGAGAGGTAACTTATCCACTGTGCACAGCTGGCTGATGATCACATCCCTCTTCAGAGTAACTGAAAAGGGACCTAGACCTGGTCTCCTGGCTCTAGGGCTTTGTCATTTCCAGTCCATCCTGCACACCATGGAATATGCCTGGCCACTAGTTACTTTAGAAATGGAATATAGGGTTCTGAAAATACTGAAAATAAGATCCTCTTTGTATGGGAGAAGCAGCATGTCAAAGTGACAGGGCTGAGTAGGGTGAAGTTTTCCTCCTGGGAGCCAGGGCAAGGTTAAGGTCACCAGGCGTTGGGAAACACCAAAGCCAAACACGCCTACTTTGTAATTTTTCTGGGATTGTTCACTTTTTAAAAAAAATTTATCATGAGTAAGAGAAGAAAACCTTGCAGCTACATAACTCCTGATGGTTCTATTCTCTCTTTATACACTGGTAATTGAGATATGTGTGGGGAAGGGTCAATGGTATTGGAGCAAAGTTGAGGCAAAGGGAAGGAGGAAGAGAAACGAGAATCCTCTCTTCAGAAGAAAACCTGCCTTTGTCAAAGTCAATTCAAATTAATAATCTATTTTCACTTTGGCACTCTTCTGATCCTTCACCTGCCTCCACACTGCAAAACTGTACAAGTTCCATTCTCCCAGGCGCACCTTAATTCCTACATATTTACCCAGTGTAACAGAGCTGCAGCTGGTGAGCACTCTTACTTCCTTAGACTGACCCTGCCAGGTGACATGAGGGAGCTTATGGGGGTTGCATTTTAATGTAAAGGTGATGCTCTGGAGGCCCAGCAGTAGGGTTCTCCGGATGCTCCAAGAGCAGAGCACATGCACATTTGCCAATGCCCTCTGTGCTACAAGCATCTTATCCAGAAGGCCTGTTAGGAGAATGCTCTTTTTTACCCATCACTGTCTCTGGGGATGACAGGTAGAAATGAGAAACACAGCAGAGTCTTCCTGTCTCCTTGGGGGCTGTCCGAATCTCTACACCGAAGGGACTGTTAGAGCCATTGGCTGGCTTTCTAGACTACAGACTGTAGGTCCAAGTTCTATCTTTGTATATAAGCTGACCTTGTTCCCTTTGTATAACGAGTCTCTCATCTTCACACTGAAGATGCTGTCTAGCCCTCAGAAGGCTCAGGACCTCTCCTACTTCTCCCGAAAGCTGGATGCTGGATGAGCTCTGGCTTTAGTTACAAAGCCCAGAGGATCTGAGAAAGCCAAGTGTGTGTGTGCCAAGCAGCTCTGACCTGCAATATTCATCAGGACCTGGTTGTAACTGCAATCCTTACAGTTTTAGAAAGGAATCTCACTAAGAAGCCAGAAAGAATCATCTGGTATCATACAGGATAGATTTATTGGTAAAAGAGCTAATGATAAGAGAATTACGAAATCTTCTTAGTCTGTTATTTAAAAAATGCCAAAGTAGTTAGCATCCTTCAAACCGTGAGAGCATATACAGGAGTTTAAGAGATGCTGTTTCCTTCTGCCTCTAAGTCCACTGATGAACCCAGGGAAGTTGTTGAGGGGACTGCATCTGGCTAACAATCCTCTGAGGATAGGAGGTGACAGATTTAATGATACCTCCTAAGAACCAACCAGTTTCCCCCAAAGGGCAGGAGTCTCGGGATAATAGAGCTGGGCCAGGCAACCTTGGCAAAGTCACTCTGATAGTTGAGTTCAAGAGGAGGTCAAGAGCTGTGCTGTGCACACCACCCAATTATAATCTATTTCCAGAAAGCATAATGTGTATTTTTGCTAAAGGGTGACCCTGTGCTGAGGAGAATTAAGTTGGCAGTCTGGTGTTTAAAGGATCTGTATCATAAACAAAGTAAGTGCAAAAGGAAAATTTCACAAACAAATATTCAACTCAAAGGGAGATATGCCAAGGTGACAGATGAAAATGAATTGTATGTAGCATTTAGTTTGGGCCAATGTGCTCAAGGTGACCGAAAAGTCACACAGCTTTCTGAAATGGACAAGCCCTGAAAAATGAGCCCCAGCTCGAGCAATTCATTTACTTTCCAGCCAACCACAAACTTACCCAGTAAGCCATGAAATTGCTTCTGGAGGCAAACTGTGGTCAGGCCTGTGATGACAATTTATCACTTTCTGGAACGGCTTTCAAAATTTAAAAATAGGAAAGACACTACATAAAAAGCTCGATACTTCATTGCATGATGAGTCTCACTGGACTAAGAAAATAGCAGCATTTAACTTTCTATTTACAGGACAAGAGTTGAAATTGGGGTTATCTAAAAGGACCTCCAAAAATAAGTGAGTAAAGAGACTCTTTTCCATGATGTCTTCAGACTATGGTCCTGTGCGACAGGGGCTAGCTGGATATGTGACTGAAGCATGTGAGGTTATACTTCTGTGCCTTCCAGAGAGGAATTAAAGCCAGTTACCTCTGCTTCTTGATGACATCTAATCTGCAATAAAACCCTGCTTCCTTGAACCAGCACCCAAGTCACCTAACACAAGCCCCAATTCTATAGTAAGTCCTTTATAACACCTTCTTACTGAGACACCCCACAATTCCCCATGGAGTGAGGTCACCCACAGTGGAACAAATGGATAAACCCAAACTTTCTGCCACAACAGGTGGATTACTGGGGCGGTCTCTAACAGGGAAGTGAGGTGGAGGGGAGCGAGGGGAAGAGGGAATTGTCAATGTAACAACAGACTAAAGTGCTAGAACAATCTCACAGTTCAAACTGAGGCAGGCAGCCTCTTGTGCTATGTACATACATATAAAAAATATATACAGTGTGGGAAATTCAGTCAAATTTCTTTTAAGATTCACTCCCAATCATTCTCTAAAACAGGACAAAAATATCAGTAGTCGATGATAGCCTCTTTCCCTGTCTCTACGCCTAAGGAGAATTATAGGTGCTTCTTCCTCTCTCCTGGCCCCATGATCCCTAGGAGGAAAAGTGCTGACCACCTCACTCAGTTTCAGGTCCAGATTACATAAAACCCAGGGAGTGGGAACCAGCACCAACGGAAAGACTCATTGAAGGTACAATCAACCTGGAGCGTGAAGGCTTGAGCTGGGGTATATGGGGGAGGAAAGAGAAAGCCTGCACCAATGAGATTTAGAGATGCCAATTTTGGAGATGAGTTTGGAGCCAGGGAAGAGAAGGCTGAAGAGCTGCAGTAGTAAAAAAAAAAAAACCTTAGATGTCAATAAGATAAGGAAAAAAGTTTTCCTGTGCTTTACGAAAGTACCACCATCCCTCTTCTTAAACAAAACCTAAAACAACTTGGTCTTTGGGAGAAATGGTAGGAAGCATATTAATTTTTTAAATTATTTATTATTGTTGCCTTTGTAAAAAATGTTTCTCCTCCCCTGCCCCCATGATTGCTCTGTATTACAGCTGAGCATCATGCAAATTACATTTACAAGTTGGTTTAAGGGTACCTAGCTTTGCCCCATCCCAACCTTCTTGTGCTTGCATTCACCATGGGTGCTCAGAGAGGGAGAGGAAGGATGGCCCAAAGCAACATACTGCTGCTGCCACTGCTTAATTCAAGTCTATTCCCCCCTGGACTGCAGACTCCTTGAGGACAGGGGCTGGACCCTACTTCTTTTACCTCCTGCACCCATCTGTGCTTCGTTCAAGCATAGTCACTCAGCATACAGTTTGTCTTATCAGCCAGCCTCTTGCGCTAGCCATCATCCACCAGCTCTGTGACCAACAAATTGTAAGGAAGCACCTATAAGTCAACCAGCACTGTATCCTCCTAAATGCTTCTGCTACTTCTCTCTTTTCTTCCCAAACTCAGACCCTCTTTAGAATAATAATTAATGCTTGTACAGGCAGATTATGCCTTCATATTCATTATTTATACTAATTCTCACAGCAATTCTGGAAGGTATAGGCATTATTCTTCCCATTTTAACTTTTAAAATCTGAGGCTTGAAGAGGTTTTATGATATGCTTAGGACATAACTGGTAAGTAATGGAAGAATTAGAAAGAATTTATGTGTATGCATCATTCACTCTTTCCATTCACCCAACAAAACTGTTCTGTAGAGTACGTGTCAGACCCAAGGATAGAAGCTACATGAGTTTGTGCCCTTGAGAGCTAGTTCATCACGATCCTGTGAGGGGACAGGTGACCCCAGTTTGCGTTGGGGCTGGTTGCAGTAGAAATGTCCCATCTGGGATTTTATAACTAACTCTATTTGGCTTTCTTCCTCCTGTGATCCTTGAACTAAGCAGTGGTACAATCAAGGGTGATTCTCTCCTCCCCATTTGGCACTGTTTGGAGACATTTTTGCCACCACAACTAGAGATATGGATGGTGCTGGCATTAGTAGGGTTGAATCCAGGGGAGCTGCTAAACACCTCACCACGCACAGGGCAGTACAGCTCCAGGACAAAGAGTTACACTGTCCAAATTGTCAATAGTGCCTCCTTTGAGAATATAAAGAACAAAGTCCTGTACCAAAAATCAAAGATGCAACTAGTAGATAATTAAGTCCCAAAAATCTAATACAGTGAATATAGGCAATAAAACTATAATAAAAACATTACATTTGCTAAGATACTAGATTTTTAAAAACATATATTTTATTAATTTTTTTCAGAGAGGAAGGGAGAGAGATAGAGGTTAGAAACATCAATGAGAAAGAAACATCTATCAGTTGCCTCCTGCACACCCCCTTCTGGGGATGTGCCTGCAACCAAGGTACACTCCCTTGACTGGAATGGAACCTGGGACCCTTCAGTTCACAGGCTGACGCTTTATCCACTAAGGCAAACTGGTTAGGGCTAAGAGACTAGATTTTAATTGTTCCCAACACTAGAAGAAATGATAAGTATATGACATAATAGTGGTATATGACTACAATGGCACTCATACTGCATGTATCAAATCAATATGTTGTACATCTTAAATTTGCACAATGTTGCATGTCAATTATAACTCACTTTTTAAAATCAAAGATGAACAAAAAGCACTCATTTAGGGAGTTACCTCACTGATTGCTCAGGGAAAAGCCCTGTATAAAATTGAGAAAAATAAACTCAACTACAGCACTGATGAGGAAATAACACATACACAGCAAAATAAAATCAAGTTTGAAACACTCCCCGAATCTGCAGTATTGGCAAATTAACCTAATTACTGGGAATTTTGCAAATGCTGCCAGTGTTGCTGGTGTCCTGGAGGAAAGAAAATTCAATTTCCAGCCTCCCCCAGAAATTCCCTGGGGAAAACCTCTTCGTTAACTACCCTGCATGCTACAGGGCCGAGGTTCTAGCATGAGAAACTGCTTCATCTGGATGAAACATGACTTCTAAACCTGAGGTGGACAGGATGCCTGGCTCAGGAAGACCATTCTATTTTAGAGGTTAAGTCGGGACCCAGTGATCACCTCTTGCAGACCAGGCTTCCAGGGAAGGGGTTAGATGGCAACCCCTTTTGAGGCTGCACAAGGCCCCCAGCATGGGATGCTCTTGGGCTTTTAAGGAGCTCCAGAGAATACTTTCCATACATATACTCCTAACCAACCCTAAGGGAGAAGGAGTGCTCATTCTCAAAGAGGATAAAATGGAGTAAAAATCATGAAATAGCACCGGATGCCCCATTCCCAGCTCTACCATTTGTTAGCTGTGTGATCTTCGATAAGTTTCTTAGCCTCTCAGTACCTCAGTTTTGTTATCTGCAAAATGGGGGATGATAATCTACCTCATTAGCTTCTTGGGAGAATAAAATAAATTAATACAGGTAAAGCTGAATCATGAAGAATTGGAAAACCTGAGTAGATTGATCACTAGTAAGGAAATTGAAACAGTAACCAAAAACCTCCCAAAATACAAAAGTGCAGGACCAGATGGCTTTCTTGGTAAATTCTACCAAATATTCAAAGAAGATTTAATACCTATGCTTTTCAAACTCTTTCCAAAAATTGAAGAGGAGAAAATATTTTCTAACTCAATTTGCGAGGCCAGCATTACACTGATACCAAAACCAAGCAAGACCACACTCACACACACAAAAAAAAAATCACAGTCCAATATCTATGATGAACATGAGTGCAAATATCCTCAACAAAATAGCAGCAAATTAAATGCAATGATACATAAAAAGGACACACCAAGATCAAGTGGAATTCATTCCAGGGATGCACGGATGGCTCAATAGCTGCAAATCAATCAGTGTGATACATACACCACATTAACAAAGTACTTTTGTTGCATATATTTTAAGTATATATCATTAGATATACACATTTAGAATTATGTTTTCCTATTGAATTGACCCTTCTATTGTTATGAAATGTTTATCTTTGTATCATCATGTCTTATCTTAAAGTATACTTTGTCTGATAGCCAGAACCATGTCAGCCTTCTCTTGGTTAGTTAGCATAGTATATCTTTACCATCCTTTTACTTTCATCCTTTCTGTGTCCTGATATTTAATGTGCAAGTTGCAAACAGGACATATTTTGGATCTTCAAAATCTAGTCTAGCAATCTTGGTCTCTCAATCGCAGTACACTAATATTTCATATAATTACTAACATATTAGAGTATAAGTCTGCTATATTCTTTTTTGTTTGTATTTAACTATCTTTTTTAAATAACTTGTTTAATTAAAGTGATTTTCAGTATTCCATTTTATCTTTTCTATTAGCTAAACATTTTTATGTTACTCTTTTCGTGTTTTTTTTTTAGATTATAATATCTCATTCTTAACTAAGTACAAGTTAACTTAAATTGTCGTTTCACCAGTTCTTGAATAATGCAAAACAGCTCAATCTGTTTATTCTAGACCTGCTTTTGTGCTATTGTTTTCAAACAGTTTGCTTTCACAAATGGTATAAACCCCATAAGACATTACTATTGTTGCTTTAAGTTACAAATATTTTTCATATTTACTCCCAGTTACACTTTTGGGGACTTTCTTTTCTTCCTACAGATTCTTGGGAACAATTTTTTTCACCCTGAGTAAGTTAGGATTTCTTGTACTGAATATTTCCTAGTTACAACATTGCTCAACTTTTAATTGTCTAAAAATGTCTTTAGTTTGCCATAATTTTTGCAAAAAATTGGGGGGGGGGTCAAACAGAATTCTAAATTGGCATGTGTGCTTTTTCTTCCAACACTATAAATATTATTCCATTGGTTTATACTTTTGTAATTTTTTAGAAAAGTTAACTAATGCCTTAGTGTTCCTCTTAAAGATCTAGTCTGAAGTACATGTGTTCCTCACATGTCCATATTTTTCATCTTCCTTCATCACATAATATAAGCTTCCTGATGACAGGAATCACAGGTGACTTGTTCATTCATAGCATCTAGAATTGTGCCTGACACATACATATTCAATGCATTATTTTGGAAAGAATTTATCAATGAATGAATGAATTGGATGCCATGGGTATAATGCCATGTCTAACACAAGTAATTTCTTAACTAAGTGAAGGAATGAAATAGTTTTTCCTTGGCAAGAGCCATACTCTTATTTCTAAGTTCACAATCCCATTTCACAAATCTGCAGCTTAAATTAAATGTTACCACTGCATAAACATTTTCTTAACCATGCTAGTAGTTTTGATATAATTTACTTATATAATATATATACAGATGATATCATCTGAAAATAAGACATTAGTAGAGGTAAGATACTTTTTAAGTTATTTATCATATTAAAGATGAGCCACACCAAAATGTGTTCTTTTGGAATTAGCTTTCAGATAAATGGCCTTCATACTGTTGTTTTTCAAAAAATGGAGATTTATTAGACACAGATTAAAAGAAGTTATGGGTGATTTTAAGCAAAGAAAGATGATGTCCATTCTCAGAAAACATCTGCCTTAAAAAGCCAGCACAGTCATACCGACAAATTGGTGAAGTTTTTTTCCTTGCCAAAGTAAAGGAAGACCCTCAGCTGCTTTTTGCTGATAAGCACACTCAGTCCCCTTGTCAATTAACTATTGGTACAAAGTCAACATATTTCACCAAAGTGATTACTTAAAGGTTTCTAGGTTTCCTCTGTATCACTTTGCAACCCAGGAAGCAAGCTCTAAATCTAGAATGCTTATCTAACCTTTGGTTCATGCTTCAATGGAAGGACGAAATAGATAGGCTGTGCATTAGAGCAAACAAAAGCTGTGCCATATCCAGTAGAAGGTATAAAAAAGAGTGGGGAAATGGTAAAACTACCATTCTTCTCCGAATCAAGGGCAAGATCTCAAGTAAATCTTAGTCAGGAGCTTCTGTAATCATGGGAAGGGCTAAGATCTGGCTATCTTTGTGTGTTGAAATATCCATCTGGGGCCAAACTTTGTTGATAGCAGTAGATGCAATATTTATTTGTTTATTCAACAAATATTTGTTGTACACCTATTATGTACTTAGGTGCTTAGGACAGAGTAGTGGATGAGATGGTTAAAATGCTGACGGCATCCCTGGGTGGCTTAGAACATATCCCCAGTGGCTGGGGGACTACTGTGTATGCAAAGGAAATGAAATCACTGTTTTGAAGAGAGATCTGCACTCTGTTTATTTCAGCATTATTCACAATGGATATCTATCAACAGAAGTATATGTGTGTATATGTGCATATTTATTGCATATTATTCAGCCACGAGAAAGGAGGAAATCTTGCCATCTGTGATAATACAGATGAATCCTGAGGGCATTATGCTAAGTAAAATGAGTCATACGAAGAAAGATAAATGCTGTATAATGTCACTTACATGAGGAATCTAAAAACATTGAACTTGTAGAAACAAAGTAAAATGGTGATTGCTGGGACCAAGGGACTGTGGAAATGTAGAGATGTTGGTTGAAGGACATAAAATCTCAACTTATAAGATGAACAAGTTCTGAGAATCTTATGGTACAGAATGGTGACTACAGTTAACAATATTTGATTGTAAACTTGAAAGTTGCTATGATGATAGAGCGTAGTTTTCTCATCATAACAACAAAATGGTAATTATGTGAAATGAAGGATACCTAATTAGCTAACTAATTGTGGAAAATATTTCACAATATATGTGTCAAATCTTCATATTATATACCTTAACTAACACAATGTTATAATAGCTATATCTTAATAAAGCTAGAAAAAAATTTAAAATTAGATGTGTAAACATTCATTTGAAGTTACTGTTCTTATGTTTAGCCAATCATTCAGAGTGAATATGAATTAAAGGAATATTTATTTCTTTTAAATAAATCAAGAAAAAATAAATGGCATTAACTCCTGGCTCCCCCAACCCGCCGTCCCTGCCCAAATTGCTTTCAGGGTGAAGTTTTGGCTTGCACGCCTTTTTGTCTTTGCATTTTCATACTATGCTGTGAGGTACCTTTCCTAGAATTATTCTGCAATGTGCTTATAATGACTTTTCGTAGACTGCTTGGAGACTTGTCTATTTAAATATGACAACTGAAAGAAGCAGGACCTCACCAACAAAGGACATGTGGCTTTTAACTGGAGTCAGGAAGATTTTAAAAATTCCCCAGCTTTAGCTGCCCAAAACTTGGCATTTGCCATTCCAATGGCATTACATGAGATGCATTCATTGAATTAACATCTGGGTATGGTTATCAATTTGTTTTCATCTGGAATATTTATCTTTAAAGTTTGGCCCATGCTTCCCATTTATTTTTCAGAAGGTATATAAGATTCCAAATACTTTAAGCAACCAGGGGCGGACATCAAACTGGCTCAATCCTTGGAAAGGAATTACAACAGAAAAACCTCTATGGGCTAAGTCACACCCGAATAATTTGGGCAAATTGCAGTGGGGAAGGAGATCTGCTTGATACTAATTACTTAGCAAGGGTGTGCTTTATGTAAACCACAAAGGTAAACTTTAATCCAGTTCCAGGAACTCTCGTATATATCTATGTAATGCAGCCTGATTAACAAGCCATGATTTATGTGAGGGCTGTAGACATGATGGCTCTTGTTTTGGGCCAGCAAGAAACCAATGCTCCTGAGAACAAGCAGCCATTCTCAAAGTATATTCCACAGAAAGTTGATAGGTAATGAATGTGGAAAATTAACTTAAAAAAATGTCTTGAGGCCAGGCAGATCACTTTGGCAAATGTCAGGTGAAATCTAAGGTAGTGAGTTTCTCTGCTAATGATATTAATGTTCAATGGTCTATTGTGCACTGTGCCTCTCGAGACTTATTGGAAGCTGGCCTTTTAAAATTATTTGTTTGCTTGTTTATTTTTGCAAGGTATATCACCTCCAAATTTTTCTTGCAATGTGCCTTCATGTTTCAGGCCCAGTCACTATCCACTCATTATCAAAACAAGATAAAACTTTGTATCATGAGGTTAACATAGGATGTAGTAAAAGTTTATGTACGTTCAATTGCTTTGTAAGTGATAAAGCTTACAACTGGCCATGTTTTTAGGCATGGACATAATTCTGGTGGTAAAGATGAATGTACCTGTCCCTTCACACCTTTTGCTCTACAGGCACACCTATGAGATATGTGTGTTTGACTCCAGACCACTGCAATAAAGTGAATATCACAAAGAAGCAAGTCACACAAATGCTTTAGTTTTCCATTGCATATAAAAGTTATATTTACACTAACTACACTGTAATCTATTAAGTGTGCCACAGCACTATGTCTTAAAAAACAGCAATGTACATCCTAATTTTAAAAAATACTTTGTTGCTGAAAAATACTAAGCATCATCTGAACCTTCAGTAAGTTGCAATATTTTTGCTGATGGAGCATCTTACCTTCAATTTGTAAAAAGTGCACAATAAAATGCAGTCAATGAAACAAAATGTATCTGTATGTTAACATGTCCATAGCCCTTCACAGAGTAAAGTAAAAGCATGAACATGTCTTCCTTGAGCAACATTATCTCTGATTACGCTTGCACCTCTCTTTCTTACAGTTCTATCCATGGCCTCATTATTGTCTCTGACCCTCCCAATGCCAGTACATACGCATATCCAGCCTTTTCCACAGTGTGAAATTTTGGAGAAACACAGGATTAAACAATGTTCCTACATTTCACTTCAGCAGGAGGTGTCAGAGCCTTAGCTATGCACAGCATGATGAGTCGCCAAGAGGGAACTATAACTTGTTGCATATTTTCCTAATGTATTTCACAACTCTTCTAATCCCAGAGTATTTATTGGCCCCAATGGTCAGAAGAACATGTTTGGAAATGCTACTGTATAGGCTGTGTGGAAATAAAATGGCTTCACTGATAAAGAGAAGGAGAATCTCGAAAAATGTATTCCCAGTACCATATATTGTCATTGGATATAAGCTAAGTGTGACTACAGTTAAGTCTAAAATTGTGGAAGCTAAATGTAATTATTGCACCCAGTATAACTGCATTATCATAAAAACTTTTTTGAAAATGTCACAGCTAAAAAACTTCACAGACAGCAAAATCTTGAGTAACCTAAATGTCCTAGGGTATGAAGTACCTGAATATATTAGGGTATTTTGTTGTTGTTGTTAACTCAGGTTTAGGCTAAATGTATCTATAATATCAATAGGTATACTTTCTAGGCTTTGTCAAGTCAATAGATAAACATAGATGAAAAATGCTTTGATAGTTTAAACTCTATTTGTGCAGGGTGATGAATTTCAGTGATTATTATGCTGTCCTACACAAGTAGAGCATTCTGGGGGTTTGGACTGAATCTTTTCTGATCTCCAACATATTTCAGAAGCTTTTATTTTTTTAAATCACTAAAAGTTTATTTTCTAGACATATGCATTATATCACAGGGTTTCTGGTATGTCAGTAATTATCTTAACATCCATATTCTAGTATTAAGGAACCTGCAACATCCTTTGGATAGGACAACTCTCTGCACCACATGACCCTCCTTCTCTTCCACAGATTATTGGACCAAACTAGGTAACTGACCCAAGATTAGCCAATCAGATTCCTTCTCACTGGAACTTGGAAATGGAAACTAAAAGTTTGAGTCTGTGTTCAATGCCTGCACTTATAGGTAATATTTACTTGGGGGCAGCTAAAGTTGCATATGCAAATGACAGCAAGTGATTCAACTATTAGGTAATACAGATTCAACCATTTGCAATAAAGACAAAAATAAAATAGGTTAAACAAGATAGATCTTGTTTTTCTCTCCAGATAACAGATATTTTCTCTCCCAGGTAATAATTTCAACAGAAATAGTCCAGCTCCTTTTATATGTGGCTTAGCCATCCTTAGGATTACATGGTCCAGAACAGCTCCCTACCATATCCATGATCTAGACAGGAGGATGGAGAAAGCCACCAATAATCACAAAGTTGCATACAATACTTTCATATCAAACCAGAACTTGATCACATGGCCACAACTAGCTGCAAGAGAGTCCAGACTACATTATCTTTAGCTGGTAGGTTATGTATTTAGCTAAATATGAGAGATCTGCTGTTAAAAGAAAAAAGGGAAATGGGTATTGGAGAACAACAACTAGTAGTCTCTGAAATAGGCTATAAGCTGAAAAAGGTGGTGTTTAAAGAGAATCAGTAGAAAGGAATCTAAAGTTGATGCACCTGAAGCAATCACAGAAATTGATCTAAGAGCAAAATAATTCTGAAGTTGTCAAAGATAGATTGACATAGTTTCAAAGCATTTGGCTTACCAATCTTCCTCCTATATTATTTCTATCCATTTGTGTGCTAGAGTCAGAAGTTTCTCACCTTTCCAACTTTTTACTAAAAGTTACCTATTTCTATTTCTAAATATTTCCAACTGATATCTGCATGTATCTGTAACTTGGCAGATATCAGCTGGAAATATTTAGAAATAGGTAACTTTTAGTAAAATTCTAGAATCACAGAAATCAGGCTTCAGAGGTTTTCTAACACATCTTGAACCTAATATTTACTAATGTGCATTCTTGCCTATAGATGGGATTTCAAGGTGGGGTAAAGAAGATATTTTCTTCTACTCTGTTCTTGATAGGCTAGAGAGATATGAAATATAGATGTATTTATATGTTTACACACATAGACACACAATCATTTGTGCTAAAAACCACTGGGAAAATTAACAGGAAATGAATGAAATGGGATGAAGGGAGTGGGATTGAAACTTCTGTGTACACCTATTTTATAGTTTTGACTTTTGAATCATGTAAATGTATTGCCTATTAAAAACAAAATTAAGATGTTACCAAAATAATAAATAAGTAAACTGAGGATAGGAAAAGCTAAGGACAGAGAAGAGGCAGTGGAGCAAGTGTTGATCCTCCCAGGTCCTCGGATTTAATGGACACATCAATAGTGGCTTTATTCCAAGTGTCTGCCATGCCCATTTGTCTTTGTCAAATGTGAGATTAAAGGGAAATGCTCCTAGGAGACAGGCTGCAAGGGCCTGAGAATTCCAGTGCAGGAGACAGTGGCTGGCGTGCCCCAGGCACAGCACTCCATCCAGCATTTGCAGAGGAGGGAGGAATACGGAGGATTGGGGAGCTGGAAACGTGCTTGGAGAACCGCATGCTACATATGAAGGAACTGAGGTCCTGGGAGGGAGTGAAGGCCAGTCACACTGGAGGAACAGGGAGCATAGGCCTCAAAGGGGAAAGTGCAAAAAAAATAGCTTTAACTGTTGGGTAGATTCGAAGAGAAAGAATCCTGGAATGTCTCCAATGCCACTCTTTTCAAGAGGAGTTCATGTACATATGGGTTCTCTCTTCCCATAGTATCCCCAACTAACTAACACCTCGATGGATAGTTCTCTCTATGGAGATTCAGTTTACAAACTACACACTCACTCTGGACTCCAGCTCAGCTCAACCAGCACCCTGGGAAGCTAGAAACCAAAGATAAGCGCGCTCTCTCTCTCTCTCTCTCTCTCTCTCTCTCTCTCTCTCTCTCCTCTATCTCTATCTCTATCTCTATCTCTATCTCTATCTCTGTCTCTATCTATCTCCCTCTTCTTCCTCCAGGCAATGCCAATTCACTACCTGGTTATTTGGCTGGCGAAGCAACATGGGTCTGGTGAGGAAAATATTATTTTTCCAGGAAAATTGTTCCAGGGTAGCACATATTCTTGTTAGATACATTTCCAGAACTAGATTTAATGGATGTACACTTAAAGCAGGCTCTAACAGATGTTGCCAAATCATCTCCTATAGAGTCCACTTCAGTTTTTGCTCTCGGCAACAGTGCCTCATGAGGGCCTTTGCACCACTTTCTCGCCAAAACTGCACACACTCAGACTTTTCTACATTTACCAAACTACTAGGGGAGCATGGGATCTCATAACTCTCAAATTTGAGTTGGGTTAGCCATTCATCTACTAACATGATTTGCATTTTCATGCTCATTAACAAAATTGTTTTCTTTCCCACTATAACATTTCCCCAGTTTGTCTTTGGACTTCATGACTCCTATAATTTGGGTCTGACTTAGAAAAGCACTCTAAAATTATATTTTGAGGAATTATCATATTGTCAGGCTGTTTGAGTTTCAGCCTGGTTTGAGTACATTAACAGAATCCTATTTTGATGGAAGGCAGGTGTGTGCACCAGTTAAAATAAAAACATTTCATAAAACTGGGTATTTCTCTTATATAATGGATATGGCTCTGGTCCCTGACTCTCTAAGGCCATTTTCAAGTACTTCTCATAATTGAACCTAAAAATATATCTATAGAAACCCTGGAGCACACGCACAACTGCCTTTTCATGCCTTGGGCAGCCTGCATGCTGTTCTGGCAAACAGACAAGGGATTGTTTTTACAGTCTTAACAACAGTCTCCAGTAAACAGATCACACTGCATAGGAGGACCACATTTGGAAAGGGGCCTCACTTGAACTTTCATTATTTGTCAATTATCAGCATGAACTAACTTAAGAATTTCATGTGACAGGTCATTAATACTATGGGCTCTACAACATCCATTACAGAAGAATTCTTCTAAAGTGCTTTATTCTGAAACAGTAAGAAATGTTTCCAAATATATGGTTTCATCAACTTCAAAATAGAGCCAACTTTTAGCTTCTTGTGTGATTTGGAGGGTCTGCCAGAAGTAATTTATGCTGATCCCAATCTCTAGGAAGATATTTCCAATGCCTTATTCTTTGGGGAACAAAACAAAAAATATATGGGAAATGCTGCATCTTGATGGTGAAAATTCCAGAATTCTGGGTAGAATCACAATCCTCCATATATACGTTTCCAAAGATTTCTACCACCAACATAGTTTTAAAGATATTAATAAAGAGCAAAATGTTTCCTTTTCTACTCTCCCCTGTCCCCTATATCTATCAGGGAGTGGAGAACAGTGAGATGATCCTGCCATAGGAATAAGAAACACTGAAAATGGACAGACCATAAAAAGCCACTGCTCCTCAAAGCCAGGGCCTGCGGAATCACTCAGTGCCCCTCTAATACCTGGCCTAGTTCTGGTCTCAATGGAGACACCAGGAGGATGAAGAAGTCATGACCCTACTCTCCACCCCACCCCTATGCCTTCTGACTATCAGATCAATAATGCACCACCTCCCTGTGATCATTAGTGGTTTTAATCTCCAGCACCAGGAAATAAATCTTTCCCAAATAGGGTCACTATATTAAGCAAATAAGAATATAGGATAAGCCCTGGCTGGTTTGGCTCAATGGATAGAGCATCAGTCTGAGGACTGAAGGTTCCCAGGTTTGACTCCTGGTCAGGACACATGCCCAGGTTGCGGGTTCGATCTCCAGTGTGTGGTGTGCAGGAGGCAGCCAATCAATGATTCTCATCATTGATGTTTCTATCTCTCCCTCTCCCTGCCTCTCTGGAATCAATTCTATCTAATAAAAGGCTAAATGAAAATTGTTCCCTCCACTGGGAGTTCCACCATGGGGTAGGGCCAGTTAGCTACCCACTCGAGGCCCCTCCCCCAGGCCAGCCCAGCCCAATGGGCCCCAATCAGGGTGGGCCAGCTGAACCCCATCCATGCATAAATTTGTGCAATGGGCCTTTAGCAAAACAAACAAACAAACAAACAAACAAAATACACACACACACACACACACGTATTAAAGAATAAAGGGTAATTTCAGATAAACAATGAATAATATCTATAATAATAAAGCATAATATGGTAATTAGACCAGATGTCCTTCCATCCTTCCAGACAAAGCCAGGGCTACAAGGGAAGCCTGGGTCCCGGTTGCCAGAGGGAAGCCAGTGCTGGCAGCCAGGGGAAAGAAGGCCTACTCTTGCACGAATTTCATGCATTGGGCTTTTAGTTTAATATAATAATGTCCCACAGTGCGGCCGGTTAGCTCAGTTGGTTAGAGCGTGGTGCTAATAATAATGTCCCACAGAATGCTTTGGACTTACTTTTATTAAAAAAAATTTCTATCATTATCTGAAATTCAAATTTAGCTGGTGTCCTATATTTTACATCACAACTCTATTTCCAGGCAACTACCCCAGAACAGCTATAATGAATAAAAATATCTTTCCCTTGAAGAAATAAAAATCTACCTTTTACCCATTGGTGGTCCTTCATATTTTTTAAGAAAGCTATAGCAGCATTAAAGTCAGAAAAACTAGGTTATAGTTCTGTTACTTTGTGTCTTGGGCAGTTTATTTAACCTCTCTGTTTTATCTCTAAAATGAGATATTTTTACCTGCCTTACAGGGAAATCATTATTATTATTCATCAATAATATATACTATATATATTATCATTATTATTACAAGCCCCAAGTAGTTCCATTCAGCCTAGTTAAAGTGATAGTTCTAAACTGCCACAATTCTGAGTAATCCTGGAAATGTAGACAAGACTGTTTTTATAAGTGTCAGATACTAAGATTGCTGTTACCTCTTTCTTTTTCTTTTTTTTTAAATGTATTTTATTGATTTTTCACAGAGAGGAAGGAAGAAGGATAGAAAGTCAGGAACATTGATGGGAAAGAAACATCAATCAGCTGCCTCTTGCACACCCCCTACTGGAGATGTGCCCGCAGCCAAGGTACATGCCCTTGATGGAATCTAACCTGGGACCTTTCAGTCCACAGGCCGATGCTCTATCCACTGAGCCAAACCGGTTCGGCTGTTACCTCTTTCTTGGGGGCTGAGGAGGAATATCAGAGAAATGGCTACAGAATGTTTACCTACTGATTATGCTACATGTATTCTGTATGTAGTCATCATGAAGGTTCTCAAGTCTCAAAATACACACACACACACACACACACACACACACACACACACACACTCTAGAGGCCCGGTGCACAAAATTCATGCACTGGGGGGTGGGGTAGGGGGTGTCCCTTGGCCCAGCCTGCACCGTCTCCAATATAGGGCCCCTTGAGGGCAGTCCGACATCCTTCTCACAATCCAGGACTGCTAGCTCCAAACTGCTTGCCTGCCTGCCTCCCTGACTGACCCTAATCACTTCTGCCTGCCAGCCTGATCACCCCTAACCACTACCCTGCCAGCCTAATTGATGTCTAACTGGTCCCCTGACAGCCTGTTTATCCCCAGCTTCGCTCCTCTGCCAGCCTGGTCATTCCTAACTGCCTTCCCCTGCAGGCTTGATCGCCCCCATCTGCCCTCCCTTACATACCTTGCCACTCCCAACTGCCCTTCCCTGCTGGCCTGATGGTCCACAACTGCCCTCTCTTGCAGGCCTGGAACTTCCCACTGTCCTCCCTTGCTGACCATCTTGTGTCCACAAGGGGGCAGGATCTTTGACCACATGGCGGCAGCCCTCTTGTGTGTTGTAGTGAAGGTCAATCTGCATATTACTCTTTTATTAGATAGGATTCCTGTAATAATCAGAGTTCACAGAAAAGTCTTCCTTTTCTTTTTAAGACTGTAACATATCAAAGTAAGATAATGTGGCTTCTTCATCTAGGTACTTTACTCCCAAAAGACGAAGGTCGTTTTCTGTACCCCATCCCGTTTGTTGCTTTTTGCACATTGGTGCCTCTTACCCAGTATGTCCTCAGGGCAGAACTCAGCTGTCAGCTTTCCTCTAAAAGAATGAAGCTCCCTTACCTCCTCACAGATGATTGGGCAAAAGTGGCGCAGGGCCTTAGTACAAGATCCTGTGGGCACAGTTCTTTCTGCGGGTAACTTTTTATTTGGAACTACCATTAGGCAACATCTGGAGTTCTAGGCACCCACATGCTCCATTCCTAATGACTTAAATATGATTGCATCCACTCCTCCCCAGGTGGCAGAGTATCCCACAGGAACCCAAGTGGCTTTTTCCTCCCCTCCCCTCTTCTCAGCCTCTTCTTATAAATCACCTTATAACTCCTTCTGGGTAGCTAGTGAGGATTAGGTTTGGAGGCGTTTCTTTGGCATTTGAATCTCTGCCCTGTACAGGCTGGTGGCTGTGGGTAAGTAACTCAGTGTAAGTCACTGAGCCTTTCCTGTCTTGGCTGCTGTGAAGACCCAATAGATACGCTGGGCAGGAAGGTCCTCATAACAGACAAACTCCAATGGCTGAAATTAGAGGAGTTTTAAAATTGAAGCTGTAATAAGTAACCTGTTAACTATAATTTCACTAATCTGTTATAATTAAACAGTATATTATACAAACTGTGCAGATTCTCTTGCAAAACTGGCTCTGGAATAATTAGCATGCAGGTATTTATAGTAACCAATAATGTAAGACTTTATTCTTCCAAATTTTGATGTCTATTTCCAATATGGTTCTGAGCCATATCCTGGTCCCTTACCTATAGAAGCTGGCCAGTTGCCTATATCTTATAATGAGGTGCCACAATGGAGCAGAACTTCCCCCAATTCCCCTGTTCTGGGTACTGTATGGGTGGGGCAAAATATGGTTTGCAGTTGTGAGTATGTGAAACACAAGTTTATTCTTATATTATTATTTATTATTGTACCAGAGGTCCAGTGCATGAATTCATGCACCAGTGAGGTCCATTGGCCTGGCTTGCACCTTCTTGCAATCCAGGACCTCTCTGAGGAGGTCGGAGAGGTGGTTTCAGCCCTACCCCGCAGGCCAGGCTGAGGGACCCCACCTCAGAGAAAAGTGCATGAATCTGTGTGCCAGGCCTCTCTTGTAAGCATGTAAAATCGTTGGTTAATCTCTTTCTGCCCTCCCTCCTCCTCTAATTTATCAGTCTGTTCCATGTTTCCATGCCTGTGTGTTGAGTGTCTGCCCCCTGATGGTCATGTCATAGTCACTGGTTGGCTGGCCAGTTAGCTGGTCTGCTGGTCACTTAGGCTTTTATATATAGAGAGAGATTATTTTCCATAGGAACAACTGTAAACCTACTTTTCCCCCACCATGTGTGTGTATTAATGCAGCTTAAGACCATTTAACACATACCCACTGATCGTCAACTATAACCACTTTTTCCTCTTATGTTCCACATTTGTTTTCCTCATCCCCAAATTATTAAAACTTGTTAAATTTAGCTTGTAGTTGTAGGTTTCCAATCTAGCATGTCCAGATTGTTTTTGTACTCTTTTAAATCTTCACCTGCCATTTATTTGTTGTTATTTTAAAGAATAATTTTATTGACGTTTTAGAGTGATAGAAGGAGAAGAGAGAAACATCAATGTGAAAGTAACATAGATAGGCTGTCTCCTGCATGCCCCCTACTAGGGATCAAGCCTGCAACCTGGGCAAGTGCCATGACCTGGAATCAAATCAGCAACCTCTCCATACACCCAACCAACGGAGCCACACCGGCCAGGCCTGCCATCATTTTTTCTTAAAATACTTCTTCATTTAGAAACTCAAACTTTGGAGAACTAAGATGGCGGCAAAGGTAAAACACCTATCTTGGCGTCATAATCAGCAATTTTAATACTACAACTTAACGAAAGAACAAACACCTTCCAGAATCACCAGAAAGCCCGCCGAGTGAAAATTCCACAAATAAAAGTGAAGATAAGACACTGTGACTCGGAGGAGTGGCGGTGGACAGCGTTGAAAGATTCGCGCGTAGAGAGGTTTGGAGCGCGCGCGCCGCGGAGAGGGCGGGCGGCTGGAAACCGGCCAGTTTTCTCGAACGGGGAGACAAAGGCGTCCCACTGGACTGATTCTCCAGCTCTGGGTGAAGTCCAGAGAACCCACTATCACACGGGGTGAAAACTGGACAGTGGGAGGGCACGCCGAAGCTCGGGTGCTGCCGGGTCTCCCAGCTTGTGGAGAGGGCAGCTTGCGGGCGAACAGCTCGGCTGCGTGACGGCGCAGAGAACACTCCGCGACTTGTCTCTCATTCAGAAAACAGTCAGTCTGCTTTATTTTATGACCCTGGGTGAGACATCGCGCATGCAGAGTCATTCTGGGAAAGTCTGAATTCCCTGGCAGCCGGTGGAGCTCGGCAGGGGCTCTCTCTCAGAGGTGTTGGCAGCCATTGCCCCCAGCACAGAGTCCCCAAGGCCGCATAGGGCGGAGCTAACACTGTCTGCTTGGCCCAGAGACTCCGCCCACCCAACCTGAGCACAGCTGAGCTTCACAGACAATTGGCCTGGAGGTCAACCCTCCAAGTGCTAACAACGATTAACTGAGCTTAAATTCAGCAAGACTGTGCAGCCCATATCCACCTCAGGTAACTGGGGAGGCTGAGCCACTGTCCCTAGTAGGAAGTCTACCACACAAAGCTAATTGACCAACTCAGGGAAGCAGCCACCATGCAGCAACATGGAAAGAAATCAGATGTGAAAGAAATGGAGGGAAAAAAACGACTGGACATGGAATTCAAAACCACGGTTATAGGGTTTTTCAAGAGGCTCCAACAAAAGATCGAGGCCTATAAGGAAATAAGCAAGACCACAAAGGAAATGAATGAGTCCTACAAGAAAATGAACAAGACCCTCAAGGATATAAACGAGAGCTGCAAAGAAATGATCAAGACCAACGTGGAAATGAATGAGTCCTACAAGGAAATGAAAGAGACCCTCAAGGATATAAAGGAGACTCTCAAGGATATGAAAAAGGACCAATCAGAAATTAAGCATACACTGACTGAAACAAAAAATATTATACAAAGACCTAAAAGTGCTCTGGAGCACCCCAAGAACCAAGTTAAAGATTTGAAATACAAAGAGGTAAAATCCACTCAGCTGAAAAAGCAAGAAACAAAAAGAATCCAAAAAATTGAAGATAGTGTAAGGGGCCTCTGGGACAACCTCAAGCATACCAACATCCGAATTATAGGGGTGCCAGAAAAAGCGAGAGGCCAAGACAATGAAAACCTATTTGAAGAAATAGTGACTGAAAAGTTCCCACACATGGTGAAAGAAATTGACTTAGGAGTCCAAGAAGCGCACCGAACCCCAATATATAGGAACCTTAAGAGGACCACACCAAGGCACATCATAATTAAAATGCCAAGAGCAAAAGACAAAGAGAGAATATTAAAAGCAGCAAGAGAGAAACAGTTGGTTACCTATAAGGGAGCACCTATACGACTGTCAGCGGATTTCTCAACAGAAACGATGCATGCCAAACGCGAGTGGCAAGAAATATTCAAAGTGATGAACAGCAAGAATCTACAACCAAGATTACTCTATACAGCAAAGCTATCATGCAGAATTGACGGTCAGATAAAGTGCTTCGCAGATAAGAAAAAGCTAAAGGAGTTCATCACACCAAACCAATATTATATGAAATGCTGAAAGATATTCTTTAAGAAGAGGAAGAAGAAAAAGGTAAAAATGAAAATTATGAACAACAAATACACATCTATCAACAAATAAACATAAAAATCAAGTGAATTGATAGGCTGTTGAACAGGATAGACTGGTGAATATAACAGAGACATGGAAATAGAGAGGAAATAGACTGACAATTCCTGGGGAGAAAAGGGTTGTGGGAAGTGCAGCAAGAGTATGGACAAAAATCTTGCAACGATGGGAGAGGACAGTGGGGAGGGGGAGGTGAGGGTGGAGGGTGGGATAGGTACAGGGTGGAGGGGAGCTATAGGGGGATAAAAAGGGGAAACAATGTAATTAATCAACTGAACAATAAAAAAAAAGAAACTCAAACTTTGAGGAAAAGGAGCTGAGGAATCTTAGGTTTATAAACTAAAAGAAACCCCCTCTGTGTCATTACATCAGAGAGTAGATATTTTACCATGAAGGGAAAGTAATTGACAGATGATAGCAAGTCATTTCAGTATTCTGAGCTCAGCAGAAAAAACAGATGAGCTTTATTTTGTATTTTCAAATGTGTTTTAGAATGTGTGCTAGAATCAGGTATTGTTCTTCCCTAATATTTTCCTGCAAACATATCAGTAGGTGCAAAATACATGATATTATAGTTCTGAAATTTTCAGTCATGTACATAGGTTTGGAACAACTTTCTATCTGGCAGTGAGGAAGAAAAATGTACTCCACTCCAAAGGCCATCCTTGATCGTAAGAGACCAAAGCACCACATATCAAAGAGATAAGAAACAACCACAAGCCAAGATGACTGATTCTTGTAATAGAAGATAGACTCTCTACCCAGTTGGAGCCATAATTCAGCTTACTCCTAAACAGTGTTTACATATTATCCTCTAAAGTCAAGGATTTCCCTCCAGAGCTGAGCACAAATCAGTTGTGTTTCAAATATACATCACGTTGTCAAAGACACACATTTCTTGTTGCTTCCCAATTGACATTTTAAATCCTTCTGCCTTTCCCTTCCTAATCTCTCCCCACGTTTAGCTCTCAGGTGAGTAATGTTTGCATAAACTAGGCACATTTTTAAAAATATGTACTTTTTAAAGCTTCTTTGTTGGTGAGAGGAACAGAAATAATATATTTTTAGGTTTTTTAATGTTACTGAAGCACTCAGGTTAGGAACAAATAAAGCAAGAAATTGATCAATAAAATGTAGGTGAGGACATAAGACATAAAACTATTAACATGCTCACACAGGTAGCAGGGTGCAGTAGAAAGAGCAAGGGTTTTAGGTTCCAACAGAACTTGGCTAGTAAATATGGATTCTTGCTTATCAACTGGGTGGCCTTGGGCATGTAATTCTCAGAGCCTCGATTTCTTCAAGTTTGGGGCTGTTACCTCAGAGGGTTGGATGAAAATGAAATTTAAAAAAAAAACATACAATAGTTCTTAGCACAGTGACCTGCAAGAAACCAAATTCTTTTTTTTTTCTCTCACCATTTGTCCACTGTGATGTGTGGGGTGGAAAATGCCAAACCCTCTAAAATGGCTCTGGTATTCTTTTGCCTTTTCCCTAGAAGTAATAAAAATTGGAAAACAGCTTTGTTCCCTGAAAGTTGATATATGCGTATGGTAATAAAAAGTGATATCACAATTGTTTATGGATTGTTTAACAATAATTCATAGGCAAGCTGGCTCCTGGCTGCTACAGAATCTCTAAGCACTGTTGCTTCATTATATAGAAATTCTCTTGGATAAACTTTAGTTCAAAGTCCACAAAACAGTGCCCGCTCATGATGTGTTTTCTGCACGTCAGTTTTCTAGAGAACACAATGAATCCGTTCCTCTGAATACGAAACTGATCTCACTGGGCACAAACCAAATGGAAAAGCACAGCGGGACGCACAAGCAAAGAGGCGAGGCCCATAGGAGTGTGTTTTATCTGCTGCCAAACTCGTTTCTCCTGCTTCACAAAAGAGTATGGGTCTTTTAAAATGCATGTGTTGCAAATGTGGGATCCCATGGAAGAAAATTTAAAAAAGATATTAACCCTGAACAACTAGTTAATTCCTGAGAGCTCCTAGGCAACAAAGGAACACATAGGTACTGATGACAGCAAGCACATATTCCCAGCCATGGGAGTTAGGTGTTCCTGGGGAAGAGAGTATCTAATGTCTTCATACGACAGCAATCTAGAGTCTCCAGGATTACAAGGGAAGGGAGTGCAGAGAAGGAATGAAACAAGACATTAAACCAGTTGGGATGAGTCAAGTTCCAGTGAGTTCCCAACCTAGAATCTTTGCCCCATCGACCCTCTCACATATGCCTTTGCATCACCCTATTGGGGAGTCATTGATGCCCATTTGTATTCCAATCTGTTTTTGTTTCTTGTTTCAAATGTCAGATACCACTCAACCTATGGCTTGGGATAGATCATGTCTACTTAAATGTTTGTGTTGCTCATTTTCCAATATTATAAGTAACTTTTTTTTTGCAAAGTTTTGAATAAATACTCCTCTTCCATTATACATTGTGCTGACCCAGTGATTGAAATTTGATGTGTCATATTTGTCACGTGTGATGAAAAATACTGAGATTTCTAAACCAGTCTCTCCATTACATAAAGAAGTTAAATGATCAGAATAAAGTTTTTCTGATTGAATATTGTATTAGGCAATTTTCAAAGATAGCCCTCAATGATCCCTACCTTCTGGGAGTTATGCCCTTGAATCATCTTCTGACCTGGAGTGTGGGCTAGATCTAGTGATTTGTTTATAAAAGAATAAGGGAAAGGTGATAGCATGTTTTTCTGGGCTGAGGTTATAAAGACTGTGACTTGTACTCTTGTTGGACTCTACTGTCTTCTTGGCTTGGACAGTTTGATGAAGCAAGCTGCCATGTTGGAGGGGCCATGTGCAAGGACCTGAGGGTGGGCTTTTAGCAAGGAACTGAAGCCCTGGATCCAACAGCCCATGAGAAGCAGAACCTTGATGACCAACTAACCAATGAGTGAATTAAAACTGAATCCTGACCCAAGTGAACTGTGACACAGAGGACTGTAGCTTCAGCTGGCACCTTGAACACATCCTCATAAGAGACCCTAAAACAAGGACCCAGCAAGGCTTGCCTGGATTCCTGATCACAGAAACTGTGAGATAAGTTGTTTGAAATCACCGAGTTTGGGGGAATTATAGTATTGTAAGAAAAAGCAATACAAGTATCATCCTATTTTAAGTTTTAAAGACTAAAATAACTACAGATAAATAACTTAGAGCAACTTTGGTCTTTTGTAGTTTATCTAATGTGAATGACAGAATCAAGGACCACTTTGTAAAACACTACAGTCAAACCGACCAAGATCAAAACAGGAAAATAGGAATTTGCATCATTCCTTATTATATTTATTAGATATTTTGGTTAGTCATTTATACCTGTGTCTCTACATCTGAAATAAATGTTTGAAAACCACATGATTTGAAAACACTGCCACCATGATAGAGTCAGTGAAGAGTTCCAATATTTATCCACATATGCTGTCAATGAACTTAAGCAAAAGGTAGAATATTCAAAAGTCTATTTAAGGCAAGTCATTAAGGATACCAATTTGGCAGCAGGAGAAATAAGAACTCCAACAGTTGAGTGATGAAGCAACTTTGCAGAGGAACTCACTGTGCATCTTGTAATGGTTGGAGGGAAAGGGGATGTTAAATATTAGCTGCCTCCAATCAGACCATCACAATTGGCAAACCAATTTTAAAAGATCACTACTTTTTTGGAACCAGATAATTCAATGAGACATAAAACAATGCAGAATTAATCTAGTTATGGAACACAGACATTTCCAACTCTCTGAAGAAACTAAAATTATTTTAAGATAAAGTTTGCTGCTCTGGAAATCCAGATGTGATGTGGTTTCCTGAGAGAGGTCACGATCACGTCCTCTTTATGAAGTTGCCATCTTTAGAGAAGAATGTACAGACTCTGGTAAAAGGATGAGGTATAGCAGAATGATTATCAAAGATTTATCACCTCACTTACTTTTTAGCTGTGTGAGTCTGGACTAATAACCTCTCAAGTTTCATTTAAGTTATTTATAAATTTCAAATAATTCTTATCTAATATTATATATCTATATCTATATATCTATATCTATATATATTTCAGAAAAGAAGAGAGAGGGAGAGGGAGAGGGAGAGGGAAATAGAAACATCAATGATGAGAGATAATTGATAGGCTGCCTCCTGCATGTCCACTACTGGGGATCCAGCCAGCAACCCAGGCATATGCCTTGACTGGAATCAAACCATGACCTCCTGGTTCATAGGTCGATGCTCAACCACTGAGCCATATTGCTGGGCCTTATATACTATTTCAAAGACTGGTTGGGAACTTCATTATATATATCTATCTATCTATATATAAAAGCCTAAGTGACCATTAAGACCAAATGACCAGTTGACCAGTTGCTATGACGTGCACTGACCACAAGGGGGCAGATGCTCAATGCAGGAGTTGCCCTCTGGTGGTCAGTGCACTCCCTCAGCCAACTTCCCTTGGCCCCTCCCCCCAGCCGGCTAAACCCCCAATAGGCCTTGATCACGGGCTAGGCCGAGGGACCCCACCTGTGAACAAATTTGTGAACTGGGTCTCTAGTATATAAATAACAGGTTGTCCCAAAAAAGTATACACATACATTTTTAATAGCTCAACTGATGTTTCCTATAAAATTTAACCTATTGGAATTAATAACTATTCAAAGTGTGTAACAATTTTTGGGATATCCTGTATTTATGTTAAGCGCTTTACAAACCCAAACTGAGACAAAAATCAGTATGGGCATAATCAAGTACCTAAAGAAGCAAAAAGTTCCTTGTGAGAAGCAACTCCAAAGTAACCATGATTGGATAGGCATTGTAAAGTCTATGGTTTACATCTGAGACATTGCTTCAAGCCTGCTGTTCCCCTGAATTCACTGGTCAATTCTCAAGCAGGTATATTGTGACTAAATTGTTGACCATAACATATGTTCACTAACTGGTTATTTTTCAAACAAACTGTTCTACACTAGTAATTAAAAACTTAGCCATGTCCGTTTTTCTACCTGGTTGATCCTCCTTTCAAAAATATAGTTTTTGTGGTATTCTATTTTTTTAAAAAAAACTCATGACAACAACTAAATCTACTAAATATATATCAACATTCCATACTCTGGAAGCCTGAGACTCCTGCCTTCTTGAAAGAGCCACTGCTATCTACACATATGCACACACACACACAGCAACCTACTTGGGGCTTTGAAGCATAACCAATCCCAGCTGAAAAGCAGGCCCCTCCACTTTCTTCCCCTCTTTAGGAGATGACTATTGCTCTTACATGCAAATTCTGCTATAAGCACCATACAAATCAATGAAGACCGGTGATAGCTGAGACTAATTTTTAACAAACTAATAAGGCCATGAAAATTCACATTCTTGCAATCCTTAGAAAATGTCCTAAATAAGTCACTCTTGGTAACACATCTGCTCCTGCATGCTAATTGAGAATGCTCTAGCCTTCTACCACCCTGATCCAAAGTCCCTCCCACAGTGTGCTCGCCTCCCAAACCCTTTTAGTACCTAACCCCTGATTCTGAGGTAACAACCCATCATTCACCCTCTGCTTCTTTCCATTGCTCATTTCTCACTTTCTTTTAGGCCTGGCTGGAAAAATCCAAGCTCTGGATTGATGACCTTCCCTGTCCTCTCTGGCCCTACACCAGGCTGCACCCTGTACATCAGGGTCACCATAAACCCAAGGTCTCAGCTCTTTCAAACCTTCTCTGTTCAACCCAAATACCTTCGCCTATTACCTTCTCCTTAACTCCAAGCAGGACACATTTACTTTGCTGACAGAAGCAAGTCACTGCTGGGTAATTTCCTCAACTTCCCTTGTCACCTGAATCACCCTTTCTTCCAGCCCTTCATGTCAAAGGCATGTCTCTCCTCTTGAGTTCAATTCCTCAAAATGGATGTATGAAGTAGACTTCGGAAATGAGGAGATCAACAGGTGGTCATTATAGAAGCACAAGTGAGAGGTAACAAGAGCCAGAAAACTGTGGCTTCGAGAATATTGGCATGTGTCCCCTTCCACCCTGAATTTTTGGAGAATAACTAACCGGGACTACACAGGCACACCTCAGAGATATTGCAAGTTCAGTTCCAGACCACTGTAGTAAAGCGAGTTTCACAATAAAATGAGTCGGAATCCTTTTGGTGGTGGAGGGTCTTGCCCTCAGTTTGGAAGAAAACACAACACCCATGAGGCATGATGACGCGAAGCACAATAAAATGAGGCTTGGCTGCAAAACCACTACTAGCACAGGTGTGCACCCTTGAATAACTAGGAGCAGAGGGGAAAGAATCTTTATTGCACACTTCTATCCTGTGGGGGGAAAAATGGCTGAGAAAAGATAAAAGAAAATAGTGTAGAACAGTGATTTAACGGTTAAGGAAATAAGATGTCTATTTATATTTACATTTCATCTAACAGGAGGAGGAAGAGATTAATCTTCACAAACATTTACTACAGACTGACGCTGGTGCCTGTCCTTTGGTGACCTCCACAGTGTCCTCTCATGGTCAGTATCTGAGGCGACCTGAGGAGAGAGTGGGCATCCCAACAGCTCCCTAACTCCTGGTTTGCTTTCAATATGTAAGCTGCAGTTTGTCTATATCAACCTGGGCGAAATAACATATTTTATCTCTTTGTAACAAAATAATCTTTACAATATATGGCTTATGTGAATCCCAGCAAAATTTAGAAAAAAAATACGGATTTAAGATCTTACTTTAAGAAACAAGTAGGAAAATGCCAGAGATGACACTTCTAGGACGAGCCCTTCATCAGCCACATTGTGAGTTAAACAAGGGTGGATCTCATCAGATGTGATACAAACTTGGCCAAAAATGCATCAAAAACTATCTGAAATGTGTCTGTACAACATCACCAATGTTGCTAAAGATAAATCTCATTCCAGGACTATACAGAGCCTTGACAAATTAACTCATGATAAAACATGTGCAAATAGTAACTTAGAAGAAGTTAATATACATTCATTGGAAGTGTTCGCTCAAAAAAATTTTATGGGGAAATACGCCATCAAGGAGTCTGGAGACTGTTGGCACAGAAGGTAGCCTAAGGCAGTGTCATCAGACACACACAATAGCTTGTGCTCTAGCAGATGTTCTGTTGGACGGTATCAGATCACACATTTGACAATAAAGCACGTGCATTTCAAAGCACCTAGTCAAAAAGGAGTAAAACTGCAACTCATTATAATTTTCCTTGTTACAAATATTTATGGCAAGTATTAAAGTTACAGAAGGAAGGAAGGAAGGAAGGAAGGAAGGAAGGAAGGAAGGAAGGAAGGAAGAGAGGGAGGGAGGGAGGGAGAGAGGAAGGAAGGAAGGAAGGAAGGAAGGAAGGAAGGAAGGAAGGAAGGAAGGAAGGAAGGAAGGAAGGAAGGAAGGAAGGAGAGAGGGAGGGAGGGAGGGAGGGAGGGAGGAAGGAAGGAAGGAAGGAAGGAAGGAAGGAAGGAAGGAAGGAAGGAAGGAAGGAAGGAAGGAGCTCTTCCTCAACTCTCGTTTTCACGTTCACAGGTCCGTCTCCCAGGGCCACCCAGGGCCCTTCCACCCAGATTTGCCTACAAGGAATCAGACCCGAGAGTTGGCCAGGTCCGTCCACTTCCCCGCCGGTATCAAAGAAAGGAAGCTCTATTACTTCAAAGGAAGGTAGCAACACATAAGAATTAGTTTTGTTTTTTAAGATGAAAGTCTACTTTGTGATCCAACTCGCCTCCCTAATGATTAAGAAGTATTAATTAAACAAGAAGGCGTGGCAGGGGAGGGGACTGAAATCTAAGCCTATCAATGCCGCAAGGTTATGAAATCAAAACTCTAAGGAGAACCAGTCATAAGCAACCAACCAGGCTTCCAACTGTGGACAATCATTCCCTTGCTTTGCTTCAGCCTCCAATCAAAGCCTCTTTCCAGCGCCAGTCAGGTCAGGGGGGCACAGCCTCAAATAAGCTCTTAAAAAGTTTAATGTGCCTCGGTTTGTCTCTTGGCAGCTGTGGTGTCAGAAGAGGAAAGCCAAGGAGGCTGCTGACTGCCCTGGGGTCAAGGCTCACCAGGCACGGGTACCTGCGGGCGCTGGGCTCCTGCTCGCCTGCGCTGCCTCTGGGGGTGGCTGCCTCTGGGGGTGGCTGCCTCTGGGGGTGGCTGCCTCTGGGGGTGGCTGCCTCTGGGGGTGGCTGCCTCTGGGGGTGGCTGCCTCTGGAGGAGTCTGTGAGCTGCTGGCTCCGCAGCCTCGGCGTTCCACGCTTCAGGCTTCACCTGGGCATTTGTTTCCGGTCTGGGTCCGGAAACCGGCCAGAGTCGGACCGGGTCCGGGTGTGGATAGGGGCCGACTTGGAAACCGGACTGAGGTCGGTGCCAGGTTTCAGGTGAATAACATTTTGTTTTAAAGCTGGATAAGTACAGCCGAGACCGGTTTGGCTCGGTGGATAGAGCATCGGCCTGCGGACTGAAAGGTCCCGGGTTCGATTCCGGTCAAGGGTGTGTACCTTGGTTGCAGGCACATCCCCAGTGGGTGGTGAGCAGGAGGCAGCTGATCGATGTTTCTAACTTCCTATCCCTATCCCTTCCTCTCTGCAAAAAATCAATAAAATATATGTATTTAAAAAAAAACTGGATAAGTACGATAATCTTACCAAAAATAATCTTAAGTTATTGTGGCCATAGTGGAAAACTTTAAACCTGGAACTGTTCATTAAACAAGGAAGTTACTAGACAGAGGTGGCTCTAAGGCATGGCGGACTGTAGTCTATATACGCAAACCCAAACCTAAGCCTGTGAATGCCTCTAGGTTACAAAATCAAAACACTAAAGATAAGCAAGCACAGCCAGCCAACTAGGCTTTAAGCTGTAGGCCACCCATATTTCCTTGCTTTGCTTTTCTGCCTTTTATTTTTAATATATTTTGTATTGATTTCAGAGAGTAAGGGAGAAGGAGATAGAAACATCAATGATGAATCATTAATTGGCTGCTTCCTGCATGCCCCTCATTGGGGATCCAGTCCACAACCCAGGCATATGTGCCCTGACTGAGAATTGAATCGCGACCTCTTGGTTCATAGGTCGTTGCTCAATCACTGAATCACACTGGACTGGTCTTCTGCCTTTAATTTTTATTTTATATTTTTATTGATTTCAGAGAGGAAGGGAGAGGGAGAGATAGAAACATCAATGATGAGAATCATTAATCAGCTGCCTCCTACATGTCCGATACTGAGGATAGAGCCCACAATGCAGGCATGTGCCCTTGACTAGAATTAAACCCAGGACCTGTCAGTACACAGGCTGACGCTCTATCCACTGAGCTAAACCAGCGAGGGCCTGCCTCTCCTTTATAAGCCTCTGAGCTCCAGCTGGAGTGCTCCTAAGCACATCTAGTTTGGTACTACTGATTCCAATCAGTTTTTTCTCAAACTCTTTATTAAAAAGTTGAGTATGCCTGTTTCTCTCTTAACAGAACCAGCCTTTACATTATTTAGAGCTTAGATTCATTCCAATGTCCTATATTTGTGTGTGTGTGTGTGTGTGTGTGTGTGTGTTTTAAGGTAGGCAGGCAAGAAGGAAACAAACAAACAAAAAATAGGAAAAGAGGAGGAATGTGTATAAGAGGACTGTCTGTTGCCTTCAGTGAAACTTGAGGCTCTAGGATTAGTCCAAGAGGAAACAACTATCAGACATCTATATTTGAAAAGTTCCCCTGAGGGCCATTGCTAACTAGGAGCAGTCCTGAAGACATCTCTGAAACATTTCTTAAAGAACTTATTTTTCTCCAAAAGATTATTTTACTACTAAAAAATCAAAACCCCTAACTCTTTAACAGGGGCGGCATTCAAACAGGCTGCGATAAAATCATTCCCTCACATTTATCTTTGAAATGGAAATGGGATCCCATGCAAAGCACCAAGGGAAAACCAACAGTTTCAACTGCCATCTTGGGTGACATGCTTATAATCAAATGAAGGAATTACAACATGTGATCTCTTAGGTTAGAATTACCCTTTCCATCAAGGCTCTCACCTGAGACCTATGCTTTCAAGAAAGAAGGAACTACTATCACTTAAAAATGGCACCTAATTTCTGTTTGTGGAAATCCCAGACTCTCCAACTTCGCCTCCTTGCAAAAGGCCAGGCAGGGAACATATATTACCCCCTTGAACCTGAACTCCACCGTGGCTGTTTGCTGAAATAAATTTACAGAGGTATGGGGAAAGTTGTGACCTGTCATACCCAAAGTAACAATCTGCCATCCTTCTCATTATATTTGACACCATTTTTACAGTTAGGAAAAGTCTGTCATTTGCTTTTTAAAGGAACACAGGCCAGAATACTATATATTACTGTAATTAAATCAGTCACCTTGTCACATATCTCCTGTATTCAGCTTTCATGTTCTGATGATTTATTTCTTTATTAACTGAGGAGGGTAGGAACCCTGTAGACTCGGGGCCACTGCCTGCCTATCAGATGGTTGGCACTTTCTCAATATATTTGTAGAATGAGTAGTTCATGTAATTTTATTATGTAGTTATTATATCGCTGATATCCCCAAGCTTAGTCTGTTAATACTATTAGTAAAATACATCATACACATAACCTTTATTTTAAACAACAAAAAAGAACAGAAAAAATTCACTTTAAATAATCAGGTATTCCATATGTTCAAGTGAATATGTTTTATTAAATGCATACTAATATCTTTCTATAGTGAGTATACATAATAAGTTAAAATGTATATATTTATTAAATATAGATATAATACCAGAACATGATTATTTCAGATGAGAAATCAAAATAAACCCATTTTTAAGTATCTTTTGGTCACTCCAAATTGATATTGCTCATAAAAAAATACACAGATTTTTCCCTGGGGGGAAAAAAAATTAATTCCATAGCAATGTGGTTAAGGGACATGTTTTATTTCATAGCTTTCTGCAAGCAAAAATTGCTTTAATACAAAATGAGTTCAATGATACAAGTGCTACTGTCCACTCAAGCAAAAGAAAACCTCACAGTTATATGGATGCACTTTATAATATTCTTACAGTATAATAGGTCTGCTGTCCAGGACGCCTCTGACCTCATGTGAAGAAATGGCACAGAAATGGTGCAAGGTTCCTGACCATCACAGCTCTCGCAGGGGCTTCAGAGTAACTTCCTGGGAGTTCTCTGTCAGATACAACTTACAGAACTGGGTGTGGATGTGGCTGTCTTTCTGCCCTCCAGCTTTTAGTTTACATTTATATCATCTTGAAATAGATCCCTTGTATGTGTCTCTCTCCATTTCGGAGTTTCCACAAAAGCAAGAAAAAGTCATGAGGTATCCTTAACGCCAGCTGCCCACGCAGGGCTGTGGCTTTAGAGGACGTGGACTTACCTGCAGGTACGGGAATTGGTTTTAGTGTGTGCTCCCGACGTTACAGTGCAGAAATGTTAGTGCATGTCAGACTCTGCCTTCCCCTCACAAATAATGTGACTTTAACCCCAAAGTATCTGACAAAACATTATACAGATAAAATAAAAAGACAAATACACAAATAAGGCCATCTGCAGAATTTTAAACTCACCTCTTGCAATATTTCACAATAATTTCTACATCATATTTTACATCTTTCAAACTTAAATAATAAATGCTCAAGGAAGGGCTTTGGTGGAACCAATGGCACTATCTTTTTGAGGATTTGTCCAATTTGCTGGCCGGTGACTTCCTCTGGGGTGTAGGGATTTTAGAAGGCTTGGCTGTGGATGGCCGAGAGCTTGCTCGGGGTGAAGGTCTATATGTTTGGGGGGCAGTCTCCACGTCTGAGCACACGGACTGGATTTCTGAAATGTCAAAGTCTGACGCATCGCTGCCTCTGCGGCTGCTGGCCCTGCTACCAGCCTTGCTTCCCGCTCTGCTTCCTGGTCGGCTGGGAGTCTTTTTGGGATCTGGGGAGAAAGGACAGAGATGGGTCACCCTTATTAATGGGTCCATCTGCAAGAGACTCCTGAAACCTCATGCCACCTTGAATCTCAGCGATTTCTCTTGACACCTTGTGGGCACTCAGAAAATACTGTGGGTTCATGGTTCTCTCCATTCCACAAGGGTAGGCAGCCTCCCTCTCAGCAGATGCAGTATCCAGAAAGCTGTATTTACTAGCACAATTTAGGTTTGGGCTTCAAAGAGGATTCCACTGACTACAAACAGATACAGAGAACACAGCTATAACGTAAGGCTGTGCTTTCCCAAGTGTAGTGTGTATACACAGGTGCGTGCAGTGCACACACGGAGCAAACTCTTAGGTGCAGGTTTGGCCCGAGGACAAGTAATTCAAAGCACGTGGGAAATGAAGGGGCTTGGAACTTTAAAGAAACTTCAGGCTTGCTGAGCACAGATGCCCAGGGATTAGGCTCACTCTTCTGCGAGAAAGGTGAGAAGCACTTGGTGTCAGGTCCAGTATGGGTGGGTTTCTCCAGCCACCGGAAATAGAGCCCAGTACCTTTTCCAAGCAGACAGAAGGACCGAGACTTTCCAGCTCAGAGGGGTAGGATACTATTTTAGTTTTTCTTCTGTTCTCATCTCTCTCTGGCACTTTCCAAAAGGGGTTTTCTAGTCGCCTACTCCCATGACTCATGTATCGCCTACCTTTGCTGGAGCACTGGGGCTGCATGTCATTTCAAAAGAACACAGCATCGTCAATTCATGATTTCTTCCCAATGAGGACAGGGACGTCCGTCTTCAGAGTACACTTCTAAAGCCATTAAAGCAAGGCACGCACCCTGGCCGGTGGGGCTCATTTGTTGGGACATTGGCCAGTGCACGGAAGTGTTTCTGGTTCAATTGCAGGTCAAGGGCACATACCTCAAGTGCAGGTTCAATGCCAGGCCCTGCTCCGGGCATGTGTGGAAGGCAACCAATCCATGTGTCTCTCTCACTCATCTCTGTCTCTTTCTTTTTCCCCATCCTCCCTTCCTCCCTTCCACTGTCTCTAGAAAAACCAATGGAAAAAATATCCTTAGGGGAGGATTGAAAAAAACAAAAACAGGCATGCACCACACTCACCAGCAAACTGTGTTCGGACTCTGGCGGCCGCAGTTGTTATCAGGCCACTGTCGTCCCCAGAGTGGAAGCCTTTCCCTGATAAATATCCTGGAAGTCGAAGCTTGCTTCCTTGTATTGGTGTTCCCTGTATTCAATCAGCGAAAGCACATTTCAAAACAGTGCTCGAGTTCATCAACGACAATACTTTCAAGATGGCTGCGAGCCCTCTGCTAGACCTCTTCAGCAAGGCATGGGGTTCTCACTTGTTTGTCTCCACTTAATTTCTCATTCTCTCCCTGAATTCAAAGGGAACTTTCCAAAGACAAGGAATTCATGTTGAAGAAGAAACACAAAAATGGAGATCCCCAAATGATGGCACAGGGGAAAAAAGGCAAATTAAACTGTGAGTCTGTCGGTGAATAGTACAGAATTAAGAAATACTGACGAAACAATGCTCACTGTCTGGCACAGAGAGGAGAGGGGCTCTGAAAAAGTGTGCTTGGACACTCTGCTACAGCCAACACTTTTGGGAAACTAGGCAGAAATAAACCAACAGAAATAGAACAGTAAGTAAACAAGCAAAGCCGAGATAGCCATCATTTAAACAAATTAATTGCAAAAAAAAGTGACATTTTAGAATTTGGTAAAATGCCACTTCATTTTCTGGCTCCATGACCTTCTGTGGTCCTCACATACAAAATACCTAGGCAACGTTTGGGATAATTCTTTTAAAATTCTCATAGGAGTTCACAGAGATTGTCTAAAGCAATGATAACGATGAAACTTTATCATAAGCCTAAAACAACTGCACTTTTTATAGATCACTACAACATTTTGAAAATTCTCCCAAAAGTTAAAAAAATAAATAAACCAATTTCCTGAGAAGTGTAGGGATTGTCATATTCCTTGAACTCAAAGGGAGCTATCTGAAAACAATTAATCCAAATAATGTGTGCATTAAAAAAATAAACTGTTCCTTTATTAAATAGTTTTAAATGTTTAATAAAGCATATCTAAGAGCTTTTGACACATCAGGGTTACAAATCTGTAATATTAACATAATATTTATAATTCATTTACATATATCCATACATATATATTCTATACATATACTTTACATATATATCTTTGCATACATATATGTATAAAATTTATATGACTTCTATATATATAATACTTAAGTTTTCAAAATATTTTCAGACATATAGCCACAATTTATCCTCCCATTCATCTAATCACAACTTTTTTGCATATATAAAAAATGAGGGCCCGAGGAAGGAAGTGATTTGCCCAAGATCTGACATCTCTGATCTAGTTAAATTCCTAACTAAGAATATCTCAATTATCCATAAGAGAGTAAGGACTCACAATTAAAAAAACATATCACTCAAGGTGGCAGAATCTATTTCCACAGAAGACCCAAAGCATTATTCTCAGAATACATTAGTGGTTTTGAATTGATTGTTCTAAACCCTATCTTTAAAGGCCTTCTATAAAGGTACACTATTGTTTTATCTATTTTTTGCTTTGTTTCTGTCTCATGAGCCTACTTGAAATAAAAGTTTTCTTTTAGTCAAAATTAGCATGCTTAGACTTTGATTTGGGGACTCTCTACTTTTTAAAATTTTGAACTAACATAGCAGCTTGAAATAGTTAAAGCAAACATGTTGCTTGAGGTTCCTTGAACTGGACTCAGTTTTTGTTACAATAGATCCATCATGAGTGATAGACACCTCTAGATGTTATAATACGACTTAGGGAGAGGGGTGCAAATGAGGGGCTGGGGAATGGGGAGGAGTTGAAGAATGAGTTGTTTCTGCCCCATTTCTATCCCTGTCATCAATGTTATTTCCATCATTTCCATCTGAGGCATGAGGGAAACCAAAGTTTCCTGACTATGTTTTATTATTGATGTGAGGATTAAATAATAGATCAGGAAGTGTAATGAAAAGCATAAAGGGCTTTCTAAAGGCAGCATATCACTTTCATACTTGGATTCTGGCCTTTAACCTGAAATACCTCCTTCAACTCAAAAGATGTTAGTTAGGGGTTTTCTCCCCGTAATGATTGTGTTTTTTGTTTTGTTGTTGTTGTTGTTGTTGTTGCTTATTTGGTGCCTATGTTTGTCATTCACAGAGAAGTTCCTTTAAAAGATTTATGATTGACTTTCACTTAAATGTAAGGGATCTATGTGTTAATCTTGGCAAATTTTATATCACCTAAATATTGTATCCCCATATATCATGTCATTAAAAAAGCTAGAGCTTGCTTGAATAATAATAGCCATTGAAGTCTAATAAAGATGTGTGCCTTTTGAAAATGACATATAATTGTTTGCATGACTAAGCCCCTGCTCTTTTGTCTCACCCATCCAGTGTTTTGGGGCAGAAATAAGTGTAACAGACATTCAAAAATACCCTGCCTATAATGAACTCTCAATGAAAATTATTTTAGTTAAGCTATTTCTCTTGCAAATGACACTATCTCTCTCTCTCAGCTAAAGGGAGCTGGTTGTATTTTTTATGTCTAGAAGCAAAAGCATACCATCAGCTTTAAAAGAAACTATACTTAAGTCTGGATATAATCTCTCATATTTCACTCTCCTAAGAGAAAAAAGTAAAATTAAGTATAAGGTGCAGAACCTGCAAGTGTGGCTATGTTAAACTGATATTATACAAGGAGCAAAATCTAAAATCAGTCCTTTCTGTTAACCCTTTATTCTCATGTCTTCCAAGAACTGGTGGGTTGATATTTATTTTATACAAGTCTATTAAAAAAAATAGCAGTGCCCTAGCTGGTTTGGCTCACTGGATAGAGCATTGGACTGAGGGACTGGAAGGTCCTAGGATCAATTCCAGTCAAGGGCACATGCTCGGGTTGCAGGCTCAATCCCCAGTAGGGAGTGTGCAGGAGGCAGCCTATCAATGATACTTTCTCATCATTGATGTTTCTATTTCTCCCTTTCCCTTCCTCTCTGAAATCAATAAAGATATATTTAAAAAAAGACATAGCAGTATCAAAAGTACATATATTAAGGGAGAGGTAAAGCAATGTTAGTGGGTGGTAGTTTCAATGAAAGGCTGTTAGACTGGAATCTGGGCCTTACGATACCTCTGCGGATGGCACGGGAAAGTCTGAGCACTCTGCTGGCTTACAAGGTGTTGACATTTTGCTGTTTGTCAACCATGGTTTACCATAATTGCGTGTTAAAGGATGGAGGATCTGTATGGAACAATGGCAAATCAAACGTAAAGGATAGCAGATAAAACACAAAGCCACAGGAAGAGATATAACAAAGACTCACATTTCACAGTAAGAACAATGATAATTAAAAATACGTGCAAAGATCTGATGGCAAATCATACACACCAAAAAAATGAATGAAGCTCCACAAAGAAAAACCAGTCTGAAAGGTAACGAAAGCAGCACTCAGTCCCTTCAGGGGCCATAGGGCAAAAGCATGTATTTAAAAAATAATAATAATAATCCTTCATCTGCCATATTGTGAGAAGGAACATCATGGAGAAAGCTCACAGTGTCTAGGGTCCTAAGACATTCAGAAGTATACTCACGACACGGATTGCAAGGGAGGAGGAAAACGTTTCCCACCCGCATCCTACCTTGGGTGTGCTGGTGGCATGGACCTGCGGGGAGGCCGCCTGGCCAGCAGGACTGGACACAGATGTTGATCGGTTGGGTGAAGCTCCACGCGATGAAGGCCGCGATCTTCGGCCGCGGGGTCGGAAAGCAGCCATACCCTGACTGGCACCATCTGCTAAAATGAACTTCTCCCGAAGTTCCATGTTCGTCCTTCCTTTAGCTGGATCCCGTAACACACAAGGAATCATACAAAACAGAAGAGGAAGGAAGACAAGAGGCGCTCAGTCATTTACGGGAAGAACGACCACCTGGCGCCACAGATTACGTTGAGGATTTGAGGACATCGTTTTCCATGCCAACTCCAACTCAGCATAACAAAAAGGCGAATGCATTCCGTTACAATGCATTCCTTTTGGATACAAGTCAGTTTGGGAAGGAAAAGAAAGAGTGTGTTTATTCTAACACTAGACACCAGCCAGAATAACCACTATCAAAGGAAGAGTCAGCATGAAAATGGAAAGCTCATGCTAAAATATAGTTAATCCACCAGCTCCTGATGCCCACATGGGTTCATGACCCTTTCCGCACACTGAGAAGACAAGCCAGTCAAGCAGGGACCGTGGCCTTTTGCATGTACTGCGGAGGTAAGGAGAATGCCAGTATTTCAACTTTGGGATTAATCAAACAATGGAGTTACACTGGATGACAGATGGCTCGTTAATCATGATGACAACATTGAAATTTCTGGTTTTTCACTGGGATGAGGCAGCTAGTATTTTTATTTGATGCCTTGAACAGCGCTCTTTTACCAACATGCAATACAAACACCAGACCCAGGGAACCGGGAGGTCATCAGTGATGCCCCACTCATAGGAACACATGTGCGCACAGAGAACACTCCACAAGAACCCAATGCAGCGTGTTAGCATGTGTTTGATCACTTACATAACACCTACGCTTGCAACACACTGCAAGTGTGTGAAATGTTCAGACTTTACGTTTGGAAGCGCCAGCTCAATTGGATGTGATGTAAGCCATACGCAATGGATGAAGCGCGTTATTTTAAAACAAATAATTAAAGCAGGAATGTAAAAGTAGGGAAGAGAAAAGGTAAGAGGGGAGAGGCAAAGAGAGGGGTTGCCAACCTATAGTAGGCTGAGTAGTAGTAATTGAAGAGTTTGATTCCGAACGTAACATTTTACTCCCATGATGATGAACTAGAAAAAAATGACACAGGAGATCAATCACATTAAAGAATACTGTTAGCAGGAAAAGAAACAAAGTTCAGTCAGTGGTTGAATACGCAAAGGGATGCTCAGGTCCGGCCTTTAGCACAAATTTAGGAGAAAAGTTGCAACAGGAAAAGCACTCAAAGGTTTGACTCAATAAGAAAAAATGTATTTAGAAGACTTTGCCACAGTCATGCTAACTTTGCTAAGCAACCCAATAGAACAGTGCATGTTGTAATCTCTTTGTTTTATAAAAGGAACTGCATTACCTTAGGCTGCATTATTTTCAAAATATGAAACAAAAAGGACAATTGTGTTATTTTACACCTTTTGACTTGCAGATAGCAGAGCTCCTAGGTATGGTTGTGTGATCATCCTACAGTGGCCTCAGCAGAGAGGCCGGCTGACCACATAGCAACTCACCCCCCACACCTGTCTTCGGTGGCAGCACGGTAACCAAGAGCCCACTGGGGGAACCATGACCGCCCACTAGGTAGCCTGATAGTGCTGGCACAAACATTTGCTCTTGTTTGCTTAAAGGGATTAAAGTGGGTTCAAGAAAAGCACAAAAACCTTTTTTGTCTTTTTCAAAGAAAAACGGGCCTACTAACGAGTCCATAGGCGCTAACTAGAAATTATAATCAAATGACCCCTTGTAAGGTGAATCAATTAAGGATTCAAAAATTAACCACAGGATTTGAAAAATAAGGGAAATTAAAAGCTGATCAAGAGCTCTTAGGCTGGTAGACATGGTGAGAGCTCTAGTATATGTCTATATTTTTAATGTTCTGTCACTTCAAAATCAGAGTCGGGTTATCAGTTCTTGTTTTTCTTTAATCTTTAAGTATTGCTTTCCTCACCTCCTCCTAATTGTATAAATTTCACTTTTGCCGAAACCAGTCTGGCTCAGTGGATAGAGCGCCAGACTGTGGACTGAAAGGTCCCAGGTTTGATTCGGGTCAAGGGCATGTACATTGTGTGTGGGTACATCCCCTGTAGGGGGTGTGCAGGAGGCAGCTGATGGATGTTTCTCTCTCATCGATGTTTCTAACTTTCTATCCCTCTCCCTTCCTCTCTGTAAAAAAAATCAATAAAATATATTAAAAAAATAAAATGAAAAATAAAAATTTCACTTTTAAACTTCTACTATCCAGTACCTTCAGTATTCATCACCTCAATTTCCTTTTCCTCCTACTTTGCTGTTTAATGAGAGATGAAGTCATCCCCAGTTGCTCATTTTGAAAATTGCAGACGGGATCGTCTCAGAAAGAAAATCTAGTATTTCTTGCCGCCAGTCCCATGTTTAACCAGGGAAGTAAAAAAGCAACAGGAAGAACATGGTTTAATGACTGTCACGCGTTCTCTGGAAACTTCAGGCTGACAGAACAATGAAACACTATTGTAAATAAATGACCAAAATTATACCCGAGCATGTTTTTGTTGCTAGAAATGAGTACAAAATCGAGATCCTTTTATGGTGCTATTATCTCAACATAGGTATCTCCTTACCCCTGCAAGGATCGTTTTTCACTAAGAACTCATCAAGTGCCATCCATCCCCCTCCGACGCGAACCATCACGGTACTTCGCAGGATTCGGACCAGTCGCAGCTGCTGGGAGTCTCCAAACTGTGAAGATGAAGAAAGAAGACCCTCTAATTGTCACTACTCATTCTACACTAATGGCTAGTGTGTGATGTGCAGTAGCATAAGCAACCAACTTTTTTTGCTTAGTTCACAGCGATTAGTAAAAATCTCAGAAAAAGGGGTTTGTAATGATCTGCGTTAGGCTGCCACATGCTGATTTAGCCCAAAGGAAATAGTTGGGAAAAGGATAACAAAGGTTATCAAGTAGAATATGGAAGATTTCTTCTAAAAAATGATTTTTCTTTCTTATGACAGACACATTAGTAACGTGGTGATTGAAAAATGTTTCTAGAAATTAAACAGCCATGAAAATAAGCATGGGCCCACTTTGCCCAGGGTTTATACAAAGCAAGATTATTCGAAAGAAGATGTAGTAAACTCTGATTCTTCTTCATTAAAACCTCCTCTTACACTAAAAATTTGCCATTGAAATCTGTGGGAGAAATCTTCATAAACTCATAAGGCGATAAAGTAGCAAGTGAACATGACCAATAAATATTTCACAGCCAAATAAAATTTCTGCATCGCTAATAATCTGGTAAACCCATTTGTTAAAGACTGGATGAATGTGCCATTTTATATTGCTGTAACATGAGAACAGTCACTGGCACATTAATGATACAGCTTTCCAATCTAAAAGGCTTTCTCTTCAAACTGTTTGTCCCGTAACTGCAGAGTGGAATAAGCAGTCATCTTTGTCTTGCCCTCTCCATGGATCTCCAATCACTTGGATATGCTATAAATTCTGCAGGTCCTGAATAAATGTCTAGACTACACGTATTTTCTGATCAGAAGGTTTATTTGTTTTGAAAGCCCATGAGAAATAATTTTATACTCTTAAATCATTTCTAATAGGCTCATATCCAACTTATAAAACACACCATATTAAATTTCACGGCTGCCAACCCAGCATATACCATAGCAAAATGAACAGTCAATTAAACATAAATAGCTTTTTTTTTTAAGGCAGGTAAAATACAATTGTGACTTTGACTATTTGCCTAGGCTCATGATGGATAAACAGAAAATTTTAAGTAGAAACAATCTGCTACTCTTCAATTCGCTGAACCCCTGAGTTTCAGGAAGTGAACCCTAAAACAAAGCCAACTATTCAAGACCCTGAAACTCAGAAGGACCTCAGAGGCATGTAAAATGCACCGGCAGGAACTCATGCGCTTTGCATCAACCCTTTTTATACTGCAATTTCTAAGTCCATTTTTAAGCCTTGAGATTTAACTTTTCTATAAGTGAACCTATTTCTATGATGTAATTGAAGTGTATAAAATAAAAAATGTATATTTGTTAGAAAAAAATTTGGTGCTGCTGATAAGCAAAGGGAAAGGAGGGGATTGAAAGAAAATTACCCTTAAGTAACCAGATAATTAGACCAGACATTTTTGGTTCAGGATTACATTCAAAACAAAAGTTTTAAGGCACTAACTGAAATACTTTACGCAGATGGAATTTCAATTTTAATAAACAAATGATTTTAAATTTTAATTTGAGAAGACATTATCTAACATTGTCTTCAGAATTTCCCTAATTTTCCAAAGAGCCAAATTGTGAGACAAGAAAAAATAGACTAATGCTGTTCTTTGTGCTTTCTCAGTGAAAGAAAACCTTTTGAGGTATTAATCCTTTTTGCAAATAAATGATGCTATGCTAACTGCTACTCCAAATAACAAGTAAGTTTTTATGTATTATAACATATAGCAGTTTAAAAAACCTCTATTCAAATTAACTACACATTTCTATTTGAAACAACTATGTGATTGAATAGGTGGGGATCATAGATAATTTGAAGTTTAAGATGTAATACGGGCTTAAAACTGCGAGACAGCGTAATAACTAAATGATACGATCAGGAACTATAAATAGCACAGCTCTTTCCAAAAGCACATAGTAAAAAACAAAAAATCTCCTGTTTAAATCAAAACATGATTGCTCTTTAGTTCTAAAATTCTTATGTGCAGTGCCACTACACAGTTTATAAAATGATTTAAATGTTAGGTCAAATGGCATAAAATGTGACTAAGATTTTGTAAGTGACAGGAGATACATTTTCTCGAAAGGAATTACAACATTCAAAACCTCCAGGGTTCAAATTTCTACTCACAGGATGCAGAGTTCTAAATTGCTTTAGGACAAAAGGACAATATTTGTTTTGGAGAGGACACATTATTTGCGGCTGAGTGCCACTGGGACCTCACCAAGCCCTGTCTTTGTGTCTCTGCCTAATGCTGATCCTTTTCCAGCTGCTGTGCCACACATCCTCAGTGGTAAACACCAACAAAGCTATGTAGGGATGTGTGTTCCAGTGAGTACTGCCATAAACCCGATGCTAATAGTATCCACAATGGGTACCAAAGATGGCATTTGTAACACTGTAACCAGCCAGGCCACAATTCATTATCTGGTTTGCTTAAAAGTAATCTCCTCATTTGAGACACAAGGCAAAAAGGGATCCTGGATCAAGGACCCTTATAGCATTTACAGAACCACCACGCCAACCAACAATGTAGTAGCTAGGGGGGCAGCATGGGAAAGATTGGCCATGGCAAGCTTTAATGACTATGAATTAAAGTTTAAAAAAAATCATTGGGAACTTGCGAATACATTCCACTGAATTATACCTGATTTCCCAGGAAGAACTGATAAAAAAAAATGAAAAATGGAAGAAAGATATAATTAGTTCAACAGGAAACTTTCTATATGGCTCTAGAATACACACACTCTCACACTCAGGGCTTCTAGATATAGTATCTAGTTTAGAGATGTGCAGGTATCCGACTTCAAACCCAATAATCAGAAAATTTCCTATGTAAATTTTCTGAAAATCTCTGGGTTTAAAATTTAAACTAAAAATTCAAATACTTAGATGAATATTTTTCAACGTGGAAATGTAACTATATAAACAAACATGAATAATGTTTCATTTGTAAGGAATATACTGTATTAGGGATACCTGGCACATTTTCTGTCTAGCTGCTACATATCAGAGATGTTCCAAAAATGAGAAAGAGTGATGAAGTCACATTGGTCTTCAAGTAACTGTTTTGAGGAAGGTGAACCAAGTTATCGAGATAATGAATAAAAGGGAGTGTTACCATACAAGTGGAAAACATTGCCTCTTTTTCATTTTATAAAATTAGACATTTTTAATTTTGTGCTTCTGGCTTGGAATAGCTTTATTATTGGAAAGATGAAAACTTACCTGTAAATATAGAAAATATGTTATCTATATATATAAAAGCCTAAGCGACCATTCTACCTGTCGCTATGAGGTGCACTGACCACCAGAGGGCAGACATCCAATGCAGGAGCTGCTCCCTGGTGGTCAGTGCGCTCCCACGGCAGGAGCACCACTCAGCTGACCAATGGGTGCCAGATGCCAGGCTCATGACTGGCGAGCGCAGCTGCGGCCCTGTGAGCCTCTCATGGACACTCCCCCTGTGTGACCCTCCCGGATGAGACTAGGACTGGGATCGGGACTGGCATTGAGAATGACTGGGTGTGAGCCTACAGCTGCTTCTTGGTCATGGGCGCACCAGCATTGCCCTAGGTTGGGTGCCCAGAGACCGCAGTGGAGCAGCAGGGAGCCTACTGAGCAGAGACAGTGGCAGGTGAAGTGTGGCTGGGATGAGCAGGAGCGATGTGACACCGGGCCCAGGCTCAGGCTCCTCCCCCGGCCGCCTGCCATTTAGCACACTCCTACATATCTCGGGGGATGTTGGACTGCCTGTTTCTGCCCAATCCCCGCAGGCCACACTGAGGGACACTACTGATGCATGAATCCATGCACTGGGCCTTTAGTAAAGTCATATGAAGCAATATAAATACAAGTAATGTGTTTTCCTGCAAATATTTTTCTCCTTAAAGAGGATGTATATGTTAGACATGTTAAAGATATGTCCTTATATAAAAAAATGTAGGCTATTTTTATGTAATTTAAAATGATGAGAGTTAGAAAGTCATACAGCATTCAATTTTTATATGAGGTAAAAATAAATAATTAGCACTCCTGGAAAACAATACAGCTCAAATTACAAACAAATTTCGAGTTTCATCCTTTAAAAGAACTACAAAGTGACTTTGAAAACTTACCCTGTATTTGTTGTCTCCAATCTGTTCAACTTGAAACCGTTTTGCACATTTACACTTAGCTACCTGCCTTGTCACCTGCCAGAAACAATAATGAGATATCCACTTTAATGTTAATATTACATAATGAATTCTTAAAATCCCGACCAACTACTAAACATGGAAATAAATCAAAGGGCTGCATGAATTGTGCATGAGATCTGGCAGAACACACTGTGCAGTGATGCTGCTGCAAGCGATGGAAAGGTGGTGAGTACCTCATCTTCGATTTTGTCAGCATCGGTGACAGGTTTATATGCATCCTTATTTGGGTGAAGGGCAGCTACGAATTCATAGTAGTCAATGTAGCCATCGCCGTCTCTGTCAAAGATGTCTGCAACCGCACTCATCTCCAGGCGGCTGGTAGGGAACTCTACAAATTTTCAAAACAGCAGTAAGTAGTGTTACTTACTTGACAAGATATTTACAATGTACATTGTAATCATTTTATATTTGTATATATCAGGGAAAAATCCCTCTAGCTAATTAACATATCAGATCACATATGTATTTATCATTTATGAGTGTGTCAAAGAACATTTAAGGACCACTCTCAATTATACAATAGTGTTACCAACTATAGTCACCATGTCACACATGTGGTTCTCAGGCCTTATTCATCTTAGAGCTGAAAGTTTGCATCCTTTTACCAACCTCTTCCCATTCCCCCAGAACCTGGCATCCACTCTTCTCTGTTTCTATGAGTTCGACTCCTTTTTTAGATTTCACATACAAGTGAGAGTTAAGATACTCTCGGTATAAGCCACTCGATATTCCCAATTAAACTTTATAAGATCTGCTACTTACTATAAAGTTTTATAAAAAGACTTGTCTTAAAAAAAAAGTAGGTAGTATAACTTAATTCTGCCTTAAGACATTCTCAGGTGTACATTTTAATTTTAATGTGGCTGATTAAATTATCAGGATCATAAAATATATTAAAACTCTTTTAAAAATTGATTTATGTAATAACAAATGAAATGACTATCTATATATACATATACATAATCTAAATGTATCTAATTACTACTAGGGTGAATCATTTGAAATTGCTATTTTTCTAGGTTGATAACTGTTTAATATTAGCAAGTTCCAAATGTTTCAACTACCACTTTCCTTAAAGAATAATTTACACGAAATTTACTTTAAGAATGACTTCCAGTAATATGTACCGGAGCTATCCGGTACACATAACCGAACCATCAAACAGGGGATGATGTGAACCTTCCAAAGTTTATATGAAAGCATTCTAATTTCCTACTAGTGATAATGTTAGATCAGAATGTCAATCAGAAAGAAAAGGAAGAGAGACTGGCTTGTTGATTTCCATTATGCCAGGCAACACAAATAATCTAAGAATCAAATTTTATTAACTTTATTATACTAATGAGGACCCAGCTTCAGTGGTGTGAAGAAACAATTAGTTAAGGGTGTCTGACTCCTAAGACATAAATTTTACCAAAGAAACCTTTTTTTTTTTTTTGAGAGTGGTGACTTCATAGCCAAGTTTAAAGGCAAAGTTTTATCAGTAACACGAGATTACTGGCCCCACAATTTTAAACTGCTTGTTTTCTTTAAAAATTACACCCATTTCAGTCACTTTTCTTGGGACTTACTTGAGGAAAGAATGCCATCAATAAATTCTTGTCGGGTTATTTTCCCATCCTGGTCTTTATCAATTCTCCTGAAGAAGTCCATCACCCGGGATTTCTTGTGGTTCATCCATCGCATGTATTTTTTGCGCCAGATATCAAAATCAAAGTTAGCAAATTCCCTCAGCTGAAAAGGACAGAGGATATTTAGAGGGAGTTAATGCTGTTCTCAAGCTAAAGCTTCTATGAAGGAAGTTATTTTTAATGAGCCTCTAGACATTACAGGTATCTCTCCCACTTCAAAGAAAGATATAACCTTACAAAGGAGACAGAAAAAAACTTTTTCTCTAAAGTTCATTTTATTACTGTCACTGTGGTCATTCTGGCTTTTCTTTATAATTACCGGGGAAAATAAAACTCCCCCCAAAAAATCACACTGATAATTCCTGACAGTGCCACTGGGCAGCAGGCCCGGCTCAGCAGCACAACTCACTCTCTGCAATTGGCACTCCCCTAGACTGCTAACAATGTCCCAGTTTCACAATATGAAACTTAACTCTCAGATAAAAGAATGAATATAAGGAAAATGTCTGAATTATAAAATGGTTGTATTTACTACTTAATACCACCAAGCAAACATGTCAAGCTAGACCTTGTGTGGGGTTTTTTAAATCCTTACCACTGATGAGTTGCCTCCCATAGCAATCGAACCTGCAACCTTTTGGTGCAGGGGACAATGCTCCAACCAACTGAGCCACCAAAGCAGAGCTAGATCTTTTCTTGAGTCAGTTTCTGATTATGTTAAGACATATTAGTTTTTCACCCTAATGCTTTCCTAAACCCCAGTTCCACATATCACATTTCCCCCACAACAAAAATGTGCATACTTGTGGTATTAATTTTAGAAGTAAAATACAACCTCATATAGCAAGAGTTTGCTTAAGTATTATCAGGAAAGTTGAAAAATCAAGACATTGGCAATGTGTCCCAGTAAATAGAGGAAATGACAATATAGGGCGGAATATACATGCGAGTGTCCTAACCTCCTCTAGTCTGTCCAAGGCGTCATTAAGCTTCCTCCTCCTTTCCAATGCGAGGAGCCAGACTTGCTGCCATTTGCTCACTAGTAAGTTGACCCTGGGATTCTTGGTTTCAATTTGTGTCTGTGACCCAGAGGGATATAAGCTGGAGGCTGGGAAGCGTTTTCCTGTTAAAATAAAACTTGAGCGTTAGGACGGCAGTTTCCAGGCTTCTGAAATATGATAAGGTTGCCCTTTATTTGTTCCTAGCTAAAGCTAAATCAACTTCATTATTGGGTAGCACAGCTAGAAATACCCTGTTTAGATGATGCCTAATATAAACTGCAGGTGCATTTAAGTACTGGAAAGCTCTTTCAACAAATGTATGCTTAAGACATTTTTGAGCTTCAAACTCATGCCATTTCAATGAGAATGAAGTACATTGTGACCCTTCTCTTTGTTAAGGCATGATAACAGAAATCTCCCCGGGTAGTGAGAGTAGTCAGAATCAGTTACATAAACCTAGTTGCCCTTCGCAGAGAAAAAGGCTGAAAGCAGGACAGGGGAGGACAAATGAGGGCAAGAGATACTGGGCATCCATTAGAGTCAGAACGAGATACTGAACAAATCCAGTCCAATGTGGAAGTAGGACACTAGCTTTCATGCAAGTCTGTTTCCCATTGATACTGTTTTCCCAGGCATAGTCTCACACACAACTAGCTGCCTCACTAAAGTTGTCTCCCTTTCTGGCTATTTTTCACAAATGTCTACAACTTCACAGAACAGTTGTCTCAACACATTTTCCTCACTACCTAAATAGTTAACTAACTGTGGCTTAGAAAAATTACTGTGGCTCTAGGTCATATAGGAAGCTGCTGTCCATCTGGGATTTGCCCAGAATTCCTAACTCTCATAGGGCTTTACACATGTCAGAATATCAATAGCTAATATTTATGGAGCATTTAACTATATGCTAAGCACTTCAGAAACATTAGCTCATTTAATCCTCACCACAGTCCAATGAGGTTATAATTATCCCCTTGTACAGACAAGAACACTGAGGCTAAGAGAGAGAATTCAGTAACTTATTCAAGGTTACATTTCCCAGTTGGTGAGTGATGAGGATAGCTAAGGAGTCTGTCTCCAGAGTTCTTAACCACTTTGTTGCTTACCTGCAATACAGTAACTACAATAGATCTGAAACCATGTTGTAGTTTGTTATCATAGTACCATTCAGAAATACACATATGGGTGACATAAATTGTGCTTTTAAAAAATCTTCTCCAAGCTAGCTATTATTTTTTTAATGTCACTTCATTGGGTCAAGTTAGCCTAAAGTCATACGAACATGGGCAAAATCTATCAGATTGCTGGTCACTACGGAACAGTTAGGTCAAGAACTTTATCCAGGTCACAGCCATTTCTTTCCATTCAACTCTAAGGTCATTTCTAAAACAGAAGCAAAACGGGACTATTCAAAGGGGCTACTGCTTTCAGTTCTTCTTGCAAACTTTTCAGTTTCTTCTAGCTAACTGAAAAGATAGACTTCAAGTCAATGAACTTGTACACTGTGATCTGTATGTGTCTTTTTCTCATGTGCTGGGGGGTAGGGGAGGCTGGGGAAAGGACAATGGGGGGAAAAAGGAAAACATATGTACTACTATTAAATCTAAGGGATACTGCAAAAATATAAATAAGATATATATATTAAAAAATAAATAAACAAAATAAAAAATAAAATAAAAAAACATACAAAATAAAAATAAATAAATAAGTGGCTATGAAATTTGAGCCCATGTATTCTTTCAAGAAAACATTTTACAATAGAGAGTTCATGTAGAATCACCAATTGCTCCAAAACTTCGAATAATAAACCAAAATACAAGGAAACCAACTTCCTTGCTTAACCATCTTCACTTTAAAGACCTTGGCCATGGCTTACTTCCTGCTCGTCCCTTATCCAAGACAGGAATGTGGGACTGCAGCGAGGAAGGGTCGGCTGTTCTCCTCTTGTAGGTCTTGGTAACTTTATCCACATCAGGCTGTTTTCGGGTCATTTCCTCCATGAAGGTCTGAAATGCAAGAATTTATATCATTTAAATGCAGAGAAAGCCACCTTTAGAAATCCACTAAAAACAGGATAAAAGGACCACACTACTATTTCTGAAAAACAAATAGATCATCATGTTTTATCTTTCTGAGGGGCAAGGGGAACTAAACCATCATGACATAGCATTTCCTCATTTCTAAAGACTATACAATGTTATAGCTGCTAAGTAATGCCAGTATTACCAAAGCAGTTATTTGTCATTTGAAAACCACACATGGGAGTGGCTGTGAGAATAGCATAACCTGTGTGTGCAGCTTATCGCAGCCCAAAGGTGGAGAACCGATAGCAGGGCCGCCCGAGACCATCGGAAAACACAGATATTTACGTTACAAATCGTAACAGTAGCAAAATTACAGTTATGAAGTAGCAACGAAAATAATTTTGTGGTTGGGGGGTCACCACAACATGAGGAGCTGTATTAAAGGGTCACAACATTAGAAAGGTTGAGAACCACTGAGCCAACACAACGTCTCTCTTTGTAAATGTAAATTAGACTAATAAGCAAACAGATCAAGGTTAGTGTTTTGCCCATCACTTCAGAGTTTAAAACAGGCATGATATACAAAAGAAATGATTTTTAAAAATATATGATTTTTTTTTATTGATTTCAGATAGGAAGGGAGAGACAGAAACATCAACGATAATTGGGAATCATTGATTGGCTGCCCCCTGCACGCCCCCTACTGGGGATGGAGCTCGCAACCCAAGCATGTGTCCTTGACCAGAATCCAACCTGGGACCTTCAGTCCGCAGGCCGATACTCTATCCACCGAACGAAACCAGCTAGGGCGAGAAATGATTTTTTTATTTTTTTATTTTTTTAGTAAAAGGATATAGCTGCACATTTGGAGTTCAGACAGTGGACATCTTGTGAGATGTTCAGCAGCAGAAAGTAGAAAATGCAAACATGAAGCAATGAAACCAGCAAGTGAGCATTTGAGGGTAAGGTGAGAGAGAGAGAGAGAGAGAGAAATAATGGAGTATAGAGCTACCACTTAGAATGTGAGAGGCAGGGGGCAGAGGTGGAGCCAATCTGAGACAGTGCCCATGAGTGTAACCTCACAGAGGCCAAAAGGAAAGAGTTTTGAGAAGAGAACAGATAAAGAGGAGAGACTGCCAAAGTTCAGTATGTGTGGAAAGTTCTAAGGCAGTGGTAGAATTAGAAATCCAGTTGGAAAGAGTGGGAGAGTGTGTGTGAGGAGTGGAAGGGAAGGTACAGAGCAATCTTTTGAGCGCGAGAGCCGTGACAGAAAGAAAACACCCGAGAAGGCATGGGAAGGAAGGCATTTAGTTTACCTGATGTTCTGCAATGAGGGCCTTCACCTCTTCAATCTCCTGGGGGATGGCTTCTTTGTCCTTATCACTAAGTGTGGTTTCAGCCCACTGCAGCCAAGTCAGCAACGCTTCCAGCAACTCCTGTTTGGCAATGAGCCCAGCCAGGGCACTTGCTAGTCTCTGCTGGTGTTGCTTTGCCCAGGCCAGCACCTGATGGAAAAACAGAAATTTCTTCCCTATTAGTGAATGATTTAATCATTTCAATGTGAACTAGGATCATCCCGGGCTGGAAGTCTTTATAGTTCCCATCCGTGGTACCAAGAGCCAGCTTAGGGATGTCTGTCACCTTCAGAAGTTTAGAGATGTATGTCAATCGCCCAGACTTCCTTGCTTTCTAACTCACATTTAAATATGCATTCTCTGAAGGACCCATGTATGCTTACTCCTTGTAGAAATAAAAATAGCTAAGATCTTAAATATAGAATTAATGTGCTTTGTGTATGCAATTCATTCCATACGCCTCTACTGCTATGAAATTCAACAGACACAATGTGGAAATGAGACAGGAAGTAAGTGACAGGGAAGCAAGTATTTGCTTTTTCGTGTTTCAAGGCTGCCAAATGCCTTTCACTATCTAACGGAAAGGGGATTGCAGGGATGGGTGATGCTCAAGGAAAGGTATGTTACAGACATTTCTCTCTGCAGAGGCCTCATGTTCCCATGGCCGTGAGTGCATCTTAAAAGCTGAAGTTTCCACACCTCCTGCCTGGCTGTCAGAGACACCACAGCTATGAAGATGGCTGGAGCCACACTGACCTCCTCGAACCTGGCCCGGATGATGGTTATCCAGTGCTTGATGGTGGTGATGGAGTCGGGGTGGCAGATGGCCAGGACGGCGTCCCCCATACTGGTTGCTTTATTGAGGGCAGCTCGTTTTTCCTCCAGTTTCTTCATGAATTCCTGCAGCAGAAGCGAAGGCTTCAATTAGCTGTTGGCATGGCTGAAAACAAAACTCCAGTGACAGTCATCTGACTGGCAGAGTTTAACAAATAAACAAGAACTTCAACTGGTATATTCACAGCTGAATATGATCCACTAATTGGGGCATTAAGGGAGAAGAAGGCACAAACATTGGAAACAAAGTACTTTCTGCTACATATTTTAAAATACGGTTATAGGATAGTTTCTTATGCTTTACGTTATACATTTTTAATACATTACAGAATATATATTCTCTCCTGATTTGGGATATGTTATAATTATAGTATTAACGGAGAGTAGGATTGGGAGAGACAGTAATACCACAAGTAGAAATAATACTGATTGGGGGAAAAAACACACACACATAACAAATAAGACAAGGAGTATAGTATTTAAAATGGCATTAACCATGTCAGGAAAGATAGGAATATGTACCCAAAAAGTTGCCAAGGAAGCAATAAGGCAGGGCAAGGAGCTAGGAAAGTTGAGGGTATGAGAGAGATGGCACAAACATCCAGCCAGGCAGGTGTGAGAGGGAGGCTGGAGTGAGAGGGCCAGACAGCAGGCCCACAGTGTAGAAGCTGTCCCTCCCTTCCATGCAGGTAAGAACCACTCTCTGCCCCAGCAGCATAGAGGAGCCATAAAAGTCCAAGGAAAGGGTTTCCCATCAACTATTTTACAAATGCCTCACATACGTAACTACTTTCTGTCGTCAGAACTCTGTCCATAGATACATGAATCAGAGAACTCTGCAAGCCTGCTTGAAAAACCAAGGACCTCTGCCCTAGAACAGGTGACAAGCTTCCCAAACCACACACTGAATTTCAAGCATCCACAGATGCCCCAATCTATCTGGACCCCCATGCTAAGAAGGATTCTCTGATCACACTGTCAAGAAGTGCCAGAGGCTGAAGACACAGCGGATACCCATGCCATGTGACTTGGGGGTGGGGAGGGAAAGAAAGGGTTGACGGGGAGTGATCATCTAAAAACATGTGTTTACGATAAAATCTGGTGACCTTGCATTTCGAAACTTTGGGAAGCAGCTTTATCATATGCCTCCTACTTGAGCATTTTGCTGTGCTGACATAATCTGTTTCTATCCATATTTTCTAGATGCTAAGGTCCACAAGATCAAAGATTCAATTTTGTGTTTCTGTGAATGAATAAGTGCTTTCCCACCTTTCATTTACACATTTTTACTTCTGTGGATTCAAGGTTCAATTAACAATATGCTCTAGTAACATGACCTACTTTTTGAAGTATCATGATCTACCTCTAAATATATTCTAATTTTCCCCAATATATATCCTCTTAAATGAAAGGAAGAAACACTTGAGTAGGAAGAGAAATTCAGAGGTTAGCGACAGCTGTACTTTGCAGAAGACAGTTGACGTGATCATGTACTTTTAGTCCCTCCTACACCTTCAAGAGCCTGGTCCTGCCCAAATGCCGGAGATTGGGCAGTCAACTCCCTGTTGTATTCTGTGCTCTTCCAGTCTCGCCCGAGTGCCAGTTGAGTAGTGTGTGCTCATGTGGGAATACTCGCCATTGTTAGGAATTGATTGATACTAACATAAATCAATTCTAGAGCTGGGGCTGAGAAATTAAATATTGTTTCTCTTTTATCAGTGAATGTGTGAAGGGAAGCAGAGGAAATGAAAAAGAATGAATAATATCCCTGCAATTAAATGTTCATTACTAAGAGGCCTTTTATAAAACTGCATGTAATTTAATTAGCTTATGCTATTTAAAAATATTTAAAGATAATTACAGTAAGTTCTCACTTAACATGGTTGGTAAGTTCTGGGACTTTAAGCAAAATGACACAACAAAATCAATTTATCATAGGCAAATTGATATAAATAAGAGTTAAAGTCCTATCACCTCTCTTCAATATTATAAAGAAATGGTGTTATTGAAGAACCTACAATTTAAAACAAAAACAAAAAGATGTCTTCTGCTTTGGATACCTGCCTCCTAGTGTTCCTGGGGGTGGCCTGGTCTTGCTGGGAGGGTGGTGAGACCCAGGCCTAAGTATGCTAGAGTAATTCAGTGCTGGCTGATGGTCAGTCAGTCTATGGAAACACAGACTACATTTTTAAAATACTGAACTGAATAAAGTAGTCACAGTGAATTTGATATGCTTTTCGTACTTTTAGCTGATTTCTTACATTCTAGCTTCAACTTTAAATGGTATGGGTAGCATTTCATTCCTCTAGATAATGTCATACAAACTCACATCACTTTTATTAATGACAAGGCAGTATTTCATTACTATAGGTTACACCATGCATCATTGAGAGAGCAAGGTAATTAAAATGAGAAGTCTCCCTAGATGATGTAACCCATACTACACTGGAATGAATGATGTATTTCTAATTTGACCTTGAAAGACGAGGTTACCCAGTGGTTAAACAGATCCTTTAAAGATAACAGGGATCCTGACATCAATATTACATTGAGTGCTAGCATTACAAATTCCTGGTAGCTAGAGTCAAAGGTTAAAAAACCCAAACATCTGTTAAGAGCTATCTGAAGCACTGTGTTAAGGGTTTTGCTAGTTCTATGTACTATCACATGAAGATCTTAATCTGAACCTCAACGGCCAGATTTTTACTTAATTATTTAATAATATGTCTACTTATATAATTCCTTTATCAATGTCTAACTTATCCTAGAGTTATTTCTAAAAAGAATTTAAGGTGGCCCTTGATTAAAAACAGAATTGGCAGAGGCTTAAAAATGAAATTTGGAGACCAATTATTAAATTACTTGTTTGTCTTGAAAGTCAAAATTATTAATGTATAATTCTAATGGTATACTTATGCCAAACTGCTCATTACAGAAACGTCGTCTTTGAAATGCACATAGAAGTGCAACAAAATTGATCAGTTTTGGTCAGATGCCAAATAACCCCCTAGAAAAATCAATAAGCTTCCTAAAGATAGAAAATGGAGTGCCTAATTTTAGAATAACCACCTTCTTTATAAAGGAAACATAAAAGGATAGGTACACATACCTGTGTATAGGTGCATAGGACACACCAGTGTAAGTATGGAGGACACAGGTGAATTCTCAAATGTACTAGATCTTTCATTAGTTCTCGGGAGGGAAAATATTTATGCAGTTGACATTTGCAACCACGAGCCAATTTTCTTAACTTTGTTTGATTTTCTCATTTAGTTTGACTTAGCATGTACTCACTTTATGCTGATCAATGAGAGTCCGAAGAGCATCCTCGTCCTCTGGGAGAACGCCATGGAAACGAAGGGTTTGCTCCGCCTCGGCCAGCCACTCCAACAGGGCATGCACCACCGAGTGGAATTCCTCTGCCTACAGGTTCACACAGACACACGCACCCCGAACAAGAGTTCCAGATATGCTTAGTACAGTAGATTCTTCCTCTCAATGGAAAAAAAATTTTCTATTTAAATTTATTAATTATATGCACTATCCCCATCAAAAGATAAAGCTAGATGGTGCCGCATTTTACAAATGTAGGGAAGCATCTAATATATAAAAAAAAATACCTATAGCCCTAGCTGGTGTGGCTCAGTGGATAGAGTGTTGGCCTGCGGACTGAAGGGTCCTGGGTTCGATTCCAGTCAAGGGTAAATGCCCAGGTTGCAGGCTCGATCCTCCAGTAGGGGATGTGCAGGAGGCAGCCAATTAATGATTCTGTCTCATTGTTGATGTTCCTATCTCTCTCTCCCTTCCCTTCTCTGAAATCAATAAAAACATATTTAAAAAAATAAAAAAGGCCTATATATGAAGAACGACTCACTATTTTAACAATCTGGTTTTAGATGAATGGCAGCCCATTATACATTCAGACTGAAAAATTACTCAAGGAGCACGTTTATGGGAAGATTAGAAAACCTCCCTTGGAAGTAATTTAAGTTCTTGGGGGAAAGATGGGCGCGGGGGAGGGAGAGATGGGAGAGAGGAGGGGAGGAGCCATGCACTGATGCTCTAAGAATATCCTTCTCCATGATCGTCTTGGTTAAGAAATGGGCAGCTCTCATGGAGGCCTCAATACCTTCTCACTACACCTGCTATAAGGACATAATTTTTACCTGGCGCAGAGCTGTTTCCAACCGTGTTTGCTTTGACACGGAAAGTGCGCACACGGTCTCCCAGCGTGTGCTCAATTCCTGCATCTGGACCCGGACCCAGGAGGAGTCGTCCCGGCTGCCTTCTATGAGCTCCCGGGCCGAGCGCTTCAGGGCCTGCACGCTGCTGGTTCTCTTCCCCAGTTCCTTCTGGAAGGCCTGAAGAAAACCATATTCTTATAGAAGTTAATTTTCAATCACAAAACCAAAACAGTAAAACATAGTTTCAAATATATGTGTGCAAATAATAACATCATGGACAGATCTCTGAGACTTGGAGTGGAAGGACCCAGATTTTTCACAGACTCTATCAGAGCACCGTTACGGCCAGCCTTGTATCTTAGACACAGACAGCAGCCAGAGGGGCGACCAGCTGGGGAGCCGGTTGGAAAAGGTGAAGGGATTACAAAGTACAAATCGGCAGCTACAAAACAGTCATGAGGATGTCAAGTACGGCATAAGGAATATAGTCAGTGATATTGTAATAACTATGTATGGACCAGGTGGATACTAGAAGTATTGGGGAACACTGTAAAGTATATGACTGTCTAGCCACCACGCTATATACCTCAAATTAATACAAAATAATATTGAATGAAAACTGTAATTAAAAAATAAAATGTCTAGTTCTTTTAAAAACAGCAGTCTTGTATAAATTGGTTCAATCTTGTAACATTCTTCTGAGTGAACAATCCTATTTTTTAAATGACACGTTGGATGTAAATAATGGTGAGCACCCTTTATTTCAATTCCTCAAAACATTGCATCATTTCATCTTTTCTGTGATTCCTTAAAATGGTGCCTCAATTCCTCTCAAATTATTACTGAGTATCAAGTGTGTGTTGGCTACCACACTACTCTTACTTAGTGTAAACAAACGTAAGAGACTAACGAAGGAATCCTGGGATACATCATGGGATCCTTCATGACAATGGCAGGAAGTCTCATGGAAAGTTGGCGTGTAGCCGAGACCGGTTTGGCTCAGTGGATAGAGCGTCGGACTGCGGACCGAAGGGTCCTGGGTTCGATTCTGGCAAGGGCATGTACCTTGGCTGCGGGCACATCCCCAGTAGGGGGTGTGCAGGAGGCAGCTGATCTATGTCTCTCTCTCATCGATGTTTCTGACTTTCTATCCCTCTCCCTTCCGCTCTGTAAAAAATCAATAAAATATATTTTTAAAAAAAGAAAGTTGGCGTGTAGTCCCCTTTCTCTGTAACATGCCTTCATCTTTTACAGCACCCTGAATACTACTGACCCATAATGTCAAATTTTATTAGCTTAAATCCTTGTCACTTTGGAGTAAAAGCTTTTTGGGTTTTGCTTCCATCTAATTCAGGTGAACTCTGATGTGCCAGGAGTTAAATTGGCTTCTTTTGGCCACAGTCTTAATCAAGAAATGAACCCGGGGTTCTTCACTTCTGATACAAGAGTCTGTATATGAGACTAAATCTTTCAAAGAGCCAACTTTATGTATGGAACAATATTATCTTTCTTTAAAAAAATGGTCACAAATGAATATTACCAAGTACATTTTATCATTGTTGCTGTATCCATGGCTTTCTATTTTGGTACTGAGATCATTCACAAAAGATAGCCCATCAAAACCAGTGATGAATTATTTGTCGATTTCCTTCGAATAGTGTTAAACAAGATGTACCTGCATATAGACATGCACACACACGCGCGCGCACGCACACACGCACACACACACACACACACACACACACACACAAACACACACATGCATAGATTGGACAGTGTCTAAACATTCTTGTGATAGGACTAGTCCAATACATCTGAGTAGACTTTCCAATGTACTCTGTATACTTAAATTTCTTGAGCCTTCCAATTGTATTACTAATGCTGAATGATTAATTCATTCTCGATGACCTTTAATATATAAAAAACCTGGCAAGTGCCTAGGGGAGTAAATGTTTAGACAGTGAGCTTACAAAAATGGTATTTATGTAAAAAGTAACATTACGCTATTCATTACTCATTGAATGGCTGCCAGGGAATGGAATGGTTTATATTAATCATGCACAAAACGTTTGTTTTAATATAGGCAAGGCAACGTAATTCTTTAAATTTTTTATTTGTGTGGGCCTGATCAATGTTCTTCACTTATTCTTTTATTTTCTAATATTCAAAATGACAAGCTCTCCTTTATTGATATAATGAGATAACAGAGCCAGAAAAGGGGAACCAAATATGCAAAAGGACCAACTGTTTAAAAAAAAACAGGTAAGATCAAAATAGCCTAACCAGAGAAGTATAAAGAGAGCATTTTTAAAAGAAATAAATTTTCTGAGCTCAAAAAGGATGAGGGGAAATACAACATGAATTCAAACAGTGCTGTAAAATATCTTTATATAAAGTCAACTCTGACACAATCCTTCTATATTACTATAGTTTCTCAAGTTGTTTTTAAGCTCTTTAAGTTGTAATAGCATTTGATCATAATTTAGAACTTTACACTCAATGTCAGCTGGAGGTCTCAAATATGACCTTTGGTTTACACAGTTTAACATACATATCAGAAGATTTCAAGGAAACCAATGTTCTTGAAGTAATAATCAAATCTCTCAACATATACAGTTGTCTCATAAGTTGCTGTAGTTCAAGAGGCAAGGTTAAAACGTTTTTTTAAAAAAGAAAAGCAGCTGATCATGACCCCCCCCGATCATGTCACATTATCTGTCCACTTATACAATGATCAAGTTCCAGGTCACTCAATGAATGTTCTTAAATTACATTACATAATTACTTAAATTAATAAAAAAAAGATAGTAAAACATTCTTGAAACACGTATTAAAGCACCAGAGAATGGAAATTAACTTTCTTAGTTCTAAAAGGTCTTGGATCTGGAAATTAAAAACAAAAGTATTTCACTGACACTAAAATGACTTTCTTATATCATCTTTAAAGTTGGCTTCCTAATTCTGCTCAATTGCACATACACCTCAATATTAAAGACTGTTATGTGGCATAATATGTAGTATCTACGATTTTAAAAGACTACGTGGTAACAGTTTCTACCCAGAATAATCAAAATGAAATGAATAAAATGACCCAGATAACAATACCTTGTGATTATCGATCAGATTCATCACTAAATCAATGTCTCCATGGACAGGCTGGTCTTCTGCCAGCTGGGGTTCCACTCTATATAACCAATCAATGAGGGCCTGCAGGGCATCTGTGAATTGTCCGGAAAATAATAGCGCTTCCTCCAATTTGTTTTGTCTGGGGGGATGGGCAGGAGAAGAATCAATCCAAGCAACAAAAAAGCCAGCCTGTACACCCTAACAGCTAAAATTTATTGGTGAAGTTTGAGCTGAACTCAGAAGAAAAAATGATTTATTGGTATTCTCTGCTGTTTCTTTGCTTCCCTTAAAAAACAAAAACAAACACAAAAACAACAACACTTTTCTCAATCCTTCTCTTTTATTCCTTAAATGCATGGCACTGTCCCAGAAAAATTCCTTCACCATCCCCTCTGGAAGCCACAGACCCTGGCTTGGAAGCCACTGGAAGCCACTTCCATTTCTTCATGAAAGTATGGCTTTTTAAAATATATATATTTTTATTGATTTCAGAGAGGAAGGAAGAGGGACAGAGAGATAGAAACATCAATGATGAGAGAGAATCATTGATTGGCTGCCTCCCTCATGCCCCCCCGCTCCGTTTCCTCTGCCCCCCACTGGGGATTAAGCCCACAACCCAGGCATGTGTCCTTGACCGGAATCGAACCTGGGACCCGCAGGCCAATGCTCTATCCATCAAGCCAAACCGGCTAGGGCAAATATGGCTTTTTAACAAAACAAAACAAAAGAAATTTTTTAAAATTTATGTTCTAAATTATCATACAGTAAAATGGAGGGTTTTGGATATATGGTTCTGTGAATTTTAACACATGTATAGATAGACTCATGTAATTATCATCATAACCAAGTTGTAGAACAGTTCCATCTCCCCCAAAATCTCCCTGTGCTGCCTCTGTTGGTCTCAGCCTACCCCAATCTCTAACCCCTGGCATTGACGGATCTGTCTGCCATAACTGATCTTTTGTAGTCTCAAAAATGTCATATAAAATAAATCATTTATCTGACTATATGACATTGTATAAAGCATGACCTTTTGAGACTGGAGAAGATTTTTAAATTTTTTAAGAAAAACACAAAAATATTATTGTGAAGTTCCCTAGAGTGGAATCTAATACTCTACTTAATCTTGATACCGACAAAAGCAATTTGACTGAGATCAATGAAAACTCTGAAAACATTTCTAATATATTTGACCTCTTTCAGTACTATTGTTCTTTCTTAAAAAATGTGGGCCTTTGCCCAGCTGGAGTGGCTCAGTGGTTGACCACCGTCGACTTATGAATCAGGAGGTCACGGTTCAAATCCCAGTCAGGGTACATGCCCAGGTACTGTGGGCTCAATCCCCAGTAGGGGGCGTGTGCAGGAGGCAGTCTGATCACTGATTCTCTCTCATCATTGATATTACTACATCCCCACCCCTCTCTGAAGTCAATAAAAAAATATTTTTAAAAATTTGGGGGGCCTTCACAGTTGAAGTGTAATGAGAAAGGGGGAGATTGGAAAGGGGTGGATGGAAGTGGAGGGGAACAAAGGGGTCAGATCAGTAGACCTTGCACAAAAAGAGTATATTTTAGTTCACACCAATATTAAGTCCCTTAAGGGCATGAAGCTGAGGATGACCGGCCTCCATTTACTTTTAAAAAGACTACCTAGTAGTTATGTAGAAATTGGACTAAGGAGGACAAGAGAAGACCTGGAAGATCAATCAGGTGTGAGATGACAGAAACTTGGGGAATGTTCTAACTTTGGAGTGAACTGAATAGTTAAAAACAATCGTGATGACTAGCAAAGCCCTCTCAGTGCAGGTACTGTGCAAGGGGGAACTAAGGACCAGAGAAGTTCCCCAGGCAAAGGACATATTTCAGATTCCTAAAACGTCCCTGCAAAGTACGGCTCTTGTGTATCTGAAAGATCAGGTCTACAAAGTAACCAAACATTTGGTTCATTAAAGAACATCGCACCTTTCCACAGACTTTCCACAGATAGTGTCCCACTTGTCTCGGAGCTCACTCAGCATGTCATCCAGTTTCAGGTTGTCATCAGCCAGGGAGGTCTTCTCCTTCAGAGAACGCCCAGTTCTGTTGGTGGTGTCATACACAGAATGCTTGGCTCCAAGGGATTTCTGAAACTCCTAGATGTTAAACAAGGATACGATGTGCATTTATACTTGGGACTAATACACAAATGCGTAAGAGACATTAAAAGAGGCATCTCTAATAAATGGGGTTTAACCATCGGAAGACATCAGCAAATAATCAAGTCAAACAGTTCAGTGCTGTACTCTACACAGGAACACATCAGGATAGACAATAATCTTTACATTTTCAAGTTATCTTTCTCAGAAGCCAGGTGTCTCCTAGAGCACTAACTATTATAAAGAAAATAATTTCAAAACAAAACAAATCCCAAATATTTTGTAGCTATAAACTATAAACAGTATGCTAGTTATGATATGATAGAATTGCTAATAAGCTATTGAAAAATCCCATGGTTTTAGGGAGGAAAATGTAGTTAATATTCTATGAGTAACTATCGGTCCAGTAAGGACACGGAGGGACTCAATACTGTATAAATTTATGAGTTGTTTGCCAAACATTTTTTTGGCATACATTTTCTATATTCACGATAATTTTACATATAATTTTATCTGTGAACCGGGATTAGGGACAAATAAGAACCACACCTTTAGGTCCCTATGCTTAGACCTACTGGTCATTCCAATCACACCACTTGGGAGACCTACACCCCTCCTCTCCACCTCTATAATGACCTACCAAAGTCTCAAAAGATCTACAGATTACTCTTCCAAGTACCAAATAGCTATCCCGCTAACACGACCTCCATGATGTGATACTTCATTTGTGTGTGCATATGTGCAGGAGGGGTGAATTCTATCCTTTCTACACAACTCAATTATAAGCCTTTCTGCAGCAGGGACATTGTCTTTGTAAGCCTCTCATTATCAGGTTATATTTTCTGTGTGTTTATAGAATGTAATAGAAAGAATGAGCCAACTGCTATTGAATACATAATCCCAGGGATGAGAAAAAAGCAAGGTCAAATGAATAGGCAGCTTACAAGCTCATAAAATATCATGAGAACACTTAATATAGTGATTCTCAATCCTGGAAGCACATTAGAATCACCCCAGATAGTAAAATGCTATACAAATGTATTAATTTTCCAAAATAACTTCAGTTAAAATTGCCTATTAAGTTTTTATTGCCTTTAAAAGCGAGACACTTTAAGTGTCTTATAATGACTAAGATATTTATTTTGTCTTGTAAAAGGAAGCAACTACATCTGGGAAATTTTTTTAACAATGAGTACAATTATAATATCACACTATTTCTGCTATTCATTGTGCATATTATGTTTTCATGTTATTCTAAACAGAATGCTAGTTTTAGAAGCATGGAATTGACAGATCTCCTTCACGTAACATATACACAACAAATGTTATACTGAATACAGGGTAGGTTAAAACTCTTTAAGGATAAAAATTACCCAAATAATGGACAGAAAAGACTTCTTTTAAAATTGGCATAATGATCCTTGTATCTTTATCTCAGAAAAATGATGATTGTGGCCATAGGTCACACTGGGGAAAATATAGAATCTCACAGGATTCTTTGCATATTGTTATCTCTAGGATTTTCTAATTTAAATATTCAATAGCCTTTCCTAAGACTATGTGACATGACATCTACAATCAAGTTCAAATAAGAAATTCTACATTGAGAAGGAGGCTCTCATTTCCCCATCAGATGGGGAAGGAAGGTAGATGCTGCTCACCGTCACTGTGCTGCCAGTATTATGTGTGGCAGCTCAGGGACATAGACCACCAGCAGGACAAGCCATTCATAAGCCCTCATCTCACCAAAAACGGATGCTCAATATGTTTCCTTCCATCATCCCAGGATCGTGACCCTCCGAGGTAGGTAGATTCACTAATGGAAGCAACCATCTAGAATTTCCTGATGATGACTTTCCATTGCCCCAAATTTTTTTCAATCCTTTTATAAATGACCATGTTTCAAGCAATGATTTATATGTAGATGCTTAAAACTGTGCAACTATTTGCAGGAACCACTCCCCTTTACCCACACCCTCACCCTGAGTGTTGATGATCAAACAGAACGACAGAAGAACCCAAACTCAACAGATTTAAGGATGGGGAAATGCTCTTATAAAATGTAGAAAATATAAAATGCAATGTTTCTACATTTAATTTACACAAGGTAGCCACTGACTGTGTTTCCTTGAGGGTTAGGATGGAGTTTCATATACCCACACATACACATTGTAGAAGAAACCAGTTTCCCCCAATGCACTTGTTAAAAATAAATTTACATTATTTTTAACATAAAATTATCTTCAACATGGCTTATGATAGGAAATACAAGATAAAAAAAATTATGATAAAATTGAAATGCCAATGTTTGAACCCCTACAAAACCCTTATATGTTTTAGGATGTAGAAGAATTCCAGTTTAATTTTGTCTGTTTTCTTTTACCAATGAACTCTAGATCATAATGGAATGGACCAACATGAAGAAGGGCAATTGTTTTAAATTTCATGTAGTTCACATTGAACAACCTTTCTCTCCTCCAGTGATAAATAAATGTACAACCAAGTAAGAAATGAAAAGTAATCTTGAAATATATAAAGATACACTATGCTTTTCTTTTCTTTTTTAAATCCTCACCTGAGGACATGTTGTTGTACGTTTTTTCATTATTGATTTTTAGAGCAAGAGGAAAAGGAAGAGAAAAACATCGATATGAGAGAGAGAGAAACTTTGATTGGTTGCCTCCAGTACACTCCTAGACCCAGACCGGGGATCTAACCCATAACATAGGTATGTGCTCTAATCAGGAACCGGACCTGCAATCATTTGGTATACTGGATTGATGTTCCAACCAGCTAAGCCACTCAGCCAGGGCACCATATGCTTTTCTTAACTGTAGACCCACCTTATGCTGTGAGAGCTGTGTCTTCAGTTTGTCTGGATCGTTGGCAATTTCCAGTTCAGAATCCAGAGACTTTTCCGACTCCTCTAGCCACTCCATAAGTTTAGTCCAAGCTTCATGGAACTGTAAAGAAATTCACATTTTGTCCAGGAAACTTTCACTATACATTATGTTTAAAATCTAATCTTTATTTAAAATAGAAATTAATGTTAATAGAAATGTTGGAAATTATTAATTCAACAATTCCCCCAAAGAAGAAAAAAGCAGTAGTTTCATCAGCAGATTACAAACTGTCTTGTTTACACTTGGCTTGTGCAGTCCTGCCCATGGTCACTTTGTTATAATTCATCCAAGCACACAAAGTTGAACAAAAACAGGTATGTTAGAAAGCATCAGGGAGAACTTCCCTCCCTTTCTTTTTCTGAATTAACATCAACTCTCAGAGAATTTTCTTTGCTTTCTGCTGTCTCTTGGCATTTCTGGGTTTACTTCTAAGATGTTTAGTTCTTATGTTAAGAAAAGGAATAAAATGGGAGAGAGAGGATAAAGTTTATAAACTGGCTTTCAAAAGTAACAAGAACAAAAAGAGGTCCTTTCATTCCTGTTTAATATAAAGTTAGCTGAACATCTTTATTTTGCTATCAAAATCATCAACTTAATGCCCGTGCCTCACATAATTGGTTTAGTATGTAAGAGCACCCATAGTATTTGAGTTCTAACAAAATATAATTCTCTTTGTCATCGGCCTTGAAATAGTCTGGTGCTACATATATTTCATTGCACCCACAGTCTGTTTTCTGTTTATTCCTGAGAACTAGTGGGTACTATTTTTGGAGAACAAGTTGTGAAAATAGTTGTAAATTATGTCTCATAATAAAGTTAAGAGATACATAGCAAAGACTTAGGTAATCAAAATAAAATGTGTTTTATATCAAAGCACATTAATAATGGAATAATAAAAAGATACTTACCAAAACAGCACAATAAGAGCACAGAATTGCAAAGCTGCAAGGGACCCTTGGAGATCATCTCATCAAACTAGCTCTCCCTACACACCTCTCCCACAATGCTAATCAATTTAAACATGAAAACATGGAGGCCAGAATAGGAACAGACATTGTCCAAGTCAGAGAACTATGGTCAACATCTGAGCCTAAACTGAGATCTCAGAATAAGAAAAATAAAATAAAATAAAGATACAACTAGTCATGGTGTTAGATAGTCTTATTACAAATAACACTGGTTATAACAATTAGATGGTAAGTTTAATTATATAAACACACAGGTTATAAGGTTGGTCCTACTTTCAAAACTATTTTTAAATGGTATAAACAGAAGAAATGCTACGTTTTTGCACTGAGACCAGAAAGATAATCCTTATGAAGTTAAACAAAATAAAATTGATTAAATGGAGAAGGGAAGAAGAGAATGGGCAACTTGCTTCTGGCATCCAAAAGATTTCTATAAGCTAGATGTCCTTAATTCAAAAATGCCTAAACTACAGATGACACTGTTACATATGTAGGGAGAAAAATGTCAGGCTCAGTATTAATGTTATCTTACAAAATCATTAGGGACTGGTTCCATTCCAGGGACTCACTTATAACACTGCTTATATCATACCTCCCACTCAAAAAGGGATATATGGCACATAATCCTGTAACAGTGTAATCTGTCATTTCTAAAGCCCTTAAAAACCTAGGCTGATAATTTTAAAAAGTGAAACACTAAACTCCCAGGACATCTTTTATATCACCCAACTGAGCCTCGCTCCCCCAAACAATGGGGTCCAGCACCAATGACGGACAGAGAGAGTCATAAAAACACAGCCTCGATATTACACTTTCTAGTTTCAAATAAAAAATCAACCTTGCCAAACAAGGTGAGTGCATCTCTCTCTCTACAGGAGAAAAAAAGACATGTAATTTTGCTTCTCCTCTGTGTATAGTCTAAAACACAATATTAATAACAAGTGAAGAAATTAAGGCTAGCTCCTTATGAGTATCTCTAGATTAAAAAAAAATGCAGCCCCAAAAGATTCAAACAATTTAAAAGTGGAATAAAGCTGTATCAAAATATTAGTAAAGAAATAAAGGCTTGCCAACAATGCACAGATTCATGGAGGTGAGGAGTACCCACCTCCATGAATCTGTGCACAGACACAGAATATCCCTTTCAGAAGGTTGTCTAAGAAGGCTCAATGTCTGGCTCTCAGCTGACAGTTTGAAGGAAGTCTGGCTTAAAAATAAAATAAAAGGTAGTCTTATAATAAAATATGATGTCTCATTCTAAGTATGAGAATGGAGGTTGACAGGACAAAGAAACAAACAAAGCCAATAACAAGAATTCTGAGGGCTTCAGATAGTGATCTGTCTATGAAGTCAACATATAATCAGTCCCCAGGGCCTGAAGCTGCTGCCAGGTAAAAAGTAATGTCATCATCCCAACCCAGGCCAGAGCCCTTCCAGAAAATGAACACCTTGGCTTCATGCCAGGATTATTACCCCTCATGCAGCCTGCAATACAAGTAATTTACTAACATAACCTGTATTTAAAAAGCTAGAACTGATGCATTGCCAAGTTCAGAGAATTTTTATAAAGGTTTACCTGCTTGGCCCTCTTCCTTGCTTCATCCAAAGATCTTCCTCTTTCTACTAACCGTTGAACCACTTTTTCCCATCGACTCTGGACACTGATAAGCAGATTCTTAATGAGGACAACATCTTGCTTCTGGCTAAAATACTTCAGGTGGGTTCCAGTTTTATCCAGCTCTATTATCTGCTCACGGTGAGAATTTACCTCATTGGCAAAGACCTTTCCAAAAAAAAAAGGGGGCGGGGGTGGTTTTAGAATGAGAGACAAATGAGGATTGGATCTATCTTGAAAATGCTTCTGGTGTCATAAATTGAAACGATTTCAAAGGACAAAAGGAAGGTTTTCAAACTAGTAAATTCACGTTTTTGACATGGAAACAGCCAGCTGTCTAAAAGGTCTGAAGTCAGAATGCTCTTCATGTGAGTTATGGCATACCTTGTGTTCATCGATTTGAAACAAGACCGTATCCAAGATAAGACTTGGCCGAGAAGCAAGATTTAGGGTCTGTTCAGCCTGGGTGAGCCAGTTGATGAAGTCTTGAAGAGAATTGTGGAACTCCATTGCCAAGTTGAGGGCTTCTTCCAGTTTAGTCTGCGAAGAAAGGTTGTTTAGTATTTGATGATATTGAAAAGTGTTTTTTTTTTCCTTCCAGTTAAACCACTCTCTGGCGGCTATCCTTCCCATCTATACTTTATTTATGCATAAGCTGTATTACCTAAACAGTTTATGAATGTAATGGACCATCCCTAAGGTACTGGCAAGTCAAACAAACCCCTTGAAGTATATTAAGAAGCATCTCACTGCAGCTAGAAACATTTTAATATACATTAAACTATGGTTTGGGGTCAGGTAAGCATAAAACAGTTACTAAAAAGCATCTGTAAAATGAAAATTTGACAGTTATAAGATTAATTTTTGGAATTATAATACTATGAAATACGTATATATGCTGTGTTGGTGAGGACATACAATCTAGTACTATTCCTATCCTACCATTTTTCTTACAGCATTAAACAGTAATGATTTTTAAAACTCTGTTTTTATTGATTTAAGAGAGAAAAGGAGAGGGATAGAAGTATCATTGATGAGAGAGAATCATTTATTGGCTGCCTCCTGCACATCCCTTACTGAGGATTGAGCCTGTAACCAGGCCTGTGCCCTTGACTGGGAATTGAACCACGACTTCCTGGTTCATAGGTCAACACAACCACTGAGAAACACTGGCTGGGCAACAGTAATATTTTTAATCTCATGGATTTTTGTCAAGTAAGTGCTTACTAGTTATGGACAATTATTTCATTCTCTTCATCTTCCTCACTCCCTCACCTACATACATCCTTTCGTTTAGTAAGTATGACCAGAATAGAATTATTTAACAACCTAGAATTCAAGTAGTTCACAAATTTAAAAATATAGCTAGTAACAGTGATCTCTGATACACTGTTATCTATGTTTGAATAGATTCCTTTAATTCTTTTCTTCATTTAAGACAGAATATCATTTTCAACTGACTCCATGAAAACGCCTCACATATATAAATAAATTCAAACATGGATAATTAAAAGTTCCACTGATCATGCTACTCAGAGATAAGGTAAAACCCATGAAATAAAACAACTAAAACATTCATTCTATTATATTAATCAAGGCACATACCTTCCTTTCATTGAGTTTGGTTTCCACAGATTCCCATTTTTCTTTCAAGTTATTTATGTCTTGGTCAATATTTGTCTCTGCAGATTTGGGGCATCTTGCAAGCAGCTGTTGGCCTTTCTGCATCAGACTCTTATATGTTTCTTCTTTCACATCAAAGGCAGCACAGATTTCCTATCGAGATACCCCCAACCCTCAAGTTATATCAATCTTTAAGAGAATAAAATCTAGGAGTTCTTATTCCATTTCATCAAACCCAAGCCCCTTATCATATATTTATCTCTATCCAGCATTCAGAATAACCCTGAGACATTCAAACTCTTCACTACATTGAAACAATAACTAAACCTGTAGCCATAACCTGAGTTCCGAGAAATCTCAGAAATGCTGCCACCATTACCAATCCATTCTGGCATGCGAAGGTTTGTAAATCAGTATTTTAAATGCTATGGAGAAAGGCTTCGCTGTATAGTAACCAATCAGTGTGTGACTTTTGGCAAAAAAGTTAATCTCATTGAGCCTTGACTTCCTCTTTTATAAAGCAGGTTCTAAGTTTCTCCTGGGACTAGCTAATACAGTAACTGTAATATTTTTGGTATAATTTAGTTCTGGGCTCAGAACTTATTCAGTGGGTAGAAAGTAAAGACCCAATCTAGTAGGACACTTTAGTTGATTATTAAGACTTTGGAATCACAAAAGCCAAACTTATAGTACTATGAGAATTTTACTATCACTTATAACATTTTTAAAGCTTTCAACTAGAATACAATGTGTATCTTCTATAGAAAAAATACAAAAAAAATACTGTTTAAACAAATCCAGAATTTAAAATCAATGAAACGAGAGTTACATTCCTATAAAAATATTAAGACTAGTTGTAGTCCATTATAATGTGGGTCAAATCATAGCTCCCCACTGAAAAAATTATATATTCTATGTGTAACATTCTCAACTTCATAATTTTTAATTATTTGTATTGCTTAAAGTATTACAAATATTAGTACACATATTTCCTCTTTTTCCCCCTATTAACCTTCTCCCAGCCTCCCTTACCCTGCCTCCCCCGCCCCCCACACATGCCCTTAAATTTGAAACATAATTCAAAGAATTCATTCATATTAAAGTATAAAATTCAGTGTTTTATTAATATATTCACAAGGATGTGCAACTATTATTAATCAATTGTAGAACATTTCCATTCCTCAAAACTTTATAATTTCTTAAGCCTTAAAAAAACCTTTCTAAACATTATCAGCTACTGAAAACTTTTAATCCTACAGCAAAACTTTTAAATATAGCCAAATCTCAGAAAACTATAGTTTTCTAGGTTTTCTGGTTTTCTTCAACTAACACAACCAAATCAAAAGAATATTAGTAAAAATGTATTACAAATATCAATAACTCTGTAGAATCCCTTAAATCTTGGAATGTCTATAATCTGGTAAATTATGCCAGGTTATAGCAAATACCCCATCCAAACCACAAAGCTAATATCCAATATTTTTCCAAAAGTAAAGTATCCTAAAGATAAGCTCTTTGCTGTTCAATTTCGTACTTACTTGTATATTCTTCTAAGTTAACATTTAAAAAATGTTTTTATTAGAGATTACTCCTAGGCATGTTTGTGCAAGAATCCATTAAACTTATACTTAATGAACACTGTAATAGCTATAGCCATACTTCCAGGAAAGTAAAGAAATATCTGGAAGTTAGTCAGGTTTTATGGGAAAAAAACAAACACTCCCAAGTTATTATGTAGTCAATTATTTTTTTCAGTGAACAAATTGTTGCTTGTAGCACCAAAAATAAACCAAACTAAAACAACAGCAACAATATAACCACAGACACAATAATTTTTTAAAATAATGAATACACATGAAAGGTTTCTAGAAAATTTCATACTGGATTAATAAGATTTATTTTAACTGCTCATGGCAACTGTGAAGTAAATAAGATGTTAACTCTGTTGTGTCTCTTCATAAAACCTCCAAGATGGTTGCTTCTTCTCCAAATCACCAAATTCCAACTTCCAAATAAGTAGTTTTAATAAGCTCTTACAACAACATTAGATATCTGCCAAAAAGTGCAGACTTTAATGTTCAATGGCCCACTTCTTTTGTCAAATTCCTAAATACTACTTCTTTCATTTCATAAGATACTAATTATCAGCATTTGAATATTAAAATGAATTCCTGATGCAAATTCACAAGTGTAAGAATTAGAGGATTCGATTTCAAACTTTGAAACAGACTGTTTTCACTTAGAACTTTGAGAGCTGATTTATAATGGGAAATGAATAACAAATGTCAATAAATCAAAGGCAGCCTACATTTAGCTTGTCAGCCCATATCTCTGTGAAAGAAAGCCAGAGACTCCATTTAGTTATTTTTTCCTCCTTAACCTTTGGCACTGACAGGGCCACAGAACCTGGTGGGAACAGCCCACAAGCAGAATGCTGTGGTTGGACAAACAGAAGCCTCCTCTCGTCCACACCTGGTACAGCCTGAAGCTGAAGATACAGCCCTATTACCAACAAAACAAGTGACCTTGTTTTAACAGGACAAAAACATATTTTCCAGGCTTCTATGAAGCAAGATGGAAATGCAATGATTAGCAGCAATCATTTTTAAGTCAATTCTGATTACTTGAGGGAATTTTTTTTTTTTACTCAAAGAGCAACAGTTTTTAATTTACACAATGTTTATCACTATCCATACAAGTTTATCATTTTCATGGGGGAAGGTATACTTCTAAAAAATGTCTAGGCTTCTACAACCTCTTTTCATGTGTTGACATACCAACCTTTGAAAGAAAGAATAGGTTCTGATTTGAAAAGTTCAATCAATAAATGGTGTTTCTAGCACTTATACATAGAGATTCCTGCTGTAAAACTCAATATCCTTTAAACCTCCTGCCACGATTTACTTATCACCAGGGCCCATACAAGATGGTTAGTTTCTTAATCTGAAGCTACAGCTGTTGGAAATAATACACTTACCATGTGGGCATTAAGCTGCTCCCTGGCCGTTTCTGGTAAACCTCCCAGGGGTTTGGATGCTAATAGATGGCGCTCCGTGTCAGTCAGCCACTGCTGCAGATCCTCAATTTCGCCATGGAACCCTTTGGCCTAGAGTGACAGAGAGTTTTAAGTTTGGGCCATAAACATTGTCACTTCTGCACAGAAAACAAGGTTTAAACAGTCCCGCCTGCTGAGCCTCTCTCTGCATTCTGAAGAATAGCCAGGGGCCACCAGGTTGGCCTGGCCTCTCTCTCTTCAGGAGAGCGCTATTAGAGAAGACTGTTACACTAAGAACCAGAGAGCCTTCTCATCTGCGCTCTTTATCCCACTCATTTTTACACTTCTCCTTGAGGTGAAAAAATTAAGCAGGGGTCTACAAACCAATGAAAGAATTGCATGCTCTTTTGGGCTTGAAGACTACAGACGGTTTCAGAACGTCTTCTCTCACTCACCTGGCGCAAGGCACCATCCAGCTGCTGCTTCCGTTGTTCTGTTTTTTCCAAAACATTTTGCCAGCGTTGATTTAAGACCTCCAGTTTGTTCTGAAGGCTGCTTGCTTCTTCTCCTGCACTTGATTCAATTAGATCATTTCCTGCTTTATTAACCGCTTGCACTGTGGACTGATGAGCTAATACATCATTTTGGAGCACCTGAAAATATTAAAATAACACTATGGTTGCTAGTTTATAACATGTTAACATCCCTTTTAATGCAATGGTTTTGTTTTCTGGTTTTGAAACATTTTGAAACAGAAACACCATCCACATAGAATGTCAATACTATTGAAGTTTTAAAATGATTGACTTCTTTTCCCTTACCTTTGCAGCTTTCCTATCTACCAAAATCCCCTGAAATGATTATGGGAAACCACTGCAAGTTCTTCCCGTGAGAATAGCTTTGCAATGGATGACATTTATAGACATTATAATTAAAAAGCTCTAAAAGTATTCATATGATTCAAGCTCATTTAATTGAACTTAATTTTAATGTTATAAGTAAACAATTTAAGAGATATTTATTTTCATATATCCATTTTCAAATATAAAATTATGACATTTCTAAGATAAACAGCACTAAGGTTTATAATTAGCACCCTAGAAGGGAAAAGTTATCCTAGAATATTCTTTTATCTCCTCTCATTGGAATGTGCTGGGATTGACTACTAAGTTGACAGGCATCTTAGGAGGCCCTGGCACTAAAGGGAAATAGATGCATTTCACTGTATATCGGGGATTCTCAAGCCCAACATTCCAAATTGGAGCTATTCTTTTACTAGAAAATATACATGAATTGCTTACTACATATCCCAGCAAATGATGTCCTCCTATTCTGTTACCTGGTGGAAATACCAGAATAGGTTAATGACACTTCAGTGCACTAACGCAGGCAAGCCTGCTTCAGTACAGAATGCAACTGCCAGGCCAAAAAGATGAATTTTCTTACACAGGAAAGAATGGCAAGAATTACACTTTAGAGAAAAAATACAGCTGAGAAATAGTTTCCTTTGAAAAAGACTGTAGTTTTGTTTTTGGGAACCAGACAAACCCTTCCTTGAATGTTAATAAAAATTGATTTTAAAAAATGGTGATAATCCTTCTCTACACTCACTGACTCGGGATTGTCCACGAAAGAAAAGAAACATCACCTCGCGTCCCATGTAAGACACCTCACATCTGAACCCAGGAGGATTTTCGCTGACGGGTACAACCCACCTACCATCACTGTTTCTCTGACTGTATATACTTATTCTCTGAAACATCTGGTGAGGGAGTGATTTTCAAAGACTGAAAATTCGACTGAGTAAGGAATCTTCTTTATAATAAGCAAGCTCTGGGGCATGCTAAGACTAGGAGTACGGTCAGATTTAAATATCCTTGCAGTCAGAATGTAAAAAATAATTCTAAAAAAGTCATTCTCTTAAATGGTCCAAGTCCTATATAAGCCCACAGCTTAGAGCCAGAGAAAAAGGCAGGAGAGGATGGAAACATTTCCTCCCTTCCTCCAACAATTGTTCTGGCAATTCTAAGTCCTTTAACTTTTGGCCTTTGAGAAATGAAAGGAGAATGAGATCCATTTTTAACTGCTCAAAGATAAACAAACAGAAATAAAAGGTCCCTAACTCATCCCTCACCCAAATAACTGGGTCAGAGTGCTTCATTTTTTCACCTCTACTGTATTCTACAAAGTTACCGTCACTGATGTATATGACCTTTTAGGGCAATTGCTAAGTTTATGGAATGTAAATGCTATAAACTGATACTATGAGAATAAACATGTTTTGTTTATATGCAGAGTCAGCCTCACCAGTCATTACTGCTCTTAGCCACAGTATAAGATAGACTTTAAATTAAAAATATTAATGATGCATAATATAACTGCTTAATCAAATGTGGTTGGGCAATGACTACAAATATAGACAGAACAAGGTCAAAAAAAAAGGAAGAAAATTTTAAATTAGAGAAAAATTACTCTGGGGAAAAATATGGAAGGAGAACTAAAGCACAAATAGTCAAAAACTGCATATTATAATCTTAGAGTGCTGAAAAATACCTTTTACTCTTAAATGCTACTAAATACGTAAAATAAACTTTTTCCATTTGACAATCAAAAAATCTTACTTAAAGTTAGGATTTAGGACCTAACCTTAATTACGACACCACTATTAGTGTGAATGTTAAGGTTCTGTGAAAGGCTGTTTGGATGTCAAGAATAACACTTTAAGGAAGAGAATTTTCTGTTAAGATTGATCAGCTCAGTGTCACAAAGATAACAATAATATAAAATTGTATTGCAAAGATCTCAACTTTCAATTTATGAGCTTTAAATCTAGTGCTTAGAAATTCTTTTAAATATGTTGAAAATCTAATTCATAACGAAAAAGGCTGGGAAGACAAAGGGCCGGAAGAGCAAGCCTCAACATAATGAGAGACATACAGACAGAAGTATGTTAGACATGCCAATCGAGCAGCAAATCAGATCAGGGTGGACAGCAGAAAAACACACACAGCCTGCAGGGGAATAACATTTTGAATCTATAACTTATTAGGCTACTTTCAACAACTTTTGAAACTTTGCCACATTAATCCGATGACAGGTATGATCAGGGATTTAAATCTGTACGCAGTCCTATTAAAATTCAGCCAGAAATTTTCCATCCTTGCTGTTTTTGATAATAATGCCCTTGAACAATAAGAAAAACATTTTTATAATATTTTAAAAAGTATGTTTTAAGTAGTTTAAACTTTAGTTACAAATTCAAATATGAACTTGTATTAAAATGACAATTTAAAACGTATAAGGAAACATTTAAAAAAAACTGATGAAACCGGAAATTTCACAGAGAAGAAACATCATAATGCAACCACAGCTACGTACGTGATGCTTGGCAAGTTCGATTTCAATGGCCTTAGGGTCTCCTCCCACAGGTTTCTGTTCATTTAGCAAGCCCTCGGTGTGTGTCAGCCATGCCAGGAGCTCGTCCAAAGCATGTTGGAACTGCCCCAGGGCTAACAGGGCACCCTCCAGCTTATGCTACAAAAAAAGTGGAGAGGAAATAAATCCACGTATGAACCTGATATTGTGAATAACATATATTTATAAAACAAGGGCAATGAATCAATGTTCCCTGCAGCAGAAGTCTGTAAGCATATCCAGTGAAGCCCAATTGTCATAAACTTCTACATTCTAAGTCTGAAACTCTTTATGGTTTAAAAATGGCATGTGGCAGGCAGAGAGAGTTTTAATGAAACTAGAGGCCTGGTCCACGAAATTCGTGAATGGGTAGGGTCCCTAGGCCCTGCTGGCGATCAGGGCCGATAGGGGGCCTTCTGGCTGCCAGCCAGGGCCTTCCTTCCAGCTGCTGTCCAGGGACTTCCTGCATTCCATGCCACCCCCTGGTGGTCAGCACACATCATAGTGAGTGATCAAACTCCCAGTCTCCTGGTCGAACTCCCAAGGGGACACTTTGCATATTAGCCTCTATAGATAAGAGAACTTAGGGGCTTCAAAAGTTTATGTAGTCACTAATTTTAGTTTTTAATAATTATTTTACATTAATACATAAAATTGAGATTTTATAACTTCTTTAAAAAAGCCTTGGTATTTACCTGTCTGTTGATAATTCTCTCATCCAGACTATCCCATATCAATTTCAGTTCCATTAATGGGTCTTGAACAGTGTGTTTGTCACTTTCTTCTGTTACTTTCTTCAGCAAAAGTTCTGCTTGATGGTTCAGTCTTTCCATCTCTATCTGTTGTTGATAGGCCTCTGACTTAAATTGCTACATTTTAAAAGAGATATACAGGAAAAATTTGCTATAAGTACATAACTTTAAACAAAAATAATTCTATGGGTTAGGCCTATATTCTAACTCATACTTCTTATTGGGGAGTGGAGTGAATAGGAATTAAAATATAAAACACAGTTTACCAATAAAAGAGTTACAGACAAAAAAGGGAATTATGTTTTCTAATGAAAAGACATTTCTATTTATAATTTTGATATTTCACTTTTATACTCTACAATAAAAAATTAATAAATTTCAGGGCTAAGCTTATTCCAATGTCTAATTATATATACTCAATAAATGAATTTTGAAATTATAGCAAAGAAAAAAACAAAATGTTATAGATATATATAAAACCCAAAAAATTTCTCTAAGAAACTCAAATCACTATTTATTCCTCAAAAATATACACATATATTAAATCCACTGAACATCTTGTTTTCTATACCTGTGTTCATTCAATATTTAGTTTTCCCTCTGACTCACCCACTGCTGACTCAGAATAACACTATTCTCTCTCCCAGTGCTTACTGACATATATTGGTAATCTTGCCTTTGCCAACCAATACAGGTTAACACATGGTTGCTTGTAATAGGAAACTGTCCTTTCATAAAATATTTAGTGTATAATAGTAAATAATTAAATGGTATAATAGTAAATAATTAAATGGTAATAAGCAGCCCCTTAATTTTTTCAAACATATGAAAATAATAAAAAATAATAACTAATGTTTATAAGTTACTCTCCATAAACTAATAAAGAAAATAATTTTATCCTCAGTTTAAACTAAGGACATAGAAGTGAGGCTAGTTAGATAACTTTCCCAAGATTGTTTAGCTAGTAAAGTGAATGAACTGGAATGCAATCTCAGACAATCTCATTTCATAGAGAACCTTCCTAACCCACCTGCTATATGAAAACCACCGAGATACATGCAAATGTCCATAATAAATAGCTCCCCACAGCCATAAGAGTATATAAAATATATCATGGGTTTCTATATGGTCAGATTAAAAAGTAAAAAAAAAAAATCTCAATCTAATGATGTAACAGTAAACTCCAAAAATCCCCACATTTTTTTTTCTAAACAAAATATTCTATATCATGCTTGGAGATGAAAATGCTACAATTTTAAATTCAAATAATAATTTTATATAATAATCTGAGTTCATTGGAAATGGTGTGATGTGTCTGTGGATAGACACTTAAAATCGGAAGGAAACTGCCAACCCCACTTTGATAAATGATCAGTGTAGAGGAATTCTAAGAGGAAACAGTCCAGCCCTTTTCACAACTGGAGATGAAGAACCCCACCAAAAAAAATTAGAGAGGAAAGCAGATGGAAAATAAGAAACAAAACAAACATTTTGAGAAACACAATTGTCCTATACATGGTTCTTCAGCCTATAAGACTAAATGAGTTATTCTGAACACAATGAAGAAAATAAAAATGTTGATCTATATATAGATAATAATAGATTATGGAATAATAAAGCTAAATAAATCCTTACAGTAATATCTCATAATATAAAGCATGACCCCTATATCTCATCCTACCCCCAGGAGGATATGTCAAAGCTATAAATGATATCTTAAGTGTGTTTGTCTCTGGGTACATAACAGTTTGGGGTGGCCAAAAAAGCCACCTTTTTGCATCTTTGTATTCTCTGATTTTTTTCTAAAGTAAACAGATACTGATTTAGTAAGAAGAAAATTATTAGTATTTTATATTCTTTATTTAAGGAACACTTCTATACTGGTTAGTAGGTGAAGGTACTATATTAAACCAGTTTCATAGTCACAATGTAATACCTCAATTATATAAAATACATTTATGTGAAGAAAATCCTGTAAGCCAAGAACTTAAAAATGGGAACAAAGTCTTTGACAAATTAGTCTCAGCCATACCTTCAGCTCTTCAATCTGTTGCTTGACAGTTTCAAGATCTGTTCCGATTGGAGACATTGCAGCTAATTTTCCACCTGCAATATCTACCCAGTCAAAGATTGCCTGAAAAACATATTAGTCCACATGTTATTATAACAGTACATCTGAAACTGCTTCAATATATTGATGTTATAGAAAAGTACAATCATAAGCCTGTGAAGACACTACGAAATAAGTCTATTTTACAAATAATAAAGATGGTTCATTCTCAATAGGCAAAAGCCGCAATATACTGCAACAATTGTCCAAAATATGAAATAGATGTTACCTCAAATTATGTGCCCAAGTTTACAAAGGAAATTCTATGTTATAGTATTTTAGAATGTTAAGAACTTTAAATGCTCACTTGAAAAAAAGTTTTGTAAATTCAATCACAGGAAATAAAATTCTCTATACTCTCTTATGTCCCCCTAAAAGCAGAGTGTATAAATATGCTGAAAGAAAAAGATTCAAACCCACCTACTTAATTCAAATAATCAAGAAACTTACTGTTTTGGCACTGAGGAAAATAAATATTTGGCTCAACTAAACCCTTCCATATCAATTAGGTTAGTGTTCAAATCCTGCAGATATAGTGATTAATATTAAGACTATTATTCTGAATTGCAACATACACTTCAAAATCTATTTTTCTTGTTATTTTTAGGTAATATAAACATCCTAAAAAGGCTCAACTCACATTTTTTTTCAGGTATTGACTACACAAAATTATTTTGCACTTTATTGAAGTTGCCAGACTATGCAGTAGGGGGAAATCCTTGGAAAATATCTGGTATTATTTTTAATATTTTTATTGATTTTTTTTTAGAGAAAGAGAAATGAAGAGGGAGAGAGAGAAAAACATCCATGTGAGAACAAAACACAGATCAGCTGCCTCTTGCGCGCCCTTACCAGGTATGGAGCCTGTAATCCAGGCATGTGCCCTGACCTGGAATTGACTAGCAGTCTCTTGGTGCACAGGATGACACCCAACCCACTGAGCCACACTGACCAGGGCAATATCTGTTTTAAAGTTACCACTGATAAACTCTAAGAACTTAAGCAGCAACCTGGGAAATAAAAATTTATTTTACTTTACAATCAACCTCGAAACCTCTGGAACTTCTGGAGCTTCTGACCTCTAGCTCCAGCTAGCCATAAGCTATTTTGTAAGTCAAGGTGCCCTTCATTCCCACAGGTGATGCTGCTAACCTATCATGGGCCTTGTTTTTGCCACAGCGGTAATGAGACTGTCTGAATCACGGTGTCTACCCTGTGGCTCCTATGCTTCATGGCTCCTCAAGTCAAATGGCTACAAGAGGTGACAGTCACATCTCTAGCCATGGAGGAAGATACAACTCAATCACTTCCAAAGTACGTGAAAATCATGACCTGGCCTCACAGACCGAGATTAGTTACTAGTCACGGGCATCTAACCAATGAATTATCACCTTAGGTTGACAAAGGGAAGGCTATGGAGGGGGAAAGTTATAATAAGATCTTGCTTGTAGTGATTTTTTTCATCTATTTCCAAATTCAACAAGCCTTTCAGCTGGCATAAAGCCTGGCTTATGCTATTTATTTTTACAAATATAGAAGTGGAGTGGCACATAATAAAAAGGAGAAGATGTTCTCGTCTGAGCTTTAAAAATGATAGTCACTTGGGTATTATGGAAATACTTAGAAAGGCTTTTTCCATATGGTAGAAGGGAAGAAAGATTAAACTCTTGCCAGCCTTAACGATAGAAAATGGAATAAAGTTAAGGAAAGAGGGGGAAAAAACAACCCTGTATTGGCCTCAACTGACAAGATAGCTTTTAATATTTTTTTTAAAAAACATTAAAAATGGCTAATAAACTAAATGAGAACCTGAAGGGATGTGAAAAATAGCTTTTAAAAGGAATTATGTGCATAAAAAAAAAGAAAACCCTTTTTATACAACAGATTATGACCTAATAAAATAGAAATCTATTTTTGTTCATGGGGAACACTGGCCTCAAATCAAATTTCCTTTCTTCTGACTTTAGCAAACTTGCTGATATTTTAGATGGCGTTTACTCCATTCATCTTACTCCACTAAGCTATAGCATAGAACTCAGATGCAGGTCCATGACAGTGTCTGGTGCTGAGCAGTTTATGAAAAAGACTGTGAGAGAATATTTACTTTCACTTGAAAAATTAAAATACTTATTTTCACTGAATGTGTGTGTAAAAATATATTTAAGTGTGTATATAAATCTACATATATTGCAAGTGTCAGAAATATCTTCTGAAGGCAAAATGTGGATTGGAGTAGAGGAGGAAACTGCACACATCCTTGCAGCCCCCCATGGTGCCAACATGTAGATGTGGAGACAACGGTCAGCATGACTCCCTCTCCCAGCAAGTACACCCTAATCCCCGTACCTGCAGTCCATCCTGGTACTGAACGGCAGCCTGCATAGCCTCCTCCAGTCTGTCCACCCGGTCTTTCCAAGCTTTATTGAGAGAATCCCATGCTGAATTTAACTACAATATAAACATTAGAACTCATTTATTGTCATACATTTTCAACTACTTCTATCAAATATGCCTTAGTGAATGAAACCCTTAAAGATAGCATTCTGGTAAGAGTAGAAAATGTACCTCATCTATACTCTTCTTGACAATGGGTTTATCGGGTTCCCCACATGCGGTGATGAGTTCAGAGCCGAGGTTAATCACTATATCCAGCTCTTCCTGGAGTCCATCTATTTCTTCCCTGATGGCCTGGAATAAGAAATGGCAGCCGTAGAATTTTAAGCAAAAACACACTGAAACTAAAAAGATGCACATAAGCACTCATGGTAATTATTTCTAGGATGTGGGATTATGATCAATTTTCATTTTCTTTCTGTATTCTAAATGTCTGCAATAAATCTTTTCAATAAGGAAAGATAACGGAAGAATATTTTTAATAAATAAAAGTTTATTAAAATTTTTGAGTAACAAAAATCAAATATTTATTAAAAGGGCAATATTTAGAAAATAATTCTATGTATCAAATACCAGAACAATTTTTTTAAAGCACCAACACAACAGTACTTATAAAACTTAGAAAGACATTTTGCTTTTCAAACTGACTTGTTTGAAAATAGGCGTAAGTAAAACATGAGTTCAAAGACCACACACAAATGAATGTATCTGCTTAGCAGATTTAGGATAATCTAGCTCTGGGTTTATATTTTTACCCTAGTAGAGTGGTCGGCAAACCGTGGCTCGCCAGCTACATGTGGCTCTTTGGCCCTTGGAGTGTGACTCTTCCACAAAATACCACAGCCTGGGAGAGTTTATTTTAAAGAAGTGGCATTAGAGGAAGTTTAAGTTTAAAATATTTAGCTTTTTAAATCCTTGTACTGTTGATATTTGACTCTCTTGACTAATGAGTTTGCCGACCACTGCCCTAGTACATGTAAACTACACACAAAACAAACAAAAAACTGTAACATAAATTCAGTATTCTACTTTTGCTTTTTACTTCTTGGTTAAATATATTAATTCAAGAGGCCTTTACCAAGCATAAAACAAGCCCTAAACTACAGTTGAGCATACAAAGAAAAATAGGTAAATGACTATTCCACTCATGTATGATAAGTCATACTATGCATAGAGTCCTTTGCCTGAGGAAATATTATGAGAACACCGACTAACTCTGCTAGTTAAGAAAACAAGAAAGGATTTTACATGGAGGGTAACTATCCAACAGCATCTTGAAGTTTGAGTGGGATGTGCCAGAAGAATTATAGAAAGGACAATCTAGGGTGAGGAAATATAATGTGCAAAGATGCAGATGCCAGAAAGAGCACAGTTTGGGGGGAAGATCCTGTGTGCACCACCATAGGAGCAGCAGAAGAAAATTGCTTTGGATACACAGGCAAGGGCTGGCTGCGATATAAAGGCCCAGAGACCATGCCTAGGGAGTCTGGACTTCATCCACAGGCAGTGGCTGCCTCTGAGGGGTTTGAAGCAACAACACGGTAAGAGCAGATCCAGAGAGACGACTGGCAGCAGGGTTAGAGGCCTGGCCAGGAAAGGGACTGCAGGCAAGGGTATCACTTTGGATTACTTTTGAAAATAAGAGAGAAAATGAGGCCCTGAAATAAGGCTGAAGCTGTAGGGATGGAGAGAAATCTTAAAAGATATGCTGTCTTAAGCGAAAATTGTGGGTGTGCTATTCTCCTACTATATCACTATGCATTCCACTTTCAGAACCAAATATAAATTTCAATAGAGTAATTTGAATATTTACCAAATGAATTCACTTTACATACATACATACAACTTGTTTCTTCACTTTAAATGGGATATTCTGCTTACCTCTGCTGCTTCTTGCTGCTGTTTTACTACAGAGGGATCAATTCCAGGATCTTCCAGATCCCGGATGAAATCTTGAGTATCTTTTGTGGTCACAACCAAGGACATGTGATCACACCAGAACTTTTCTGCTAATTCCATTACATCCAGTAGTTTGGCTTCCCTTTCTTCCACCAGCATGTGTATATTCTCCCAAATGAAAACCATTTGGTCAAGCTTATCCTGAACAGCTATAAAATATAAATACAGCGAAATAATATAAAAAAGGCAGTATGTTAGCCCTATTTCATCAAGAAAGCAGAACATTCTGGTTCACACAGAAATGGTGACTCAATATAGTATCTAAAATTGGACCAAGTGTTGGTTGATCCCAGTCTTGTGAGTACCACTGAGTGCAACAGCCTATTCCAGACAAATGTGAGATTTGAGGACACCCAGCTTCTCCTGGCTGAAGGCTCTTCCTGATGAAAGTGGATGCTCAAGGGCAAGTGAGCTTACAGGAGACATAAGTCCATCCAGTTTCAAGGTCATCAAGTCTCCTTAATTCCAAGGAAAGGGAAATAACTACCTAAGTATATATTCTTTATGGTCTCCAAATCAAGAGGACAGATGTCTGTTCAGTCCCAGGAATATAGCAATGTGTGATATGTATTCTGGGCTTGTTTTCTAGAGTACCCTTAACATGAATTTCCACTAACCTGTGTACATGTTTTTTTCTATCCCAGCTGATATCTTTAAGACTGGCTGGTAACAGTCATGGTTGGTTACCATTTCTGTGGCTAAGTGGGATAGAATATCCATTTTATGTAAGGTAGTATAGTTAGTAATGAGGAAATCAATCCCTAGGTTTAGTCTTACTGGCATTATGCTTTCACCAACTGGTTTAAAAGGTCCAGAGAATGCGTGATTTTTGTATAATGGCACACTTTGCATTTAACCGATTATTTTATAAACACAGGAAGATATTAACAAGGGATTAATGTACACAGCCCTTCAACCCTAAAAACATTGTATTTGTAATACCTTTTCTAAAATCTGACTCACTGATAAACAATTGGACTGCAGTAAACAGCGTGAACATTTAGAATTGTTTTGAGACTAAAGTTCAATTGTTTCCCTATCCTGAAATTATTACCTCTGGCAGATATGTCTTTATCAGTGCCCCCAGATCGAGCAATCATTTCCTCTCCCCGCTGTTTAAGAGTCTCATACAATGGCTGCAGCTTCTCCATGTCCACCGACACGTTCTTGTTTTCACTGATCTGCTCCTTGATCTTCTCCACCTCAGCAGAGATAGAGGGTGGTTGCCTCAAGCGCTCCACAATGCGGTCCAGGCTCTCAAGAATCTGGTCTATCTTGTCATGGAACTGGTAGTAACATAAAGGGGTCACTTATGGGAAAATGATCTGTGATACCCAATGTGAAAATTAAAAACAAAATAAAAAGACAAACACATACAAAACCACATCTACTTAATGTCACAAACAAGAACTAAATCTTAGTCCTTTTGTTGACATAACCATCCAAAGAATTATCTCCAGCTGGTGCATCAAGACATTCTGAAACCACGACTTACAGGCAGACAGACATGGCCTTCTCTGCACCACCCTACTACAGTAAACTGGATTGCTTCTAGCAAGTAACTGAGTGTATTCATTAAGAAAAGGAATGCTTTCATGTATAAGTAGGGATACCTGACAGCATTTCATCTGCTGCATCACTTTGTTATCTTAATTCAAATTAACATTGTAAAGTAAGTTAAATAATCTGGATGTTTGTCTATCAAAATGGATTGTTTTATTCACTTTTACTGATTCTTTTGGCATCCTAGAAAATTTATATTAATAAATGTGAAATTCATGGGCAGTTTTGGTTAAAGGAGTTTTTGAAGTTATAAGTTTCTTGAACTGAAAAATGTTTGATGCTTAAATGAACAGTTGCATTTAATTCATGATCAAATACATAATCAAATTAATGCAAGAATTTTAAACTTTTATTTCTGAAGTTACCATAGACAGTGAAGCAAAGTTATAAAAACTTGTTCATTTATAGATTCTACACTATCCTCAACATTAAAGGAATCATCACTCACTCGACATTATAGGAAATGGACCACTAAATATCAGCATGTCTAATAATAAAAAACAAATCTTGAAAATAGAAATCACTGGTAATTTCGAATGCAACTTTAAAAAATATATCAAAAACAGAAAAAATCAGTTTTCAACTTTATGTTTTTCCTTCTTATTCAGCCTATCATTCACTCTTCATTTCTTTTTCTATTTTATTTCGTTTTTTCTATCACCATTGATCCCCTCTATGCTGTCTTCTACCTCCACTCACCCCTACCATTACCACACTCATGTCCATGAGTTCTCTCTCTTTTTCTTTTCTTTTTTGCTCAATTCTTTCTTACTTCCTTCTTGGGAGTGCTTCATTCATAGTGGTAATAACACCTTCTTTTATTTCTCCTAATGGCAAATATAGCATTCTATTCTGGATGGACACATTTAAATATTTGGACAATGCAAACAACTGTATTTCTCAAGTCACTGAAAATTATTTTTTATTACATCTACAAGCAGACAAAGAAATATAAGGACTAGACTCAGAGATGAAGATATCAATACTCAAGAGATAATGTAGTGAAATGACTTTAGTTGAAATTCAATCAGGAGATGCCGCGAAATGTCTTTCCATGCTTTGCTGTTTGAAAGAAGCCAATCTGGTGCACATCGTTACCTGAGTAGACTGAGAAATAGCTTCATCCAGGGCCACAGCTCGCTTTTTGACATCTTCCTTAATTTGACTGTACAGGCTGTCTGCTGCCACATACTTCTCTTGGATAGAAAAGCCTTCCTCTGGGCTCAGTTCCAACAATTGTGGCCCAGTTTTGTTCATCTTATCTATATGAGGTTTGTGTTCGGCTATCAACTCTCGCAGTTGCTATAACAAACCAAACAGCTTCTCAGTATCTGAGGGTCACACCTCCATATCACAGCTGTCCACAGCCCCAGTGCATCCAGCTGGCAGGACGCTCCAAACAAACACCCTCCCCTCGCAAGGCATTTAATACACGATGGCTCGTACAACTCTTTGCCAGAAAGAGATGCCCTTGACACAAAGATTAAACAACAGTGTGTTCGTGTCAAAGTCCCTTTAAGGACACATGCAAAATGTTGGTTGGGGAAAAGAACAGATTTTAGTTCATGATGCATTTTATAGCATCATATATTTTGACAAGAGTATTAGCCAAGGGTCATATTACATAACAAGATTCTGAACTTACTATATGTCCCCAACGTACAGCCATAACTCTTGGTGTCTCTTTATACACAATCATAATACATACAAATATTAATTAAAATTAAAAAAGGGGGGGAAGCAAAAAAGAAGGAAGAAATGAAGAAAGGGAGGGAGGGGTTCAGGAAGAAAGAAGGTAGGGAAGGAAGAAAGGAGGAAAGAAGGAAAAGAAAGGAAGGAAAAAGAAAGAATCTCAGTAGAAGGTAGCCACAATGCTAAGAGAAAGAAAAAAACTATACATAAAGCTACATTAGGTGAGGTAAGCCCACAATGATATGTAAATCAACATAAAAAGTGTATACATGTATATTATATTACACATTTATGTATTAATCTAGTCTATGTACATATATGACATGACATTAATATATACTATGAATGAACTTTTAATGTTAAAGACTGCTAGGGTAATCAAACTATCAAATACACAGCTGTATATTGAGCATTATTTATAAGATGTATTTAAGGAAAAATATGCTAAATGAATACATTGAACAATATCTATTCAATTGACATAATGATATTTATATTAATGAGTATGAAATCAAAATGAAGCCCCATTCTTTTTAAGGAGACAAATAAATCTGGAATATCTACAAGCCATGGAACCCAGTGCCTCCACTGGGCAGTATTTCATGAGCCAAATCCAAAGCCACTTCCAGGGGAAAGATCAGTCATTGCCTGCAGGTTTCTCTGAGGCTGACCTCCATAAAGCATTGAGGAGTGTTCCATTTATTCCACATTATTCATTTGGTTCCCTAATCAGCAGTTCCTTGTCCTCAGGTATTCTCCAAACTGTTCGCTATCTAGATCCAAATAACAGCTTGTCTGAGAGAAATTATATTCAGGGAAGACATTCTAGAGAAAAGCTACCAATCTTATCCTGTAAATATTTTAATTTCTCTCATTCATCATAAAGAATTATCAGAATGGCCACATGCCTTTTTTTAAATTAATAGTGCCCACTAAAATCAGCCAAGAAATTATTTTGAAAAGTGAGGAAATCACTTCATTAGATCGCTAACCATCTCCAATGTAATACACTATTTTTGAAGTGTTTCTGAAGATGGTCCCAAAAGTCTTTTGGAAAAGAGCTAAATAAACACAAATTCAATTTTTACAAGGAGGGGATCTAATCTAACATGTTGAAAATAAGAATGTGGAAAAGGTCATGTCTGCAGCAGTCTAGCTCCTGGGTGGTCCAGGCTATAGTTTTCTTATTTTTGTTTCATAGTTAGGTTATATTTTTATGCTGCTTTACAGAATAGAGGTGGTGATGGTAATATTGGCTAACATATAATCTCATGGAAAAGAAATGTGCTACACACCTTTTGGTTTCAATATTCTATAAGGCATGTTTGTAAAACAAGATCACACTTTGAATTATCAAGAGACTCTCAAGTAACTTGAGAGATCTAGGAGTTCCTGAGTTGCTAGAGTCTAAGTAGGTCTCATCTGTGTAGACACCTTTATTTGGGAAACAGTAAGAAGAGCCTTTGGAAAACCATTTCATGACAGATAAGACCTACTAGGTTCCTATGTGGGTGTATGCGTGTGCATGGAGAAAGGACTCCATAGGAAATGTCTTTACTTCATAAGTAACTAAATGATTCCTGGCATTATACTACCATAAAAGTCCAGTTTTATGTATGCTGGAGACACCTAATGCAACTTCAAGATATCTACCATTTGGTATCATGGCTCTTGGAGCCATTTTTCATTCTTGGCTAGAATGAATTGAAAGGTATTTCCAAAAATAGCTGGAAAGGATATTGTGAAGTTACAGAAGACAGCCACTCTAGAAGGGGGCAAATAGTCTGAAAAAATTAGATTGAATAATTTGAAGACCTGCCTACACTGTTCTATAGTTCTCTTTATATAGAAAATCATAAATTTATTTTAAAAGCTGAAAATTATGCAAAAACATTAACTCAATTTTGAAATTTTCAAATCAATAATAATATCTGATTTTATGCTAATAATGTAGTTACTCAAATCTCACTTCAGAGTAGAAGAAATCCATGATACATTTTATATTAAAAACCACCCAATGGATAGGCATCAGGATTTTTTTCACAAATAAACCTTTACACTAAGTTCAATTACATTCTACATAGTTTGTAAGTCTTTCTCCTGCTGAATGATTTAGAGAGAACTCCATAAAAATTTCCATTTTTGTATTAAATAGTATTCTCTAAAGCTCTCCTCTAAATAAATACTTCATTTATAGATATTCTTCAATGCCAATACATTGAAAAAGTAAACAAACAAGAGTAGTATGTTAGATACTTCAAACAATGATGTAATATATTCTGAGCTAAACTTTACCTGCGTGCACAAACACACACACAGGGCCTCTAGTTATATATAAAATACAAAATTTAGTCAATATATATAAATAAAAGCAATCAAGATGCACCAGTTAAAAGTGCTTCAAAGGCTTATTTCTCTAAATAAACTGTAAATGGAAATTGTTTTTATACCCAGATGGTTAATGCTAAATACCATCCCATAGAAGCTGTGATATAATTAATGACACACACAATGTGGTCTTCCCACATGAGTCTTTTCTCACTGTAAACCTGGATAACAGATAAGCAACTTTAAGGTAAGCAAATTATGCAGACCAGAACAGAATATTGCTAAAATGTCCTAGTCATATAAGGTGTCTAACTATATTTAGAAAAACATTATAAAAATTATGATTCTCTTTTAGTAGGAAATACAGCATTCCTTCTGGCATGGAGCTTACCCGATGTTCTTCCTGTTGTTGTCTTAGAGTTTCATACTCAAGGGCTGGGGCGGGGAGCTGAGAGATGATTCTTTGTGTTTCTGTCAGCCATGGCCAAAGTTCTTCATATGTTTCCCAGAACTGGTTAACCAGGGACTGTGCCCGTTCTAGCTGTAGATATCTCTCTGAGTTTATCTGGCAGATGGAGTCATAGTTCTTCAATATCTTGTCCAGTTTTTTCTAAAAATGAAGATGATGAAATGTGTGTAACTGGTGAGGTGGGCCGAGCACATATACTCAAGAATGTTTGGTCCAGTACTAAACTTCTGGTACCAAGGAGACGCTCAATAACGTACGTTAAAGGAATAAATCAATAAAAGCTATTTATATTTTAACTGTGACTATGTATTTAAAAAGTTCATTTTAAATTAAAGAAAGGCCCTCTTGGTCCATATCCATGTTTCTGTGTGTGGCAGTATTTCCTTCCTTTCAAAATCTGAATAATATTCCAGTGTCTGCTACTATTAAGTGTGTTTAACACAATAAAAAAATCTATACATATACATATATAAATAGAAAAAATGTGGAAGATCAGGCTGGCAAATTATGATATATTCATACAATCATAAAAAAATCATGGAATTTAATGACATAACTTCTCAAAAAAGATGTTAAGTGAGCCAAAACCGGTTTGGCTCAGTGGATGGAGCGTCAGCCTGTGGACTGAAAGGTCCCAGGTTCGATTCCGGTCCAGGCATGTACCTTGGCTGCAGGCACATCCCCAGTAGGGGGTGTGCAAGAGGCAGCTGATCGATGTTTCTCTCTCATCGATGTTTCTGACTTTCTCTCCCTTCCTCTCTGTAATAAATCAATAAAATATATTTTTTTAAAAAAGATGTTAAGTGAAAAACACCAAAATATAAATAAATAAATACAAAAGCAAGGCCTCAAATTTTTATAAGACAGTGACCTCTCTAAATATAATGAGCAAAAGTCAGTGTCTTCTAGATTAGAAAATGTCTCCTGAGTCTAGCAACATTTACATTACTTTCTCAAAAAAAAAAAAAAAAAAAAGAAAAAGAACTACCTTTCGCTAATGAAATTATAAGAGGAACTGGTAGTCAGCAAAATTAATTACATATATTAAAATAAATGTAGAACATTATGCTATCCACTGATTTCATGGGGTGGTCACAGTGATCTAGGTTATGGTATAAATCCACATCATGAACTAATAGCAGAAGATAAAGCACAAGAGCAGTCTAATGAACCACGGAATAACAGAGAAATTATTTCATGATGACCTGTGCTTTCCATGTCATAATCTTTACAAAAATAATAAAGGAAAGATTAAATTATAAACAAGTAAACTGCCATTGTGGAGGATAAAGAAAAGATAAAGTACTAATATATAGTTTACACTGTATTACTCATCTATGTGATATCTTAAAAGAAATGCATACCCTTTAAAATGTGATCTTAGGCATAGGTATTCATATAATTTTGTTTTTGCCATGGAATATCTTCCTATTAGAAATGTTAATTTCTTTAAGCTTTTCAGATGTCAGAATGTGAAACAATGCAGCTGGTTTTCCATCAATTTAAAGAATCATTAAAACTACACAAACTGGATGCTTCCTTAATTACTCAGCTCATTTTCCCTCCTATACAGCTTACAGTAACTTCCTACAGCATGGATTTCAGCATGAGAGAGAACCACATACTCTGGTTTTTCTCCCAGCACAAGAGGATCAAATGTTTCTGAAGTATGTAAACAACAGTTGACATTTATAATAACGATTTATAACAATAATAATGGCAATAATACAGTGGACGTTAATTGAATGCTTAATGCACACCAGTTAATCAAGGGCTCAAACTTGAATAGCTTTTGTGTATATTATAAAGATTGTGCCAGGGTGACTCCCTTAAGGAATACTCCTTTCACTGTTATTCTTGACGCTTGAAAAAGGCCTTATTTGCAACTAATGATTTAGCTGTTTAAATGGCAGCTGTGGATAAAGGCAAAGTGCTTTCCTAGGGCTGAAAGCCCAACAGATGCCTTTATTCAAGAGTGTCACTACCAGTCACAGAGACAAGACTATACCTTCATTGACTGCTTTTCTTCTTCACTGCATGTGGTCATGATTTTATGTCCAGATTTAACAAGTTCATCAATAATATCCTTGTGTCTCAAAATGTCCATGGTGAATGTCTGTGATTTACAAAAATAAAGATTTATAAAAAAAAGAGAGAGAGAGAATGTAAGAATAAAATGAAAACAATTAGGCAAAGTAGCTGAAAATACCAAGTTACACTAGTGGAGTTTGGCACATTTTCTAGCCGAGCAGATAATTGAGATGTAATTGGAAATATCCTTCACCTTTTGAACCTGCAGCTGAGCGGCCGTCTGGTCTTGCTCAAGCCTGATGTCACCCAGAGACATCAATTTCTTTTCTGTTTCAGTAATCCAGGATATCTCGGCATCAGCCGCTTGGTCAAACTAAACAAAAGATAAATAATTAGGTCAGCAAGTTTCCTGTAACTGGTGCCAGAAAAATACCTACGTACATATCTTTTAAATGTCCTTATTACACAAGTGGGAAAATCTGAGCTTATCTCTTCATGGCATCCTGAAATAATTTATGATCGCGACTGAAGTTACAAGGAAAGGAAAGCAACTGTCACAGAGTAATTAAACACAAGCTCTTAAAACATGTTGAGTTCATAGCACAACATTCGTGGTTTTAGCACACCTAACACTGCTGCCTTCATTTGGTAGTCATCAGCGTTTTCTCCCTAGGAGCACTATCCAAATTGGGCAGCTATAAAAGTCAATAGTTGAATACCATCTTTCAATCATTTCCTCATCACTTTAAACCATATGATATGCAGGTAGTATTCTGCTATCAAAGTATATGACTCCTAGCAAAAAAAAAAAAGAAATGTTCTCATTTTTTATTATCTGTGTGTATATAAATGTATGTATAAAATGTTTCCACACATGCAGAATGTATCTCCAAATGATTCATGTAATTTTTTTACATCTCATTTAATAATAGCAGAAAACATACTCAAGAGCTTTCTTGAATATTTCAAGAGATTTTTGTTTTCCTGATTATCATAGTTATTCATGGTAGTGATTCATATGATACAGAAAAATATAACAGAAGAAAATTAAAAACTAGAGTGAATACCACTGGTATTTTGGTGGATTTTCTTCCAGGAGTTGAGAAAGGTTTTTAAAGGTCTGGATAATGCTGTATAAACAGTTTCATATCCTGCTTTTTCATTTATTATGAACATGGCATTTCTTTTACCTGTGATTTTTAAATAACACCATTGTATCCTAGCATACTTGGATATTTTCACTTAGGATCTCTGCATTTTTTTTTGCTATTATATAAACAGCCCTGTAATGAATATCTTTGTATATAAATCTCTATTGGCATCTCTAATTAGTTCCTTAGGGTAGATTCCTAGACGTTGACTACCAAGTCAGAGAGCATGACCATTTTCAATACCTTACATCAGATAAACCCCAATGCCCTCCAGGGCCGAGCACTTATGTACAAGTAAAGTGAGTAAGTGACACCACAAGCACCAATAACAAATGGTAACCAACTACAGCCTCAGCTGGAAGGTTTAGCGGGAAGTGGGCATTGTGAATATTCAAGTCTGGTACTGCCAGAACTTCTAATTTTTTAAGTGAACCTGGAAATCCAGAAGGGAGAAGAGGGATACCTAGGTGAGGAGTGAGAAGGTAGGAATAAGAAACTAGACTGAAAAAGAATTCACACTTTTAAGAGTCTATACAACATTATGCAGACTCCTGAGAGGATGGAGTGAAAAAGAAAAAAAATCATCAACTAATTCAGCAGCTTCAGATGTGGAAAAAGAAGTCTCCTTTAAAAACATATGGATTACTAGCTAACGTGGTTAGAAAGCAGACATGTTATGCTAAGTGAAATAAGCCAGTCAGAGAAAGACAAATACCATATGATTTCACTTCTATGTAGAATTTAATGGATAAAATAAACTAGTAACAGAGTCATAGTTACAGAGAACAGACTGACAGCTGTCAGAGGAAAAAGGGGGGTTGGGGAGGTTGTATGAAAAAGGTGAAAGGATTAAGCAAAAAACAACAACAAAAACCTCACAGAGACAGACAACAGCATGGTGGTTACAGAGAGGAGGGGGGGAGAGGAGGGAGAAGAGAGTAAAAGGGGGGAAAATGGTGATATAAGGAGACAACTTTGGGTGGTGAACGCAATACAATATACAGATGATATATTATAGAATTGGACACTTACAATTAATTTTATTAATCAATGTCATCCAAAAATTTTTTAAAACAAGTACAAGAGTCTTATATGCATGGATTATTAGCTTTAACACCATATACTGTACAATGGAACTCCAAGGTAACACTTCATGACATGACTCACTTAAAGAGCACAGAACTGAGAAAAACAGTCCAGGCCTGCTACCTAAGTGCAAAAGATATCCGAATAAAATTCAACAGTAATGATTTGTTTTCTTCTGCTGGTCCCTGAAAAAATAAAGCGACTCAACATCCCTCTTGTTTGTGTTCAAGCAATTTTTAGTATTTATATGACAGTCCTAATAACCGGGGTTATTAGTGTTAATATTAGCTTAGTACCACATCGCCCTCTCTTTAAAAAAGAGTAGCCAATGAAAAACAGTATGATGATACCATCTAAATTGCCAAAATGGAAAGCTGAAACTCAAACACTGTTTATTTAACCCAGGCAAATATTTGCTCTGCTGAAAGAAAACAAGACTTGCAGCAGAAATTTCCCTTCTGTCTTTGAATGTTGTTGTTTTATTTTAATTAAATTGACAAATATTTATTATTTAGCAACAAATGGAATAGCCACAGAGTCTACATTAAGCAATTTACAGTTAAAAGCAAGGCATTTTATTTAGGTCTGTGGCTCTTTTAAGTGAATGCTAGACATGAGTATTTCTATTGAACCATAAAAACTCTTATTTTGCATGAGAGCAATACGAGAACAAGATTACTAGACAAATTTTAATAAATCTGCCAACGGCTCATACAAGTAGTAAAAAGTGACTTCAAATGAATTGTAGATAATCTTAGCATCCGTAACTGCATTCTGGGAAATATTTTGATAATCTGCATCATGAGTGGAGTCTAGTCATCAACCTTGGCCACTATAGCTCCTTTCCTCTTATTAATAACTAGGTTAATTACAACAGTATCACCATTATAGATGAACTAGCATTTCAGAATGGCTTACAAATTCGAAAAAGACATTTTATTTGGCTATCTCTAAATATTCCTGTAATACACTCTCTAAACTGGCAACAGCCAACCTTCTACTGAACGCACTAAGTGCTTAACGTGTAATATCTCTTTTAATCCTGACAACTATATAATGTATTACCAGTAACTCCATTCACAGCCAAGAAAACTGAGGCAGAGAGAAGTCACTGAGTTGCCAGAGATGTCCCAGCTAGTAAGAGCTGGATCTGAGGTTTGAACCTAGGTGGCCTGACTGAACCCTAGAGGCCGAATTCTTGGTTGCCATGTTTTGCCGTTTGTTCTTCTTGGGCTCGGTAAACTAAAAATACGCATGCAATGGTGCCAGAAACTGTTCAAATGCCACAGCGGTTAATAAGGGATAGGTTTTAACTTCCTGTTTAAATATTTGTCCAGTCTCTGACAAATTGCTTTCAGACTTATCTAGAAAGTTTCTCTTGAGTGGCAAAGGAGGTTTGAGAGTGATAAGGAACCTTAACCTCAAGGACACCCTTTCACTCCCTTCCCCTGGTGAGGATCTTATCACTTTCTTTTGATTAGCACTTCCTTCCATTTTGCTGCACATTATTCATAACACAGCCCAAATTTTCCCACCTCAACACCTGGAGGGTCTAAACAAATCTCACTTCCATGGGAGAGGTTTCCTTCTAGTTCTTTAAAAGAAATAAACAGGTGTTATGGTGTTATTTTTCTCCATGGCTGGATCCTAATGACCCAATGAGCCGTTTATTTTAGTTGCACCCAACTCACCAATACATGTGCCTTTATATTGGCGTTACAGGGTCTGCTAAAATAAACCAGGCAATTAGAACTCCCAGAGAGATGGACACATTTTAGTGACTTTTGACAACTATACATTTGAAAGAGGCAAAGAACAACAATGAGCTTCTCTGAGGTGTAAAACAATCGCAGTGGTCAGAATTCAGACTACAAATCTGTACATCTTTTAAGCAAAAGTGCCTTTCCCATTTCCACGGGGCTGTTTGGTTCAATTTGCAATTCAACAAAGAAAGCAACAAAGATGTGTTACTTTGTGTAGGTTTAACATGTAAAAATATGTAGTTTCTAACTCAGAAAACGGCATTCAATGGTAGGAAGCAAGTGTCTTTTTTATTCTGTTTCCTTTCTTTTTTATTTTATAAAGCTCATCACCACTGTTTACTACAGCTGCCTTGTCCACTCCAATTTTTCCCACTTTTCCTAAAAATAACAAATGATTCAATTCTTTTTAAAAAATGTAACTTCTTCAGAATATCAATAACTACAATCTGTAGTCAGATTAGGGGGCTAGTTGGACTGGTAGCACTAAATGTATACAGTTGTCACTCATTTGCACATAATTGAGGCTGCTCAATTATTCCCCAAATAAAAACAAAACATCACTCAAATTTACATAAGGCTCTTAACCCTATGATTTCAAAATTTAATGCTACATCTTCTCAAAACTGCTATTGTGATATAGGATTAATATGAAAAAAATCTTTCCACGCCAGTGTGAACTTTTTAAAAAACTAAACTTATACAGGGCATTTAGAAAGTACATGTTAATTAAAAGACATGCTATATGCTCCTTTCCCTTATGTCTTCGAACTTTAATTCTTTATGATATTTTCCTGGACATCTTTCATGTCAATATTTGGAAGCCAATACAACTCTCTGAGAGTGGCCTGACAGTTCACAAAGTCCCTATGCATTTGTTGAATTCCAAAAAGCAGGTTATAATATTATAAAGGGGCTGGATAGGTAATGTAAACAACCTTAATGTGGCAAAAGATGAAACATCTTAAGAGAAATTTGCTTGAGAAACAGGTATTCAAAATTTAGGGGTTTTTTGTTTTTGTTTTTTTTAATTTAACCAGGTTACTCCAAGACAAAATATGAAATCTACAAAATTTAAAAATTACCAAGTCATGTTCAAGGCACATATCCTCACCCTGTCACTGGTGGTGGTGGTTATGTTGGGGGTTGGGATCTGGGATGGAGTAATGTTACTAACACAAAGAGCATGTGTCTAAAGACACGTCTAAAAAGATGGGCTGTGGTCAGATCATGTCCATGTCTTACATGGAGAGGAGACAGAATGGTAGATGACTTTTATATACCACAAAAAGCATATGGTATAGAACGGGTGGCTAACGTCAGGTCTGCATCACATTCCTTTTATATTTCATGATGTATGATCACTGGGTAAACAGAAAACAAACATCTCAGTATCAAATTGCACTCTGGGCCTAATTCAAAACAGGTCATAAAATAATTTCAGTGACATATTAGCTCCTTTATAAACCTGAAAATTATGAATGCAGAAACTACTCTTTTGAGTGTGAAACTAAAATCTCTGCCAAGTCAGAAGGGCAGGTTCCGATTTCTTCTTAAACTTGCCTGGAGAGTGACCTATCTCCAGATCCTTGTGGTGTGGCGGTCCCCAGGCTCCCAGTCCTTACAAACTGGAAACACCCTCACCACATCCTTCCACTTCCCTATAGCAACGGCACCTTCCTTCAGATGAATGAAGGAGGTGAGAAAAAAGGACCACCCCCAGGGTTTCCCCTCCCTATGTAATTTATAAGGAGGCACTTCGGGTGGTAAAATGAGGTCTGCATGAAATGGGTTGCGGCTCCACCACATACTGCTGTGGGACCACAGGCAGGTCACTTCACCACACTGCACATTTTCCTCACAGCTCTAAGCCATGCCTTTTCCCTTCCTCCCTTCCTCCCCCCCCCGCCTTCTTCCCTCTCTTCCTCCCTTCCTTTTCTTTTCTTTTTTTTCTTGATGACTTAAGTTCATTTTGCTGTTTTGTTTTGTTTTTGTTTTTGTTTTTTTAATTACTAGAGGTATTTGGACTTGCAGGCATTTCAAAGGAATGCACACATAAACGCAGAATACAGTTGAACAACCAGAAGATATTAATGACATGAACATGAGCTGTATGATCTACTGGTACTAAGATACGTTTACTTATCCACGTTTTCTCTCTCTCTCTCTCTCTCTCTCTCTCTCTCTCTCTCTCTCTCTCTCTCGGAAGGCCGAAAAAATAGAGGCCACTTTGTTTACACATTCTTTCTTCCATAGGTTTGTCTGTATTCTTTCAGAAAAATCTTAACATTTTCTACAAAAAAATGATTTTATCAGGAAAAAAAAATAATTGTGATTTTTCCTAAAGGATATATATTTTGGGTTCTAGAAGACATATACTGAACTGATATATATTTTTTAACTTTGGAAAATACTTGCAAAACCTTGACTAGAACTGGACACATATTTGAGCTCACTAACCAACACGGGCTCAGCCTGCCACCTTGCCCTTAGTACTATCTTGCTGCACTGAACTAGCCCACCACAGTTAACTACTCCCAAGAGAACAGAATACTTGTCTTGCTATTTATAGCAAAGTCTCCAGAGCCAATTCTGAAACTTTGGAATAAATTTCGGTGGAAAAAAAAAATTTGGTACTTTCAACCAGCTGAATAAACTTCACAAACAAGCACACTTATTTTCTTATAATAACGAAGCACACAAGTTCCTCCAAGCCTTGAAAACAGTCGTGAAAGTACATTCCACGGCATGAATGCCCTCCCCCGCGAGCATTTCTCAGGCAGGCCTTCTGCTACCATTGTACTTTGTCGGCTTCTGTGACTCCCGAGCGCAGCACTGAAATGAGCGGTGAAGCATGTGCCCCAGAACCGTATAAATCACACTTTGACGGCAACCTTAGAAAATTAATTTCGGATGCTCCCACACAGCCTGCTTTATTTGTGTTTCTTGCTCTTGGCTGGTACTTCTCACGCTCTCTCTGCTCTGTAGTCACTGCACTAACCCCATGCCAGAAAGTTGGCAATAAGGCTCTAATGACTTAATGTAAATATCCAGAGATTTCAATAAAAGTTAATCAAAACATGTATTATAAGCTCTATTTCCAGGACCCCCGCTTCGCTGGCTACAATTTTCTGAGGGAGCTGTGGCTAATAGTTGGGTGCCTATAAAACTCTCTGGAACTCCAACTCCATGTGAGTCACAAGTAGATTGAAAACTATCATTTTCCCCTTTACAGAAAAAAGCTCTACCAACACAACTCTGTCCTTGTTAGAAAGACTACAGCCTCTCTTTGCTATAGCTCCATGCAAATGACCAGTTAATACTGATGTACATGACAACTCAAAATATTTACTCACATACAGATTAGACTTAGCCAGTGCATACAATTAGCACTCGTCATCTGCATATATGTACACAAAAAGAGTTTTCTTTGGAAAGGAGGGATGATCTACCCAGCGGCTGATCTGGTGAGGACCCGTCTGGGAAACAGAGAGGCAGATGGCTGCTGACAATGTGCAGATTAGCCGTGCCCTGGCACTCAGATGTCAAAGTAACCAAAATCTTTTCAAATCCCTCCTTTCATTTCTGAAGCAGAACCAATGAATGGAAACACTATTAACAGAAATCTTTGTTCAGGTAAAGGCTCTGGGAACAGCCCGGGAAAACGTATTGCCTAGGCAACAAACCACTTGCCCCTACCTGCTGTGTTCTCAGAATGGCGGCATCGATCTCCTCCACCTTCTGAGTGATGGTGTCACTCACTAATCGGTAGCGCTCATTGTCTTCTGCCACCAGTTTTTCAAGTCCCTCCCTCGCCCTCCAGGGCACCAGTTCCAGTAAGGCACTGCTCACTTCATTAAGGGAATCCAATAAGGCTTTGCAGCTCTTAGCTTCCTTTTTCAGCTCCTGAAAACAGAATTAAGAAAGCATACAAACCTGTGGGTAAATGCTTACGTGTCTGAACAGGCTTCTTTTCACTAATGTATTTGGGGCTAACATGCTTTGCAGGCCAAGAATGTGACGCACTGGCACCCTTAGTTTCAGCTAAGTTCTAGAAACCTTTGTTATTTCAAGCAAAAGGGAAAGTGTTTCCTGAAAAGTTCTGAAGGACAATTCATTTGCCAACATGGCAAGATTTCACCCTTGAAATTTAATCTGAACGTCTATAAATTGGGAAACAAAACCAAGCAAGTTATCTTGTATTATTCTCTGCTGTCTGGTAACCTCTAAGTCATCAGGTACCATGAAAGTAAAATAAAGAGGGAAGGCCAACCCAGAATCAAGTGACCCCTGAAATGAGGACACGCTGGCTTTCAATCATCCCAGTTGAACCATTATAGGCTCAGCAAGCCTGACCTCACTGGCTCCCTTTCCCCCACATATGATCATACTTCAGGGATGATAAAGACAGGCTGATATGTCTGGGGGGAAAAATGATTAGCAGGGTAGAAGACCACATTTGCAATATAATTTTAAAAGCCACCTCACGTTATGCATCTGTCTCATAAAAATAGTGTTATCCTAACCAAATTATGTGCATCTCTGGAAACGGTGATCCTTTTCCCAGATTTTATTTTTCTGTTTTCATCATCCTGTCTCTTGTGTAATAAACTAACTGTAAGACTCTGAAAATAAATTATAATACACTGTTTTCATCTCTGGGTTCCTAAAAGTTTACACAGTTGACGTGCTGCCAATTTCTGTTGGGCCCCCGCCCACCAAGCACCCTTCAGCATATGAGTAATGACACGAGAGAGATATCACTTCATTCCTGAGTGAATAAGACGCCCCCTCAAGATAACAAACGGGTCCAAGGTGCATGAATCAGAGCATACTTTTTGTCGCGCTTGCGCTCGGCTTGCAGCTTCTCCCTTCAGAGCCTGAGTCTCATATGAAAGCAGTTCCACCTCCACTCTGTCCAGCCAGGCGCAGAGCTCCTCGTGGGCGCAGTGCAATCGGCTTGCAAGCTGCAGGGCCTGCTCCAGAGTCTTGGCTACATCCGTGCTCAATTTAGTGATGTCTTTGTACCTTGCTTTAATGGCTTCCAATTTATCTTGAATTATTAAAACTTCATCCCCTAAAATTTCAAAGGCATGTTATAGCTCACGAAAGGAAAAAGCGGGCAGAAGAAAGGGTTTCTTCAGATATTATTATATACTGATGAGGTTTTTGTGGGGAGGAGGGACCCTTTAGAAAACATTTTTCTAAAGAAGTTCTGACCCGCCTGGCCAGCATGGCTCAGTGGTTGAGCATCGACCTATGAACCAGGAGATCACAGTTCGATTCCACATCAGGGCGCAGGCCAGGGCTGCAGGCTCCATCCCCAGTATGGAGCGAGCAGGAGGCAGCTGATCAATGATTCTCTTTCATCACTGACTGCTTCTATCTCTCCCTCTCCAGTCCTCTTTGAAATCAATAAAAAAATACTGTAAAACACACACAAAACAACAAGTTCTGACACAAGAAAGGCCTTTTTCTGGGTTTTAACCTTTCCCAGAATGTCTGATAAATCGTAATAGGTCCAGAAATGCAAATACGGAAACTGGAAAGGACCACAGTGCTTTATGGGGAAAATATCACCTTTGTTTCTCTTTGTATGGTGGTTCCAGCTTCAGGCAGAGGAGTTAAAAACGGTCTGGATTCAAATACTGACTTTAGGGCCGAAGAACATTGAATCTGTGGCACGTTTCCTTTCACAAGGTACTTAACCCTTTGCTGGTCACTTATCATTACACGAGGATAAGAATGGAACCTACTTCATAAGATTGTGATGACAATTCAATGAGTTTATATTTGCAGTGTTTAGAACAGTGTCTGGCATATATGTGTGCAAATATTAAAAATAATATACGCATCTGCATGATTCCTGTGTCTCATTTTCAGACACACAGAGAAATTGTGTCATGGGCCTCAGACTTGGAGTTCAAGGCTCTAGATACTAAATGAATTTCTACAACCTGGTACTTGCCCCCAACATGCACACAGGCTGAACTGGATATAGGTCTAGTGAAACTTTCCTGTAGCCAAAGGAATTATTAAAACAAGTAAGGTTATATCTGACTCCTTAGTAAGCTCAAGTGTGAAGGTATGAAACCTGGGTTTAGCCACAGTATGTGTCACTGAATGCAGTCTGTCTTAAAATATTTAAAAAATATATATATCATGTACAGTCTATGTGCTCATCTAGAACAACATCCTTCCGTAAGCGGAAAACCAATGAAATGCCAGCGTCAGCTGCTCTGACCGTCTCCTGTGCCACAGTGCTTTGTGTCATGAGAAATACACTCAACTTCCATTAAGAACTCAAGTGAGATCATGAGAAAAAAAGTGAGATCATATTCCCACCCAACTTGGTCTGTCTTCAAAGCATTCTCCACAATGAAGGCTTGGAGTGGCCCACAAATGCTAAAGTTTTTGTTTTGCCCCATTCCTAAAATAATGTAAAAGCAATGCTAAATGTTGACTCTAATAATTACTTAACTTGAAAGATATCTCACCTGTTGTTTGTTTAAGTAGTTCTAAACCATTTTGTAATGCCTGATCTACATTTTGTTTTCTGAGTAGTATGTCCTCTTGCAGAACCTAAAAGGCAGGTGCCATTTTCATGTGGGGAAAGAAAAATTAAATACACATCAGCATTAGTTAATATTACAGGACTTTAATTAGGTTTATAGATATATATTTGAGTAAACACCCACATTTTCAAATATTCATTATTGTCCCCATGTTTATCCTCCTCTTTCTGTCACTATGGCCCAGGTCACAGGTTAATCTACCACAGCTGACAGCCCTCTCCGTTTCAGAAAATACTTAGGACCCTATGAAATGAGCAATGTGGAGATACTGGAGCACTCATTAATTATGGGTCTTTGCATATGGCAATAAAATAAGTGAAAAGTGAAAAATCGGCTATTGGATACATTCAACCACTTTTTTAAGGTAAGTTCACTAAAAGTAATCTGTATACACAAAGCATTTCTTGAGTATAGTGACACACCTAAATCAAAAAGAAAAGAAAATAATACAGAAATAAGGAAGACTCAGAAAATAATGACAACCAAAATGAAAATAAAATAAAATAAATCAAAATACCAGAAGTTCAGACTGCTGCTCCCAGAGGCCCTCAGTGCTGTAATCCTGGACTGAGAGCTTGCTCAGTTTGCCATGTACTTCATTCAGCCAATTCATCAGCTCCACTTCATCTTCCCCAAAAATCTTAGCATTACACAAGGCCTGCTGGAGGAGCTCAGACCTGCTGTGACTTTTCTCTTGAATCTCAATGTACCACACTTGAGAGGAGTCTAATTTATTCTGCACCATATCTTTATCCTCCCTGGAGCTCAAAACCTTTAAGGACTGGCCAATGCTAATAGCCTGGTGTAAATGTTTACTGTGATTGATGATGTCATCTTCTAAGGCCTAAATAAAGTTTTTAAAAAAAGAGAAACAAAGAAAATGGACAAACAAAAATAAAAACATAAAAAGAATGAAGAGTTGACATTTGAAATGGACTTAATTCACAATGGCTCATAAAAAAATAATACATAACTCAAATTTATGTCATAAAACCAAGAAGGGAATGGAGAACCGAATCTTACTAATGCGTGATGAGTATCTTACTTTGTGCTGTGCCATTTGTTCCTCAAGTTTAGACGCTTGGGTTCCTATGGGCTCACAATTCGCCAGCCGCTTTTCTATGGTTGTAAGCCACTCATTCAGTGGTTCTAAGGTTTCGTGAAATTGTTGTGCTACCACCGAGATACCTTCCAACTGACGATTCCTACAAATGTGCCAAGATAAAGGTCCTTTAGGGATGAAGAATGTGTGAAATATTCAACAAAAATCTTCACTCTCTTGCTTCTGAATTCTGTCCTAAACATTTTTTTTTGTAGAAAATTTCTAGGGCTAAAATTAATATCCCTCACATTTAAACAACATGTTAAAATAGTTCTAGTAAATAAAACTAAAGTTGAACAACAGACCAACCTCAAGTGCCAAATCTTATGAAAGTCTTTAGCAACTTAGTTACAATATTTAAAACAATACTTATAATAATACTTATTAAAATAATAGTAACAATAGTAAAGTTATAACAACGGTATCATCAATAATAATGACAATAAGATATTTATTGGACACATTTTTGTAGGAAAATAGTAGAAAGTATCTCCCATGGGAGCCAGGGCACAGTGTCCTGGGGTATTACAGAGAAGGAATAAACTACTGACATGTACTATAGGTCAACGTGAAACCTGTAACCTCTTCAGGAGCACCTTATTCTAGGTCCTAGAACTACAATTAATTCTACTCCATTATTCAAAGTCAGTCAAATTTTTGTTTCCACCATTTTAGCTCCAAAGGAAGTAGGAATATATGGAAATATTCTATCCAGTGGTTCATCGATTTTCAACCCAAAAAGTCTATGTGGCTACACTTTAATGTAGCTACTATTCAAAAACCGGTCAAGGGAGAGAATGCAGAAATGAAATACAGACATGTTGAGTGCAAAGTGGAGCCATGCTCTAGCTTCTTGGTCTTTGTGTATGTTACAGCACCATTCACCAGCCTAGTTTCCGAGCCAACTCCTACTGCGCCTTTAGAAGACAGCTCAGCTGTCACTTCCCTGCCCCCGGACTATGTTCTTCCTATTACATGCTCCCATGGCACTTTGTATTTTTGCTTTGAAACATTACATTTGTCATTACTTTTCCATTGCTATAAAACCCTGTTAGACTGTACCCTATCCGAGGACACAGTAATCTGTCCAGCTCATCCCTGTAACCCAAGGCCCAGTTCTGTGCCTGATACATAGCAGGCAGGCAATAACTATGTAACAAACAAATGAATAAATTATCCCTGAGAGAAATGTATTTCTTAACCCTCAAGGTGCCGATATATCGGCTTCCCATATTTGCCTTAAAAAGGTCAAGGTGCCGATATATCGGCTCTAGTTTTAAACTAGCTTAAAAATTGTTATTTAATGCAAATTAAGTATTAATCTCTGTTAAACTGATTATGATCTTTGTTTATTCTTTCAAAATGGGAGTGCTTGAATAGTTATATTCTACATAAGGAAAATTACAAAGGACCTGGGAGACCTCAGTCAAGGCATTTGTAATCAGTATCATTGAGCATTTGGGTAAAAGTGGGTTTCAATGAGGGATAGTTCATCAAAAGTAAGAGTACAAAAACTGGATGCAAAAAAAGAGGCTAATTGTTGTGTATGCAGCTCTAAAAAGAAAAGAAAAAGATCCAGAACTGTCTGCATTAGATATAACAAAGGCTTGCATGGGGAGTGTTTGGCCAACAAATTTCACAAATGCTCACGGTGTGAAAAGTACTTTTTTCATATTATGCATTATATCTCATGAACAAATAGGATTATTAGCATCAAATTTGGATATGATAGAGTTAAATATGTAACATTTTATAATATAAGCTTCATTATTCGATAAATGTACAGGTTGTAATAGTTATACTATTTGTAACAAAAATTTGGTGTTTCCATTAAAAAAATTTTTGTACTAAATATTTTTATAAAATTACTTTTTATTTTGAAACATCCAATAAATTTTTAAATAGAAACTATGTTTTCCATTTTCAGTTAAAATTTCAAGATCCTTGACCTAAAAACACACTAACAAAAATTATTTGAAAAAAAGCTTGAAATTTGCTGAAATAAAGCGTAAGCTTTCTGGGCTTGAAAACCAAAAATGGCGTGAAAGCAAAAGGGTTAAAACAATGAGTTGTGATATGTCTGTGATTATAAGACACTACCATTAGAGGAATGAAGAAAGAGGTACCATACACAGCCCTTGCTATCTGTGTTCACATGATAAACATAAGAAAAATGTCTAATAAAAGAGTAATATGCAAATTGACTGTACATCCACTACACACAAGCCACTCCCATCAGCCAATAAGAAGTGACATGCAAATTAACCCCCAACCAAGATGGCTGCTGCCCAAGGCCGAAAAGCCTCGGCCTGAGGCTTTTCGGCCTTGGGCAGGCCAGGGGTGAGCCATCAGTAGGGCATCCCCTGAGGGCTCCCAGTATGTGAGAGGGGACAGGTTTCTGCTGAAGGACCCTCCCACCCCCCAGTGCATGAATTTTGTGCACCAGGCCCCTAGTTACCAAATAAATATCTGTATTAGAGCCATTGCTTCTCTCACAAAAAATCGGAAGTAGTATTTGTTACCTTGTTTCAGCTTTATTAAGCAATGCCTCCCATCTACTATCCAAGAGACTCAGTTGTTTCAAAATTTTTACTTTATCTGCAGGTTCTGCTGTGGCAGCAATTTTTTCTCCTTCTCGTTTGATTACCTCTACAGTAGATTTGCGGTCATCCAACAATCTTTGGAGAAGCTTGAAAGAAAAAAACAAATATAAAAAGTCAAAGGAATAATTGTATCAACATATAGAAAAATCTATTCTAGGCACTTTTGTTATGTGCCCAAAATATATATTTTTAATGAATTTGCATGCAAAAGGATCTGAAAAATAGGATTTTAAGAGTAACTTGTTGAGGTTTGGGAACCAAGATGGCGGCATAGGTAAAACACCTATCTTGCCGTCATACTCAGCAATTTTAATACTACAACTTAACGAAAGAACAAACACCTTCCAGAATCACCAGAAAGCAGGCCGAGTGAAAATTCCACAAATAAAAGTGAAAATAAAAGTGTACCCCTCGGATAGGGTACACACTGTGACTCGGAGGAGCGGCAGTGGACAGCGTTGAAAGATTCGCGCAGAGAGAGGTTTGGAGCGCTTGCCAGCGGAGAGGGCGGGCAGCTGAAAACTGGCCAGTTTTCTCGAACGGGGAGACAAAGACATCCCACTGGACTGATTCTGCAGCTCTGGGCAAAGTCCAGGGAACCCACTATTATACGGGGTGAAAACTGGACAGTGGGAGGGCACACCGAAGCTCGGGTGTGGCAGGGTCTCCCGGCTTGTGGAGAAGGCAGCTTGCGCGAACAGCTCAGCTGCGTGACCGCACAGAGAGTGCTCTGCGACTCGCCCTCTCATTCGGGAAACTGTCAGACTGCTTTGTTTTATGACCCTGGGTGAGTCATTGGGTGTGCAGACTCATTTGGGGAAAGTCTGAATTCCCCGGCAACGGGCAGCCGGTGGAGCTCGGCAGCGGCTCTCTCTCAGAGGTGCTGGCGGCCATTGCCCCCAGCGCAGGGTCCCTGGGGCCACATAGGGCGGAGCTAACGCTGTCTGCTTGGCCCGGAGACTCCGCCCATCCAACCTGAGCACAGCTGAGCTTCACAGACAATTGGCCTGGAGGTCAAGACCTCCAAGTGCTAACAACGATTAACCTGAGCTTAACTTCAGCAAGACTGTGCAGCCCATATCCACCTCAGGTAACCGGGGAGGCTGAGCCACTGTCCCTAGTAGGACGTTTACCACACAAAGCTAATTGACCAACTCAGGGAAGCAGCCACCATGCAGAGACATGGAAAGAAATCAGATGTGAAAGAAATGGAGGGAAAAAAATGACTGGACATGGAATTCAAAACCACGGTTATAGGTTTTTTCAAGAGGCTCCTAGAAAAGGTCGAGGCCTATAAGGAAATAAGCAAGACCGCAAAGGAAATGAATGAGTCCTACAAGGAAATGAAGGAGACCCTCAAGGATATAAAGGAGACTCTCAAGGATATGAAAAAGGACCAACCAGAAATTAAGCATACACTGACTGAAATAAAAAATATTATACAAAGACCTAAAAGTGCTCTGGAGCACCCCAAGAACCAAGTTAAAGATTTGAAATACAAAGAAGCAAAATCCACTCAGCTGAAAAAGCAAGAAACAAAAAGAATCCAAAAAATTGAAGACAGTGTAAGGGGCCTCTGGGACAACCTCAAGCATACCAACATCCGAATTATAGGGGTGCCAGAAAAAGAGAGAGGCCAAGACAATGAAAACCTATTCAAAGAAGTAGTGACTGAAAACTTCCCACACCTGGTGAAAGAAATTGACTTAGGAGTCCAAGAAGCGCACCGAACCCCAATATATAGGAACCCTAAGAGGACCACACCAAGGCACATCATAATTAAAATGCCAAGAGCAAAAGACAAAGAGAGAATATTAAAAGCAGCAAGAGAAAAACAGATGGTTACCTATAAGGGAGCACCCATACGAATGTCAGCTGATTTCTCAACAGAAACTATGCAGGCCAGACGGGAGTGGCAAGAAATATTCAAAGTGATGAACAGCAAGAATCTACAACCAAGATTACTCTATCCAGCAAAGCTATCATGCAGAATTGAAGGTCAGATAAAGTGCTTCGCACACAAGAAAAAGCTAACGGAGTTCATCACCACCAAACCAATATTATATGAAATGCTGAAAGATATTCTTTAAGAAGAGGAAGAAGAAAAAGATAAAAGTGTAAATTAGGAACAACAAATACACATCTATCAACAAATGAATCTAAAAATCAAGTGAATTAATAAGCTGATGAACAGGATAAACTGGTGAATGTAACAGAATCCTGGACATAGAGAGGGAATGGACTGACAACACTTGGGGAGAAAGGGGGTGTGGGAAGTGCAGCAAGAGACTGGACAAAAATCATGAAACTATGGGAGAGGAAAGTGGAGGGGGGTGAGGGCGGAGGGTGGGATGGGTACCAGGTGGAGGAGAACTATAGGGTGAAAAAAAAAAAAGGGAACAATGTAATTAATAAACTGAACAATAAAGATTAAAAAAAATCTAAAAAAAAAAGAGTAACTTGTTTTGCTTAATGACTCATGATGATTAAGGCACTGGGTTAAGGGCTTTTCATGGTGGATAAAACTAATATTGATAAGGCCACCAAACCATTCCTTAATAACTTCAATGTAAAATAATGGGGTAGAAGGTGCTGCTTAACCTAACTCCACTGCACTAACAGTGACAACTTCCCATTGCTGTAATGAAAGAGGAATGTCCTATACATTCAACAATTATCTGTCCCAGTAAGATAAAACAGATTATTACAAGTCATTACTGTTTTCAAAACTTTTTCCGGTGCTAAACAATGCCATACAGGCAGAGAAGGTGAGACACGGACCAAGTTCACAAAGCCAGTGAGGCAAAAGCGGAGGCTCTCGGCTCTTTTTACAGGTGAGGTTTGCTCCTAAAACCCTCCATGAGGATGAAAACCAAACAAGAGCTTTTAAATGTCACTCCTCTCAGGAATAGAGGGTGGGATGTATGAGAACGCTCCAAAGCTGGCTAAATAAGACTAATATTACAGGATTTAGCAGCAGAAGACAAAAATTCAGTTCAATTCTAAGTAAATACTTTAAGAAGCCAGGAATGGAATGTTTTATATAGGTAGGCAGAGCTCAGGGCTCCCTTGCTCTTACCTAAACAAGCAAATATTTCATGAGCAAGGCTATCTACGCTTAGGCACCATGTTAACAAACAACGAGGATGACACCAGGGATACAACACCAACTAGCTCACTATTTCCTTTATCTGATCCTGACTGATAGTTATGGAGTAAAGAAATGGACAGGTGCCCAGAAGTAACAAGCCAGAAGTGCATTCACTCACTTTCATTTTGTAATCAAGACCAACAAAGTAGGAGGTAGAGACACACATTTAGGAAGAAGAAACACAAACTCTCTTGACATAGGTTAGAGTCATTATAAAATCAAAGTCCATTAGGTGGTTTAGGCAGTAAAGAAAACTAGTTAAGTGATTATTTTTCATCAACTTTAATAGCAAAGCCTCTGGCAATTAAGGAAGCCAAATCAGCAAACAGGTTTTGTTGGCTAAGCATCAGTTCAATAACTCTGGGAGAATTACAAAGATTCAAATTAAATTGTGAATGGCAGCAGTTATTTTACATATTATATATTTTGAATATTACATACATTATATACTAGAGACCTGGTGCACGAATTCATTGGGGTCCAGCTGGCCGGCCCCAATCAGGGCAGATTGGGACTGGGCCTGTCAGGAGGAGAAGATGGTGGGAGGTTGGCAGGCCAGCCCACCCAGATTGGGGCCCGATCAGGGCCGGGCTGGCTTGGGGGAGAGGCCGCAAGTGATAGGGGTTGGAGGGCCAACTGGGGGTGAAAGGACCCATGGGGAGGGGCCGTGGGCCAGGTAGCCCCACCCCCCAATGGGGTGGGGGTGCCGTCCGGGGGACAGCAGCTTGGGGAGAGGTTGGAGAGCAGCCGCAGGAGATTGTCTGGCTGACCTCACCTCCCGATCTGGCCAGTTTGCTGGCCACAGTGGGTGTCAGAGTGACCGGTTGTTCTGGTCATTGCAGCATTACATTTGCTGGCTTTTTATATATAGATTATTTTACTACATATTATATATTATACATATTATTCAAAAATCGCATAAATGCAATGTGTTTCCTGTGATGTTTAATTCTTACCTTTAAATCTATTTCTAGTAGGTTAATTTCCCAATACGAAAGTCCAAATTCTGAATATCAAAATTAAATGAAGCTTCTTAATCCATTCCCTTTCTTCTTAAGGTTTCATGCAGGAGAACCCTCATCAATGTGTTGTATTGCAGACCCCTTCCATATGTCCTTTCATGTCATGGCTGACAAGTTAGTACTGAGAATATCATTAAATGCTAACCAGCACCAATGGGAGCACAACTGTATGTGAGATCCCAAATAGACATCACCCCCCTAATGAGTGTGTCTTTCCAACTTGGTCCTTACTGAGTGTCAAAAGACATAGCAGCACATTCCTTAGCATATGTGAATCAAATATTTGCTTCTTCAGTACAGGCTGAAGCTGCCCATATTTACTCTATACTAAAGGCAATTTCATATGACCAACCTAATATATAAGGGATCAGTGATATTTCTGTCCAAAGTCCCCTTCTTCCTCAACTTCTCTCTTCAAAACATACACACACATACACCCTTTACTCTAGCATTTCCTGTCTCTCATTTTTGTTACCACTTTCTAATTTTTATATCTCATGCCCGCTTCACTTATCACTTGCTAACTTACCACAAGTTACTTATTTGGTTTATTGTTTCTCTCTCCCTGTTCTTCCTGTCCCACAAAACCATAAATTCAGTGAGGAAATTTTATCTTTTTTTAATTTGGTGATATATCTCCAACATCCAGAACAATGCCTGATCCAAAGCACCTGGTTCCATAAATACTTGTTAAATGGACTACAAAATGATGTCTAGAACATCAATAACCAGTTAACTAAGATATCCTATTAATATAAATAGGGTTTCGTTATTAATATGGCACAGGTAACACAATTCAAAAGCATCACTGACTTACCTTTTGCTCTTGTATCTGGGCCTTCACCACTTTGAATTCGGCCGATGGTGGCTTCTGATTGGCCACAAGCTCCTCGGTGTCCACCATCCAGCTGAGCAGGGACTCCAAGGCATCCTGGAACCTCCCGCAGTGCAGCAGGGCCTCCTGCAGCTGGGCTGCTCGCTGAGCCACCTGCAAAGTTCCCGATGGTCCCACTTATTTACTAGCTTAATAAAACAATGAAATTGCCTACCGGCCACCACTTTTCATGTTTATCTTCCTCCTGTTTGGTCACAAATTTTCTTTTCCTTTTCATTTAAAATCTACCCAAAGCATAGACAATGGACAAAAAGCCAAGAAGATAAGGCTACCATCATAAACAGTCAATGTAAAAGACAAAATCTTTGTGATTTTGGAAATATCCAATGCATTTATGATTAGCAATGAATGATTGAAATATTTTCAGGCTGCTGAAAGAAACAATGCATTAGTCACTTTTATCATTATCCTTGGTATTCATTTTTTTTTATTTCCTACTGATGCATATGAGTGATAATGATAAAAAAAAAAGACTACGATAAAAAATAAGTATTTTAACAGAGAGAATGAGAATTCTGTTTTGCTAGGGAAAATAACTATAAAGAACCCAATTAAATTCTGCTGGCTCCAAGCTCTGAGTCCTTATTTAATTGACCAGGGCCTTTGTCTTCTAGTAAATGGAATCTCTGGGTCCTACAATATCCTACTGCCCTTCTCATAGATCTCTTTTTTGGGGACTAAAAAAGTAGTTGGCAAGTTATTTTAAGCACTATGGAATATATTTTCATCTGACACTGCATTCCAATTGTGTTCAAAGTGCACTACAATATGAATCCGACTTCAAAGAATGATAAATGTGGTTTTGAGACCTGGTGATGCTTAAGATTTCAACATAGCAAATCTGTATGCGAACAATCAGCATCACCACCAGATAGGCACTGCCATCGAGTAACAATTTTCTGATAATTTATGCCATGTGAGATCTGCTATTGTGTGTCAACATTATGTCCTTAAGATATTAGAGTATTATTTCGCACACGGGTATTTTTTAAAAGGTTGGAATCTCTATCTTATAAGTAAAATAATATTTGCTGTTAATGGTCTATCAGGAGGGTGACAACCCTTAGCCCAGGGCAGATAGGCATAGTTGCTTTCACTCGCACAATGTAAAATTATGTGGTGAAATTAGTTGCTGATATTTGAAAGTTAGAAGATTTCACTAAAAAAGTGAGATCTCCAGGTTCCTTGAAAGCAAATATATTCTTTGGCAACAGTGAGCATAGACCCTTAGAAGGCAATGCTTTGCTGGATCTAAGTGGTTACTATACCTTTAAAGGTGCATGAGGTCTCTCAACACAGGACGTGTCATGGACCACCTGCCATTACATCTGCACTATTGTGCCTCTATCAAAGTCAGGATAATGGCAGGGAGAAGCCCTGTTTCCTCCAGCTGGCTCCTTTCGTTTATGCTTCTTAACAAGCCCTGTAGGCATTGGTGTTTGGCCATCCAGTTTACAGCAATATAAAAAAGTGGACATGTTTAGGGAAGTCTGGCTACTGTAAATATGACCTGTGGTCACAACAAATGCTAGTGAATGATAACAAACAGAAAGGACAGCGAGGGGGAAGGCAAAGTTACCTTTTTATTGAGAGTCTTCCACCTGGCATTGACATCGTCCAGGTCCTGCTCCAAACCTTGGGTGCTGGTGCTGTTAGCAGCACTCTGAATAAGGCCCTGGCCCAACCAGTTTACATCTTGCTGTTTAACCTGTAAAGGTTCAATCTCTTCTTTTTGGAATACCTGCAGTTGGAAGAGCAATAATCATATATATGAATTATGAATTATATGACCTAATAACCACCAAATATAAACATTTATTCAGTGATCAAGTATCAATCATTAGAGATAAAGATAATTTCTGTTGCATATTCATATCATAACAACCTTATTAATAAGAGTCATGAATACAAAATAATAGTCTAAGTGCATTTAATCAGATTACCTATAAACCCAAGAAAACAGTGTATGTCCTCTCTTTATTGTTTCATCATCATAGCACTAGAAATTTCCTATCATTTTAATTTAACTTTAGTATAAAAATGTATGAAAAATGCTAATGAACAAAATGATAACATGGGTCCAAGATGAACCCATTTACTGGGCAAAGGCTCTTACAGGTTCTTCTAAGAATGCCTGCTGTTACCTGGCATTAAAGTTTGATGAATCACTGACATGATAATGAAGTGAGCCAAAATGCTAATCTATGACTTGCCAGATGGGCCAAAACACAGGGATAGGAAAAGAAAAAATGGCTTAGGCAAGCACTACAATAGTATGTATCCCTAAACATCTAGCCCCCTCAATGTCTATCAAGAGACCAACGGGCTTACAAGAGGCATGTAGACCTCTCCCCTGATCCTGATCAGACATATCACCAGCACAGCAACTGTGCTTACGCTTTGGTCACTGTCTCCCCTGTCAGCAGCTTTCCAGAACTGACCCCCAAATCCCACTCCTCCTCCCATCCAACTTATGGTCCCTGGTCGCCTGCCTGTAACTGTCCAAAGAACTAATGTGTTGCAAAATGCAAGCTCCATGAAAGCAGAAAGTTCTCTTTTCCTTATAATAGTTTCATGCCCTGGACCTCCCATAGTACCTAACATGCAATATTGTGCATGATGATTATTTGCCAAATAAACATCAGTATAGAAAAATAATATTATATCTTGGATGAATGATATCAACCCCTAAACAGAACATGATTAGCAATGAATGACTGAAATATTTTCAGGGGTAGATCAACATTTTCATAGACAATATAAATGTTTTTTTAATACAGGAGTTAAAGGATGTCATAAAGTAAGTTAATTTAACTCAGAAAGGAAAGATTCAGCTAAGATATTAAGGTTAAGACAAGGTTTGGGGTTCTGAGCTGTTATACTATAGGGCATTATACAAAAATATCAATAGCCCAAGGGAACAACCAGTTAAGTAGAACATATGAAACATAGCAAAGGCAAATATCGAAACAAAACTTAAGATGAAATTCAGGCACAGTGTACAAAACAATTTTGAATGATGCAAAGGCTGCAGGAGACAAACTCTCCACACTCTGGCCAAGGCCCCAAAAGCAGGCTACTTCCGTGTTATTGTGTGAATGAGCACATTAAGGAACAGCAAACAAATAAATGATCATTTCCTCTAGAGTTCCCCTCCTATATAGACAATTTCCACACTGGAGAACTGTTTCTATTTAACAATACCATATTCACATAATCAAACAAATTATAAGAATTCCCCAACTCACTGAGGAGCAAAAACACAAGCTTTTGTAAGTTTTTCAAAGGCATAAATTTCCTTAATAAGGCAATGGAAAGTTGAGACAAGGTGGTAAAAATAGAGTTTGGGGCGGTATTATGATTCTATTTCTTTTCCATACCACTTTCTAAGTTACTACTTCTATGAATCACTGTGGAAATGTTTTACTACACACACACACACACACACACACACACACACCAGGAGGAAGGACTGCGATATTCTTATATAAGGATTCAGGGAAAAGTTCTATTCTCCCTCTCAGATAATTTCCAGGACAAAAAAAAAGTGCACCCTAATATAATGTTGCAGTAAATTGTCTTAATCTCTTTCCTACCTTGGTTTTAAAGAAATTAATTTTAGAGTTGCATATCACAGTAGATCTAGGTGAGTCTGTGGTAATTTTCTGAAGTACTACAAAAAATATTAAAGGTTATAAAAGTTAACTACTAAAGAATCTATGTACTCTTAAGAGCTTTATTACTTTCTACAAATAAACTGCAAGATTCTTTATATAAAAATGTACTTAGCCAAGCTTTTACACTAGCATGTCATTTAAAGCATGCCCTAGGAAAGGGCATCGCTGACTCCAGCAATTATTTCATGGACTGAGAAGAGAAACTTTCCTGAAATTGTCCAAATCCCTTATCTCTAAGTGGTAGCAAAATACTTACCAAGGGAGACTTTCTCCCTAATCTAGTCCATAAGCACACACAGAGAGAAGCTTAAAATAAAATAAAATTACCTCTGAGGCAAAGTTTACCAGAAGAGCTTAGAAAAACTTCCAAAATAACTGAACTTCAGTCTAAGTGGGAAGAAAAAAATTACAGGCCTGACAAACAGCCTCTGCTTATTACGTGGCTGCCCCCTTCACTTTCTTCCCTCATTCACCACTCACAAAAAGTCAGGCGCTGGCTACCGGGGCTGCAGACTACAGCACCATGTAACTATCTGCTTCCACATGCAGAGCGAGCGAGAGAAAACTTGCCGCACATTTTAAAACGTCCTTAATTGGAGTGGAGTACTTCGCAGACCACAACAATATAATATTGTGTTTGTACCTTCATGACTAAGCCTGTTCAAGCTTAATAAATCCAGTGTAACTGCCCCTCGATGGCAGTCTCTTAAACCACAATTTGTGTAAAAGCTGAACGTTCACATAAATTCACAGTGGAGGCGTTCTAAGTGATGGCACACGGCCACCAGCTGCACAACCAATAGCAGGACTCTTGACAGCTGGGAAGAATCATTCCCCAAACCCCCACCTAATTAGTTTGCTGTAATGATCAACTTATCAATACCTGGCATCTCGTAGGGCACTGGTCACCCCCACCCCCAGATGCAACCCCGGCAACCGCTTGAGAACAGAAGCACAAAATCTGGCAGGGCCGGGAGTCCCGTTTCCATGAGTTACCTGAACTGACTGAAAGCCATTACAGACTGTGTCCAATACTCCTGCCCGGGCCCTGGTTCTTCTGGGAACTTTCTTTCTTGCTGCTCTGAATTTCGGGGAGCACTGCATATGGGCCACCTCCATCTCCTGGGCAGAAAGAGGGGCCTCCACTTCCTCTTTAGGCGCAGGGTTCGATTCTTCTGAATCGCATCGTGTTAACAGTGTCACCTTTTCTTCTAAGCTTCTGCTACCACCATCTACGTGATTTCCCCCAAAATCTAAATGAGAGAGCCCCGAATCCTCAGGAGAATCTGCCATACGTCCCCTGCTTTCTGCTGTGATCTGGTATTCTCCCGGTCCATATGTTTTCCCTTCTCCTCCTGGGTTAGAGATACACTCGTTTTCTCCATCTCTAATTGATGGGTCACACTTCACAGTGGTCTCTTCCCAATCATTCTGCAGGCAGCAGTTTTCCCTCTGGACCTCCTTCGGACCACTCACACTAGTTGTTTCCTCCAGTGGAGAAACACCATGTAAAATCATTCTGAAGTTCTCATCAGGGCGAGCACTTCTACAGGAAAGCAACGGGACTTTCTGTTCGTTAATGGAATGGGCAGGAAGCAACGGCGCATGTTGTTCTGCTACATGTATATCTTCGGCAGAAGACAAGCTTCTAATTTGTGACTGGTCTCCAGTTAAAATGGCCTGTTTTTCTTCCCTCTCGGCTGGAGGGCTGCATAAACCAGAGTCGTCCTCCTCTGACGTGAGGGAATTAGTTCCCCACCTGCACTTGCTGGCCTTGCTCACAGCCTGGGACACATCAGTAGGTTCAACAAAGGAGCTTTCACTTTTGTTTGCATAATCCATAAAATTGGCTGGGACAAACATGCGCCATGACCGTCTGTGCTCTTTCTTTTCTGCGTGAGATTTGGCTTTGGGTAATCCTGTGGTTCGGATGACGTCGCTATTGAGTTTGAGCGCGTCGAAGATCATCTTTTCATCCAGGGTGTGAGCTTCCCGACCTCTCAGCTCAAACACGTTGGAAGGAGCCAGGGCACCGTTGGAGCATAAAGAACTAACATCCAGTGTCCTGTGACTGTAGGGTAAAGTCCGATCTCCAAAATGCCTGGAAGCCAGGCTGCCTTTTGAACCCGAGTCTATCTGTTCATTTAGTCTAACAGTGTCATAGATCGACCGCTGTGGGACATAACAGTCTTCGATATTCAGGTCCTCCTCCTCTTCGCCCTTCCCTACACATGGGGGATTCTGACGTAAACAGTCTGGTCTGCTGAGTGGCTTCCCCATTTTGCAGAAAGTTAAAAGCAAATATTGCAGCTCTTGAAACAGAAATTAAGAAATAAGGCAAAGCATATTTTGACAAAGAATACCTCTGCACAGAACTATACAGTGTCTCTAGCATAAAGACACATGCTCAAATAATATGTCATAATCTATGAGGTGTTTAAGGTCATCGTCAGTGCATCAGTCTAAATGCAACTATCCTTGTATCTGGTAGTTTTTAGAATGACTCTAAATAAAGTGCATCAAGAACACAGAGCAGAAACCTCCCTAACCTCCCTAACCTCCAGCCCCCAAAGTTCCTTTTCACATACTCCAAAACACAGAAAAACAACAACAAACACACACTGAACAGTGGCTCAAACAGTCAGCACATTCCATTGTCAGTTCATTTCCCTTTTTAGTCTAATTTTGCATCCGAGATTTCCAGATTAAAATTTCCAAGGGAGCAAGCATTTTAACAGGCTGAATGCTAATGCAGGCAGAGCTCTGGTTAACTGTGATCCACTTAAAGATGGCTTACAAAACTTCATCTCCTGTATAAATAAACCATGCTCCAGAAACTTAAAAGACAAACACAGGGACCACGTAATTGTCAGACCAAGGCACAGAACAGATCTTCACAGGAAAATCAGTCTAATGTTGTAAGAAAGTTAAAATTTTCTTTTGCCTTTTTTTTGGGGGGGTGGGGGGGTGGGGGGGTGGGGGGGGGAGTAGCTATAAATAATCTGGATTCAAACGGCAGTTTTTCTTCCCATATTAAGCTTCTTTGAGGCTAGTCAGAACTACCCAAAGGAGGGGGTAAAAAATTCGACTTTTGGACAGCCTGGCCAGTACAACAATCCAGGAACTGTTTAAATAGTTTAGAAAGCATGGTGTTCTAGAAACTCTCCTTTAAAAAAAAAAAAAAAGCCAGTTTCCAGAGTCTTATCTGATCCTCCTTAAGAAGGCTTATTCCACCTGAGGCAGTTGCAGCAAAGAAGAGTTTCCTCTAAGGCACAGGCAGCGTCCTCCACATTCCGGCTGGAACCCCAGTCCTCTAGCCTTTGAAACTGACCGAGTGCGGCCACAGTCTGCCTCTCATTTTAGCTACAGCTGGAGAGAGGCAGAGGTGTCGGCGGCGGAGGCAGAAAAGGAACCCCAGCGGGGAGCCCCGGCGCTGTCCCCAGTCCCCAGCTCCTCACGGCAGCAGGGCCCCCGGCGGGGCAGGCATCCTCCGGAGCCAGGGCGCTCCCACGATCGTGCTCGCTCTCTTTAGGCAGCATCGGCTCCGTCCCTTCGCCGGGTCCCTTGGCCGCCGAGCGCTCCGGACGCGCAGCTCCGTCGCTCCTCCGCCGCCGGCTGCTAAGCCCTCCCGCGCCTGAACTTCGCAGTCATCGCTTCTCGGACTCCTCGCCTCTCCTCTCCTCCGAGCAGGGTGAGCTGTTTCAGGGGGAGGAACCTAGAGGCCGAGCGGCTGCAGCGCAACAGCTTGCTGGTGACATCAGCGCAAATCAGACCCGCCGGGGAGAGGGGCAGAGCGGGTTCAGAATCGCCCCACGCGCACCACCTAGTTCAAAAGAGGGAGGGCTTGGCGAGGTTGAACTTGACGATGGGAGCTCCGCGGGGAGAAGAACTGTGAACGTCCGGTGCTCATTTGAATATTAAATGGGTTGAAAAAGAGCTAACCGGTTCCTACCCTTCTGCCGAAACCACTCCCTCACTCTGTTGCAGACGCTGTGTTAGTATCTGCCTGTGCAAAGTGCGGATCACTTTGAAGTCGAGTGTTGTGTCATTCCTTTTTCAAGCCCAAGTTCAAGTCTAACCGTTCTCCGGAGTAAATTATCCCTATGGCAGGGTGCCCTGAGCACCGCTGACATGAATATTAGTAGTTACTAATAACCATGCAGCCCTCTTGAGGTTAACAGATCAAGGGCAGTAAGTGACTCCAGATATTTCATAAACAAAATCACATGCACAGATTTTTATCTACTGAACAAACACGCTCTTAAAATGCTGTTTGGAAAATAAATTCAGCAAACCAGGCCATAGCCCCGGGGGCGGAGGATTAATACTCTTATTTAGGTGAAATAAAATCTACCCATCCTTTATTTTACAAAATAAGCAACACTGCCAGATTAGCAGGTAGAGTAATACGCGAGGGCAGACTATCTTTTCTCAGTCTCACAAGTTAGTAAATTTGAACATAAAACTGCACTGATCCCAAGTGAAGAAGGCAGCTCTGATTATGTTTTCTCATAATCTTACAGAAAAGAGATCGGACAGAACTTTTGTTCCTTTACTGAGAAAACAATTCCAAAACTATTTTTGCAAACCTAAAAGTTAAATATGTTTTTAAAAATCTATGCATAACCAGACTCTGTAAGTAACACACCTATTCAACAATAATTAGATACAAGTCAGAATGTGGTCATCAAGTTGAAAACATATATAAAAATACCCATCAATATCACACTATCAATTCAATGCCCATTTTTCATAAACAAGAAGGGAAACATGTCAACAAGCACTAGATCCTGTGGTGTTAAGCGCACCCAGGCTGCTCTGAGGTGCTGACAATGAGAAAAAGAAAAGCATGCACACATATTACCAGGCCTGAGCAGTGGGCTGAGCACTAGGCCGGCAGTTAAGAGAGACTAAGTTACTCCTAATTGCCACTGTCTTCTTTCTTGTTGTTAATCCTTACCTGAGGATATATTGCCCCTAGATTGAACCTGACGTCCAGGTACATGCCCTTGACCAGGAATCAAACTGGTGACATTTTGATTCGAGGGCCAACACTCTAAACATGGAGCCACAACAGACAGGGCCCACGGGCCACGATCTTGACAGGTAAGCCTAAAAAGCTACTTATTCACGGCAATATTAATGCAGTAGTGAAGTTTCAATGAAATGTGAATGAGTGCCTTTCTCCAAATATTCTGAGATACTCAGAACTTCTCATAAGAATGGCCCTAGTTCAGTCTACTTTATACTCTAACTCTGAATCATTAGTACAATAAAAAGATCAACATGTAACCTCACATTTGAGGTGGACAGTACATTTTAAAAAGTACAAAGGCAATTCATTCATAAGTTCAACTATTCATCAAACAGTGCTCACTATCTGCCAAACTTCATGGCCAGCACTGGCAAAACACTGGAACACAGAGATGAAGCAACACTGTCCTTACAATGGAAAATATGAATGACAGAATGCAGTTTGGAAGTAGGGAGTGCCATGAAAAATATCCTCTAGTAACTAGAATCTAGTTGATTATGTTTAAGTATATGCTATTTACTGAACAACTAAGTTCCTATTTATTAAACTGATTTTGACTAATTCTATAAATGATAAACCTAATACATTCTGATTCAAGTTAAAATTTGCACTATTATACTGATATTTATGACAATAGCACACACACACACACATACACACACACACACACACACACACAGAGAGAGAGAGATATGTTATTACTTGAAACCATATTCAAAAGACATAACTAGATAATATGAAAGAACTTATATTTAGAACAGAACTAGACTGATTTACCTTTTCTTCCCAAATTTGGTATACACAGCTACTTTAAATATTATTGTATCTGATGTTAATAAAATCAAGATATAATAAATTGTGTTCATTATTAATCCTGATAGCTAGATCTCTCACATTTTCATAAGAGAAATACACAATGAGTAAAATGACCAAAGTTTTTCTGAAAAACCGTCAACACTATTATTTCATACAATGTTAAATTTTCTCAATACATTACTTACTTTACATAGCCTACTAGATGGGATCTAGCTAAAGTATCTTCCGAAGGAAGATGATCTTGGAAAAGTACACAAATACTAATTAAATTATAATCAAAAACAGAGTATTTGCTCATTTTTATATTTCCAAAGTTAAGTTAAATCTTTTAAAAAGGAAAAATCTCACCACTAAGTACAACATTCTACTTCACAGAAAAGTAAAAAGGCTAATTTTATCAACTGGATCATGTAAGTTTTAGAGCCGAAAGCGTGGAGTTATTGAGAAATTTGGTGTGCAATAAGGGGGAAAAGGTTTGTGTGAATAAATGCAACATTATTCATGAAAAGTGACAAAAGTATCCTCCTGGCAGTAGCTCCTGAAATCTGGATTAGAAGCAAAATAAGAGATAATCTGTGTGCTTCTGGCGTGAGTATAAAAATAGGCCTTAATAAAAATAGTCCTTAATAAAAAATAGCAACAATTTCTCTTATTCTTTCTAAACCTAATAGGCCATTTGCTAATGAAAACTGAAAGCATCCTATATGTTTAGTTTTCAAACTAGTACACTTCCTCACAAATGGCTAAAAGGATTTACAAAGATAATCATCAGATGAATATACAATACAATAGCTGCTTATTTCAGTGGAAAATGTTTATATTTTATAGAAAGTAGGCTATTTAGATTCCATCACAAAAGCAAACAAATTCAGAAACTCTTAATGAATTCATTGTCTGATCTTGATGGAAAATAACCTATATAATAAAAGGATAATATGCAAATCATCCCCTTGACCAGGAATTTGACCTGGAGTTCAATGGGGAGTTTGGCCAGGGGGTGGGGCTGGCAGGCTAACCACCCATGGTCCCTCCACCTGGTCAGCCCTGCCCCCAATCAGTTGCCCCATCAGAGGCAGAGCCAGCCCACTAACCCCGTATGGTCCCTCTTCCTGACTGGCCCTGACCCAGATCAACCCCCCACCCTGACCTGGTGCGGGATTAGACAACTAACTGCCCATGGCCCCTCCCCCTTGAGGGCCCAGCCTGATCAGCCCGGATGCCACCCATACACAAATTTGTACACTGGGCCTCTAGTCCTATATAATAAAAGGCTAATATGCAAATTGTCCCCATGGATGGGAGTTCAACCAACTGGGAGTTAGATGTGCACTGACCACCAGCGGGGGTGGCATGAAAAAAGGGAAGGCCCCAGCTAGCAGCTGGGGAAGGGAGGCCCCAACCGGCAGCTGCTAGGACCCTACCCATGCACAAATTTTGGGCACTGGGCCTCTAGTCTTTAATAAGCACTTGCTATTATCCCTGTAAGTTACTATAATACTACTAAGACTATGTTTTCCTCCCATCTTCAGAGATGGTGGATATAAAATTTCTGTCTATAACACAAAATAATTCTATATGTAAATACTAGAAGCCTGGTGCACGAAATTTGTGCACAGGGGGCAGGGGATGTCCCTCAGCCCAGCCTCTACCCTCTCCAACTGGGACCCCTTGACATCCTTCTCACAATCCAGGACAGCTGGCTCCAAACTGCTCACCCTGCCTGCCTCCCTGATTGCCCCTAACCACTTCTGCCTGTCAGCTTGATCACCCCTTAACCACTACCTTGCCAGCCTAACTGATGTCTAACTGCTCCCCTGCCAGCCTGCTTGCCCCCAACTGCCCTCCCTTGCAGGTCTGGTTCCTCCCAATTGCCCTCCCCTGCTGTTCTGATCGCCCCCAACTGCCCTCTCTTGAGAGCCTGGAACCTCCCTATGGCCTTCCCCTGCTGGCTATCTTGTGGTGGCCATCTTGTGTCCACATGGGGGCAGGATCTTTGACCACATGGGGGCAGCCCTCTTGTGTGTTGGAGTGATGGTCAATCTGTAAATTACTCTTTTATTAAATAGGGTAGAGGCCTGGTGCATGGGTGGGGGCCAGCTGGTTTGCCCTGAAGAGTGTCCCGGATCAGGGTGGGGGTTCCCTTGGGGCATGGGGTGGCCTGGGCGAGGAACCAGTGGTGGTTTGCAGGCCAGCCACACCCCGCAGTGACCCAAGCGGAGGCCCTGGGATCTGGGATTAATTTATGTTCTGCAATTGAAACTTTGTAGCCTAGAGCAGAGCCAAGCCTTCTGCTTGCTCTGAGGCGACAGCCATTTCTGTTTGGGTTTATTTAAATTCTATAATTGAAACTTTGTAGCCTAGAGTGGAGGCCTAGGCACTAGGGTTGCAGAAGCTTGGCTTCCTCCATTGCCTGGGCAACTCTACCCTCTGCTCTCCCCAGCTCCGTGGCTGCTGCCATTTCTGTTGGGATTATGTATCTTTCATAATTGAAATTTTGTAGCATTGAGTGAAGCCTAGGCCAGCAAGGGCAAGTGGAAAGCTTGGCTTCCTCATTGCCAAGGAAACCCAAGTCTCCCTCCTGCTATCAGTGGCCGCAGCCATCTTGGTTGGGATATATTTGCATAATTTGTTCCTGATTGGCTGATGGGCATGGCTTGATCAGAGGTATAGTAAATTTGCATATTACTCTTTATTAAATAGGATTATTAATTAAAATATATGCACATATGCATATATAACTTCTAAAAGTTGATTTTTAAAAAGCCATCCAGCAAACAAAACCAAAATACATGTTAATGATCCCATTTAATTTCCTTCAGATTAACAAAAACAGAATCTGAAAACACTTTTCATACTAAAATACTGACAAAAGAAATAAGTAATCTTGAAACTAACACAGAACAGGATGTGAGCACAGACATTTTCTCTGCTATCCTGGTTCTTGCACATCGCCACAAGCTTTTTACTTCATTTACAATCCCAGCATTTAGCTACCCTGTGCTCTTATTTCATGAATGAGTAGAGACCTACATAAATATTTTTAAAAAAACCACTATCAAATTAATAACAAAGCAAGTTCTTCCCTGTCCCTCTCACACGCACAGACATAGACACGCCTTTAAGCTACTTTCCACATTAGTTAAATAAATTTTGTAAGTATCCTTATTATCTAAGGGAGGCCTGTGACAATGACAGTAGGTAACAGAGTTGGATGCTTTTTAGGGGATCACTTTCCATTGGTAATACAGGATTATCCTGTTAACAACAACTAAAAAAAAAAAAAAAAACATTTTAGAAAATCCTGTTATAACTCTGGCTGGAACTGCCCTTAGAACCACCTGTTTTCATGCCCCATTGTTAAATTAAGTAAAAGAAGTTAAGAGAGGCTGAGAAATAGAGAGTCGCAGCATTAATTAGCAGCAAGCATGGAAAGAGAATGAACCCACGATGCCGGGTGTCCTTTGGACAACACTTTCGGAGCAGTGTGAGATAATCCCGTGTGAACAGGAAAGAGGGCACCCATCTGTTATGTCTATGCTGTGCAGGTGACGATATGAGGCATTACTAACACTATGGAGAGGACTGGCTCCAACTCCTAGTAGCTTCGTGTGGTCTATGCTTCGGTGGGGCTTCTCTCAGCCCAACACCGTGATATTCCTTCTCAGAATCTCATGTGCCTCTTTGATGTAGCTGATTAAATAATGTGACCTTCCTCTAAAGCCCAGGTATCAAATTACAGTTTCTGTAGGAAACATATTTTCACCTTTAAAAATAACATAGGGAGGTATCACCCAGCTACCTTGCTAATATGCTCTCATTAACAAAAAAATACAGCCAAGAAAGAATCCCACCCCCCCAACAGAAACCTCTTCTGCAATAGCTCTATTTAATTTCCCCCTGCTCTCAACAAAAATGGAGAGCAATTTATCATGGGCCTCCCTGTATGTAACAATATGGGCACACTTTAAAACCGCTATTAAAGCATTCTTTGGACAGTTTTATCTTTAAAAATATGGTGATATCACAGAGGTTGTTTAAGATCATTTAGTAAGTGTCTTTAAAAGCGATCTGCATTTCAGCAAAAGTATTTACAAACAGTGCTGAAACTACCAGGCTTCTCCACCTCATGATGCCTGGCATTTTAGTTCACCCAGAATTCAAGTGATGCTGCCGGGGTTAGACAGTGTCTTCACCTGGACCAGAGAAAATTTATTACAGCTCAATTAGGCATGTGTTCTGGTCTTTGTGGTTTCAACTTGGCTTCAAAAATTCTCTGCACTGTGTAATGCTATTTTCATTTTGGGGAAAAAAAAATCTCCAGCTCAGACAGACTTGTACCAGCGATGTGTTTTTATGTGGGGACAAAATGAATTGCTGTTGGGGCAGAAATAAACAGTAAGCAGGTTCTGAGTTAAGACTTTCTAGCCTGGCCTAGATAGATGTGGGGAGGGGTATATATTTAGCTTCAATGTGACAGTACATGTGTGGTAAAACATCAAGTTTCTTTGATCTTCATTGAAATTAAATCAAATCAATATGGTGATAATGATTACTTCATGATAATGAGAAAGTCTGATTGGCTGTTGATGACATCATAAGAATTGCCAGAATGTGTTCCTTGTATAGAGTTGGTTACATATGTCTTTGATAAATAAAAAATGTGGAAACATTAATATTATTTAATAATGTAGTTTCTATTTGAAGATAATCTTGACCTAGGAGTTTTCAACAGGAGGTAGGGATAAGTGGAACACCAAAGGACTTTTAAACTTTCTGCCTCAGAATTTATGAAAGTGTGCACAGAATCTAATGTAATAAGAACAAAATATAAATAGGAAGATGGTACTATGAGTTATTAACAGTAACAGAAAACACCTCGCACATCACACATTTTAGTCCAATGACTAATACTTAGAAGTAGAAAAACGTATGGTAAACAGAACTTACACAATCAAAATAGTTTAATAACTTGAAGCTAACTCAAAAGGTAACACCAATCTATTTTTGACACTTGGAATAGTTTTCACTGTCAGTGAGTTAGGACATGTGGTTCAGAATAGCATTCATTTTTAATCATTATGTCTGGGTTGGTATCTTAAACATGAATTAATTTTGTCCTTTCAAGGATATTAACTGTTATTTCTTAGGTTAAGACTGTGGGAGGGAGATAATGGTAGCTGAGAAAGTCTGTCCTACCTACTTTAAATAACCCATTAAGTTCCTAGCGAATAAAAGGCACTCCATACTGAGTAACTGGGTAATAGCTATTACGTTTTAGTCCAACTCTAAAGGAAGTTTATTTTATATTATTAAAAATTATTATAAGATTTTATCTGTGGCATTAGGCGAGGCTAAATCTACCAAAAAAAGAGTAATGGCAAAGAGGAATATATTTTAAAGTCTAAAAAAAAATAGACTTTAAAAACCCAGTACCTTCAGTGCTTTTCTGTTCTATTTTTAGAAATTAGAATAACTAGTACTTGCTATTTTTAAGGAAACTATTGGTTTTTCATTCAATACAAATCATTCCACTTAATGTCTATGCCCAAGAGTAATTAAGATCTGAATTGTAAACTAATTTATCACTTAAGATATAATCACCAAGACAATCAAAGGTCTGATTTCTCCTGATGATGGTAATCATCACCATCACCATCACGGCATCTACATATCAATTTCTAAGACAATTTCATACATATTTAGCCTGTGATAAAATGCATTCCTCCAGTGGATGTTTCTGGTGCTTTGGATTAAATGAACAATGGCTGGTTACTCAGGCCCTGAATTAGGTTACAGACAAATCAGATGTGCAATGTGATAAACATCCAGGCTCTCACGCTCACCACATGCGTGACCTTGGGCAAGTCACAGAACCTCTCTGGGTCTCAACTTCCTTAGAATAAAATGGGGATAATAAAGCACCCACCTCTCCTGACTGTTAACAAGATTAAAGAGAATTTAGAAAAAGGCTTGACCCATAAGTATGAACTATTGTCAATGCTCCTTTTCTAAAGAGCATGCAGGCCCCTGTACACACACACACACACACACACACACACACACAAACAGAATTAGTGAATGTATAAATCACCACATTATTTACCATAATAATACTCTTTTTTACATTAGTTTGTTTTGTTAATCCTCACCCCAGGATATTTTTTCCATTAATTTTTTTTTTTTTAAGAGAGAGTGGGAGGAAGAGGGGAGAGAGATAGAGCTAAAACATTGGTGTGAGAGAGACTCATCAACTGGTTGTCTACTGCACATGCTCCCAGTGGGGGCCAGGAATCAAATCTGCAACCCAGGTACCAGCCCTTGACTGGGAGTCGAACCCACGACCTTTTGGTGCACAGGCCAATGCTCTACCACTGAGGCACACTGGCCAGGGCACTGGACTATATTAAATGCAGATGATCTCTCCACTTGGAAACTTTAGTTGAATCACTGGGTTTCAAGACATTGGTGGTATATCATTATATTCTTTATTACCGAATGCCATTAAAACCAATCAACTCCCTCCGAAGATACCAGAGAACAGACTGACGTAGAACCCTAAGTGGTTTATTTTTCTTCACATTCGAATACAACAATCTCTGTAACCATTGACGGTAATGATGCTAAATTTAGTACTTTTCCATTTGCAAAACACTTCCAGCGCAATGGTGAGAGGACTCCTGTTTCTTACTTTCAAAAGAATTCTCTCATGGAGAGCCACTTTTCCCACTGTGCTCAGGCACCAGCTCCATTATTTTTGCCCATTTTCCTTACAGATAGTTTAAGTAGTGGAGAGAAATGAAGAAACTCATTTGTTTGTTTTTCAATACAAATTTATAGAAAATCTAGAGAAATGAAAATGTTTCACAAAGGCACTAAACATGCTTAAGTTTCCTTAGTAAAAAGACAGCATGGTTACTGTCATTTATGCTTTCAAGTGTTGTCTGAGTTCTACAGAAAAGCCTGAAGCTCTCTCGGAGGAAAACTCACCCTTCCTCAAACTCTCCCCAGGCTCAGAGGCAGCAACTGCCACAAAGCTTGGCTTTTCCCAAACAGAATCCTCTCGTATGAAGTCTCTGTGTTGCAAATCAGAAATATGGAAGATTGATGGGGTAATGAAGAAACTAAAGTCAACAGTAGATCATTTCCTTCACTTTAAGAATCAAGATCTAAATACAGAATCACAGATGTTTAAGCCCTGAAGGTTCTGGGCTTCTAAGGCTCTTTATATACAGCAAATAAACATAATAGTGAGGAGGAGGAGGAGGAGGAGGAGGAGGAGGAGGGGGAGGAGGAGGAGGGGGAGGGGAGGGGGGGGAGGGGGAGGAGGAGGAGGAAGTAAGGGAAGGAGAAGAGGAAAAGGAAAAAATGAAGTTATTCTGAAGTTTTCAAAAGTTAGTCACCTTGATACTGTTGTTCAGGATGAGCAGGGAAACGCTATGTCAAATACAACAGCAGAGAATTTGGAAGTCCACTTCATTTACATTCATTTCTCATGGGAAACAATTTGGGTTTTCCAAATTGTCTTTATTTGGTCTTATTTTACCCTTTGTGTGCTAACCGTGGGGCTTACCTCCACACTAGTCCCTACCAGAAAGTAAGACACACCTCATCAACAGGACAGGGCCCGTGCCCACACCACTGGTTCAGGAGTCCCATGCAGCAAATGCTTGATGTTTCAGACCTTCTCCGTGCAGGGATGAACATAGCTTTGCCCCCTGGAGAGATGCAACTTCTGTTGCTTCTTATCATAAACTAGTGGCCCGGTGCATGAAATTTGTGCATGGAAGAAGGGGGGGGGGGGATTCCCTCAGCCCAGCCTGCACCCTCTCCAATCTGGGACACCTCAGGCCTCTGGCTCCTAACCATTCACCTTCCTGCCAGCCTGATCCCCCTGACTGCTCTCTTCTGACAGCCTGTTTGCCCTAACTGCTCTCCGCTGCTGGCCTGGTCCCCCTAACTGCTCTCCCCTGCTTGCCTGATTGCCTCTAACCTCCTCTGCCTTGGCCCCACCAACACGGCTTTGTCGGGAAGGATGTCTAGAAGGACATCTGGAAGGTCGCCAGGAAGATGTTCAGTCTAATTAGCATATTACCCTTTCATCAGCATAGATGCTACCTTGTCCTAAAAATGCAGGTTGTTCCCAGGTTTTCCTGTCATGGAAGGGGAGCCCGCAGTAGCATCCTGGGTTCTGATCAGGGCTTAAGTGCTTGTGCTTTATCTCAGCAGATGTGATTCCTAGAAGAAGACTCTTAGTTATACCTTGAACATTTCTATCAAATTTGCCAAGTCATCCTCCAAAAATGTCAAACCACTTTAAACTCCCACCATCAACCATGCGTGTGCCCTCCATCCCACTTTGATGCCAATCATTGATTTCTCCCTAGAAGCTTCCCTCCCGTCAGCTGGGAACGCTTGATACTTGAGCCAACCTCATTGTTCAGCTGGGGACTTGATTTCCTGAGATAGAATTATGAAGAAAAATAGTTTTCCTCAACCTTTCTGAGTTCTTAGTGGAGGTCCTTGTAATGAAAGACAGATCGCCAAGAGAAAAACAAAAGTTCATTAACATGTGTACCTCATGTGTATGTAGGAGATCTCAGGGAAAAATGAATAACTCCCTAAGCTGGCTTAGAATGCAGACTTAAATACCTTCTTCCTAGGGAAAGGGAACAGGAGATGTAGGCCTCCTAGAGGAGAGTAAATGATTTTTAGGAAAGATGAATGGGGGTGGAGAGAAATAATTTGTAACAGAGTTTGGGTGTTACGTCCTGTGACAGGAGTCAGTCTTCTCTGCCTGATGACAATTCTCCCATCAAGGGGACCTATGACATTTAAGCTCCTTTAGGAGGGTCCAATTTTAGACAGATAAGGCGACTTCAGTGAAATCCTCTGCATGCACTTGCAGTTTTTCAAGAATCTGCAGCTCAAAATCATCAATATAACAATAAAGCATATGTTGGGGGGTGGCATGTTCTCTGACCTTCAGAATAAACCCAACAAAAGCTTGTTTCCTCTCTCACTCTCAGATGATTTGCCACAGTGGGTTATTCCCTGGAGATGGCATTCTGGGAGTGGTCATAACATACCCTGTGTATGTGGAAAGGTGTGGGCCACATCACTAAATAATCCAGGGACAGTTTTCTCATCTTGAGGAAAGGGAGATAAAGTTATAATAGTTTATCTCCCTTTCCACAGGTTTCTTGTGGGCTTGTGTCTCAGCTGCCCCCGCCCCAGCAGCCCCAGTGCCTATGCATCGGGCCTTGGGGCTGCTGGCTGCTAGGCCTTTGGGTTTGTATCTCCAGTCCACCCCCCTCCCACCCCCGAGCCCCAGGTCTGGAGTGGCAGGGCTTGGGGCTGCTGAGTGCTGGCCTCTCTGCTGGTTTGTGTCTCAGATCCAGCCCCTCACAGCCCCAGCACCCCCATAGCGGGGCTTGCAGCTGCTGGGTGCCAGCCTCCCTGCTGGTTTGTATCTCCAATCTGGGAACCGCTGGGTGCTGGCCTCCCTGCAGCTTTATTTCTCTGATTCAACCTTTGCAGCTCCAGCACCTGGGTGGCAAAGCTTGTGGGTGCTGGGTACCGGCCCCCTGTGCGTTTGTGTCTCTGATCCAGGGGCTATTAGGTGCCAGCCTCCCAGCAGGTTTGCACCCCGCACGCGCCCCGCATGCTGAGCCCCCCGCCAGCCCAAGGCCTAAAGCCCCTGCCCTGGCCTGCCCCCCCCCCCACTTCAAACTCACTCCTACAGTGGGTCTATCAAGAGAACTACATTTCCCAGAATTTCTGGCACCCAGGATACCCTGCATGAACCAAGAGCACCGTGACCGCGTGGTGGCCACCGGGGTCTCTGCACACCCCAGAGACTGGCAGAAGCCCCCCACTTCCATCGTAGGTGCTGGGCTGGGGAGCATGCAGGGACCCCGGGCACTCATTTGCATGTGATTCAGGAACCATAGGCTTAAGGAGGGCCGGCCCTTAAGTACCTTGTGGGCCACCCTTATAGCATGGTGGTTGCTTTCACTGCACTATGGCCACACCCCTGCCAGCCTCACCCCCTGTGTGCTGGCCATGCCCCTGCCCTGCCCTGCCCCACCCTTTGCTCTGCCCCACCCTCTGCTCTGCTCCGCCCCCTGTTCCAATTGGCTGGTAGCATAGCCAATTAGGAGCCAAGGTATGGTCACATTTGTATGTTACTCTTTTATTAGATAGGAAGGAGGATGAGGCCAACTCTAGTAATACTGCTCCCAAGGGCCCTTGTTTACCTAATGTTCCCTTCATGAAGCATCACTGAGTGCTACCAAGTGGCAGACATTCCTCAGCCCTGAGAAGCCTATTGTCCAATCAAAGAATGATTTCCTCCTCACCCTCTGGGGCATGTGCCCAAGATCTTTGTTTTATAAAACCAGGATTACAACATGGAACCCCACTCTTTAAAAACATGAACTCTTGGAAGAAAAAAAGTTTACAAAATGAAATTCAATTAAGAAGGATAAGGCGACCATAAAAAAGTAAAGGGCAGGAAAAGCTTATAATTCACCATTAAAGAAAATGCTGGGAGACAAACATGAAGAGAACAAGCTTTCATGTATGGGAGTGGCCCCGGCAGCAGAGTTCAAAACAGTTCTGGGCCCTCCCGATGTCAGCGTGAATGAGATCATTAACAGACTCCATGACGTCAGTTTCAGGTGTCATGGAAAAGTGCTAGGATGCTCCACACACTCTTTTGAACTCTTTGTGTCATCTTAGGCCTTATCCTATGAGGCCCCAAAACCCCAGGAAGCTTGGAACTCCCCTCCCCTATGTGCCTGGGTATTACCCCATTTATGCTCATTCAAGCTCAAACACCGCGTGACAGTCACATGAGAAGGTTTCTACAAAAGAGACCGTCTCCTTTCAATAACAATGAGAAATGTCCTATAATAATAAAAGTGCTCAGTAAAAATGAAAAATGGCCTACCTTGAACACATTAAGCTGCTGGTTGATGGTCTCTGTTTCCATAGCAACGGGGCCCTGAGACTCTTCATGCTGTTCGGCCTTCTGAAGCAGAGTAGAAAATTCCTTCAGTTTGCTGTAGAAATCGCTGAGACGTTCAATTGTCCCTTCCACCTGCTCTTCTCTGGCCTGTGCTCGGTCCAGCAACTTCTTGCACTGTTTGCTTAGAGCCTCCAAGTCCCTTTTGATTCCCACAAGATCAGGAGAGGTTTCTTCCGTGGCCAGCATCAGCTTGCAGGTTTTGTTGGCATTGTCGTTGCTAGCTATGAGGGCTTCTAGTTTCTTCAGGAAGGCCGCAATAGCCTTCTTTTGCTTTTGTAATGTTTCTACATCTCTCCCCACCGGGGCCATGCTATCCAGTTCATCATCAAACTCTGCAAACTGAGAAAACATTTCCCGGATGGTATTCTGGAAATGTCCAATACCCTGAAGCTTGGTTTCTAAGAATGAACACTTCTCATCAACCTGCTGACTTAGAACATTATGCTCTTGAGCTATGGTTTCTACCTGTAATAAAACATCAGAGGCTCCCTTTGAGTCTGAGGCTTCTCTCACAAGGTCATGTGCAAGGCCTTTGGCCAAATCTACCTGTTGCTTCAAGGCCTGAAGTGACTTCTGCTGAGTCTGCAACATGGTCAGGTATTTGCTACTGTAAGCCTGGGGTCCTAGAGAATCATGGACCTCTAGCTGTTCCTTTGCACACTGAAGCTGCCTTTTAGCTTCTTTAGACACTTCTTGAAATTCTTTAAACTTCTGGGCCATGTTCTCCAGAGAGAATTTCTTAGTGTGAAGTTGTTCAGTGACCATGTCTACCTTTTGGTTCAGTGATTTATTCTCATCTGTAACCACCTCTTTATCTGTCTCACAGACACTGAGCAAGCTGTTAGCTGCGTTGTTCAGCAATTCCACCATCCCGAAGTGTTGGTCCATTTCCTTCTGCAGAGACTTTAAGTTAGCAATAGAATTCTCTGTCTCAGCAGGATCCAGGTAAAATTTTATCTCCTCCAGGTTATTTTGACATTTATCTATCCATGGCTGGAGAGTCTCCACATGTTCTCTAAACTTGAGGGCTTTTCCCAAGCAATCTTTAACCTTGTCTTCTCTTTCTTTCACCTGCTTATTAAATCCATCCCAATTGGCTTTAATTGTGTTAAGTTGTAACTGTAAGGCTGCCTTCTCAGACCCTTGTGTTTCTGATAACAGATTTTCTCCTTCCGCAATGGTTTTTTCATAAATATTAGACTGAGTAGTCAACATTTTATTAAAGTCTTTCTGATCTTTCATTAAGGACTCCAAGACATTGAGTTTAGCTGATATTGGGTGAGACTTGTTTAGCTCTGCCTTCTTTGTATCCAGCCATGCCTGAAAATCTCTAGACATCTGCTGAAACTGGTGAGAGCTGGCACAGGCCAACTGAAGGTGCTGGACATGATTCTCTGAAAATGAAATTATAAACATGTTTATTTTACATCAAAATGCTGATTTAATCTATGAGAAGCCAAAAGGAAAATCACCAAATATGGTATAGGACTGTCTAAAAGCAAGAGTTTGCTCAGCACTGACTATAAGAACTACAGGTGAGCACAAGTTATTGACAAAGGGGGTAAAGAGAGTAAGAGGTAGGGGCAGCAACAACAATAACATAAAGACTCAAGGTGAGGAGGGGGAGATGATGGAAATCAGGAACACTGCGTAAAGGTGCAGGGTGGTAGAGGACAAGCAGAGGACAGCCACACGCTGTCTGCTCTGAGAGGTCGTCTCCATTCCAGGAAGTGGAAGTGACAACTGCTCACAGTTCCAAGGGTGCTGATAAGTAATTCATCTCTTATCAAATATGACTGCTTCACTTCTATGACTTGTACACTATCAAGGAGACAATATAATGGAGCCCATAGGAACAGCGTGGGTTTGGGTCTCACCTCAGCCTCTCAGGACCTGGGGAACCCTGGGCAAAGGATTAAACCTCTAAGCCTCATTTCCCCAGATGTAAACTGGCAACATCTGTAAAAGCTGTGATGGCCCTTGAGGGACAGTACATAAGTTCTTAGCTTAATGCCTGTCATATCAAAGTGTCCATCACAGTAATAATCATAATCTCAATAGCTAATATTATCAATATGATGTCAAAGTAAATGAGTAAGCCTAGCTGATGTGATCAATAAACAAAACCAATCAATTAAAAAGTATGAACGGAGTCTTTACTAGGTTGCAAGACACCTAGTGGTTACTTTTCAAGCAGGACAGATAGAGCAGTTGAATGTGCTCTTCCTTCCTAGGCAGGCCCCTCTGCAGTCAGTAACTCACTGCTGGAACAAACCCTGACCCACATGTCATGGAATCGGGGCCAGCAGAGGCGAGAGGAAAGCAGAGCCACATGCTTTTCTTTCACACATTTCTCTAGAAATGCAGATTTCTGACAGAGTCAGACAAAATAGCTGCAGATGAGAAAATGAGGCAACCCTTTTTCGATAACAGTATTCATCTGTTTATCTGATGACACAGTCTGTCACACTACATCAATATTTACATCTTTTAAAAATCAAAGTGGAATACCTGAAATTTGAATGGGCGTTCCTTCGTTAAGTGGATTTTGCCAACCCTGTCCCTCCACTGTCTGCGTGGAACAACCCTCACTGTGTGTGTGTCCATGAACACACCTGCTCTCCACACTCGTGTGAGCAGCCTCCTCTTCACACGCAAGCCACATGCTCCCAATGGGGACAGATTCTCTCCAGGATCCCATATTCCTGGCAACAGCTTGGGACTAGACCACCTAAGATCTCTATTTCCAGGAAATAGATGTGTGAGAAGAAGAGAGACAAACCTGCTCTTTGTTCAATATCCTTGAATGACTTTAAGATGCCTTCTAGCTGCCTACTGAGTTCTGCTTTCAGGTACTCCTCTTTAACCAGGGCTGACAACTCCTCACAGAGGGCCTGGGCCACTTGTATCTGCTTCGCCTCCTGCTCTATTTCCTGCTTCATTTTTTGGGCTGTTTCCAACTGCTGGCTCATAGCATCAGGGTGTGTGCTCACAGCCACACTGCTGCTGAGTTTGTCATCCAAATCTCCCAGCTTATCAGAAAGGCTTCTCAGCAGGCTTTGATACTGTGTACTTTTGACAATGGCTTGGTCGATCCAGTCACATCTGTCACTCAACTGTCCTGTGAGGCTGTCCCATTTCTGGGTCACAGCTGCTAGCTGCTCTCTCACAATCCCATGGAAAGCAGGGTGTTCACCAGGTCGGCTCAGAATGCCCTGGCCCGCTGCCGTGAGCTGCTCATACTGAGGTTTCCGGGTATCAAATTCTTGCAACAGAATCTAAGGTAAAGAGGAAATAGGGGTAAATAAACACACAAATCATTGAATAATTAAATGCAGAAAACATAGCTCTGTTTCTAAAGAATGCTACTTATCTAGTTTTTCTTTTTGAGGTTTAGCTACTGCTTTCCTACTTTTGATTTTGAGGGCAGTGCAATTATCTTTAAGTAATCCAAAAAGCTCTGGTACTTCAGAGAGATACCATTTTGCCCAAAATACGATCCCCCAAAGGGGAAAACAAGACATAAAAATATTTTCAGCAGTCTGGGCAAAAGGAACAAAAATTCATGTATAAATCCTATCTAATAAAAGAGTAATATGCAAATTGACCACACCTCCGCTACACCCACAAGCCACATCCACCAGCCAATCACAGCGAGCATGCAAATTAAGCCAACCAAGATGGCAGTTAATTTGCATATCCTGGCGAAGGAAGCCAAGCACTGCAGAAGGGACCAGAGCTGCAGAAAAGCAAGCAAGTGGGGCAGGGGAGACTGAAGGGAGCGAAGCAGAGGAGATAGGAGGGTGCCAGGCTGAAGAGACGGGAGGGAATGAGGTAGTGGAGAAGGGAGAAAGCGAGGCAGCAGAGAAGGGAGTGAGGTAGCAGAGAAGGGATCGAGGCAGCGGAGACAGGAGGGAGCTTTGCAAGAAGCCCTACTCTTGCAGAAATCTTCCTGCAACGGGTCTCTAGTTTTCATATAAAAGGAAAACACTGCTATTGGACAAGTTCCCATCACACTAACACAGATTTGTTTTTTTCCTACTTATACTTTTCTCTTTGTAGGATTTTAAAAATTACATCATTTTATACCAAAGGGAGTTAGACTAGATTAACTCATGGTGCGTTGATTTACAAAAGTTTCTTTGAATGTAAGATTTATTGACAATCTTTATAATCAGGGTTTTAAATCATGTTGGTCAGAATGTGCATGCTCAACATTGGCTCTCATTATAAAATAGAAGATCCAAACATTTTATTTTTCTTTAGTAGAATATTTTATCTATCTCTGAGAGACTACCAGGATGGGGGGAGATTATTTCTCCCTAAATGTTTATGTACAGCTTTTGTTTCCATTCTTTTCACGTGGTAAATGTACATGGATTTGTATCTTTCAAGTTCATGATTAGCCTCTCTGCTCTAACACCACTCCTCACCCATACAGAAACCTCATCACGACTTTAACAGAGCTTCCGTGATTCCAGCCGCCTTAAATTTTATGGATGGTTTCCCCTTGTGGGTTTATTCATTTATAATTAGCCTACTCTAACTAACCCCTTGGGTTCCAAGGTTCCCTCTCTGCTTCCCTTATTCTTTCTCCTCTTATTCAGTTTCTCCCCTTCCATATCCCGACCCCCGTCAAAACTGTATTGCATGAAGTTTACAAGTTTCATTATCTGATATCATGCTCAAAATAAACAAAACCTCAAAGGAGTCATTTCTAAACAATAAAAAGCATATACTAGCTTCTCATAAAAATGTTATTACTTATACAATCACATTAACACTTCAAAGACAGCCCTTTGTAACAGGGTCTGCACAAACCATAATCCAAATGAAATGATCAAGGGACTTAACCCACTCCTGGGATCAGTATGCTACTCTGGGATGCCTCACAGCTTCAGTCCTCTGGGGTTCATCATTAACCTCAGGATGGTATCTTAGGGGCATCAGATACATTACAAATACACTCCACAGCACTGAAAGCACATACTCTCCAAAACTAATATATTTGTAATGAAAACATTTGTCTTGTTAAGTCAAGTAATACTCACCTGCACCTGCTGCCTTTGTGTGTTTAGCATATTTGGGTCAATGGACAAGGGCCCAAGAACACTGACCATCAGTTCTTTTTCCACAAGCCACTGTTTTAACTGAGCCTCTCCGGTCTGGAACCGAGCTAGATTATTAGAGGATTCTTCCAGTTTTTGTTGTCTATCAACTGTCAACTGATTGAGTTCTTGCCATTTAGAGTCTGAAAGAAAACAGAAAATTGGTGTTTGGTTTTTATACATTTAACATGACTATATCTAGGAAGGCTGCAGGATGTGACGCAAAATGATATATAACAGCTATCATTCTGTATTTATAACTCATCATACAGAGTTAACTAAAGTCTAAGCTAAGAGAATTTCATTTATTGATACAGATTTTATGGCCCTGATAGTTGTGTGTCAACTTAAGTAAAAGGAAAGAAAATTTGAATCTGATGTTAGAAGATAACACAGAATATGGAATATTCCTTAAAGCAAACAGGATCCTGAGCTCCCTCATTCCTTCTAGAAGTTCTCTAGAGTCTGTTAATCTAACTATAACTGACCATCGTGGTCGGCAAACTGCGGCTCAAGGGCCACATGCGGTTCTTTGACCCCTTGAGTGTGGCTCTTCCATAAAATACCTTGGCCTGGGCGAGTCTATTTTAAAGAAATTAGGTTAGAAGAAGTTAAAGTTTAAAAAATGTGGCTCTCAAAAGAAATTTCAATTGTTGTACTGATGATATTTGGCTCTGTTGACTAATGAGTTTGCCAACTACTGACCTAGACTACAAGTCTTCTAACTACTTTCCCTGCCATTAGTGTTTCTCAGCTGTAATCCATTTGGTTCTACAATAATTTCTCTCTCTCTCTCCCCCTAAAAAAAATCACTTTTAAATATGTCACTTCCTAGGCTAAAATTCTTGAATAACTAACTCCTCACCACAGATGATAAAATCTGAAGACCTCTGCTTGACATTCAGGGCCTCCCACAAACTGACCCTTGTCTACTAATCTTAGAGGGTTTGCACTTCAAGATGAATCCTCTGATCTAGTCCTGCTGATCTTAACCAATATCACCAAACTGGCTTCTTTTCTACCTCCTCCCCATGTGTCCCAGGTCTACCCTTCCTTCCCACTCCTCTGCTAGGAGGCTGTTTCTGTCCTCCCACCCTCCTGACAGCCTGCTCCTGAAGCCAAGTTATGGCCCAGCACTGGAACAGAACAGCCCCTCAATAAACATTCACTGAGGGATAGAACTGGTTGATTTGATGGATTTTTTCCACCTAGCAAACCATGTACTAAAGGCCTGATTTTACTGGACCCCTCCCCAAAATCCTGTCTAATGGCATCATTCTATATGGCATGTTATAGTCACACAGTCTAACAAAAAAGTAATGCAATTAAAACAATAAATTGAGAGGAAGAAATATCTAAATCTGATCAGGAAACTCTTTTGAAATACATATTCTTCACTGCAACCCCTATTGTAAAATGTCTTAATAATATTCCTCCAAGTAGCTCTGATATCCCAGGTGAGAGCCATTGAATTAGGGACAATTCATTATAATGCAACAGGACTCTCTATAGTTGGATTAAATACACTGTTAACATTAAGGTCCCTTAGGATAATGAAAACATAATTATAGATTTCTAAATATATCACGGCATATTTAAGTCTAAGGAAAGATAATCTTTAGCTAAAAAAATAGAAAAACTGAAAGTAAAATAATTCTTATTATCATCAAAGCAAACTCACAGCACTGTGTGTCAGGTAACTATTCATCTGTGCTGTACACACACTAACCTACTGAATTCTGAAAAGCAATTCTATGCAGTGGAAAAACTGGTATCATTGTCTTACACTCATTTTCCATATTGTTATAATAATGAACAAGATGATAAGATAACTGGGCTTGTGAAGATTCTTTACCCGGGAGGAACAGTTTATACAGGGCAGGACTGATAGGGGAGGATAACTCTGGAGGCAAAACCATGAAACTTCTGTGGGGAGCTACTTTTTAATACTGGTTGGGGAAGAGAAGATGAGCATAAAGTAGGAGCTGGAGGAGTCCCAAAGAAAACCCCATAGGAGAAGAGAGCCTACCTTTTTCCAGACAAATAATCTCAAAGGAACATTTAAATTAAAATATAATACAGCATAAACAATTAGAAGCACCAAAAATCTAGCAAAAAAAATAAGCAGTAATGAAAACATGTTACTCGTCACACAGCATGTTATTGACTAGTGTCTACCTTCTTCATAAAAATAAATTTAATCACTGTGTTTAGCAAAAATCCAAAAAAGACCCACAAGATAAAATAATGCCAAGTTAGCACAATTTAATTTGAAATGACACTTTTATATATGCAAAAATAGAGTATGAAACTGTCAAATAACTGAGGCTGTTGGATAAATGTTTTCTGATAAAGATTAGGATTAGGGGAAAAAGAAGACTGAACTTCTGTTCATAGAGTTAGTGGAACATAACATACCTATTTCTGTCAACATCTGTTTCCATTTGGAGGCCTCAGGAGTGTCTGGGTTCTCCTCCAACAGCTCTGTCAATTTGTCTTTCAACTCCTGCACTTTGTTTACATTTTGTTTCAGTTCTGCTTCAAATGACTAAGGAGGAGGGAAAAAAAATAAGTAACTACATTAAAGTATATCTACATCAAAAGACAAGAACACAATTACGACAGAGAACGTTTTTCTCTAGCATGACCAAAAGAGGAGAAATTCCACTGTGAAATGCTGAAGCAGATAAGGACCTGGATTCAACAGTTACTTTCCTTTCCTGTTCCTAACTAGTCTTCAATGATCTGATAAAAGAATCCCAAAGAGAAATGCTATTGATACAGAGATAACGACTCATCCCCATTATTACCTAGGAAGAATTTCATATTATTCTGAAACAACTCCTTTTGGGAAAAAAGGAAGGTGACATCAGCAAGACTGAAATTAACAAGATAATCATACGTGGAGATGGGCAAAGGTCAGGAAATGGGGATGGGGAGAGACTTTGCTTGGGGTGATGGGTACACAATGCAGGGTGCAGATGATGTTTTATTTAAACCTGTATGGTTTTGTGAACCAATGTCACTCCAATAAAGTCAATAAAAAATAAATAAAATAAAATCCTTACCAGATAAATCAAACATCTGGTGACAAAGACTGCCAGATTTGAGAATGTGCTAGTGAATAAGCATTTTTCTGGACAATAGAGTTCAAATATAGGGTAGAGTTTGTAGACATTTTTGCCATCATTGCCTCACTGTAAAACCATTTTCCCAATATGGACAGTTGTAGAATGAAATACTGTCTATGATAGAATGGGGAAGCATGAGCTTCCCTATTTCATACTAGACAGAACAGATCCCTAATACATTTAGCCCTTACATAAATCTTTCCCAATGGTTGATGGGTTAAAATCCCAGACTTAAACTGATTTAAAGGTGGCAATGTTGCTTATACCCAGCAGTTCACTCATCTTTATAATGTCTGTGTGCAAAATAGGTGATTGGTGTAATCAATCTCTACATAAAGGCACATTAAACAAAACTGGCCAATTATTTTCTGAAGTTTATGGAGCAAGGCCTCCTGAGCACCAGGGCTGTTCTCTTTCGTGTCTTCAGGAGTCTCCAGCATATACCTTATTCTGCTCAACTTGGGTCTTCACAGCTTCAGTATCTGTAGGTGTAGGGGCCTGATGCCATTTTGCTGCAGTTTTGTTCATCTTCTGTAACCACTGCATCATTGTACTTGATTCTTCCTGAGTCTTTTGCAATTTGGTGAGTTTAGTACTCAGTTCAGATATTTTGTCCTTAAGTAAGAGGCCAAGATCTTCATAATTGTGGCTTATGTCAGTCATGTCTTTTTTAATAGATGTTAATCCTAAGAATAAGAAAAATTATTATTATTTTTAGGACATGTTTTCAAGATGTTTAGAGTAGAGTCTAGACAGAAATGTTGGCTTTATATGATATTCCCTTCTACTTTGTTAATATTAAGCCTACTACAATCAAGTGATAGAATTTTAGAAGTAAAAGGTTAGATCATCTTATAATGCTACTTAGTGAAAAATAAATACATTACATAATACAAGTGGAACGAAACAGATATTTTAAATAGAATAAAAAACCAAAACCATGAAATATTACTTATTAATTCTTCAGGTATCAAACTTAAGGAAGTAGATTAAATAATATGTCAAGTGACAAAATAGCACAAATTAATCTAAAAGAAGGAAACATAATCAAATGCCAAACTAAACTGCCGGATTTCACTAATTTCAGAATAACAAAATTGCATAGGATGTCATATAAGTATGATGTTTTTAGTGAATGGGACTAATATGTTAATACCATTTTAACTCAAGTTTGAAATGTTAATACAACTACTGTACACCTCTAAAAAGATCTTCTCTCAAAAAAAAAAAGGATTCATTTATTTTAATCAATAAGCACTTAGGGTTACTATTCACCTTTATTTGCCAAAATATCCTGAGTATCTGTGGCTGTCCCTTCACCATTTAATATTACTCCACCTGCAAAAATATTAACACTGAATCACTCGTCATAAATTTCCATAGTATTTCTATACATTAATAGTAGATGACGTTAAATCAAACCCCTGTAAGCAGTAATCATTTAAACATTTTATAACTACTTAAAAATGTAAAGTATAGGTAACCCCTCCAAAATGTTACACACTTTAACTGATAACTCACTTACTTTTCACTCCTTTTCAGGTTTAACTGATTTGAAATAACAGGTGAAGCCAGATTAAACTTTTATCAAAGAAAAAATATCTTGAAGTGCTGCTAGACTTTTTTTAGAGGAATACATAAAAGATAAAATTTATGGTACAAAATCAGCAACAGTTGATGAACTGAGATGCATAAATACTGAACGAAATGATTCTTGATGTTTGTGATTCCACTGGTTTGTGTTATCAGCAGTGCCTAGACCAGAAGGGTCATCAATGTGAAAACAGGCAATGACCAAAAAATTATTCATTTCTGTAGATCCTTTTAAATTTTGAAAGTTAACTGCATATTAATAAATACTGACTTTATAATCATTCAAAGTGTGTATGCATATTTTGGGACACCCTGAATGATTCAATTTCAAAACTGAATATCCAAAATTCAAAGATCAAGCCATATTCTCTCTTCTATACAAAATTTATTCTTAAAATTAGTAACATGATCATCTTAAACATTAGTTTCAGTAAATTTAGAGTATACTACTATACGTTACTCATTAAATATACACTTACAATAATACAATTTTGTGATAAAGTTTCTTTGTTGGTAAAGTTACTTTAATGACAAATGATAAAGTCTCTGACGCTCACAAGTCGCTCAATATGTGTGTTGCACAAAGCATACACAATTGACAGACAAAAAGAACGTCTGCCTCTCCTAAGGAATTGAAAAGTGTCTGATGCAGGTACATGGTGTTTGCATGGGTTGAAGAGAGGCAGAGTGATGTAAAAAGACATGATAGAAAAAAGTAAAAAAAAAAAATTCCCTATTACTAAACTCATATTATGTCAACACAGAGAGAGGAGAGCACAATGGCTCTGGGTAATTGGGCTCTGTCTTTCAAATCACCTGAATTTTAATCCCAGTCCCACTAATTACGAGCTGTGTGACGGGGCAAATTAATCACCACTTCACCACACTGGTGGGGCCCATAATACCTACCTTGTGAGACCACTATAAGAATTAAACACAGTAAACCTACTGCCTACAAAATAAACATGGCTTGGTGAGCAGTAATTATTATTTCTCTTTAATTATATAAACATGTAGCATTGGTACCTTTTTCATCATCAAAATGTTAAACAAATAATTGGACTTTCTCATTCAAGTATGCATTGGTTACCTACCCAAAACACAGAGACATATCCCCAAACTAACCATATGAGAAAGGGTCCAAACAAACAAAAACATTTAAATACCTGAATCTTCACCTACATTGTGTCTCTTTAAAAAAAAATCACACAGAAAGGCATTTCAGATGGAAGTGCTCAAAATTTATTCCTACTATGTTTAGTAGTTATCAAGAATAGAAAATAAAGTTTGTTTGTTTTTTACTATTGCCAATATAAAGTGAACATAAAGAACTAACACAATAGAATTATTTTTCTTAAAAATAAACTTGACGTTTCAGAAAGTCTGATTGAGAGAGAAAGGAGAGATCATCATTCCATATATAATATGAGGGTTCCCAGAAATGGGATTAATAGAGCCGAATAAATGCTTGGTCAAGAGGCCCAGCTCAATTGGCCCTCCCAATGGGGACTAGGCAGGACAAATAAACCACAGAAACTCAAGATATGTGATCTGCCTTCTTTCTATTCTTGGGTTTAAAAAGAAAACCCGATATTGACAATTGATAATTAGGTTTTAAGTTAAAAACTATTCCTACAACCTGAATTAATTTTAGAAACACCATACATCCATGCGTCTTGTTTCTATTGATGAGAGTGGAAAAGATTGTGATTTGGATGTTCTGATTAAACTATTATATATTGGTTTTCTTTGGGAATCATGGAAGGAATAAAAGCAGATGAATGAAAGGTCCATTCTACAGAAAAAAACCTGCTTCCTTCCCTCACTTCTTCTCTCCCAGGAGACCAGGCTCATTTCTTTGTCCATTATTTCAAAGAGAATTTTAACATCCCCATTAATTAAGGTTAAAAAAAAAAAACTCAACAAATTGAAATGTGATCTTTCCACTTCCCCAATATGTTATTCCTTATTCTTACAGATTAATTTGGCCACGTTTTAGCGGCAATCTTTCATAAAATAAAACACAGAGGAATTTGAAATGTGATGAGTACAGATACTTTTCCATGGCACTATTAATCATAACCTTTACTAGAGGTTAAGATGCCATCCTTCTTGTCACTTTCCCTTCGTATTTCTGAGATTAATTTTTGCATTAAAGTCTAAAAAGTAACACACACAAATAAAATTCACACGCGTGGGCCCAATTCCTATGGCTTTTGCCATGAATATCAATAAAGCACATACCTGATTTAACTGCTGCTATTGCCTTTGCAGGCGTAGTCACGGCACTTATTAGGTTACATAGTGAAATCCCACTGTCGTTTACTTTCTGAATCTCTGGTGCTTTCAAACTCCACTTCTCTTGTAATTTCTTGAGGTATAAAAACACATTATTTTTCAGTCTTTATAATATTTTCTAAGTTACACATTATAATCCAAATTTCTTAAACACGTCTTAAAACGATGATCGTGGGTCCTGATTCATGGGGGAGTGGGTGGATGAAAAAGGCACCATCCCTACTTGCTCCGACAGCCCAGGTGACTGTTAACGCTCTTAGCAGTGAGAGGGAAGTGGGGTCCAGCTTGCATTCTGCTCCCAGCCACCGTGGAAGTCAACTACTCCTCACTGCCATAGGTTCTAAACTGTCAACTGTAAGCACGGAAAACTATGCTAGGTAACGGTCAAGCTACAAGAAGAAATGTACTGGAAACATTTTTTTAAGGGAATCCAGAATTCCACATAATAGCAAGTTTTAATCATGGAAATTTCAATGGATTTTTTTAGAAACACACATCTCTACAGATTTGGAATATAAAAATTGGCATAACTGGTAGTATGTTTTGATGAGCCAAATGACAAAAGACTTGTACACTTTGCACTAGAGATACAAATCACTTTTACCAAATACTAGTTATAGTGACATCTCCAAGCTACAGTAAAATGTTGACTTAAAGGGGGATTCTTTTACTTAACATTATGAGTAATGGTGTAAAAAGTAGCTGAAACTAAGCAAAGACTTGGTGGGGAAGGAAACGTAGATACTTTAAGAGTCAGTAACTCACTAATATATCTCTTAGAACGCACAAATTAATTCCTTAAAAGGATTGGTTAACCCCATTCACTGATTTCCAAATATCACCAAAATATGTTGTATGTGCATGAGGCTCTTACGTGATGCTAAATAACAGGAAACCACTATTAATCTTAGCCTCTAACTACTGACACAGGTAAATGAGAAATTAGTATTTAATACGATGGTTCACCTTAGTTTCTTCCAAAGATTTTTCTAAATCCTCTGCGCCGAAGGCAGGCTGCATGATGGGAACTCTTTCCGTCGTCTCTTTGATCCAGGACTTTAATGATTTAACAAGGGCTTGGAAGGCGTCCATCTGTCCTTGACAAGAAGACACAGCTTCTTTTCTACGTAACAGAAAACATTTGAGGAATTTAAGCCATGGAGCGCGCATGCCCCAAAGAGCTAATTACTAATAAATAATCATTCTCACATTGGGCTTACTATCAAGAAAAAAAAATCTTCCCTCACATACGCTCTAACTATTTGATAGAGGAGGAAAGGTTTATAGGTGGGAAGTGAAATCGCTCTGTCTATTTCTCACAGGCAGGATCCATAGATAAAGTTAGGAGAAGTAAAGAAATCTGGAACCCATATGTAAAGGCACTCTATAAGGCTACATAATCTCTAAGGCTATATAAACAGTTTTAACATTATTTAGATTCAATGAGCTTTGATCTGTCCATTTTATATGGTGCTTACTGCCAGAGGGAAACATTTACAAATCACAGACATGAGGGGAAATGCACCGCCACCTAGTGGTCTCTACACCATACTACAGTCACTTTAGTGGATGGCTAAAAGCAGGTGTCCTAGAACACACATAGTTGAGTCACCAAAAGAGGTAAGACTTAGTGACTGAAAAGTTTTAAGGGATGCCTCCCCTACAGAGATTCTGGAAGCTCCATGGTTAATTATATGGATCTTTCTGTACCTCAGCACCTCGGAGGGAGGGCCCATGCCTAGCACATGAACAGCTGTGAAGACAGCTCCATTTGGAACATGGACAACATGTGGGTAACATGTGCACATGTGCAAGTGTGTGGAATATTGGCAGATAAAAGTCTACTCCAGCTGGACGAATTACTGATGACTACATGGTTTTAAAATCGAATCCATTTGAAAGAAACAACCTAGAGTTTACCTAAGAAAATGAAGTCTGTTTCTTCTGTGTAATATATGAATTAAATGTGATATGATAAGGTGGAAAATATGGCTCTCTTGAGTAGTTCAGGTAACAGTCAAAAGTTTTAAGTAGAGAATTATGAAGAAATAACAAATACTTGAAAGAGAAATAATTATTTTCTATTGGGGGGGTCTTCTGTATAAATTTAACAAAACCAGATGTATTCTAAACTAGCACGAGATCAGAAATGTAAAAGTTCAGTCACAAGGCTTATCTCTAGACAGCTTTTTACTTCAACTTAGGTTCCTTCTATTGTTTCTTATCTTGTTTGTTCATAGAGTCATGTATTAGCTACGACTCCTAAGAAAGTAAACTGTTATTAAAAAAAAAAAAAGCCAGCTTCTGAATTGAGGCCAGAAAGCAATGAACCATGGGCTATTTTTCAAGGTTATTTCTGCCTTTGCAAATAAAAAATGGTGTTTGCCAAAGGCTTCAGACACTATAGTGAGTTAAGGTTATTTTCATTAATACACTACCACCACATTTTCCTTACATTACATTTTATGTAAGAAGTCTTGAGTTTCCCTCCTAAATATTTTAACAAAACTACATTTCATTTTAATCGCAAAAAATATTAATGTAAAAGCACTTATAAAGTTGATGCTTATGCCCAAGTTTTAAAAATTGTTTCAGGTTTTTGTATAAATATAAATAATGATTCTAATTAGTGTCATGCAGAATAAAATCCAGCTTCTTAAGTGGTGCTTACTTTTCTTTGATGGTATCCTCCATTTCTTTGAATTTCTTTGACAAATTATTTGTTTTTTCAAACACCAGGGCCTTATCACCTGGCAAGCCATGGTTGGATATCTCCTTTAAGAGACTCTGCAAAACTTCAAGATCTTTTTTGTGTTCTAAGAATTCAGAAGTCGATTCCTACAAAGCATTTAGATAGTCAATCAATGTAAGATGTTGCTAAATCTTCAAAAGACATTCCACCAAGAGGTATGCATGGGACACGAATCTCTCATGAGAATAATTCTGCCCTGCAGTCAGTACTCTAAATATAAACAAACATGCAAGCAGGCTGTACAAAGAGGAACACAGTAAGCTTCATTTAATTTAAAAAGGCACTCTTTACATCTGTCCCTTTGTGAGTGCTACACATAAGAAGCTTCTATTGCCCAGCCAGCTTGGCTCAGTGGTTGAGCACAGACCTATCACCCAGGAGGTCAGGGTTCCATTCCCAGTCAGGGCACATGATCCCCCACAGGGGGTGTGCAGGAGGCAGCCGGTCAGTGATTCTCTCACATCACTGATGCTTCCATCTCTCTCTCCCCCTCCCTTTCTCTGAAATCAATTTAAAAAACATATTTTGGCTCAGTGGATAGAGTGTTGTTGGCCTACAGACTGAAGAGTTCCAGGTTAAATTCCGGTTAAGGGCACATGCCAGCGTTTCCAGCTCAATCTCCAGTAGGGGGCGTGCAGGAGACAGCCGATCAGTGATTCTCTCTCCTCATTGATATTTCTAATCTCTCTCTCCTTCTCCCTCTCCCTTCCCCTTTGAAATCAATAAAAAATAGATATTTAAAAACAAAACATGTTTTTTTAAAAGAAGCTTATCTTCCCTATGATATGTGAAGAGTACAGCCAGCAAAGTCTTCAAGGAGATGTTGGGTTTTGTGATTTTTAAAAGAGGAAAGCAGAGATCTTTATGAATCCATCAGCAACTGAACTGATGCCAGTTCATTATAATTCTGCCAGTAAATGTATGTGCTTGTCTTAACTTTACTTTGCTCGACCAGCTCGTGCATACCACAGGAGGCATACCTGCATGTACTGAGACAGCTCTGTAACATCTTTTCCTGGCACGTCTGCCTCCGTGAGAGCCTGAGTTTTGGTCTCTAAAAACGTCTGAAGCTTTTCTGAGAGGCTCTCAAACCGTTCTACTTTGGTTTTCAGCTCCTCCATGCTGGCCAGTTTCTCTTTGTGTTTATGACTTGCTTCTGAAAACCGAACAGACAGGTCCTTCATTTTGGCTTGCAGCGAGGATGCGGTGGATGGGTCTGCTGTTTCCATAAATTTCTTCACTTTCTCGTTCATGGCATTCATGCTGCTCTGGCGACTCGCGATGTCCTGTTCCAGCATCTGAAATGAACCCAACCAGGGCATATGTTTTATAAGGATGTTTACAAATAATGTCCCGGAGTCTCGAAAAATTACTGTTCATAACAACATTAGCTTGAACAAACTGTGACTAAGGAAGGTCAACGGGCAGGACTAACTGACAGTCTGATCTCTCCCTTGAGGAATCCCATCCCAAACCTCTTCAAGGGAGAGGAGAGAACAGCTGGCTAGTGGCCTGCGCGAGGCAGGAGGTGGCTACCACTCAGCAACCCCGGGATCTAATGGAGCCTGGGGATTATCCACGGTCCTAATTTTTAAAAGGCTAGACAACAACAAGATTGATCTGATTAACCTCACAGGCAGCTGGCTGAAGCAAGGCTAAATGAGACAGGACTCAATGTATGTGTAAGCCGTCGACAGTGAATACTAGTCATGAAGAAGGATACAAAAACTCGTCCTGTATGCCATAGAAAAATCATTTTAGACATTTGCTTTTGTGCAAGCACTGCTTTCCACAGGTACTGATATATTTACAAAATATACCAGTTTTTCTATCTCCTTAAATTTATGTATCCTGGGAGCTTATCTAACTGTGTGTTTTTTTAACCTAAAAGTGGTATTTATTTTCTTTTTTCCGGTCACTTACAATGTGCTTGCTGATGACATCCTGAAGAGCAGCAGAGTTCAAGGGCAACTGGCCTTGTTCCTCCAGAGAACTCTCCACACCGGCCATCCAGTCCAGCATCTCGTCCAGGCCGTCCTGCACACTCAGCGAGCGGGTCAGGGTTATCTGGAGCTTTTCATTCCGCTCATTCACACCCTTGGACAGGTCGTCGTATCTCCCAACAATGTCATCTAGTCCCAAGAGATCGGGAAATGTTATCCACAAAGTCACTTTTGCCCTGTTCCTTGTCACAATTACACTAAGGTGAAATCACAAAATTGCCACCTCAAAATTGTAAAGAGAAAAAAAGTTTCAATGATAAATTCATAATGCGCAATTAGGACACCATCTAAAACATTAAGAAAGAAAGGAATGAGGAAAAAAGGAAACATATATACTACTATTTGTAATACTTTAAACAATAAAAAATACATATTTTTAAAAAATTTAAAAATCTATAACATTAAAAAAAAAAAGCACGAATTGGTTGTTACAAACAGTCACAGAGTTGTAGAATAAGCATAGAGAATCAAGCCAATAATATTGTAATAACTAGGTGTCCTGCCCGGTGGGTATTGGAAATACCAGAAAAAACACTTTGTAAAGTACATGACTGTCTACCATTATGCTATATCGCTGAAACTATTACAAAGTTATAGGGGAATGTCAACTGTAATTGAAAACTAAAATTAAAAAAACTGTCACAAAAAAAGAGAGAAAGGAATTAAAGGAAAATGGGAAAAAAAATAACTTTTTTAAATAGTAAATATGTGTATCATCCGCAACGGAAAAAAAGCATTGTTGGATACATAAATATTTGAGTTGCCCCAGAGAGATGAAAGCAGTCTAATCAACAAATCCTTGGAGTAAATACACATTTTCAATGTGACAAGTCAAATTAGCCATACTTATTGATAATAACATGGGAGGGAAAAGCAGACACTCATACAAAGCTATTCTCGATTAACAATATACAGTCATAAAGACTTGTCAAGAATTAACCTTTATTTATAAAAATTCCCTCCCACTCCCTCTAGCTTACATGTATAATTTTTTTAAATTCATCTTTATTTTTGAAAGTATTATAGATGTTCCCCTCCCCCCCCCCCACATTGATGCCTCTCCACTCCGTATTTACTGCTCCCTGTCATCATCTTAAGCACAGTACTCAAATGCACAGAAATTAAGGGCAAATGAATTGAGAAAACATACAACAATGAAAATCCACTTAAAATACAGAAGGATAAGATTATGCTCCTAAAATAAAGTTTAATTCCAGGACAAAAGGGAAAAATAAGCAAGATTAACAGTTAATCTATCTCAGATAAGGTTAGTTTACTTTCAAGTCTAACAACCCAAGATGCTAAAAAATACACATAAAAACACCTTTCTGGTCCACTTTTTACTTGCATGTAAAACTCTACATTTTCACACCTTACATTCTATACTGCGGGCCAATGAGAAGTTCCAAGGACAATTTTTAATCTCTCTCTCTCTCTGAAACAATCTGTTGTTAGTTGTTAATGTATCACTTATTTTACCAAGAAATTGAAAAGTATTTTAATTATTTCAGAATGCTTTAGCCTGGTATACTACAGAATGCTTCAGGGGAAGAAAATTTGGAAGTGAAATATCTCTATAAAAATGAAATCTCTTACATGCTTGTGGCTGGCCTGGGGAACATATCCATATAAACAAAATTTAGTTTTAATTGTTCTAATGTTATAGCATGAGAACACAGTTGGACGAATTTTCACTGAATTGAGACTTTAAGATGCATAGCTCCTGTCACTGAAAGACAATGATGCCCCTGAGGATGCTGATGGGAGAGACCCAGCATTTTCTGAGCACCGAGATGCCACCAGCAGGAAAAAAAAGCAATGGGTTAAGTATGAGCCTTCATTTAATAGTCACAAGAGCCAATGATCTGAATCACAGGCCGTGATCGGCAGGTGAGCTGCTTCTCCATTGGGCAGCTCTGTGCATCAACAGGGTACCACCAGCTACCTGTTCGACGATGGCATGTGATTTCTGGAACAAACAGCTATCTTAATAAAATTAATACAATTTCAGCCTGGCTACTATTTTTGAACTTCTTAGTGATGAAATACTGTCACTAAAGTAAATTCTTGATTTTTAGTAATTAAAAATTATTTTAGAAAAAGATACAGAACAAAATATAGCAAAATTTTTTTACTTTTTTAAGTGGTTGATTTTCTTAGAAACTCCTCTAAATCTTAAATATGCAGAATGGGGCAAAAGTATGTTTATAGTTGTGAGTAGAGGAAACAGTTTATTCTTTTATTATTATTTGTTAATTATTTTTCATATGAACAACTGTAAGCCTACTTTTGCCCCACTCTGCACTTACACATATTCCTAAAAAATTATTTTTCCAGAGAAAAGTTTTAAAGTATTAAAATAAGGTAACATATAGATTGGAAACAAATATAAGTGAAACTATGTATGATTAACAATGGGGAAAAATGTCAAAATGGTTCTTTAAAATAATAGGAGTACATATAATACAGTCTTTTTTCCTCCTCTAATTACCTATGCCCAAATCCTTACACCAGTACATTGGGATATAGGAAAAAGAACTCCCACTCAGATTTTTGTGTTGTACTTTAAATGTTTATATTTTTGTCTTTTATAAATATAGTACATGTAATAGGATACAATAGTAATATGTGTATGTAATTTATCAACATATATGCATATATAAGGGTGTATACTAATAATAATTTGATGGGGTACAAGATCAAAAGAGTTTGGATGTCTATAAGAAAGAAAAAATAGTTTTCCTGTTTATACAGTGGTTTTAGAAGAGCAATGTTTCTTCCTTCTCTTTGGCTAAAATTTCTATTCAGATTTTAATGCACATGTTCTTTGGGGTGAGGAAACATGTCTCTCAACCTCTTAAATCCATGCTCCTACCTTTGTTAGAGACAAATTCCCCCCAAGAGTCTGTTTTGGCCACAGGTTGAAAGTCTAGCTCTGCCCAGTCTCATCTTGGGAACTTCTACTTTCTGTGATGACTATTAGGTAAAAGTAATAGTTACATTACTTTTTACATTGTCCAAATATAAAATTAAGGTTGAAATACGTTCTTTTCAAGCTACACAGCTCCCATTTCCAGACTGTAATATTCCTGCCAAAGAAGGAATATTCTCACCAGAGAGAGAAACATTATTTCACAGGGAAAGGGTGTAAGTGACAATAGACACCAGCGAGCCTCTTCTGCCTGACTGTCAGAATCCCTTCTCTTAGAATGTGCCTGAGAGGAAACAAGGAAATGAGCACTTACCCAGTGTCTTCTGGATATCATTCTTGGCTGGAAGTAGAGATCCCCTGGCATCTAAAAGCACTTCGGCTGTTTTCTTCAGTTTCTCTACAGCAACCTGCTGACTTGATATCTGTCCTTGCAGAGCCTAAAGGATCGAATGCCTTGATTACACTCAGGACTAAACAATAGATTTCCAATATGGGGGAAAAAATGACTTATAGTAAGATAAAGGTAAATTGGACAGAGTAAACTTTTCATCATTATAAACTTAGTCCAGAATTCTTAGAATAAAGCCAGTTATAAGTGGTGCTAGCAAAACCATCAGCCAGTTGGGAAAATACAAATTCAATTTTTTTAATAAACCCTGGAGCATATGTTCATGCTAATTGGCCTGATACCTGATCCTGGGACCCTTAGCCTGGGCTCCTCAACTCCCACTCCTCTGCTTTGTACAGTACCCCCTCCACCACCACCACCAGGAATAAAAATAAATAAATAAATAAAAACAACAGAAAAAATCTTTGGGACGATTTCTACAATTACTTAAAAATACAATTAAAGACTTTTATTTGAATCAGATCTTAAGTCACTACTGAGTCATATTTCTTTCTATTAATTCAATACAGGTTACTTAACATCTAACATATTCAGAAAGATCTTGCTACATTTTGTGAAAAACACAAAAATCAGACATGAAACTTCCCTAGTGTAAGGCAAAGAGTGAAAAGGGCCAAAGGGGAGGGAAAAAGTACTACCAGAAGCTGAGTAGAGGAATAACTGGAGAGAGGCACTGAGACAGTCCTGAAGAAAGTGTGGATTTGGGCAGACGGAAGTGGAGCGAGAGAAAAAGGTAAAAAATATAAATTATGAACAACAAATACACATCTATCAGCAGAATGAACAAAGATGGCCACAGAAACCCCCGAGGGAAAAAATGAGGGTCCCATCCAGTCTGTGAATGTGTGCAGCTGAATAAATAGCAATAAGATGGAAAGGTCTCCAATGTCAGGCTGAGGAGTTTGCCTTTTATCCTGCACCAACAGGGAGTAATTCCGGGCTTTTGAGTAAGGGGTTGGCATGCTCAGAGCTGTCTTATGGAAGGTTACGTTACGTTTGTGACACTGTGGAAAAATTCAGTGGGGAAGAAATGAAGCACAGATACTGGTTAAGGGCAAGGTCAGCAGTCATGAGGCGGAGAGCGCCTATCTGAGCTGGGAAAGTAGAACTGGTTACGGGGAGCTGGGAGGAGTCCACAGGACTTAGGAATCAAACATCTAAAGCTCACCAATGCCAGACGGGAGTGGCACCAAGATTACTCTATCCAGCAAAGCTATCATTCAGAATTGAGGATCAGATAAAGTGCTTCGCAGATAAGAAAAAGCTAAAGGAGTTCATCACCACCAAACCAATATTATATGAAATGCTGAAAGATATTCTTTAAGAAGAGGAAGAAGAAAAAGGTAAAAATATAAATTATGAACAACAAATACACATCTATCAACAAATGAACATAAAAATCAAGTGAACTGATAGGCTGATGAACAAGATAAACTGATGACTATAAGAGAATGGGAGAGGACATTGGGGAGGGGGAGGTGAGGGTGGAGGGTGGGATAGGTACAGGGTGGAGGGGAGATATAGGGGGATAAAAAGGGGGAAACAATGTAATTAATAAACTGAACAATAAAGGGAAAAAAATAAATAAAGCTCACCAATATGGTAGCTGTTCCCTACAAGTGGCTTTTAAATTGAAATTGATTGAAATCAACTGAAATTTAAAACTCAATTTCTCAGTTGTAGGAGCCACATCTGAAGCTCTAAGTAGCTAGGTGGGACTGGTGGTTACCATGTGGGACAGAGCAGATCATGGAACATTCTCATCATCACAGACTGTGACTCTGGACATCACTGCTGGAGAGGGCAGGTGCAAGCGACGAGAGGTGAGCTGGAGCAGAGAAGTACTCAAAGGTTCTAAGCCCAGGTAATTAACGGGATTCATAAGCAAAAGTGTTTAGGCACAAAGAAGCACCTGTGTGGAATATGTGGCTGCAAAGTGCTGTTAGGACACTCACATAGAAAAAAACAGCACAGCTGGGAATGGAGGAGTCTCTGAACACAGGCTGGTCAGCAAACTCATTAGTCAACAGAGCCAAATAGCAACAGTACAACAATTGAAATTTCTTTTGAGAGCCAAATTTTTTAAACTTAAACTTCTTCTAATACCACTTCTTCAAAACAGACTCGCCCAGGCCATGGTATTTTGTGGAAGAGCCACACTCAAGGGGCCAAAGAGCCACATGTGGCTCGTGAGCTGCAGTTTGCCGACCACAGGGCTAGAACTAAACCTGAAGCACTGGAGGTTAGGCTCCATGATGAGACTGTGGAAGGAGAAAGCACAGAAACACCAGAGAAGGGGCCGTGCAGCATCCTGGAGCGTATTTAGATGTAAGTGGTAAGGAGAAGAAAGGAGGTGAACAATCATCATCGGGGACATGGGAGTGAGCCCAGAGTATTTGTCCCCAGAGTTTAAATGAGGAGAAAGTAGCAACGGTTAACTGCCAACTGCACTTCAAAAGGACAAGGTAACCTTTAATTTGTTGGAGTTCTCTGAGTGAGCAGATTCATGTCAACAACAGCAAGAATGAGGAGGAAAGAAATAGAGACGGGAACCATAGGTAAGTCTGCCAGAAGTCTGGCCCTGCCTTCCCAACACCTCTGTCTAAGGGGCTGCCTGGCCACACGGCCCCATGCCTGGCTTTAATTGACTTGAGGTACTTAAGCTCCTCTTCTAGTCTCACATTTGGATTTGGATTCCCATATGTCCGACTGGAGATGAACTCACCCCTGGCCATAGGCCCAGGTTTCCAACAGCCTCTTGACTGTTTCCATCTGGGTGTAAACCGTCACCTCAAATTCAAAAAGATAAATCTGAACCCATCATCTCATTCTCTACACCTGCACTTCCTCCTGGGTTTGCATCTTATTACCCAAGTAGTAAATCTGAGGGTCCTCGACTCTCAGTCCTCCTCGACTCTCAATCCTCCTGTCCACATGCAAATCAACCGTCAAAACCTAACAAGTTTACCTGCTTAATATACGTGCATATCTTTTTTATAATATATAAAATCAGACTTCTGCTCTGTATTTCTGGATCACTGCAAGATAATCTCTTGCTTAATTGGAAAACGCATCCAATTTCTTCCCTGCTATAAACCCAAAATGTGTTTTGTGGAAAATACATACCTATGTATATTACTCCCCTCTTTAAAATCTTACAGGAGCTCCCCAATGTCCTCATAATAAAAGGCAAAAACTTGAGCGTGCTATTAAAGGTCCAGTGAAAGCTATTCCTTAATTCTATCTTCAATATCACTTTTCTCTATTTTCTGTTCCAGAAATGTCCAACAACACAGCTATTTCTTAGCTATTTGCTCAACCTAGATAACTTAGCATCTTTACAAACCAGCCTTCCCAGCAACCTACCCCCCATCATCCTCAGCTTAACTCTTATTCACTCTTTAAAATTCACATGGGAAACCTTCCCTAACTCTCTTCAACCCTATTTGTAAGTACTCCACCCAGGACCTCTCATAAATACCTAGTAAATATCGCTGTATTTATTTGTCTCTTCTATCCAACTATAACGTCCTCAAATATTAGGCATTTTTTCCTATTCAGGTTATCACTGCCTAGACCAGTGCTTGGCACATAGTAGGCCTTGATAAAAGCTTATGGAATATGAAGAAATCCAAAATGCTAATTCAAGAAGATATAAACACCCCTATGTTCACCGCAGCATTACTTACAACGGGTGGATTCCCTCGGCCAGGCTGGCAATCAGGGCTGATCGGGGCTGTCTAATTGGGGCCAATCGAGGCCGGCCAGCCCAGGGGGAGGGACCAAGGGAGGTTGGTAACCTAGGGAGGTTGGCTCTGTGAGAGCACTGACCACCAGGGGGCAACTCCTGCATTGAGCATCTGCCCCCTGGTGGTCAGTGCGCATCATAGCTACCATCTAGTCATCCGGTCATCCAGTTGTAACAGTCGCTTAGGCTTTTATTTATATGGCCAATACATGGAAGCAACTTAAGTATTTGTTAACAGATGAATGAATAAAGATGTGGTACATATATACAAAAAAATATGGCTCAGCCATAAGAAAGAATGAAATCTTGCCATTTGTGACAGCATGGATGTACCTAATGGATATTATGCTATGTAAATAAATAAGAGAAAGACAAATACCATATGGTTTCACTTGTATGTGAAATATAAAAACCAAAATAAATGAACAAACAAAACAGAAACAGACTAACAGATACAGTGAGCAAACTGATGGTTGCCAGGAGGTGGGATTGGGAGAATGGGTAGAAAAGGGGAAGGGATTTAGAAATACAAATTGGTAGTTATAGAATTGTTATGGGGTGTAATGTACAGCATAGAAAATATAGTCAATAATCCTATATAATAAAGAGCTAATATGCTAACTAGACTGAATAGCAGAACAACTGTCCTGACGACCTTCCGGATGACCATCCGGATGACCTTCTGGACAAAGCCGGGGCTGTGAGGGCCGAGGCAGCCGGGGCTTCGAGGGCCGAGGCAGCTGGGGCTGCGAGGGCCAAGGCAGCCGGGGCTGCAAGGGCTGAGCCCCTTGCATGAATTTCATGCATCAGGCTTCTAGTTCTATATAATGAAAGCCTAAAATGCTAAGTATCTGGTCGTCCAGTGGCCTGTAGACTATTCAAACAATCAAATTGTAATATGCTAATGATATGCTAAGGCCACTCAACCAGTCTCTATGATGTGCACTGACCACCGGGGGCAGTTGACTGGTTGACCAATCGCTATGATGTGCACTAACCACCAGGGGGAAGACAGTTGACTGGTTGACCAGTGGCTAGGATGTGCACTAACCAGCAGAGGGCAGATGCTCTGACCAGTAGGTTAGCTTGCTGCTGGGGTCCGGCCAATTGGGACTGAGTGAGATGTGCCAGACACACCCTGGAGCCCTCCTGCAGTCCCTCCCAAGCCCTGATCGTGCACCGATGGGGTCCCTTAGCCTGGCCTGCACCCTCTCCCAATGTGGGACCCCTCAAGAGATGTCAGAGAGCCAGTTTTGTCCTGATCACACAGACCACTCCCCTTGGGAGAGCGCCAGATGCAGGGCTCACAGCTGGCGAGTGCTGCTGCAGCAGCACAAGCCTCTTCAGATCAGGACTGATTGGGCGGGAGCCAACAGCAGGCGCAGGGGGGCCAGACCTCTAGTTAGAAAGTAAATAGACTGCTAAAAACTAAAGTTATAACTCTCTCTAGAGGGAGAAATATACTTTTCTCATCACTTGTTCTACTTCAAGTGAAACTATCACAAAACTGTGGGAAAGTGAGAAGCTTTCAGTAAGACTCAATGAAGAGCTGGTCCCCATCCTCTCTCTTTCTCTTTACCTTGGTCTCTTCTAACTGCCTTTGCAGATTTTTAGGGTCCACAGCAATGGGTTCAGACAAGTGCTTGTTGGCTGTGACCTCGAAGGCCTGGAGTTCGGAAATAAGTCCACATGAAGCATCTTCATAGTGTTGATACTTATCCACCAGGTCTTTAAGATTATTCCCAAGGACACTGCACTAAAAATGCCAAGAGAGAAAAAAGGGTGGAGAATTAAAGTCTACCATTTTTATTTGTGTCAAATAATCTTAGCACCTATGAGTGCTATAACTTAGAAGGCACCAGACTTCAAACAATGTGAGTTGAAACTGTAGGACTAAGGTTTTTCTCCTTTATATGAAGAAGCATCCTCTAACAAAATCAAGAAATAGCGTAAAAATGAAGAGACAGTCCTAAATTTACACATATTTGAAGGCATGTTTTCAAGGGCTGAGTCTTGATCCAAAGTGAAAGGTTTGGATATCAATTCTCAGAGGCAGCAGATCTACCACAGCACATTCCCACCGAGTTTTATACACCAGGTGTCTAGATATGTATGTGATGGAAGGGTTTTCAAGGTCCTTAATGAATCGCCTCTATACATTGCACAAGATTAATTAACACAAGAAGGGAAAATAATCTACATCAGAATGAAGCCAAGGCCAAGAGCAAATGATGCTCTTCAAATCACTTGTGCAACTTGGCCAGTCTGTTCAGCTTATATAATAAATAGGGAAATGTTTTCCTAGTGTGTTTTGTCCAAGGGAATAAGAGAAGCTGAAAGAGTCTGTGAGTTATTAAGTATTAAAATAATGCACTGATCAAATACATCTGTAAAACAAACACTTGCAGTATTTGTGAAGGGAATTACCTGAGATGAAACTTTAGTTCTCAAATTTAAGATGCTGTGAAAATTAGCAAGCTACTGTTTGCTTGGAAACAAAACATGCACGCCACCTGGTGGTGAGTTTTAATGTTAGAGCTGGCTCGAAATCACTCAAAACTAAAGTGATAATAGTAATAATAACTACTATTACTACTTTAGGGTCCTAATCTTGAAACACACTTTTCTGAAGTAAAGAAGATTAATAAGACTGAAGTAAATAAAACTACCTTATTTTCCCTGCTTCAGTTGTTTAGGTTTCTCGCTTCTAAATCCAAATCAAAAGTTGAAAGAATAGAATAAAAACTATAATCACAGATCGATCTTCCCCTTAAAAAATAAAAATAAGCTTACCTTAGAGTAGAGAGACCTGAACCGATCTGTGGCACGATCCAGTTTGCTCTGGACTTCTCTGTGAGCGGCAGAAGTGTCAGTATTATGCTGGTCGGCCTTGCCACTGCCATCTCTTTTGCTGCAAGACTTGGCTGCTTCCAACACCCTGTTTCCAGAAATGGTGATGTACCTCAGGTCACCTTTGTGAGAAATAACATCTTCTGAGAAGCTCTTCTGCCTCTTCAGTTTGGTCATTAAGCCATTGAAGTCATCTGCCCCCGCCTGCAGGTTTTCCAGCTCTTGCTCCGACTGTTGCAGCCAGTGCTCGAACTCTCCATAATCCGTGTCAAACTTCTCCAATTCCTCCTGCAGAGAATGCGTTAACTTCATTTTCTTCTCCGACTCGGCCAGTGCAGTTTCGTAGTGTGCTTTCAGTTCCTTCATGTTCTTCTGCAGTTTCTCTTTGTCCTCCGGAGAGAGGTAGTGACCCTGCTTCTCCAGCAAGGCTTGTGCAGACTGAGTGGCCAGGAGGACGGCTTGCTGCTGAGAGATGATCTTCTCGTGTTGGGCCTACGGGGAAACAGACATTGTGATTTTAAAGCTGGGAAGGGGTTACTCTGAGATTGTGGGGAGCTCTCCATTGCCTCAGGACCTACACACTTCAATAATCTACAGACATGCAACTTGCTTCCTGTTAACCTTAAAAGATGAACAGTACCTGCCTTTTATTAGTAAATTTTAGAATTGAAAATGCTATGTTTCGAGTACTCTAATCTTATTTTTTTTAAGATTTCTAATCTCCTTGAAAGTACTCATATAATCACATAGGACATGGACTATTGTTGAGAAGCTTCAGGAAAATGTAACAGATTTATCTTCCATTTCTAAAACAAGCATTTGCATTCAGGTCTCATTTTACTCTCTGCTTCCTCACAATACCTTAAAGAGACTGCTACTGTCTTTACGTAATTACTGAGCAAATCTATATATATATATATAAAAGCCTAAGCAACCTTTACAACTGAATGACTGGAACAACCGTAATGACTGGTCAACCAGTCACTCTGATGTGCACTGACCACCAAGGGGCAGATGCTCAATGCAGTTGCTGCCCCTTGGTGGTCAGGACGCTACCACAGCTAACCTCCTGTCCCCTCCCCCACCCACCTGGCTAGACCCTCAAATGGCCCTGATGGGGGGGCCAGCTGACCAACTTTCTGCAGCCCTTCCATCCCACCCCCTCAGCCAGCCAACTGGTCCCCTGATAGGTCTTGATTGTCAGCCAGGCTGAAGGACCTCACCCGTGCACAAATTCATGCACTGGGCCTCTAGTAGGTATAATATTTATCTATTACATGATCCTAAAAGGACAGTTCAACAGAACACAAAATTTGTCATTTTAAAGTGATAAAAACACTATGACAATAGTTAAGCAAGAACAATACAGATTCTGAGAGGCCCCATGAACTTAGAGGAACACACAATAAAAAAGAATACTGCAGCTACTAGTAGTTCCCCTGGGCCTCAGTTTCCTGCATGTGGAAGATGGAGACAACAACCCATACATGTCACATGTGCCAAGTTGCTCCAACCTTTTATAGACCCAACAATAAGATTTAACAACATCATTATGTTGAAGACAACACACCTTAACTTTCTGGTATTGCTGATTCAGATTCTCCTCAGTGGTTCCAACCAGTCCATCCACATCAGTTTCCAACAGGTTACCATTAACTTCGTCCTCTTCTCCAATCTCCGACTTGCTGTCGCCTTCTTGAAAATGAGTCCCGTTCTGTTCAATCACCTGTTTCTGGTTTATCCCCACCCTTTCTGAGTCTTTGTCAACATGTGTCAGCCAATCCAAAAGGTTTTCTATTTTGGTTTTGCTCTCTTCCAGCTGCTTCACAGCTGCAACCTGGGGGGAGAAGGGCATTGGCCATGGGTATTCTGAATACAGACCCAGGTGTTAGTTTTAAGACATCCCCAAAGTAAATATTTAGATCATTTAAAATTCGAGTGGGCATACGAAACAATGGCATGCACTGAAAACTGAACACACTAATATTAAACCTTAGAGGAATAAGAAGTTACTCTGAAGTTTCCACTGTTCTTAAAAACACATCCCAAAACTTTAACTATAGCAATTAATGAGTCCTCACATAATTCACAAGTAGGAAGTCTCAGAATCCCACTTAAACTTTGTAGAAAAGGTAAGGAAAGTCAGCTCTTCAAACTTTTTGTAGTCATTTGGTCAACGACAAACATGGAAACCCAGAATTCTAGTCCTGGGTGCCAGTAGTTGCTTAGCACTGCCTGACCTCACTTAATGAGTCAATAAGCTATGATCCTAATCACTTTCAACAAAGCCACAGTGCACGGCATGCTTGAATAAGGACCTTTTCCGTCTCTTCCTTGATTGCTGTCATCACAGCTTTCTCCAGTTCCTTTTTCGACTGCTCCGCCTTTAAATTGAGTTGTTCACACTTCACCTTAGCTTCCTTAAGTTTCTCTTCAATCAAAGCCTGATCTTCTCGTGACAGCTTTTCACCATTCTCTTTCAGGAAGTTCTCTGTGTTTTTCACTATTTCTGCCAATGCCTGTGCACTTCCTTGCATATCTTTCTGTAATTCCTTACAACACAAAAGGGGGAAAAACATCTTAGCACATTACTACCTATTTAACTTTTCCAATATTGTAATTCTAAAAGAGGGGTCTGTGCAAAAAAGGAGAATCTAGCTCATATAAACTGAAAGAGCATACTCAGTATGTTCACTGAGTTGGTTTACTTCAATCACAATATTTAATACTAGAGGCCAATATTTAATACTAGAATTTGTGCAAGAGTAGGCCTTCCTTCCCCTGGCTATCGGCACTGGCTTCCCTCTGGCAAGAGGGACCCGGGCTTCTCTCTGGCTGCTGGCAGGCACCCAGGACCCAGGCTTTATTCACAGCCCTGGCATCGTCCAGAGGGTTGTCTGAAAGGATGTCTGGTCTAATTAGCATACTATGCTTTTATTATTATAGATAACTTAAAATCTCAAGCAGCATTAAAGCAATCTATGAGATTTCCATGTTTAACAAAGAGATGTGGTTTGGAAAACATTGAACAATAATGTATTCAGCACATAACCTATTTAAATTTGAATGTATCACATTTTTTTATGTTATATGAGTTAATTTATAAAGCTTTTAAATACATACTATATTACTTATTCCATTTCTAAACACTCATTATTTAAATATACATCTACTGCTCAGGGTCAAAGCAGATAGTTCTCTAAGTTATGAACTAAGTTGTTCCTAAAATAATTGCTTTTTAAAAAATATATTTTTATTTATTTTAGAGAGGAAAGGAAAGGGAGAGATAGAAATCTCAATGATGAGAGAGTATCATCAATTGGCTACCTCCTGCATGCCCCACAATGGGGTTCGAGCCCACAACCTGGGCATGTGCCCTGACAGGAAATCAAACCATGACCTCCTGGGTTTACAGGCTGATCCCCAACCACTGAGCAATGCCAGCCAAGCCCTAAAATAATATCTATACAAAGATAATCTCTTCTAAACAGCTTTCCCTCATCCAGATTTCTCTACGTTATTTTCTCCTCTTCTCTTCCTCCTTTATTTGGCACTTTAATTCTCTACATTGCATTGTGTTTGAGTTTTCATGTTATTTTTCCATACTTTCAAGACTCTTCAAATTCTGAGTATTTAAATTGAAAGAGGTACTTATTGAACTACAACACTATGATACTAACTGTGCTGTTCACATAACACACAATATTCACTTAACTTTTACCGTCACATAACAATGGAACTATGACCAATGAAGGAACTGAGGCTCAAAAGGTTAAATTATAAAGCTAACGATGTGTAGTGTCTGGGATTTAGACCAAGAGCTAGCTAGTTACAATGAGGTGTTAATTCTTCTGACATCAAAATAAAGATTATCTTTATCATTATTACTTGTCCCTTCAATGAAAAGGAACACATTGCAGAGAAAGGTGAAAGGGATAAGAAAGAGCTAAGAGAGTGAAAGAACCCAAACTGATGGGTATTTCACCTGACTCTGAAAGTGAGTGGTTGGCCTTGAATGGATCCGAGTTCTAATCACACAAGGTATTTTCACTATCAATACTCCTTTATTATCTCCTCCACTCAATACTGAACCAAAAGAATCAGTCAAGGAAATTATTTGGCTTGCTTGAAGTTGGAAATGTTACTCTTAGGATAATGTTTATAGCTCAGGAGGCCTGGGGGCATCTAGGTATGGCTTATCTCAGAAAAGCTAAAATGATTGCTTTTTTCCCCCCTAAAAAAAAATCCTAACTACTTTCCAAATAGTAATTGAACTCCACATCAACACAGAACTACTGAGGCAAAACCAAATTCTACCTCTTGCTTGGACTGGTACTTCTTTAACTCAATTGTGCCGTCGCCAATCACGAAGGCTTCCTGGTGCCCAATCAGGCGGTTTTCAGTCTGAGTAAGGAGGTCACATATCCCTTGGAGTTTCTCTCTGTACTCCTGCTGGCACTCTGCCATGATCTGCAGGGGAACAAAACCAAAGCATCTTCAGTGGTGACCATACACTCACGACTGTGCTAGCTCCTTATCGGAATACATTTTGCAAGTTTCCTCTAACAGAAGCTTTCTCAGTATGCTGTAAACATGGTAGCAGTGGGGTACAAACTGAGCAAGGTGACACAGAAAGGAAGAGCTTGTCCCATATACAAGGAGAGAGAGCATGGCTGGATGAAACTGCTCAGCAGAATACTGGCCATGCACATGTGTAAGAGATGGAACTTCTGACCGACAGGAAGAAACATTCCATTTTCTTAAGCTCTTGATACCTGCGACACACAGTTAATTCTGTAAAAGGATATCAAAACAGAAGTTAGTTGTGATGTGTCTGTTAATATATTTGACATGTGCATAAAGGTTGTCATGCTAGAGAAAATGCCTGGTGCTTCAAGAAATAATAAAAAGAACATCGCATGCAGTAGCTTTACTTATTCGCTATGTCTAATTCCATCCCACCTCTTTGTTCATTATTGATTGCTACTGGATGCAGCACTCTAATATAATTCATTAAATAAGAGATTTATTTCATAAGTCCATTACTTGTATCTTTCATTTTCTGATTACACACAAACACACACACACCCTAGTTTATTTTATTCATCTTATAGCCATATATCATGTTTACTAGGAGCCTACCACATTCTGGGCAAGGTACTGAGTGTTTTATACTCATTATTTTATCAATGTTCAAAACAAGACCAGCCAGCACTGTTACTATTTCCAATTTACCAGTGAGAAACCTGTGGAAACCTGTGGAGACACCTGTGCCTTAGCTCCACAATGAGTGAGTGGTGCCACTGGGATGTAAATTGAGTCAGTCTGGCTCCAGAGCCCTGTTCTGAACTCCTGTGCTATACTGCCTCCTAGAGGACAAAGATATCCTTAACCTCTTTATTCCTTTGTTCATCAATCTATCCCTTGATATTTCTGAGTGCATCTGTATATCCTACTCCTAGGAAAAAAAGTAAAGACTCTCCCCTGAAAGCAGTAGTTTTAGGGATTCATGAGAATTATAACAATGATTTAGAACATAATTATGGAAAGTACTATTATTCTATATGGTAGAATCTCTACATTATACCCTGTCCATTAATTGCCTTTCCAAAAAAATCTTTCCTATCTCTCCATAATCCCTGGGTGTCATTACAGGCTTCACACTAAAGAATTAAAAACACAGAATCCACAAAGAAAGGCAAACCTTCTGATCATCAAGATCTTGTTCTAGCTGTAACTGAGCCTCTAAATGTTCCACCTGGTTAGTTACTGATTCCTGCACATCAAGAAAACACTTCTGAGTTGTATTTAAGAGCCTCAGCAACTGTTTGCTCTGGCTGGGAGACAGATCTTGAGCATATTCAGAAATGAAGAACTGCACATCAAAGGCAGTGGTGTCCAGCTGTATCCTGGTGTGTCCAAGCTCCTTTAACATGTTCTGTGAACAAAGCAGTACAAGTTACCAACAGGGAGGTAAGCCATAATATACAGCTTATATTCACAATGATATTTTTATTTTTAAAATATGCTTCTTATGTCAGGGCTTATTTATATTTTTTTCATTTAGTAAAAAATCTATTCATCACCTAGTAAAAATGGTAATGATGAAATTATTTAAATAGTGCAGTAATTAATCCTATATAATAAAAGGGAAATATGCAAATTGCCCGAACAGGCAGAATGGCTGGTTGCTATGATGCACACAGACCACGAGGGGGCAGATGCTCAATGCAGGAGCTGCCCCCTGGTGGTCAGTGCACTCCCACAGGGGGAGTGCCACTCAGCCAGAAGCCCAGAAGCTGGGCTCACAGCCGGAGAGTGCAGCAGTGGTGGTGGGAGCCTCTCCTGCCTCCATGGAAGTGCTAAGGATGTCCAACCAATGGCTTAGGCCAAGCTGGCCAGCCTAAGCCATCAGTCTGACATCCCCCAGGGCTCCTGGACTACAAGAGGGTGCAGGCTGGGCTGAGGGACTATCCCCTCCTTGCCCCCCACCCCAGTACACAAATCTCGTGCACTGAGTTCCTAGTCCTATATAATAAAGAGGTAATATGCAAATTGACCATCACTTCAACACACAAGATAGCCTCCCATATGGTCAAAGATGGCTGCCCCCATGTGGACACAAGATGGCTTGTGCAAGATGGCCAGCAGGGGAGGACAGTTGGGGACAACCAGGCCAGCAGGAAAGAGTAATTAGAAGCGACCAGGCCAGCAGGGGAGGGCAGTTAGGAGTGACCAGGTCTGCAGGTGAGGGCAGTTAGGGGCAACCAGGCCTGCAGGGGAGGTCAGTTGGGTGGGGGAGGGAGCATGCATACAGGGGAGGGCAGTTGTGGGGGGGAGGACCAGGCCAGTAGGAGAGGGCAGTTGGGGGACCAGGCCTGCAAAGGAGGGCAGTTAGGGTGACCGGGCCAGCAGGGGAGGGCAGTTGGGGGCAATTGAGCCAGCAGGGGAGCAGTTAGGTGTCAATCAGGCTGGCAGGGGAGTGGTTAGGGGGTGATCAGGCTGGCAGGCAGAAGTAGTTAGGGACAATCAGGCAGGCAGGCAGGCAGGCAGGTGACTGGTTAGGAGCCAGCAGTTCTGGATTGTGAGAGAGATGTCCAATTCCTCATTTAGGCCTGATCTTGGACAGTTGGACATCCCTCTAGGGGTCCTAGATTGGAGAGGGTGCAGGCTGGGCTGAGGGACACACACCCCCACCATGCACGAATTTTGTGCTCCAGGCCTCTAGTATTATATAAAAAGATAACCCCTCTAAGAATATTTTAACATTGTTTGCCATATCACACTTCAAATGTAACTCTGACCAAAGGTAAAGATCCAACTGATATATATTTGGCATGCTGAAGGGAAACATCAACATTAAAATATTGTTTGCTAATATTTATAGTACCCATGCAACTGTGGTCACACATAAACAAGACTATGAGGAATTTGAAATCTAAATTAAGTGGGCCAGCATTTCAGTTTCCTGAATCCCAAGTTAGGGGCTGCCTATCATTCATGGGGCATGCTATTCAAATTAAGAATTTGAAGGTGGGGGGGAGGCATGGCAAAATGACTAAAGGACTAATATATAAAAACTACTTATACTCTGATATATGATTAATTTATACTATTAGGGATTTGAATAATACATATAAATAAAAACATAAATACAAATCTCAACATGTCTGTAAGAGTTTTATAAGGCAGTTGGGTTAGCATCAGAATGGCATCTATAAAGTTGACATTATTTTATAGTTGTGTCAACTATGAACAAACATCTAGACACAAAGAAAAGAAAAAATCCTTCATAGCTTTAGGAAAGTCATATTTATTCTAAACATCTGTTATATTAAACACATAGGTTTTTAAATGTGCTTTGCTTAGTTATTTTGATACCTGCCTTGAGAAACTCCAAACTTGTCTTTACATAATCAGTATCTTGAACATTCACCGGCTCCATGTCCTTCACCAATTTGTTCTTTTCTGATATCCAGTGTGAGAACGCCTTCAGTTTGTGCAGAAATTCTCCATGGGAAATGGCTAGTTTTGACTAGAAAACAAAATTGTGCATTCATTTCTGTTTCTAAAATTCAAATTCCTACAAATGGTGATTCTGTTTTAAGAGTTTAGCACTCTAAAAATAAAATATTTATGTCTTATGATTTCATTTTTAAATAATCACATTTTCTTCAAAATTTCAATTTGTGTTAAATGTGTTGACGCCTACCATTTCACTGTCAATCGCCAGAACAAGGTGTTTTATTCTTTCTGAAGATGCGTCACTGAGGGAAGAGAAGGCATTCTGTAAACTTTGATGGCTTACACTCAATTCCTCACGATGGTTTCTGGGGAAGTCACTGGGAAGAGACTTTAAAAATTCTTCAGCCAACTTCATGTCCTTTCTTAAAATAACAGCAATTGGAGCCAATCCCAATTCAAATGTCTGCAAAAAAAATGATGATGATAGATGATTGATAGATAGATAGATAGATAAATGGATAGATAGATCCCAGAGCTATTTAGTGACAAATACAACTAATATCCAAAACATAAATGTAAAGTGCTCTGCTTATTTTCCCAAACTAGCATTAGCTGATTCTCACCCATTACAGGCAGCAGATAATTCTTACCTCTAACTGCTTAAGCTGGTTCTTCAAAGCTTCTAGACTATTATCCAGAGACTCTTGGTTGTCCAAGGGAGGCTTCATATCTTGAAGCAATGCCAAATACTCATGCATTTTCGATGTGTGTTGTAAACACTGCTGTAGTTCATTGGATAACTAAACACAAATTTGGACATTTTAATTCAATAGCCTCTATGAGGTTTTTAGAGCAAATAAAAAGCATGGGATGATTCCCAAATATTTCATGCAGTTAACTTCCATATGAAATGTAAAGTCAACTTACTTGTTCCATTGAGTTATCTCCAGAAGTCACGTCTTTTGACCCTGAAATACATTCCAGATGGTCTGGGAAATTATTGCACTGTTCCTCCAGCTTCTCATCTCTGGACAAGGCTGATGCATGTACAGTAGAATTTTCTAGCCCAATTTCTTTTATATTTTGTAAATTAAGGGAACTGTGGTTTCCTTCTTTACTTTTATGATCATCAAGAATGTGTGGCTTTTCATGCACCATCTCAAAAGTAGTAGATGATTTTTGATTCAAGCTTCCAACCTGCTCTGCTTTGTTGGAGCAGCCAACAGCAAGCAGCTTATGGAAAATATTTTCAAGTTGCAGTGAAACTACTTTAGATGACATACCTCTTTTCTCTAGATCATACTCCATCTGTGTTAATTCTTTTACCAATTCAAATGCTCCTGTAATTTTTTGGCTATGCTGATTATGCTTAAGTATATCAAGGAGAAGCTCAGACTGAAGATTTGCAATACAGAATGGATCATTTCTACTCTCTGCTCTTAGTTCTGTTGAGTTATTCATGAGGGAAATTCCAGTACAATCATTGATCTTAGAGTCGTCACTGGGCACACTAGATGCATTGTTAACCAACTGTGGTGTGCTAACCCTTTTAATTAGGCTTTGGATTAACATTTTAGTATCTGCACAAGCTGAAGGTTCTCCAACCTCTTGAGAATTCATATGACCTTCCTTCAATCTATTTTTTAAGATGTCCTTTACATCTTCAACAAATGCCTGACATAATCCAGGGATCTGAACCTCTTTTTCTTGGGATCCTGGAAATAAGGCTTGTTCTTCTCGTGACTGTTGCTCGATTATTTCTTTCTTATTGTTCATTTCTGAGGATGTGCAGTCTGTGCTTAAAGTGTTACTGGAGTTATCATTTCTTATTCCAAGGCCTTCCACATTTCTCAGAGGCAAGATAAAAAATGTGCTTTCATTTCTTTCTGGTGTGAACTGAGGAATTTCCATTCCTTCTTCTGAGATACATTCTTTAGTACAAAGATCATTCTGTTGAGTCATCTCATTTAGAGGTGAGTCTTCTTGATTAAGAGTTGCTTTCTCTTTTGCATTATCAACTCCTAATTCTAAGTGTTCTTTCATGGGAGGGGAAGCTATTACAGAATTGCTTGGGATATCCTCATGTGGCTTTGCTACACCTTTTGTTTTTACCTTTTTTGCACAATGTTTTAAATAAGTAAACAGATCAAGCTCTTTCTCAGGTCCATCAGTGAAGGATTCGTTCTCAGTCGCTGTATCCCCTTCAGACAATACGTCTGAAGTAATGTCATTGATCATCATCACTTTGGAAGCTGATGAGTCAAATATTTCTTCAAGATTCTCAAATGAAACAGGACTTTGACTAACAACTGTTTGTAGATTCTTTGGTTCATCTGTAAGAGCTATAGTTGTTTTTTTAAGGCTTCCTTTATGATCATGTCCTTCATTGGTTATGATTTGCGGAAATGGAAACTGACCGACTAAATCAAGACTCTCCCTTGTACTTTTACCAGGCAAAAGTTTGAGATGTGTATCATCTTCTATTAGACTTGTCATAAGCCCTTCTCCTTTACCTGAGAACATTTTATGAATTGATGTTTCACCTTCTATTAGTATATTGCTTTTGTCCTCTCTCTTTTTCATTACATTTCTTCCATTTCCTTGATGATCTTTATCAGTTACAGAGTCCACAGATGACAAATGGCTTTCCTCAGCAGGTTTTCCTATTAAAACAGTCTCAGAGCAAATTATTTGATCAGAAGTTGAATGAATATCAGTATTATGTAAAATACCTACAGGGCCAAAGGTGGGTTCTGATTCAGTGTCTTTAGTGATAGGCAGCAATATATCCTTAAGGGCCATCTCAGGATTCAACAGATTTTCTTTGCTTCTTCCAACCACCTCAGTTGTATATTCTGGAAGGTTGCCTCTTTCAATAGCTAAGCTACTTTCATTACTTGATTCTCGCTGTAAAACATTGACACTTTGCTGTTTTTCTAGAAAACTGTAATTTTGCTTTTTACTTGGGAGAATCACTTCATTAATACTTTGATTTTCATGGCTGTTTTCCCTTTCTTTCATAGTGGGAGCACACAACTGGATATCCATAGCATCAGCCTCATCTTGGCACATGGGCCTTTCCTTCTCATCTCCTACTCCTTCTTCTACATTACAATCATCATCATCATCATCATCATCATCCTGATCATTACTGTCACACAAATAATCCCCATAACTTTCTCCATATTGCACAGAATCAAAATGACCAGTATCAGATATCAATTCTTGTCCAGTTACATACCCTTCTTTTCTCCCTCTCCAACAGCCGGTGTCATCAAATGTTAATGAAGCACTGAAGCTCTCTTCCCTTCCTACTATTTCAGAATCAGTCAATAAGTCAGACTCATCGCCTTCTAGGTTATCTGTACTTTCCCTTTCTGATTCGGTTTCCAACAACTGTTCCTTAGATGAGCCAACTGAATTTAAATGTATTATTTCATCAGAATTTAATCCACCTTTCTCCATACCTGTGAGACAATCCTGAAAAGACTGGGCTTTCCCCCTCACTCTTAAGCTATCAACTACTCCCGCCTGAGTCACCATAGGCTTTTCATCCTCTCTGGGAACATCATAAAAAACATTGCCAGGACAGGCAGCACTATCATTTTCCTCTTGCAGTGCGTCATAGTCCTCGGGTTGCAGACAATCGCAATCATCACTTTCAAGAAGCAGAGAATCATGGTCATCATCTTCAAACAAGGGAGTATCATAGAAATCATCATCGCTATCGGTGTCTGTTTCGGTGTCTCTCTGATCATCCAGTAATGAAGTTTCATAGTCACCGGCTCCAGCAGTTTCTTTAAGCGATGATGTGCCGTAAACATGAGATGTACTGGCATTATGAGGGTCACCCGTTGGTGTGACGGCACAGGAGTACTCCTCCACTGTGGCCTCATTTTGCATGTCTTCGGGTTTCTGTTGAGAAGTAGCATGTACTTTTTCATCTTCCCCACTAGGATCTGAAAGAGCTTTGTCGTTGTGATATTGCACCTGAGGATCACCATGAGCAGTATTTAAAGATTTTTGTCCACAGTGCTCTCCCTTCAAAGTGACATTAATAGCAGCAATTCCTAGAAACTGGTCTTGAGGTTTTTCTCCCATTCTTGGACCCAATAACATGGACTGGTCACTGGATGGCATTATAGAGGCGTCACATTTATTTCCATTGCTCTCTGCAGTGTGTAAATCATTAAAACTTCCCCAATCACTCTTCAATTTATCATGACTTAACAAGGCACTCAGCCTGGGGGAATAGTCAAAGACAGGTGAATTCTTGCCTATATTATTTTCAGTCTCTGTTTCTTTCAAATTACAGATGCTACCAGTTTTTGATTTCACTATAGAATTTGTTATCAAATCACTTTCAAGGTTTTGCGTATTTTTAGAATGACTACATCCATCTGCATGCTCATTTTTTTCAACTTGACTTTGATTGTCACAGTTTTTAGGTATATTTACAGGGTCTGCAAGTCCAGGCTGTGTAAAATAGGATGTAGAATCGAGAACATTCACGCTGGATGAATTCTTATGATCTGCTACCATTATATGTGTCAGGTTTTCCGACTGACAAAATTCACCGAGAACATTAGTTCCCATTTCATTAAACTCTTCTTCTAAGGCATGCTTTCTATTTTCAGGAATTTCTTTAGGTTTAGGTTCTTCACCATGGCATTTATCAAAACTATTTGGTGAAGTTATACTTTCATCCATTTCTTTACTTGGGGCATTATTCTGAAATACGCTAGAGAGGCTTAAGGCATCAATGCATTCTTTTATGGGTGTATCCTCATCAAATTCTGTTCTACAGCCTTCTAGTAGCATACCAACAGCCTCATTCAAGTCTCCATCATACAGCAACAGCCTCTGTCCTGTGTTTGCATCCATGTAGCTATTAATCATCAAGTAAGACAGGAACATTTTTTTAGTCTGTTCTGAACTCTGAGTTGTCGCTGGCTCTTCTCCATCAAAACAGTCTTCTTCTTGCCTGTAATCATGGGCTATCGATGGCTGGAATTTACAAAAAGAGAGCCATCTTCTGGCATTCTTGCAAGCTTCTAAAGCTCCCAAATCTGGCATTTTATCGGGTAGTATTATACTTTTTAAAATCAATGTTGTATTATCATCTATAATTCCTAACTGCTGTGCAACATCTAAACCGATGACTTGAGACGTTTCTGGAATATAAAGAGCAGCTATTTTCTGCCTGCCATTCAGGATTTTGTATGCCAATTCATTTGTAATCAACTTCTGCTGCAGGGAAGAAGATGTGGGAAATATTTCACCAGAGTGAGGCCAAATGAGTCCAACGTAGCCTCGTTGAGCCTCGAGTACTAACAGAGCACTGCTGGAAGTTATTAGATCACACTGCACTGCTTCATCTACAGTTAACCGTTTGGCGGGGTTTGAGTGGATGATCCCACCTGTTTGAACCTGGTATGTTAGAATGCTGTTAGCAGTATCTCTGTCAATCACCCCTTCTGCCACAGCCTCTTCAACAGTCATTCTTTCACCAGAGTTGCAATTGATCAGACCTCCAGAAAAAAGCTGTGCACCTAACAACCGAAACATAGTTTCACGGTCTATGAGACCTTCATGAGCTGCCCTTAAAATGCTAATGCTCCTTCCACATTTTAACGTTATTCTGCCTCCTTCTTGTGGTCTCACAGGTAGAAGCCGTAACCCAGTGTTTTCCTGTAAAATACTTCTTTCCATAATACCTGCTAAAGACACCTTCTCAGAGGTGCAGGGATCGATAAGATCTTTGCACATCTTTTGCCTTTCCAAGACTTTAGAAAATAATGCTGAGGAAACCATGTTCTGTTGGAAAGCCTTCTGGAGGGTCAACTGCTCCCCTGTGGCTGGGATGATGAGAGAGCCTGTGGAAAGCAGTATCTCAAGAACTCTGATGGCCAGAGACTCTGATATCACGCCTTGAGCCAGAGCATCCAGCACCGGAATTGTGGTGGAAGGCACAGTAGAAATAATCTCCTTTGCTTGACTCAGTTCTTTGAGTTGGCACAGAACTTGTTCATCAATGAGGCCTTGACTTTTGGCACCTCTAAGGTCAAAGCATTGTCTTAATTCTGGTGAAATTAGACCGGAAATCATTAGCTGTGTCTCAAGCAACCTTATTCCTGTATCATAGTCGATAAGGCCTTTTAAAACTGCCTGAAAGACGGAAAGGACTTCTCCAGTTGTCTGGTCAAAGGTGCCTGCAATCACTTTATCCAGCTGGAAGGGAAATACAAAATTCTCAGGTCAGTCTGTGATCCAAGGGTGGGCAGGGTTTCACGAAACTTCGCATGCATTTTTGAAAAATAAATAATACACTTCAACATGAAAATCCTCTACTTACCAAGGCGTGGCAATGCTGTGAATGTTAGGCAGCTCAAATGCACAAGTGATCTATGTCAGTGATCTATTCAACAGCACAGGATATGATAAAAGCTTTGAAAACAACATGCATCTGTGAATTGAAAACTTAATATTGTGTACATTAACAAGGTTAGTGAAGACACAACAGAGTAAATGACGACAGTGAGAAAAGAGAACAAATACCTAGAAGGCAAACCATGCTTTCTGCAATTGGGTGAGATTAGTTTACTAACAGGAAAGAGAGTATCAAACCCCATGCTATTGATGTTTACAGCATACAGACTTCTTTCTAGTAAAAAATAATGAACCATAAAAACTGTTACATAGCCCCAAAATATGAAAAATAGTGTGTAAAGTACTCCAGGGAATAAGGGAATTGAATACAGAGGTAACTTTTTGAATCCTGAATATTGTGTTGAATACTGTGAATCTGTATTGTGAAGTTTTAAAATCTTGAGAGGCTAAATTTAAGTGATTTCTGTTAGATTTTAAGAAGATGTTAGGATATCTTCATTATAAATATGTTCCAATGTTATTCAAATAAATCTTATGGTTATCTCTAAAAATCAAACAAATCCCGTAACACTTCAATGTCACCTTTAGACATCATATTCATATAGTAAAATATCTAATGCAGCAGAAGAATGGCTTCTAAAGAGAAGAGTTAGAAAAATGAATGATTCTTTCCTTTTATCATGCAAGGCGCAGATTAAGATGTCACATAAACTGATGACAGCTAGTGTAAGATTGCAATTAATAAACAACACTGAACTCTCTAAATACTTACATAAACTCCATGTTTTTGCCATGTACACATTTCAAGGTCATTTCTTTACTGACATACATTTCTGCAAATCATGCAGTAAAACTAAGAACCTTGAAATAGCTTCATGTTTCAATAATATTACCTTCTCCTCTACCTTTTCATCTCCTATGGTTTGTAATTCTTGTAGTTGTTTCAGAGATCCACTAAAGAATAAATTATAACTTTCTTGGAGAGTTTTCATTTGTTTTTCCAGTTCATTTCTTTCTTCATCTGTCAATCTAAAATAACCAGAAAGTATGAAATGAAGAGTGTAAGTCTTCAAGCAATAAGATGATATATTAGGCTCAATGATTTTATAAAGTACTTTTCTAAGTAAGTATACAATCATAAAATAAAATATCTCATATACAGACTGCACAGGTATTAGAATGACTGTATATGGAAATTAAGGATGGTGCTAAACACATCTAGGAATCCTTCTGTTTCCTAAAAAAGGGGAATGAAGGAAAGGGTATGAATTAATATATTAGCATCTCTCTAGCATATACACAAGGAGCATTAATTAGCATTGTTAGTCCCAACATGGAAAAGGAACAATAAGATGAAACTTGTTGAACCTGAAGGATGAATAAAGAAGACATTAACATTATTCTCTAAGGTACCATATAAAAGCATTCTGGAATAATCCTAAAGTGGACAGTCAAAATGGGTTTCAGAAAAGGGTAGATTGATTCCTTTCCTGTCTGAGGCATGAGCTGAAATACATGCAATGCCTTGTTGCAAAAAAGTAGGACCAAAATATGATAGATCAGGTTGCCACAGGTCTCAGTTAAGAAAATTGAGAATTTATTTACACACATTTTCCAAAAGTCTCAGACAGTTCTACTTATATTAAGACTTGGCTTGGAGTCTTCACAACTCCCTAGCTACTGATCCTCTCTGAGCTTGTTTTCTTATTAATAATATATGGGGATAATAAGTACCGTCCAGGCTTTGGATAAAGACAGACTAAAAAGGACAATTTCTTAAATTGCTGAATTTATAATCTCTTAGTAAACTACATATTTAAGTAAACTTGCGATTGAGTTCCATTATTTAAATCTCAGCTAAAATTCACCATCTTCTATTTTGCCAAATGTTTTTAAGACCATTTTCCTACATTGAAAAAAGCGTTCATGAAAACCAACATACTTGTCTCCATGTTTAGCCAAAAATAGTTGCATGGTTTGAAGTGCCTCCAATAATTGTTCCTTCTTAGTTAATATTTCTTCACTGGAAATCTGCAAGGTAATGAAAATGCATTCATATTCTGCCTTCATAGAGACTAACCAACAGTAATTTTAAAAAATTAGTCCAGTTTCATCAAGACTCAAATGATATCTATTTCCTAGGGCTCCCACGTCAATAATTCATTACTTATTATCAATCTATGGGCCTGGATAAGATGAGTGCTTTATATTTAGAATGCATAATTAATAAAAACCTTTATTATTCCATAAGAAAATAATAAAAAAGCATTATATGGTCCCTGCATTTGTCTCATAAAACCATGAATCAGGGTTGCCTTATTCCAGAGGTTTAGTACCGGCCCAGTGTCTTCCTTGTGCCCAAAACATACATGAATGAAGAACACTACTCCCAACAAGTATCTTCCTTCCCCCATGCTCCTGGATACCATGCTCCTTTTGAAAAAAAAATTATCATGACAGTTAATTCTGTATGTCTGCAGATCAAGAGTAAATATTTTTTTATTGCTAAGATTTTCACTTGTGAAAGTTGCCTGTGATGGTCAGAGCCATAAAATTGATCTATTGGAGGATAATAAACACTTTCTCCTAATTTTTAGTATATCATTTCTGAATACCTAATATTAGAAATTAATTGCTATTCTTTTAAATGAGCAGAAATGAGAGTCAATGATGAACCAATGAAAAAGACTCATTCCCCTTGATGTATTTGACTTACTATTATAATCAATTTCAAGTCTATTTTTCATGGTTACAGGTAATAATGGAGCCATACTGATAATTTGAAAGACATTTATTATTCACATCAAATTGCCTTAAATCTTTTATCACATTATTAGAGATTTTTAATCTAGGCCACAGTCTACATTAAAAAAGTATGTGTTTACTTTTATGTCCAGTAGGTCTAAAACTGGGCTAGTAAAATTTAGGAGAATTTAAAACTGCAGAATGAGAAAATGCCAATGGTTTATAAGCCACATTTCTCAAAAGAAACTATTCTCCTAAGATATTCTTGCTAAGCTCTTGTCCCTATTTTGGTTCTTTTCCTATTTGACAAGAGGGGAAGAAAAGAAGACATTTTAAACTAAATATATGCATAATATTATTTTGAATGTTTTACATTTAAAACATCTAATGTTGTTTCCAGCTTCTTATTTTTTCCACACCATATGAAATATAATAGCAAGACTATGAGCAAATGTGGCTTTATTTCATTGAATAATCAAGTATATACGCAGTTTGTAAACTTCAGTGGGGAGCTCTGGATAAAGTAAGTCTGCCTCATGCCTTAGGGAAAATTTAGACAAGACACTTAAGTTTCCTGTTTACTTTTGTCAACAATGTCAGCTGATGACAAGTACTGAAGCGGGGGCTAGTGGGGAGCACTAATGATAGCTAATAGCTCCTAAAGTTTCCAAACATCAGACAGGGGCAGGATAGGACAAGTTTTCCCCTCCAAAAAAAGTGCTGCTTAATTTAGTAGACATATTTTAAAAACACAGCTGCAATCCCGGTGTTGTCACCAGGAGCAGCAGCAATACTGAAATTCACACCTTAATGACCAATGCCCTGAGAGCTTCAAGTGGAGGCAGTCCCATAGGCACCCTGGAGCACTAGCACCTCAGAAGCTGGGGCTATCCTGCTAATGCCAAGTAGTTGGGGTACAGAAAATAGCCCAGTGAACTAAAGAATTCATTTTGGTAAGGGAAAGAATCTAGAATTTCCAGTGGTTGACTGGAGAACACTTCTTCATAAAACAAGAAAAGGTCCAGAAAGGCACAACTAAACTCAAACCTCAAAAATGTAAATATCCCAGTTCATATTTTTGTAATTCTCGGAAGCTTTGTTTACATTTGTTTAAGAAGGAGATGGCCTACTTTTGTGATATGCAGGGCCTGAATTTACTCGGGGCACAGAACAGGATGCCTCTGCTGCTCTTCAGCAATTCTCACCATAGTCATCAAGAAGCAGGTCTAACCATTAGGAAAAGCAGCACAACATATCCGATTACTATTACTAAGACCTATATACATAGTTCAGGCTTTGGAATCACAAACACCTTCTCCTACTGTGATTCACTGGGCAAGTTACTTAACCTATCTGGTCCTCATTATAAATACCTATAAAAATGGGGGGTGGGAGGAAGGTAAAGAATTGTCAAGTCAGTAAATTCTACCCAGTATTATTATTATTAACCAGGATCTCAGTGAATACCTTTTGCTTAGAGAAGGGAGATTTCCCAGCCTTCTCTCCATCTCTCAACGTCTTGCTGATATTTGACACCCATTTCTGTAATTCTTTGGCTTTTTCAACATGCTCTTTTTTCTCTTCTTCCAGTGACTTCTGACAGGTGTGAGTAGTAAGAAAAAAATATATTCCAGTAAATGACTGAGCTATGAAACTCACCTCTCCATAGAAAACAAGTGTAAAAATGTGTTTTCATCATCCTCAGGTTCCTGAGTTCTTTTATTCATTCACTTAACCATGCTTATCACGTCACGGAGCAGATGTACTTCCAAAATGTTTATGGTAGCAAAGAAAGCTGTGAGAAACATTCTCCAATGTTCAGTCTACCCTCCCAGCTAGTCTATCAATATGACAAGCTAAAAAAACTTGATTTTATTCATGAAGCACTACAAGACCTCTCAGTGGCTGCCTTTGCATTAGCAGTACAAACACAATTGTCTTGGCAGAAAAGTAGGAAACAACAGAAAGCTGGAAGAATAGAGAATGTGTACACACATTTTGAAAATACATAAAGAAAAGTCTTTCCCCCTCTTCCAACACACAATCCAGTCATCACAGTCTAACTAGAAATGGGAGATTGTGGTAAATGTTTAATATGTAAAGAAGGCAACTACATACAGAAAAACTGAAACACTTTTTTCATTTTTCAAGGCAATCTGAAACACTACTGCTACAGGGATGTTGGGTAAGAATGTACATTTCTTCCTTTGGTTCCACGGTGCTTCCTGGCAAGCTCTTTCAGTGAGTGTGCGGGATCATTCACTGGATCCTCAGGCTGGATCCATTCAGTGATACAGAGTTCTGAGGAAAGGATGCTCTGAACTTGTTGGAGTTCAAGCTTATGCTGTATTCTAGGCAAAATACTTTTATTTTTAGTGTTGGCAAGAAAGAAAAAAACTCATCTCAAGTTAAATGAAACCATTTTTGAGAGCAGTAAATATTTTGTGATTTTCAATTGTATTCTTTCTTCTAAACCGTCAACCCTTTCCAGCCCTCCAGAAATAAATATTGTTTTGAATATGTGACACAATCACTAGACTATATATTTAACTGATTTCATCATGCTCTGGACAGATCACAGGAGATGGACTGCATCACTCCTGTGCAAAGTGATTTCAACATGTTCTACTGTGACGAATAATAGAGGCTAGAAATTCCTGTCATCCAGGGTTCAGATACTTCTAAGAGTTTAAGTCCTGTGTGGAAATCAAAATCAGCCTTTTCTAAAGCTTCTTTATATGTCAACTTTCTTTTTGTTTGGGGACATATTATATTTCGGACATATGACTTTTGATCTTTGAGGTTTGTGGCAAGGAAGACATCGATAATACCTACTTGGAGAGCCTCTTCGATTGACAACCGGGCGTGACCCTGTGGCTCTATCAACCCCCCAGTCAAGTACTGAAACTCCAGACATCGGATTCCCATTTCCCTACTGATGATATTTGCATTCACAGCATCCACCACTGACATGGCTTTGTTTGTGACAGGATGGCTAATCCCTGTGATGACTAATTCACACTGTCGCAGCTGCTGGGCAAACCCCTCATCAACTAGGCCTCTATGCAAAGCTTCACCCACCCGGTACCTTTTGCCAGTAAGAGGATCAATTATCCCCCCTGTGCTGACTTGGGCTTCAAGGCACCTGAGGGCTGTAATCCGATCAATCAAATTTCTACGGGAGGCCTTTAGGACGGAGATCCTTTCTCCACTAGACGTCAGCCAATACCCTGCAATAGGACTCTGCAAATCCTTCTTGGGAACTAACCGACTCAGCAAAGAATCAGCAAGTTCTGTGAGTGTGACGAGGCCTTCCTGATACTTTTTGACCAAAGCTTTGTCAAGTGTTCCCTGTTCCACAGCCTCATCAATATTGAACTGTAATCCTGTTTTAGTATCAGCTAGCATATGAGAAGGATTCCCATAGGATTCAAAAAACGTGGCTTCCCTCCACTGGTATTGCTGCCCTGAGAGCTCAAGGTATGTACTTTTTTCTATTAGGTTTCTCTGGAAAGCCTCATATGCAGTCAGTTCTACGCCTGTCTTAATATCTACTACGGAAATCCTATGAGTTTTCGCTACATTGAGATTGGAAATGTCCCTCTCCCCAAATGGAAAAAGAAAGCACTGGCAATCTACATCAAATACACACATTTGCAGTAATTCTGAATAATACAGGGCTTGCTTGTTGTTGGGATTAGGGAAAACTCTTGTGTTGCTTGATGGCTCATGTAAAAATTGTAGGATGGCATTATTTAACAGGCCTTGCTGCAGAGCAATTTCTGGTGAGACTCGCACTCCTCTTACAGGGTCAATGATGCCCCCACTGGCAATCTGAGCCTCCAAGATATGTTTACCTTTTTGTCTGTCAAGCACTCTATTTTCCATAGCCTGAAACACTGACAACGTCTTAGAATTATATGGATATCCCAGTGCTGCCTTCTCTGCCTCAAGGAGCCTAGTTTTGAATTCGGGGTCAATAATTCCTATAAGGATTGCATCTTCGACAGAATATGTCTGACCTGAAATGGGATCAATTATAAAACCTGTGGCAGCCTGTGCTTCTAAAAATGCTAACGCCATCATTTTGTCTATTATGATTTTCTTGGCTGCTGAGGCAAATGAAATCTTTTCTTTTGTGGATTCTAAATAAAGCCCTGCAATCGAGGTGGCTTTCGTCAAAAACTTGCTAAGAGTCTTCTGAACTTCTTCAACAGTCTTAAGACCAAGTCGCAGCTGCTCGATTGTTTTCATGTCCAGAAGCTTAGCCTCAACCAATTGCCTGGCAGTCACGGTGTGCCGGAGCCCTTGGAATGTAAATTCATCATCCCTAACCAAACTTGAATGGTCGCCATCAGCGTTCTGGAAGGTCTCTGGTTCTAAGCCTCTCTTAGGAAAATCTCCTCTCTTCAGTCCAAACATCCATCCGTCAGTACTGGAAACAGGATTCTTTTCTTGTTTGAATGTTGTGACTTCCGTATGGATATCGTACTGCTTGTTCTTAGCTATCTGCAACAGGAATGTATAAGGTGTTAAAAGTCATCTAAAGAACACTGTCACTTTACTCAACCCAAATATAATTCCTAGAAAAACAAAGATGAGATACGAGAAGAAAAATTTCAAACTAAAGATGATTCAGGAATAAGCAATATATTTTGAAAGCCTGAAGCTTGCTTTAGATGACAATTAAAGTATTAAGAATGTATGAATGGCCCTGGCAGGTCTGGCTCAGTGGATAGAGCGTCGGCCTGCAAACTGAAAGGTCCCAGGTTCGATTCCGGTCAAGGGCACATGTCCGGGTTGTGGGCTTGATCCCCACTGCCTGCGAACTGAAAGGTCCCAGGTTCGATTCTGGTCAAGGACACATACCCGGGTTGTGGGCTTGATCCCCAGTGGGGGACTTGCAGGAGGCAGCTGATCCATGATTCGCTCTCATCATTGATGTTTCTATCTCTCTCTCCTCTTCCTTCCTCTTTGAAATCAATTAAAATATATTTTTTTAAAAGGTGTGAAGGTGAAGGGATTAAGAAAAAAAACTTTATAGACCACAATACTATGGTAATTACCAGAGAAGAAGGGAGATGGGGGGAGGTAGAAGAGGGCAAAGGGGGATAAATGGTGATAAAAGAGACTTTGACTTGGGGTTTTGACAACACAATACAATATACAGATGATGTATTATAGAAGTATACTCCTGAAACCTATATAATTCTATTAACCAATGTCACCCCCAATAAATTCAATTTCATAAAAGAGGAGACAAAAGATTGAGGTGACATTTCTTCCAAAGAACATGTTACAAATTAAATTTAATTGCTTGATTTTTCTAGCTTTTTTATGGGCATATTTTTCAGGATATAATCCCATAGAATAACATATAACCATTACATTTATGTGTTTAATTTCAAACATTTAAAAATGAAAGATTAATAATCTGTGGTAAAGATTCAGTAAATCGCTAGAAAATGACAGCATTATTTCCTATCAGAACAACAAAAAGCCAATCACATTTATCATTATTTTTAAAAATCTGGTCTAGCAGGGAAAGCAAAAAAGAGAGAAAACTTAGCACAGGTAGCTGTCAGGTTCTCAGAATGCAGAGTATATACCTCTAAGGGTGCCAAAAGCTTCACCAGGTCCACTTCACATTTCTCATCTTGACATCTCACAGGTGGCCTGGAATTGTACCGAGCTTGATCTCTTATTTTCTCTATTTCTGATAGTCTGGACATAGAATTTTTGTCATCAAAAGTTATCTGCAATTCAGTGCTTGTTTGAGAAAAATACTCAGAGTAACACTGCTGGCTCTTCTCTTTCTCCAGTGGGGACTTTGATGGCCAGCAATGGGCATCCTTTTGTTCAACAACCCGATGTTGCCACTTCTCTTCCGACGGCTGTGCTTCTTGAGTCCTGCTCAATAGAGGAGACCTGGGCGTTGGGTGAAGCTGCCCCGTGTTTCTAGAGAAGAGGTCTCTGGAGTGTTGACATTCCTTCACTGCTGCCTCAAAATCTGGTTTGAAGCTATAGTCCTGGGTTGGGCTCTTTTTTTTAATTTCACACTGGAGCAAAACTAACTGATGCTCGTGTTCCTTTATCTGTTGATCCATTTTGTGCTTCAGGTTTTCAACTTCACGTTTCTGGGCCGCCAGCTCCTCTTCGAGTTTCCGACATTTCTGGTAATGATTTGCTTCCACATTCTGCCCCTGCTGGATATGCTCACGATATTGTTGAAGCTGTCTCTCAAGTTCTCGAATATTTGTTTCACAGAGCCTAGCATTCTCTTGAGCTCTGCAGTTTTCTCGCTGAAGAGACACAAAGTCAAGCTTGATGCCGGAAATGTCATTTTCAGTGATAACTTTGGAGCCCATTAACTTTTCCATCTTTTTCCGAAACTCCTCCGCTGAACGTTTGAACTTATTACATTCTTCCTGAAATAAGACCATCTTTCTGTGGATCATCTGCTCCTCTATGGTCTTTAAGTGCAGTTCGTCTTGTACCCTTTTCAGTCTGTTATTTAACTCTTGCACCTGAGCTTGCTGGAGCTGGACTTTCTGCTCCCCCAGTCGCTTCTCCTCTTTGGAAGCATTCAGCTCGGCATTCAGATTTCTAACCTCTTTCTCAGTATTCTGGATGATAATGTTCTGCTGGTCACACTTCTGCTTAAACTCACTTACTAAATTTAGACTTCTGGCCAGGTCTTCTTCTAGGCATTTGATTTTTCTGTGGAAATCCTGCTCTGTTTTTGTCTGTTTATGCAAGTGTTCGTTTGTGTTACGTAGCTGATCTTTAAAACCATCTGCCTGAATTTTCAGTGCTTCACACCTTTGCTGGATAGCTTGTTTCTCTAAAACCACATGGGTCGATTCTGCCTGAATTCTCTGCATCGCTAACTTGGTTTCATTATTCTGCCTAATCAGCTCGTCTACTTTTTGTCTTTGCATTTCTGCACACTTATTACTTTTCTCCAATTCTTCCTTCAGCTTTCGGATTTTTTCATCATTTTCTCTTTCAGCTTTAATATTCTGAAGCAACTGTGCGTGGCTTTTCTCAAACTGTTCTTTTAGATGATCTGATTTTCTCTGGCATGACTGCATTCTTTCATTAGAGAATTCCTTCGCATCCTGAAAAGAATTCACCTGGGACTTTAAATGCTGAATATTCCTCTCAGTTATTGCATGCGTCCTGGTGATGCTGTCTACTTCTCTTTGCAGCTTCCCTTTTTCCTGTTGAAGAGATGCTAGTTCCACCTCATAGCTCTGCTTTATTTTCTTGAGATCACTAGCTTCCTGCATGACTTCTTCGGCTTTGTCTGTGGTTTGGTTCAGCTGCCGCCCCAGTTCTCTGAGCTGCTGGGAATACCCTTCCTCTACCTGGGCTTTCCTGTCCAGCTCTAACTTCAGGCACGTCAGGGTATTATTCGTCGCATCTAGTTTTTCTTTTAGCAGGCGAGCCTTTTCCTCGGATGACGTCTTCTCGAGCTGGAGGGCACCGAGCTCATACTTCAGCTCCCTCATGTCTTTCTCGGCCTTTCTATTGGCGGCCAGGAGCTCATCCACCTGCTGTTTGAGCTCCTCTGCCTTCTGTCTGTCACGCTCTCCGTGCGGCATGGCGCACGCGGGCGCCGCGCTCTCCCTGCAGGATTGCTGGATCTCCGTTATCTTTCTCCTTGCTTCCAGCTCGATTTTCTGCTTTTCTTTCAACTGTCTCTCTGCTATCTGCTTCTGGGACATCAGGTCTCTCTCCATCTGCTTCATCCGCTTCAAGAGTTCTTCCTCGTTGTCTCTCTTTCTTCTTAACTCTTCCGCCAGCTTATTTTTCTGTTGCTCCAAGTCGCTGAGACTCGAGTCCTTCCTCTTTAGGTGGTCCTCGAGGGTTCTTCTCGTGAAGGTGTTCTCCTCCAACTGGCGGCGGAAATTGCGGAGGTTGTCCTCCACGGCCTCCCTCTTGGCCTCGGCCTCCAGGGTCAGCCGCCGCACGCGCTCCAGCTCCCGCTCGGCCGCCTCCTTCTCCCGCACAATGGCCTCCAGTTCCCCGCGGCACCGCTTGGCTTCGCTTTCAGCCCTGATTTTCTGCAGAGCGATGTCTTCCACGTTTCGCTGCTGCTTTCTCAACTCGTTTTCTGCGGCCTCCTTGACTTTGGGAAGTTCTTCCTCTGCTCGGGACTTTTGTTTCTTCAGCTCGGCTACCATGTTCTCCAACTCACTTATCTTCCCTGTGAGTTTGCAGTTCTCGATCACGGTGGCCTTCTGACGCTGAAGCAGATCGGAATAGGCCCCGTGTTCGGAGTTCTCCTTGCACCTTTTCATCTAGGAGAGATGTTTGAAAGTGTCAAGCCCGTTTTATTCCCGTTTTTCTTTTAAAAATCTGAAGCGAGGCTAGGAAAAAGTACTTACAGAAACAGGGAAACCCCAATGCAGAACAAGCACCATCACCACCATCACCACCACCACCACCTTCTTATGAGAGGAAGCTTCAGGCAGGCAGCAAAAGGAGAAGACAAGAACCCGTCGGTGGGTCTCTAAATCTTTTCGTTGTGTAGTTTTGGTCTCTCAGAAATGATTTGGTTGTGAAAATTAGCTAGCTCAGGGTTTTAGAGCAAGAAGGGACGTTCCAGAACAGACAGCCTAAAGATGAGGAAACTGAGGTACAGGGAGGCTACATAAATTTGGAAAGTTTCACAACAGTACTTTTCTGCTCTCGCTCACAACTTAGTCCAAGCTGAGAATATACAAACGTAGGAACCAAATGACATTAGTGAATTTAGTTTTCGACAGCTAGCCCAATGGAAATGTAAAATGATGTTTACATCCCTATTTCATGGTTAAAGAAACAGAATACAGAACTTTGGGACAGAGAGCCAAATCAGGAAATAAAACATAACAAGGGGGAGGAAGACAAAATTATACAGAAACTTGCCATTTCTAAAGTCAAAATTTTTACTTGTTTATATTGCCATATTATGACAATTACCATCAGAATTGCTAATGCAAAGGCAGCTACAGTCCCTGGTGGCTTTAGAAAATATGTGCTTCACATACTCACAGATTTTGTTGTTCTTGTTAATGACATGCCTCCTAGGAATCCACCTTGACAAGTACCTTTAGATACTCCGTAAATACAAAGATATTTGTTAAATATAATGCTTATTAAAATATTCTCAGAGATTCTGCTCCGTATAGAATAAAATGTAAGAATATTTTTTGGCTCTATTAATGACAGAATCAATCTCAACCGGGAGGAATAGACTTTGCATTGACTACAGAACTACCTGTTAATAATTTCTCTTTATTAACACCATTAGGTTGTTAGTTTCCTATCATCAACCCAAAATCATAATTATAAACAGTTTAAACAAGAATAGAAAACTGATTCTAGAGAGCAGATTTTTTTTTTTTTGTAAACTGAAAAGCTTTGGTGAATTTCAATAATTTAATTTACACTATAGAACATATACCTAATTTTGCTTCCTCTAATTTCTCGATCCCCAATAATTTTGACAAGAACTTCAGTTGTTTCCTTTGCTAACCCAAATATGGTTTAAATAAAAATCCATATAAAACAAATCTCATAACAGTCTGCAATACTTAGTGCTAATGCTCTATTTTGTTATCACGATCAATTTTTAGGGATACTGAAGTATATTTCTGTTTAAATACTAAGTTTTCAATATTTATTGAGTAGATGATCTCTAATAGGGTATTTCTCAATTCCTATCAAACCCTCTTTAAAACTTACCTTTTGCTAAGAAGTTTTGAGTCTTTTTACTTAGTTATATTCTAAGGTTTGAAAAGTAAAAAAGTCCTTGGGAAAAAAAATATTGTTGAATCTTTAGTATCTTAATTTAAGTAATTTTACTATTTAATAATCTCACTTTGTCTAATTACTCTGAATTTTTAGCAACTACTATAAAAAGTACCCAGAATCATTTAGTCCTGTTGCTGACTTGCTCTCTTGTAGATCTCAAACTTACTCGTATAAAAATAACTCCCTTAGTTTTCTCCAACTTTTCCTCAAAGAGAATTGCGGTCCTTTGATCCTAGCAATTAATCTTTAACATACGTTACTTTGCTCTAAATATAGACTAGAAAATCTCCTTATCTATCTAGTAACCATTACAGATACTCTACATTCATTTCTAATTTGGTATTATCTTCTGAAATTAATTTGCATCCCTCTTTGATTTTAATGTTTATTATGAAAAATTCTACTCTCAGACCAAGGTTTCCCATGTGACTTCTCACAGACTCGGTTTCAGAAACAGTGCTCTTTGGAGCCTAAAAACTGAGCTATATATCTTTTATAAAAGATATCCTTTACATTCCACTGACATGATTCCTAACTGGTGAATTTTATTCAGGAACTTTAAAATCCATTTTACAGTACAGTCTTTGCATGGCATATATTGTTTTATCTTTCAATTCACTATCATTCCTTTTCATTTCAAAGGATGAGAAGCATAATTTATAAATATACAGACTTTGTAAAATAACATTCAATTCTATCTCATCAGATAAATTGAGCAAAGTTGCTCATGTATGTGCAATAAGATATGTACTATAAAAAAGGAGAAGGACTTAAATTATTTTAAATTGAGCTACTAAAATATAACTTAAAAGACCTGTATATTTAAAATGGAAATGTATCCCTTAAAAAGTAAAAATATTAAAAATTATGGATGTTCTTACATAAATGAGAGATGTTTTCTGATTATTTGAATGGTCAGAAATACTCTGATTCTCCTTTATAAGCATAAAGAAAGCTAGTTATAAAGATGTGCAATTAGCTATGTTAGTGATTTAGTTGCAGAAAACTGTTAACATTGAACAGACTAAAATAGTTTACAAATGCAGTGACATTTTTAGAAACAAGGAATGTAATATCCATTAGACATGTATTTCTGTTTTGGTTCTCTGATTATATGAACAGTTATATTAAGTATAATTATCTTCAGAATTTTCAACAACAGTCTAATTTAAAATGACTAATGTCCCACAATTTACTAATTTTAGCATTCAGTCTACTATTTTTGTCTGTTCTTAAGTTATGAATAGAAATCACACCAAGATAATAGAGCATAGCATAATCCCTTCAAAAGTATATAATAGCCTTTTATGACAAGATATTTATAGATAACTCCTTACTCTATTTGTGAATATATTTTTAAATGCAGAATCCAAGCGACAGAAGTCTTCCAAATTAGAATTGTATTTAAACAGTCTTTTTACTATATGCCAAGTCTTTTTGGCAAATGAATAAATGAATTAATTAATTAAATAAAACTGCACAATTCTTAAAAAGTACTATCATTTTGTACAAACATCTACTACTTCTAAATTAAAACTTTTGTGTTTTATATCCTTTAAGATATAAATTAATTTAAAATGCATAAAGCGAATTTGTTTATACAATATTTCTGCAGGCATTGTAACAGTAGTAACTATATTTCAAAGTATACTTCTTCAACTGTGAGACAACTGAGAAAAATTCCACCAGTGTCAAAATTTCTCTATTTAAGTAGAAATATTTAAGACATTAATCCTATCATAGTAGAGTCCTTCAGCGAAAATAAAAATTTTCTATTTGGGAAAATCTTTAAAATGTTAAAAAAAAAATCCACGGCCTCTACTCTTGTACATTACAATTTTATAATTAAACAATTACTTACGTATCAGTTATCAACCACATAAATTTACCATGAAACCGTTTTTGTTTTTCCAAATCATACAATATACTTCTTTTTTAGTTAGCTGTTCCTACTTAATGGTTACCTCTTCCTCTTCCAGCCTCTTCAATGAATCACCAGCAAATTTAATATATTGTGTCATGAGGGTGAGCAGAGCGGTGTATCGTGTCCGTAGGTCCATGAACTGCAAGTAAGAAAAGAATGATCAAAACAATCTCCAGATGCCCAACATGAGTGGAATAAACGTTAAGTAACAACTACAATATTAACTAGGCTTTGCAAAAGCAAAGTATACAACCCCCAGGAATAGTAACTGGAATTAGTTTATTACTGTTGTGCAAACCATACTCAACGGCAGTTTCCTCCTAAATTTCATCAAGAAGCACATTGATTATAATCTGCAACTAATAATCCCGATTAAAGGTTTTTATAAAGTGTGGTTTATAGGTAGAAACTTTCTTTTTGGAATGTTGAAAATTTTCTGGAAATGATTAGTAGACAAGGCTGCAGAATAGTATCAGTTTACTGAATGCCGCTGAATTGTGCACTTAAAAGTGGTTAAAATGAGAAAGTTTCCATGTACAGCTTATCATGTAAATATAATAATTTCTAAAGTACTGTTTCTCCCTGTTACACTCTCTCCCTTCTCTGTGGCACTTGGGTTACCTCTTGGATGATGAGATCTGCGGAGCTCTGCACTCTGCGGCGTTTCACTGGAGACTTCTGTTGTGAATCTACCATGGCCCGGTAGGTCATTGTTTGTAATTCGTAGTCCTGGATAAAGGAGTCAATGGGATTAAATGAATTAAAGCAAAGAGCTAAAGCTTCCTAATGGATCTTAGTTTCACCGAATAACCTTAAAGAAAATATCACAAAACAATATTTTTAGAAACCTATCCCATTGTAACATGTTCACTCAGTAGTAATAAAATCAGAAACATTAAGGATGGTGAGGAAAGCTCCCAAGTCTCTGTAGAAGCTCATGGAAACATTTAGTACAATATGCTAGTTACACTCAGCCTCCCTCTCCTCTAACTAGGCAATGGCAATGGCCATCTGGGTGGCTGAAGATGATATATTATTGAAGATTTCACAATGCATGAGAACAGAAAATGTTAGAGGTTCTTTAATGGGATACTCTAGCACTGTTAAAGAAAGGAGAGAGAAAGAGAGCAAGATCAAGGGTGAGAGGAGAGAAGTAGGGAGAGAGGTGGCCCAAAGTGACTAAGAAATGAATGTTAGCCCTAACCAGTTTGGTTCAGTGCATAGAGCATCAGCCTGAGGACTAAAGGGTCCCAGGTTTGATTCTGGCCAAGGACACATGCCCCAGTTGAGGGCTTGATCCCCAGTGGGGGGTGTCTAGGAGGCAGCCGGTTAATGATTCTCTCTCTCATCATTGATATTTCTATTTCTCTTTCCCTGCCTCTCTGAAATCAATGAAATATATATATATATATATATATATACACATATATATGTATATGTAAATATATATAAATTAATTTTATGCATATATAAATATATATAAATTAATTTTAACCCAGCTGGTGTGGCTCAGTGGTTGAGCATTGGCCTATGAACCAAGAGGTTATGATTCGACTCCCAGTCAGGGTACATGCCAGAGTTGCGGGCTCGATCCCGAGTAGGGGGTGTGCAGGAGGCAGCTGATCAGTGATCTCATCATTGATGTTTCTATCTCTCTCCTTCTCTCTTCCTCCCTGAAATCAATAAAATATATATTTTCAAATGAAATTAATTTCAGAGCTCTGTATTTCTTATGTGTGTAGAGGGGCATGTGAATGTGCTGTGTAACATAGGGAAAATGAATAAACCAGGGGCTGTCATGTGACTCAGATGTCAAAGAATTACAAGGTAGGTAGGTGTCAAAAAGTTTTCAAGTGAAGACTCTCTCTTTTCATTTTTCAACAGAGTGAAATATGACTTGTAAAGGCTTTGAAAGTCCAACATAGAATCACATGCCCAAATATTAAATTTGATAGAAGTAAATAACTGAATCCACATACCTTCACTGCAGTTGAGTACTGTTCTGCATATTTTTGACATTCATCCATTTTGCTCTGTTTCATTTCTATCTCTGACACCAGCATCTATAAATACACATAATTTAGAAGAAAAAGGACAAGGGATTCTATGCTATTCAACTACTTAAGATGCTCAGAAACTAAGAAGTATCCACATAATTTAAAAGTATTACTCCTTAGCCCTTAGTATATAATATGTAATGTGCCTTATGGATAAATCACAAACTTCTAGATTAAGCCATATATAGTGACCCACCCATATGGGGCTCTCAAAGCAAAAATTACAAAACTTCATAAAAATTATCCAAAAGTAGACTTAAGCCCTTGGCCCCCACCTATCCCTGATCATAACAGAGCTAAAAATTATTGGCCCCTCAAGACAGAAAAAAAAAAATCTCAAAGCAATGAACTTTCTGTCAAATGTGGCTATTTAATTTTCTACCACTAATCATTTTCATTTATTTAGGATTCCACAAAACTATTGTGACCAGCTAGTAACAAAGAGATTTCCATACTATGATTAAATGATCATTAGGAATTTGAAAATTACCCCAACGTGTTACCTTCTTAGTCCTTATGCTTTCAAAATGACTTCCAAGAAATCAAAGTGATATCTGTAGGTTTGCATTTCAAGATTTTAATATTTATGATTTTTCCTACCTTCTCCCAAATGGCTTTTTGCTTTTTCTTTTAACAGGGAAAGGAAGATAAAGGTCATTACTGACCAAAGGCAGACACAACCCTAACACAGGGAATTGTGTTCACATACCTTCTGCTGATTCAACTGTGTGGCTAGGGATTTACTATTTTCAGGCTGATTTTCCTGAATCTTTCTCTGAGTAATTTCAACCTGTTGGATCCAGTCATCTAAAGGGTGATAGGTATCTCTGTAGTACTTCAGCGATTTGCCAATGCCTTCTAAGTCCCGTAACCTAAAAAAACATAACAGATTAGTCACCGTTTCCAAAAGCATCCATTAGAAGGATGAAAGGTGTCGTGAAGAAGGGAGAGACAGAATAACTGTACTGCAATGCACTAAGCACAACAATTCAAGGGTACAGTACCCTGAGGCATCTCTCTAAGGGCAATCACATTGACTTGGGTTCCATCTAAATATTTTATTCATGGAGTTGTGCACGTGATTATCCTAGGACAAGCCCAAGGAACTAAAGCTAAAAAGCAGGAAAACACATAACCATTATCAATCAGCATGCCTTGCATACCCAAAGCTTGCATCAAATGGCAGTTCACTTTAGAAATAAGGACAAGATGTTCAATGAATGGTTCAACCTGGACTGAGAGAGGACTTTCCAGGAGTTGTGATTAAATGCTTCAATCTCTATGATTTACAATTACCAAATTAAACCTACATATCACATATTTTGTAGAGGTGAAATATTCTATATTTGAATATAATTTTACTTCTCAAGAATGGTACTATATCATAAAAGCACTTTCTTTGCATTAATGTAAACATGAAATCAATGAGACACTATTCTGTTTCTTTTAAGCTGGAGACCTAAAAACATCAAATTTCCTTTCACTTTTTTATTTTATTTATTTTCAATGTTCTTATATCTATAAAAGTGAACATCAAGTCACTGCAATTTCTTTACACCTCTTAGGTCTAGAAGAGAGTGCTACATGGCTCATGTTCTTACTAAGTCTTGTAAGTTGGTAACAATTTTGAATTATTTAATTATTGTGTTTGAATATTATGAGCTTAATAAATGGAGAACTATATTGTTTTACCCTTCAGAAAAAAAGCAAGTAGATGAATTATCCAAATACCAGAGTATAGCAATAGTTTTAATAACATAAAATGGAAAATATTTATTTTGAAGTTAAATGTCTTACTTAAATCCAGCATTTAATAAAGAAATATAATTAGATAGAGCTCTTGAAAAGAACACAATCTATATATATAAAAGGCTAATATGCAATAATAGTGTCCCCTCAGGAGTTCAACCGGGAGACCAGGAGTTCAATCGCTCACTATGATGTGCGCTGACCACCAGAGGGTGGCACGGAATGAAGGAAGGCCCTGGCCAGCAGTCAGCAGCGGGGAAGGGAGGCCCTGGGCAACAGCCAGAGGCCCCGATTGGCCCTAATCACTGGCCAGGCCTAGGGATCCTACCAGTGCATGAATTTTGTGCACTGAGCCTCTAGTTAAGTATATGTCAAAATTAACTATGTATATGAAATTAACTATATATAAAAGATTTTAAAATAGCCTAATAAGTTTAGATTTTTACCTAGAATATAAGGATAGAGATTAAATCTGTACTAAACCTGAACAAAAAAAAGACACTAACCTGTTGTCAATCTGAACATGAACATTTTGCCACCTTTCGGCTAACTGATCAGCCTTTTCTTTGTGCCAGTCAAAATCAAGGTCCCGTTCTTTGTATGTCTTAAACATTTCATCACTGATGGCTTTAGCCTTCTGCAGCTCATCCTCCAATGAGTGGAATACCTCTCTCTTTTCATCTACTTCAGCCCTCCATTGCTAAAACACATTAATATGTGAAAGTTATAAAAATGTGTCAACCACTCACTCAGCAAACATGTTATTTACCTAATTTTACAATTTTTATAGCAGTCACTTGACTGCTATAAAATCAGAGAAAGAATATCTTTCATATACAAAAATAATGTATTAGGTTACACCTTATGAGATTGCCAATATTGATTGCACTTTGATTTTTAAAAAAACACCTGACAATTTAATAAAGTTCAGCCTAATGAAATTTACATATCAATAACGCAAAGTCTGCTACCTCTGTAAGTTTTTTTCATTGATTATGTTTAAGATATTTACTATTCTCGTTGCTTAAAAATGAAGGTACACATTAAAAATCACTAAGATAACTTTGCACCATTGTTTCGCAATAGTTTCCCTCAGTTCTTTATACACATTTACAGACAAAGATGAGTACAACCACCAGTCTTTTTCCTTTCTTAGATTAATTCCTCTATTTGCCTCTTTGATTTTTAAAATAACTCTCTTTCATTGAGAATAAATTACAAATAATTTAATTTTTAGCTTCAACTCCACTTGCTGCCAACATGAGTTGATTATAAAAAGCTATTGTCAAGAAGGTTCAAACTTTCAAGGAAATCTCACCTCAAATTACAAATGCCTAAGCATACTTATTTGCAGTAAGCTATGGCATTATAGAGATAGGCAACAGAGGGATGTAAATATAATCAAATTAAGGTATTTAATGGTTGATGTTTGAAGATCAAAATGCTCGAGAAATACTTTTAGAGTATGATCTTGAAAAACAGCCAAAAGTGAGACTCATACCTTTAAAGTACTTATTAGATTCTCGATATTATTCTTGTCTGCTGTCACTGCTTCTTCTTCACACAGTTTCGTTTCATACAGTTTTACAAGGGCTTCTGCAGCTTGTGTGTATTTTAACACCAAATTAACAGTTTTCAACCTAATAAGGAAAATTAAACAACAGCCTTCTATTGGTAAATGTTTATTTTTCCCTAATGCAGTCCTGAAGCACCATTATGATACATAATATAGCATGTTCTTCATGTTGGAACATCCACATTACCCACAAGACATATTCAGCTGACTGTCTTCTTGATAGATAGTTGGGACCAGGCAGTGGTATTTAGCAAGAGATTTCAAGATAAGATGGTCATCTTTCACACCTTCTTTAGACCAAGCTTGAGAGAAAAATCCTACTGATTGCACCAGCTGAACTACTAAAAAACTTTAGGCAAAATGTGGGAAGACATACACTGCGCCCTAATCTCTGTGCACATTCCCTTTCAACATGAAGAAGCATCCTAAATCAATAGAAATACTTAATATATTGTTAAAAATATATAAGTGAATTATAAATATTCATAAAGTGAATATTTTAAAGGTGCAGCACATATGTAAAAATAGGACAGTTGTCTGAAGCAAATTTACATTAAGACAGTGGTCACATACTTCTCTATGTAGGTGGAAGATATAGAGTAGACTTGGTTCATGTTCTGAAGGACCACACTGAGCTCAGAGCGTAAGGTAGGGACTGATGGAGAGGCTGCTGCCTGACTGAAAAAGTCTTCACATTTATTTGTGATTGTTCCCAAATCATCTTTCAGACGCTCCAGCTCTTTCTTTAGTTTCTATGAAAGAGAGAACAAACATTGGCATTAGGTTTTCACTCCAGGTGAAACAGTTTCTTTCAAAAGTTTTTGTTTGTTTGTTTTTTTGTTAAACATCACCTGAAGATATTTTTCCCATTGATTTTTAGAGAGTGGAAGGGCGGGAAGGAAGAGAAAACTAAGGGAGAAAAGGAAAGAGAGAGGGAGAGAGGGAGAGAGGGAGAGAGGGAGAGAGAGAAATGTTGATGTGAGACACATGAATTGGTTGCTTCCTGCAGACACCCCAATCCTCCCGGGGATCAAACCCAGGTACATGCCCTTGACTAATAATCAAACCCTCAACTCTTCTGTGTGCAGGCTGACACTCTAACCACTGTGCTACACCAGCTAGGGCTCTTTCAACAGTTTTAAAACTCTCATTTTACATTATGATCACTGACTTAAAAATGTGCATATCCTTTACTTTTTCTTTCACAAAGGAAGTCATAGTATCAAGTTTTGTTATCAATAATTCCCTTCTTGCTCATCTTTTCAAGCCCAAATATCTAACTTAGTGCATTTGCATGTAGCATATGGTCAATAAACATCTAATGACTTGCACTGTGAGAAGCCTTTACAGCCTCCACCATGGTAGGTAAGAGGGGACCTATTTACCTGAGTCAGAGGTAGAACTGAATTAAAGAATGCTGGTTTACAATAAGCAATAAGAGCATAATCAGACCTTAGGAAGTGACCACTGGTCAAAGCTGAGCATGTAAGAAGTTACAGGAGTCGGCAATCATTAAGATAGTAATTTACTTTAAGTTAAATTTTACCCCAACACATTTATAAATCTCACCTCCTGCTCTGTGATTCTGAACACACTTTCATGCAAATCGTCTCTTTCCAGTGGAGTTCGGATCTGTCTGATCAACCGATCTTCACAGTTCTCTAACCGAAGTCTAATGTTTCTCACTTCAGAGATGTAGAGATTATAAATTGATTCCTCTTGCTCTTCTGTGAACGTAAACATAATGTTTGGAAAACATTTTGTTTTCTATCATTTGGATGCTCTTCTCATGTTTTACGGCAGTTTTATTACTACTGGAACATAGTGAGTCAGACTAATGTTACCAGATATCATCACAAACCCATCCTAAGGATATAAACCTTAAAATAGTCACCTTACAATTTACAAAGAGTTAATAAAATTTCCCTAATGCCATTTGAAGTACCCATTTCTATTGTATTATGTTCAAGGAAAGTAATATATTGCTCTTTTATATACAGGAAAATGTGAATTGTACTAGTTGTAGATTAACTAAAAAATTAAATAAAAATCCTTAAAAATGAAAGGTAGATTAAAGTATGTTCATGTTTAATATTTTTAAAAATAGAATATTACCAATACAGCTTTGTCTCTAAGTAATATCAAAAGAGTTTAGAATAAAATTTATATTAAACAAAAATTAACTAGACAAAAATCTTTTCCTTTAACCCTGTGTAAAACCCAAGTTTAGTAATGGAAAATCTCTGAACCTTCCTCTCAGTTTTGCTGTGAATCTAAAGATCCTCTAAAGAAGAAAGTCTTTTTTAAAAGTTCAAGTTTGGTACATGAATCTTTTCTGAAATGAAAAGATCATCATTCTGAACACTACATTGCCAAATCATGAAAATGTTGAAAAGCAGATGCATTAAGATTATTTGGTTGGCATCTTTTTATTAATTCAACAACTAGAAAAAAATTAATCCCTTTTTGCATATTCCCACCTTAAACATGCTTTTAATTTTTCTGCAACTGCGTCTACATCACAGACTGAGTGGCTTAACACACCTAAGACACTGAAATTCCCATTCAGAGCAGGAAATAGTCTGAATTAAACCCCTTTGAGGAGGCGCTGGGGGGAGGGGGGGCAGAGATAAGGATGCCGTGCTTTACCTCTTTCTGCAGATTTCAGAAGTTCCTGATAATACTGCTTACATACATTAACCTCCTTTTCCAGCTGTGTGATGTCTGGGCCCGAAAATATCTGGGATTCCTGGCTATCTTCCAGAAAATCTTCAAAACGAGACTGTAGATTACTCAGTACTTGCTGATGTTCACCAGGTAACATTGTCTTTATCTAGAGAAGACCAATGACCATATAACTGAGTGACTATAGTACTGAGTTAAAATTAAATGGGACAGATCTCAGATTAAAGTTTCATGATATAAGCCAGTTAAAATCAATAGTCATAAATACAAGAACCATTTGAAATTAATTTTTCTCTTTGCTAACAATTTCAGGTTTTAAAAAACAAAGAAGAATAAGACTCTAAAATTCATTAAATGACATTAAACTGGACTCATCTCTGGAAGTCCAAACACTTTATCCTATCTCCCTATCAAAATATAAGCATGAAGTGAAATGTATGATCTCCAGATGATCCCAATTCTTAGAAAGTGCCCCATAAATAGTAAGAATATAACTAACAGCATGGATTGAGTGAATGAACATTGGCTCCACTAGACTCCATCCTATCGTATAGCAAATACAAACTCTATTCTTCATCACAAGGTACCCCACATTTTTGAACAGGTCAGGTCAGTGGTCAGCAAACACATTAGTCAACAGAGCCAAATATCAACAGTACAATGATTGAAATTTCTTTTGAGAGTCGAAAACCAACTTCTGCGCATGGGCCACGAAGTTTTAATCGCACTGTACATGCATGCCCACTCGTGGTATTTTGTGGAAGAGCCACACCAAAGGGGTGTGGCAGTTTGCCAACCACCAGGTTAGGTTGATGTGTAGATTTACACTTACTGAAGCCACATTGCTAGCTCGAATTTTATCAATTTCATTGATGAGATAGTGCCAGGATACTACACTCTTCATGTTTATGTGAGTCTCATGCCAAAGAGTTAGGACATTCTGGTACTGTTGTTCAATTCTGAAATACATGAAAGAAAACACAGATTAAGCCTTTTCCCTCACTTTGACACATGCTACAATTTCTTTTTTTTTAACGTATGTGTGTGGGGTGTGAAATAGCCCATGTTTGCTAGTTTTAGAGCCTTCTGATCCTGTGGGCCCTGACAAAGTATTGATTATTTCTTTAACCTTCAAAGAGCTTCCCAAACCGGGGACCTGTTTTTAGCTAATGCATACGAACCTGTTTGCGAAGTCAACCGCTTCTTTGTTTGGTGGAGGGACTGAGAAGCACACGGAGGGGACCATGGCCTCATTCCCCGTGGGGCTGATGACCTTCCATTTGGCGCGATGAGAGTTGTTTGCCAGAACACATTCATCGTCTTTGTAAATGGTTATCTGGTTTAAAATGAAGAACAGAACAACCAAATGAGATCACTGTTGACTAATCTTTTTTTCAATACCCAATCTTAGGATTATTTTTTGTTATTTTTTATAAACAATGCCAGAAACTGGTCTTTTTCTAGGAGTTTAAGTACCTCAATTTGTCTGTAGTCACAGATGGCTTTGATTGGGATAGAGGTTTTGAGTGGACAGTCAGGGTTCCTTGGCTTCAGCTGAATTATTGTTTTTGCTCTCCCCACCAGGCTTGCCACTGTGCTTTTATACTGCAAGAGCTCTTCTTTCTCCTCCTAAGTAGTAAATAAGATGGAATTTAAATGGCAAAAGACTTGTGGTCTCGTTGTTTGGGGGCTTTACAGAAATGCAACCATCAGAGAAGCTGCCCTGACCACAAGGTCTAAACTTTCAATCCTTCCCACCTCCTCTTATATCTCCCTTCCCTGGTTTTGTTTCATTGTATTCTTCCTCTTTAGCATTTACTATTGTCTAACATACACAAATATTTTACTGATTTACCATGTTCATTGTCTACTCCCACCTCTAGCCTGTAATCACCATGAGGGTAGGGATTTCTTATCTGTTTTGTTAATGCTCTACCCCCAGCACCTAAAACAGTACCTGCGATACAGAAAACACTAAGTATTTGTCCTTGAATGAACACACACACACACACACACACAGTTTAAGAGTTTTAAAATATCAAAGCTATCATAGAAAAAAATACTTTTTTATGTTACCAAAAAATACTAAAACAATGTTTAAATGCTTGATTGAACAAGGTGAAATCATCAAGAGTACTAATGAAATATTCAGTCGTGATTCCTATAAAAATATAATAAAACCTATCAAATTCCCATTTTACATTACTAATGAAACTCCTAGGTAATCTTCCTAGTACCATTGATTCCTGAACAAGGTCTTCCAGCTTGTGAATGCTGCTGGATCTATCACAGCTGTACTTCCGCTGAATGGCATCTTTCAGATTCCTCAAATAATCAGTAGCTTCTTTGGCGTCATTGAAAAACTAGGGAAAGATGAAAACTGGTGGTTAAAGTATATTATATGCCAGTAAAGTACAGAGTTACCAAGTTCCATTACCAGGGCCCTTTATGTACCCCTCATCGGTGAGAACAGAATAAAATCAAAACAATGCAACGTAATAGCCACACCCCTCCTTTATCCAAACAACAACTCTTGAACTTGGATAATTATGAATGAACAACTAATGTCCAAGGTTGGTTAGATTCCAAACAATTCTTACGGAGGGGGTGAAATTCCAAGAATAATTTAAAACTTCTGAAGAAGAATAAATTTTTAAAAACAGTTCTTGGTTATAACTCTCTGTAATGAAAATACTTCGTTAGTAAGAGATGTATTTGTAAAATAAATATTTTTCTGACACTTTAAGATTGTTTTTATTAAGGGTTTCCTCCTTAATAGAATGGCTCAATGTATCCTTTGTGACTTACAAATGAAACATTTCAGTTTATTTCCCCTGCACCTTAGGTACATGCGTCTTACAATAAATGATGAAAGCATTTTCTGTGAGTCAGCCAAAATCACAATGCACGGAAAGAAGTGGTGACTCCATCACATACCTCGAAATAGGCCGTGTTCTCCTTTATGTGCTGCTCCACACACTGGCAGAGCTGCAGGACCCAGCTCCACTGTGTCTGCATTGCCGCTCGGTAGGCCTGAGAGGAAAAACCCAGCCACGGTCAGTGGGGAGAACGATGACATGCACACACAGCAATGCTTTCAGAGGATAAAAGACTCTACTATCTACGTAGATGGTAAGATTTTTTGTAGCATATGAAGACTTGAAAATGAGGGTAGTGAATGTCCCTACTTGCCCAAAGCCAGTTCTAAAAGTTTAAATGTCAACTTTTTAAATCAGTCCAGTCAATTTCTTTCCAATTTAAAAGTTATTTTTTTCTTAAAATATATGGAAGATCCATTTTTACATGAAAAAAATTTTAACATTTGAAATGGATGCAGACTAACTCTTTATTCCTTTCTCACCAATCCCTTTTCTACTCTGCAGAATCCTCAAGTTTTCTTTACTTTATGACACTGTCTCTTCAACTTTATTTCTTCTCTCTGAATTTATGTATATCTGGGTCATAAAACACACCTTTGACACAAAATATATGGTTTTGTAGTTTTCTCTTTGCTTCTAAAACTAGGCCAAAAGCTCCTGGGACTGGGGTAATTAATTTATTCATATCTACCAGGAAAATATTTGGGGGATTTGGGGTAGGGTAGAGAGTATACAATCAATCCTATATCACTGAAATTCTGGAGTTATAAAAATCATAATACTAGAAATTTTTATTAAAACATGTTTGTTTTAACTTTCATTTAAGACAAAGAGTATCTTTCATGAGGGCAAAAATATTGTATAAGATAACTCCTTAGGGGAACATGAAATACCCTTTTATATTTAAGGTGCAATTAACTGCCTTCCAGAAGAGGGCGCTCTAGATGCTTTAAGTAAGCCTATGATACTTCCTCTAGGAAAAATCTCATTCCTGCTGAGCCGATGTTCAGGCAAGCTTTTTGTATGGAATAGACGTGCATTTCCAACTGCACTGTAAATCTGGCAACATGTCATGATTATATTACCTGTTCCCGCAAATGAAGCTACTTAGAGTAAAATGGCTATAAGAGATCTATTGTGCATTGTTAGATTAATAGTTTCTTTTTCATAGAAAATGTGAAATATTATTGATAACCATTATCCATGTACCCACAAGACATTGCCTAAGCCAATGGAATCATAGAGATGACTAATCTTATCCCCAAGAAACATGTCATTAGATTACCATTTCTACATAAAAGTAACCAGGTTCACATCCCCATTTTCTATTTCCATCACAATTCTTAACCTATAATCATGTTTCCTAACAGCTTTCATCTCTCTACTCTGAGGACAATTCCGTTTTTAGTTTATTATCATACAAAAGTGTATCCAGATCCTTCATTACTCGAATTTCCTTCCCTTATTATCATCCTTCCTGCTCTTGTGCCTTTCACATTCCTGTCTGGCATTGCATGTGGATGCAAAACCCTATTTTCCTATAAAAAAAAAAAAGGTCAAATGTAACATTCCCAAAACTCCCCAATGACACCTGAGCTTTTACTAATCTTTTGTGTCATGACAATATCAGTGAACAAAGGCATTTCTTTCTTCATCTGAGACACTGTGAAGCATGCCCCGTTGTAAGCACAGCTGCATTTTCCTCTGGAAATACACCACATCTAATCCATGTCTGATGCTCCTTACCACTTTACTTAACCTCTCCTCCCATCTTCTTAGTCAAATTTAGAAAGTCACTAATTCTAACCAGTATATATCAGGCCAGAAAATTAAACACACCACCACCACAACCACTACACAGGCAACCTAATAAAATCCCACATCAATTATCCACCTTCTAGATGACAAATGTGCACTCCAATGAGGCCTTTCCAGTTGTTATTTCAATGCACCTCACAAAACTAGGTCATAAGTACAATTATTAATTAAATAACAGTAACGAATACTTCTTAAGAACATAATACGCACCATAAACTATACTAAGTTAGTAATCTTACATTATTGCTCTCATTCTCACCACAGCTCTACAGATTAGAAACAATTTTCCCATTTAGGTAAGAAGGTGAGGCTTAGCAAGGTTACATCGCTTGTGCCATGGCACAAGTCAGGAGGAAATAAAACATCACAGCTTGAAAAGTCAAGGTCCTTTGTATTTACTGCAACTTGCCTCTTGGGTTATAGAGGTGACAAAGACACCTTTATTTTTAAGTGATGGGCAGGTGACGAACTTAGAGCAAGGGAAGTGAAGGCAAATCAGTATGATGTGTCAGAAACATTACTGTGGAGCCAGGTTGTAATAAAAATTAGATAGCTGGCATTTTTCAATTTATCAGCAATAAAGAAATACATAGGGTGATAATCGAATGTGGATATTCAAGCATGACTATTATACCTCCTGACTCACCTCAATAGTTAATCGGGCTGGGTGATTTTCCAGAAGTAGCTGCTCTGCTATCTCCTGAACTGACTTAATATTTTCTTCCTTTTGCTCCAGTTCTCTCATTAATTCCTAATTCAAGAAAGAATTCAGAAATGTGTTAGAAAAATATCTAAACCTGAAATACCACTTTAATATTCAATTACCATAGTTGCCCTTACAGCATGGTAATCTTTTTTCCGGGCTATGTGGGTATTTCTTTCACTCCAGTCATAAGCAACTTCCTCCTCTTCTTTTTCATTCAACCAAATAAGTTCATTCGTGGCTCGAGTTATAAAATTATGGAGCGTATCAAGGTGCCGTTCCTGATTCCTGGATGTATTCTTTATAAGGAAAACCACTGTAAGAATCGTGTCTTTGCCAAACAGAGATAAAGGAAACAGAAAGTGTAAAATAAAAACTTACCAAGAGTTTTGCATACAGACTCTCTAACCTGTGCAACTTTTCTGCGTAAGTTAGCTTAAGAGGTGCCGTCATTTGGATCTATAACAAGGTGTAAGAAAGACACCAAGGTTAGGAATTTTGAAGAATTCTGATTCCTACCCAATGTATCTATTATCTTGTCACAGGGTCTTTACATGAAAAGCAAAAAACAGTAAGCTAAAATGAAATAGATACAAATTTTGAATGCATATACCTCACTGATCTTAGCTTCTTTAAGGCTACATTCAAATTCTTCAATAGCTCGGTGAACATTTTTATGGTTTTCTAAATGGCTTTCAACACTTGGCAAATCTGATCCCCATTCAGTGTGGTCCAGCTGCCCCTTTAAACAGAAAGACTCTAGGTTAAAAAAAGAAATTGACAGCAATAAAGATGGGAACTTTCAGGTGAACACTTTTTTACCTGCATCTCATCAACCCAATTCAAAAGATCCTGAACGAATTTCATGTTGATTTCCTCTTCTGTTAAGTTCTGATCCAATAAAGAAGACTTTAGAAGGGGTTTTCGGATCTGCATCAACTTCAGGGTTTGCAATGCATTTGTGTCTACTCCTGAATTGAGATTTGGAACTAATCCTGTTGGGAAACCAGGTGTATAAACTGGAGTGAGGGATGGAGTCAGGCGGGAAGTCAGACCTGATGACAGGCCAGATTTCATACTAGAAGGGGTGAGGGAAGGCGTTAAACTCTGGGTCAGCCCTGAGTTCAGACTGGGGTTTAAGGTCTGTGCAAATCCTGAGTTTAAACTTTGAGTGATTCCTGATATCATGAGCTTCGTCTGTTCTGTCGTCAGCATGCGTCCTTTGCTATACACTGAGGAACATTCATTCCTTAAGGCCATAATTTCATCGCGCAGTTTTGCAACCCTGAAAATAAAATCAAAAGGGATAAGCTATAATCTAAGAGTCATTCTTTATAAAGAGCGAGTTCTAAGATAAACTATGGACTCTCGTTAACGATAATGTCTCAATACTGGTTCATCAATTGGAACAAATGTATCACACTAATGCAAGATGTTAATAGGGGAAAGAGTCGTGTCAGGAGGCATTATAGGAACTCTGTACTTCCCATTCAGTTGTTCTATTAATCTAAACTGCTAAGTAAAGTCTACTATTTGAGAAATTCACTGTAATTATATTGATAAAATTTTATACCACATTTTTTCCCATGGAACAGTACCATGAACACTTTCATTATCACACAGTCTTTATAACTATCCTACTTAATAAAAGAGTAATATGCAAATTGACCATCATTCCAAGACACAAGATGGCCACCCCCATGTGGTCAAAAATGGTTGCCCCCATGTTAATGGCCACCACAAGATGGCCAGCAAGGGAGGACAGTTGTGGGCAGTTAGGGGTGACCAGGCCAGCAAGAGAGGGCAGTTTGGAGGCACCCAGGCCTGCAGAGGAGGGCAGCTGGGAGGCCAGTCCAGCAGTTGAGGACAGTTGGGGGGAACCCAGGCCTGAAGGGGAGGGCAGTTGGGTGGGACCAGGCCTGCAGGGGAGGGCAGTTGTGGGCAATCAGACCAGCAGGGAGGGCAGTTAGGGGTGACCCGGCCAGCAGAAGAGGGCAGTTGGGGGAGACCAGGCCAACAGGGGAGGGTAGTTGGGGGAGACCAGGCCTGCAGAGGAAGGCAGTTGAAGGGGCGGGCACCAAACCTGCAGGAGAGGGTAGTTGGGGAGGGGGGCAGGCCTGCAGGGGAGGGCAGTTAGGGATGAACAGGCCAGCAGAGGAGGGCAGTTAGGGGTGACCAGGCCATCAGGGGAGGGCAATTAGGGGCAATCGGGCCAGCTGAAGAGCAGTTAGGCGTTGATCAGGCTGGCAGGGGAGTGGTTAGGAGGTCATCAGGCTGGCAGGCAGAAGCAGTTAGGGGCAATCAGGCACAGGCAGGTGAGCAATTGGGAGCCAACAGGCCTGGATTGTGAGAGGGATGTCCAACTGCCTGTTTAGGCCCAATCCCAGAGGGGTTCCAGATTGGAGAGGGTACAGGCTGGGCTGAGGTATATGCCTCTCCACTGCCCTGTGCATGAATTTCATGCACTGGGCCTCTAGTCCCATAAAATAGATGTACTATGCAAATGGTCATTACACCATGAAGCGTAACGACTGACTGGGTAATGACCAAATTACGGGTCAGCAGGAGGGTGGGGCAGTGAGCTACAAGCGGGCAGCAGAGAGCTACAGGGGGGGGCAGGGCAGCAAGTTATGGGGGGGATGGGAGGAAGAGTGGTTAAGGGGAGTAACAGGAGGGCGGGGCAGTGGCTAGAGATCTGCTGGAGGGCAGCCTCGAGCCATTGGAGAGCTACTGGCACAGGGATTCATGCCCAGGGCTACTAGTCATTTATAATTAACATAATTACTGAACTATGATGTGATAATTCTCCCCTTATTTGATCTTTAGGAAATTTCCAAATTTTTGTTATTATAAAACATTTCGCATCTAAACCAAAAGTTTTTTATCTGTATTTATTTAAATGTTTTATTGTTATAATTCCTAAATTGTTATTGATTCCTAAAGGTGGAACAATTGAATCAAAGAATCATTTATAATTTTTGCTTTGTATATTTATTCCATATACACTGACAGCAATATATATAACATACAGCCCAAAAGATTCCATCTCTATCCCCAGACCTACTTCTCAGAGATATAGCTTTTTAGACCCATATATTTTTCCAACATTTTGTTATAAAATATTTTCATATAAAGAGAAAACTAGAACATTGAATTAAGAAAAGATACTTTTCAAATATACTTATACATATTTTAACTGTATGTTCAGTACTACAATATTAAATATTATATGTATTATATAATTTATTTTCTATTACTTATCTTTGAAGAACAAATACCTTTTAACACACCAACATATGCCAGAATTAATGTGACATGCATTTTCAAATGAAAAGTGCTTAAGAAATATGATTCACAAAATTGTCTCACTCTACATTCCTATCATAAGTGCCCAGGAAACAGTGGCACAAAAGGACAGGGCATGAGTAGGTAAGGAGCACATTTACCTCTGTACCAACTGATCTGCATGGTAATATTTTCCATCAATCAGTATCTGCACATCGATTACATGCTGGCGTAAGAGGTTCTCACATTCAAGAATATAGCCGGCGATTTCTGCTTCATTTTGAAACTGCACCCCCGATTCTAATCTTTTAGAATCCTGTATTTTAAAAGAAGTCAATATTAATTTTGTGAAACAAAGTTTCAAAACTAGTAAGATATATTGGAACACATGGCGACTTGAGTTCCCTTTTTTCCCTTATGGTTCAAAAATATGTTTTGCCTCTCGTTGACTATTTCTCCATAGAGCAAATACTGCTCATACATAATATTGAACAAACCTTAAGTTTCAGTGACAAAAATACCAAGAATTGACCAAATGCTATGCAAACGGTTCATCCAAATGCACAACCCCCCCCTCCCAACAATCCCAAAGGCTCCTAAAATTAACTTACAGCCAGAAGAGCATTCCGAGCAAGTATCAATTTGTCTCCACAGATGACACTGTCCCTTTGAACTCGGTGGGCAATCTGCTGTAACATTTCCAACCTGAAAGAAGGAACAAAATAGATAGAATATAGCCTCTCCCTCCAAAGTTGCAGAGTTCACAATCGCTGAAAAATGCCATCCGCTGAGACTAAAACGCAATCCCACACCAGTCATTCAATACCTGTGTCCATCAACAGATTCATTGCCGAAGCTAATGCAGGAGTTGATTAGTGTTGGCCCACAATGAACAGAGAGAAAGTTTTCATTTGAATCAAGGCTGGTTCGAGTGCTAGTAGTGTTACTAAACACAGAGTCACTACTATGGTAGCTGTAACTACTACTGTGCATTTTTATCCCCGAAATGATATTCTTTCTTGACCAGCCAAAGTAGACTAAAAAGTAGGTCTGCAAAAAGCTCCACTTCTAACGGTGAAAAAGTGGAGCTGAATGTTACTGCTTTAAGGGCTCCTTAAATATGCTCCTACATGCATATTCAACACACAGAAAATAATACGCTGATAACTATTCAAAAGAATCTTGCCTAAAGCCACGAGTTCGCTAGCTGAGGTTTGCCTTTTGCAGCTTGCATTAAAACCCTGCAAGTATGGACAAGGCAGGCTGATGGGGCGGCGCTGAAAAAAACCCGGCCAAATATTTTCTCCAAGTGTCATCCAATTGCAACCACCTAAAAAACAACTCAGATGCCTCATCGAAGCCCAGGTACAATTAGTAAAAGATAGTCAGGCAATAGCAATCATCAGCTAAAAAACCACAAATATTCAATTACAGCCTGACTTTTATAAAGGGCCAGGTCTGTACCCAAATAACAATAAGGCTGAACAGTGGCATTTATAAGCATATGTAACCAAATTCATGTGATGAGAAACAAAGTACATTCCCATTTCAAGTTGCATGTCATTTGTTTGTTAGGTTAAATTAACTGGAGAATGGCCCATTTACCTTTCTTTAAATGACATGCTCTCAGGAATGTGACTCTAATCTTACTATAGTTACTTTATATTTTTAAAAGCCAAAGTGCTAAGTAGACTATCGAGACAATGCTTGCAAATCTCTTTTGTCTATGCTTGTTTTTCCTTTCCTGGAAAAGAGTTTATCAGTTGTCTTCTACACACTCCTATGCCACATAGCTATTATTTTCAATATATATAGTTAATGCCAAAAAACTTGTTGCATCAAGAAAACTTAGAGAATTTATCTAGACAAGCTCCTAAATATCTTCTTAACCCCCAATATTACAAAGCCAAACTTGCTTTGATTTTTTTTCTGGAAAGCAAAAAAGGGGGGATTTGAAAATGCCATATCAAATACAGGGTGTCCCCATAAACTGTATACACACTTTAACAGCTCAATTTTGAAAATGAAATGTATTTTAATAAATACTGCCTTTATAATTATTCAAAGTGTGTGTACACTTTTTGAGGGGGGCATTGTATATAATTAGTAAACAGAAAATCTCAAAATAGCAACAGCAGCTAGTGTTTATTAAGCAATTATTATGTGCCTGGAAATCAACTAATCATTTTACATACACCACTTCACCTCATAATCATAACCACAAAATGTGGTAGATACTACTACATCCTGTTTACAATGAGGAAAATGAGGCTTAAAGAGATTAATAAACTTGTCTAAAATGACGTGGCTTGCAGGTTGAGATACTAATTTAATCCGGGTGGACTGATTCCTGGACCTGGAACTCCTACACTGCCTTCTTTTATTAACCTATAGTAAAATCCGGCTGATGACTAAAAATCACCTCCACATCTCTTCTCCAGCAGACTTGGCCATTACTTCAGATGATTAGCTTAGTATCTCACTGGAATCGCCTACAAATGCCTCCTCCATCAAAGGCCCATCCCATGTATTTCACGTTTATTTTCGTTCCAATGATCCAGTTATGTTGAGATAATATTAAGCTTTAACAAGAGTGTAAGCAGTAGTTCAATAAAGGACTGACAAGTTAGACTTGCCCTCATATTGTCACTGCTTTATGTCCCATTTCAACAACGTTGAGGTCAGGTTTGGGGCACAGAGAGCAGAGTACACTTAGCAGCTCTCCATGTGCCTGGCACCATGTTAAACATCGGCCACACAAGGAACAGTGAAAACACGTTTTTCTCCACATTCCTGGAGCTCAGAGCAGTGGAACAGGTAACCCTTAATCAGATGATCACAGAAATAAATATAAAATTACAGCAGAGGTAAGTACCATGAAGGAACAGCACATGTAAACACGAGAGTTATAATAAACAAGACATTTGAACCAGCCTAGGAGACCATGGAAAATTTCTTGAGGAAGTAACACTGGAGCTGAGATCTGAGAATGATTTGGAATGAAGAGAGCGGGGCGGGATGAACTGGACTTCCCTGCCAAAGGAACAGAGCGTTGCAAACCTCCTGGGTTTGGAGGAGGGTGGGACCTTGGCACTCAGGACTCCCGGGAGAGCCAGTGTGGCTGCGGGAAGAGAGCGAGGAGGGTGTGGTGTGAGAAAGGCGGAGAGGTGGAAGCCCAGGCCCATGGAGCTCACAGCTACAGAGGACCAGAGACCCCAATCCCCACTAGCCAGGCTGGGGGGTAAGGACTAGAATGAAGACAAATGCATCCAACACATCTCCGCAGGCCCCTGCCAGGGCCACTGAGTAGAGGAGTAGAGACAGAATGATGAAGTGAGTGGCAATTTCACGGAATAAATGCACCTGCACGGAATAAATGCACCTGTACGGAATAAATGCACCTGCACGGAATAAATGCACCTGCACGGAATAAATGCACCTGCACGGAATAAATGCACCTGCACGGAATAAATCCAAAGGGGAACTTGACCCCAATATTTACTGAGTGTTTTCTGGAAGCCACCTCACTGCCCTGTAAATGGAAGCAGTCTAGACTCTGGTTTCCAAGGCCCCACAGAAAGAGGGTCACAGCCAAAACTATAAGAAGCACAGTAAGTTCTTTATGGGCCTGTAAGCTTCCGGATCCAGGCCCTGTGCTTTAAAAGCCAGTCAGAGGAAGACAGTATCACAAGATCTCAACTCATACGTGGAATCTAATGAACAAAATAAACTGTTGAACAAAATAGAGGCAGAGACATGGAACAGACTGTCAAATCTCAGAGGGAAGGGTGGGAGGAGATTAACCCAAGAACTTATATGTATATATGCATAACCGGTGGACATAGCAGTGAAGGTATGGGGGACGGTCAATAGGGAAAAAATAAATAAAAGCCAGTTTGAGAAATTCTCATAGCTAATTTGATAGGCTTTAAACCTGTTACCACCTTATTGGATGAGACTTCACAGACCAACCCAGCCTATCAGGTCTTTTTTTGAACATTATTTCACTGATCTAATCCCTCAAACCTCTTAGAAGAGTTTCTAGATTAGAAAATGAAACATCAGAAAGATTGAGTGACTTATCCAAGGTCACACAGCCAAGAAAAGGGAAAAGGGAAATGTTGGTCCTGGGTCATCCTGGCTCAAAAATGTAAGTTCTTTCCATGAGAACGAGACACCCACACCCCTTCCCAGTTTCCATGGCAGAAATAACTCAGCTTACCTCTCTACTTCTGGACGCAGCGCCTTCTCCCGCTCGAGCATGGCGATGATGAGCTTCCCCCACTCTTTCTCTATGTCATTGGGATGATAACCTTGAAGGAGTTTGATGCGTCCAAATTCTATCCAAATCTTAAGAAAATTAAAAAAATAATAATGCAAAGCAAATATCTAAAAACAAATAAATTACACTTGACAAAAAAAAAGGAAATTTCTGCTTACCTCTAATAATTTATATAGGCGTTTGATTTTTGATTTTTCTGTCTCCTTTGGGGGAATTTCTGTTTCTTTAAACTGTAAATACTGATTGTAAAGTGCCTAAAATGAGAGGAAAAATAAATGAAAGCTCAACATTCAAAGACCTGTTTTCATTATGGCATGTTACCACTGTAGATGCTACCGACTGTGTCCTGTGCATTCAGTGAATTCCTTTATAAATTTGATACTCAAGGCCTATACCGACTGCCAGCTAGTTGGCAACTGGGTTATGTAAGACTTGATGAGGGTGTAACTACTGATGTATGCCCTGATACAGCGGGGGCCGCACCAGCGTCTGGATAATGAATCGTGGTAGAACTTACTATGGCTTTATGAAGAGTCTCATCATTCAAACCAGAAAATATATCCTAAAAGACACACTTTCCGCCCTAGCTGGTTTAGCTCAGTGGATAGGTGTCAGCCTGTGGATCAAAGGGTCCTGGGTTCGATTCTGGTCAAGGGCACACGCCTTGGTGACAGGCTTCTCCTGGCTCCGGCTCTGGTCGGGCTCATGCAGGAGGCAACCAATCAATATGTTTCTCTCACATCAATGTTTCTCTCTGTCTGTCTTTTTCTCTTCCACTCTCCCTGAAAAAAATCATCAGGTGAGGATTAAAAAATGAATAAAAACATATTTTTCAACTGTGGCAAATTAGCTTTTGGAAAAATAATCTGATGCAATTTCCATAATGGGAGGAAAACAAAACAAAACAAAACACCTGTTTTTGTCTATTCCATGGATCTATCCTTGAAAACAGAATTCTTATCAGATAGATGGAGTTAAAACTTGAGGTCAATGTCCTACTGGCTAGGTTAAACAGATCTCTTAGTCAACACAGATAGATGTTAAAGGTTACTACTTTATTATAGACATTTCAAACATATAATTAAATTATTATCTAGTGTGCAGATATTAACTTGGAATCTCTTATTATATTTACTAAAAAGGGCCTTCATAAAATGATGTAGCTAAAGCATATACTAAGTAGTATATACTAATTATTTTATCCTGATTCATGCTGTTAATTGGTTTTTTTTTTAAGTCCCTTTTAATCTTTAGACAGACACATTTCTGAAGGACTCCATTCAATATTCTGCTGGCTAATAACATTACTAGCATTTTCTCCACATATTTTTTAGTCTCGGTGCATGAAATTCATGGGGGAGGGGGGAGCCAGCCTGCACCCTCTCCAATCTGGGACCCCTCGAGGGACGTCCGACTGCCCTTTTACTGGGATTGGGCATAAACGGGCAGTCGGACATACCTCTCACAATTCAGTACTGCGGCTCCCAATTGGTCACCTGCCTGTCTTCTTGATTGCCCCTAACTGCTTCTGCCTGCCAGCGTGATCACCCTCTAACCACTCCCCTGCCAGCCTGATTGATGTCCAACTGCCCCCCTGCCAGCCTGTTTGTCCCTAACTGCCCTCCCCTTCAGGCCCAGTCACCTTTAACTGCCCTCACCTGCAGGTCTGGCCCCCCCCGCAACTGCTCTTTCCTGCAGGCCTGGTCCCCCCAACTACCCTTCCCTGCAGGCCCGGTCACCCCCAACTTCCCTCCTCTGCTGGCCTGGCCACCCCCAAAGGCCCTCTCTTGCAGGCTTGGTCCCTCCCAACTGCCCTCCCCTGTTGGCCATCTTGTGACAGCCATCTTGTAGCCACATAGAGACAGCCATCTTATGTGTTGAAGTGATTGTCAATTTGCATATCACTCTTTTATTAGATAGGATAGAGGCCTGGTGCATGGGTGGGGTCGAGTTGGTTTGCCCTGAAGGGTGTCCTGGATCAGGGTGGGGGCTCCCTTGGGGCATGGGGCGGCTTGGGCAAGGGGCCTGTGGTGGTTTTCAGGCCAGCCACACACCCCAGTGACCCAAGCAATGGCCCTGGTATCTGGGATTTATTTATCTTCTATAATTGAAACTTTGTAGCCTTGAGTGGAGGAAGCCAAGACAGTCCAGGGCTTTGGAAGCTTGGCTTACTCCATTGCCAGGGGCAACTCAAGCCTCTTGTTCTCTCCAGCTCCATGGCTGCCACAATTTTTATTGTGATTTATTTATCTTTTATAATTGAAACTTTGTAGAGTATGGGCCAGCCAGGATGTGCAGAAAGCTTGGCTTCCTCCATTGCCAGGGAAACCCAAGCCTCCTGCTCGCTCTGTAGCTGCAGCTATCTTGGTTGGGTTAATTTACATGCTTATTCCTGATTGGCTGGTGGGCATGGCTTGTGAGTTTAGCCAATGTATGGTCAATTTGCATATTACTCTTTTATTAGATAGTATCCTATCCCAGGGACTGACAAGTAACCTGGGTATTCAGTCGAACTTTTTCTAAAACTTTAAGAATCTGCATTAATCAGAAACCAGTACAAATTTAGCCAAGTGTCTGACAACAGGAAGTCATTTGGAAACAATTTGAACTTGAAATATAAAAACTGTTTTGGTCATAAAATGCAATGTTTCAAGACATCCATCAGTAAATAAGCACTGAGTGCCATTATAGGCTAAATGCTGCTCGTGATAGATGTGGTGATTGGGGAGGAGGGGTGTCTTTCTTGTCCTGGAAATGTTTACATCCACATAGGGAGACTTCACACAAACAACTTCAGAGCAATTAAAAAGCATCTTATCAACATGGGCCAAGTGACTGCATGCCAAGGACAAACTCTCCTGGCAATGTGAACGAAGAGCTGTTTTACAGATGGCCTGCACAGATGCCTGAACACAGAGAATAACTTGAACAGGGTCCACCCCGGGTCATTCCAGTCTTTGTGATTCCAGTGCAATCATGAAAACAAAGCTTATAATTCAAGGAATTAGACTTCACTGTTAATATTCGCATTGTATGTTTCTTGAAAGAAAATAGGCTATTTGGCTATTATAGATCCTAATACATATACAAAGTGAGACAATGCATTCTTCAATTAAGTTTACATACCTAAAATGCCTTTTATATTTCTATAATATCTTCGCCTCAAGGAGTTAGATCTGTTCTTAGGTAGTAGCCAATTTTTTAAAAATATATTTTTATTGATTTCAGACAGGAAAGGAGAGAGAAACATCATTGATAAGAGAGAATTATTGATTGGCTATCCCCAGCACAATCCACACTGGGAATCAAGCCCACAACCCAGAGAATGTGCCCTGACCAGGAATTAAACCATGACCTCTGGTTCCTAGGTCAAAGCTCAGTCACTGAGCCACACTGGCCGGGTAGTAATAGCAAATGCTTTACTAAACCATGAACTCATTTATCCTGGAGGTCAAGTATGTATTCTGAATTCATAGTGAAGCAGAGTATGGGCCTCCTGCTATACAAGAGAAAAATCTAAAGTGACTTTATAGGATTCGACACCATAGGCACAGTCCCAATCATTGTGCAAGCTTCCCAGGGTCCCTCCAACCACGGGCATCTGGTGAGCTTCAAACATTTCCACACACCAAAAACAATTTGGCAAGATCACCTCCAGAAACTCTCTCAAACCTTAAACCCTCAACTCAAAACTAAGGGACTATAAATTTATGTATGATATTGCTGCTACTGTATTATGTTTTAATTACTAATTGTTACCTCTATTTTCTCTGTATAATGGGCAGATGAGTACATTTTTTTTAAATGCCTATTTATTAATGGCTTGTCAAGAGCAATTTTTCTTGAACTTCTAAATAATAGAATTGCCCTGGTCAGGTAGCTCAGTTGGTTAGAGCACCATCCTAACCAAGGCTGAAGGTTCAATCTCTAGTCAGGGCACACAGGAGAACCAGCCAATGAATGCATAAATAAGTGAAATAACAAATCACTGTTTCCCTCTGCCCTTCTCTCTAAAATCAATCAATAAATAAAATTTAAAATAACAGAATTATTAGAACATTATTTACAAGTTAAATATCAAGTCAATCCTATTTAACCCCTGTAGTACCACTGACCTTCAGTTCTACGGGATTATTGGGAAATGCTCTCTCAGACATTGTGGTCACATGGTGTCGAATCCACTGGATGAGGTAGTTCACCATGTTCTGGTATTCAATCCATTTGACTTCAACATCCTAGAACAAGAAAATGACAGGAAAAGCCCATGGCTGTAGAAAGTAAAATTCATATCTAACACAATTTAGTCAAAGGTCATTCTATGTAATTACATATTTTTAAGCCTGACAGAGAGAACCGGCACGCAGTCCTCATCCTGTCCATGCAGTCCCAATCCTTCCCACATATACAGTTTAATACCAGGCTATCCACAGCGGCCTGATGATCGCCAATTCTGATCCAGAGACAGGGCTGCCTAGGTACTATGTGGAGAAGGGTTCTGAGGCAACGCCCAAGCACTGAAGAAGAGACTTCCGCAATCAACTTGCCAGGGGCTCAAGAAGGGGGATGGACAGTTTGCATAAGCCAAGTTGGTTGCCACTCTGTCAACCTTTTTAGATTTAAGTCCTCTTTATGTATGAAACTCAAAAGAGCTATACATGATGTAAGAACCTAGACAGGAATGAAAACTACAGGAAATGCCTATAATGAGATTACTCGAGTACTCATTTGCAAACTTTTTTTAAATGGAAAAAACTGTAAGGTTGTCAACGGTTATATTCAATTAAGTACTTGATAAGCTCTCGTTACGTTCAAAGCATTGTGCTAAGTGTCATAATAAAAATATAATGCTTTAAGACATAATACCTGTTATCAAAGAGTTACTGTCTAGATGGGGAGACAAGAGATTCATAATAGGAACAGCCGAGCAAAATGAAAAGCAGTACTTAATTAAGTGTTGAAATAACTGGTAGTGTATGCTAGGAGTTGAGATAAGAATCAGGTAAGCATCAGTGTGCCTGAAATGGTCACCAAAAGCTCTTAGGGAAGCAGTTCTCAATCCCTGAGCAGTTCTCACACTTCCAATAATTATTGAGGGGTGGGGGGTAGGAAGAGAGGAGTGCATAAAAGACTGAGTCCCAAGTGAGTCAGGGCTCTGAAATAGGAATGCTGCCCTGGGTCCCAGCAAATAGTGTGTGTTGAGATGTCAGAGCTAAAAAAAAGAAAAAATCTACATATATATGTGCAGAATTTTGAAAGTCAGAATATCTAGAATGGAGTTAATCATGCAAGTCATATGTAGCCACTGAAAGTTTTCAAGCTAATTTGGCGACAGTGTGCAGAACTGACTGGGGGGGGGGGGGGAGAGGGAGATGGAAAACCATAGGAAAGCTGTCACCCTGGTTCTAAGAGTCAGGAATGGGTGGAGGTAGTGAGACAACAGAATGGCCGCAAGAAACACTCTCAAGTAACAGTCAACACCAGAGTTCTTGGAGAACTGCATTGCCTCAGAGGAGAGGATAAACATGGAAGCAAGTTACTTAGGGATCAAAAGAATAGATAAAACTTTCAAAAGAAAGAACAAGAGGAAGTGAAGGGAAATAAAGTCTAAAAGCAGCAGCATACAAAGGTGAAGTAAAATACCAGGGAAGAGAGCTCACCAAGATGAGCTCCTAAATCTTCAAAGTAAATTATTTTTAATGGTGTCTGCAAGGAGGAGGGAGAAAGGCCCAGGGTGAGGGGTGCCTATCCCGAGGTGCAGAAGGCATATCCGGCTTCCTGCCTCTTCCAGAAATGCGTAAGCACTTGTTAGCATGACCACTAAAAAACGCACGATTGAATTGCACAAACCTGTGGCAAATTGTGGACTAATAAAGATCCAAAGCCACGGTTCAGCGACCTCGCCCTGCTTACAAAGGAGCCCTGTCAATTTGGCAAAATATATCGCATTCCTCTGGGTCTCACCGTTAAATCAGAGAAGCAATACTGAGCCACCTTCTCTCATAGAACTGTCTGAGGTAATAAATTTCGCTGAAAGTGACTAAAAACATGAAATGTTCTACACAATACATCAAATAGAGCAGTTGTAAAATAGCAAGTTAAAAAATAAGTATCTCCAAAATACAGTGGCTTATAGCTACTATTTATCAAACAAAAAAGTAACTCTGAATGGCCTACTTTATGATACAGAACAAGGTTTTATTGTTATACTTAAATTTTAATAATGGAATGATACCATCCAAGTGCATGCAATATCCGTTTGATAAATAGCATATTAAAATCAGCTTCTTTTAAAAATATTTTATATTTAAGATAAAAAGCCCTACCAAAGAATCTGGTTAAGTAGACAATGCTTCTAGAATTTAAAAAAAAATCAATACTCACATTTGCACCAATGCCTTCACCGCCTTCAGGGACTTTGGGAAATGCATCATAGAGAGACGACACATATGTTATTACTGATTTTTCATCAGGAGAGGAAACATCAACGTCTAAAAGCAGCAACACAAATTATTTCAAGATGCTGACAGATTACTGTGGATCAAACCATCAGGCCACAGCTAGTCAAGGCCACAGCTCACCTTCAGGATCCAGGAGTCTGTTAACGCCAATTTTTTCTGCTACATAAAAAGCATGCTCTAAATTTGCAAGGTTGCTTTGAACAGCAACAGTACTCATGTCTATCAGGTCTGGCCTATGAAAAAAAAAATGCACTGTATTAATTACGTTTTCTCAGGTGCCTTTCCAACATATTTATATGGACATCTACTTATATAGCAACTGCTGCAAATATTAATTCTAAGCCCACATTAAGGAGATTTTCATCAAACATTGCTTACTTCTTTCGGAAACATATGTGGCAAAGGCAAGTGTAATGAGGAAAAAATATTTTCCGGCGTATAAGAAGACTTTTTAACCCAGAAAAATCTTCTCAAAAGTCGGGGGTCAAAATCAAATCTGATGTTTTTTCAATTTTTATTTGGTATGCACTGGAAGAAGGGTAGTCTTCTTATACAGCGAGTATAACCCAAACTCTGTATTTTGACTGAAAAAGTTGGGGGTCGTCTTATACACCCAGTCGTCTTATATGCCAGAAAATGCAGTAAAAATGTGAACAAACATAACTTTTGGTAAGGTCTACAAGTCCCTCATAATCAGAATCTATAAGAACATCTGTCCCATTCAACCCATGCAATTTCACTACTCAACATCCTTCCAATCTAGCCAGCATTCTCTCAAAGTTTCTCTCCAAACACAAAAACTTATACTCAGTTCAATGCCACACCATGGCATCCCCCATTCATCCAGGCTGTCTTTCCCTGTCACCGTCATCTTCTACAATCCTATTCATCCCAGCAAGCAGAGAGCAAGCCCATCCCTCAGTGGGCTCTCAGTTTTCTCTCCCTGTTCCCTGAACTCCTTATACTCGTTGGCCTGTACTAGTGAAGTTGGCACTTAGAACAATCATCTACTTCCTTGCACTATTAATTCACTGTTTAATGTGCATGTATATCTTGTTTCTCCCAACTAGTCAACACCAAGATGGAAAGAATCATGTATTAATACACATTTGTATTTGATTCTTCTGCTAAGATAAAGACTGGCATATACTCGGTAGACATTCAATAAATCCCTGCAGTTAAGTTGGTAAATGGGTTGGTTAGTTAGTAATTTGAATCATAAATAGCTAAATAAGCACTAGTTGTATCTTTATAAACATGCATGTCCACACACAACACACTCTCCCCTACCTCAGACTTCTCTTCCTAATCTGTAAGACTTACATGATACTCTAAACCAGCAGTCACCAACCTTTCAGACCTCAGGGACCACCATGCACCACTGGTTGGCAACTGCTGTTCTAAAACAAAAGGGTACCTAGCTTTATCTATATGAGATGAGAAAAGACTTCTAAAGTACTCCTTAAGTTAGGAGCAAAATATGGCCAAAAGCCCATCGGGAAACTTTCACCTAAATAATAAAGCATTAATATCTGGACAGTGTTGCTCAGTGGTTGAACATCATCCCATGACCCAAGAAGTCACCAGCTTGATTCCCAATCAGGGCACATCCTGAGCTGTGGGCTCAATCCCCAATAGGGGCGTGCAGGAGGCAGCTGATCAATGATGTTTCTCTCCCTTCCATGTTTCTTTCTATCCTTTTCCCTTCCTCTGTCTTTAAAAATTAATAAAAACATATTTTTTAAATTTTTTCTTTTAAAAAATCAATAAAGCATTAGCCTTGTCTGGTGTTGCTCAGTAGTTAGAGTGTTGGCCTGTGCACCAAAGGGTCACGATTCAATTCCTGGCCAAGGGCAAGTACCTGGATTGCAGGTTCAATCCTCACCCACATGTGGGAAGCAACCAACTGATCAACTGATATCTCTCTCTCTCTCTCTCTCTCTCTCTCTCTCTCTCTCTCTCTCTCTCTCTCTCGCCTCCCTCCCTCCCTTCACCTCTCTCTAAAAATTAAGGTGGGGGGGAATATCCTCAGGTGAGGATTAACAAAACAGAACAAAAACATCATTAAAAGAAAGCAGAAACAAATAGGAAAACAGCAAAGCCTTCAAAAAGAGTGGCACCCAGTCCCAAAGTCACTGAGTTAGAACCTGTTTACCCGCTTCTAAGAGAAGGCTCTCTGCCCCACAGGCACTCTGGCTCCACACTGGGGGAGCGCAGAGAGGCGGAAGGGCTCAGAGGCCGAATGGGACAAATGAAATGCAAGTTATTTGGACTACTACTTGGAAGGCTGTTTACATGAGAAATTCTTTGAAATTATATCATTAATCTTAGGAAGGTAAATAGCAATTTGTACTCCTATTTTTATCTGATGAGAATGCAGACTTCCAAAGAAATCTAGTTATAGTTTTATAACTCTTTGAAGTGTTCATTACCTTGAACTATAGCTAGCATTATCTACTACTTGTTTCCCAGGAAATCCTTTTGTGTTTTACATGCCACCAATTTGATCACTGAAAAGTGCCCCGGCATGTATTATAGAAACAATAAATCTACTGACACCAATAGAAGAATTAAATGACAAACCTATAGGAATAACATTTTTTATTCACATAGAAGCTTCCCCCACACACACACTCACACAGACCCTTTTGAAAAATCTGCCAACTTTAGGATTATGAAACAGATGTGTATAACAGTCTAGACAAAAACAAATACCTAAAGTTCAAAAAATTGTTTTGCTTCCATAAAGTTCACACATTCTGAAAAAATGGAAACCAGCCTTTCTGAATTTGCCAAGTCCCCCAACAAGAAAGAGCATGTTCTTCTGCAAACCCTGCCATTAGCAAAGAACGTGAACACTGAGTAATCCCTGCAGAATGAATCAAGTCACTGAAGAATCGAGTTTTTGAGTAGGAGAATAAAACATAAAACTCCCTCCTGAATGACACAGTCATTTCAGCACAAAAGCAGCTGTATAATACATGAGTTTGGATAAGTCACCTCTTTATCATGATATTTAACACTTTAATGGAACAAAAACTGAACCGGCTTTCCTCCATTAAAAAATTAAGCAAAAAGTGAAAAGGGATAAAATGTTAAAACCACTATGAAAAAGTTAAGTGCCTGGACATTTTCAAAAGCTTATCCCTCCCCTAGTCATCCTCGAGGGCTGCCATTCTGCTTTGCCTCTATGCGCCTGGAGCTGCCAGAAGAGGCGCGTGCTGTGACCTGTCTCCCTTCCTTCCTTCCTCAGAGTCCCGCTGGGATAACACGACCTTTACAAACTTCAGCTATTTTCCACATAAAGAAGATGGGTTTCACTGCACTGTGACATCTCCTTTTTGTGTAGCATTAATAGGAAATGTCACTCCCATTTCAGGTTTGGCTAACCAAAGACTGCACTGTACTGTCAGCATGGAGAAGGCAGCAACCATGTTCCTGAATGACAGTTCAAGCAGCTGAACATGAACTATTTTGATTTCCTTAATTTCTGGAAACCTTTTGAAATCATGTAATATAACCCTCTGCTGCCTAAATAATATATACTAGTTTGTTTTTAATGGAAAAGAAGCAATTCTAATCTTACTTATGTTATCATTCTGTAATAATGAAATCTTTTCTGAATGACTCAATCATCATGGATTGCCATTTAAAAACATATTTATATGTCACCTTTTTTCTATAAATTACTAAAATAGCTTACAAGAAATGAAATTATAAGAAAATAACATGACTTTTAAATTTGAATTTATAAAACCAAAACAGGTCATACGATGAATGAAACAGAATAACAGATGTCAGTGGGGTGTGTGTGTGTGTATAAGGGGAGGGGACAGAAAGAGATTAACCGAAGAACACATATGCATAACCAATGGACAGATATCTAGGATGGGGAAGACCTAGGGTGGGGCAGGGTGGGGTGAAGGGGGATAAAATGGAGAAAATGGGAGACATCTGTAATACGGTCAGCAATAAAATAATAACAGTAATAAAATAAATTTAAAAAAATAAAATGAGGCAAAAAAATATAAACCACCCACTTGTATGCATGTTATATGCATGGTCAGTGCTCTTAATTTGTTCCAAAACGATTGGACAGAAGGTTACCAAAAAATGGCTGTTGTAATATAAAATAACTTTGGATAAAAGTAATGTTTATCTTTCACACAACACAGCTTTAAAACATATTCTTCTCGCCAAAATGGGTTTGGCTCAGTGGATAGAGTGTTGGCCTGCAGACTGAAAGGTCCCAGGTTCGATTCTGGTCAAGGGCATAGACCTTGGCTGCGGGCACATCCCCAGTAGGGGGTGTGCATGAAGCAGCTGATCAATGTTTCTCTCTCATCGATGTTTCTGACTTTCTATCCCTCTCCCTTCCTCTCTGTAAAAAAATCAATAAAATATATTTTTAAAAAGTATTCTTCTCAATAAAGTAGAAGTATATACCCACATGCACACTTACACATACACATATACACATGTATCCATATGTGTACATGTATGTGGATACACGTTAAGATAACCAAACTAGCGGAACATTAAAATTGCTTAAGAACTTATTTTTGGTGCAGATATTTCAAAGTAACTTTCTGTCCTCAAACATTCATGAATATATCAGCTCACATGAGAATTAGATACGATTCTGGGAGAAAACGCAACTATCTATATAATAAAGAGCTAATATGCTAATGGTCATCATGCCGTCATGCCATAACAACCAATCAGCAGGAGGCTGTATGCCCGGCAGGTGCTCAGGTGAGCAGGGACGTGATGCTGCATCCTTCCAGACAAAGCTGCAGTGGCTGCCAGAGGGTTAGGCAAGCAACAGATGGCATCTGCTGCTGCCCAGGGCTGGCCCTAGACTCAAGCAAGCCTCAGATGATAGCTGCTACTGCCCAGGGCCAGCACAAGGCCCAGGCAAGATGCCGATGGCAGTTTGCTAACCAGGGCCCAAGACTCAGGCAAAGTGTGGTGGCTGAGAGGGCCGAGGCTCAGGCAGCTGCACGATGTGACGGGTGCACCACCTTCCCCGGATAGCCTATCGCCTCCTGCAGAGGGAGACCAGAGGCAACAGCAGTAAGAGGGTGATTTGGGAGGGGGGCCTTCCCCTGATTGGCTGTGGGGAGCGGGCCTAAATCATCAGTAGGACATCTCCTGAGGGCTCCTAGACTGAGAGGGGACAGGCCAGGCTGAGGGACCCCCCCACCCCAGTGCATGAATTTTCGTGCACTGGACCTCTAGTAGTTAATAATACTGTACTGCATATTTGAATGTTGCTGAGAGTAGAACCTAAAAGGTCTTAGCACAAGAAAAACAATTTGTAGCTATGTGTAATGATAGATATTAACTAGACTTATTGTGGTGGTCAGTTTGGAATATATACAAATATAGAACCATTATGTTGTACACCTGAAATTTATTTAATATTAGTAATATATGTCAATCAACTTCAATTTTTTAAAATTCACAATACTATCAGATAACTGTTACAAGATAAACACGAAGCAGAAATAAACACAAACGTGCCTACTGTCTTATGTCCTCACCATGAAACAGTGATCCTTTTCACTCTTTTCTAGTATTGACTTTTATTGCTTAAATCTAGAGGGTTGGGGTGGGGCCATTTCACATTAGCCCAACTCCGGAATATATTGTAAATGAAGTCTGGACACGACTTTCCAAATCAGAAGCACTTCTGAGATTTGAGGTATCTGATCCTCTGGAAGGACAGTGGGCCACCAACTCTCTTTCTCAATTAAACAAAGGACAATAGAAAGCGGAACAGTGGTGGCTAGAGGCTGGGGCTGGGGAAAATGAGCAGTTATTGTTTAATGGATATACTGTCTCAGTTCTTCAGGATGGAAAGAGTTGTGGAGATGGGTGTTGGTGATAGTTACACACCAATATGAATGTACTTAACGCCATTTTACTGGACACAAAAATGGTTAGGATGGTAAGTTTTACATTATGTGTATTTTACCACTTTTTAAAAAATGTAAGACCATTTTTACATGTTTGAGAGTAAAGGCTATATTGACATGGGAAAAGTAAAAGGATGTGACTCAAGTGTCCGCTGAGTTAGACCTAACTTGCTCTCTGTTTAACTTAGAATGCTAATCCAGAAATTTGTGTCTTGATTACCTTCCACAAAAAAAGTGAAAACCAGGTATTCCAAGTATCATTTAGAACTCCAATTACCCCCAGATAGCAACTGCAAATGTGCCGGGGGAAGAGGAAGGGCATTTGTGGCTGCTGCTGCCATAAGGTTTGAAGAATCTAACTGATTTGCCCAAGGTCTCAAGAGAGAATTCATGTGCAAGTACTTGAGAAAAGAAGTATAAGAAGCAATGCAGGCAGGTTATAAAAAGCCATCTATTGGCATATAAACAATGTAAAGAAAATACAGTCAGAGAAGGCAGAACTTGGTGCTTTGGTTGCCAACTACAAATAATTCTTCCCAGTCAACAAGCTAGCAAGTTTTTTCATTTTCATAATATTTAACAAGCATTTACCATGTGCCCGGCTGTGCTGTACTTAGAACATAGGCACTGTGTATAGAGAGAGCTCAGAACTCCAAAGAAAGCTTGGGAGTAAACCAGGAGAAAACCCGGTGGAGTGACCCAGGAGAGGGCAAAGGCATGCATGTGCTCTGTCCCTGGAGGAGCATGAGCATAAGGAGACCAGTGCAGGGGTGAGGAGCAGCAGCAATGGGACAGGTGAGAGATAAAACTGGGTGGGCGACAGGGGCCACGATGCTGCAGAATCTCATGAACTTCTGCAAAGATTTTGAATATTTTTACGAGAACTATAGAAAACCATTAAAATGCATCAAGAGCCCTAGCCAGCATAGCTCAGTGGATAGAGCGTAGGCCTGCAAACCAAAGGGTCCCAGGTTCTATTCCAGTCAAGGGCACATACCTTGGTTGCAGGCTCCTCCCGGGCCTCGGCCCTGGTCGGGCCAATGCAGCAAGCAACCAATTGATGTGTTTCTCTCACATCGATGTTTCTCTCTGTCTTTCCCTCTCTCTTCCACTCTCTCTAAAAATCAATGAAATATATCCTCGGGTGAGGATTAATAACAATTTTTAAAATGCTTCAAGGAAGGTTGTAAGAGATAAAATGATCAGATCTGAGGTCCGATGGAGAAGCAATTCAAAGTGGTGAAAGCATTCCCACAGAATCCAGACAGCGGACCATGGTGACTTGCAAAAGAATGTGGTAGCAGTGGGGAGAAGGCTGGGACATATTAAGAAGGTCAAATCCACAGAAGGGAGTATTAGAACACTGGTTATAACAAGAAGGGATATAGGCATCGGTGACAACACAGAGAGAAAGTTGAACGGGCAACCTAGGGAAACTCCACACCGGCCTCATGGGGAAGACGTGGTCTAGAGAGAAAACAAGGAGCAGGCCACAAAACAGGAGGAAAAAACAGGAGAGTGTAGTTCTCTAAAGGTTAAAAAAAGTATTTTAAGGAGAAAATCAAATACTGAGAAGAAAGATGAGGTCTGGACATTGCCCACAGGATTTGGGTACACAGAGGCACTCTAGAGGTCACAAGCCTGAAAGTGTTTTTGGTGGGTTATGGTGCCAGAAACCAGGTTAGCGTGGGTTGAGGAATAAGTATGAAGCAAAGAAATAAAAATTGACAACTCTGGCTTTAAAGAAAGGAGTAATATAAAGCAGTTACTGTTTGTTGTTTTGTTATCAAAGAGGTTCCAAATGAAATTAAAGTCCTACAGAAATATCTGTTTAGAAAGAAAAATTTAATATAATGAGAAAGAAGGTTTGGGGAGCAATGGCTGAGATGGGATCCAGAACATGGGAGCAGGGGGACAGGTCTTGGATAGGTGGAGAAAGACCTGCTCTGTTAACAGGGGCCAGGATGGATGCAAATGAAGGGAGGTTTGTCCCTTGGTAGCAAAAAGAAACACTGTACATCAACATGTCAAACTCACAGCCCACAGGCCACACAACTCCTTTCTTTATTTGGCCTGTGTTAGCCTTTGAGTTTGACATGCTTGCTTTATATTGATGGGTTCAATGTCTCTGAGATCATTGAGATTATCACTTAACAATGATAATCAGTTAATAATGAGATTGTCAGTCATCAAAAGCGAGGAGAGGAACAAAAAGGTGAATTAAGACGGATGGAAAAAGACTGCTTGGTGAGAACCACTTGAGGCTGGTAACCATGAAGTTATAGTGATACTCATCTACCCTCAAGTCTAACATTCTTGAGTGTGTTTTACTGCATGGGAACACGCACACAAAGCAGACAGCTGGGCTCACACAGGGCCAGGCTTCCCCGGGAAATGAGTATGCTCTCAGCAGCTTGCAAGGAATGGCAAAGGATTCCGTGGAAGTTACACACACACACACACACACACACACACACACACACACACACACACACACTCACACACACACATCACTCCCTTTACCTAGAGATCAGTCTTAGAACACCCTTTGAACTCCAGAACACAACTCACCAACTCACACACAAATGCATGAAGCCACATATGTTACTTAACATCTGCCCTTCAATAACTCACATGATTAAAATATTCATTGAATTTGCCTCACTTATGCTATGATGGCAGAGCGGTTGCCATAACAAATTCCTGAAGATGACTGAGTTAAATCATGTTTGGGCTTAGCATATTCTGACTGTTCTTATTGGTGCAAAAAGCATCTCACCTCCCCACCCCACCCATGGGGGAAAAAGGACTTGTAATATAGTCCTCCCTTCTCTTCCCCTTCCCCCCCCGAAATAAATATGAACATGCAGGAGACCAACCCACAGTTGTGTAACTGGGTGTAGGCATTCCTTTATGCTCATATTTGGGCACATGTTGTTGAAAGAAACACAGCCAAGAACTCAAAGGTGGCCACAAGCTATGAAGGTAATTTTCTTTTTTCTCAAAACTAGATGCTTAAGGGTATTTGAAATATTCTTCCAATATTTTTTTCTGCAAACTCTCTACTAACAACAGAGAGAAAGCAAAGAATGAGAAACTAATTTATGGCAAGCTTTATTAGTACTTCAAGATTGAAATCTCACAACCTCAGAAATTAAAAGATACTTAATAAACTATGACTCACTTTGCATACAATCAACTCTATAGTGGCCTCATAGACTTTAGTAAGTACAGAAAATAGCGCTGATTTTAACAGTGTAGGTACTCCTTCATTACACACTTTCTAAACCTCTGGCGGCATTGTGATAGGCACTCTCATATGTTAACCCAAGACAGCCCCTAATGCTGATCTTCAGTTAAAACGATGAGATCACTCCCAGTTTGCCAACTTGATTTGCCCTTTACCCCAGTAAACTCTTAATGCATACATGTTTAGACGAATAGCTTGCATACCATACACAAAGAAACACAAATCTACAATTTCAGCTCTAGCACATACTTTAAAAGCCGAAGAAAAATCAAAGGGTAAGTTAAAATTGCTAGAATGCAATTAACAAATAATCATTTCTTTCTTAAAGGCAACAGGAAAGGGAAATAATATAAAAGGCATATACTTTTGGCAGATAGTTCAGACCCGTGTCTTAAAATTGGCTCAGCAATTCTACTTCTAGGACTTTAACCTACAGACACATGCTCACATCTGCACAAGACACATACAAAGTCCAATACAATATTTTTAACTAGCAAAAAACATAATGCTCATCAATAAGGAGCTATTAAATAAAGCATGTTATATCCATATAATAGAATACTATGCAGTATTTAAAAGAAATTGGTAAATCTATTTGTTCTGATATGGTAAAATGTGTAAAAATAAGTTAAGGGGGAGAAAGAATAATGTAAAAAACATATACGATGCTTTCATTTATGTTTTAGGAAAGATTATACATGTTTTTAAGATTGTATACTTATGTAAACTATACCTCAATAAAATTGACACCCCCCCCCGGAAAAAAATAAGTATTTGTATATGCATAGAAAATTTCTAGAAGAATATGAAAGAAATTTAACAGTAATTGCCTCAGAAATCTGGGGGGAAGGGGAATCACATTTCTGTACATACCCTTTTACTCTGCTTGATTTGTTCATTTATTTTCAGTTGGTTGGTATTTTTTTATCACAGATATAAGAAAGAATAGACCTGTGGAAACTACAAACAAAACTGACCAGGCTTTCATAGTGAGGACAGCCGACTGAGCCATCCATCTTCCTATCATGGTAGGGTCCCTTGTTCAGTTTTCTGACTCAAAAAATACGTTGGCTATTCCTTACCTCATATCTACCTATTAAGGAATTATTTCATATAATAATAGAATTGGTATTATAAAGAATTTTTAAAAATTAACCTCAGCAAGAGGGCCAGAAACACAGAAAGAAGGTAATATAAGTAGATATCTCCCCTATATGCCAAATTGTATTTACAAATGTACAGATACACTAAAAATAGTCACCGGATGTGGCCATGAATTCATACACCTGTCCTGGATGCAGACACACCACAAGCAGTGCGTGTGAGCTCTCTAAGGATTTAAAACTGTGATACTGCTTAGAAGTCAACCATCTATGCTCTCAGAGTTCAACAGTTTTGAGTTTATTTGATAAGGTAAGTAAGCAATGTGATTTTGCCTTACAAACTGAATTACTTGTGACTTTTTAAAAATGCATCATCCTCAAGACTCTGTCTGTGCCTCGCCCATGGCCACAGAAACCAGAGCCCAACCTGAATGCGCGCGCGCGCACACACACACACACACACACACACACACACACACCCCTCTGGGTTCTGCAGCCTGAGGGCAGACCTGACTCTGAGGGATAAGAATCCTCTAGTCAACAAGAGTCCAACTTCCTATGGGAACATTTCAAACCCTAAAGGGGCCTGCTCCCTCAAGAAACCAGTCTGCTCCAGTTTAGCTTGTAAGGTGTGGCTGAATCCAAGCATGTGGCTGAATCACAGGCCTCCGGGTCAGACTATTAAACAAGATTCTGACCACAGCCTTATAGTCTCACCTTCCCAATTACAGCATCCTTAAACATTTAAAATAATGAAATTTGATGGTCCCATTAAAGTCTAATTCAAAAGGCAAACAATGAACAAAATAATTGCTACCTTTCCAACTACACACTCAGACAAGTGAAAAATCCCTAGCTGCCTAATTAGAAAATATCCAAATGGCATGCTCCTGAATACAACTTATTTCATAAATGGGAGGTCTTCCTTGGGTAATATATTTAAAAACGTGCTTATGGAAAGAATGCCAGAGCCCTTCAGAGGAGAATTAATTAAATGAATGGGATAATTAAAAACAAGAATAGGACAAGCAGAAACTAGTAAACAGAAATAATTTCTCTTCAAAACACCCGCTACCCCCAGGCATTTTAGTCTTGACACACTTAGATCTTTCCATATCGCCACCTTAGGTTCATCGGGCCCTACTGCACACTTTGTACTACACCTTCTGGCCTGTGGGCCGCATTCATGTCCATGCCTGCTCAGGCAAACATGTTTTCACACTGAGAGATGCTGGGTGCTGCTGTTTCGGAACTTGGCTTTCATCAATGATACCCACTTGGAGAGACTGATAAAGTAAGAACAAGTCAGGAACTGAACTTCAAGCTTGAAGACAGAGCTTTACTTCTCTCAGGAAAAAAAGGTCCAACTTCCTGATGCCAGAGCACACTTAAAGAGCACAGAACTATCCATTGTACCCTCTGCTTGTAACACCTATCTCTGAAGAATGTGGACTACTGTGGGATTTTATTCTCTCTCTTAAACCTTGGTAACTCATTAATCTACTAGTGTTTAGGGGATACTCCTAAACCCCTGGGCTATTGATTCTCAGTTAATTCTACTTCATCCTCTCTTGCTTTTAAGCTACTTACTTATCAAATGCTTTTGTGACATCCTTTTGATATAAGCCCATCAAATCCAGTCTTCCTTGTTATTCTTCTGAATGAAAGAAAATCAAGGCCAGGGGCAATAGTGAGGTTTATTTACCTAAGATCTCTTACTAGTGTGGTTTTTAGTGGGGAAAAAAATTAACACGCTTGAAAAAAAATTTAAACTATACAAACAAGAGAAACTAGTACAGATATATGGTATTTTTATTATTTAACCCCCTCCATTGAAAACTAAACATAAAAAAATTCCTAGAAGAAATCAGGTATAGAATTTCCTAAGACAACTAATAGAACAATATAATATATTTTTATCAATGACCTTTTATTTTATTTTTATTTTATAATTTTTTATTGTCTAAAGTTTTACATATGTGTCCTTTCCCCCCAATTATTAATGACCTTTTTATATTTTATTGATTTTTTTTTTTACAGAGAGGAAAATCAATGACCTTTTTAAATAGAACCTATACAACCATCTCTTATATGTTTTCCCTACACCATATTAAGTTTATCATCTTATTACCCACTGTATAATCCAGTCTCTTCATTCTCTGTAGGACAGTATGACATATTAAACTACAGAACAGTTAAATTGTGATTTTGCTCTTATGTATGCTAAGTGTTCCCTTGTAACAATTTTCCTTTTCTGTGAACTGCCTGACTCTACCCTTTTCACATTTCTTATTAGTTTCTTAGTTATTTTACAGATTTGCAAAAGCACTTTGTATTTTACCTCTGATATAAATTGCAAATATTTCTTCCAATGAATTAATAAAAATAAAAGGTAGGTTATATTAAGCATGTTATTTTCCTTAGGAGCCTCTGCTTAAATAACTTGCTAATTTAATAAATGGATGAAATGGAAATAGTGCCCTCTATTTCACAAGCAGGACTGCACTCATTTTATTTTTTATTTTTTAAAATATATTTTTATTGATTTTTCACAGGGAGGGAAGGAGAGGGAAAGTCAACGAGAGAGAAACATCGACCAGCCGCCTCCTGCACACTCCCTACTGGGGATGTGCCCTCAACCAAGGTACATGCCCTTGACCGGAATCGAACCTGGGACCTTTCAGTCTGCAGGCTGACACTCTATCCACTGAACCAAACCAGTTTCAGCTAATTTTAAAAGTTGCCACATAAAAACACAGCTCAGCTAGTCAGAAACTGGTATGTGGTCAATATTCTGCACATATTTCTGGGGTACCTACTATGTAACAGTTACTTTCTTTTTACCTTCATGAGTCATTTCTATTGTATAGTATCTATAAATTAGTCACATTATATAAATTTCTCTTCATCTTTATTTCACATAACTGTTCTCTCAAAAAACAGAAATATTAGAAAATTAATTTTTCTATGGAATACTTTAGAATAAGTATATTATTAAAGTACTACTCACTGCGGTTGAAATTCTTTCTACTCTGAAAAATCATATTCTATGTGGGAGCAATAGAAATATGCTAGAAAATCCAAATTAATATATGCGATTAATAACTTTTGACAATATGTACATTAATATGAAATCTGAAGGATGTTATTACTCTGTTCCCATTTCAGATCAATATGTCTAAATCTTTAGAACGTCTGTAGGCAGAAATCTTACTAAATTACTATTTACAAATAATACCAGTTTGCTTTTAGATGACAAATATTATCTATTTTCCTTCTAATCTCCAGAGAAATCTTTCGTATTCTATCTAGGGCACACAGACTTGCTGTATGGGGCATTACAATCCCTTTCTATCCACTGAATCATGGGGTTCTCTCCTGGTAAGCCCTTACTCCCTTTTAATATCCTTCTCAACAAAGTATTCCAAGTAGCTAGACTTGACAATTGAGTAGAAACAAAACTCATGTACCAGAAGTCAAATAAAATTCATATTAATCATAAAACTTTTTATCTAAAAAACAATACCGAAAAAGTCCAATAAGTGGATATCCCCTATAGCAAATTCTAATATATCACAAAACTTATGGGAATAATTATTAATTAAAATCAACTGTTAAATAAGGCAATACTCTCTAAATGTGAATATTACTGCCCATTATCCAAATATCTGCTTATAGTGATTTCTCAATTCTTTATAACTTTGTCTCTTTTGTCATTAGAGTAAATAATGACATTCAACCCTTCAGCAGTGAAAACTGTGTAGTTCAACTGGATGCATTTAATTCTTACAACATGCCAGAAGAAAATTACGCAATTGTTTTTCAAGTAAAAAGTAAGGCCCAAGGACTTTAATTAAAATACAGTTCTACAGATGAAAAGTTCCTTGTAGTACAAAAAAAAACCAAAATACAGAAACACCACAGTAATATTTTATGAGGTATAGAGTAACTAAACTAAACTTCAGCAACAAGCAACTCTTGTAAGCTGTTAAACCTGTATTCAGTGTTTTAATCAAAAGGAAAACAAAATGAAGTAGGAAATCAAAGTTCAAAGTTAAACAATTTTCTAAAATGATCACACTGCCAAAATAAAGGTTAAAAATAAGTAATATTCATTCTCTCCTTAAGCAATATAAGCTTTATATATCATTAACTCCCCTGAGAAATTTTAGGGTCTTGGACATATACACTGACTTAAGTACCTAGGAGAAAAACGCACAGCATGCCTATACCAGTTTGTACTTATAATCCTTCAAAAGTATTGTAGAGACAATGCCTGGAGACCATTGTTTTTAAAAGTCAATTATTTTAGGTTAGCTAGCTCCTAAATGTGTCACTTCTACCTCAAAGGCTTCAAAGAGGAGAGCAGAGCACACTCTCAAAAATGCATCATGACATAAATCCTTTAAGTATAGCAATCCAAATATTTTTATTCAAAAACCCAGATCTTATCATCCCAGGTATAGAATGTACCCAGGTATGCAGGCCTCGGATGGCCTCACGTTTTAAGTCACATGGGAAGTGCAGTGTGATAATCACAGTATCTGAAACCACTCAACCCTCTTGTCACTGTGACTCAAGGAGATCTGGCATCTTATTTGGGGCAAGTGTAGGCAAGTTGATCCAGGTTTTTCCTTTTAATTCAGCCGCCTCTACCTACCTCTATTGAAATGTGTTCCATAAAGAAAGAAGACTATTACAGTCTAAAAGAAGCTCTTGGGTGTGGATAAATAGGAGATTCAGATATTAAAATTTCCAACAAAAAAGAGGGAGAAGAAAGAAAGGGAGTGGGGAAAAAAAAGGAAGAAAGGGAAAAGAGAGGGGAGGCAGAGAATAGGATTTCAAGTCAAACAGACCAGGGTTGGAATCTTAGCTCTGTAACTTATTAGCAGTATGGCCTTGTTGAGGTCCCTCATCTGTAAAATTGAGATAGTAATAGTTTCTGTTGGGAGATTTGCATGAGATAACATATGCAAAGCACTTACAGAATACCTAACCCATAGAAAGTTATCCAAACATTAACTGTTCTATGTAATTATTATTTTTATTGTAATCAAATGTTTGTCAGTTTCATGACTCATAGTTTAGGCTTATTTCACTTAGGAAGATATTCAGTTCTTCAACAATAGGATATAACCTTTGAAAAACTAAAAAAAAATAATAACTGAGATTAAGAAATATGTAGTTTTTAATCAATAGTTTTCTAGGGATTTAGCTTCTTAAAGGTAACTAGACACCACCACCACTGTTCTCACCAGCCATGAGCCAGCTTCTGCATTGAGCATCTGCCCCCTGCTGGTCAGTGCCTGTCATAGCAACCTGTTGTTCCACCATTCAATTAATTTGCATATAGGGTAAGTAAGCATGGACTCAAGAGCCAGAGTGCCTGGGTCTGAATCCCAAGTTGGCCCCTTGCTGGCTGTGTGACTTTTAGCAAGGGTTTACTCTGTCTCAGTTTTTTTCTATTAACTGGAGGGGACAACATTCCCTTAGGGCTGTGGTGAGGATTAAATGAATTTATATATATATATATATATATATATATATATATATATATGTATCAACTGCTTATGATAGAGCTTGGGACTTAGTAAGTGCTAGGTAAGTGTTAACTTGGACTTAGTTGTTACTAATTTTCATCAGAAACGTGTTCACCACCCCAAAATTGGCCACTGTTAAACTGAGAAATATGTGAGCTCTAAGCTTGAATTAAACCCTTACCTTACTACTCATCAGTTCTCTATATACACAAACTTGGTCACCTACCTGTAAATTCTAGATATCAGAGATTACTATCTGCTAGATTAATGGCACAATCCAGACATATTACAGCTGTGTGTGCCTGTGTGTGCACACCAAGCTTCGAGGGGAGAACTCTGAGTGGTGGAAATGTGAGGTTTTTACTTTTACTCGTCTGTATTTTCTAATTTTCTGCCACACACCTGTACTGCTTCTATAATAATAAAAGATTATTTTAAAATGTGGAAATGAAAGCAGCTCATATTTCTCTAAGGAAAAAAGTCCCCCAGAATCCATACCTGTATTTATGAATGATAGCGTTGAACAGTTTTCCATCTCTCCAGCAGGTAGTGAAATTTTCACAACGTATGCCAGCGTAACCCTCTGTTGCCTGCTGCGTCCAGAGCAGCAATCTCTCTTTTGCAGACATATCCTCTGACTCTCCAGTAACATGGATATCAGATATCTAAACAAAAAGGAAAGTGTTCAATCATTATGAAGGAAGGAAGCTAACTCAGATAAAGAACCTACTATGTCCCAAGCAGTGTGCTAATGCTATTTTATTTAATCTTCACAACTCTCACATGTACGTTAGGGAAACTGAGTTTCAAAGAACAGATTGAAAAAGTTGGATTAAACCTAAGCATCTAATTTTTTTGTTATATCCAAATGTCACAACATTAAAAAGAAATCTACATTCCTCTTGATTAATCAGGTCTGTTAAAACAACTCAAGCAAATGTTTTCCAAGTTTAAATGGATCAAAAGTAAAACGTAAAAATAATCTACATTACCACCTGCAGCACAGAATTTGATCCAACAGGTATTGTGCAAAGATGGCAAGACAGGACCCTCTCCAATGAACTACATTACATAACAACTTGGCCTAAAGGTTCTCTCATTTTCGTATGAGTCCTTGCCTAGCCTGCTCAACATGAAACCTTTAACACCGGATTTTTTTTCCCTATACTTTTTTGCTTTCATTAAATTTCCTAAAACTCTCTTTCATTAAATAATAAAAACCAGGTCACCAGCTCACGTGATTTACATTTTCTTAAGGACCTCTTTGGTAAAGTTCCTCTTTAATCTGCTGATAATGATATTAAGGCACCAGGAGACTTTAGCAGGGATCACACAGTAATTCCAAAGCTGGGATTAACATCAACAAACAACTGTTCCCTCATCCAGTGCAGGACACAAAGCCAAGGGATCAGGAAGACAGGCCAGCAAGCCAGGATCAGGACGAGCAAATAAGAGGTTGGAAGCAAGACATAGGAAGGTGCAAGTCACATAGTAACAGGAGGGAAAAAAATCACTAGAGTCACAAGATTGGCTTCTATCCTGGCCACCAGTCCCATGGCTTTGAATAATTCATGTCATATGTGCGTGAGTCATATTTAAGGTTTTTTTCCGTGTAAAGTGTTACTATGAGATTATATACACAACACAGAAGTCAGGTCAAAACAGGCAGAATCGAGCAACTGAAAGCAGAGAATTTGGAAAAATCACAAAAGACTAAAGAAAGCCTTTAGTCACCGTGGTAATGCCAAGCTCCAACAGAAAGCCCTTTATTTCTCCCAGCTGCCCCAAGAGCCAGAGGCGTGGCCAAACCAGGACCTGGGGCAAGTAGGCTGCAGCAGTTGAAGGCCGCAGTAGGCCTGGCAGCCCCTACCACCAGGACTTGGAGATGACAGCCACACTCTCTTTCTCCAGCACTCAGCAGAGGCAGCTACACCCCGGGGAGCTGCGCTGCACTCACAGCCACAGCAGGGACCTGCTCCTGAACAAGTGGCAGGATTTTAATCATCTTTCCTAGGAGTCTGTGTTAACGTCAGAAGCATGGAAAAGAGCTAGGTTCATGAACACATTATATAGGATTTATAGAAGGAATGTCTTTCCTTTTTTTCTAGTTTACTTTCTAAAGCAGGAGGAAGGAGAATTGAGAGAGAAAGAGAGGGGCGGGACAGACAGAGAAACAGGCAGAGAAACACTGATGTGAGAAACATCGGTCAGTCGCATCCCACAATGCACCCCCACCAGGGATCAAACCCACAACCTAAGCATGTGCTCTGTCCAGGAATCAAACCTATGACTTTCTGGTGCTCAGGACGATGCTCCAGGCAACAGGGCCACACCGCCAAGGCTCTGTCTTTTTTCCTACTGTGGACAAAAAGAGCTCAAAAAGTCACCGATATTTTTCTGCCCAACATCCAACTGATATTCTGGATTAAAATTAAACTAGGAACTTTTTGAGCACATTGTGTAAGTTTAAATCCCATCTCCACCATTTACATATTTAAATGACTTAGCTGCTCTAACCGTTCCCTCACTTGTGAAAGAATGATGATAATAATTATGACACTGTGTTGTGAGAATTCAACAAGTGAGCACAGTGTAATGCCTGATGTGTAGTAAGTGCAGGCTCGACATGTCACCTATTTTAATTATTGGTCTTTTTGACAAAGGGAGAAGCTCAAACTTGGCTCTATTGTTCTCCCAATTCTCTCCCAGTAAAGAGGAGTAAAAGATAAAGCTCTTAAATTTGCTGCATCAAAATTATCAAAATCTATAAACAGGAGGGCTCAGAGAAACAAACCTCAGAAACTGCAAATGAAATGGCTGAGGCTCTAGGTAAAATTCCACAAGTCCTTCCTAACCTTCGAAAGTTATGAAATCAACTGCCTGGGGGAACCTTGCCATGCAGGAGCTACATGGGTGGTATTTACAGCTATAAAAAGAAAACGGAGATAGCTGGGAAGGGGGGGGGGGGTACTTCCTCCTGGGTCAGGAACATTCCATGCCAGTTCAGTCACAAAAGTAAATTACCTAGCAACAAGGGAAGTTGGTAAATTTCAACTGCAAGGTACCAATTTAAGTTTAATAGGTTCAAGCGCTGAACAGCATTTTACCCGAGGAACGGTATCAAAGGAGGAAACATTTAGAAGTCTGAAAATAGGCTGAATACAAACCAAGAGAAAATCACATACTCTTATTAAATAAGTTTCTAATAGATGGATTTCGGATTGTTATACACACACACAGACACACACACACACATACACACACACACAAATTTAGTGTTACACATGCATACACTATTTAAAAGGCTATACTTTAAAAATGCCTATTTAAGCATCATGTTATGAATCAAACTTTAATATATCAAAGACTACTAATACTTACTCACTTTCATATTCTTCTGTTATTTCCAATTAGATTATCCCCATGTGGAGATGTAAGGTACTTTAACTTTCCCTTTTTATTTTGAATGTACTAGAGGCCTAGTGCACAAAATTCATGCATGGGCGGGGGAGGGGGTGTCCCTCAGCTCAGCCTGCACCCTCTCCAATCTGGGACCCTTCTCACAATCCAAGACTGCTGCTGGCTCACCTGCCTGCCTGACTGATTGCCCCTAACTGCTTCTGCCTGCCAGCCTGATCACTCCCTAACCACTCCCCAGCCAGACTGATCAACACCTAAGTGTTCCCCTACCTGCCCAGTTGCTCCTAACTGCCCTCCCCTGCTGGCCTGGTCACCCCTAACTGCCCTCCCCTGCCAACCTGGTCCCTCCCAAATGCCCTCTCCTACAGGCCTGGTCACCCCTAACTGCCCTCCCCTGCAGGGCTAGTCCCCCCCAACTGCCCTCTCTTGCAGGCTTGGTTCCTCCCAACTGCCCTCTCCTGTTGGCCTGATCGCCCACAACTGCTCTCCCCTGCCAGCCATCTTGTGGCGGACATCTTGTGTTCACATTGGAGTGGCCAACTTGTGTGTTGGAGTGATGGTCAATTTGCATATTACCTCTTTATTATATAGGATAGAGATGACACTGGTTAACGAAATTATACACTTTTCAGGTGCACAATTCTACAACACGTATCTGTATACTGTATTGTGTGTTCACTACCTTGCCTTCCTCCATCTCCCCAATACCTTTCTCCACTTCCCATCTCCCCCAACAGTCACCACACAGTTATGCCTATCCATGAGTTTTTTTCTCTTTTTTTTTATTTTTGCTCAATCCCTCCATTGTCTCCTTCAACCCACCCCCAACAAATATACTGTACCATTAGCCACTATCTATGAGACTATATCAAACTGTTTGTGACACCATGCAGTCAAAAAGAAAATAAACGCTAATGATTGTAAATCTGCTCTTGTTATTCATGACCCTTGATATAAAATCAGTAAGACAGCCTGAATCCTCTAGCAACAGGAGGTCAGGTTGAGTTCTAGGAAGTAATCAAGATTCCTCCCATCAAGTCCTGGAGGCATTACAGTGACGACGAGAGAGGTTTTAATTCATGCTGCCTGGGTTCACATCCCATTCGCCAATAGTTAACAATTTTTTAAATTTTATTTTTCAATTACAGTTGACATTCAATATTACTTTGTATTACTTTCAGGTGTACAGCCATATATTTGACAGTCATATATTTGACAAAGTGGTCTACCCAATAATCCTTATGCAATACTTCACGTCCCGTGACTATTCTGTAATTACCAATTTGTAACTACTTAATCCCTTTACCTTTCCACCAAGCCCCCAAATCCCCTCTCCTCTGCCAGCCATTAATCTGTTCTCTGTATCTATGAGTCTGTTTCTATTTTGCTTGTTTATTTTGTTCATTAGATTCCAGATGTAAGTGAAACCATATGGTATTTGTATTTCTCTGTCTTAGTGATTTCACTTAGGAAACAATACCTTCTAGGTCCATCCATGTTGTCACAAATGGTAAGATTTCATTCTTTTTATAGCCAAATAATACTCCACTGTATATGTGTATCACATCTTCTTCATCCACTCATCTATTGATGGGCACTTGAGTTGCTGCCATATCTTGGCTATTGTAAATAACTCCGCAATGAACACAGAGGTGCAGATATTCTTTCAAATTAATGTTTTGGGTTTCTTTGGAAATACAGCCAGAAGTGGAATCACTGGGTCATTTTTAATTTTTTGAGGTATCTCCATACTGCTTTACGCAGTGACTACACCAACAGTGGATGAGGGTTTCCTTTTCTCTACATCCTAGTCAACACTTGTTTGTTGATTTATGGATGAGAGCCATTCTGACAGGTCTGAGGTGATATCTTTCTATGGTTTTAACTTGCATTTCTCTGATGATTACTGATATTGGGGATCTTTTCGGATGTCTACTAGAGGCCCAGTGCACGAATTTGTGCACCTTGAAAGGAACTGTGGGCCATGAGGCTGCAGTGGGCACAGGGGCGGGTCTCACCCATTCTCCATGCCCCTGCCTGGCCCCTCCTGCGGCGGCCCTCAGTCCCACCCCCTCCATTTGGCAGCAGCCCCGCTCCTGCTGCCACTGCTCCATGCCAGCCTCTGCTTGCACCTGGTAACGGTGCAGAGCAATTGGGACAGGTACCAGCAGCGGGTGCAAGAGGCAGCTGCCAGCCCCAATGGCTCCTTAGGAGCAGGAGGAGGTGGAGAAGCCCTCAGGGGTGATTGGAGATGGCAGCTGCTACTTGCGTCCACTGTTGGCGCCAAGCAATTGGGCCCAGCACCAGCAGGGGGTGCAAGCGGGGCTGTTAGCAGGTGCAAGAGCCCAGCGGAACCTTGGCATGTGGGAACAAAGAATTTTCAGTAATCACCAGAGGCTGACCCCGATGTCAACAGCCAGCACCTCACCTTGGCCTGGCGCCCCCGCTCACCTGCTCTACCATTCCACCAAGGCTGATGCCCACCATGTTCCACACACACCCTCTGGTGATCAGCGCACATCATAGTGACTGGTTGTTCAGTTGTTATGCTGTTCGTTCTATTTGCATATTAGGTTTATATTTATATATAGACTAGAAGCCCAGTGCACGAAATTTGTGCACAGGGGCGGGGGAGGGGGGTTCTCCCTTAGCCCAGCCTACACCCTCTCAAATCTGGGCCATCCTTCTCACAATCCAGGACTTCTGGCTCCCATCTACTTGCCTGCCTGCCTTCCTGATCGCCCCTAACTGCTTCTGCCTGCCAGCATGATTGATGTCTAACTGCTCCCCTGCCAGCCTGTTTGCCCCCAACTTCCCTCCTCTGCCAGCCTGGTCACCCCTAACTGCCCTCCCCTGCAGGCTTGATCATCACCATCTGCCCTCCCTTGCAGGCCTGGTCCCTCCCCTGCTGGCTACCTTGTGGTGGCCATCTTGTGTCCACATGAGGGCAGGATCTTTGACCTCAAGGGGGCAGCCATCTTGTGTGTTGAAGTGATGGTCAATCTGAATATTACTCTTTTATTAGATAGGATTGGTCACCTGCATGTCATCTTTAAAGATCTATTCAGGTGTTCTGCCCACTATTTAATTGAATTGTTTTGTGTGTGTGTTTTATGTTGAGTTGTATGAGTTCTTTATAAATTTTGAATATTAACTCCTTTTGTGAGATGTATCATTGGCAAGTATCTTCCCCCATTCAGTAGGTTATCTTTCTGTTTTGCTGATGGTTTCCTTTGCTGTGCAAAGCCTTTTTAATTTGATGTAGTCCCATTTCTTTATGTTTTCTTTTGTTTCCCTTGCCCAAGAAAATATAGCAGAAAAATATTGCTAAGAGAAATGTTAGAGTTTCGCTGCCTGTTTTCTTCTAGGAGCTTAGGGTTTTGAGTTTTACATTTAAAACTTTATCCATTTTGAGCTTATTCTAGCATATGGTGTAAGAAGGTAGTCTATTTTCATTTATTTGCATGTATCTGTCCAATTTCCCCATTACATTTTATTGAATACACTTTATCCCATTTTATGTTCTTGCCTCTTTGTCATATATTAATTGGCCATACAGGTGTGGGTTTATTTCTGAGGGATCTCTATTCTGTTCCATTGATCTATGTGTTTATTTTTTATACCAATATCATGCTGTTTTGATACTATAGCCTTGTAGTATGGTTTTATATCAGGTAGTGTGATATCTCTTCTTTGTTCTTCTTTCTTGAGATTTCTGTGGCTATACAGGATCTTTTGTGGTTCCAGATTCATTTTTGGATTATTTGCTCTAGTTCTGTGAAAAACACCATGAGTATTCCGATAGGAATTATACTGAATCTATAGACTGCTTTGGGGAGTATGAACATTTTAACTATATTAATTCTTCCTATCCATGAGCATGGTATATTCCTCCATTTATTTGTATCTTCCATTTCTTTCTTCAATGTCTTAAGTTACAGGTATTTTGCTTCCTTGGGTAAATTTATTCCTAGGAATTTTATTTTTTTAATGAAATTGTAAATGGATTGTATTCTTAGTCTCTCTTTCAGATAGTTCATCATTGGTGTGTAAAAATGCCACTGATTTCTGAATATTTATTTTCTACTTAGTACTTTACTGAATTCATTTATCAGTCAGTTTTAATAGTTCTTTTTTTATGGAATCTTTAGAGTTATCTCTATATAGTACCCTGTCCTCTACAAATAGTGACAGTTCTATTTCTTTCTTTCCAATTAGGATTATGACCCAGAGCTATTCACATATCCTCTCTAAAATCTATTTCCTCATTTAAAAAATTCAAATGATGACATATAACTTCTACTCCCTGAGTAGTTCTAAAGATTGAATAGAATAATTCACATCAAGTGTTAACACATTGCTTGGAATATAGAAACCTATTAATGTTAGCTTCTCCCACCACAATTTTATTTATAGTATTTGCTGCTTAAAGCTTCTCACCAGCAATCTGTCAGCTAGCATCAAAATCAAACAAAATACTTTATAGCAGAGTTCTTTTTGGAAACCTGAAGCCCTCATGCCTCACATCCAGGTCCCTGTTGACTACCACCCAAATTCAGGTTCTTCCTGTAACTGAGCCTCTCATGCCCTTATGACACCTCTGCATCATCTCTCCTGACCCAGCTGGCCACCATTCCTAAACTTCCCAGAAATATTATTCCATGGAACACAAAGCCTCTTACACCTTTAATACCTTACACTGTGTCTGCCTTTTTAGTAACCTACATATCTCTGCCACTGTTTTAACTCAAGCCTCAGGCGCCACAAGCAGAGCGAATGTATTCTAACTCCTTAGTGATGCAAAGCCAAGAGTTGTCATTAGCCATGCATATGATGCCCTTGTTTTTACGCTGCAGGCCACTCCTGCACTAGCATCTTCTTCCTCTCCTCAGGAATGACTGCCACATCCCAAAGGTTTGGCACCTGGTTGAGTTTGCACTTTTTGCATCTAGCACCTCGTCCTTAAGTTCTTGATTTCCTCTCTACTTTAGCTGTTCATGTACCACATCCTGGATCTCATTACCTTAAACCAGAACAAGTCCACCTCAGGTATTTAATTTCTGAAAGCAATTTTCCATTTTTCTAGCACTTTCGTTCCCTAACTTTAGTTAAACCAATTATCTGGCTTTGCCAACATCTCAGAGTCCTTGCCTTTTTCAATTTTGACCCAATCTACCACACGAGCACTCTTCTATATTTCCCTCCTTCTCCACCTAGTCTGCACTACATGATCTGACACGCCAATCAATATCCTCAACTCCCTCATACCTTTCCCTTATCCTACAACAACCACCCAGCCAAACCTCAGTCCCTATCAAGTCACCTCTATATCTTCTCTATGCTTGCCTTATGCTGTAAGCTATAAAGTTCTATTATAGAAAACCATACTACCATGTGAACCACGTGAATGCAATTTCAATTTCAATAGCATCTTTTTAGCCCCAATTATGATAAGTCTAAGATGATTCTGGGCTCAGCAAAGCTTCTACCTTCTTCTAGACCCCAGTCTCACTGTTGGCAATATGAGGTTCATATGAATTATCATGTTTTAGTCTGCATCTCAGGAGCTTACCATATTTTCCAGCATATAAGACAACTTTTTAACCCAGGAAAATCTTCTCAAAATTACCATATTGAAATAAAATCTGATGTTTTTTAAATTTTTATTTGGTGTGCACTGGAAGAGGGGTAGTCTTATACGGCAAGTATATCCCAAACTCTATATTTTAACTGGAAAAGTTGGGTGTTGTCTTATACGCCCGGTCGTCTTATATGCCAGAAAATACGGTACATATGATCAAAATAATTATTTTGCCTTAGTATCTTTAACTTTTTAACGAAATAAGCAAATTTGCTGGTTTTTTTCTGGCTTATTTTCTTTAAATGTGAAATTTCAGAAATTATCACAGATTCTGCTAAAAATAATATTTTATTATTTATTATTATCAGATATAGTAAGTTCCAATCCCACATGAAAATGGTACTGAGTTGATTAAAGCAAAGTACTGTAACAGAAAAACACCTCATCTTTATAAACTTTTTGCTATATATACTAGTATACCCATGCAAGAACAGGCCAAATCTTTATTTCACTTGAATTACAGGGAGAATGTTATTGCCTCCCTACACAGCAGAACCCAGAATGGAGTGGTGCCAGTTCATGGCTACAGCAAGAAAAGGTAACTTGCATTTTGCCAACTCTCTACTTAAGTGCATTCATCTTCCTAGATAGTCCAAGCCTAAATTAGAAAGAAGAATCTTCAAGGTTTTTATTTCAAGGGCAAATATTTTCCAGAGCCCTGCCACAAGCTGTTTACAGAAAACAGTTTTGGGCTATGAAAATACTCAACATTAGGCATTCTCAAAAACTGTCTAGTCATGTTAGGAAGCAGGTTCTCCAAATGTAATTCCAAAAATATTGTTCCCACTGGTAATAAAATAAATGCTCAGAAAATCTAACCATTTGGAGAGGAGGTCCTCAGCCCATTAAACTGGAAATTTGGCTGGTGGCTATCTTTTAGAAAAATTATATTGAGCCCTTCAGAGCATAACAAAGGAATCCAGATGCCCAATTATATAAAGTCACTTTTATAGTTCAGAATTCTGGGCCTTGAAAACAAAGAATTCTCCATTTCTGTTTTAATCTTTCACTCCAGATAAGCAAGGTCCAAAATTAAAATTTAAAAACAAAACAAAACACTCAAAACTTACCTCAGCCTGAAAAAAGTAATGTCACCAAAAACAAATAATCTTCCAACTCTTTCATATATTCACCTCTCTTTCCCCCACAATGTCTCTACCATTACACACAACACTGGTATTTTACTATATACATATATATTTCCCTTCTCCCTCTTGGGAGAGCTCAGAAAATGTCCAATAGTTGAAACCCTAATAATCAAACTAAAAGGATAAGGTAGAGAGTGTTATGAGAGAAGCTCTGGGGTAGGTAGGATACAGGGGGAAATGACATCTTTTACAATGACACTGTTAAAGACACAGTCATGACAGACCTAAAATGACATCTGGGCTCAAGAGAGTATCTGAGATCCTCTGGAACTAACCCCTAGTGCCTGGATTAGTAATAATCTCCTATCACTGCACAAAGTCTTGCTCTACTCTCACTTCCCAGTTCCGGTTTTTCTTTACTCCACAGCCACAGTAATTGAGTTCAGTCTTGGCTGATCTCCCCAGACTCAAGACATTCTCTTTCTATTCTATGATCAAATCATATACATTTCAAACCTTGTGAACCACATGCTCCCTCTCTCCTAGAGTCTTCTGTTCTAGTTATTGTCCCCCCCATTGGAACATTCTCCCCACACTTTGCCCAACAAGCCATGAACTGGGTGTTCACTAACTACCTGTTAACGCAGAGGGGGGAGATACAGAAAGAGGGAGATGAGAAACACATTTCCTGTGGTATGAATGAATTTTAACCTGTGGTGTAAACCTTGTCATCTTGGAAAAATAAAGGTTTTCAATTAACCTCACTTTCCAATAATAACAGAATATGCTGACCACTACACAAAAGTGCCCAGCAGAGAGCACAGACCCAGAGACTACTCAATGAGAACCCAGTATCAAGTAGGGGGTTCCTACTTGATACACTTCATCTGCATCATTTATCTAAAACAATTTTTATAAATTTGAAGCAATACAGAACCTCCAAGTGTATTTTCGATGAAAGAAAACCAGCCAACACGTCCCATTTCATAGCACATTCTGATTCCATTCACAGCTTATTGCTAGGTGACCCACTTACTGCTAAATGAATTGCAACAGCCTCACTGTGTTGGTCAGCTGAGGCTGTAAATGTGAAAGTCCTGTGAGTGAAGTCAATGCCACCAGACAACTGGGCGACAGAAACACCCTATTTTTACAGATGTTGTCATGGTTCTGGTATGCACTGACGACACAGGGACAGCCAACTTCCAAGGTTGAGTCAGATACTCCCTAAAACATAATTCACATTTTTTTAAAAATGTATGTATTTCATTATTCTATGGAAGGCAAATGATAAAACTTTCATTTTTTTTAAGTTAAATACTTACAAATGTATTAGAAAGATTTAAAAGTTTAAGTTAAGTTTACTGTTTGAGTATGATGCTAATGGAAGTAAGTCATGTGGAAAAGGACAAAAACCATATGACTTCACTCATATGTGGGATATAAAACAGAAAGCAACAAAAGAACAAACAGCCCGGCTGGCATGGCTCGGTGGTTGAGTAACCTCTGAACCAGAAGGTCATGGTTTGACTCCTGGTCGGGGCACATGCCTGAGTTGTGAACTCGATCCACAGTGTAGGGCATGCAGGAGGCAGTGGATCAATGATCCTCTCTCATCGATGTTTCTCTCTCCCTCTCTGTTCCTCTTTGCAATCAATGAAAATATATTTTTTTAAAAACCTCATAGATAAGGACAACAGTAGGATGATTATCAGAAGGGAAGGGGGGTGGAAAAAGAATGAGGAAGGTAAAGTGGGTCAAATATATGGTGATGAAATGAGACTAGACTTTGGGTGGTGAGTACATGGTGTAATACACAGATGATGTATTATAAAATGTAGCCAATATTACTGCAAATTTTTAATTTAACAAGTAAATAATGTATGTGTAACATTGGCAAAGGCAGTATCTCTGAAGTTGAGAGAACTGAGATATTAGTTTAGAGCAGGCTATAGATACAGTGAAGGACTGAGGAACCAAAGGAGCTCAAACCAAAAGGACGCAAAGCCATTTTGTGAACTCCCTCATCCCACTGGTGAATAAGCTTAGGCTGAAAAAGGTGATGTGGTTTGTCCAGGGGATCACAGCATACTAGTAGGAAGTCTGGGGTACAGACTTAGGTCTTCTGAATCCCAGTTCAGAATCTACAGAAAGAGAAAATGGCTTCACACACACAGGCCACAAAAAGGCATCACCTGACATTATGTTTTCTTCCTCTCTCATACCAGAGATGCTATCAATATGCTTTTGAAATGTATCTGTAATAAGGTGTAAACAACCAATAATAGCTAAACTTTGCAAGCCAGAAGGGAAATCCAAAAAAAATATTTAAACTGATGAAAAGCAAGGATCTACAACCAAAATTACTCTACCCAACAAAGCTATCAATTAGAATTGAAGGTCAGATACAGAGCTTCATAGGTAAGAGAAAGCAAAAGTTCATCACCTCCAAACCAGTATTATACAAAATGTTCAAGGGTCTTCTTGAAGAAGAGGGAAAAAGATAAAGAAATATGAACAATAAAATGGCAATAAATACATATTTATCAAGAATTGAATCTAAAAATCAAAATAAATGAACAGTGAGGCTAATGAACAAAATAAATGGATGAATAAAACAGAACCAGAGGCATGGAAACAGACTGAGGAATCTCAGAGGGAAGGAGGAAGGAGGGACAAGAAGAGATTAACCAAAGATCTTATATGCCTACTAGTATATGCATTACCTACGGACACAGACAATAGGGTAGTAAAGGCCTGGGGTGGGATGGGACCCAGGGTGGAGGAGGACAATGGGGGGAGGGGGAGAGGGTTAACATCCATAATACCCTCAACAATAAAGATTTTTTTTTTTTTAAGAAAAGGATTTGGTTCCTCCAAGGGGCTATTTCTGTTCCTATAGGTGGACAAAATTTCAAAATTTTAATCTAATTATAGAATTAGAGGAATATAGTGTTTGACACATAATATTCAGTAAATATTTGCTAAAGAGATAGTGAGTGAGCTGGGGGAGGAAGGTGGTGAAAGGTGGCAGCCTACTCTACTTATGCAGAATGCTTTTGGTCCAAAGGAAAGACAGAAGTGCTCTGTTAAAAATTTTGAAAACTTACAGAACTCAGTGGATGGTTACAAGATGTTTTCTCTTTTCTACAAGAGTAGAAGATAGTAATAAGCTAACAGCATAAAGTGCTTATATTGTACTAAGTCTTCTTCAAATACATTACCTCATTTAACCCTCAAATGAAGAAACCTCCCTTTTTTTACAGATAAGTAAAGTAAGACGGGCTAAATTTAAGTCTTCTGACTCAATATCTTCTAAGTTATCTTTCCTCTGCTATCCCAAGTCTACAGTGAATCCCTACTACATGCCAGAAAGAGCTTGATGTACTGATGAATCACCTCATTTTACAGAAGTGAAAACTGATTTAAGGGATACACTGTAAATAAAGAAATGATAGGTAAGTCAGTAATTCTTCCCTACAAAACACAAAATCCATATTGGTTCTGTGATAGACACAAGAGCGTTATTAAAGGAAATTTAATTCCTTCATATATTTTTGTTAAATAAAAGTAGAGTTTATACTATTTGAGAGAGTTTGGGTATTAATGCAAATGAAAGCAGAAGATTGTTAAAGGTGGATCACAAGATTTTTCTGCCTCATGAGTCCCTTAACATAATTATTTCAAGAGTGAAGGGTAGTGACCAGTGTTCAATTCACAATGCCACCACTTACTGACCCTGTTATCTCTAGACCTCGGTTTCCTGGCATATAAAGTATCCCTTCAAAGACACTGAGAAACTAAAATGACATGCCCACAGGGTTCAGTTCAGGGCTGCCCCCTAGTGAAAGATGGTAACTGTGTACCAGGGTGAAGATTGTTACTTAAACTTATTCACACTACTTGACCCTGTCCATGTTGATTTTGTCAACACAGGCAAAATTTTCAAGCCAAGCTATTGCTTCCAAAGACAATCTCTTCCAACATGTTTTAACTATTCTGGTAGAAACAAATGTAATCAACACATTTTATGTGTGAAAATACTCGACAAAATATTTTTCACTATGAAGATGGCACAAATGTGATTACCTTTAGCAAATGCTCATTTATTTCTTATTCATATACCGGGAAAATTAACCATAGACATAACTATTTTTCTTGTACAGCAAAGAATTTTAAACTTTTGCATGCCCTTCATTTAACTGAAAAGATAGAGGCATTATAATACTCACAGAGATCCTAAATCTATACAACTACTTTGTAACTAAATTTTCACAAAGTGGTTATGAAACCCAAGTGACAAGAAATAGTAAAAAATATGTATTTTCATTAAAAGAGATAGAATGATTCAGAAAGAAATGAGTTAGTCAACTGAAAATCAAATGACCTTTGTTTTCAAGATCTGTAGAGCAACGCTACCATTTGAAAGGTGAAACATTTAGATGTTACCCTAGTCCTTGAATTCTAAGTAAAATTCTGTAGCATAAGATTCATCAAAGACTTGGTTAAATAAAAAGGTACTGAATAAATATCATGTTTCAGTGAACTTGAATACTAACATATTCTAATATTTTAAGATGGTTCTCAATTTTTTAAGGTTTTATAATATGAAAGCCAATTAATAAAAACATTCAACTCTTCATTATTCAGGTCCTGACAATATCTATGATAATAAAAGAGTAATGTGCTAATTAGACCGGAGAGATGTCCTTCCAGACAAAGCCACGGTGGCAGAGGCCAAGGCAGAGGCTGTTAGGGGTGATCAGGCAGACAGTAGAGCAGTGAAGGGTGATCAGGCAGGCAGTGAAGCAGTGAGGGATGATCAGGCAGGCAAGCAGTTAGGAGCCAGCTATCCCAGATTGCGAGAGGAATGTCCGACTGCCAGTTCAGGCGCGATTCCACAGGGGTCCCAGATTGGAGAGAGTGAAGGCCGGGCTGAGGGACCTCCCTTCCTGCCGTGCACCGGGCCTCTAGTAATTGTATAATATCCACATTCCTCTCCTCTTTCTCTCTTTGGCTTCTTTCCTCATTAGTTCACTACACTCTTCACTATCAATTCACCAAAGGATGAAAGGAGTATATAAGTAGTTCAGTTTTCATTAGTTAATACAACTACATAGTATGGTTAGAAGTTAAAATTTAACCTCTCTGAGTTGAAGTTTCTTCATTTTATAAAAGAGGAACTGAATGTTTTGGCTATTTCATACAATTGTTAGGATGATCCAAAGACACAATATGTCTGAAAGCATTTTTCAATTCCAAAGCAATAGACAAATCTAAAGTATTGCTTTTTAAAAATTTTATTTATACCTCTTATCATAGTAAAGGCATGCTGTGAGATTTCTATTAGGCACTCAAGGAGAGGCTGGCTGATCCACCTTACAGAACCCCTGGAGGGACAATCTAGGTCAGCAAGGATTTAAAGAGGTAGCCTGGTCACTTATACTAAGAAAGACAAATGTCACAGGATCAGTAAAGTTCAAATCAGAGGCTTGAACCAAATCTAAGGTTAAGACTAGTTCAAAGAACTGCTCACTATTCTACTTAGAAGCTAACTCAAAAATCATCATGTCCAACCTGCTTGTCTCAAAGTAAGAATGGATCGAATGGAGAGAATATGAAGAAGTTCTTGAAGAAACAAATAAAAGGAATAGGGGCTAACAGCCCATTTTGGGGGTGTAATATTAATCAAGGGCTAAAAGCCCTCTAGTTCTCCAATGAAAAATATAGACTCCAATGCAAAAGAGCTCTGTGCAAAGTTCTAACTGAAGATAATGAAGCAAACAGAGCCCAACACCTCCAAGGTAACAGGAAGAATGTCCTCAGAGCAGTAGCTGAGCTGCTGCTTCTGACTCTGTATGGCACCAAACAGTTTATCTGGACTACAGGGAAGTGAGACGTCAAACTCCTCAGATAAATAAAGGTCATACCACTTATCTTTTACCTAGAAGATGGGGGACTTTGGTAATCTCTCCATATCACATTTTACAAATTTGAATGACAAGTGTACGACTTATTTTCATGGGAATTTTTCATTGAAGTTTCAAAAATTATTAGATATACAATTAGGAGGGGGAAAGTGGCTTCAGTACCAATGAGGAAACAGATTTTAAAAGTTTCCATTAACGAAAACACGTAAGGCTTACTTGATTCCAAATTATGCAAAAAAAAAAAAAAACAGTTGGAAAACATATGTGAACAAACCAAGTGGTTTCATTCATAAACATGTGGCAACCAAGTCGCTTCCTCTTGCGCTGACCTTCACACCAGACCTACAAAGATAATGACGTAAACTAGATGCTTCCTTCTTTTTTTTTTAAATATAATTATATTGATTTCATAGAGAGGAAGGGAGAGGGAGAACGAGATAGAAATATGGATGTGAGAGTGCAACATTGATCGGCTGCCTCCTGTCCACCCCTTGCCGGGCCTTGACCAGGAATGGAAAGCATAGACTGGATGCTTTCTCTTTAAAATGCAGCCACTGTAAAATGTAAATAGAATTGATGACATAATATTGGCAAGGTGTGGTGGTGTCTATAAACAGGAACACCTCAGGAGAACCAGCAGCTAAGGCCAATGATGACGGTGTTGCACACGAGCTCTCATAAACACCTCATCCTGTCACAGTGCAAATGACAGAACGACCTGGCCAAGAAAGTGTAACATCACATATACACAGGTTTTTCTGCTAACAGACAGAAATAGAAATAGCTTTAGAAAAAAAGCCATCAACTCCTAACTAATCACATGTATAAAAGGTTGCTTGGGTAATGTACTTCTCACAAAGGGAAATAAATATTCACTTTTTTTAAATCCTCACTAGAGGACATGGAGAGAGAGAAAGAGAGAGAGAGAGAGAGAGAGAGAGAGAGAGAGAGAGAGAGAGAGAGAGAGAGAGAGAGAGAGAACATCAATTGGTTGCCTTCCATATATGCCCTCGACAGGGGATCAAATCCAAAACCCAGGTATGTGTCCTGACTGGGAATCAAACCAGCAACCTTTTGGTGCACAGGACAATGCTCAACCCACAGAGCAACTCCAACTGGGCTCAGTTACACTTTAAAGACAAGTAAAAACCCCAGAGAAGTAACTTGTCTAAAGCTAAATATCAGTGTTAGGAATAAAGAGCTCAGCTTCCTGACAGTCTGTGTTGTATTCAAATGCTACCCAAAAGATTCCGATTTTAGACCGAGGCCGGGGAATAACTCAAGTAACAGCGACAGAATAGATCAGGGCAATTTCATGGGTGCCCCTTGCCCCCAATTTATACACAGAGAGAGACTTGAAAGCAATTATGTGTTTCTGTATATAAAAACTGATAGAGAATTAGTATGTATTATAATTAGTATAAACTTATCCATCAGCCAGTCAGTATGAATAACTGTATTGTATCCGCCCTGCGTTTTCATCAAGCTATTACCTCGTCATGACTGCTTTCCGATTTAATTGTTACCTACAGTGCAGCTAAGTTTCCAAAGGCTATTCCACAGGAAAAGTCAGGCAACCTGAGCTACAGAAATTTAAAGATGTGCATTCTCTTAAAGAGGTAGTCTCTGAAATTCAAGTGTGATAAAAGAATCGGGTGTCATACAAAAATAAAATCATAATAATCAACCTTATGGCTACAAATTAAATGCAGCAAGAACTCTACAGCTTTCACATTTAAACTAATAAGTATATACTAGTAACTTTTTAAAAAGGCAAACTACAGAACCTGTCAGATGTGAGCACCTGGAGCACTTATTTACACCTTACACGCCGGCTCCCCGGTCACTTACCTCATTTTCACACGTGTCATTAGAAGCTGAGGGCACATTACTGTAGAGGGAATGACATCTCTTTTTTTCAGTCTGAAAAGGCTGTACTGCAGGAGGGCAATCTCGCTCAGTGCTTCTGTTTTCTTGCCCACTGCTATCATTTTGGGATGGGTCGTCAGAGAACCCACTTTTTTCAAGTGATCTCTCTGTAGCACTGTGGGTGGGACCTAAGCTGGCTGCCTTTCGGAAAGGAAAAAGGTCAGCTTGGCTCTGGAATGTTGTGTCTCTTGTGTTGACATCCTCTGAGTGTTTCTTCCTCTCTGTACCATATGGAGTGCTGTCTTTTTCTGAAATCCTTCCATCCTGCTCACTGACTTTGATTCCTGTTTCACTGTCTTTCGCAGGAGAAACGTCCACCTGGTAAGACCCACTGCTTGCAGCACCTAGCAGTTTATGTTGCACACTGTCAGCTACTCCTTCTGTCTTCCCTGGCTGAACACCACCTTCCAGGGTGAGGGCTGGGGTAGCGGATTCTTCCCGTACCAGTCGCCTGGATGAAAGAGCCGGCTGTTCTCTTGAGAGCCGGGTGCTGGTTCTCTGCTTCCCTTCATTTTCATTGTTTGGCCCGACTGGCTCTGTGTCATCTACACTTTTCTTGATCAGTTTTCTTCTGAAATACCTTCTTCCGGGAGAATGTTTTTCAGGGCTCAAAGGAGTTTTGGCAGGATCTACATGTTGTTCTTCTTTCTCAGCTCTTACACAGCCACAGACATTCCCCATTTGCTTTGCAGGAAATCACGGTTCCACAGATTCACTCATTTCCAAATACAGGGCTTCCTTGGATCTTCTCCACTAAATCCCAAAATTCCACACTGACCTCTCGTTCCTCAGACTTTGTGACCATCCTCTTCAGCACGAGGCCATGCTGCTTATGCGAAAAGACGCACGCAAGGAAGGCCGTGGCCTGCTGCCCAGCTGCGTCCCTGTGTCTCATTAGACAGTGTGGCTTATTTCTGGCCACCAATCCTCTTAGACAAACATCACTGCTCACTGTCAAATTACAACACGGAGGAGCTCGCCAGGCAAACCCTGGGCTTCAGAAGATCCTGACCCTCACTTTAACTTTCAGTTTTCTGAGCTGCTGCTACACTAAACCAAAGTTTGCGTTAACCTTTGAAACTATTGGTGGTTCAGCAAATCTGAGTGCAAACAGAAAGCAAATCCCAGCTAAGAGACACTTAGCAAAGTGCCTTTCACATTTAGTTTCAAAGTGCCTTTCAAATTTCCCTTCAGAGAATCTCTACCCTATAACTTTTTTTTTCCTTAAGAAGCATCAAGTAATTTTGACACTTGGAAAAATCAAATAAAAACCTCAAAAAATATCTGTAAAATACATTAGAACTCATTCGAAACAGCAGCCATAAAGCAAAAAGAAAAAAAGAAGAAAAAAAAAGGACAATTTAATAGCAGAAGGAGGTAAATGCAAAGTGCCTAAAATAATCAATCTTTTAAAATTGTTTGTAGTATTTTTCCTATGACATAAATTTCCAAACCATTTCCATTATGTGCTCATTAGGATTTTCACATAAGCAAACAGATAAGTTTTATGATTTAAAGCATGGAACACTTAGCCAAAAGAAACACTTGCGTGTTCTCATACATGAATTAGAGCAGTTAAGCTTTATATGTAACTTTTATAATTGTACCCTAGTTAAATATTATGCAGTTTTTCTAGGGCACTGCTATAAAAACAATAAGCCAGCATGGAACCTGATTAAGGTGTGCATATTTCTAACACTGAGTCATAGCTACAGTACAAAGGAAATTAGTCTCGTATGACCGGACTTACACGTAAGCAGAAATCATCTGACTAAAACAAATTGATAATTGCCTTTCTCTAGGTAGTGTTTGGACTGATCAGAAGATGAAACTCAGTATGGTGATTACCAAGAGGGAAAGGGAGGTGGGGGAGGTAGTAGAGGGCAAAGGGGGAAGAAGTGGTGATGGAAGGAGACTTCACTTGGAGTAGTGAACACACAACACAATATTCAGATGAAGTTATTATAGAATTGCACACCAGAAACCTACATAATTTTATTAACCAATGTCAACCCAATAAATTCAAAAGTTTAAACTTTTAAATTAAAAAGTTTAAAACAAGATGAAACTCATTATGTCTTTTAAAATCCTATATAATAGAACCCTATTATTCAAATCAACTGAATGGTGGAACAACTGGTCGCTATGATGCACATTGACCACCAGGAGGCAAACACTTGACACAGGAGCTGCCCCCTGGTGGTCAGTGCACTCCCACAGGTAGGGCACCACTCAGCCAGAAGCTGGGATCATGGCTGGCGAGCGCAGTGGCAGTGACGGGAGCCTGTCCCACCTCCACTGCAGCACTAAGGACCCCCTCAGGGGTTGTCCGACTGCCGGCTTAGGCCCACTCCGCTAGGAGTGGGCCTAAGCCAGGGGAGCGGACCTAAGCCAGCAGGCAAACACCCCCTGAGAGGTCCCAGACTGCAGGAGGGCACAGACTGGGCTGAGGAACCCTCCTCCAGGGCACAAATGTCATGCACCAGCCTCTAGTAAGAATATAATTAAACAGTCAAGTTAGTAATGTTGTTGGTATTTGTCAGTTATAGGCCTGCATGGTGAGCTTCTCCTTAATCATTTAAAGAGAAAAGTAAACAATCTTCAATGGCAAAAACTGAATATTCTAGAAGACAAGCTGGCAAAAATAAAGCCTCTGGTTTGTTTGTTCATTTTTAATTTGATTTGCAGTGTCGATGGCAATAAAACATCATTCAAGTTAATTTAAAAATGGAACAACTTGCCCAGCCAGTGGCTCAGTTGGTTGAGCATCATCCTAGGCACCAGTTCAATTCCTGGTCAGGACACATGCCTGGATTATGGGCTTGATCCTCAGAAGGGGGCATGCAGGAGGCAGTTGATCAATGATGTTTCTCTCTCATCAGTGTTTCTCTCTCTCCTTCTCCCTCTCCCTTCCTCTCTCTAACATCAATAAAAACTTTAAAAAAAAAAACAGTGGAATGACTGGTACTTGTACAGACACAACAGAGGCACAGCCAGTGATCTGCACACCACCCATTCGGCCTCCAGCCCTGCCACACTGAGCAACTGTCCACTCCTTTCTCGGAAATACCCAACCTCACACTCTGCCTGGTAGCTGGCTAATATCTTGCAAAGCCGATCTCTAATATCAGTGAAAATTCCCCTTATTCTCTAAACCTTCCTGATCCTACCACAGCACTCCTTCTCTACACACCTATTTTTACTTGTATCACAATAGATTCATCACCCTACATTATAGTCAGTTTTATGAACCTTCTCCCAATAGATAGAACAACACACTTCTTTATCTTAGTATCTCTGGATCTAGCCTATGGTAGCAAAGGATATAGGATTACTGTGTTGGCCATACTTACCTTCAGATAGCCTGATTAGAAAAGAGATTTAATTTATGGTGCTTATAACAGATAGCTTAGAAATAAACAAACTTGTTTTCTGAAATTACTTCCCTTATTTATATAAAGTATAGAGAGAAGGGGAAAAAAAGCCCAGTCAGTTTGAGTGAGGATGATTACCACTGCTATAAATAGCCTTGTATTTTGGCATAACCAGTAAAATCGTTCTAATCTTTAATTGTCACACTACTAAGAAAAGTCATTTCATCTAAGTAAAGGAACATTTCTAATTTACCAAAACACTGATGTGTTTCATTTTGAATAGATCTTGGTCTAATTTGTAAAAACTGGTAATAATATAGCAATTGTTATCTTGTAATCCAGGTCCTAAAATACACTGGATTCTATAATATAGGCCACAGGATCATATTACAAGAAAAACTTCCTTTTGGTTCTTTTGTGGCTGGTCCTCCTCTCTCTTCCAAAGGCACCTGAACTCCAAAGAGCTTTCTTAATATATAATTATTTTTTGAATGATTTTTTATTTACATTTCCTCAAACATGTTACTTCAAATTCACAACCATTTCCTGAGATTTTGGCCCATTATATTTCCTGGTTTCTGCTCACAGTCTCCATGGTCTCCAATGTCTTCCTCGTACACAAAACTATTAAAGCTAAAACTATCACTATTTGTAATCCTCACCCAAAGATATTTTTCTATTGACTTTTAGAAAGAATGGAGGAAGGGAGAGAGAGAAAAGAGAAAGAAACATCGATGTGAGAGAGACACAATTGGCTGCCTCCTGCATGCACCCCAACCCAGGCTGGGGATCGAACTTGAATGGAATCAAATCCGGGACTCTTCAGTCTGTGGGTAAATCCTCTATCCACTCAGCCAAACCAGCCTGGACTAAAATTATCAGTCTTAAAGCTCTCAAGCTCTCTGGTAGCATTTCATACTGTTCATTATTCCTCTCTACCTTAAATTATCTTCTCTTGATTCCATCAACACTACATTTCCTTGTTGCTTCACCCATCTCATCAAATGTTCCTTTTCTGTTTCCCAACACAGATCTTCCTTTCTCACCCCAATCATGGGCCTTCCCAAATGTTTGTCCTTTGCTCTTGGCTCTTCTCCATGTATGATCATCTCTTAGGTCCCCTAAAAAACCCTTCTCTCTGGTAGATTCATTGGCCACTTGTATACTGGTAACTTGCAAGTCTATCTGTACCTTTGACTTCTAAGCTCTGCTCTGCTCACAAACCTCCAACCTCTCTGAAGACAAATGGAAAGGATACCCCACCATGCCATCAAACGCGCCAAGATCTTGGGTTTTCCCCTTACCATCATCCCCATTTCTCTCAATAATTTGTTTTCCATTTGTTGGTTGGCGTCAGTTGGTTTTTATCTCCTAGGCTGTAAGTTTAGAGTAATCTTTATTCCCTATCCTTTATCCATTATTCATTAACATCAAGTCCCTTTCTTCTTCCTTTAAAATGCCATCTCTTGGGGTCCATTTTTCATCCCCACCTGCGTGTTGGCTTTTATCACTCCACTCAGAAATCACCACCTCAGCTTCTTAGATTACCTCCCTCATTATTGACTCTGCTCATTTCAATTTATTTTACATAGAATTGATAGGCTGAGTTTCCTAAAAAAAAATTATTTTTCAGGTACAGAGTGATTAAGTGATTTATTCAATGCTGGCACAGCCATAAATAAAAGATCCAACAATGAAACTTAACTCTTCCTCCCTCCAAAACCTGAGTGTTTCCCCCTGCCCCACAGGGATTCTCACTCCAACATTCAAAGCACAACCTGTCTCACCAGCTCCATCGGTAATGATGTGATTGGCTCCCTGTCCCAATAGGTCTCTAAACCTACAAAGTGGGGTTCTTACCATTTCAACCCTATTAAAAGTTGAGGAACCTTATCCACTTAGGGCTGATTAAAGACGCCCTGAGAAAGCTGCCAAGGAAATCCATATGAAATCAGCTTTTGACCAGTTCTACTTAGTCTTTACCCAATTCTGGTAACAAGGTCTGGCTCTATGCCCAAATCTCTGCCTTGATTTATGGCTCAGTCCCCTAGGGTCCCCTGAAGATGGGGTCCCCTAAAAACGGAAGCCCACAGGCCTTCAGGGTCCTGCCTCCAGTGCCTGTTACTGGGTCTCCCAGACATCAATGCCAAGATGAGTGGACATTCACCTATGTGAGCTGCCCTGTAGTCTGGCTGCCTGATACCTGGTTACCTGGATCTCCTGGTACCTGAGTCTGATCCTCTAATTTCTGGTTGCTGCATCTTCTCTCAGCTGCCTGTGCAAGAAGCTGGAACTACCTAGACTCTACTTCCTGTAGCTATCCATAGCTGTCAGACTTTTTCTGTTCCCAAATGAGCCCCAGGTACACGATTTTCCACCATTCCCCTACAAACCCTATGTCCCAGTCAAATTTTTTAAATATATTTTTATTGATTTCAGAGAGGAAGAAAGAGGGATAGAGAGATAGAAACATCAATGATGAGGGAGACTCATTGATTGGCTGCTTCCTGCACGCCCCCAACTGGGGGGATTAAGCCCGCAACCCCAGCACGTGCCCTTGGCCAAAATCGAACCTGGGACCCTTGAGTCCACAGGCCGACACTCCATCCATTGAGCCAAACCAACTAGGGCCCTAGTCAAATTTTTAAAATATAAGAAGTAAATCTAACTCCTCTCAGAATCTGGCTCAAAACCCCAGCTCCTTTCTGAAGCTGGCAGGCTACTTCCTCCTCTTTCAAGGCCAACAACACAGTCAATCACCAAGATGTACCATGTGCCTACTGTGGGCCAGCTCTGTGCTGTACACAGAACACTGTGTGGGCAGGCACAGCATTCATAAATAAAAGCAAATTCCAAAATTAGGACTCAGCTTTTCAAATGAAGATGGTTTTTTTTCAAAATGTATCATTTTATAAAAACTAAAACTCACAATTAGCTTTCAATTTATTAAATAATCATTTGTTGTGAATAAGTTTTTATGTATTTGTATTTACCCTCCCCAAATCTAGTTTGAAAAAGTGTAGCTCTATACAAAAACATAAATACTAATTGAGAAGATTGCTTTATCATAATGATACTGCCATCTAGTGTCTACCAATAAGAGAAAATAATTTACATAGTGTAGAAATGATAATACCCATGAAAACCACTCTATATTAAGAAATCAGTAATAAAATTTTCGTATATCTATATCATGTAATACTTTCCAATAAACAAAAGAAATGTGTCTGCATTCAGTTAAAAAGAATCTTGTCATCCAACTCTGAAATTGCAAGCTTTGTCCTAAAAACATTTCAGGTTATCAACAACAGGAAATAGGATCCCAGGTTCACAAGCAGTTACTTGAAAGAAATAATACAAACATATTGTTTAAGAAAAGAAGGCTAAAATTTACTATCTTCCATAGGATATGTATGCATAATTCATCCTTGATGTGAATGAACCATTTGGAAATAGCAATAAGAGGCTAAAAGAAATGACAATCAAGAAAAATTAAGCTTACCTGAAAGTGCAAAATTATTGTCCATATTAATCCCAAAGTCAACTTGGGATTTCCATCTGTTATGTCATCATTTCTAATATTCACTAATTTCACCTGTTTTATATGTGAAGAAATAAAAAAAAAACTGTTTTTCAAACAATCACATGACTTATCTTTATCTATATAAAAGCGATGCTAAATTATACAAAGAAAAAAACTGAATAATTTAAATACCAGCAATTCTCAAAACACTGTTTTACCCCTTATCTTCACTCATTTTAGATTGCAAATTATAAAGGAATCACAAAGAAAAGTGGGTATTATCTTAGTTTTGTCTTCTAGATCAAGTAATAAAACTACTCATTTGTTAAAACAAAAATACAGTTCAAGTGAGAAGTCTTATATACTTCAGATTTTTTAAATTGGACATTTGTCTTTTAAAAATAAGCTTTATTTTACAATTAAGTAGGAAACAGTTCTAAACCATAAAATAATTTTTAAAACATTGTCACACTTCCTTCACAAAGGTTTAAATAAAAATTAACATTACTTTTCTATTTCTTTATCATAAACTATTACCAAGATAAGTAAATACATGAGTTACTGGACATTTGTAAGGCCTTTATATATCTGATATATATATATATATATCTATATATAGATATATATATGTGATATATATAGATATATATATCTATATATATACAGATATATATATGATATATATATATAGATATATGTATACACACCAGATTGTGTGTGTGTCTGTGTGTGTATGTGTGTGTGTGTGAGTGTATGTGTGTGTGTGTGTGTGTATACTAGAGGCCTGGTACACGAAATTCATGCATGGGGTGGTGGGGAATGTCCCTCAGCTCAGCCTGCACCCTCTCCAATCTGGGACCCCTCGAAGGATGGACATCCTTCTCACAATCCAGGACTGCTGCTGGCTCCAAACTGCTCACCTGCCTGCCTCCCTGATTGCCCCTAACTGCTTCTGCCTGCTAGCCTGATCACCCCCTAACCATTCCCCTGCCAGCCTGATTTATGTATAATTGCTGCCCTGCCAGCTTGTTTGCCCCCAACTTCCCTCCTCTGCTGGCCTGGTCACCCCTAACTGCCCTCCCCTGCAGGTACGATCGCCCCAAACTGCCCTCCCTTGCAGGCCTGGTCCCTCCCAACCACCCTCCCCTGCTGGCCTGATCACCCACAATTGCCCTCCCTTGCAGGTCTGGATCCTCCCAATGGCCCTCCCCTGACAGCCATCTTGTGGTGACCATCTTGTGTCCACATGGGGGCAGGATCTTTGACCACATGGGGGCAGCCCTCTTGTGTGTTGGAGTGATGGTCAATCTGCATATTACTGTTTCATTAGATAGGATAGGGGCCTGATACATGGGTGCGGGCCAGCTGATTTGCCCGCAAGGTGTTCCTGATCAGGATGGGGGTTCCCTTGGGGCGTGGGGCAGCCTGGGTGAGGGGCCTATGGTGGTTTGCAGGCTGGCCACACACACCCTCTCCCCCCCAGCAACCCAAGGGGAGGCCCTGGGATCTGGGATTAATTTATGTTCTATAATTGAAACTTTGCAGCCTGGAGTAGAGCCAAGCCTTCTACTCGCTCCATGAAGACAGCCACTTCTGTTTGGGTTTATTTAAATTTTATAATTGAAACTTTGTATCATTGAGTGGAGGCCTAGGCTGGCAAGGGCAGGCAGAAAGCTTGGCTTCCTCCGTTGCTGGGGAAACCCAAGCCTTCCTCCTGCTCTCAGTGGCTGCAGCCATCTTGGTTGGGGGTTATTTGCTACTGATTGGTTGGTGGGCATGGCTTGTGGGTATATTGGAGGTATAATTTGCATATTACTCTTTATTAGATAGGGTATACATACGTGTGTGTGTGTGTGTGTGTATGTGTGTGTGTATCAGACTTAAAGCTTATCAACTGTCATTCATATTTTGCATTCAAATAAATAAATGCAATGATGACATTTAACATTACCTCCTGGATGGACAAAAGAATTATATATCATGAATTGAATATCAAAAATTAAATACAATGATAGCTAACATTTTACTTCCCAGTCAAAATACTGCCAAATACATTTCATACCAGGAGATTATAATTAACCATTAATCATTCTGAAAACTTCCACTGGAATTAAAAATAACAAGGCAAGTGGCAATAACATTTAAAATATTTGAACACATAATATTTAGAATTTAAAAACTAAAAGCATTTTCACATTCATAATAACCTAAATGAAGAACTAATAAAAGACAATGTTTCCCTCTCTCCATCTCCCTCCCTTCCTCCTACTCCATCAAAAACAAAATTGTTCCCACCTCTGAGTTCCCATTGTTTTCAGCAACTTTCAATTTTCCTGAAGGTCTTTGTCTCCTTTTCTCTACTCATTGAAAGTTACTAATTATTTGGTTTATACCACTATTATACACAATGCTACGAAAATCAAGGTCACATCCAATATGGTGTTCATTCTTTTCCTTGATTTTTTTCTGAAACCTCAAGTCAGCTGGAGACTGTTGTCAGAAATGTTGCTTTATTTTTACCTACTTATAAATTACCCAGTATTATCTACTAATAAAAAAAAATAAACCATTGCCTCATCACTACTAAATGTTAAAAATAATTTTAAAAATAATTTTTTAAATATTTATATTATAAAATAAGTATAAAAATTAAGGAATTGTCTCCCTACTACTAAGAACTATTCATAGACATTCTAAACATTCTGTCATTAACTCTCTAGGCAAAAGTACTCAAATTCTGACAAAAGGAAAATCAGTAGCTGTTATTCAAATGGAAATATAGCCACTCTAAGCATATAACTACTATTAACTTTCTTTTCTTTGGAGCAAATGTTTATAAATATTTTAGAATATTTGTTTCACAGAAGCACAAGTATAATGATTACAATCATAGTATAATTTAACCTTTTTATTTCCTGACATGCTTCTATGTAGATTAACTCAGTCACATATGGTTATATTAGAGGCCCTTGTACTGGTGGAGTCCTGCAGACATGCCCCTGGGGGGCCCTAGATTCTGAGAGGGCACACGCCAGGCCTAGAGAGACCCCACCTGTGCATGATTAGGGCTGGGAAGGGGTCACAGGAGGGCTCCAGAGTGTGTCCAGCCCTTCTCACCCAGTTCCAATCAGCCAGACCCCAGCAGCAAGCTAACCTGCTGTACAGAGCTTCTTCCCCCTGGTGGTCAGTACGCATCATAGCGACTGGTCAAACAGTGGAACGAACAGTCGGACACTTAGCATATTAGGCTTTTATTATATAGGATGATTACAGTCTTTGAAAAACATCTTACCTGGCGTCTTTTCAAATAATCAAGTGCAATTTGTACATTCTGTAGTCTGTGAAAACGCATCCGACCTTTTTCTCTGGGCTAAGAATAGAAAAATGCAGAGTATGAAAAACACTAGTTTTTTATAAAATTACAATATACTACATAAATATATATTATGCTTATCTTAATATGTCAAAATAGTATTTACTGTTTGGGTAAGCCCATTAAATTATTTAAAGGCAGTTCTAATATTTTTGTATTATCTGGGATTCAATTTATAGTAAACTACTAGGGATTTTTCCCAATATGTTTTATTTAAACATATTTTGTATTCTAAATGCTTTATTTAAACAAAGGAAAAGAGACAATACCATAGAACATATAGACTTTTTATATTCACTAAAATACAATTCTAGCCTACAGGTATTAACATATGGCTACACAAGAAGAATTAAATACCATTTTCCCTTCTTAATGACTTCTAACAATTATCAAAATGATTTTTGAAAATATATAAATATATCGCATGTGAATGAAAATGAGGTAAAGTAGCATGCAATTAGTATAAAAAAATCACTAAGAAGGAGAAAGACAGTGGAGTTTTACTTAGCCAAGATAGAGGAAGGGAGAAAAGCAATTAAAACCATATAATATATTTCCTCTTTATTTTATTTTAGTGTTTTTCACAAAATTGCTAGGACTCTATGATAGTTTTCCACTCAGGAAAACTAACAAATCGTAATTCTTTTCCTTCACACTGTTTCCCTTTAGAATCACTGCAAGTTGGCAAAGAAAACATAAGGAAACAGAGCTGGGAAAATGCTTAACAAAAACACAAAGAATGAAGCTGAGATTTGCCTCACCAAATCTTCCAAAAGGGGAAAAAAATAACACTGAGAGCTTAGCTTCTCAAATATGAACAGGGTGCTGACGTCAAGGCCCCATGGTAAAAAAAAAAAAAGACAGCAGACTACAAAATGGAAAACTAGGTTCTATACAACAGGTAGGAATGATGTTGGTGAATTCACCCACTAAATCCAAAAAAAAAAAAAAGCGCAATTTCCGATGAAATCAGGGGGCACTAGGGATGTAGATGGCAAAAGCAGAACACTGGTCTTGCAAAGGCGGACCTGTGGTCAACTAACTGTCATCAGCTGTTAGTTGCCAGGACCCTAGATTGTTAAAACCTTCTCCCTTTCTAAATAAAAGGATGCCAGGTAAAGAAAGTCCATTAAATACCTAATGCCATCAGGTATGATTTAAAGTATAAACTTAAATATTAAATAAGTCTCCAGAAGTTCCATGTTTGAAAAATAAATTCCATGTTTCAAAAATAAATTCTAGAAAATAGGATAACTTTGCATAGAAATTAGCAAGCTAGTCGTCAAGATGTCCGTAACTATATAAAATCCTTTCGCTAAAATGCCATCTTATCCCTTAAGTGCTTAGGTTTGATTACCATGCAGTGCACAGTAATCTATAAATAAATTTAAAGAGAAAATATTTCCTTTGTCCAATGTCTTGGTTCACACACACCCACCTCATTGTGGGTTTTGGTCCTTTCTAAGTTTTTCTAAAAAGGAGCCCAACCCGTGGGTTACTTGTCTATCACGTTAGCGCTCACCGCACTGTAAGGCTAGGTTAGTTGAGTTATGGGGGCCGACACCTACCCCCTTATCCTCATCCTCCACATCCTCATGCTGTTCATATTCGCATGCTTCTGTTGCACTCACCAATCGTAAGGTCTTCAAAAAATCTCGCTCCCTTGGCTAATGAATATAACAGACAGAAGATAGGACAGCAAAGACACAAGACAGACCAGAAATGAAAAGAAGAGCATGAACAGAACATAATGAAGGGTAACAGGTAACCAAGAACGGGAAAGTCATGTTCACACAAAAAAAGGAAATGACACTTGTGGTGTGGGTTAGACTGGTTTTCAGAAAGCGATGCTTATTTCCTGGCTATTTGTGAGTCTTTTAATGTGTGGTTATATTATGCACACAACTTCTGCTAAACAAAAACAACCCAAAGGTAAACAAAAAAAAAAGCAAGAACAAAAATAGTATTTTAATTATAAAACTGATCATATAAGCAAGGTAATCAAAGTGCTTCAATCTCCCAAAGTCACATCATTCGAAATCTGAAAATGCCTAGGAATCCAACCAAAACTTTTTTTTTTTCAGGCAGAAATTGCAGCTCAAAAAGATGAATAGTATAAAAATCTGAACAGTCTGTGCCAAAAACATCCCAGTCATATGCATATGTTCTTCAGAATAAATTAAGTAATTTACAACTTACCAAGGTGTCTCCTGAAAGAACCTCTAAAAGAGAGATCAAGTTGTGTCCATCTCTTAGGTCTTCGTAGAGATCGTTCACGTGTTTTCGAACCTACACAGAGAAAAGCAATTCAACTTTTGGTCCTAGAGCCCAGGATCATCCTTAATACTCAAACAAGGAAGAGAAAAAAGTAGAAAATATTTCTTATATGGTATTCATTCATACGGTGACTTTTAAAAATTTTTATTCTCTTACTACTTAAATACTAAATCTAAATTTAAAATCTAAAAACACTAAAAATGTAATTTTCAGATTAATAACTCACAAAGAAAAATAGACTTATTACATGTCTTAACACACTATAGAAATATAAGCCTGGACTATTACATGGAGTTACAACTCTTAAAAACACAGGCAATGCCCTGATCTTCATGACTCCTGACACAGCACCTGGAGCCAACTTAACAACAGAGGCAACTTTTTACCCCCTGCTGGTCTTCCTGCTCTCTGGCCACAGGATCTGGATGCCAGAAGCATACACTCCACACATCAAAAATCCACAGACGGCCTTGGCCAGCATGGCTCAGTGGTTAAGAGTGTTGCTCTGCACACCTGAGGGTCACGGGTTCAATTCCCAGTCAAGGGCATGCGCCTGGGTTGCAGGTGATCCCCACCCCCCTTGTCAGGGAGCTTGTGGGAGGCAACTGATTGATGTGTCTCTGTCACATCTATGTGTGTGTCTCTCTCTCTAGAATCAATTGGGGAAAAATATCCTCACTCCGCTGGTGAGGATTAATTTTTTATTAAAAAAATTCACAGCTATGGGCTGGATAAAGAAGAGTATTCCTGAAAGCTTCCATGACCTATAATTATTTCAAAATAAAACGTTTTTTTACAAATTCACAGATGTAAGGTTAGAAGACTCTGACCAAAACTTCCTCTGCACAACAGAAACCTTGTGGGAGTGGAGGGTTTTCATGACCATTAGCACTAGCACAAAGTTAACCCTCAGCTTCTTCCTCTCTTCCACAAGCCAGATTTAAGCTTGTGATTTTAGAGCTCAAAGCCCCAAAGATTTCCCCAAACCTCTGTTCAGTCTGCCAAGTAGGGGTATCTGCCACAAATGTATCTGCCACAAATGCTTGGCCTCCTGAACCCGTGCCATCCCACCCACGTCCTGCGAGACTCACATGACAGTCCTCATTCCACTTCCTATGTCTTTCTCACTCCAGGACAGTAAAAGATGGGGTGTAATTCTGAACACTTATTTCATAGGAAGGCTATTTCACAACCTGCTTTGCCAGACTGAACTAAACCTCCTACATCAGGGAAACTTTCCAAAACAAAGTGTCATTTTTCTCCATATTTATGCAACAATAAAGAAAAATTAAATTAGGCATGTTTATGAAAGAAAAACAATAATATTATGCTATCAAAACTTAGAAAACATGTTATAAGGCAAAACGAGTTAGGAAACGTGATTTTAGTGATGCTTTTACCCCGAGTCCCATAAACTAGTACCAGCTGTCTATAATCTAGGCCTAAATTTTCTCATTTGCAAAATCAAAATTTGAAAAGAGAAGGCCTTTGTCAAAACTAGAAAACAAAAATTCTATTATCTGAAAATAAAAGCTATCATATTTTCAAAATTCAATGTGACGACTTAAATTATGTAAAATGAAAGCTGCTCTCAAGCCTTTGGCCTAAATTCTTAAGAATTTGGGAGGGGACCAGTTGGTCAACGTGGCTTAGTGGTTGACCCTCAATCTCTGAACCAGGAGGTCATGGTTTGGTTCCCAGTCAGGGCACAGGCCAGGGTTGTGGGTTCGACCCAGTAGTGAGCATGCAGGAGGCAGTGGATCAATGATTCTCTCTCATCATTGATGTCTCTCTCTCTCTTCTTCCTCTCCCTTCCTCTCCCTTCTTCTCTGAAAGCAATAAAAAAGTTTTAAAAAAATAATTTGGGAGAGGTGCAGAAATAGACTAACATCGTAATGCTTGAAAAAATTCTGAGGCATTGGTTGTCATGTAATACTGCCTATTTTTCCTATCTTGGGTGATTATTCTAAGGGTCTACGAAAAACACCGCATATGAAAAGGCTAGATAAATATAAGACGTTATCATATTTATCATTCTATGAGAAACAAATGCCACCATCATTAATAATAATAAGCAAAAATACACACACAATAAGTTAATACTAGGTACCTGACCCTGTACTAAGACCTTTTAAAACTCATTGTACTCAGCACTAAAGAATGAGATGGAAGAGAATGCTAGTTAAAAATTACAAACCAACATTATGGGGAAAGAGTGCTAGTGGATGAACTGAGAGGGAGGAAATGGGGTTCTGGAGAAATAACTGAAATTTAGGAGAAAGAAAACATGAAATTAAATAGTTAAGCTGACACAGACAAGCTTTTTATTTTATCCTGGGTCTGAGTCACAGACATCTGGCCGGTAACTTTCCTTCACAAATGACTACACTATCTGCCAATAGTCGTAACCTTCCGTTTTCAATTTTTAATAAAACAGCCTTTCATCTCATTTTGGATACTTTCTCCCTGTGGAACAAACACTGTCTGAATAAATAGTGCCTGAGGAGCAGATGAGCAAAGGGAAGGCACTGTGAGATACTCTGGGATGAAGTTACATAACGTGAATTACATAAAGAGGAGGAAGCATCATTTTTCTGTATTTCATACAATTCTGCCAGAATTGTGCAGTGTTCTCTAAAATGTGTGAACTGCGCTGCACCCACAGTTTACCCCTAGAGGGCACCAATCTTCCGATCTTTTGCTTAAGAAGTGTAGCCTAAGGAAGAAAAAATAAAGCAGAAAAAAATGGTGAGGTTTAGAAGGAGAGAGATTCTAAAGGGGTGCTGCTGGTGATGGTGATGGGGGCAACATGCACCTCAAATTTATTCTTGAGAGACAATAGAGGAGATGAAGCCAGGTCTGTCCACTTAAATGGCTCAACTGTTGAAAAACACTACTATAAATTTTTTATTGTAATTGATTTTGTGTGGCCTACATCAAATTCAGCTTTAAAGATAAGATTATTGTCTAGCTAGTTTGAAACTGCCTTTTTCAAAAGTCTGACTTTGTATTGGTTGATGTTAATCCAAATTCATATAAGTTTTACTTCCTATATTTAAACATACTGTTACTTTATAGGTCACTAAATATTAACTGAGCATCCATGGAATTTAAGGTATAAAGATAAATAACAAGGAAGTGCCACTTTTTTGAGGCTAGCAGTCTGAGATGGTAGAAATTCAGAGAGGAAATTTCAGTCTAGAGTAAATAGAGTCAGAGCAGCTCAAGAAGCTCTGAGAAGCTCTAACCAAGTCCACTTGGTTAAGACATGAAAATGGGCCAAAAGAAGGGAAGAATAAGAACAAAGGAAAAGAGCAAGGATGTATGCAACTGCATGGTGCAGGGAAGGAAACAGTCCGTGAAATCGAAATGGGAGGTGGAAGGTAAAGTAGGAAGGTGGGCCAGGACACATGGCAGCTTTACATGTCGTTTTAAAAAACTTAGACATTTCCTAAATAAAAAGAACCACTGAAGGCTTTTAAATAGAATGAGGACATAGCCTCTCTGACCAACATAGAACCTTGTAAACTATTATCTTGAACAAGCCCAAATCACAACAAAGCTGCTGAGAGCCCAAACGGTTCCTCAGGAAAAAGCAAACTTTTTCTGTATCAGGAAGGATTCAGTCCTCTCTTAAAGAGTCCTACACCTAAAAGATGCAGTATCTGGAAAACAACCGACTATCTTTAGAAAGGAACATAAATAATAGAAGAAGGCTTGTCCCAAATGAGATCATCTCTTGCACGAATTCAGTCAAGAGAAGGAGCACAGTCAGCTTCAGTGAAAATGAGTGTCAATGTCATTTTTATACTTCAAACAAATACATTCCTAAAAAATAAGCTACCACATTCTCTTGGGAGAGCCCCTTAAAAGTTCTGCTTCAAAAAAATAAATTTAAGCCCCGCCGGCGTGGCTCAGTGGTTGAGCAATGCCCTATGAGCCAGGAGGTGCACGATTCGATCGCGCTCAGGGCACATGCCCGGGTTGTGGCCTCGATCTCCAGGAGGGGGTGCTCGGGAGGCAGCTAAGTCCTCTCATCATCGGTGTTTCTATCTCTCTCTTTCTCTCCCTGTTCCTCTCTGAAATCAATAAAAATATTTTTTAAAATAAACTTAAAAGTCTATCAACATATCACCATCATCAATTATCGATCAGTAAATTGATGCTTTTAAAATACACAGAAATGGCCGCGCCTGCGTAGCTCAGGGAACTGAGCACCGACCGATGCACCTAGAGGTCACAGGTTTGAATCCCAGTCAGGGCACATGCCCAGGATTGTGGGCTCAATCCCCCAAGAGGGGCCGTGCAGGCAGCAGCCAATTGATGTTCCTCTTTCATCAATGTTTCTCTCTTTTTCTCCCTCTCCCTTTCTGTCTCTCTCAAATCAATAAAAACATATTTAAAAATAGATCAATAAAATACACATAAATGCTTAAAACCAGATATTCCCTGAGGTAGTTGCCCTATCTGAACAGTTTTGTATATTACAAATTTATTTCAGTATTATATCTTTAAGAGTTGTGAAAGAATAAAAAGCATAGCTCAAACTCTACGTAAATTCTATACTGATGCAGGGAGTGTAATGGGCAAACATCCTTACGGGATGTAGAAAAAAGATGGTCATACTTTTTAGGCAATATGTTAATAAGTCACCATTAATGCCAAATAGAATTAATTTTTTAATGTTTTTTTAAACTATAAGGATATTTGTCATATATCTTAACACACTGCGGACCAGTAGTTTTATTGCTAGCTTTACCCAGTGATCAGATAAGTTTGTATTGAACAAGTACAAAAAAATGTTTTACATAAGTGTTAAAGGCACGCTTTAGTATTAAATACCCATTGCATTTTGAAGTTATTTATTATATGTTCTTACAAGCTAATATCTTTTTAAAGAATTCTCATGATTGACCACAAGTTTTAGAGCAGAAAACAAGAATTCTCATGATTCTCGCAATGTGTTAAGGTATTCATGAATAAAATAATAAAGAGTTTGAAACAAACCAATGTTGGCCCTAGGCAGTACAAAAAATCCATCTACTTCACATGGACTTGATTAGTTCTTTGGCAAAAAAATATTTTTCTGTTAAACTTTCAGGTAGACATTCTATAATAAATTTTTTAAAAACACATTTATATTATTGATAAAACTTCATTTTTTATTTGGGGGCATTTTAGTCATGGTTTCAACTTGCTGTATTTTTTCTGCCCAGGTTCAGCATTGTCATAGGGACCTTTTTAAAAGGCAATTTCAATTCTCAAATTTTTAAAGCATATTACTCCTTTCTGTATTAATTTGGGGGTTGGAGTGATTCTTGGTTTGGGTTTGAGTCCTCTACCTTTCCTGCCAGCTCCTCCTATTTGTCAACATGAAGGCAGACATAAGTCTGGTTGGTTTTACATGTGCTTTTCTCTCATCCTGCAGCTCTGGGTAGATCTTGCTAGACAATTACAAATAATGTAACTAAGAGAGAAAAATAAATCCAGAAATCAATTACTTTGCACACTAAATTTTATAGTATTTGCTCACTGTTTTAGAGTTCATTCCTATCCTGTATAATAAAAGGTTAATATGCAAATTGCCCCTAACAGCAGAAGGACCAGGAACAACTGGTCTCTATGATGTACACTGACCATCAGGGGGCAGACGCTCAATGCAGGAGCTGCTCCCTGGTTGTCAGTGCACTACCACAGGGGGAGTGCCGCTCAGCCAGAAGCCAGGCTGACAGCTGGCAAGAGCAGTGGCAGTGGCCTAAGCCAGCAGTTGGACATCCCCTGAGGGCTCCCATACTGCGAGAGGGCGCAGGCTAGGCAGAGAGACCTCCTACACAAGTGCACAAATTTTGTGCACCAAGCCTCTAGTACTATCATAGCTAAGTCCTACATATTTACATTCAGGAGTTCATTTGTGCCAAGTCCCAAATAATATAACTAAATATAAAATGTCTGTTTAACAAAAGTAATCTATACCTACATCATCAAAGTCCTGGTCTTTACCATCAACGCTGTAAACAAATTCCACCATATTTTCAAATTTAAGTTTTCATTGAAGAAGTTTTGAAACAGAATTGTGCATATTTTAAATAAAAATCATATGAAATTATTTTAAAGAATTTTAATTGGATTAATTATACAACTGGTTTTATAAAATTTATAAAATTAACAACTAGTTTTTAAAAATGTGTATTTCCTCAATAAATCCCTAATAAAGATAGATTCTCCAGTAAGGTCATACCAATACCTTAAGACAGATTCAGATAAATTATAATAAGTTGGAGGTACAGGTAAAATATATTCAGTTCCTATATGAAAATAAAGTCAGCTTCCTGGATGGAGCAAGCTATCAGTCATTTGCCCCTTAATGCCAGATCACCCTAGCAGACTAGTTTTCTTAACACCTATGTATTATCTGTATTATCGATTTCAAAGATGGAATAACATAGAAGGGAATGGATTTGAGGAGGCAATGCAAGGGCATGATGGGATTCAAGAGGAATAGCTTCTAACACTGAGAAGGTGGTGGGAGGACCCGGGGTAGCTGGTTGAGAAGAGTCCAGGAAAGGGATATAGGAAAATAACAAACAAAAATTTCAATTACTTTGCAATTCTGATTAAAGTGCTAATTATGGCTTACTGAATACTTTAGGGCTTTTGTCAAGTACACTATAGGTTGTTGATGCAATTCAAAAATTAAGTGGATTCCTGTCCCAAATAAGAACTCTCCTTCTGGCACAATTTAAAGTACCTCAGCGCAGTTTTTTGGGGGAAGGGGAGACATACACTCTCAATACAAAAAAAAAAATCAAAGAACCAACTGAGCCCCCAAAAAGAAACTTCATATACTTCAGAGATGATGTATAGCACACTCGCCAGCCCCCACGCCTCAGTGGAACAGGAAGCCACTTGCTGGAATGGCTGGAATATGATGAGTCAGGCTCTAGGCTGGGAGGAAGCAAGGTCCTCACAGAGGGCAGAGAGCGAGGCGAGTAATAAAATCCACCGGTGGCTCAGGCTCCAGGAGGGGTGCAGCTGGCCAATGTGGTAACTCCTGGTCACACCATCATAGGCACTTCCTGGTGAGCCTTTCAGAGCCTTCTTTGCCAGGGAAAGACGCTACCAAGGGTGGGGATGACACAAGTGGCGGCTCCATCTCTTTCTGAGTCTCAAGGATTGAGAAAAATTGCCAGTCTTATAGTTTTAAGGCCTTTATAACAGTCTAATACTTTGTATGCAAACGAATTCACTCTCCTTTAAACATAAGCCCATTTCCTCAAGTCTTTACAAATAAACAACTGACAACAACTGGTTGTATCCTCCTCACTAAACCTTTGGAATACAGGATTATGATCAAGACAACTGCCACAGGGGGATAAACACTGACACTATTTTTACAGACGCCCCCAGCTGATGAGATCCCACCGCCTCTGCTGCAATTCATGCTGATGCTTAACACCTCTTCCCTGTTCTGTTTTAACATTTTTTGTTGCCTTAAATTCAGATGAAACTCCAAGTCCCCAGTATCATGACTTATAATTTCCTTAAAAAAAAACCTCTGTAAAACTATCTGGGAAACTCATATGCTTGGAAGGAATTATAAATACACGTTTTAAGAAAAAAAATTTGACACCTGTTAAAATTAATCTCTGCAACAGAATTATACCTTCCATAGGAAGAGTAAATCTTTCAGAGATGCTACCGATTTTTTCAAAGTGAAAACTTCTAAATTTCATAATTTTGCCAAATTTTCAGATTCTAATCTACTCAACAGAGGTCTGTGGACCACAGATGCTCACCAGCTAGTCCTCCCTGCTGTACATGACTAGTCAAAAAAGATGCCACATTGTTGTCTTATGCTAACGCCTCATTTTGTGTCTAGCCCCTGTTAAGACATGTTTAACCAAGAGTACACTTGAGTCAGGTTGACACCTACCAAATCTGAGATCCCATTTGCAAAGTATAAGGGTCCCAGCAACCTACCAATGGAGTTAACTTCCAAAACAAAAGCTAAGAGAATTTGAAAAGAATGTCACCTGAATAGATGCAGACACATTCTCAAAACCACTACCATCATAACTCTGCTTGCATTCATGGTGTTCCTTCTACCCAAAATGCTGTTCTATTTCAACTCCTCCTCTAGCTACTGAAGTCTTACTTTTCCTTCAAGGTCAAGTTTTACAGTCACCCAGGCTGTGAAGGATTCCCCCTTCAGTACTCCCATATTCCTTGGTTTATACCAAGATACCAATAATCATTTCCCTTAAAAAACAGTTTCAGGGGAAGCAGAGTTGCCACCCCAAAATATTTGTTTTAGATATTGATTATTTTAGGCTAGTTATTTTCAAGGAATCTTTGACCTTCCCCTAACTGTCTTAAAGAATTTATATAGAGGACCTGCTTCAGAAAAGAAGCTATTGTCACAGATAGTGATTTTAATATGAACTAAGTATAATAGGGAGGAACCAGCAAGTTTTTTTTTTTCATCGAAGTCCTTTCTATGTACCATTTATAGAGATGGACCAATATTGCATTTCCATCTCCACGTAAATTGCCTTCCTAACCTTTGAAGTCTCAAACCACAACCCTCCCCATTCTCCTTAGCTCAAATGGCATATAAGCCTTAACTGCCCATTGGTCCTTGGTCTCATATTCTTATGGAACCCTGTATATACATATATAAGAAATTGGATCATTTTCTCCTGCTAATCTGTCTCATGTTGGTTTGATTATTAGTTCAGCCAGAAGAATTTTAAAAAGTGGAGAAAAAGAATTTTCTACATCACCATGATACACATAATAAGCCCCTTCAAAGGATAGGGCCTTGTCTTCAGTTCTCTTTGTAAATGCCTCATTCTTTGCTAGGACCTTTCAGACAGTAGATACCCAAAGAATAAATAAAATATTAGCCATCTGTGACCTTAGCCACACCCTCAGCTACGGGCCATTGAGTGCCTACTCAGTGATGGGCAATTAAAACATCTTTTTTTTTTTTTTTTTGTCCAGAGCATCTCACAGCACTGGGAAACTGATTTGAACCTGATATTTTTGCAGCTCCTCTACCCCTTTCTCCTCCCCCAAAAAAAGTCTTTATTTGATCTTGCCAACTATGAAAACTTAATGTCAAAATTCAGCATGAAAACCATCAGAAATTAAGTTTACCAGACAAAACTTTGGAATTTAACAGCCCAGTGGACACATTAAAATGGCTCTATAATACACAATGCTCAGTAAAATTACAGTATCTGCAAATATGGCTTCTTACGTTGTTTAAGTTTATGTAGAATAAACGATGTTTCAAACGATTGTGAATAGTGACAAATTGTGAGATAAAAGAAGGATAACGTGAAACCCATTGACTCAGACAATAAGTCTATAGGAAACATTTCCACTCTTACAACTTGTAAGGGCACCTGTATCTATGTGGTTTAACTGCACAGAAATGTAAGAAATGGCATTTCTACACTCTTCTTGAGTACCTGGGTGTGGGGGATTTTGTTTTTGTTTTCAGTAGTGGAAGGCTGCCCTTGTGGAAAACCGGGGTGTCAGGTTCTCTGCTCAGGCAGGAGGCTTGAAATGCTATGTTGTGGTGTGGCTCCCCTGGGCTATTGGCTCTGTGAATTACTAGTATTTTAGGCTAAATTCAACCACTGATGTGGGATGGTTCACTAATAATACAAGCAGCCGGCTGCCAAACGCTCACGGTGGCATCTCACCTCAAAGTGTCATAGCCACGGGAGCAAAATCAAAGGTGTATGCAAGGGTCTGGGCCAGGCTGTTATGAAAATCATGTTTATTTTTTCTTATTTAGAGTTCACCATGTAAATGGCACCCTTGTCTGTAGTACTATTATAAAACCACAATAACTTAATAAACAAAATAGAAACAAACACATAAATACATAGAATGATAGCTGTCATAGGAAAGAATTTTAAAAAAAGGTAAAGGGATTAATATACAGGGTGTCCCCCCAAAATGCATACACATACTTTGAATAATTATAAAGGTAGTGTTTATTAAAATACATTTCATTTTCACAATTGAGCTATCAACTGTTAAAGTATGTGTACATTTTGGGGGACATCCTGTATATAACACATAGACACAGACAATAGCACAATGATAGCCAGAAGGGGAGGAAAGTGGGGGAGGTGGAAGAGGGCAAAGGGGGAATAAATGGGGACAGAAAGAGACTTTACTTCGGCCAAAGGGCGCATGATGTAGTGTGTAGACGATGTTTAGTTGAGTTGTATACTTGAAACCTGTTTGGTTTTGTTAACCAATGTTCCTTCAATAAACTCAGTTTAAAAAAAAATTGCTGTATACTAAGGGCAATCTCCTCTTTTTATTTTACAGGCAATATTATGACTCAAAGCCATAAAAATACAAACAGCAGGACACTGTTATGGAAGATAGGAGGACAAACCCGAAGCTTCTTGACGATTTTAAAAGGTGTACAGATATAAAGAGGGCATTATTCTTTTTTTATTATTCTTTATTGATTAAGGTATTACGTAAGTGTCCTTATCCCCCCAATTGCCCTCCCACCCCACCTCCACCTCCACTCGGGCCCTCACCCTCCTAGTGTCTGTGTCCATTGACTATGCTTATATGCATGCATACAAGTCCTTTGGTTGATCTCTCCTCCTTCCCCTACCTTTCCCTGCCTTCAAGAGAGTATTATTCTTATCACTGCTTTACTGATGTGAAAACAGACTTTGAGACGTTCAAGGTCACACCACTAGTAAATAGTCCTGAATAAAGATCCAAGCCTTGCAGACCACAGCCTGTGCTCTTCAACATCACACTGTACTACCCTCCCTAGGTTCCAAAGTACAGTGAGGGAAGAGGCTGTGAAAAGGAGGAAAAGCTTGGAAAATCTGACCACTGGGGCAGACTCCCAGCATGACTAGCTTACTCCCACGCTGGCCTTCCCATGCATAATTGACTCTCTTCTGGAATCTGTCAGAAATTCCCAGAGATTTATTTTCCAGCAGAATGGCTAGAGTACTCTATCATTTACAGACTTCGGTGAATTAGGTTCCTCTCAGAGTTTCCCATCAAGCTTTGCTCCTGATCCTACATGAGACCAGCTACACTGGGAGTCCAAAATGGGAGATGAACACACTGAAAAAGTGAGTATCTTAGGAGGACAGACACATGTCCTGGGCCCTTGAGAGGAAAAAAGAGAGGGTGAGTCTAAGGAAAGATAAAGAAATGGAGTGAGGTTTGAAACTTAAAATCTACTTGGGGATGGAGAGGGGGACTACTCTTTCTCCCCTAGGGTATTATGGCACCTTGATCTCAGGACTTAACATCCATAAAATAGGATATGCATTAAATAAGATCCAGTGGGCTAGCCTGAGAACAAGGTCAGCATTATAATACATGTCAACCACACAGGGAAATGATTTACCAAAGTCCCCATTTATGTGTCAAGAACTCTCTACATACATAATAGCAAAAACTGACCTTATAATGAACACTATGGACTCCTTAAATTTTATTTGGAAAAAAAAATAGTACATTTCCATGAGAACTTTAAAAAAATTCACAAACAAGAATACTTGAACAATTTTAATAGGAAATTCTTTAAGCAAACATTGGTGTCAGAAAATGTTAGTACTGTAGATCAACAGTACAGTGCCATCAAACTTTTATTTCAGCAGTTTTAGAAGTATGCAACAGTTTTCCCATACTCAACACCTTTAAAGTCATTTCCTTTCTCTTTCCCACAACATAGACATTTCTTCTCTACTGGATTAAGATCAACTGACTCTGTTGCATGGGCAATGGTTTACAAACTACTGGGCAAATCGAACATGACGCAGGGCTACCTGGGACACCGGGGCCACTTTCATTATCCAATTCTCCCCTGCAGGGCAGGGCTCTCTCATCGCTCTCCGATGACTGGCTCCCAAGTCCTTTGCTACTTGCCTGCCTCTGTCATGCCCCTTTGAAAGGAATCTCTGAATCCCCCCTCGGATTTGCAGCACAGTAAACTCTGACTAGGGTCCGGAAACAGTTTTCTATTTGCTTCTATGGGAAGAAATGTTTTAGAAAGTATTTTCAAAGAAACCTGACTGCACCCTCATGATGGGGTTCAGGACACACTAGCCCAGTGGTGGGCAAACTGCGGACAGAGAACCACATGAGGCCCTTGAGTATATTCACAGAATATACTGTTATGAATCATAATGTAAATATTTGTGTTTTCTGATGGTCTTAGGCGACCTTGCTAGGGTTCTCAGCCTGTGGGTTGAAAACCGCTGCTGGAGAGCCTAAGACCATGGAAAACACAGATATATACATTACGATTTATTAACAGTAGCCAAATTATAGTTATGAAGTAGCAATAATTTTATGGTTGGGGATCACCACATGAGGAACTGTATTAAAGGGTTGCGGCATTAGAAAGGTTGAGAACCACTGATTTAGAATGTTAACACCACTGATCAGAGTAATGTTTTTCTTCTTTGAAAATGCCTTAGTCAGTATCTTTCTCCACCTAAAACAATGACCTTCAGAAATGCTGCCTGATTTTTTCAGATACTTTTATCTGTATCTCTAAATTTGTGTAAAGTAAATTGATTAGAAAAGAATGTAAATAAAAATTTATGGCCATATAATGGGTCTGAGCGGAAACAGAAAAGACTTATGTTGAATAAGTCTGAAATAATGCTGAAAGAAATTAGAGCTGAGTAAAGCAACATATTGCTTCCCTGTCCCCTCCCCTCCCCACCCCCCCCACCCCCCCACTTCTCTGTCTTTGTTTCTTTTTGATCATTTCTTAACTGACTTTCTATTGTGGCACGACATGGTGGTGAGACATCGTTTTTCTGTAGAACCAGAAGGGCCAAGAACTAAATCTTAGCCCTGCCACATTTTAGCAACTTCATGCTGGGTTAACTCATTAACTTCAATAAATGGTAGTGATGGTAAAGGCAGCAATCTATAATAATAATCTATAATAATAAAAAGGGGAATATGCTAATTAGACCTAACGTCCTTCCCATGTCATGCCAGACAACCTTCCGGACGAAGCCGGGCTGGCGGGGAAGCAGCCCAGGTCCCAGGTGCCTGCCGGCCGGTGGCCAGAGCAAAGTTATATCACTGTGTTCTCAGCCTGGAGATCTGCATTTCCTTCCAGACACCAAGTCAGAAAAGAAAGAAGAATGTGACTGGTTCAGAGGAGCCATGAAGTCGTTGACTTTTCAATGCAGGCAAAGGATATCTCTGCCATGAGTAAATTAAGCTTTCCAAGGATATGATGGAACAGAAAAAAGTATCTGATAGTCAGTTGGGTGTTTCCCGTGTGGTAACCGGGCAGATTACTAACAAGGAGGGTGTGGTTCAATATTAGAACCCAGGGCCTCTTTCTCTCCAAATGCATTTAGGTATCAATAAAATAAATTTTAAAATTCAGACTAAATATCCTATTACACAATGTTAAGGAATAAATTTACAGCATAGCTAACCAGTGCTGAAGAATACACTTCTATAGATGAAAAGGGGCCACATACTGAGCCTGAGAAGCTCAGGGGAGGCCTTCGTGGCAGTCATACAAACTCCGAGACAAAATAACCACAAAGGGTGGTCTGCAATTTAAAAAATTTAACTAAAATGGTGGGTAGTCGTGTCCTAGGCCAATTTCGTTTCTGAAAAGGGTCAAACTTTACCTAAACTGAGCCAGCCTATCTCTTGTCTTTTTGCATCTAGATAACACACCAGACCTCTCAAAGCACAAGCTCTGCTCTGTGACCACAAATCAACTCATTGTTGTTGAGTAATCCTTGACAGTTAACTATCCCTTACCCACCTGTGTAAAAGAAGCATATGTCTATCATTTTACTATTTATCCAATCCCAGAGGTTTCCCCACTTAGCTTTCTCTCGCCTCCCTAACATGTCATCAGTGGATTTCCTGTAACCACTTAGTCTCCTCCTTTGATTGTAATATATAAAATAAGGTGCAAAATTGCCATTCTCCAGAGCATTATCTTAACCTACTGAGATTTTGCTTTCAGGCAAATTGTTGACAGGTTGGCTCAAATTATCTCAAAAATTCTTTATAGGCTTGAATGTTTCTCACATTGAACTTCCATTATCAATTGCCAGGTAGACAGTCCATATAAGGAAAGGCCATTATATGGATTTCTTCAGATTCTAATCTCCTAAAAATCATTTATCACCTTAAATTATTTCTTTTGAATATAGCCTCTAGGTCATGGCTCAAGTTTTAATACTGGGTCCAAGTAAACAATTAAAAAGGAATCTTCTGATCTTTAAAGTATTTCTAAAAACAAAGGATTTCCTTCTTTTTTTTTTTTTTATGAGAACAACACAAAAGCTAAATCATAGGTATTTAAATTTTAATCTTAGGTGCCATCTCTTACACTGCTGCCTTACAAATTTCTAACGAGATAGAATTGCATGTGACCAGTAATTAAAACTAAATATTAAATAAGACCCTCTAGTTTATAAAGTAGAATGGGTATAAACTAATACTATACATAATAAAATAATGTTATCAATGTTATATTTTAGAACGTTTCTCTGGGTAAAACTTAGCTAACCGGAGTCACGGGTATTTTTAAAATCAACCAGCTTATGTTTCAGTACAACAATTAAAATTATGCTAAAGAGTCATACATAATGTTACTGACACCAATGGTTTACCTAGCAACCATAATTTTCGAGGTAAACAATTGGCCTACTCAGTGTGTGAAGAGACTTGTGTAGGCAGCAGACCTGAATGCATTACTGGGCTTTATTCTTAAAAGGACTCTGCAGAATGATGAATCAAAAGGAGAGCATTCTTGTCAGAACAACCAGTTTAAGGACAGGCTTAGTCATACAACTGAAATATCAGAACACTCAAATGTAAATATCTTTGGAAAAAAGCCAAAGACTTCAGCTCACCAACAATCATAAGTTTTAATTAAGCAATCTGTTCTGTTCAAACGAATGTAATTTTAGCTCTGCTAAATTTAAGAATAAGGCTACATTAATTTTTTCCAGAAAAATCTATATTAAAAAACCCTAACCAATACAGTGTATATTTTAAGGAACAATACAGTGTATATTTTAAGGAACCCATATGGACATAATAGTAACTTAAGCAATCATTTAAAACCCCACAATATTTACTTTTCTCAGTCCTATAATCGTTTAAAATCCACCATGCCAGATTCAGCCCCTAGGCACTGGATGTGTGCTATTTACAGCTGCATAAATCATAATTTCCTAAGTCATTGTGATTAAAAAGCGAACAGTTGAAACTCTGAGGTAGAGAAAAGTCAACACAAGCTCCTAACCAGGGGGAGCCTGCTGGCAGACCTGCAACATCCCACAGTCACAGAGAAATCAAACAGCGCAGTCCCCGCTGCCAACCCATGCTCTCTCTCATGTCCTGACCGCTAGGGCAGCTCTACCAGTGAGCAGCTGTGGGGAGGTTCCCCTGCTATTAAATAGAGGCCTCAAACAGGAGGATTTGGAAGATGCCCTCCAAGTGTGAATCTAAATAAAATGACAACGGAGGACCCAAAGCTGCCAAACGTTCAGAACCTTGCGGCCTGAGTCTGAAGGCTATGTGTTACCACTAAATCAAACACCTTGGAGGATTGTCAGGATGACTAAATGGTTCCAGGTACACACACAATAAGAATATGCTTGCAAGCTCTGTGATAGGCCCTAGGAGTGAGCAGCACAGCTTTTGTGCACAAACAGCTCAACTACTGTTCTGACATTTACAGCAAAGGCCGTCTCCTTATGCTCAATCATCCAATTCATGAAATACCCACAAGACTGTTCTCGTTCCACATGCCTGGCACACAGCAGACCCCTAATAGGTAACTACAGAATGCCTGAGCTGCGGTTCCCGTGGGAGTCATCCTCATTTGTGCTTCTAGTTCTCTCTAGTCCCCACAAATCCACCATACAGTTCAAGTCTCAACCTGGCACCATAACAGTTACGCCCCAGTTGACATGAGCAACCTCTGTGACACCCCCACCCCCGGATACCCAGCCACCACAGGGGCACCTCTTTATCAAACCCTGCTTCCCTTAGGTGCACCTCAGAAATGGGAAAATCCTGCCAGAGCCTTCAGCTCCAAAGATCCCCATCCATCCCCACACTCCCATGGGCCTGTCTCTGCCCTACCCTGTGGAAAAGCCCCACTCACATTAAGTGAATGGTACACATAAGATGAGACAAAGCCTGGGAGAGAGGAGGTCACCGCTGGCATCCTTCATTAGAACTCGCTGAATGAAAGACACTGGGGTGGGGGGAGGGCAGGTGGGGACATCTGCTGGGAGGGTAGGGGAGGCTGTGGGGGAAGGTGATGGGGGGAAAAAAGGAAAACATATGTACTACTATTAAATCTAAGTTATACTGCAAAAATATATATATATATATTAATTTTTAAAAAAATGATTCCAAAGAGTTGGATTCTGAATATGAAAAACATTTTAGAAATGCTTAACCAATTCATTGCAGTCCTTTTTTCCTTTTCATCTTGTACAAAGATGGTATAGAAAATTTATTTAATAAATAAGTTATTAAAAGCTTTTCAATTAGTATAAAATAAAAATTCAAGTAATAAGAAAGCAAAAAATAAATAAATAAAAAATAAAAATGTAAAAAAAAAAAAAAACTCGTGGTATATTTCCTCACAAAAGCTGAGGATCTTCACTTTTTATCTCTTGCCAACATGCCAGAGGATTCAGCGCCCTGCAGTAACAGCCCCTCCCTGCAGAAGTGATTCTTCATGAGGAGGGGGTGACATGGCCTCCAGAAGGACGTATCAAGGATTTCTGTCAATGGGTGAGCAAAGGGGGAGACCTAGAACACCTGCAGGTAATTCTGATCTGCCCCCAAGAATGAGGCCGCTTTTACAGGTCATCAGCTGCTTTTACATTATTGGGACCACTCCTATGCGACATGATGGTTCCAGCAGGACTTGTAGAATCGCTTAAGAATATAAGCACATTTTAAATAATGTTTCTATGTGAGAAAACTCTTTCCAAGTCCCAAACAACAGACATTACCTATTTCCAATTTGCGACTGTCCGTAAAAGGGGGAGAAAGTGACTAATAGCTAACTGTGACTGAAGTGCTGCAGTGGGATTCAATAGCTCCATGAAATTGTATGCAAATTTTGTGAATATCTGTATTTTTCTGGAGAGCTTAGATCATATGAACCATGGCACACAAATAAATATTATTTTAAGAACTGCAATTATTAACTGCTTCACAGAGAAATGTATGTATGCAATTTATGGGTCATCTTAAGTACAAGATGTAAAATGAGTCTGGACTTATGTGTCTACAATACACCTTTATTCTCATCTAACCCTCTGGCATCCACCATAAATCTGATGCCACAACTTGGTGGAGAGGAAAAAAATCTTACTGAGAATTGCAGCTTTTCCATGCCCTAACATATAAATATTGACGTATATCTTAAGCAGCTGAGTTTTTTTAGATAGAGTCCAGTAATAGGTTTTCCTAATGTCACAGAATGTGCTGTAATCACTGCATACACCATCACCCCGCCCCCCCCAGGCCACCCACTGAATAATCACAGATGCCTAAAATGCATGTGACCTGCTCTAGAATTTAAACTGTTAAGCTGTGATTCAGGTTATCCAATCAGTTACTGCAGAGTAAAGCATGCAAAACAATTCCACGATGTGAAAGAAATAGAAACTGACCTTCATGAGATGCTGATTTATCCATTTCGTAAACGTTTTCTTTTGTACTTTGTCCCGTTCATCTGCAAGGGGGGGGAAAAGACATAAAACAAGGTTGGTAAAATCCATGAATAGACTTTAATTGTAATCAAGCATAGAAACAAAAATAAGATATTCAAAAAAGAACTGTTTAGTGCATTTGAATTTTCTTGTTAAATTCTGGCCACTGTGTCTGTAAGAAAGTGTTACAAAGCTATGTTCTACCAGACTGGTCTCTTCCCAGAGCTGTAATTGCCAACATCACTCCTTTAAACAAATGTCCTCTGCATTCTGTAGCATAAGCCCCAGTCACCATCACCACCATCACCAAGACGTCTAATATAAACTTTACACCTTCAGGTAGGTCCTTGCACTGACTTGCCCAAAGTGTTTTACCATGTGTTACATCCCATTGGGTTTTCACATTCATATGAGAGAGGGGTAGGCAGTTTCATTCCCATTTTCAGAATAGGAAACCAAGACTCAGAGAAGTTAAAGGAACTGTCCATTATTCAGCAAACAGTTTAAATTGTAATAAAAGACAGGACTTACATTCTGGTCCTCTGGTTTAATTACTAACCATGCTGCTTCTCTCCTAGACGCCCCATTTTGAATTGTCCGATTAAAAAATATATATACCCCACCTAGATCCTTACTACAGAGAGGGATACTGCACTGTGGCTGCTACAACCAGGATGCACAGATCGTGAGAGACGACTTCTGATGATTGAAGGAGAAAGAGTATTGGAATGTTCCGGTTCATCAAGTTAGTATTTCATGAGAGAATCTTACTCTTCCAACGTCTAGAGTGAACGAACATTCAGCGCTACACTATTTTCTTCCTCCCTGCATCTAAGGGGGCAATCCCCTACTTTCTTGTTTCCTTCCTTCCACCTCACTGTGTCTGGGGACACCTCTCTCTTTCATTGGTGGTCTTTCCTCTCCCACCACAGTCCAGACATTCTCGGTCCTTTCCCCAGGGCTCTCTTCATCTCTTTTCCTTCTCATTCTTTAATATATATTTTTATTGGTTTGTTTGTTTGTTTACAGAGAGGAGGGGAAAAGGATAGAAAGTCAGAAACATCAATGAGAGAGAAACATCGATCAGCTGCCTCCTGCACACAGAAATATCTATTGCACATCACTGTTCTATGAGCAATTTGGCACTAAATATCAAAAGCCTTAAAAATATATACTATTTCCCCATTAAGTCTACTTCTAAAATTTGGTTGTGTGCAAAATGTATCTATAAAAATATAAATCCTGGTGTTTATAATAACAAAAGAAAAGCTCTGCAAAAAAATATGTGTTCAGTGATAAGAAAATGGTTAAATAAATTTTAGTAAAGCAATTCAATGGTTTGTTCAGATTCAATTTTTGCCAAGATCCTTAATGATAGCATATTACTCAGAGTTCTCCTACACTGTAACACCAACATGAAAGGACAGGAAAAGGGATCAAATAACCTAGCTTGTATTTTATAAGCACTTATTCTCTCCAAAGTACCTCCTTCAAACCCTTTCTGTTTCCAAGGAGAAATAACATCAAAGACACATAAACATATCCTATCCTTTGGTCTACCCATAACAAATTCATTCTCAGTGCCCCAAACATCTAGTTCACTTTTTGACTTAATTAACACTGGGCATTAACAAATTGGAGAAGAGTTTGCAGAAAGTAGACCTAGAAGACAGAGGCTTGCTGGATCTGAATATAAATGCCCAGAATGTATACTAAAATTGTTAAATTTGCCTGATTCCCAATGTAAAATCCACAGATACTATGCTTGTAACTACTCTGCCAAGATCAATAATATTAATAATTAATATCCAACATTATCATCCACAAAATATTTATTAATCATTGGTTGGCCCCTTTTGGGGTATCATCTATACCTCATTCATCTTTGTCTACCCCATGGTAGACATTATAATGTTTTTAAGCACTTAACAAATAAATATCACAATGTGAATTATGTTTCAAAAAGGACAATCCAAATCAGAATAACAATGTATAATCATTTATATAACAATACAGTAGATACACCACTGTATCTCTTAAAGCAAAATATGGTGCCTTAAATTTCTTTCAGCCTTGCTATTGCTAATGCATTCAGAATAAAACTAAAGTATTCATTAGTATCTAGGGCAAGAACAAAGGGGAGCAATTCACTAGTCCTCCTTCCTGACAAAATGCAGATTCTATACTTTCCTCATTTACCGAGTCATTCATTCCAGCATCTATCAAGTCCTTCGATGAGCCGAGGGCCACAGAGATACGGAGACCACACGACTAGACAGAAAAAGCACAGACCCTTGCTCTCTGCAGCTCATCACCGAGCGGGCACCTGACAAGAAGGCGGTGTGGTAAGCATGCCGACTGCACAAAGACTGTGGCACTCACCATGCAAGCAAGCACAAATGAAAGACAACCCTGTCCAAGGCAGTCACCCGGGGCTTAAAGAAAAGGAAGCAGAGTAGCAAGACAGAAGGCGATCACGTGCAGTGTTCTCCATCAGAAAGAAACCTTCATTTGCATTGGCCAGTGTGGCTCAGCTGGCTGGAGCGTTGTCCTGTACAAAGGAGGTGGCAGGTTTGAGTCCAGTCAGGGCAAATACCTGGGTTGTGGGTTTGATCCCCAGTCAGGGTACATGTGGGAGGCAACTGATAGATGTTTGTCTTTCTCTCTCTCTCTCTCTCTGTCTCTCTCTCTCTCTCTCTCTCTCTCTCTCTCTCTCTCTCTCTCTCTCCCCTCCCCCCCCGCCTTTCTCTCCCTCTCCAATTAAAAAAAAAAAGAAAAACAAAACCCTGGTTTAATAATGTCAGATTGAAAGAGCCCTAGTTAGAACCTAAGCATTGAGATTCCCTCCAGAGTTGCTTCCATTACCCCAAGATACTGTCATCCTTCGAATGGAAAGTGCTGAACACACCTCAATCTCAATCACAGACTGGGTGCTGAGGAATGTGTCCCTGCTGTGTGATGTGAACTTTGGACAAGTAAATGCAAACAATGGGACTTCTGTGCCAAAGTCTACTACTCATATCACATTTTCAGCATTCCTAAGCCTCCAGCACAAAGAAAATAGAGTGGACAAAATAAAGATTACTTCCTAGACAAAATCCATATTATTCCCACCCAATTATAATCTAGGATCCTAATGTAAAATAATCAAGAAAAAACATTAAAATGTTTAATTTAAAATCCTTATAGTAAAGAATAAAAAGCTTCCACAACAAATTTATTAATTTATTGAATCAAAACATAATAATATGAACTCTAAAAATGTTTTCTTCCCATTAAATTTAATATGTTGTATGTGCATATAAAATACTGTCCTCTTGGTATATAACAGTTAATGAAATCTATTTTTTTCTAAATTAATAAAAACTGGTCCTCATCAAAAAATTTAACAATAATTCTTCATTATTATCAATAACTCAAGCAAGTATTCACATTATTCATTATTTAAATTTTTTTCAACAGTTCATTTATTTAATTAAAATCCAAATAAAGTCCATAAATTGTGATTAGTTAAAAATAAACATAAAGATAAATTTAAATTGGTCCTATATTTTAAGGAACATGAGGAAGAACATATGTTCTAAAGACCAATCACTTATTCATTAATTTCTTACCCATGAGGTACAGCAAGAAAGCTGATTTAATCGAATACTTTACCTCCAAGTACTGGTTGAGACATTCACTTAAATAATTAACTCTAAAGAGGTTACTTTGATCACTGAGGTTTTGCCTGTGCTGGTTACTGAGGGAAGCTCAAAAGCATGCTTAAAATGTTAGATGGGTGCTAACTATTTGACAGGTTGATACTAATATAATATTTTAGGATTATGATCTACAACTAAAGTTCAGGAGTGAGGTACCAAAGCTAACTAGATAACACACATAATTCATAAATTCTGATACTGTTTTCTAACAGTGACAATCCAAATCTTCTCTTTTTAACCAGGGCAAACCTTGACCAGTCCCATTCAAGTATACCAAGGGAAGCTCTTTAACACTAGGCTCCCAAAATGCTACCACAATGAGGAAAGAGTTAATGTGGACTTTGAAGGCCTCAACTTTCTTCAGGAAAACAACTCATAACCAGAAAATAATTTCTAGTCTGGGGAGACTGTGATTTACCACTTTCCATATGCATTATTCCAAAAGGGAGTATTCCAGATTGCACCATCTAATTTCCCAATTACCAGCCTCATAAATGGTTCTTTATTTCATTTCAGTGAGGGTTGTCTAACACTGAGATTTATATTTATGGCAATGTTGCTATGACAACAAAAGGGGGAAATTATTTCTGAGATTTAAACCAATTCAACTGGTTTTATAGACTACCCAGTTATTTTTCTGAATAAAGTTTTAAAACATTCCTCTATTGAAAAATTATTTCATTTACAGACTACGTTTTAAATGAAAATATAGTATAATGTGGCTGAAAATATATAACAACACAGAATGCAATAAATAACAGAATTTGAGGAAAACAGATGCACAAAAAGAGCATTAATTATTTTACAACTTACACCTACTGGTTTTTAGTAAAATCCAATCCCTTAGTATCACATCACATACATAACATTGAGATTATTTAAAGGCATAGCATTGAGATTATTTAAAGGCATATGCTATGCACAACAAGAGGGAGGGAAATTCCCTCTTGGGAGCCTGTTCAGGTTTCTGAAAGGTGCCCCACAGCCTGCTGATGTCGCACCGTGTAAACTAACACTGACAGCGCAGCTGGCTGTCCTTCCTGGGAGCTGAAAACATGCAAGTGACATTGCAGGGAGACTACTGACCCATACAGCACAGCAGCCCCACCAGCTTTGCGTTCCAGTCTTGGTCATGTCTCATGAGCTGCCCCATCATTCTGCAAGGAATTGGTCCAACAGGTCCCCAGACTCTCTCCGTACAAACTCCACTCTACGTGCCCGAGTCCTGTTAACTATCTATGCAGAAACGAAAACTCGAACTAGACACTCCCACTTGCCAGCTGAAAACTTGTCGACTCCCCCTTTTAAACAAACATCAGCAAAGCCAGCCTTCTTCATTTTTGGGTAGGGGACACATGCAGGATTACTAAAAAGAAACTAAATTAGCTAGTCCTCTTTTTAATCTTAAAGACATTCATACCAAGTTCCTTAAGAAGAGAGTTCTGATTCTCTAACTTTCTCGGCAACAAGGCAAAACAATAGGTTGTTAGATTTTTCTGCTGAACCAGCTAATTACATTCTCTTCTAACACCCCAGGCGGAATTCCCCTTGAACAAAAACAGCCTAACTTGTTTAGCAATTCCTCATATGCCTGCTAGGAGGTGATTTGGAAAGCTCCATTTATAATCCAAACACATATCCTTCAGGGGAACACCACTAACAAGTATTCCTTTACGTATATTTCACATACACAGGTGTCCCCCCGCAAAAAAAAAAAAAAGTATACATACTTTAACAGCTAACTCAATTGATGTTTCTTTAATCATGTAAAATAAGTGTGTATACATTTTGGGGGGACTTCCTGCAGTTTCACTTGAATCTCAATACTTCTTTGAGTTGGATGGTACACCTTCATCTTAAAGATGTAAAAACTAAGGTTTCAAGAGATTAATAATCTAGCCTAAGATTCCACCGCCTGAGTGGGAGCTTAAAACTGATTTCCAAAACCCACTTCTGTTCTCTGTCATCAAACATTAGAACCCCTAATCCAATAATGTAGGGTAAACAAGGAGTCTCTTAGCTTGTAAGGACTTCACTTTTGAAGAAATGAAAAAATGTTTAAAATGAGAAGCCCTATTCCAAAGAAGCAACATACCAAGAATCTTCAACACTTATGTTTGTCTGAAACATCAGACAAATAGACCTGCATAAATAGAAACTGTACAAACAGTAATTCCAAAATAACAAACATCACACAAAAAAGCATCACTATTTATTTTCAGCAATAGAAAACCAGCAAATTCCATTACGCCAAGTGAAAAGACACTGTTAGATTAATCACTGCAAATACGTTCTGAAGCATCCATATATGACTTCTAACTTGATTGTAAATCTATAATAATAAAAGCATAATATGCTAATTAGACAGGACAGCAAACAACCTTCCAGACAAAGCCATGGCAGTGGGGACCAAGGCAGAGGCAGTTAGGGGTGATCAGGCAGGCAGAGAAGCAGTTAGGAGTGATCAGGCAGGCAGGCAGGCATTGTGGTTAGGGGTGATTAGACAGGCAAGCAGTTAGAGGCCATCAGGCAGGCGGGCGAGTGGTAAGGGGCAATTGGGCAGGCAGACGAGTGGTTATGGGTGATGAGGCAGGGAGGTGAGTGTTTAGGAGCGATCAGACAGGCAGGTGAGTGATTAGGGGCGATCAGGCAGGCAGGTGAGCCTGATTGCCCTGAAGGGTCCTGGATTGTGAGAGAGTGCAGGCTGGGCTGAGGGACCCCTGTCCCATGCACAAATGTTGTGCACTGGGCCAACTTCTCCTGAGAAGTTGAAAGTATTTATCTGCTTAGTCAGTACCCCTTCACTTCTTTTCTCTTTCTTTCTAATGGTTTTTGTTTTAGAGCCCTTGCCTCCACTACAGAAAAGCTTGAACCCACCTATTTCAATGGAAGAAGATTATAATATTAACTAAAGGCCCAGTGCACACAAAACTGTGTATGGTTTGGCTCCGTAGGCCTAGCCTGGCCTCTTTCGCTGGCCTCTGCCACCCTGTGATGCCAGGTGAAGCTCCCCACCCAGGGACGCTCCATGATGCTTGCAGCCCCTTGACTGCTCCGTGAAGCTCCTCACTCCCCACCATGGTCCACAAAACTCCTCCCCACCCCACGACTGCTCTGCAAAACTCCCCCTGCCCCACAACTGCTCCTTGAGGCTCCCCCTGCCCTGCCACTACTCCATGAAGCTTCCTACTGGACACTTCGCAAAACTCCCTGCAACCCTCCACTATTCAACAAGGCTCTAGCCCCCGCCCTTTTCAACTGTTCTACGAAACTCGCTGCTGCCAGGTGACTACTCCACGAAGCTCCCCCTCCCCTGCAACTGCTCCATGAAACTCGCTACCACCTGGTGGCCGCTCCACTAAGCTTGCTGCCGCCCCACGAAGCAACCCCCTACCACTGCCGCTGCTCAAGAGTCCCCAGTCCTGCCTGCCTCCAATCCCCCCAACACACACACACACACACACACACACACACACACACACACACACACTCACACACACAGTGAGCGGCTCGGGGTCTTACAGAGGGGAGGACCAAGAGGTGCTCCATGCACTTCATGGTGACCAGTCATCCATTCGGTCATGACGGCACCTGGCTCTTTATATATTAGGATAGCGAATATTTAGGGAGCATTTACTATGTGCCAGGTATTATTCAGCATTATCCTCACAACAATACTGGGAGATTATGCCCATTTACAGAAAAAGAAACTGAGGCAGTTTAGAGGTTAAAAACTTACCCAGACTGCTAATCAAGGCAAGAGGTGGAAAGAGAATGTACATAGTTTGCGAAAGCATGTTCAATATCATTTCATACTTGGAAAACAAAATGCTAACTTTTTAAAAACAAGCTCTGAGAGAAAGTAAAGAAGTTTGGCAGCATCTTCAAAGATGAGGATACACAAAAGGTGGAATTTCAATTTTGCAGATCAGCGATTCTAAAGAGCGAAAGAAGGAGAACCACGATGCTCTACTAACAGTAGGCCAAGCATGAGATTTCTATGTTGTTATTAATAAGCATCAGATGTGAATTTTAAACGACTAAAAAATATACATTGCAAAAGGCTCTATTGGAAGGGAGGGAGGAAGGAAGGGAGGGAGGAAGGGAAAGAAAGAAATTATGCGGTATTGGGTGTTGGAGTTGTGTGGAAAAAAACAATGTGGGGAAAGTGAAGAAGGAAATCCAGTCAACTCCCCATCATTGCCCAGAAATAGCATTGTAGTACAATGCAGGAAAAGCAACAAAGGTTTGAAAAGCTACAAGATTTCCGATGTTACAGAATAAAGAAAACTGGCTGGGTGAAATAGTTGGGATTGATGAAAAAAACACTCCTGAAAGTGATAGGCAATGTGTAGTCGGTTACCAGGGAGTAGGACAAGAACCGATGCTTTCTGTGGACCTCACCACTCCCTGCCCATGCCCACTCCCAAGTCAGCTCACTCCTCACCTAGGGGCTCTGCCCCTTATCCTATATTAACAGCTCCCTTGCCTGTCTGACATGACCCTCACCCACAGCAGCCTCAGCAAATATCACTGGGGAGTGGCGATTGTAGATGAAATGGGAGGTAAAAAAAAAATCTAGTTGAAAAATCTTACCAATATTCCCATACAAACATCATTACGGTTTATTTCTATGAGTAGAGAGCTACAATCGATGCTCATTTTCCAGTTAATTCAACTTTGGTCTGAATGACCCATCTCTGTGGAACTACAGATCATTTCTCTACAGGAACACAGTTCATTTCTCTGAGCCTTCGCTATGACCTCCTCCTCCTCCTCCATTTCTGTTTTGTTAAAATATACATATATTAACAAAATTCCATTATGGTCATGCCATTAAATATTTGCAGGAAATATTTGCATATATTTGCTTAGCTTACAAGGATGTTTATTGTAAAAAAAAAAAAAAAGTTTGCAAACCATTTTCAGACTCCATAGGTCAAAGTATATCAACGTGACTTCCCAGTAATTTCTTTCTCATCATTACTGCAAAGCCTTCAGCCGATCTCCTGGTAATGAGTATTGCTCTGCCTACGCTGTCATTGCTTTCGGCAATAGCAGATTCTTATGCTATGGCACGATACAAAGCTGTGGTTGAAAGAGGCTTTCCTCTTTCATTTTCAAGGTGCAATTCTTCCTGAGAGGAGGTTCAGTTCTTAAACTGAACCCTTCCTCTTCTACAAGAACTGAGAGCATAAAAAGGTTTTAATAAGAAAAGACTGTCCCTTTCTTAATACTGGCTTTATCACTTTAAATTCCCAATCTCAATTTTCTTTTTAGCTTCTGCTTTTGTGTAACTATTATTTGTTAGGATTTGAATCTAAATAAAATTGTCATTGATTTCTGCTACAGTCCTTCCTTGATCAGAGTGTAATCAATCTGCAGCTTTTATGCTGAATAATAAGTATGGTTAAAATGCACATTTAAAAAGGAGACACTGACAAATGTAAATTATAATCTTCATAAAGATGCTCTTTACGATTTCAGAAACCCTTAGTCCTTCTGCCAAGAAAAGGACGACATTTCCAGATGGCCATGGAACACACAATGCATCTCAGACATAAAGTTACAGTAAAACCTTCAGATTTATACTACCTGGCAGTAACATGAGAAAGTTATACAATATTAGAAATGAGACACTTTTTGAAACAAATAAAACCATTAGAAAAAATATATAGGAAACTATGTTTTTAAAGGGGTTGGATAGAGAGATTATTTCAAAATATGTTATAAAACCCAAAAGAAACTGAAAATATAAAGGGCGACATATTTGATAAGGCACTGATATAATAGCAAATACTATAAATGAAGTTTAAGAAAACAACTGTCTGAAAGAAAATGCCTGATATATATATAGAGGATATTTATATTTATATTTATATATAAAATCCAAAATAGATTAATAATTCCAATTAATCCGTAAGAAAAAAAGACAGTTCCTCCTCAGTTACAAATGATGTAAGCATACAATACTGGTGTGTGTGTTCAATGTCAAAAGCTTTTCTGAGGGCAACTTAGCAGATTCATTACAAATTAAAATGCATATATTTTCTGAATCAACAATTCTGCTTGCAGACAATATCTGCATGCATTTGATTAGCAGACAAGGATGTTTACTGTAGCAAAATATTTGAAATGATTGAAATGTCAGTCAATAGGATGCTAGATGAATAAATTACAGTTCACCCATCCTCCATGAAAAAGATTTTAAGATATATAGTTAAGTGAAAAACTGCAAAATAATAAACATACATAAACGATGCACAACAAATTGAGAAAGAACAGCTTCATCAGAAGAGAGTGGAAGCTATAAGGAGAGGAGATCGGTATGATATATCTCATATTTCATTCTGCATCTTTCCAGACTGTTTGAATCTTTTACATAGAGGATGTATTGGTGTTGAAGGGCTTCAAGAAAAAGCCTCCCGGAGATGTGTCCCTTTGGCATGTGAATTATCTTAAGCTGAAGGCAACTGAGATCCTTCGGGCTCCTAAGGAACTCTTACCTCTCCCTTAAAGAATCTAAATCAGGAGCTCCTGCCCATAAAAAGTTATTCCCAGAAATAACTTTTTATGTCCTATCCACAGGACAGAGAAAACTCCTAACTACTGAACATCTGCTCTTCTCATCATCCTGAGAATAGCCTTCCTCCCCTCTGAAGCCCCAGTGCCTCACCCTCATCATGAACCCAGAGTCCTCTCTACCTCACTTTACCTTTATGTCTCTGAACCTCTCATGTATGTGGGTCTCTGACTCTCTGTATGTCAGGTTCCTATATGTACATTATGTAATTAGTTTGGCCATTTTCTCCTGGAAGAGCCTAGGAGAGTGGAAGAAAGTACCCCCCGCCCACCTCACCCCACCCCCACACACAGTGGATCACTATTACTAATAACTGTAAAAGTAAGTGTTGCAAATCCTTTTATGTATTCAAAACTCGGGTACTCTATTAGAAGATAAGGGGCAAAAATAAGACATAGGACCGAATATCCCCACTCTTAGGCTGCTGGCTGCAGAAGGGAAGGCAGAGGGTAGAGGAGAACGAGAGAGGAGGGGGAAGAGAGAGATAGGAGGAGCTAAAGGTTGGGAGAAGAGGTGGAGGCACAGATGGTTGCCCACACTGGGATACAAAAGGTCGAGGCTGTGGAGTATAGAAAGTCTCTGAAAGGAGAATCAGTAACAGAATATGTTCTGAAATATTCTGCTTGTAGGGTATCTTTGTTTGAAGTTTAATTGCCACCGAACAACCTGGTTTGGCCCTTGATCATCTGGAATCCAGAAACAGCACAAGGATAGAATGTGCTCAGTAAGCTGAGGCATAGATGGCGTAAGTATGTCAAAGTCAAAGGCTAACACGGGCCAAATAAACAAGGCATGCAGCCCTCGGATATAGAACAATAGATGCCATAAATCTCTCCCCACAGATGCTTTTTTGTCTCCCTGCTCCCCATGGCCACCCGTCCTCCCTCAGTGAAGGACAAGATCCGTGCTTTACTATCAGCGCAGGGGCTGTGTGGCTGCCCATCAACAGCACTGGTGACGGGGAACAAAGAGGCACTGGGTTCTGCTCAGAAGAGGAATATACTGGTATCTGCTTCTCACAACTGGCCAAGAATCGAATAAAAAAAATCCTAAAATCTGCTTTTAAAAACCTACTTTCTCTACCGAAGCATCCTCAAAACACGTGAACATAAAGAACCTTCCGATTACAGGTGCGCCGCCAGAACATTTAAGTACTGCACCTGCTCTAACTGCTGCTGTGCTGAGTCACTGCTACCGACCATTTCTGCAATTCCTTTATCTGTGTTGCACTAACTTAAAGAGTTTGTTTTTAAGTTTTCAATCTTATGATTTTTCTTATATGTGAAATCTAAAAGAACAAAATAAGCAACCAGGACAAAAATAAACTCATTGATACAGAGAACATTACAGCTCCCAGATGGAGGGAGGTGGCGGGGTGGGTGAAAAATGTGAGGGGATAAGAAGTACAAATTGGTAGTTAGAGGACAGTCGGGGAAATGTAAGCATAGGAAATATAGTAAATAATTATAATAATTGTAATGACTATACATGTCAGATCGGTACCAGATTTGTCAGGATGATCACTTTGTAAGTTATACAAATGTCTAATCATTGGATTGTACACCTGAAATTAATGTTATCTTTTACAACTGTAACCTAAAAATAAACATTATTTTTAAAACAAAGTTTTCGATCTTAATCTTTCTTTCCAGAATCAGAGGTCTGTTTAAGAATATATCCCAATGTTGCCCGGCCAACATGGCTCAGTGGGTGAGCATGGACCTATAACCAGGAGATCACAGTTTCATTCCTGGTCAGGGCAACATGCCCAGGTTGCAGCCTGGGTCCCCAGTATGGGGCGTGCAGGAGGAAGCCAATCAATGATTCGCTCTCATCACGGATGTTTCTATCTCTCTCTCCCTCTCCCTTCCTCTCTGAAATCAATAAAAATATGTAATTTTTAAAATAATATATCCCAATGTGTTCAGATACTACATAAATGGATGAAAACAAATAAACATATATTCCACATTGTTTCTATACGAGATCATTTTGTTATGAATACCTTCAATAATGTGAGGTTTAAAGTATAAACCATTCACTTTAAAATTCAAATTAATCCAAGATACTCTCAAAAACCTCCAGTAACTCAGATAAAAATAGAAACAAATTCTAGTGAATGTATATAATTCCTCAGGTTTCTTTGAAATTTTAGAGCTTACTGGTTTCTGAAAGAATCAGATTTCCTCTTACCTTTATGTTATTTCCTTTCCCTAACCAACATCGTTTTTAAATAATACATGCCCACTTATGTTCATCAAGTAATTAGGTACCATCACACTTTAAATAGCTGACATAGTTCATGATCTGACTGATTTGGCAGGTTAAGGGAGGCAGCCTATGACAGGGATAGAGAATAGACAGAAGAGTCAGCAGGACAAGTAATCTATACAAACACAGGTCCAAATCCTGGCAACAACACTAGCCAGCAAATTTCAGCTTGGAAAAATGATTGCTCCCATGAAACTCAAGTTTCCCCATCTGTAAAATAGAGTCCCCATCTTCAGATACCTTAGCAGGTACCTACAACCTGTAATTATTATAAGCATTAAATGATATAGTATAAATATACTACAGCAGGCCCTCAACAAATACTCTTGGCTTCCTACTCACTTTACTTCAATTAGCAAATATGCACTGAGCACCTACAATGAATGTCAAAGTCATATCAAAGGTACCGTGGTATGCGCTATAGAATTTTGCGTGATCTCCCAGCAATTCTACCACTATATTTACATATCAGCATCCTCATTTTACTGATTAAAAATAAATAAATACATTTAAAAGAACTTAATCTGGGTCAAGGTTTCTCTACGCAAGGGAGGCACAGAGCTAGTATTTGACCGAGGTTTCTGATACCCTTTTCATTGTACTCACATATTCACAATATCAAGGAACTTGGGAAGGAACATAGAAAAAGAGGTGCTTTCATTTCTTGCCCTATCAATTCCAGAAAAAGAAAAATCCTTATCTATTGAGGAAACAATCACTTTACTAAATAAATGTTCTCCATATTGTAGATTAGAAGAAGGTACAGAAAAATTCTTCATTCTGCCCAAGGTGACAATACAATGACGAAAACAAGAACTTGGGAGTTCTCTCCTCTCTCTGGAACTAGACTCTATGTTACTGTACAATGGAATGTTCTAATACCTTTTACCTGGAATATAATCAGAGACTCTATTGATAAGTACTGACTGGTACTATGAATTTGTCATTGTGGTCCAAGGAGCAAAGCCAAATATGCCTTTATACCTGGTCCAAAATTCACCAAACAAATTTTTTCATGAAGAAAAGTGACCTAGAATTCTCTTTATTTTAATTGAGGTAGGACAGAATTCTTAGTAACTCCTTTCATACAGTTGTGGTCTCTTTTATCTTGACGAAGAGTTTGAGAGTGTTTTTTCAGGTTGTTCGGCTGCACTTTCCTAGTTGATGGAAATTACAAGGTGATTCGATTCACAAGCACAACACTTTCCACTCCTGTGGCACAGCAGGTCAGTCACAGAGTGAGTCAGCAGCAGCGAGAAAAGGGTGGGGAACACCCAAGGCAGCTCCTCTGAACCACTGGAAAAAATTCAACCTGGGCTCATTTCATAATAAGACTACCTCCCACCTAAACTTTTAAAATTTAAATTAGTTTATAACTTGTAGGGAAACTGCTAGTTACCAGGTTATCCTGCATGCCCTAGTGGGCTTCAGAAGTCACACACCAGGTGACCCAAATCCACTACCAGAAAGGCTCTGCCACCACCATCACCACCACCACCACCACATCACCATCACCAAAACCACCATCACTACCACCACCACTGCACCCACTCCCTGCAGCCGCCACACCCAGGAGCACTGATGAGCAAACGGAAAGGCACACATCCTAGTGTCTGGGTGCCAGGAGACTTCTCCCGGAGGCTTAATTCCTCTGGCAGGGAAAAGATCTTCAAACTTGTTTTAACCAAAACTTGCCCACAACATAAAAACAGGAGAAAAAATAGCTCTGACAGAAGTCAGAGGAGAAAAGCTTTCCCCTAAGTTACCCACTAGAGTAACATAGTGGCCTGGTCATTTCCTCACCTTGACTTTCTATAGGACTCTTGCTTTGCCCACTTTTTTATTTTATTTTACTGTTTAAAGTATTACAAATAGTAGTACATATGCCTCCTTTTTTTCCCCCCATTGCCCACTTTTTTTCTTTTCCTTGAAAACCAAAGGCAAATTTGGAGTAAATGGATACTCTCCTCAGATACCCTTTCAGGCATTTTTTAAATATTCTATGCACTTTTATTGTCTACTATTAGAAGAGTAGTCTCAAACTTTCAAATTCCTGCCTCCTCCTATTATCTCTATTTATAAGTAGCATGTTATATTCTAGACCCTAAAAAGACAAAAAGCATATTAAAAAAGCAGAGTTAATGCATTTTGTAGTTGTTTCCACACTTTTATTAAGGAGTAAATTATATAGTAAAAATCAGGACTAATACAGCAAAGAAAAAAATCAGGATTAATAGAGCAAAGAAGAAGAAAATAAATGATGTGCCAGTAACAACAGAAGCATATGAGGAAGTTTTGCTAATAGCTAATTCTGTGTGGTAAAAACAGGCACCCTAGGAGTGCTGAGGGGAGACTTCACTGGTATAATCTTATGGAAATTTGTCAATACCGATAAGAAGCTTTTAAAATGCTTAAAATATCATGTGTTCTGACATAGTAAGTACAATGCTTGACATGCAGGTAGATAGCATTTACTGCATGCCAGGCCCTGACCTAGCATTTCATATCTTCACAGGGGAGGCCTGTCATTATTCTTAATTTACAGGTGAGGAACCTGAGGCCTGGAGAATAAATATTAACTGCATAAATGCGAAATATGAGATGGCTTAATTAAAGTAACTGAAGAAATAGGAGAGGCACCAAGATGGCGGCATAGGTAAACACCTATCTTGCTGCCCCACACAACAATTCCAAAATTACAACTTAACGACAGAACAAACATCATCCAGAATCACTGGAAGGCTGGCTGAGTGAAAATTCCACAAATAAAAGTAAAGATAGGACACTGTGACTCAGAGGAGCGATGGAGGACAGTGTTGAAGATACATGCGGAGAGAGGTTGGGAGCCCTGCGTGCACCAGTGGAGAAGGCGGGTGGCTGAAAACCCGGCTGGTTTTCTCGAACGGGGGAGACAAAGACGTCCCACTGCACTGATTCCCCAGTTCCAGGCGAGGTCCGAGGAACCCACACTCATACGGGATGAAACTAGGCAGTGGAAAAGCACGCCGAAGCCTGGGCGCGGCAGAGGTCTGCGAGCCTGTGGAGAGCGTGAGCTTGAGGAGAGTGCGCATGAACTTGGAAACAGCAGTTTGCGCATAAACTTGGGAACAGAAGTGCGAGACGACACAGAGAGGACTCGTGACTTGCTCCCTCATTCAGGAGACCACCAGACTACATTGTGTTACAACCCTGGGTGAGACCTTGGGGGTGCAGACTCATTTGGGGAGAGGCTAAGTTGTATGGCAGAAGGTGGAGATCAGTGGCAGCTTTCTCTTGCAGGTGCTTGCAACCATTACCACCTGACACAGAGACCCAAGTGCTGCATAGGGCAGAGCTGACGCTGCCTGCTCAGCCCAGAGACTCTACCTATCCAACCTGAACACAGCTTATCCTCACAGCCAATTGGCCTGGAGGTCAAACCCTCCTAGTGCTAACAACAATAATCTGGGCTTAACTTCAACAATACTGTACAACCCATAAAGGGCTGCAGTAAGAGTATCCACCTCAGGTAACTGAGGAGGCTGAGTCACTCTCTCTTAGAGGACATCTACCACACAAAGCTAATCAACCAACTCAGGAAAGCAGCCACAATGCAGAGACAAGGAAAGAAATCACATGTGAAAGAAATGAAGGAAAAAAGACGACTAGACATAGAGTTCAAAACCACAGTAGTAAGGATTTTCAAGAGGCTCCTAGAAAAGGCTGATGAACTTAATGAGACCTACAAGGAAATGAACAAGACCTACGAGGATATGAAAAAGGACAAGCTATAAATTAAGTATACACTGACGAAAATAAAAAAATATTATACAAAGACCTAAAAGCAGTCCAGAGGACTGCAAGAACCAAGTTAAAGATTTGAAATACAAAGAAGCAAAATCCACTCAGCTGGAAAAGCAAGAAGTCAAAAGAATCCAAAAAATTGAAGATAGTGTAAGGGGCCTCCGGGACAACCTTAAGCATACCAACATCCGAATTATAGGGGTGCCAGAAAAAGAGAGAGAGCAAGATAATGAAAATCTACTTGAAGAAATAGTGACTAAAAACTTCCCCCACCTGGTGAAAGAAATTGACTTAAAAGCCCAAGAAATGCACAGAACTCCAAAATACAGGAATCTAAAGAGGACCACACTAAGACACATCATAATTAAAATGCCAAGGGCAAAAGATAAAGAGAGAATATTAAAAGCAGCAAGAGAAAAACAGTTAGTTACCTATAAGGGAGCACCCATATGATTGTCAGCGGATTTCTCAACAGAAACGATGCAGGCCAGACAGGAGTGGCAAGAAATATTCAAAGTGATGAATAGCAAGAATCTACAACCAAGATTACTCTATCCAGCAAAGCTATCATTCAGAATTGAAGATCAGATAAAGTGCTTCGCAGATAAGAAAAAGCTAAAGGAGTTCATCACTGCAAAACCAATATTATATGAATTGCTGAAAGATATTCTATAAGAAGAGGAAGAAGACGAAGGTAAAAATATAAATTATGAAAAACAAATACACATCTATCAACAAATGAATCTAAAAATCAAGTGAATTAATAATCTGATGAACAGGATAAACTGGTGAATATAACAGAATCATGGACATAGAGAGGGAATGGACTGACAATTCTTGGGGAGAAAAGGGGTGTGGGAGGTGCAGCAAGAGACTGGACAAAAATCATGCACCTATGGGAGAGGACAGTGTGGGGGAGGTGAGGGCGGAGGGTGGGATGGGTACAGGATGAAGGGGAGCTATAGGGGGGGAAAAGGTGGAACAATGTAATTAATAAACTGAACAATAAAGCTTAAAAAATAATAAAAAAAATTTAAAAAGAAATAACTATACATGTAAACATGGCCACCAAATCTCACATATATTAGATCTGGATTCAAACAAACCAACTGTAAAAAATACCTTTGAGCCAGGTCTATGTTAGTGTGATGAAAAAGATGACTTCATAGCTCGAAGACAAATTTCTAAAACCTAAAAATACTTTCAACAGTCAAAACTACCTATGAATAAAGTATTTAAATTAAAACATATGCTTTTTATCTCATGAGTTCTGAATAACTTCAGTTAGTTAGAAGTTATACCGAGGTACTTTTCCAAATCAGAAAGGGATAAGACAGAAGGATTATGAAGTAACTGTAACTGGATTATTTTTCTACTTCACTGCCTTATAGTAATATTAACCAATGGCAACTCTTTTCAGCTCCAAAATGTGCCTGAAAATTATAGAAAATACCCCCAAAAAATATGAAATATAAAATAAGTGAAGAAGACTAGTTAAAAGAAGCATATGATACAGGGATATTATGGGATATTATATAGGTATATAAAATATAGCTTCTTTTTTATTTTATTTTATTTATTAATTCAGGTATTACATATGTGTCTTTATCCTCCAATTGCCCCACCTCTCCCCAAACTCATGCCCTCACCCCACCCTGGTGTCTGTATCCATTGGTTAGGCTTTATGCATGTGTACAAGTCCTCTGTTTGATCTCTCCCCCTCACCCTCACCCTTCCCTACCTTCCCTCTGAGATTTGACAGTCTGATCGAAGCTTCTCTGTCTCTGGATCTGTTTTTGTTCATCAGTTTATGTTGTTTATTATATTCAACAAGTGAGTGAGATCATGTGATATTTATCTTTCTCTGACTGGCTTATTTCGCTTAGCACAATGCTCTCCAGTTCCATCCATGCTGTTGCAAATGGTAAGAATTCCTTCTTTTTTACTGCAGCATACTATTCCATTGTGTAGATGTACCACAGTTTTTTAATCCACTCATCTGCTGATTGGTACTTAGGCTGTTTCGAAACCTTAGTTATGGTAAATTGTGCTGCTATGAACATAGGGGTGTATATATCCTTTCTGATTGGTGTTTCTAGTTTCTTGGGATATATTCCTAGAAGTGGGATCAGTGGGTCAAATGGGAGTTCCATTTTTAGTTCATTGAGGAAACTACATACTGTTCTCCACAGTGGCTGTACCAGGCTGCATTCTCACCAGCAGTGCATGAGGGTTCCTTTTTCTCACATCCTCTCCAGCACTTGTCATTTGCTGATTTGTTGATGATAGCCATTCTGACAGGTGTGAGATGCTACCACATTGTCATTTTGATTTGCATCTCTCAGATGATTAGTGACTTTGAGCATGTTTTCATATGTCTCTTGGTCTTCCTTATGTCTTCTTTCAAAAAATACCTACTTAGGTCCTTTGCCCATTTTTTGATTGCATTATCTTCCTTTTGTTAAGTTGTATGAGTTCCCTGTAATGTTGGGAGATTAAACCCTTACTGGAGATAACATTAGCAAATATGTTCTCCCATGCAGTGGGCTTTCTTGTTGTTTTGTTGATGTTTCTTTTGCTGTACAGAAGCTTTTTATTTTGATATAGTCCCATTTGCTTATTTTCTCTTTAGTTTCCATTGCCCTAGGAACCATATTAGTGAAGATATTGCTTTAGCATATGTCTAAGATTTTGCTGCCTGTGGATTTCTCTAATATTTTTATGGTTTCCTGTCTAATGTTTAAGTCCTTTATCCATTTTCAGTTTATTCTGTATATGGTGTAAGTTGGTGGTCTAGTTTCATTTTTTGCATGTATCTGTCCAATTTTCCCAACACCATTTATTGAAGAGACAGACTTGACTCCATTGTATGTTCTTGACTCTTCTGTCAAATATTAATTGGGCATAGCGGTTTGTGTCTATTTCTCAGTTCTCCATTCTATTTCATTGATCCATATGTCTGTTCTTGTGCCAGTACCAGACAGTTTTGAGAAAAGTGCCTTTGTAATACAGCTTGATATCTTGTATTGAGATCCTTTCTATTATAAAATATAGCTTCTGGGAGAACTTAAGATGGCGGCATAGGTGAGCACCTATCTAGCTGTCCACGCAACAATTCTGAAACTACAACTTAGCAACTACAACATCCAGAAATCGCCGGAGAGCTGGCTGAGGGGAAATTCCGCACATGAGAGTAAAGGCAGTGACTCGGGAGCAGCGGTGTGCAGCTTTGAGGTTCGGAGCGCGAGAGAGCGGTGAGGGACGGGCGGCAGACAGCCGGCCCGGCTGGTTTTCTCCTGCAAGGAGGGCGGAGGTCTCCCACAGCACCGACCCCCCAGTTCCAGGCGAGCTCCCAGGTCGGGGAAAGGAGGATCCCCGGAGCGGCTGAGGTCTGTGTGTTTGGGGAGAGTGCACGAGTAAATTGGAGTGCGCAACCGGGCAGAGAACGCGGGCAGAGAACGCGCAACTACTTGCTTGGAGACCACCATACTGCTTTGTTTTACACTCCTGAGTGAGTCTTTGACTGTGCAGACTCAGTTAGGGAGAGGCAGAGTTGCCTGGCAACGGGGAGACTAGCGGTGGATTTACATAGCCACCCAACACCGAGACCCGTGAGCCGCACAGATAAGCTGATGCCGAGAGCCCCATAGACCTGAAATGGGGAGGGAGCCAGGAGGGGCGGACCTAAGCCCGATGGAACGCGCCCTTTAGATGCAAACTGTGCGCCAAGCAGGGCGGACCTAGGGCTGACGCTGCGCGCTGCAAAGGAAGCTGAGCCACTGGTTCCTTAGAGGATACAGGATACCTATCATACACCGCTAAGGAACCGACTCAGGAAAGGAACAACAATGCAGAGAAAAGGAAAGAACTCAGCTGTGAAAGAAATGGAGGAAAAAAGACGATTAGACATAGAGTTTAAAACCACAGTAATTAGGTTTATGAAGAGACTACTAGATAAGGCGGATAAAATTAATGAGAACTATGCCAAAATAAATAACACTTACAAAGAAATGAACAACGCTTACAAGGATATGATAAAAGACCAACTAGAAATTAAGCATATACTGACTGAAACAAAAAATATTATACAAAGACCTAAAAGCAGTCCAGATGACCGCAAAAACCAAGTCAAAGATTTGAAATACAAAAAGGCAAAATCCACTCAGCTGGAAAAGCAGAAAGCCAAAAGAGTCCAAAAAATTGAAGATAGTATAAGGGGCCTCTGGGACAACCTCAAGCATACCAACATCAGAATTAGAGGGGTGCCAGAAAAAGAGAGAGAGAAGATAATGAAAACCTACTAGAAGAAATAGTGACTGAAAACTTCCCACACCTGGTGAAAGAAATTGACTTGAAAACCCAAGAAGTGCACAGAACCCCAAAATGTAGGAATCTAAAGAGGACCACACCAAGGCACATCATAATTAAGATGCCAAGAGCAAAAGATAAAGAGAGAATATTAAAAGCAGCAAGAGAGAAACAGTTGGTTACCTATAAGGGAGCACCCATACGACTGTCAGCGGATTTCTCAACAGAAACGATGCAGGCCAGACGGGAGTGGCAAGAAATATTCAAAGTGATGAACAGCAAGAATCTACAACCAAGATTGCTCTATCCAGCAAAGCTGTCATTCAGAATTGAAGGTCAGATAAAGTGCTTCACAGATAAGAAAGAGCTGAAGGAGTTCATCAGTGCCAAACCAACACTATATGAAATGCTGAAAGATATTATTTGAGAAGAGGAAGAAGAAACAGGTAAAAATGTACATTACGAACAACAGGTACACATCTATCAAATGAATCTAAAAATCAAGTGAATTGGCAACCAGATGACCAGGATAAAATGAGGAATAGAACTGAATCATGGACATGGAGAGGGAATGGACTGATAATGCTTGGTGAGGGGAAGGGTGCGGGAAGTACAGCAAGAGACTGGACAGGGGTCATGCAACTATGGGAGAGGACAGAGGGTAGGGGGAGGTGAGGGCGTAGAGTGGGATGGGTACTGGGCAAAGGGGAGCTAATGGGGAAAAATGTAAGTAATAAACTGAACAATAAAGCTATAAAAAAATAAAATAAAATAAAATAAAATAAAATATAGCTTCTGCCACCAAAGCATTTCAAATCTCACAGAGGAAACAATAGTAAGATATCTGCCACACAATGAGAAGCCTATTGACCACCTGTGGGATGGAAGCTAAGGGTAGCATGTCCTGTGTAATCCTGAAACCACGACAGACTAGTGACATGTGGAGGAGCTGTACACTCCAAGTAAAAGGAACAAAGATGAATGAGCATGATGTGAGGTGGGAGCCCTAGTATTAATAACACTGAACAACACTCCAGCACTGGCAGACTGCTTTCACTAACCATCCCACTTTATACTAATAGATGCTTTGTGAGGTAGATTTCTACTCACATTTTTTAAAGATGAAACAACTGAGGCACTATTAACTGACAGTGATTTACTCCCCATTGTCCAGCTAGTAGCCAGGACTTGAGCACAGGTCTTCAGATTACAAGGCCTCATATTCTTGCTAAACCCTTCCAGCAAAGAGAATGATTTAGATGGTGTAAAGTTTAAGAAAACTAAAATGTTCCCACATCTTAAAAGCAAGTATAATAAGACAATATTTTTTAAAAATTATTCATATGTTCTACTTTGCCTTTTAGCATAAAGTGTTCATCAGCCTTAAAAAAGAGAGATGACAGAAGTGCTAAAAAAGGTAATCACTTCTGACTTGCAAAATTGGATCAGTCAACAAGACTGTAACTTTGCTAGCCATCCTATTATCTTATCTAAAGAGAACTTTATAAGTTGCTTTATTCCTTTCCCCGCTCCCTGTCTTCTTTTATTCAGGGACTTGATGTAGCTCGCAGAATTCTTCCCCAGAGTAGAAAAGACAGCCCTCCCAGCCATGACAGCAGAATCATAGGGCTACAAGGATCATGTGATTTAGGGGATGTGGCATATGAAACAAGTATATTGTGGGAGGAAAGAGTCCCCTGTCCAGGCTTTGGTCCTGAGAGTAGGAGATGTATTCTGTGAGGAGTGATGTGGAAGGGAAAAGGGGGTTCTCGGCCCTACTTCCTATCTGCCCCCCCACCCCCTTGGAAGGAGGCTATCCTTGGCTCTACTTGATATGGCCTAGACACAGAGGTGCCTGTGACCCCAGCTGGGGCACTGGCCAGAGGGGCCATTCTGGCAGAAAGAAGGGGTTCTTGTAGCAAGGGCCGCAGGGCCGATCATATGGTCCAGGAACAATTGAGCATCCCAGCCAGACCGCACAGGGGCTTGTGCTCCAACAGGATCCAAGGTGAAGTCAAGCAAGTGAAGGCTGTGGCCTGAACCACAAGAGTGGGCCCCAAGTTCACAGGTTGCTGACTTGAGACTCAGTGGCCAACAGGGTGCCAAGTATTAGGCAGAAAAGGGGCATCACCTGGGAGGCAGAGGTGGCAAGGAGGATAAGGACACTGGTAGGTGGGAGCGCCTTACTTCCCCAGAGGGGCATGGTTGCAGAAGCCACACCAATGTCTCCCCCTACAGGCTCAGAGAAAAAGAGAGCAAGGCTATGCACAAGCAACAAGCATTTCATCCAGGAGAGTCAGAACAGGAGACTGACTGCTCAAAAAACCACATCAGACTAATCTTCAAAACACATTCCACTTGAGCACATTACCCTACTATCAGATTGTGGAAATCACGCAGATAACCAGAGAAGCTAGAAAATATTTTCCTTGCGTTTTCCCAAGTTTAATAGTGAATTATATCTTTCAACCTTACTACACAGGGCAGGAAATTTGCTTTATCCGAAGACTAACAAAGAGTCATGGTACTGTCTCAAGAGAGGTATGAACGAGACAAAAGTTCTCCAGCAACTGCACATGGTCTGAGGATGAATCAATGCCTAACAACTAGCTGAGTCTTGCACCAGAAATGACTAAAAATCTTCCTTCAGACCATTTCAATTCTAAAGCAAAAGGGGGGAGGGAAATCTTTCCACAGAGCAAAAGATAAAAATAAAAAGGAGTACACTTCTAAAAAAGCAAAACCTCAAACAATGCAACTTTGACTGCTGAGAAATGATGACAGATGGCCTATTATGTATACACCAGAAATGGGTTGTTCTTTTTCAGAAAAGGCTTTGGGCGCTGAGGCTGAAACAGTGACAGCCTGTGCACACAGCCGTGTGTGGTCTGCCAGTAAACATCAGATGTCCCTACAAACGCAAGTGTTTGTAAGAATGGAGAACAAACAGCTGAAAGTCTTATGTGAACACAAATGAAAACCAAAACATTTGTAAACTCGCTACGCATTTTCTAACATTTTCTGTCTGTGTGACAAGCCATATATAATGTGGTCCAAGTTCTGGCAGACCAAATAGTCCTTTTGGGTGAATTGACAGTGTGTAGCAGAGCTCCCTGATGATTCACGCGGTATTACAGAAACCCAGATCTTAAAACTATACTTCCCCAGCAGGCATGAGAAACGAAAATGTTCTGGTCAATGAAATGAAGGCAGAAGTGTCACAGGGCAACTTCGAGGAATTTTCTATGAAAGACACCTGGTGTGCCCGGCCTGCGTGGCTCAGTGGTTGAGCATCAGCCTGTGAACCAGGAGGTCAAAGTTCAATTCCCAGTCAGAGCACATGCCCGGGTTGATTCCCAGTAGGGGGCATGCAGGAGGCAGTCAATCAACGATTATCTCTCAGCACTGATGTTTCTATCTCTCTCCCTCACCTTCATCTCTGAAATCAACAAAAATATATTATTTTTTTAAAAAAGAAAGTCACCCGGTATGTTTCTTATTCCTTCTTTCCTTTTCTTCCTTTCTACTGGCAGGGGAGTCCACCCAGCAGATCAAATTCAAACATCTTGGACAACAAGGCAGCACCTTAAGGCTGCAGGAACAAGACAAAAAGAGCCTGGGTTGTTGCTGACGCTGGTGCTTACCTGGTATTAGTAGAGCTGTTCTTAGCCAGCCCTTCACTGCCTCCTGCTGGACTTCTTTTACATGAGAGAGAAGTAAACCATTCTCTTTAAGTCACTGTTGCCCTGTTTTCATTTGCAAAACAGGATTATTACTAATAAATTCAAATCCTAACCAAAATACAGTGTTGTCCAGCAAACCTGCTACTGGGAGGTCTATGAAATGAAAATTTTCCTAGGAGAAAAACAGATACCATTTACAAACTACAAAGAAAAGAATTTAGTATAATCAAGACAAACATCTGTAGCAGAAATTATAACTTTCCCTATACCCATGCATTCTTTTCTATAAAAAAATATAACTTCCCCAATTTTTTTCCACTGATTTGTTTTTAAAGAGTGGAAGGGAAGATAGAGAGAAACAGAGAGAGAGAGAGAGAGAGAGAGAGAGAGAGAGAGAGAGAGAGAGAGAGAGAGAACTAATCATCAAATTGAGAGACACATCAATTGGTTACCTCCCACTCTCACCCTGATCTGGGTCAGGGATCAACCCTGCAACAGAGGTGTGTGACCTTGACTGGAAATCGAACCCATGATATTTCAGACTGTGGGCTGACTAACCACTGAGCAAAGCCAGCCAGGGCCCCAATTTTTTCTTTAGATTCCCTAGTTTTTACCAGATGCATAGTCACCAGGAATAATCCACAGCCTTAGCCGGTTTGGCTCAGTGGATAGAGCATCGGCCTGTGAACTAAAGGGTCCCAGGTTTGATTCTGGCCAAGGGCATATGCCCAGGTTGCGGGCTCAATCTCCAATAGGGAGCATGCAGGAGGCAGCTGATCAATGATTCTCTTTCATCATTGATGATTCCATCTCTCCCTTTCCCTTCCTCTCTGAAATAAAAATATTAAAAATATAAAATAAAATCAAAATGAAATAAATCCACAGTTCCCAGTCTTCCTTGAGTTAGCTGTGGCCATGTGCTGGGGAAGTTCTGGCCAATGAGATGTGAACAGAAATGAATGTGCTACTTGCTGAGGAGTGTCCTTGAAGAGAAAGACAGTGTTTTTTTTCCGTACTTCTTCAGTCCAGATGCCTGGGATGCAGATGTGGTAGCCCAACATCTAAGAACCATGTGAGGGGAACAACTGAAGATGGCAAAGCAGAATCACAGAAGGAATCTGGGTCCCTGTTCTGGTTACTATTGCTATGTAACAAATCACCCCAAAACTGAGCCTGTAAAGCAATTATATCGTCATAAATTCTGTCAGTCAGAAATGCAAACCTGCAGAAGGGGGGAATGTACCTTTACTCCAAGATGTCTAAGTCTCAGCTAGTAAAACTCAACAGCTAACCCTAACCAGTTTGGCTCAGTAGATAGAGCGTCAGCCTGTGGACTGAAAGGTCCCAGGTTCGATTCCAGTCAAGGGCATGTACCTTGGTTGCAGGCATATCCCCAGCAGGAAGTGTGCAGGAGGCAGCTGATCTATGTTTCTCTCCTATAGATGTTTCTAACTCTCTATCCCTCTCCCTTCCTCTCTGTAAAATATATTTTTAAAAAAAATAAATAAAACTCAACAGCTAGATGTTTTGACAAGTGGAGGCTGGAACCACCTGAAGGTACCTTCACTCATATGTCTCATTTGGAGAGCCAGCCAGATCTCTCACAGGGGACCTCTCTCTACCTGTGGCCTGACAAAATGGTGACCTCAGGCTAGGAATTCAGAGTTCCAAAAGCAAGGCCCCAGAGAACTAGGCAGAAGCTGCATCACTTTCCAGGCCTAACCTTGGAAGTCATGTAGCGTCACTAACCCCACATTCTTCTGGCTACAGGTGAGCCAGGTGCCCAACTAAACTTAAGGAGAGAAAACAAATACTCTGACTTTTTAATGGAAAAAGCACAAAAATACAAATTTATGTACCCAATATTTTTTTTAAATCATTGGATGTTTAAAAACCACCATGACTCTGAACATCATCCAGCCCTGGCTGAACTCATGGAACTGAGCCGCATTCAGACCTGACTCACCACCTCTCCCTGAGTGAACATAAAAATTATCGTTTTAAAGCCACTGTTATTGTGGGTCTCTGTAGAATTTTTTTTAATATTTATGTGCCCAATATTTCTTATAAATCATCAAACACAAATAGTAACAATGACTATTTCATGAAACTAATTTTGTAACTACTATAATAATTTTGTAGCTATCATTTACGTTATATTATCAGCTGTTGGTATGTTTGTATCATTCAAAATTATTAGTGAAATAGAGGCCCAGTGCATGAATTCATGCACTGGTGAGGTCCCTCAGCCTGGCCTGCGCCCTCTCACAATCCGGGACCCCTCAGGAGATGTCAGAGAGAGGTTGTAGCCAGATCTCCACCAGCCATAACCTCTAATACAGTTCCATCCTTTTGTACCTTGCATGCGGCCCATTTCCTTCTGGTGTGGTGCACTCAAAGGTTTCTGAGCCCAGAAAACAAAGATGCTGACATAGCAAAGAAACTGCAGCCTGAAAAACAGAGTTCCTGATGCCCTGTGTGAAGGCAACTGAACAGGCCCTAAAATCTCTCATATTTCAGCTGCTCCCCAGACCCTACTCTATCTAGACCAAGTGAGGCCCTCATTCCACCTGCCATTCTTGTCATCTATATTAACTAAGCAAAGCAAATCCTTGTAGAATCTATTTGTTTCACATTCTAATCGTATCATCTTTATAGTTTTAAATTAATGGACAATAGGATTTCTACCTCCTCATACACATTGGAAACAGACTACGTAAATGGATCATTGGTTTCTTCAAGTCTCCTCCAAACACACACACACACACACACACACACACACACACACACTTTGAGAGTGCACTAATTTCACAGAAATGGTGGAAATCTGAATGTGTCAAAAATACATTCTAAACCACATAATTTATTTTGAAAGATGTACTCAAAGGAAGATACTTTACTAGTAAAATCTATGAATGTATAATTCAGAAAAAGAGACTTTTAAAACAGATTACATTAAAATTCAAGTTCCATGACTCACTAGCTGCAGAACCCAAAGGAAGGTACTTAACCCTCCTCGAGCCCTAGTTCCCACACAATGTCCCAATGATCAGACAGAGTTCCTGGCACAGAGCAGATACTCAGTGTGTGCTAGCTCCTCTGCAATTCGAGGACGACTAAATGACTGCGCATACCATTTAATCTTCCACAGTTTTCTTTCTAGGTCACAACACATCCAGTCTCACTTCCAAAATATCGCATAAAACCGTGCTGGAGTTTTAACAAACAGAAAATACAGACAATTTTACTTAGGCAGAACCACCACCGATTCTCTCAGATAGGACGGCACTATCATTAGCCAACTTCACGAAGTGCTGCTGGGTGGCTGGCACACCAAACATGCCCCTAAGAGAAACCCAACGGATCTGTATTCTCTGTGTGGATCGCAGTCAGGACCCACAGAACGGGGTCTCGTCTCTGGATGGGCGTGGTACTGGGAGAGTCCACGTCTGTGGCTTCTTGGGAAGCCCTCCAAGGACAGCAGCCTCGCAGGTAACGTCAGCAGTGTGGTTGCCAACAGGGCTCTGGGGATGTTCTTTCTCACGGGTTCCCACCTGTGCTTAGCAATTGAAATTAAGAACTGTGTTTGTTCCGAAACCAGTTTGGTTCAGTGGATAGAGCGTTGGCCTGCAGACTGAAGGGTCCCAGGTTCGACTCCAGTCAAGGGCATGTGCCTTGGTTGTGGGCACATCCCCAGTGGGGAGTGTGAAGGAGGCAGCTGATCGATGTTGCTCTCTCATCAATGTTACTGACTTTCTATCCCTCTCCCTTCCTCTCTGTAAAAAAATCATTCCTACCTAATAAAATAGTAATATGAAAATTTGACCGGACCTTCGCTACACCCACAAGCCAATCAGGAGCAGATTGTGCAAATAAACCCCAACTAAGATGGCTGCACAACTGAGAGCAGGAGGAAGGCTTGGGTTTCTCCGGCAACAGAGGAAGCCAAGCTTCCCGCCTGCCATTGCTAGCCTAGGCCTCCACTCAATGCTACAAAGTTTCAATTATAAAAGATACAGAAATGGCAGCAGCCACTGAGCTGGAGAGAACAGAGGCTTGGGTTTCCCTGGCAAGAGAGGAAGCCAAGCTTTCCACCTGCCGTTGCCGGTGTAGGCCTCCACTCTAGTCTACAAAGTTTCAAACAGAAATGGCTGCCACCACAGAGTGAGCAGAAGGCTTGGCTCTGCTCCAGGCAACAAAGTTTCAATTGTAGACATAAATTAATCCCAGATCCCAGGGCCTCTGCTTGGGTCACTGGGGGGCGTGGCTGGCCTGCAAAACATCATAGGCCCCTCACCCAGGCATGCCCCTTGCCCCAAGGGAACTCCCACCCTGATCTGGAACATTCTTCAGGGCAAACCAGCTGGCCCCCACCCATGCACCAGGCCTCTATCCTATCTAATAAAAGAGTAATTTGAAGATTGACCATCACTCCAACACACAAGAGGGCTGCCCCTATGTGGTCAAAGATCCTGCCCCCATGTGGACACAAGATGGCCACCACAAGGTGGCCAGCAGGGGTAGGCCATTGGGAGGTTCCAGGCCCTGCAAGGGAGGGCAGTTGTGGGCAATCAGGCCAGCAGGGGAGGGCAGTTGGGAGAGACCAGGCCTGCAAGGGAGGGCAGTTGGGGGCAATCAGGCCTGCTTGGTAGGGCAGTTGGGAGAGTTAGGGGTGACTAGGCCGGCAGAAGAGGAAGTTGGGGGCAAACAGGCTGGCAGGGGAGCAGTTAGACATCAATTAGGCTGGCAGGATAGTGGTTAGGGGGTGATCAGACTGGCAGGCAGAAGCGGTTAGGGGCAATCAGGGAGGCAGGCAGGTGAGCAGTTTGGAGCCAGCAGTCCTGGATTGTGAGAAGGATGTCCAACTGCCCATTTAGGCCCGATCCCAGTAAGGATGTCTGATTGCCGTTTAGGCCCAATCCTACTGGGATCAGGCCTAAACAGGCAGTCAGACATCCCTCGAGTGGTCCCAGATTGGAGAGGGTGCAGGCTGGGCTAAGGGACATCCCCTGCCCCTTGTGCACAAATTTCGTGCACAGGGCCTCTAGTAAAATATATTTAAAAAAAAAAAACAAAAAACAAAAAAGAACTGTGTTTGTGATTGGGTGGAGGCTGTCTGTCCAAAGGTAAACACTTCCAGTTATAAAATAAATTAAGTCCTGAGGATGTAACGTACAACCAATGACTGTAGCTAACAATACCAGTGTGTATGTTTAAAAGTTGTTAAGAGAGTAGATCTTAAAAGTCCTCATCACAAGGGAAAACACATAATTATATGGGGTGAATTATCGTGCTAATCACTTCATAATATATACATATATAAATCATTATGTTGTCCACCTTAAACTTATACAGTGTTATATATCGATTATATCTTACTACACTGGGGGAAGGGAGTTGTTTGTGGTTTGTGGAACGTAAGTTTCTCATGTGATGTAAAAGGAGACCTCCTTTGTGACATGGAACTCAAAACATGTAGCTCCCAGGAAAGGGCTAAACATTACTTTTTTACAACAACTTTTCATTATGGAAAAATTCTGACAAAAATATTGAGGAGGATATAATGAGCTTCCACATATCCATCACCCAATTTTCACAATTATCAACTCACAGACAACCTCATGCCGACAACATCCCCACCCACTCTGTCCTACCATGAACTGTTCTGAAGTAAATCTCAGATAGCGTATCATTTCATCCATAAATAGTTCAGCCTGCGTCTCCAAACAGTATAAACTTCCTCATAAAATAAAGTGTTCAAATTTCCCCTGATAATATGTTAATTTCTTTTTACAGTGTATTTGATTCAAAATCCAAAGGAGGTCAATATACTGCAGCTGACTGACATATCTTAGTCTCTTTCAATCTATAAATTCCCTTCCTCTCTCTCTCAATTTCCTTTCATTTCTTTGTTGAAGTAACTGCATCACTTGTTGCCCTGTAGTTTCCCAGTTTGAATTTTGGTGATTGCATCCCCATAATACTATTTAGTAGCTTCCTAATACAGTATTCCCTGTAAATTGAAAATTAGATCTCGGTAATTGATAAGATACAGGCAAATAAAATCTGGTTGTGCCTTTTGTTATAGTTAGCAGCCACTGAATGATCATTGTCTAGATTGCATTAGAGGTTGTAAAACAGTAGAACTCTAATTCTACAATTCATTCTTCATTTAAAAAGCTAATTTAAATTACTTAAATTAATTAGATAAATTATTATTTATAGAAATAACTCATTTATTTCTATAAGGTGACTCTCCTTTCATTAAATATTTGTTTACCTTGAGTTATAGGTACAATTCATACATGTAAATGCTTGAGTCTTTCCTTTTATTTCAAATTTCAAAATAATTAGTTGGCTTCCTCAGACTTTTCCAGAACTAGGTGGCTGATAAACAAATAAGGGAAAGAAATAATGGGGAACCCTTTACATTCCTAAATTTTTATATTTTCATTAGCTATGTTTTCAGTTAGAGAAAGCACAAGGATAAGGAAGGCACTCAATTCTGAACATAGCAAATTAAACAGTTGGACATACTAGTTTAAATTTCTTTTATAATTTAAGTTTTCAGTTCTGGTATAAACCCTTTGGTTTATAATTAGGAAATATTTCTGGTACACCAGATGCTAATTGCTAAAGGAAACAGCAGTAAAAACCAAAACATGTTTTGCCTCTGAGGAAATAATGTGTTGGCTTTTCCTTTGCCTCAAAAGTAATAAGTAAAAAAAATACTATGCAAAAACAGTATGATCTTGTTTCTCTGACAGGATTAGGCCTAAGCTGGCAATCAGACACCCATCTCGAAGTCCTGGACCCCTCACTCCTTACCACCCGTCTGCAGCAGAAGGGGAAAGGCTCTCGCCATCACCGCTGCACCCGCCAGCAACAAGCCTGGCTTCTGGCTGAATGGTGCTCTCTCTGTGCGAGTGCACTGACCACTAGGTGGGCAGCCCCTGCATTGAGTGTCTTCCCCCTGGTGGTTAGTGCACATCATAGCAACTGGTTGTTCCACCATTCAGTCGATTTGCATATTAGGGTTTATCATATAGGATTAATTTAAGCCTCATCTTCCTATTGTGTCAAAGTGCTTCTTTCCTCTGCCTGGATCAAGTCAACATGTGCTAGATTTTATCTATGGTTAATTAATTGAGAGTAAGGGAGTGATGGAGGGAAGAAGGGAGGGAAGAGAGGAGGGGGCAGAGAGAGAAAGCTAAAGTGTTCACCTAGAAAACTACCACTTATCTCAATAAATACTGGTCCAATATCACAAGGAAGTCTAGTGCTATATCACCTACATTTTTTACTGTTGGAGAATGTACTTAGGTTAAGTACACAATTACCTAAGGTTTGGAAATATTTTTGTTGTCTAGTACAGAAGTTCCCCACTAATGTAACTGATCACTCTAAATATATAAATAATAATCCAACCTAACAATGTAACAGTAAAGTTCGATAAATTAATAAGTCTCCAGCCAAAGTCCAACTACCTGTTCCTCAGCCAAAATTTTCCCTATCCTGGTCTGATCACTTCACTTCTACCTGACAGTCACAGCTAGGCTTTCCTGCGCACCCCAGTGGCTAACCTGGAAAATGCAAGTCACCAGCCAGTAAAGCAACAGCACATTTTCCAAGACGATTTGCAGTCAAATCACTTTAACAGCAAATGCCATTTGCTATTCTGCCTGGCTCTTCTTCTGCCTCCTTCAGTCACTGTCAGGGCTCTGGTGCTTCTGGTGCCCGGTCATGCTCCTTGACCTCCCACACTCCCTCTGCACTAGGGACACTGGGATACCCTAGCTATAGGTTCAGGCCCAGCTCCCTCAATACTCATGACAAAACCTAGGAGCAAGACCTTGTTTCATTTATCTTTGTATTCTCAGCAGCAAGCACATGCCTAGCAGGAAGAAGGTATTCAAATATTTGTTTAAAAGAATAAAAATTAGGGAAGGGGGAGTTAGGAAGGACATGAGGATTTTTTTTATTTTTTTTTTAATGTTGGGAAGGCAATGGGCAAAGAAAGAATCAAAAGACACTAAATGCAGACTTAGCAAATCTCGATTTAATTGTCTGCCACTATCTAGCTACATGAGCAAGGGACATGTGTTTTTTTGGGCCCAATTTCATCATCTGTAAGATCACTAGTCTATCATACCTTTTAATATCATATTGTCTTATACAAGTGCCCACCAGCTAGCGAAGGTCGCCAGAGAAAACACCTGTTTTCAGTGAAATTTTCAAAAGCGAAGCCTTCCCTCCTTTCTTACTTAACTTCTCTTTGTCAGTTCCCCCTAATTTTAGGCTTCAAAATATTTTTAGTTTCACAATAGATGTGGACACTGAAAGGTAATAACTGAGAACTTATGTGTGCTATCTGCAAACCACCATTCTAGAAGTCACCTACCACTTACCAAATAATTCATTCACTTTTGAAAATTAATATTCATTGAAAACTTGTGTTTTGTAAGCTGAAGACACATTGGTTAACAAAAGAAAGAGCCCTGACATTAAATTCTAGCAGAAAGAGAGAGATGATAGCAAGAACAATAAACATAAATAAGTCTACAGGATGTTAAAAGTAATGATGGCTATGAAAAATTTAGAGCATGATAAGAGGTTCAGAGTATACAGGCTGAGGGGTAGGAAGGAGGCAAGCTGGAATTTCAAATAAAATGATCAGAGTTCTCATTAGAAAGTTAGTATTTGAATTAAGAGATAAAAGAGATAAAAGAGTTAGTCATGCAGATATCTGGGAGAAAGTCATCAAGGCAGAGGTAACAACCATTGCTAAGGCCCAACACAGAGTATGCTGGTGTGTTCAAAGCAAGATCAAGGGCATTGCGTCTAGATGGAATAGATTGAGGAAGAGAGTATTAAGAGATGAGATCGGGGAGGTAACAGAAGAGTCAGTCACTGGAGGACCATGGGGGACATCAAGGACCTTCCATTTGACTCTCACTGGTATGGGAAGCCATTGGAAGGATCTGGGGCACAGAAATAACAACTCTAACTCTTTTTTGAAGATCACTACGGCTGCTATTTTTTTTAAAGATTCCCAACACAAAATGTTTACCAAGTATTTTTTCCTGAGGTATAAAAAATTATTCCAACCGAGAAGAGCCAACATAATACTGAAAAATAACAAAGTCAGAGGACTGATACTACCTGACTTCAAGATTTACTATGAAGTTTCAGTGGACAAGAGAGTGGTACTGGTGAAAGAACAGACAAACAGATCCATAAAGTAGAAAACAGTGCCCAAATATAGACTGACACAAACACAATCAACTGATCTTTGAGCAAAACAGTAAAAGCAATTCAGCAGAGAAAAGATTATCTTTTCAACAAATGGTGTTAGAACAACTGGACATTCAGGTGGGGGTGGGGGAAGAAATCTAGGCCCAGATCCTTCACAAAAATTAATGCAAAATGGATCACAGACCTAAAAGTAAAATGCAAAATTATAAAACTTCTAGAAGATAACATAGGAGAAAATCTAGGTGAGCCTGGATTTGGTGACGACTTTTTAAATGCAACACCAAAAACACAATCCATGAAAGAGAACAATGATAAATTAGACTTCATTCAAATTAAAAACAACTGCTCTGGAAAGGATACTCAAGAGGACTAAAAAGCAAGTCAAAGACTGAAAGCAAATACTTGCAAAATACTTGCCTGAAAATACTATTATCTAAAAACTCAAAAATAAGAAAACAACCCAATTAAAAGTGGACAACAGATCTGAATGGAGTATATGGAAATACTCTTTAATTTCTGCCCAGTTTTTCTGTAAACATAAAACTGATCTAAAAGTCTATCCTATATAATAAAATAATATGCAAATCAACTGAACAGTGGAACGACTGGTCACTATAATGCTCACTGACCACCAGGGAGGCAGATGCTCAATGCAGGAGCTGCCCCCTGGTGGTCAGGGCACTCCCAGAAGCTGGGCTCACGGCTAGAGAGCACAACAGCAGTGGTGGGAGCATCTCCTGCCTCCGGACAGCGCGGAGGATATCTGATTGCCAGCTTAGGCCCCCTCCCAATGGGACATCACCCAAGGGCTCCTGGACTGCAAGAGGGCGCAGGTCAGGCTGAGGGGCCACCCCCCTACCCCGAGTGCACAAATTTCTAGTTTAATTATTAAAAAGTTATTCCTATCTTCAAAAAGCTTATACTCGTATTACTTTATCATCCATATCCTGCCCACTTCCAAAATGGAATTGAAATGACACATATAAAAAGGATAGTAAAAGTAGATATAAACTATCACAACTATGTATAAGGAAACATACAACTGTATCAAAAATTTAAGGTAATGAATTCCTTCTCATATTTGTTTGCTGACTTCCATCTGACAAACCTCATTACAGTTGGCCTCCATATATGTAGGTCCTATATTTGAAAAATATTCAGGGGGAAGTGTTATGTTGTTACTGATATGTATTATACAGAGAGGCCTGCAATGACTGCATCCATACTGACCATGTTCAGATCTTTCCTTGTCATTATTCTCTAAATAATACAGATAACAGCTATTACATGGAATTTTCATTGTCTTAGGTATAAATAATCTAGAGATTATTTGAATCATACGGGGAGATATGCAAATGGTACACTGTTTTATTTTATTTTTTAAGATTTTTTTAAATTGATTTTTAGAGAGGAAATGAGAGGGAGAAACATCAATCAGCTGCCTCCCGCACACCCCTTACTGGGGGAATCAATCCCGCAACCCGGGGATGTGCCCTGTCCGGGGGATTAAACCAAAAACCTTCCAGTGTATAGGACGATGCCCAACCAACGGAGCCACACCAGCCAGGGCAGTACACCGTTTTATATAAGGGACTTGAGCATCCTTGAATTTTAATATTCGAGGGTGTTTCTGGAGCCATTGCCCAGAAGACACCCAGGAAGGGCTGTATAGTCTATCATGGCTCCGTGAACCTGCTCTTTTCTTTTTTTAAGAAATATATTTTTTAAATATATTTTATTGATTTTTTACAGAGAGGAAGGGAGAGGGATAGAAAGTCAGACACATCGATGAGAGAGAGAGAGACATCAATCAGCTGCCTCTTGCACGCCCCCTACTGGGGATGTGCTCGCAGCCAAGGTACATGCCCTTGCCGGAATCGAACCCGGGACCCTTCAGTCCACAGTCCGATGCTCTATCCACTGAGCCAAACCGGTCTCGGCAAGGAAGAGGGAAAGAAAGATAGAAACATCAATAATGAGAGAGAATCATTGATCTGCTGCCTCCTACACGCCTCCTACTGGGGATCAAAGCCACAACCCGGGCATGTGCCCTTAACTGGAATCGAACCTGGGACTCTTCAGTCTACAGGCCAACACACTATCCACTGAGCCAAATCAGCTAGTGCTGAACCTGCTATTCATAGCACCTACTCTAATAATAAGTTTACAGACACATGTGTGATGACTTCATCAATGTCTGCTCCCACATTAGACTCCTTAAAAGCAGATAAAGGGGTTTGGTGATATGACAGTAACCAGAAAGCCATAAATTTGGTAAGGAAACTGAGTGACAGAGAAGTTAAATAATAAAAGGTGCCCTCTTAAAAATGGCTTGGCCAGGATTTCAGTACTCGGAGGTCTGCTGGATTCCAAGACCTCATGGTCTTGATATTGCACCATGGAGTATGATAAAACTTCTGTACTATACTATCTTCAAGCTGTTGACTAAATATACCTTAGTGATTACAATGGAAATCAGCCTAACTTAATAATAATAATAAAAAGGGTCATCATTGCTCATTTTAAACCTTGTTAATAAATTAAAATCCAGGGCGTGAGATGCCTTATTTTATCCCATACATCTGCCCAGAGCTGGGTGCGTGCGTCCACTACCAAAGGCACATAGCCCTGCCATGCTCAGTTTATTCCAGACCCACAGAGTAACAAGGGTTTGCAAAGATGTCACCCCAGGCTAGTTTTTGCTACATCTTTAAAATGTGACTCTCAGTAAAACCTGCTGTCTTTGAAAATGTAAACAAAGAAATTACCAGCCAGGCACCTAAGTTATTGAGGGGTAAGATAGAAGTTGGAAAAGGGAAAGCTGTATTTATAAAAGTATCTCTTCTGGGCAATATATACATAGTCCTAGTAGAGCTACCAAAACCCAGAATAACTTACCTTTTAAAATAACTCTACCATAAAATTATCCTGTTAGATAATAGAGTCTCTTCAAAAGCGAGTAGAATGATAAACATCACCTAAAAAAACTAGGTATTACTTTAGAAGTTCATAAATTCTTTTATACTGTGCCCCCAATTTAGGCTAATGCTAATCCTCACACTGGCATGTGACTAAAATTGTCTGCAAAGAGCAGTTGTCCAAATGACATTCTGGCTGTGTCTGTAATGTAATAGTTAAAGAATGTGGTGTCATTTAAGGAGACACTTTACTTCCTGTGTTGAATGAAGGGTATTAAAATGTTTACAAAAGATTAAACTGTAAATACGATTACTTAGAACAATTATAAATGTATAAATAATCATCAAATAAGTGCAAAAATGCTGGGTCAAAATATCGATGTGTATGTACTGTTTTTAAGTATTAATGGGCAAAATACTGAGACTCCATTTTCCTATACAAAAAAATTAGAAAACTCTACGCTTTTGGCCATGAACACAAACTGCACATACAAAGAGCAAAATGAGTCACAACCATAAGGCAAAGTTGTATCGGACACCAGCACACACTAACGTGTTTGCGTTTTTGGATCACAGGTGCCTTCAAGAATCTAGTGTAACTTGTGGGGTTTCTTTTTTTTTCTTCCAAATTTCTTTATTGATTAAGGTATTACATATGTGTCCTATTCCTCTACTAACCTCCCCAACCCTCCCCCCACTCAGGCCCTCACCCCCCTGGTGTTCATGCCCGTTGGTTAGGCTTATATTCATGCATACAAGTCCTTTGATTGATCTCTCCTTCCCCACCCCTCCCTGCCTCTGGATCTGTCCCTGTTCATCCGTTTATGTTGTTCATTATATTCTTGTGGGGTTTCTTGAACGCAAAATGTTACCTACAAATATAGAGAGAACCTGATCTCTAATCTTCGCTTAAAAACTTCTAACCTTGAGGAAAAACTCCATTGCAAGTGTACATTATAGAATTGCTAGACTTGCACTCTAGCCTGTAAGACATTGGGACAGTGACTTACACATAAAGTATTAATATTCCAGTGGGAAATGCTAATCTGGCCATGAAAAAAAAACAAAAACAGACAAAACCAAATTGAAGGATAGTCTATAAAATACCCAACCAGTACTCCTCAAAACTGTCAAAGTCATCAAATACAGGAAAGTTATCTTAGCCAGTGTGCTCAGTAGCTGAAGTGTCAGTCTATGCACCAAAGGGTCATGAGTTCAATTTCTGGTCAAGAGCATGTACCTCAATTGCGGGTCCACTCCTAGCCCCGTCAGGCCTTGTGGGAGAAGCAACAGGTAGGTAGATGTGTCTCTCTCATACTGATGTTTCTCTCTTTCTCACTACCTCCCTCCCTTCTACTCTCTGAAAAGCCATAAATAAATAAATAAATAAATAAATAAATAAATAAATAAATAAATAAACAAACAAATAAATAAATATTATATTATATTATATGCATTAAAAAAAAACCTCAGGTGAGGATTGACCAAAAAAGGAAAATATATGAAAGGTCATAGACCAGAAGAGACTGAATGAAGAGACATGTTCTTAGATGAGATCCTGGAACAGAAAATGGATAAGAAAAAACTAATAAAATCCAAATCAAATAATATGTTTAGTGAAAGGCTATGTATGAATGATGGCCCAATAGTTGTGACAAATGAATAAAAGAGAAAACTGGGCACAGGGTACTCAGGAACTATCGGTACTATATTTCCAATTTTTCTGCAAATTAAAAACTATTCTAAAATTTAAAAATTCATTTAAATTTTTTAAAAATTTCAAAGGGGTTACATATTTCAAAAATTTTCTGAGTGGAAAATAAGGCTAGACTGAAGCTTTATACTAAATTTTTTTAATTAAAAAATGCTATACCTAAATTATTTATTTTTATTTTTAATGTCTTTAAAATATTTTGCTCTCTACAACTCCTTTATCACATCTACATATTTTATTTTCAATAATATCACAAATAAAATGTCTATTTACAAACAATAATCAAATCAAAAACTTAAAGGTCTTATACATACCAGGGAGAAAATGAGTTTTGAGGACACAGACATGTGACAGCTTCATTTAAAATCTTAACATTTATCACAGTGGAATACAAATGCAAATCTATTTGGGGTCCTAACAGGGCCCATTATGCTTTAAAAATTAATTTACTAGAAATTAAGAATGAATGTTACTCATCTTTATGCAAAGGTGAAAGTGCTTATCTTTACTGCCAATTGTTATGGCAGTGGATCCTTATACTTGAATTAACCCTGGCTTCTCTACACAAATAATAAATGGCATGTAATTAAACTCAGAAATGTGGAGCATAAAAAAGCACAAGGCACTGATCTGAACCAACTGAGAAATGAGATAAAACAGATGAGAGACAGGAGGAATAATTTAGATGGGTGGATCAGAGAAGAGAAATAAGAAGGCAAACAGAAAATCAAAATGTCACCTTTACTTCCAATAAAACCTAAACTGGAAAACATCACTACAGACAAGGAGGTGATTTTCTAATATTGAACCCCATGATTAAACCAACTTACCCTCCTAATCACAGCGGTGTGCTGCCCTGGGGTAGGACCGCCTGCCCCGTAAAACTTAGAGCATGATGGAACAGACTAAAGCTTGTTCATAAGAGACAAGAAAAAAAAAGAGGGTAGGCCACATATGGTAAGTCCAAATTCTTCAGAATTTAATATTAATCTTGTCTGGCCTTATTCCAGTGTTTGATTTCCTGATCAGTCCATAATAAAGCCAAAGACCTGCTGAGTGACTTCTGTATGTTTATCACCAAATTCTGATGTTTTCTCCCCTTGATACCATGTGCCTAGCATGCCATTCCCCCTACATTTTTAACCCAAGAAGTACCTAAGAATACACAGTTCTATGCACTGATACCAACGGCCCATCAGTGATGGCAGGGAAAATCAGTCATCCCCTGATTGTGCACCATGTGCTGCCTGTCTTCATTCATGCACTAGAGGATCAATCAGTTAGCACTTTTCATACCCACAAATGGCCAAGAAAATAGCTTCAGGGAGGATTTATGGATATCACAAAATTTTCAGGAGAAAATAGCCTAAATTCTCAATTCAAAGGTCAGCAAAAATCTTGATTATTAGAAACCTCTGCTTCTCCTGATTAGTCTACTGCAATGGGATATTAGTTCCCTGAAAAAGCACACTAAGTTGATTACTAGGCAAAGTACAATGTCCTTAAAACATGATTCACTACACAGTAATAAATAAATAAAGATCTACCAAATTTAAGTTCTTATTTATTAAAAGTTTAAGTTACAAACAGCTATCACAGACTCTGAACTAAGAGAATAGCAATATATTCATTGCAGTATTGAGTAACCATGTGCCAGGCACTGTTCCAAGAAATTCACAAGCAATCACTCATTTTATCTCACAATAATCCAATGAAGTAGATACAGTGATCCTTCCCGTTTTATAAATAAGAGACCTGAGGCATAAGGATGTCCAACGATCAGAGCACGAGATGGCAGAACAGGCTCTGCTCCTGGGCATGTAATAGGGAAACTTGCCTAAGGTAAATGAGCCTAGAATGAATAATATTCTACTCACAAAATGATGTGTCTATTATCATCTCTGCTTTTATGGCATATGAGTAAACTGATACAGAGGGAGATCACGGGATTTAACCAAGGCCACTAAAACTGAGAGTTGACTTGGAAGTTCAGGATCTCTAAAACAAACTAGACTAAATGATTTGCATTCCTAGACACTGTACAAAACATTACGAAATAGCTTTTAGGAACTTAAGTATTTTATTACCTAAGACTGACTGCAATTCCCACCAGGAAAAATATGGAACATTATAACACACACCATAAAGGCAACATGTAGATTTCCATCACTTCAGAATTAAAATTGAAGCTTACAGAGAAGCGTACTAATAACCCATGAATATTGTTGACCATCATCTTTGGGGGTTATTAATGACCAAATAAATGCCAGATTGTGTTATTGAAAGAAACATGGCTATTAAGAGATTCTAACATCCAATCACTTAATAGGTCTCTATAAAAGTGACTACTGTAATGTTAACTTGATAAAATGAATATTAGGAAAGAAATGAAATATACACTTTTTAAAAATCAGACCCCGAAAAACATTTTAATTTAATTATGACATTATAAAGAAAAAATGCTCCATTAAGTTCTTCCCTATCAACTATTTTGGGGAGCAAAAGCTTATGAAATACTTAATTGTACAAGTCAAACTTCCATTTTACTTAATTGTGTAAGATATAGCTTTAGAAAAGGGGCTGGGTTAATTTGCACAATCAAGAGAAACCTCCTTCTACAGTGGCTACAGTACAATATAAAGAGTCAAGAAACTTGAGTCGTGTCATTTACACATGGAACCCATATTTTTTATGCATTAACAGTCCCAGTATTTTTCAATGTCAAGATATATTTCTGCAACACTCTACTCCAATGAAATGATGGCTGCACCACAGTCTATTTAACTAGTTGCACAATACTGAGAACAATATTTGCTTCCAACTTTCATTGTTATTATAAGTAGTGCGGTAACCAATAACCTTGTTAAGCCTTTTTGCATACTTATCTTTCCCTCGAAAGAATTCTTAAAGTGAGATCTCAGAGTCAACATGAATGTGTACTTCAGTCTGCCGAAAGACTGTATCATTTTCAGTCTTAGCAGAAGTACTGTTTGAGATAGCACAATATGAACTACATATGTCTATACTAATTTTTAAATATTTGTATTCTGTAACCACACACACACACACACACACACACACACACACACACCCCTCCATTACACAAACAGTATCTTTTAAAATACTGTGCTTATTTTAAATACTAGAGGCCCAATTTACAAAATTTGTGCAAGAGTAGGCCTTCCTTCCCCAGCTGCCGGCACTGGCTTCCCTCTGGCACCCTGGACCCAGGCTGGCTCTCTCCGGCCACAGGCAGGCACCCAGGACCTGAGCTTTCCTTGCAGCCCAGGTTTCATCCACAAAGACGTCCAGTCTAATTAGCATATTACACTTTTATTTTTATAGATTGTAAAGTAGAAAAATAAATAACAAAGTCTACCATCTTAATTATTTTTAAGTGTATACAGTTCATTTGGGGTTGAGTATATTCACATGTTGTGCACCCAATCTCCAAAACTTTTTGTCTTGCAAAATTAAAACTCTATATACATTAAACATCCTCCTGTATTCCTGACCCATCCCCCATACTCTTTCCCTATCACCATTAGACTTTTTGTTCTATTTAACTACTCTTGCTACAATATGTAAGTGAAATTATACAGTATTTATCTTTTTATGACTGGCTTATTTCCCTTACCATAAGGCCTTAAAGGTAGCATGCATCAGAATTTCCTTCCTTTTAAGGCTCAATATTCTAACACCTATAATCCACGTTTTGTTCATCCATTCATCCTTCAACAAACACATGAGTGCTTCCACCTCTTGGCTACTGTGAATAATGCTACTAAGAAGAATACTATGCTTATTTACAAATATCCATAAACACAGCAAAACCCTATGTTAGGAGTCCTTGGCACAAAGCACTCTCATTATTTCATTGAGGAGAAAGGATAATTCCACTTTATATGGTTTACAACTGGCAGACCAAAACTTGGCACATGTGAGCACGTCAATGCATTTCAGAAAGAAAGCATGTGCTAGCAGTTAGACAATAAAAATCAATAAACACTATCTCCGCAAAGGGGCCAAGATGGGAAGCCCCACCCCTTCCACCTCTCAGCCTCTGGAGCTCCCATACTGACAATGGAATCATTCCAAGTCATGAGTCATGAGTCTTAGCCTGACCTCAGGAGGTATCAGGCTCCAGTTTCTACTACATGAAGCCCAGTGGTCCACCCAGCTACGACACCCTCACCTCTCGTCACATAGGTGCTGTCTAGGTGTTCAGATCACCCTTCTTGAAGGCTATCCTCTGTTCCTTTTCCTGACCAGGTTTTTACTTGCTAACATTAAGGACTTTTCCATTATTTCTCCAGAGCTGGGATTCCTGACTTGCCAGAAAGGAGTAAAAAAAAAAAACAACAACAATATTTTTGTCCAATTTTCTATGATTTCTCACTTATGGTTACTCTCTACCATGACAGATCTCCATTGAGCAAAAGAGAAAACCAAGGCTCAAAGTGCATTAGTAATTTACCCAATGCCACAATGTTTGAATGAGCCAAATGTGGAACTTAAAATTTAAAGCTTATGTTCTCTCCACGAGTTTACGCTACATTTTACAAAGTCTAATGTTGATTATCAGCCACTGACACCTGCAACAGATAAAAACCACTTTTCTTTTCAGAACATCACGTTTACACACTTTGGGCCCTTCCTCTTCTGATTCAGAAATCTAGACATGTGTTTTTCCTCCTTTGGGCTCCCTCTAAGAACACATCACCAATAACTAAATAAATATGCCCTGTGTGCTGATTTTCGATTGTTCAGAAAGGGGCTATAGTTTGCTAGTGGGCAAGCTGGAAACAAAGCATGTTTTAATAACTTATTTTCTGATTTATTCATGAACTTAAAATTACCATTTGCCACACTTCTGTGCAGAAGAATGTTTAATTATACTAAGAAAAATAAAACCAGGTTGGACTAGTCCATGAAACCTAAAAGTGCCCTATGATTACATGGATCAAACAAAAGAGAGCAGCCAGATGCTTGCAACAAAATAAATCCCCATCGCCCTGCCCTTGGCCAATAGTACCAAAGGTACTTCAAAAGGAAATGCCCAATAAAAATGTTACTTATTAGCAGGTAAATAATTAGCTGAGTAAATACCTATACACTTGGGAAGATTGAAGATGGTTAAGTCCAAAGAAATGATAAGGTAAAACTTACTAAATGTTCTAATTTTACTGATACATGCCACATAATAAGTCTTAAGGGAGAAATTAAAACTGATTCCTAATTTGTAATTTCTTAAGATCTACTTCTTTAATATGTTTTACTGATTTTTTACAGAGAGTAAGAGGGATAGAGAGTTAGAAATATCTATGACAGAGAAACATCAATCAGCTGCCTCCTGCACACTCCCCACTGCGGATGTGCCCGAAACCAAGGTACATGCCCTTGACTGGAATCGAACCTGGGACCCTTGAGTCTGCAGGCCATCGCTTTGTCCATTGAGCCAAACCAGTTAGGGCAGATCTACTTCTTGATTATTTGTTTATTAATCTATCAAATAATTAGAAAATGGGTTTGAAAACAACATTATGAATGGAATTAATTATGAATTAAATGGAATAATACAAAATATTCTTAGACTTTAAAATATAATTCTATAATAATTAGAATTACATTTTCTGACCTCTATGAACAATGAGCAAAATTTTTCTTAACTTTATGGATTCAAATTCCACTTATAATTTTGGGGGGAAAAATTTAAGTCAGTCTTTTAAATTTCATAACAAGAATAAACTTCTTCGCAAACATCACCAAACAATGTGCAACATGTAAGATTTTAATAAACGTTTTTGTTTGGGCTTTACTACCATTAGTTTCTTGACAAACTCAGAACATCCTAGCAACATTCAACCCCTGAGAATTAGACCAAATATTGACCCTTTCCTGCTAGCCAGGCTCTAATAGAACCCCAAGACAAAGATGTCTTTTAGCACAAACATGAGCTCATGGGAACATACTAATTGATCTCATATAGAGCACTGCCCTACTTGTTAGTAGCAGACCTTTCCCTTGCTCTACACACATAACACCCATTGATAGCCCCGGAGCCTGAAGCAGGGAAGGAGCACCATGTGGCCTCCTGTAAAGGGGGAAATTTATGTCTGCTTCTGAATGTTTGCCGCCTGGCTCCCAGCCAATCCAATATAAACATCACCATTCATGAAGTGTTGAGATAATTCCTTGTCTTCTATGAATTCCAGACTTTTGAAAAGGTCAACACTGAATGTGAAAAGAGGAAAATCATTATACTTAAGAAGGCCCAGGCATAGAAAGAATATCAAGTACAGTACAAAACTGACAAATGATCAAAAATATTCCGCTGTAGCTACCATGAAAATCCATGCAATAATAATTGCCATTTGGGGTGTTTATCATGTGCTAACCACTAAGCTAAGTGCCTTATATACATATCATCCCATTTCATTTTCACAGAAATCCTGCAGGTGGATATTATCCATATTTTGCAGGTAAGGAAAGTGAAACAGAAAGGTAAACTGGAAGAGCCAACAGTGCAAAACTCTTGTGCTCTTATAATACTACTGGAGGCCTGGTGCACGAAATTCACGCAAGAGTAGGCCTTCCCTCCCCCGACTGCCCACACCAGCTTCCCTCTGGCACCCGGGACCTGGGTTTCCCTCCAGCCGCCAGCAGGCACCCAGGACCCAGACTTTCCTCGAAGCCCCGGGTCCGTCTGGAAGGACAGAAGGACATCCAGAAGGCTGGAAGGACATCCGGAAGAATGAATGTCCAGTCTAATTAGCAAAATATGCTTTTATTATTATAGATGACATATCTACTATTAACTCTAGAACACAGGCAATGGCATTAACCAAATATTTGGAAACAGCCTATTCCTTTGGAAATCATTTTTAAATGTAATGTACAATCTTATTTGATACTTTGTTTTCCTTGGCAGATTTTTTTGTTCCTTTCTCAATCTCTATAGTAGGGACACGAGTGTGTAAATACACCTTCAGTCTCTCAAGTGCTCACATCTGCGATTTAAATTCACCACTGCCATTTTCTTTTGATATAATTATCAAATTTCCACCAACCATTTTCCTGACTGCCAGAGGCAGAACTCCCTTTCAGTGAGAAAGCTGTGGAGAAAATCTGTTCTATCTCCCACAGCCTCTAACGTGAATCTTCCACGCAGTCCAAACTGGACAGCCAGTCAACACCCATCCAGAGCAAGAGCTGTTTCACAGTGTGGTGACCCAGACCTTTAGGATATTCCAAGATGTCGCAATCCTCTTGTTAAAGCTCCTCCACAGATCTTGTTAGAGCAACACTTCTAATCTGGTGATAAGAATAATCAGTAATCCCTTTCAAATAAGAGCACTTTTCCCCATGACTGATTCATAAAAAGTAGAACTGGTGTCCTGACTGGTGTGGCTTAGTTGGCTGGAGCGTCATCCCAATTGAGGGTTCGATTCCCGGTCAGGGCACATACTTAGGTTGTGGTTTGATCCCTGATCCGAACACATACAGAGGAGGCAACCAATCCGTCTCTCTCTCTCTCTCTCTCTCTCTCTCTCTCTCTCTCTCTCTCTCTCTCTCTCTCTCTCTCCTCTCTTCTCTCTCCCTTCTCTCTTCCTCCCTCCCCACAGCCCCTCCCTCCCACTTTCTCTAATAAATAAATAATAATTTAAAAAGTATAACTGGTATCTCTTGCTCCTGTATTTTTGCATGAGAAAACTGCATTTTGGTTTCTACTTTAGTGTGCTCTCTATCCCCTTTTGACTTTTATTTTATGGAATATTTCTTTCCCAGCAGTATTTTCTATTACTAACTTTTTTCCAAGTGCCAATGTCTTGAATGAACAGCTTGCCATACTGTCTAACTGACATTCTTGGGGTTGTTGTAAGACTTTAAATTAAGCCAAAACTATCATTTCAAGCTGAAGCTGTTGAATTGATTTTTAACTCACTGTATAAAAATATAGAAATAATATTGATCCCTTTGAATGCTAAAATCTTTCATCAAATTTCCTGTGATGTGTAAAGGCTTCTATTACATAATTTCCATACTTTTAAGTTTATATCTTAATTTTAGCTATTTAAGTAAATATACACTTATTCATAAGTGAACATTTGTTCATTAAAATTATTCAAATTTTTTTTAGTGTTTAAAACAAGTTTGAAATAATTGAGAGTTCTGAAGCTTAGTTGATATATAATTCATAAATCACGTGTATCGTGCAGTTTCTAAGGAAACTGAAGGAGCTGGGACTAAGGAAACAAACCAGGAGCCAAGTGTTTTGATTTCCTATGAGGCTGTTAGCAAATCAAATACCTTCCTTGTGACTCAGTGAGTTTATGTAGAAACAAGGTAAAATACAGGACCAGTGGAAAATCTGATTCAATATGGGGAGATAAAATTTCCATGTTATTTTTTAAAATAAAACTGAACTTGGTGTTACCAATTATTTGAAAACTAGTGGCCCGGTGAACAAAATTTGTGCACGGGGGTAGGGGGTGTACCTCAGCCCGATCTGCACCCTCTTCAATCTGCGACCCCTTAGGGGATGTCCGACTGCCGGTTTAGGCCCACAGAGATCAGGCCTAAACCGGCAGTTGGACATCCCTCTTGCAATCCAGGACCGCTGGCTCCTAACCACTTCCCTGCCGGCCTGATTGCCCCTGACCACTCTGCCTGCCAGCCTGATCACCTCTAACTGACCCCCCCACTGGCCTGATCACCCCCAACAACCCCCCTTGCTGGCCTGATCACCCCCAACTGGCCTGCTTGCCCCCAATTGCCCTCCCCTGCCAGCCTGATTGCCCCTAACAGCCTCTGCCTCAGCCCTGCACCATAGCTTTATCCGGAAGGTCTCCTGGTCTAATTACCATATTACCGTTTTACTAGTATAGATTTCTATTAATACCTGCCTGCCACATCACTCCTCTGTTCCTTCTAGCATCCAAATAAACACAACTTGATGCCAGGTCTTCATTTAATGTAGCTAATTTGAGAGACAGGTGAGCCTGGGCATGTAAGATCCAGTTACTAAGCACTGATTTGTAAGCACTGGGACTGTCCTGGTGATGTTACATGCATCACCTTATTTTATCTTCACAGTATCTCTCCAGTAGCGGTGACATGTTGACTATTTACCAATTTGGAATCAGAGATTTAGAGGGGTTTCAGTAACTCTGCAAGGAAAGTAGTCTACCCAGGATTGAAACTCAGTTTTTGTATTACTCCCGAATCATTGCTTTTGCTCCTGTGCAACATCGCTTCCCCTGTAATTTGGCCTATTTCAGAAATCAATTTATCTTGTAATAAGCAGTTTACTCTCCTAGGTGTTATGACCTATTTTCTGTTTTGTAACATTGCCAGGTAAATTAATTTAAGACTGTGTGTATTTTTAATTGTTTGTCTCTATGTCATTGCTACTGTTATTTAAAACAAATAAACAATAATAAAGATCAAGTAGCCAGGAAGCCAGCCTGCACATAGGAAAAAAGAAAAAAGAGAAAAAGTAGCTGTGCTAAGTGAGTCATCTCTTCACCTGGTGTCATCTCTCCTCTTGGGCATATGCCTTGGAGCACTGGGGCCTCCGGGTGCTTTTACTGCCTTAATTGTTTAGCTCAATAGCTGTTCCCTTGTGCTTTCACAGTAATGTGCATCTCTTTAATAGAAAGGGATGAACACTGTATAGTATTAAGGTTGTGTAATGAAATTCTGATTTAAAAAAAAAAACCACAAACATCAATATTGACTGGAACTGGTAGATAACCAAATAGTTGTTTCATTAATTTTGTTTTTTGGTTTTTTACAAATGTGAAAATTAAGGTCCGGACCCCCTGCTGGGCCCAGGGCTATGGTGATCCGGACTACAACTGCCGTCCTAGGCTTGCCAGGGCCGGGCTTCGGCAGAGGTGCAGACCCTGCTGGGCCGGGGTCTGTGGCAATTGGGACCACAGCCGCCGCCTCAGGCTTACCAGGGTTGGACTTTGGCGGGGGTCCAGACCCCCTGCTGGGCCCAGTGCTGCGGCGATTGTGATGCCTCCGACACCCCAGGCTTGCTAGGGTCGGCGGCGGGGTCCGGACCCTCTGCTGGGCCTGGGGCTGCAGTGATTAGGACCACAGTCACCGCCCCAGGCTTGCAAGGGCCAAGCATTGGCGGAGTCTGGACCCCCTGCTGGATCCAGGGCTGCGATGATGGGGACTACCTCAGTCTTGCCAGGGTCAGGCTTCGGCGGGGTCCTGACCCCCTGCTGGGCTGGGGCTGTGGCCATCAGGATCACAGCTGCCGCCCTAGTCTTGCCAGGGCCGTGCTTTGTTGGTGGTTCGGACCCCCTTCTGGCCCAGGCTGCGCAAATAGGGACCACCGCCACCACCCCAGGCTTGCCACGGCCAGACTTACGTGGCGGCGGTTTGGGTCCCGTCACCATCTTGCTTGGGGGTTAATTTGCATATTGCTCCTATTGGCTGGTAGCGTAGCGAAGGTATGATCAATTTGCATGTTTCTTTTATTAGATAGAATAGTATCACCATGGAGTCAAAAGACTACCCTCTGAGTTCCTACAACAGTAAGACCAGCTCGTAATAAAAACAAATACATTCATTCACTTTTTTTTTAAATCAAAACCTCAGTATTTCTATGTAAGCAGGATAGTTAAAGAAGGAAACGAATGGTTAAACCATCAATTTAACTAAGTGATTTTTACTGAACAAAAGAAGTAAGCAGAGGATGCCACTCTTCAAAAAACTAGAATAAAACAGGCTGCTAACATATATTGAGTACCCACCATTTTCGACACTGTTCTGAAAGTTTAACAATTTAATCCTCAAGCTAGACGGGCACTGTTCCCCATTTTATTCCCATTTTAGAGAGAAGGAAACTGATGCACAAATAGGATACATGCCTGACCCAGAACTGCATTGTTATGAAGTAGCTTATTTTGTTCTAAAGCCATTCTAGAGAAATGGAAGTAGGTTCCCATGGGAAGGTTTGGGGTTTTTATCCTATGTCTACAGAGGATAAATACCTTCCTTGTGACTCAGAATACTCAAAAGAGTATTCTGTATTTGGCACTAAATATTCTACTCTTCTGAATCATCAAATATTGTTATATTTTATTCAATACCCCCACTTTCCCATCAATGAGGCAAATTTTACAAATATGGAGTCTGTGTAAAACATGAAATTCTATTAAACTTAAGTTACTGCGCAATCTGTAAAATACTCAAATAGAAACTGGGGTGATTGTGAATCAGGCAGCCCCAAAACTCTATAAGTTAAATGAACACATAATGGGAGAGTTCAACAGCACACTTAGGACAGGAGACACCTAGGACAAAATCCTCCGAGCAAAAGCAGAACGCAAGATTGGAAAGTCAGAAAAAGGCTGGACTGAATGCAAGGGAAAGCTATGGTCTAATCGATGGTACTAACCTAACCCAAAGCAAGAATATGTGACAGCTACATCTGGAGAATGTCAGTGTGATGTAGAGAAAAGAGAAGCCCAAAGAGCCAGAGTTTGGCCGAGTTCATTAGCCAAGCTGACAAAAAAGGGAGCCCTGAGCAGCTGCCGTCTGCACACTGGCCAAGAATAACCAGCTGGCAGAGACGGCCGTACCAGGCTACCACTTCTTGGTGGTAAAGACAACAATGATGGTAATGATGACAGCAACCAACTTTTATTGCACACTAACTTTTTGCCAGCCATCAGGTTAGGCCCTTTACATACATTATTTCACTGAACCCTTGCAAACATCAATGAAGTATTAACCCTACAGCTGCGGCAACTGAGATTTACCGAACCTTAGTAACTTGCCTAAGGTCACTTACATAGTAATTGGCAGAGTCATGAGCTCAACACAGATCTGAATCCACAGTCTATGCTCTACTAATCATTAAAATAATGTACCTATAAAGACTGATGAGAGCAATTAAAGATATGTTTATACACTGTGTTCACAGATTGGAAGATGCATTATCATTAACATTCAATTTTCTTCCAACTGGTCTATAGATAGGTTCAATACAATCAAAATCACAGCAAAATTCTTCATAGAAATTAGTAAGCTGATAAAAAAAATATATAAGGAAACATAAAGAAATAGAAAAGTCAAAACAAATTTGAACCAAATCATAGCACTCGCACTGCCTAATGTCAACACTTAAAACCTATAATCATCAAGATGGTGTGGTGCTGGCATAAAATTAGACACATGGGTCAATGAAACAGAATAGGTCCAGACAGACCAAGCCATATATGGTCAATTCACTCTTAACAAAGGAAATTCAATGAAGAAAAGATAGTCTTTTCAACAAACGGTGCTGAACCAACTAGACATTCATGCAACTACCATGTGTACCTAACACCACAGACAAAAATTAATTCAAATGGACCTTAATCCTAAATGTAAGAGAACAGTTATAAAATTTCTAGAAGAAAATACTGGTGAAAATCTCTGACCTTAAGTTAGGCAAAGGCTTCTTAAATAGGACATCAAAAGCATGAACCACAGTGACTAATGGGACTTCATCAAAATAAAAAATGTTTGCTCTTTATGTACACCACAACTTCTCCTGTAGCATGTCCGATGGGGAGAATGCGCTAGCACAGTCCATCCAGCACAGTCCAATCCGCTTGGCAGCTACCTTCTTTCCGCTGTACGTCAATAACGGCCATTCCGATTTACACGCCCGAGTCCTGAGAGTTCGTCTCCCTGGAACAGTCAGCCTCCCTGAGTGGGCTGTGTTCACGAGACTCAGTTTCTACACCTACAAAACTAAAAACCCGACTCTAGGCCATGATGACCTCATCTAAGTCAGCAATTTTCAACCTTTTTCATCTCATGGCACACATAAACTAATTACTAAAATTCTGCAGAACACCAAAAAATATATTACACTTTTTCCTGATCTCACACACAAAAAGTATAAGTTTGATTCATTCACAACAGATGGCTATTGTTGTACTGGCTGTTGTAATTTTTTTTTTATCTGACCATCTAAGGGAAAAGAGGTCGATGCTCCTTTCTAAACAGTCAGGCATTGCTTATTTTAAAAATCCTTGCAGCACCAGCATGCCCAGTGTGGCACACCGGATAAAAATCGCTAAGCCAAGTTAATATCCCAATGACTCAAGCCCATGCACTCAAACTCTATTAAAGTCTCTCTCCATTTACCTATTTTTTAACTATAACAAACAGTACTTTGGGATACCAGGGCTCTGATTAAAAAGTCAATTAAAATTTCCCACACTGATTTTTTTTCAAAGATACAGAAAGTTTGCTATAGTCTACTGGAGTAGTTAACATTTACTACTATATGCTCCAGCAAGTCTGAGAACAAAAAAAGCAGAGAACTTACTGGTTTAAAATGAAAACAAAGAAAGCCAGTCATGACTGAATAAAATCTGATACAGTTGGGGGAGGGGGGAACCTTTGAAATAAGTGTTTTTCATTTTTATAAAGAAAAAAAATAATGGAAAAGCATGAAGAAAGAAATGATCTACTATTAACCTAATATCTTGGGATCATTTCCTAAATTAAAATAATGAAATTATGCACAATTGAATCTGACCAACATTTTTTCAATAACAAAAACTATGGTCGTGGCTACTACTATTCAAATAAAACTGATTTTCCATAACCGTTAAGAAACAGTCTACAATATGTTTGCCTTACTTAGTAAACTTCAATTAAGAGGCCAAAAAAACAAACCACTGACATTTTAAAAATTAGCAAATGGAGTACAATCTAATAATAGAAAATGAACAACCCTTTTTACCACCTGCTGGTGGTCTGTGTTTATTAGTCAGTGATAAGAATTTCAATAATTTCTAAATAATGGTTACTTGGCAAATTTGTTGCGTGAGGTCTGACATGATGGCAGGTGCCTGAGTGTGTGGTGTGGACCCCTGGTGCCGCTCAGCCTTCCTGATCCCCTCCGCCCTCCTCAACTCCCTGCAATGTCAAGTCACTCAGCATCTGATGGCAAAGGGAACAGCTGGGAGGCAGGACTGTTTGAGGACCACCTACAGTAGGGCTCTCTCCTCCCCAACCCCCCCCCCCCAACCGCTCTTAAAAGGCACTAATCCCTCTCTGCCCCATGATGTGCTTCTTTAGGATCTCCCTTAGATCCCCAGGATACCACCCCACCGCAAATTCCTTCAATCTCACCCCTCCAAGTCAGCTCATCAGTCACAAGCATTCAAAGAATGGGGCTGGGCTGGGGGAAGAACCCTCAACTGTCCCTCCCTGAGTAAGCATAACTTCTGAGTAGCTCCTACTTCTTTTTCCATCGGAGTGTCAGGGTGCTGTCTGAAATCAGGTATACAATTCTGTCAATACTCTACAGGGTGGGGAAAAGTAGGCTTACGATTGTTTATATGGAAAATAAAACAATAATAAATAATACAAGAATAATATCTATGTTTCATGTACTCACAACTGCAAACCTACTTCTTGCCCCATTCTGTAGTAAATAATCCTGTTTACAGCCTAGACATTTGGGTGGCAGCAAAAATTAAAATTTAAAATATTGCCACCTCATAATAAATGTATTATATAGTAAAACATTAGGCATCCAACAAAACATGGTCTCCAGTATTCAATCCCCCATATTAACTAAAAGAAAAATGTGTATGTATAATTGAAATATAAATTGATTGTTGGTTGGTGTCAGCACACATCTACCCTTCCACTTTCCAATGGTAAACGTTCCCACTGGGGACTCACTCAGTGGCAGCATACTAAAAACTTCAGTTCTGTCTAGCACCTTCAGCTAGGACCAAAAAAAGAAACCATCATCTATATATTTTAGATAGATTTTTCAATCGCAAGTGTGTGCCTTTAAATTTTTTTTTTCTGCTTCACCTTCACATAAAAAAAATTCCACGAATCATTTACACTTTGTAAACTTGGAGAAATTTTTAATACAGCACTTTTATTTAGCAACATTGTTTCACTTCCTTGTATGTTTGTCTCTCTGTTGCCCTTAATGTGTTAGAGTACAGAAAATAAAAGAAGCACAACTGCACTTTCAGTAAACAGCTCACTAGCACATCCTATCTAATAAAAGATAAACATGCAAATTTGACCATACCTTCCCTACGCTACCAGCCAATCAGGAGTGGGGGGAGGGGACATGTGGCACATGACCCCACACTTTGCGCTGCCTCTGCGTGGCCTAGGGAACAGGCACCGCAGGCCTGGGAGCAGACGCAGCGCTGGCGGTCCCGGCAGGCCCGAGGCACCCATTCCTCAGGCCGTGCGGAGGCCGGTGAGAAGGCCGGCCACTGCCGAGCTTCGCCACAGATGCCGGGGGTCCCAGATCAAGAAGGGCGTGCGCACGGGGGTCCCAGATCACCGGCATGTGCGCAAATGGTGGGGGCGCGGGAGGCCAGGGGGAAGACCAGACACCACCACATTTCGGCACTCGCATTGGGGGTCCCAGATCGCCATGGTGGCGGTGCCAAGGCAGAGGCCGTTAGGGGTGATCAGGCCAGGAGGGGAAGGCAGTTGGGGGTGATCAGGCCAGGAGGAGAGGGCAATTGAGGGTGATCAGGCTGGTGGTGGAGGGAAGTTGGGGCTGAGCAGGCTGGCAGAGGGGACCAGTTGGGGCAATCAGGCCAGCAAGCAAAGTGGTTAGGGGTGATTAAGCAGGCAGGCAGGTGAGCAGTTAGGAGCGGATTGCCAGTTTAGGCCCGATCCCACAGGGGTCTCAGATTGGAGAGGATGCAGGCCGGACTGAGAGACAACCCCCCAGCCCCCTACATGCACGAATTTTGTGCACGGGGCCACTAGTCCTATCTAATAAAAAAGTAATGTGCAAATTGACCGTAATTTCTATCAAGCCACACCCACAGCCATGCCCACCAGCCAATCAGGAGCAAATTATACAAATAAACCCCAACCAAGATGGCTGCCGCCACTGAGAGCAAGAAGGAGGCTTGGGTTTCCCCAGCAATGGAGGAAGCCAAGCTTTCACCTGCCCTTGAGGCCTAGGCCTCCACTCAATGATACAAAGTTTTAATTATAGAAAATACATAATCCCAACAGAAATGGTGGCAGCCACAGAACTGGAGAGAGAAGAGGCTAGGGTTGCCAGGGCAATAGAGGAAGCCAAACTTCTGCAGCCCTAGCCTAAGCCTCCACTCTAGGCTACAAAGTTTCAAACAGAAATGGCTGCCGCCACAGAGTGAGCAGAAGGCTTGGCTCTGCTCCAGGCTACAAAGTTTCAATTGTAGAACACAAATTAAATCCCAGATCCCAGGGCCTCTGCTTGGGTCACTGAGGGGCATGGCTGGCCTGAAAACCACCACAGGCCCTTCACCCAGACTGCCCTACACCCAAAAGGAACCCCCACCATGATTCAGGACAACCTTCAGGGCAAACCAGCTGGCCCTCACCCATGTACCAGGCCTCTATCCTATCTAATAAAAGAATAATGCAGATTGACCATCATTCCAACACACAAGAGGGCTGCCCCAATGTGGTCAAAGATTCTATGCCCATGTGGACACAAGATAGCCACCACAAGATGGTCAGCAGGGGAGGGCAGTTAGAAGGGACCAGGCTGGCAAGGGAGGGCAGTTGGGGGCGATCAAGCCTGCAGGGGAGGGCAGTTAGGGGTGACCAGGCCAGCAGAGGTGGGAAGTTGGGGGCAAAGAGACTGGCAGGGGATCAGTTAGACATTAGGCTGGCAGGGTAGTGGTTAGGGGGTGATCAGGCTGGCAAGCAGAAGTGGTTAGGGGCAATCAAGGAGGCAGACAGACGAGCAGTTTGGAGCTAGTAGTCCTGGATTGTGAGAAGGATGTCCGACTGCCCGATAGGATCGGGCCTAAGTGGGCAGTCAGACATCCCTCAAGCGGTCCCAGATTGGAGAGGGTGCAGGCTGGGCTGAGGGACCCTCTCCCTGCTCCCCCTTCCCCATACATGAATTTTGTGCACTGGGCCTCTAGTTTTAGGTATAATGTTAGTATCATGTTTCTGTATAACGTGATTCCAGCCCCATCAGACATGAGCATTTCACTGGTAATACTCTGAGATTATAAGTTCAGTTATTGATAATATACTCGACTCTAAACATCCTAATGCTAAGGATTTTCTTGTTCAACCATGGGTAAAATAATTAAATCACCATTTCCTTATCTTTTAAGGATCTAATCATCTGTAAACCCTCTGAAATAAGTGATCATTGCATATAATATTAAAGCAGGAAGGGGCAGGAGAGGTCACTTAATGCAACCTACTTATCAGATTCACTAAACTACCACCACCAAAAATTAAAATTAAAGTCAGATGTCTTGACCAAGGTCCTACGGTAAGGAAATAGCACATCAGGCTAACTCCAGGCATCCTGACTCCACATTTCACTCCTGCTACATCGTGTTGTCATCGTTAAACGGAACAAGAGGCAGCAGCCTTCCTGTCCAGCCCACCTTGGCTGAAAAGCTTCAGGTTTACAAGGACCCTGGCCAGCTAGAAGCCCTTCCTTCCTCTGTACCTGCAGGAGTCAATGGGGAGCCATTCCCAGTCCCAACCTGAGAGAGAAAGCAGGAAGCCCTGGTCCCTGGCAGGAAGCAAAGGAGAAGCCCAAAGAGCCTCCGGTGACACCAGGGAGGAATCGGAGAAAAGCCAGCTCTTCTCCCCAGGCTGCCAGAAGGAAATGAGTTAATGGGGCTGAAGTGAAGGAAGGGTCATGCATCCAGGTGTCAGCTTTTCTGAAAGGAACTAAGGGATATAATTTTCCCATAAATACAGAGGGATGCTGTAGCACCATCAATAGGAAGTCTTGGCTTAAGAAAAAAGCTATGAGGTCCAGAGAGCCAAATAAAAAAAAACAACAACAACTTTGAAACAAATCCATTAGTTCATTAGATACTGACTGACTCACTGTTCTTCTTTTAAAACCAAGGAGGGGGAACAAGAGGGGGGTGGGGGGAAGAAGGAGGGAAAGATGTGATCTGAAAGCCATGAATGAAACTGTGTCAACTCTATTTTCCTTCATGGGAGGTAAACACATGACCTCTCAAAGGTCTTCCTTTTTCAGCAAGCCAGATCTAATACCTCCGTGTCCAGGCTGTGTTGAAAACAAGAGACTGGCCCGGCTGGAGTGGCTCAGGTTGAGCATTGACCTATGAACCAGGAGGTCATGGTACGATTCCCAGTCAGGGCACTGGACAGGCCCGGGTTGTGGGCTGGATCCCCAGTGTGGAGCATGCAGAAGACAGCCAATCAGTGATTCTTTCTCATCATTGGTGTTTCTATCTCTCCCTCTCGCTTCCTCTCTGAAATCAATTTGAAAAATATATTAAAAAAGAAAAAGAAAACAAGACTGAACTCTCTACTAACAGATCATGTGATTAGGAATATGAGTTCTTGGTAAGAAAACAACAAATATGCTTAATAATTTTGGCAACTGATATGTCTAACAAAAATTCTCAGCAGATATGTCATGTGGGAGACATGTTTTAAACAGCTCACTTAACATTAAATGGGGCTTTTCGATGCTTATTCAAATCTAAATTTCTTCTTTAAAAATAAAACTAGATTTTTTTCTATAAACTTTAAAAAAGTAGGAGGAACCAAGATGGCGGCATAGGTGAACACCTATTGTTCTGCCCCGCGCAACGATTCAAAAACTACAACATAACAACAAAACAAACATCATCCAGAATCACCAGAAAACTGGCTGAGTGAAAACTCCAAAAATAAGAGTAAAGGTGGGACACTGAGACTCAGAGGAGTGGCAGGAGCGCAGCCTTGAAGACGGAAACAGGTTAGGAGCCATCCTGGTCGCGCGCGGGCTGTAGGGCTGGAGCAGCAACCCCTGCTGGATTTCGCCAACAGGGAGGGCGGAGACGTCCCACTACATGGATTCCCCAGTGCCAGGCAAGGTCCGAGATCCGGGGTACATGGAGACATCCCACTGCACAGATTCCCCAGTGCCAGGCGAGGTCCGAGGTCTGGGGTCCCACCCTGGAAGCCGGGCGCGGCAGAGGTCTCCTAGTCTGTGGAGAAGCCGGGTGCTGGGAAAAGAAGTTTGGGCGCAAGGGTCGCACAAATGCGTGAGTTGCTCCCTGGAAACTTGTCTCCTGGTCCTGGAAACCACCTATTTTACAACCCTGGGCTAGATTTTGGGACTAAAATCAGACTCATTTGGGAAAAGGCAGAGTTGTCTGGCAAGGAGAAGAGACTAGCGGCTTTCTCTTGGAGGTGCCTGCAGCCATCCCCACCCAACAGAGACCCACGTGCGCGCGAGCGCCACATAGGACCTAGCTGACACTGAGGCTGCCTGCGCAGCTCAGAGACTCCGCCCATCCAACCTGAACACAGTCTCCCTTCACAGCCAATTGGCCTGGAGGTCAAACCCTCCTAGGGCTAACAACAACAAGCTGGGTTTAAATTCAAAAATACTGAATACAACCCATAAAGGACTGCAGTAAGAGTACCCACCTCGGGTAACTGGGGAGGCTGAGCCACTGTCCCTATGAGGATATCTACCACATAAAGCAGCCACCATGCAGAGATATGGAAAGAAATCAGGTGTGAAAGAAATGGAGGAGAAAAGACGACAAGACATAGAGTTCAAAACCACGGTTATAAGGCTTTTCAAGAGGCTCTTAGAAAAGGCCGATGAACTTAGTGAGAACTACGAGGAAATAAACAAGACCAACCAGGAAATGAATGAGACTTACAAGGAAATGAATGAGACCCTCAAGGAAATGAACAAGACCTCTGAGGATATGAACGAGACCCTCACGGATATGAAAAAGGACCAACTAGAAATCAAGCATACACAGACTGAAATAAAAAATATTACACAAAGTCCTAAAAGCAGTCCAGAGAGCCACAAGAACCAAGTCAAAGATTTGAAATACAAAGAAGCAAAATCCACTAAGCTGGAAAAGCAAGAAACAAAAAGAATTCAGATAATTGAAGATAGTGTAAGGGGCCTCTGGGACAACCTCAAGCATGCCAACATCTGCATTATTGGGGTGCCAGAAAAAGAGAGAGAGCAAGTTAATGAAAACCTACTTGAAGAAATAGTAACTGAAAACTTCCCCCACCTGGTGAAAGAAACTGAATTAAAAGCCCAAGAAGTACACAGAACCCCAAAATATAGGAATCTAAAGAGGACCACACCAAGACATATCATAATTAAAATGCCAAGAGCAAAAGATAAAGAGAGAATATTAAAAGCAGCAAGAGAAAAACAGTTGGTTACCTACAGGGCAGCACCCATACGATTGTCAGCAGATTTCTCAACAGAAACGATGCAGGCCAGACGCGAGTGGCAAGAAATATTCAAAATAATGAAGAGCAAGAATCTACAACCAAGATTACTCTATCCAGCAAAGCTATCATTCAGAATTGAAGATCAGATAAAGTGCTTCGCAGATAAGAAAAAGCTAAAGGAGTTCATCACCACCAAACCAATATTATATGAAATGCTGAAAGATATTCTTTAAGAAGAAGAAGAAGAAAAAGGTAAAAATATAAATTATGAACAACAAATACACATCTATCAACAAATGAACATAAAAATCAAGTGAATTGATAGGCTGAGGAACAGGATAAACTGGTGAATATAACAGAAACATGGACATAGAGAGGGAATGGACTGACAATTCTTGGGGAGAAAAGGGTTGTGGGAAGTACAGCAAGAGACTGGACAAAAATCTTGCAACAATGGGAGAGGACAGTGGGGAGGGGGAGGGGAGGGTGGAGGGTAGGATAGGTACAGGGTGGAGGGGAGATATAGGGGGATAAAAAAGGGGGAACAATGTAATTAATAAACTGAACAATAAAGCTAACAAAAACAAAAAAACTTTTAAAAAGTAGATCACAACTAATACTAATTAAGGTAGAGAACTTACTAATAAGGCTAAAATAATTTTTCAGAAAAAGTCTAACAATAGAAGAAAATGTACACCTGAACCAAACTATATTCCACACAAGGAGCAAAATCCATAAGGGGCAAAATTTTTCAAAGGGCAGATCTAAACTAACATCGACCTACCCCCTCTAAAAAAACTTTTAATCTTCTAAAATATTTGTGCTAAATAAAGTGGGCAAATGTTTTTAATACAGGACATTATCAAAAACCTCCAATTCTGCCATAAAATACTGGACTAAAACAGTGACAACATGACTGGGTATCTTCAAACCTCAGAATAACATAAAAACAACTCTCGATGCAACTATACTCATTTCATTTGAGCTGTTCATTTATGAAGCATATATGCTTTAAATTCTATTTCAATACATTTGATTACTCTACTTAGTACATATTTGCCTAAACTACAAATACTAAAAATATTCCACCTCTTTTATCACCAAACAGCTAGTCTTTACTAGATTACAAATAAAATAAATGAAATCAGTTTCTTTCATGACATATTTTTCAAAATTACTGAGCCTAAACATGCTTTTTGTGTCACTAACTCAAAAGAAGTTGATTTGCAAAGAGAAAACAAGAATATAAATGCAATAATTGTGACGATTCCAAGTTACAAACATAATTACTCATTATTAGTTATTATTATATTTATTATACAAACAGAAGTTTATATGGGGGAAATGTGCTTCAATATGATTTCATTTTTAAAATAAAAAATTCATGTATGTGAAAATTGAGTAGTAGAGAAAGTGAGCTACTTTACTTTAAATTTTATTTTTATCATTACACAAGGCATTTCTATATGAAATACGATGCTATGTCTCAATAAATAAGAAGCAAAAGCACTCTTTGATCAACATCCTTTTCCAAATGACAGGATTGAGAGTGACAGAATGCTTCTCTTTGGGGATATCACTGCATTAAAAATTAGCAGAAACTATTCTGGTGACAGAAATAGCACCTGCTACTAATAGTCCCTCAGAACAGGATCTGGCCTCCTATTAAGTCTGTGAGAGACCAAAGAAAACACTTAATTGAAGTATATCTCTTCCCCCTGCTCACAGTGAGTGGTTTCCGCCAGCAGCATTTGTTACAGCTGTGCTTTCAGAGAAAGAAGACCTGATTGCACCACACAACAGAAGGATCAAAAGCAAACCCTGAAAAATGGAAAACTAATTCTTTAGTCTTAAGACATCTGCCAGAATATTAGAGGACTCCAAAACTGATTCTAGAAGTATATTTTGGTCAAGGTTCCTCATGATGTCTTAGAAGTTTAATTGCTTGATCTAAATACTGTTGAACAAACATAGAGGCAAATAAATACTGAAAGGTTTAACTATTTGTTTATTAGTATTCTCAACATGTTCCAAAAATTATTTGTAGTCACTTACAAAATTATAGCAAGATACCATAATTTAGAAAGAGGACTGTGGTAGAGACAGCGTTGTGTAGGTGAGGTGGGAGATGAGGGGGCATAGTCTGAAGAGATGCTATCAGATCTGTGTGACTTTGGGTTACCTTGGACAAGTCATTTATCCTTTCTGCACTCATTTCCTCATCTGTGAAGTGGGATAATGACACCTCCTGAACCTATTGTGCAGATTAACTTTAACATATGCACTTAAAACAGTACCTGGCAAGAAATGTCAAAGATGGAAAGGTGAGGAGGGGAATAGGATAGGAAATGGATCCATAAAAAAGGCCAATGCACACAGCTCTCTACCATGTGCTCTGTGCATGAGATTTGTTTTTATTTTATCCATATTACCAATTACACCAAGGTATAAGATTTTAAATTTTACATTTTGGACACTTATACCCTATTCTATGTTTACAGGATAAGTCAGCTTTAGTGTATGACTTCTCCACTAGCCAATTTAATTATGCACTGTATTTAGCTAACATGAGTTTGCCATATCTTTCCAAAAAGGAGTATGACCGATTCGGGCAATTTTGAAAGCACGGTAGAAGTGCTCCACTTTTAGAACTGGGTGAAAGGTCTGGACACAAGCCCTTTAAAGATGATCCCACAAATGGGAATGGAAGATGCCCACGAAGCCCAAATCCCCAGCACCTCTGCCTTGCCTAAGTTTAGGGCTTGAGGCCATTTCAGAGGACAGCAAGGGAGCAAATGAGGTAAAACTGGAACAGCTAACCTGAAAGTAACATATAAAATACTGTAAACATCTGATTTCTCTCTCTTTCTAATTTAAATGTTTTAGTCAGTGATGACTCCAACAATGTGATCAACTATATTAAAATAAAAACCACTGCAAAATCATATAAAATGAATTGTAATCTATTAACAAATATTTGCTAGCATCTAAATAGACACAGACATTTAGGACACGTGATTATTCCATATAATTTATGTATTTGACAATAAAATGAAGGAAGTTGATGGCCTCATGCCCCAACTCTGAATAAAATTAGGATTGAGAAATTTATTTTGCTTTTCTTTGTACCTCTGCTTTCCATGAAAACTTACGATACTAATAAAATGTGGCTAAGGGGAACTACTGAGTTTTGATCAATAAATGCCCTTCAAGGAATAGTTTCTCTTGTTGTCATAGTCCCATTCCCACATCCCTAAAACTGCCTGCTGACTTAGCTCCAGTTTCATGCCCCACTTAATGAACTCGGGTCCATAACATGAGTTGAACCCGAACTCACAGGGAGTGAGGAGTTCAGGAACTGATGAGAATGTATGGACCTTGGGAGACTGCCTACCTGATGTATCTTAGCTCCCTATAAAATCAAACTAATGCAGGAAAGTTGCTTGATATTCCAGGAGAACAGTGAAACTTGTGTTTCTCCAGTCCCTTAGACATCGCCCACATTGCACAAAGAGGAGGCTGCATGTATTCTACAGACTCAGGCAAGTAGAGAGGGTTAGCTGAGCCCCCAGGACTACGGCATGTGAGAACACTTATTCTTTTCCCTAAAGTATTACTATAGACACAGGGTTGTACTGCATAGCAACTGCACTCCATTGTAATCCCTGTGGTCGCTCATTATAAAAATTATGGCGGTTTATTAACAGGCCTTATCTATGAAATAAATAGTACCACAGGAATCTGCTATCCACGCACAGGGATTCTGTAGGGGTTGGTAGCTAGCAGGAAACATTCAATGAGCCTCAATGGTGTCAGATTGATTAGCCTATGGATTTCAAGTTTCATGTATCCAGCAATATATTCTAAGTAGAAGAAACTGTTTGAATGTTCTGGTATACCTTTCAGGATCTATATAAAAGTATGTAAAGTATAGCTTGTTAACAATATTTCGTTCATATTTAGTTTTAGAATTCTCTCCTACCAAAGATCTTTAGAATTGAATTAAGTTCAATTCTAATTTCACAAGGCCCTAAAAAACAAGTAGAAATGCAGTCTTGTGAGATGCCAGGCAGAGAACCTACCAAGTAATATCTAGACTCCTGACCCATGGAAACTATGAGATAATAAGTGAGTGTTGTTTTAAGTCCCTTTAAAAAGAAGTACAATTTAATAGCTGAGATTTGAAACAGCCCAAGTGTGCAACAGCAGATAAGTGGATAATAAAGCTGTGGTACGTTTACACCATGGAATATTATGCAGCTGTAAAAAGAAAGAACTCTTACCATTTGCAATATCATGCATGGACCTGAAGAGCATTATGCTAAGCAGAATAAGCCAGAGAAAGACAAGCATCACATGATCTCACTTATATGTGGAATCTAATGAAGAAAATAAACTGATGGACAAAATAGATCCAGGGATATAGAAACATGGAACAGACTGAAGAATTTCAGAGGGAAGCTGGTGGTGGAGGGGTGGCAGTGATTAACTGAGGAACTTACATGCATAGCCCACAGACAAGGACAGTAGAATGGTGAAGGCATAGGAGGGATGGGTATACGGTGGAGGGGATCATTGGGGGGAAAAAACACAAAGGGGACATCTATAATACTTTCAACAATAACGAAAAGAAGTACAAGGAATTTAAATAGACATTGGAGAAAAAAGAGAGAAAAAAAGAGAGGGGACTGAAAAACACATTTTTAAAAAGTCAATGAGGGCTATCCTTTTTCATTCAGTATCTCCTTTTCTAAGACAAGACTCTTGAAGAAACCTGGATGATCTAATCATTTTCTTGGATGAACTAGAGGCCCAGTGCACAGATTCATGCATCGGTGGGGTCCCTCGGCCTGGCCTGTGCCCTCTCACAATCTGGGACCCTTCGGGAGATGCTGCAAGAGCCAGTTTTAGCCTGATACCCACAGGCCAGGCCAAGGAACCCCACTGGTGTATGAATCTGTGCACCGGGCCTCTAGTATTCATATATAATCTTTGGTTAATCTCCTCCCACCCTCCAATCTCCCTCTTACCTCTGAGATTCATCAATCTGTTCCATGTTTCCATGCCTGTGCATTGAGTGTCTGCTCCCTGGTGGTCAGGGCACATCACAGCTACCAGTCGAATGGTCAAATAGTCACTTAGGCTTTTATATATTGATAAGAATTTATTTATTTGTTTGTTTTTATGTTCTTATTGATTTCAGAGAGGAAAGAGAGGGAGAGAGAGATAGAAACAGCAATGATGAGAGAGATTCATTGATCGGTTGCCTCCTGCATGCCCCCTACAGGGAATTGAGCTTGAAACCGGGCATGTGCCCTTGACTGAAGTTAAACCTGGGACTTTGCAGTCCACAGGCCAACCTTCTAACCACTGAACCAAACTAGCTAGGGCAGGAATATAAATAGTATGAAAGGCAACTGCACAACTTAAACTGAGAACACTGCATAGCCTCTCTAAGAGATTCCGTGGCCATTTAATTTTATTTTCATTTTCAGATGAAGACAAAATGTATTTTTTATATAAACAGGTTGGGTGTTTTAAAAACAATTTGTGAAAATAAGACTTGATGGGATACTTGTGGGATAAATGTTTTATTTTTTCAATAGCTTTAGTATTGTATCACAAAACTCTTAGAGCAAAATATTAAGTCATGTTTCCTTTTAATATTTCCATTTTAACTCAAAAGAACCCTGGGATTCAGAAAGTCACCCCAAGATAAGCCACTCTGGCACACAGATTATTTCTAACTGAAAATAATCAAGGCTCAGGAAAAAACTGGGGCCTTGCTCTTTACTGCCTAAAATAATTAAAGATAGAGTACTTGCACCAGGAAGAGGGATATCATCATACAGAACTACTAGAGGCCCAATGCACAAAAATTCACGCAAGAGTAGGCCTTCCTTCACCCCGGCTGCCCCCACCGGCTTCCTTCCAGCACCCAGGACCTGGGCAGCTTCCTTCCAGCCCCTGCTTCATCTGGAAGGACATCCAGAATGATGTCCAGTATAATTAGCATAATACTTTTTTATTATTATAGATAGTTTGCTCTGAACGAGGTGTGGGAAACAGGCAGGAAGAAAACTGGCAAAGCCCATGTGATCAAAGGCCTCCCTAGGCCCCTACTTTTCCCTCCTCAGCACAGGATGACACAAACACCTCACTCTGCCTCGCTGTCTTTGGAATGTTCATGTTTCTGTGAATTCCCCATTTGCACATATAAAACTTTGATTTTTTTTTCTGTTAATCTGCCTTATGTAATCTTAATAATTCTACCAGCCAGAAGAATTAAGGGAAAGTTTCTGCATTCCAAACACAGCATAATACAAATTAGTCAAATTTATCATATTTTATTTTTTATTAAATCGTACTTATGTGTTAAAGGAAACCATGATTTTTCTAAAGGTTAGTGGACATCATTGCTGATCTCCATTATGAGCAAGTAATATAGAAAAACATGTGCTAACTGATATTTTACCAGCAAAGCCACCGAGGAATGCAATGGAGAAATTAAAGTCGTTTATCTGCAGGGCTCCAAGCAAGGAGAATGGGAAGCTATCACTTAAAACCCCAACTCCCCCATGGTTTTTAATCAAGGGTTTTTAAACACAAAGACTGAGGGTTAAGGGTTAGGGGGAACAAGAATGGGGAAAGGTTGGGGGACCAATTTTAAATGGAGGACCTTGGATCTTGGCCATTTATGGCAAGGGACTTCAGCACCCATCTTCCTGGACAGCGGACCCCCTGCTGCTTCTGAAAGGGTTTGGGGTCCAAGTTCCAGTAATGGCCCAGTCCTTTGGTTCCATGGGGATGGGAACACAGGTGTGTTTCCTAGAAGTCAAAGTTCTTTCCTCTACGCATGCTTCAGCTGCATGGCTTGCAGTTTTGGTCAATTGTCTCTGAAAAGCAACTCAGTTATCTTGTCAGAAACAGGATAGCACTAGCCAGTGGTTCTGCAGTCACAATTACTTATTAGTGAATCACATATTTTCTAATGAAACCGTCAGCTCTCTGCCACCTCCCCCAACCTCTTTTTTCCCAACTGCTGAATAAGAACACTCACGTTAATCATATCCATGTACACACTTAGCACTAGATCTGCCGATAAGTCATCAATTAGTGTTCATCCCTTTTCCCCTCTCCCTCTCCTTATTGCCTTTCCTTCTTCTGAAGGAAATACTACAGTAAGTCCCAGATTACCCATACCAAGAGACATAATCAAAATACTTCTTTCAAACCAATTCAAAAAATCTCTAATGCCTAATCTCAAAAATTCAGCTGTCAACACCTAAGGCATTCTGATACATTTCATCATTTCTCAAAGTGATTCACAACATCCTTCAGAAGTATATGTGAGCTCTGAGGTGGCCAAACCATATCTACCAGGAAAATAAAGAACTGGAAAGAGACACAAAGAGAAATATCAGTCTCTAAAAGGTCCTGGGTGCACTGTACATTCCTCAAAAAGGGTTGTAGATAAATAGCTCAATCCATTAAACACATGAATGAATACTTATAACTTACAGGCTCTAGAAATTACAAAGCAATCTCTCATAATTGTATTAGAACTCTTAAAATTTTGGATATGAATTTGACATACTGAAATTACATGAAACACCATGCAGTGATTCTTAATTATAATTTTAAATATTTGATTAGGCCTCATCATCATTATTTGAACTCATTTGTTTTCTCATAACAAAATGTCTCTAAAAATAGGTCAGAAATACTTTTTAAAATAGCTTTATATAAGCAAAAGGTCAAGAAATTGTTGTATATGCTTCATTAACAAGGAGAAAATTAACAGGTACTTAAATATATTTTGGAGCCCTACTATGTGTCAGGCAGTCTGCAAGGGTTGGCTTAATATCGTGATGAACAAAATGGGCACTGTCCCTGCCTCCAATGTTTACAGGCCATTGTTAGCATCTATAAACTGCCTACTGAAGTCTCTAGTCTGTTTTTCCACTGAAGAGGATATCACTAGTCTTGCCAATTTATATAAATATTTCGTATATTAAAAATCGTAACATTTTGTCATAAATAAAAATTCAAATACAGTGGAACCTCAGTTCTCAAACATCTCTCATCTTGAACAATTTGCTGAAGAACTTGACAACTCTTTCATGCTGATACCAAACAAAGGAGAGAAAGCATGAATATGAGTCACTTTATCACTAGACCTTTTTTCGTTAACATCTCAGGAAATTATGCTATAAATATTTTCGTTGGGTTTTTTTATGCTTACTATTATTATTAAATTTTCATTTTTACTGTAGATTTCCATTCCTTTGTTACATTTTTATTAACATTTCATATCCCTTTTTTAACAGTGTTTATTTAAAGATTAAACACTACATTAGATATATACTGTATATAGGAAAGGTTAAAACAAGGACTCATTTGGGGGTCTGGAACAGATGAATTCAATTTACAAGATTTCTAATTGGAGAAAATGCTTTGGTTTTCGAACAGCCTTTGGGAATGAATTAAGGCCAAGAACCGAGGTTCCAGATAAATCTAAACAATTACTGGTCATAAAATAATTCTTAAGCATGAGTAATTTACTTAAAATGTATTATAGCCGCTACTGCCTCATATTCAAGAATATCTTTCAACTCATGAGCCAGTATTGCAAAATGGTGAAGAACCCAGGCTCTGAGGACAGGTGTCCTGGTTTTGAACCTCAACTCAGCAACCTCCAAATTGTGAGCTGGGCAAGTTATTTAATCTCTATGTGACTCAATCTTACCAGTGCAAAATGAAACTCATTTAAGCACCCAATTCATGGGGGAGAAGGGATGCTTTGAGAAATTACTGCAAAACACTTAAGACTCTGCCTAACAGGTAGTAGGTGCTCAGTTACCTGTTTTCAGTGGTATGCTCATGCCAGCTTGAATAAACCAACTGTTGAATTTTCAGAACTTTGTTAGTTGTTAAATGCAGCCATCATTAAAAATTAAATTACATAAAGCCACAACTAAATAAATTACATTAAAAACAAAGATACTAAATATTCAAAACTCATCGCTTATGTAACTGCCTTTTACTATTATCTGTGCTCTTGGGTTTATTTACATCTATTGCATCTGCACGGTGCAAATACTATCTAATGATGTGCTGCTGTGCATCTCGTCCCAAACTGCACTGAGTGATGTCAAGCTGGAAGTCTAAAGTAGACCATGGTGAAAGTATTTACACCACGGGAAAGAGCAAATGCTACCGAAATCAAGATTTTTATCCCAGAAGAATTGGTTGTCAAATATTTATCAGCACACTGCTGCCTATTAGTACAGTGATTATTATAATAAATCATCTTTAATTTCTTTTCTTTTCACAGGAAAAAAGGGTGGACATTCAAAACGTTCGTCACTTCTAGTCTATTTGTCTCTAGGTGATACTCTGCATACAAACTTGACAGCCAAGCTCAGGTTCCTTTTCAAAACTGTGTCCCTAAAGGACCACATACCTCTGTCTATAATTGTGACAGTCAAGGGCCTTGCTTTTTCTGTGCTGCCAAAGCCAGACAGATTCAGCATTCTTTAAAAATAACAAGGCTCATCTGCCATGGTTCAATATGGAGGCCACCTTAAGGAGATAAAAGCTAAGTGCCAAACTGTCATCAGATACAGTCCACACATCTCTCAAAACTGTTCTGACCTTCTGATATTACTTAGCAACTCAAGTCAATATCAAACAGACCCCCAGTCGCTGTACCTGAAACACAAATATTAACTTGCAAAATAATGGTCAAGTGCTCAATTGCCTTCCAACTGCTCCTTGCATGCCTTATGTTAGGAACTAATACAATAAATACGTTAAGTAATGTGTTCAAAGGGGCCGACTAAATGTTTCAATTCATGTCACAAGTGTAGCTTGAATGAAGCTTGCCAGGAAATGAGGCTCGGTGCTAAAGGGCAACATTATTAACTGTAAAAAGAATTCAACTAGAGTTAGAATCCCTGGGCTCCAGTTCCAAGTCTGATTCTAACCAGTTCTATGAGTTTAATATCTCTGAGCCTAATTTTTCAAAAATATAAAAGGCAGGAGCTAGATGACACAATCTCAGCTCTATGACTCTGCTCTATTTTTCAGAATGTGCTTTCACTACAAAAAGAAGCTTTCCTCTCTTCCTATCTTCCTATGATATTTACATAACATCACATAAATAGAAACATTTATGTTAATGTGAAAATATAGAAATCTTATGGATCATCTCTTAAGTCTCCAGCTTTTACATTTTTAGAGTTCGTACTAATACAAAGGAATACACTTCTTCCCTTTCTATACTTTCTTTTTTTTCAAAATATATTTTTATTGATTTCAGAGAGGAAGGGAGAGAGAAAAAATATCAATGATGAGACAGAATCATTGTTCGGCTGACTCCTGCACGCTCCCCATTGGGGATCAAACCCTCAACCCATGCATGTGCCCTGACCGGTAATCGAACCATGACCTTCTGGTTCATAGGTGGACGCTCAATGACTGAGCCATGCAGGTCGAGCCCTGTGTGTACTCTCAAAGCTGAATACAGAGCTGCCATGAAACAGAAAGAATTTAATAAACGTGGACAAACTGTATATAAATCTAAAAATTTTAAGTCTATGAGATTACTGTAGTCGAATTATAATAAAAAATTAAAATGCACATAAGCCTTTTTTTAAAGAGAAAAGGAGGACCTCCACCTCTGGGTGTGATAGAATAGCAAGGGCTGGATTTACTTTTCCTCTTTATACAACTCTAAAAAGAAAGACAAAATTTATGAAACCACAGTCTTTGGACATGAGACAATAGACAAGACAGATGAGGATGATCTCTGAGAAAAAGGGAAACTACAAGATGAACCCAAATGTCACCCAGCTTACTGCCTGGATGGAGTTTCCAGGCTATAGTGCAGGGGTTTGGGGACAGGGGCAGCAATCTCCCTTAATTAAGGAGACAGAGTTAATCTGAAGAGGTCAAGGCATTGAGAGTTTCCAAGGCAGATAACAAGAAAGAGCTGCACAAGAGCGAATTCTAGAAATCAGTAAGGGTTTGCAGCTTTATCTGAGTACAGGTACGTACGTGCAAGGAAACTACCAGAAGTCCTGTAAGAACCACCAGAAAGGAGCAGGCAAAATGCAAAACAGTACTGCCTCAGTAGTAGGAAAAAAAATTCACCTGAGGCTAATAAAGCCTGTCCTGCTCCTGCCTAACAAATCTTAAAAAGCAAATCTTGAAAGGATCAATCTATTCTAAGTACTTAACTCTACTGCAAAACAAAACTCCAAAACACCTCAAACAACATAGTAAAAAATTCAGCACCCTCCTAAATAAAATTAGCAATGGCTGGCATCTATATAAAAATCACCTGGCGGAAAAACAAAGATGGCGGCATAGGTAAACACCTAGGCTGCTGCCTCGCACAACAATTTCAAGAATACAACTAAAAGACAAAACGGACATCATCCAGAACCACAGGAAAGCTGGCTGACTGGAAATTCTACAACTAGAAGGAAACAGAAATGCACACGGAGAATCAGAGCAGCTGCAAAGCCTGGGTTAGGGAGACACAGGAGCGGAAAGGACAAGCCGGAGAGGACGGGGAGTCTGAGTGCCTGGCAAGTGTGCCCTCGTGGATAGGAGACAAAAGCTCCAGACTACACTGAACCCAGTTCTGGCTGCACAGAACCCTGGTTCTAGGCGAGACCCAGGGGACCCAAGCCCTTACGGGGGGGATCTGGATTGTGAGGTGGAATCTCAGGGAAACAGCCAAAGGCAGAGCTCTGGAGGCACGCACCCAAGTGTGCACAGAGAGGGCAGACTCGTTACTGTGCTGCTGGCATGATCTGGCGGGAGGGAGAAAAGAGCCCCAAAAGGTGCTGAAACCCAGTTCTGACTGCATGGAACCCCGGTGGCTGGGCAAAAATCTGGGAGTCTGGATTCATTGGGGTAGAGACTGGACAGCGGGAGAAACTCGAAGGCGCCTTTCTCTCAGAGGTGCTTGCAGCAATTGCCTGCAGATGCTGAGACCCAGTAGGGCGGGGCTGAGAGGAAGCCAAGGCTGTTGGCTCCACCCTGAAACTCTGCCCCATCCAGAAACTCTGCTCCATCCAAGCTGAGCACAGAGGCTTTGAAAATTTTGCAAGTTTTGTCACACAGGCTGTCTCCCAGTGTAGACACAGCTGATCCTCACAGCCAATTGGCCTGGAAGTCAATTTCTCCCAGTGATACCAACAACAATCAAGACTTATATGCAACAAGGCTGTACACACAGTCCACAAAGGGGTGCACCAAGAGTGTCCACCTCAGGTAACACGGGAGGCCAAGACACCTAGCACACAAAGCTACCCTACCAACTCAGGGAAGCGGTGAATGTGTGGAGAGAAAGAAAACAGATCACAAACAAAAGAAATGGAGGAAAACAAACGACTGGATATAGAGTTCAAAATCACATTTATAAGGTTTTTAAAGAGGTTCCGAGAAAAGGCCAAAAAATTCAGTGAGACCCTCGGGATGATATGAAAAAGGACCAACTAGAAATTAAACACACACTGACTGAAATAAAAAATATTTCACAGTACTTAACTCTACTGCAAAACAAAACTCCAAAACACCTCAAACAACCCAACAGCAGACTAGAGGAATGCAAGAATCAAGTCAAAGATTTGAAATACCAAGAGGCCAAAAACACTTAACTGGAAAAGAAAAAAGAATCCAAAAATTTGAGGATACTTTAAGAAGCCTCTGGGACAACTTCAAGCATACCAACAGAATTATGGGGGTGCAGGAAGAAGAGAGAGAGCAAGATACTGAAAACATATTTGAAGAAATAATGACTGAAAACTTCCCCCACCTGGTGAAAGAAATAAACTGACAAGTCCAGGAAGCGCACAGAACCCCAAACAAAAGGAATTCAAATAGGACCACACCAAGACACATCATAATTTAAATTCTAAGAGCAAAAGACAAAGAGAGTATTAAAAGCAGCAAGAGAAAAACACTTAATTACCTACAAAGGAGCACCCATACAATTGTCAGGTGATTTTTCAACAGAAACTATGCAGGCCAGAAGGGAGTGGCAAGAAATTTTCAAAGTGATCAACAGCAAGAACCTACAACCAAGATTACTCTACCCAGCGAAGCTATCATTCAGAATTAAAGGTCAGATAAAGAGCTTCACAGATAAGAAGCTAAAGGAGTTCATCAACACCAAACTAGTATTATATGAAACGCTGAAAGGTATTCTTTAAGAAGAGGAAGAAGAAGAAAAAGGAGGAAAAGGTGGCTGCTTCAAACTAGAGCATGGATGGAACTGGAGAGCATTAAACTAAGTGAAATAAGCCAGTCAAAGAAAGATAAGTATCACATGATCTCCCACATTTATGGAATACTAGAGACCCATTGCAGGAAGATTCCTGCAAGAATAGAGCTTCCTGCAGCCTGAGCAAAGCTCTCCCTCCCTTCTCTTCTGCCTCGCTCCCTTCTACATTACCTCGCTCTCTCCCATCTCCACTGCCTCACTCCTGTGTTCTTTGCCTTGCTCCCTCCCTTCTCCCCGCCCCCGCTTGCTTACTTCTCTGCAGCTTTGCTCCCTTCCACTGTGCTTGGCTTCTTTCTACGCTGTCTTCTGTGCACAGATGTGCAAATTAACTGCCATCTTGGTTGGGTTGATTTACATATTCACTCTGATTGGCCTGTGGGTGTGGCTTGTGGGTACAGCAACGGTATGGTCAATTTGCATATTACTCTTTTATTAGATAAGATAATGAACAACATAAACTGATGAACAAAAACAGATCCAGAGACAGAGAAGCATTGACTGTCAAACCTCAGAGGGAAGGTAGGGGAGGGTGGGGGTAAGAGGAAGAGATCAACCAAAGGACTTGTATGCATGCATATAAGCCTAATCAATAGTCACGGACACCAGGGGGGTGAGGGCATAAGTGGTGGAGGGGGAGGGTGTTGGAAGGGGTAAATGGGGGATGAGGACACATATCTAATACCTTAATCAATAAATTAAAAAAAAAACACCTGGCATGCAAAATAAAACTGGAAAATATAATCCTGAATAAGGAGAAAAGGTAATCAAAGGAACAGACTTAGAAATGAAACAAATAATAGAAGTAGACAAGGTTATTAAGCAACTATTATTAATATACTCCATATGTTCAAAAAGATAGAGGAAACAGAAGAATTTTAAAAGACCCAAACAGAACTTCTAGAGATAAAAAAATACACCAGATGGGATTAACAGACTAGATACTACAAAAAATATATATTAGTGAACCTTAAGACAGAATACTCTACTGAGCTTAATTAAGAAAATGAATTTAGAAAATCTTAAAGCTCTAAACCCTTAGCAGAAATTCATTCATTCAATCATTTTAAAAACAAAGTAATTATTGAGCATCTACAATATGCCAAGTACCATGATAAGCACACAAAAAACATTTAAAAGGCTTAAATAAAAATAATATTTTCTACTTGGTTTTGCAAATTTCAAAAGTATTCAACTTCCCTTATCTGATTGACCCTAAAAATAAACATGTGATTTGTTTTTCTCGGTCTCTCTCCTGTATTTCCATATCAGCTCTTAGTATCAGGTATATTCCGGGATTAATCCTGGGGTTACATTTATGTTAAATCCATAGAAAAAGAAGTTGTCATAATTTCTTTATTCCTACTTGTCAAAGAAATAAACCTTTATGATACAAGTTAAGGAATACAGGACACACTAGCATGGCCAGGTCAAAGATATAAGAACACTATTCCTAGCATCCTTTATTCACACGGCATGTACACCTTCATTGTTCCTAATTCATCTTGTTGATTTTCTCCAACAGACTGAGATCTCCTAAAGGAAAGTAAGATCCTCTTTTTTCATCTTTGCCTATGTCACGGGCACTCAATAAGTTTTTATATAATTTGTTAAATAAATGAATAAAAAATGGAATCAGATAAGGAACAAAACAAACAGGGACTCTGACTAAGGACAGCACTCCTTAGAGTCTGTTATTATATTAATTTGTCTGACCTATTCAAGTGAGTGCTTTCTCGCCCCACTGGATTTCACCTAAGAAGGCAGCCTGCAAGTATATGACCAAATCAGAGGCTGAAAATGATAGCTGAGATAATAATGAACCACCTCAGTTATAAACGACCACACAAACCATAAGTCTGTAAATTGTTTATGAAAGTGCCAGATGGTCTGTTAAGTCAATGTCACCTAATACCACAATGTTGCTTATAAATTATGCTCATCAGAATCACATGGAGGAAGCTTTTCCCAAAAACCAGCACTGTTTCATCATGTCATCCTGTACATGCAAATATTTAATAATGTTATTCTCTTAAACTTCCTACTTTATTTATGGTGGTAGTGTTTATACTTATTGTAGAAATAACTTTCTTAAATTTTTTAAAATATATTTTTATTGAGTTCAGAGAGCAATGGGAGAGGGAGAGATAGAAACATTGGTGATACAGAAACAATGATAGATTGCCTCCTGCACGCCCCCTACTGGGGATTGAGCCTGCAACCAGGCATGTGCCCTGACTAGAAGTGAACTGGTGACCTTCTGGTGCACACAGGATGATGCTCAACCAACTGAATCACATGGGCCAGGTTATAGATATTCTTTAAATGTCAAATAAATACTGAGATTTAAAAAAAAATAAAGTTAACCACTATTAATAGTTTGGTTTATATCTTTATAACTCTACCTATGTTTCAATATAGATCTCTCACTTTGTTCTTTTTTCATAAAAATAACATAAACATTAGTCTCTGCCTTTTAATTTTCTTTCATAATATATTGGAGAAATGTTATCAGTCAATACTTAAGAGATCTAACTTGCCCAGCCAGTGCGGCTCAGTGTTTGAGGTCAACCTATGAACCAGGAGGTCAGGGTTTGATTCCTGGTCAGGGAACATGTCCAGGTTGCAGGCTCCACCCCCAGTAGGAGGCATGCAGGAGGCAGCCAATTGATGATTCTCTCTCATCATTAATGTTTCTGTCTCTCTCTCCCTCTCCATTCCTCTCTGAAATCAATAAAAATATTTTAAATATATTTTAAAAATAAAATAAAAGGATCTTTCAAAAAAGAGAAAGAGATCTGAATCATAATTTTTATTAGTTGCTTAACATCCTAAGGCATGGAAGTATCAAAATATATTCAACCATCCCCTACTGATAGTCATTCAGGTTATTTCCAGTGTCTTAAAATTATATATAATGTTACAATAACAACATTGAATGCTACCTGTAAGAAAGCCAAAATGTTGGTGGCTTAAAGATGTGCCTTGAGCAGCAACCTTCTTTCCTCAAAGATGGTAACACATCACATGGCACAATCCCCGAGATTCCTCTTTCCCCACATCCTGGCCAGTACTGGATGTTATACTTAATGCTTTTGGAAGATGTTGATAAGAATAAAAATGGTTGCTAACTTTTAAAAAATACTATATCTCACTTATTTTCTAAAATTCTTTAAATTTCTCCATAGGTTTACCGACTGCCAAAAATTTTCCAGTTGTCTCCAATTTACCAATGGGCCATGCTGTAGAAATGTACCTGCAAGTTCCAAACGACAAACTTAAAATTTCTCTAAAAATTGCTACTTCAATAAAGATTACTAGTATATGATCCAGGCTAATGCAAGGCTACATTTTTAAATTTAAAAATGATAAAACAACACCATTATTGATGTGCAATATTCATTGGTGTTTTGGAGTCAATCTAGAATACTACTTAAAATATATAACATTGCACCAAAACCAGTTTGGCTCAGTGGATAGAGCGTCAGCCTGCGGAAAGGTCCCAGGTTCGATTCTGGTCAAAGGCATGTACCTTGGCTGCAGGCACATCTCCAATAGGGGATGTGCAAGATGCAGCTGATCGATGTTTCTCTCTCATCGATGTTTCTGACTTTCTATCCCTCTCCCCTCCTCTCTGTAAAAAATCAATAAAATATATTAATATATATATTAATATTATATATATAACATGTTATATATATAACAATGGATCTAGTAAAACTAAAGTTTAACAGAAAGATACAATAAGCATGTTTCTATTAGAAACACCCTTTCCAAATCATATCCTTCCCAACCACATACCCACCCGCCGTTACCATAGAGAGAACAGAGGAGACAGGGCCAGCCAGGAGAAACACAACTGAGCACAAAGGGAGGTAAGGAAGGGCAGGTACAATGTATGCATGGAGACCCAAAAGATGAGAAATGGAGTCAGGCTACCATTCACCTAAAAACCTCTATTTCCAAACTTCCCAGAAATAACAGGAGATAACCCCCCTCCTCCTCTTTTCCAGGCACCTTTCTCTCCACATGCCTACCTCCCACCTGCCTCATGCCCATTTGAAGAGTGAGCAAATCCAAACTTTCAATCCTTCCCACTGCTGCTCCTACTCTGTAACTGTACTAGAATTGAGGCCACAAAGGCTCATATTCTCCTCTTCTCCTTCCTAAAGCACAGCAGAAGGGAAGTTTCCAGATTCAAACAGATCCTGAGAAGGAAAGCCATGGGGAAAGGGTGAAGTATGGAGTGGTCAGTGGCCCAGCTCCACTTGCCAGCAGCCTACCCTTGCAGTTAACTAGGAAACAGCCAGATATCCACGTGCTGACCCGAAAGCTACAGCCAAATTGCCAATAACCTTTTAAGGTGGAGGAATATTTTAATTGCATGTTATATCTCCTATTTATATTAAGCCTAATTATTGTCTTAAAGTTCCGGAATAATGATGAGCCTGCTGCACACAATTTATCAGCACTGACATAATGTACGTCTCTAAAATCCATAAACATCAATCACATGCCACACTGAAAGCCCGACATGCCCCACACTGCATGTCTAGGAAAGCACTGACAACACTACTTCTATTTCTGCTATTGCTTCACTTATTCCACTCATCTCTTCTATATTGTATTTGTTCCCTTACTAATTCTTTAGTAAGCCATGGCTTTTTCATTAAATGACCTACATGTATGATGTCAAAATATTTCTTTTCCGCATCCAGCGCGGCTAGAGAGCGGGTCCAGTTCCTGAGTAGAGGGGCTGGTGGTTGAGAAATAAATGAAACAAGACACAAAATGGAAGGAAAAAGCTGGGAACCGGGTGAGACCACTATCCTCTTCTTCTGGACAGAAGTGAACCAGAGCTGATACAGCATGTTTATTTTATACCCCCAAATACCAGGAAGTTTCACCAAAAGTCAAGACAAAGGAGATTATTTGCATTCCTGAGTAGGCCCTGAGCATTCCTAGTACTAGACTGGATTTATATATCAAAACCCACTGCCCAACACCTGGGCTGAAAGGAAAGGTCAAGCTGGTAACACCCTTGCCTTTTTGGCAAAGCATGTTCCCAGGGCGTGGATTTACCTGTCACCTTGGGTTCAGCTGACAATTTAAAGAAATGCCCATGTGCCTTCTCAGGCACTCTCTACACATGTAGCCAATGAAAGCATCTTTTCTATCTACCCCCAAGAAAAAAGGTACCCTGAACATATGGAGAACCAGAAATCAGGAGACCTCAGTTAAGATCTTGTTTTTCTCTTTGCTGACCCTTCTCTGGACTTCAGTTTTCCAAGCATAAAATGCAAGGACTAAAAATCAGCACACTCAATGTTCCTATCTTTTCCATATATCTACCACAATCAACGGTAGTTCTCAAAGATGAACAGATAAGAGAGTTGAATCAGGACAAGACATAGAACTAAAGTTCTGTTATTTGGGGAGGGCAGTGTTAGACAAAGATATTAAAAAACAAATCAAACCACTCAAGCAATCCCCCAGGATAAAGAGCCTTCAAAACTGAGACCACTGCCAACTACAACCCCTGGACCTAAGGAAGGCTGTCGCTCCATCTCAGATTCAAAGACTGGCCAACCAGGAAGTCTCTGTTCACATTCATTTCCAAAGTAAAGAATTACAAGTACCATGAAAGAAATCTTCCAATCAACCAGAGATGGAAGAGGAGGCTCAGAGAGAACAACATTTAGGCCTTTCCTCGACTTGGGTAGGTCCTCCTTTAACCAAACACAAAAGAAAAGCAGGCCTAAACATGGAAGAACAATGCACAGTGATTAAGACAGATAACAATTTAAAACTTCCAAAATGCAGTCACTTGTATACAAAGGTACAAAGTTTACATGTCATTAATGCATGTGACGAGGTTGGAAAAACTTATAAAATTATGAATTTCTGCCAAAGTTGTACTTCAATCAATGTTACAGATAAACCTATTCCCTCAAAGTACTGCTTAAATCAGGACCATCCTCTATAATAAAAGGCTAATATGCAAATTGTCCCCTCTGGTGGGAGTTCGACCCACCGGGAGTTCAACTGCCCGCTAGGACGTATGCCGACCACCACGGAGCAGCGTGAAACAATGCAGCCAGGGGAAGGAAGGCCCTGGCCAGCAGCTGGAAGGCCCTGATTGGCCCTGATTGCAGGCTGGCCTGGGGACCGTCCTGTGCATGAATTTCATGTACTGGGCCTCTGGTTAATAAATAATAGTCTTGAAGACTAGCATAAGTAATGAAATACAAATGCAATCAATGATTACAACACATATCAAAAACTCTGAAGGCATTTTTTAAATCAATAATAGTTTCTGGAAAAAAATAACAAAGCCCACAAATATGGCGATCATTTCAAAAATAAAAATTGAAGTGTATCTCATAAACAATAAATGGAAATTATGTAAGAAAGTGATGCCAAGGGTAACCAGGCAGATTCTATCAGTATAAAGTGATATATTCACAACTCAACAAACGACAAAATATACTTGTTGACATACACTCAATAAATGTTGTCTAAATGAATAAATTATGAATTAATTCATTAAGTATTATATGATGAGGAATCTTGGCAAAGCAAGTGTTCATTTTAGTTCACTGGTATAAGCCATCCAAGACTAGCTAGCTAACATCACACCCACGAATGAAAAGGAGATCTCCTGATTTTTAGTCATTGTTTCCTTTACTGTTGAAATATGTAGAATTCAAGAGAAGTTATAATTTTTAAATTGGATATAAAACTCAATAATCTACTCAATTAGGAATTAAATAGTGTCTTATAACCAGTTAACTGTTAAGTGGTTTATATAATTACTTTTTTTCTTAAAAACATACATTTCTGAATTTTGTAGTTAAATTTAAAGATACCAATATAATAATATTAACCAAAACTTATCAGAATAAAAAAAATGCTTAAATGATTTCATGATATTGTTTATCACCACTGCATAATAGAATACATGCATTAGTTATTAAATATGTTTTAAATAATACTTAGAGACATTAGAAAAAGCCATAATATATAGTGAATTAGCAAGAAACAGAACTTTATATACAGTAGCCCACATTTTTAAATGTTATATATTCAGGAAAAAAGAGAAATAGAAAATAAAGTATGTCAAGACATTAATATATTTGGCTAATGAAACTATAAATTATTTTTATACATTGTATTTTTCTGAAAATGTTATCAAGTTCACATCATAAAAAAAATTTTTTCCCACATTCCACCAAGCACTTACATAGTTCCTCCTTCTCCACTGAGTAATACAGAAATTACATCTTTAGTCAATGGGATAGTTGTCTAAATGTAAAACCCTGTAATTTTAAGAACTGCTTCAATTAACAATGGTTGGAGTTTTCCCCTCAAGTAACTAAATCCTCAACAGCCAGCAATAAAAGTTTTCGCTAAAATTTATAGATTATCGATAGCCCAAAACCACATTAACCATAATGTAAACCATACTTCTCTCCCTCCTAAATATGTACCTCTACCAGTAACTCTGGAACATATTCAATGACTATCTACTTAGAGTGAGACTATTCATCTCTCACCACATGCACTACCTAACTTATACTTGTAATAACTTTAAATGCATATAAAGAATGGCCACAGTTCTCTATAGTGATTTTCAGTCAGCCACCCAGTCAATGCAAACAGGGGTTCCCTCAGTTATAAAATTGGCTCTTATGTTGCTTGTCTCAAAGAGTTGGCATAAGAATCAAATTACATCATGTATGTAAAAATATAAGCAAGTATGGAGCTATCATTACTATGACCATCAATCTAATTCAGAGTTCCCTACACCATGTAAAGAGTGTCTCATTCAATCTTTACATTTGCTGAGTTATGCCTAAAAGTTATTTCTCAATACTAAATCCTGAGACTTTATAATGTACTACAGGCCTGGTGCACAACATTCGTGCATGGGGGAGGGAGGGTTGTCTCTCACCCCAGCCTGCACCCTCTCCAATCTGGGACCCCTTGAGGTATGTGCGACTGCCTCTCACAATCCAGGACTGCTGGCTCCCAATTGCTTGCCTGCCTTCCTTCCTTATTGCCCCTAACCACTTCTACCTGCCAGCCTGATCATCCCCCCCAAACCACTCCCCTGCCAGCCAGATTGATGCCTAACTGCCCTGCCCTGCAGGCCTGGTCCCCCCCTCAACTGCTCTCCCCTGCAGGCCTGGGTCCCCCACAACTGCCCTTCCCTGCAGGCCTGGTTACCCCCAACTTCTCTCCTCTGCCAGCCTGGTCACTTCTAATTGCCCTCTCCTGCAGGTTTGATCACCCCCAACTGCCCTCCCTTGCAGTCCTGGTCCCTCCCAACTGCCCTCCCCTGCTGGCCTGATCACCCACAACTGCCCTCTCTTGCAGGCCTGGTCGCTCCCAACTGTCCTTCCCTGCTGGCCATCTTGTGGTGGCCATCTGTGTCCACATAGGGGCAGGATCTTTACCCACATGGGGGCAGCCATCTTGTGTGTTGGAGTGACAGTCAATTTGCATATTACTCTTTTATTAGATAGGATTAACAGTATTAGCAGAGTTCTTTAAAAAGAGAGGATAAAATTGTCAACTGAACACTGATTACCTATAAACAAAACTTCTCAAATATTAAGTTTACACTCAAATATTAAGTCATCAGGGGAATACCTTTCCTAAAATGAATGCAAAGAACAAAATGCAAAGCCAGACTGTCCAGATGAAAGCTAAAATTTTTTAAAAACCCTGTCCACACCACCCACCCACACATAAACACTACAAAGTGCTCCCCCTCTCTGAAATTCTGCCCTCCTTCAAATGCCAACCCTGTTTGTGAAACTCTTGGGTGCTCAGATTACTCCTCTTTTGCACCACTCACGTGTAAGTGCAACTGGTCCACCTTCCTCACCAATTATGCTTTCTGGGAGGCTGCAGTCCTATAGCCATGTTCCCTCTTTGCACATTGTTAAAGTATGGGATCAATAACTAGTTAGAATTAAACCATATAATCCAGTTTGGTGAGGATCCATTTCTCCTGGCCCCAAGTGCTTTATCTCTTCCCGGATTTACTAGGAAAATATTGAGTATAAAATGTGATGGAGGCTGAGGGAAATGTGTATTACATGGTAATTTGTTCGCCTGAAGCATGTAAACAATTAACTTCTGATTGAAAATATGAGAAATGTGAGTTTAGGAGCAATGTTGCTGGAATGTTTCAAAGTGCTAAGTACAAAAGTATTTCCTCCTGTTTATTTTATCATTTTGATTCTAAGGAAACACAAATTTAAATTTCTCTGTAGCTTACTAAATGCAAAAGAATGGAGATTAAGTACATCTCTATTTTTCCACTAGAAAAGTAAAGTATCCTTGCATTTTGCTTTCTGTTAACTTATAATTTTTTCAATACATCTATAGACCCTAAAAAATTTTCCAAAATAGTATAAAGACCACAAATTATCTCTAGTAGCTAAATTGTTATAGCTTCTGAAATTGCTTGAAGAACACATTCAAATAACATCGCAAATGCCTTCATAACAATGAACCCTCACTTAAACAGATTATAAAATTCACACTACATTCAAAATTAAACTTTGAATTTCCATCACTCAGCCTTTCATCCACTAAGAATTTTCAGTATTCAGTAGTTTCTGTTATGTAGATAAAGCTTTCACAAAAATCACAAAATGAACCAAATACTCCTTTAATTGTTTGCTTTTTTCCCCTAGCAAAGGCAGTCAACAGTGTCCTAGCATTCATAAATATTTATGGGCTGTAGCTCTTCTAAAATATTCTAAAATAAAATTCAGGTAATCTTGCTCCACCTCTTAAGCCATGTGGTTTTAAAACTCAAACATGATCATTTCCGTAAAAGCAATGTCTTAAAACTCTGTTCCTAGCTATTATATACATACAGTAGTATACTCACATAACAAAAACTTTATAAAAAATTGAAACAAAGTACTTTCTACTTAATCTTATCTCTGATTACATCTTAAAAGAAGTAATTCAGTATCCTAAGAGTTTAACTTTTGTATGTTTTGCAAGACATGGACTACTAATTTCAGTCTATCCTTAAAATAGAACAGTTCAACTAATTTTAGAATCAAGTGTTACAAAGCATCATAGCTGCCAACCAACTGGACACCTGATTATAGCAGCATATGTAGATACACTAAAGCAAACTGTCAGATTGCTGAACTCTGAGACACCACATGCAATTGTATGAAGTATGTACAATATGCATAAATGGTACTTAAGAACAATGTGATCATATGAAAGGAAATAATCAGGGCCTCATTTATTTAAATAACTAGAGGCCCGGTGTATGAAATTCATGCCCGGGGTGTGTGTGTGTGTGTGTGTGTGTGTGTGTGTGTGTGTGTCCCTCAGCCCAGCCTACACCCTCTCCAATCTGGGATCCCTCTCACAATCCAGGACTGCTGGCTCCTAACCACTTGCCTGCCTGCATGCATGCCTGATTGTCCCTAACTGCTTCTGCCTGCCAGCTTGATCACTCCCTAACCATTCCCCTGCCAGCTTGTTCGATGCCTAACTGCTCTCCTGCCAGCCAGATTGCCCCTAACTGCCCTACTCTGCAGCCTGGTCACCCTTAACTGCCCTCCCTTGCCAGCCTAGTTGCCCCTAACTGCCCTACCTTACCAGCTTGGTTGCCCCCAACTGCCCTCCCCTGCAGGCCTGGTCTCCCACAACTGCCTTCCCATGCAGGCGTGGTCACTGCCAACTGCGCTCCCCTGCAGGCCTGGCCCCCTCTCCAACTGCCCTCCCCTGGAGGCCTGGTTACCCCCAACAGCCCTCCCCTGCTGGCCATCTTGTAGCAGCCATCTTGTGTGTTGGAATGACAGTCAATTTGCATATTACCTCTTTATTATATAGGATTATTATATAGGATATCTATAATACGCAATGGTTTAAAAGTGTCAAAATGAGGTAATGGTATAAAAGGTTATTAACACTTGCAAAATGCATATCTGATTAAGGACTGTTATATAAAATACACAACGAATCTTAAACTCAACAAATAAAAAACCAAACAGCTCAATTAAAAAGTGGGCAAAAGCCCTGGCTATGTGGCTCAGTTGATTAGGCATTGCCCCATGCATGGAAAGGTCACTGGATCTATTCCAGGTCAGGACACACGCCCAGATTGCTGGCTCAGTTCCCATTAGGGGCATGCAGGAGGGAGCGATGGATGTTTCTTTCTCACACATTGATATTTCTCTCTCTCCCTCTCCCTCTACCTTCCTCTCTCTCTAAAATCAATTAAAATTATATTTTTTTTTAAGTGGGCAAAAGATCTGGACATCTAAAGGAGATATACAGATTGGTCAAATAAACATACAAAAAGACATTCCACATTATATATCATTAGAAATTTGCAAATTAATTCAGTACTACTACACATCTATCAGAATGGCTAAAATCCAAAATATGGACAAATCCAAATCCTGGTGAGGATGGGGGGAGGTGGGAGGGGACAGAAACTCTCATTCATTGCTAGTGGAAATTAAAAATGGTACAGCCATTTTGAAAGACAGTTCAGCAGTTTATTACAAGATAATCACAACTCTCCATATGACCCAGCAGTCATACTCCTACGTATTTACCCAAATGAGTTGGTAACTTATGTCCACACAAAAACCCACACACAAATGTGTGTAGCAGCTTTATTCATAACTGACAAACATTGAAAGCATCAACATGTCCCTCAATAGGTGAATGTGTGCATAAAAAAAAAAACTGTGGTACATCAAGACAATGAAATATTATTCAGCAACAAGAAGAAATGAACTATCAAACCATGAAAAACCATGGACGGACCTTAAATGCTTATTACTAAGTGAAAAAAGCCAATCTGAAAAGGCTACATACTATATGATTCCCACTATGACATTCTGGGAAAAGCAAAACTATGAAGAAAATGAAGAGATCCTTAAAAAAAGAAAAAAGAAAATGAAGAGATCCTTAGTTGCCAGAGATTCGGGTGGGGAGGAATAGGTAGAACACAGAGGATTTGGGGCAGTGAAATTACTGTGATAATAGACACATGATATCCATTTATCAAATCTTGAACTGCACAACACAGTGAACCCTGATGTAAACTATGGATCTTAGTTAATGATGATCTATCAATATTTTGTTTATCAATCATAACAAACTCACCACTCCAATGCAAGACATCAAAAGGGGAAAATATAGGGTGGTGGGTATTTAGAAACTCTGTACTTTCTGCCTAAATTTTCTGTAAACCTATGATTGCTCTAAAAAGTAGTAATTTTTTAAAAAAGTTTCTGGCCTAGGAGGAGCCAGAGGACCTGAATTCTTAGGTCTATCTCATTCATCGACTGTCTATATAATCTCTACCTCTCAATATACTTCATATGCACTAGTTTATTTTACCTTTATTAACTCATTCAGGGCGACAGTGAGGCACACCTGCCACATGTAACCCACTGGCTTAATAAGGTAGTATAAAATAAGCCACCAAGTAGTATTACTTCCTCCCCAAAATCAAGAATACAAATTCTCACACTGGCATGGCCAGCATGAAGAATAGTAACCCTGAATTAGAGGCATTTTTTAATTCACTGGAATAATAGTGTCATTGTATAAAGTCTTTAATACCAGGATTCACTGGGAAATATTTCCACCCAACAGAGAAAAATCGGGACTTTGTCAACTCCCTTTGCCAATTCTTTCCAGGAACATTTCAGGCATGCATCAAAGCAGCCACATTCACTGGTGACATTTAGGAAACTTAATCCTTTTCAAGATCTCCTCAACCTCTATACACACTGGAAGTGCTCATGTTAAAATTTTACTTTCCTTTCATGGATAGCTTATTAAAATTTATAACCCAACGAAGATACAACAGTTCAAGCTCCCAACATCTGAATATCTGAACTGATATAAATCTCCATGAATGTTTAAACTATTAATTTTGATTTTATGCATCCATTTAACACATCGCAGAAAGTTCTAGTAATCAAAATTATAATTCTAGTAAAAAATTCTCATAAGAATGATTTCTGCAACATTCCCAGTCAATGCAATGAACTCAAAATATATAGTTTATGTTAAATATGCACTTGATGTTCAAATGCCATTGCTACCACTTATAGCTATACGATTTCAGGAAAATTAATTTCTCCAGGCCTCCATTTTCATATTTTTCAATGGCAGTAACTGTAGCCAAGATAAAGATCTATAAGAATTAGAAATTATATATATATAATTATATATATATATATATACACATATCATTAATTTGTAATACCCTGCACTATGCCTGTATATAAGCAGGTAGACATATAAATGGTAGCTATAATTTTTACTATTTTAAGCTAAAAATTAAGGGCTTAACAGATAAATTTAAGGATTGATTAGAACTTATATTAAATGATCATATAACCATTGAACTTCTAATATACCAAACGAAAGTAACTACAAAACTGTTAAAGTTTATGTGGCAAAAAACAATTAAGAGACTTCTCAAATAAAACTAAATAAAAAATTGTTGGAATATATTACCAGAGTTGTTTTTTTATGATTCATAATTACTTCTAAAAAGGCTTTGAATTATTTTATTTGGTTATAAAAACAGACTCACTGCTGTAATAACTCTACAAATCCTCCTCAGAGGATCCCAGCAAGAATACTTGATAAAGTAGGCCCTGGTCAGGTAGCTCAGTTGATTAGAGAATTAGCCCAATATACCCAGGTTGTGGGTTAGATCCCCAGTAGGGCACATACAAGGACCAATCAATGAATGCATAAATAAGTGGAACAACGAATTGATGTTTCTCTCTCTTTTCCTCTTTCCCCTCTCTCCCTAAGAAATCAATAAATAAATGTTTTTAAAGACTTGTAACGTATTACTTATGGAGTGTCACATTCAATAGAGCATTTCATTTTTCTAGGTCACACTATTTGCTATATTCCCAGGGTCAAGTAAAACAGCATTCACTTGATTTCACTATCAAAGGTCTAATAATGACTACTATTACAAATGTTTCAAAAACATTCTTTCTAATGAACTTTGTTTAACAAATTAAAAATAAATTTTTCCAAGCTTCTTCAAATATAACTTCAATACAGAAATTGCTGCATCCTTCCTGTCCACACATTATAGAACCAATCAGTCAACTGTGCTGTCAATTTCTGAAATTCCTTTTGAATCCAGTCTTCCACCCCAAAATTTTACAGACCTGTCTCCCTGCTTCCTGCATCTTCCCTTCTGTTCAATCCTCCACACTGTTATTGGAGTCATCTCTCTAAAATCTATCTCGTTGGTAATATCCCGCTGGAGATAATCAAGGTTCCCCTTCCTACCTACAGAATAAACCCCAAACTTGGTCTTGTGTGTGACAGTCAGGCCCTTTCCAATATGATCCAACCTAACCCTCCATATTCACCCATTTGTATCTTCCAATAACTCCTATCCACTCCCATTTTTTAAAACCTACCATGCACTTTAGCCAAGCATGCAATAGATTCTGTAGTTATGCTCATGAAATGAAGAAGTCATGCCAGTCTCTCCTCTTGGTGTTTTCCTCAATGGAACCTTCACCTTCCCCACAGGGTGAAATCTCATTTGACCACAAGTACAAAGCTTTCCTTCCCCAACACCCAACCTAGGCAGAATTATTTGCTTACTCTTCTGAAAGAGATTAAAGTAGGGTGGGGAATAATAGCATTAAAAAAATTGCATTAAAGGGGTAGGCCAAACACAAATAAATAGAAACTTGGAATTTCTCTTTGGAAGTTGATAGAATTAAGAGCTGAGAAATGGACCCAGAAGTCTTTCTTCAACAGCCATTATAGAGAGGAGTTCCATGTAACTAAGACATGAGTTTCTTTTTAATTGATAATACTAAAGATTCTCAACTACAGATCTTCTCAGTCAACTCATTCATTAGGCTTATAACAGGGGTCGGCAAACTCATTAGTCAACAGAGAGGCAAACCAGGGCTCGCAAGCCACATGTTTGCCGACCACTGGCTTATAAGATCAGGTCATCTGAATGCATTTATACATTTTTATATTCAGTTGTAGAACAAAAACAGAAAGGAATATATGATCGTGCCTACGTATTTCATCTTTTTTGTCACCTTTACAGCTTCAGGGGTTTTTACAATCTGCAATTTCATGGAGATGATTTGGCCAAATTTTCCAGACTCCTGAGGCAGGAACACAAGAATTTCTTTGCCTGACTACAAAACAGCAGTTAGATAAGGAAGTATTCTCACCACTCTCTTTACATGTTATTTATTACCTAAAGTCATCACTGAGACAGCAAAGCTTCTCCAAATTGCTCCAAAAAAAAAAGTTGTAAGTAGCATAAAGCTTTTTAAAAAGGCCCTAAATAAATGTTGAGATAACGGTATAAGGCTAAGTCAGAACAAAAGAAACTACAGGAGCATTAGTATGATATTTGGGGTTCAGAGTTCAATTCACTAACAATACCTAATAATCTGTTACACTCCTGAACTGGATATATGTTTCTTATAATGTGAAGCAATGAACAAGTTCTTTGGCCCATTTAAATGCTGATTATTTGGTAGAAATTACTTTTCAAATCTGTGTTGTAATCACATTATAAAACATTCAATTGTGTCATTTTGAAACTCCTCAGAGACTTCAACGGAGCTCTCAGACGGTCTCTCAGTGAAGTCAAATACGTTTTTATGGATGTAAATGTGTCTGAACTTTAAGTTTCCAATTTCAGGATAGACGCTTTACCCTCTGTGTGCCAGACCCAAAAAACATTCTTTCCTTATTCTTTCAAACAGAACTTCAATTGTGTTCAGGGCTCTCAGTGGGGCCAACCTAACTCTCTATTTTCCACTCTTGCAAAGAACAGTGGTCCCTGGAACAGTTGGGCCAATGAAATACAACTGAAAGTTGCTAAATGGGCTTCTAAAAAAGCTCCTTAAAACAGAAGCTGAACCAACAGTTGTCCTTGCATCTGGAAGTAAGACCGAAGAGCTGGAAGGGAAGCAGCCTTCTGGTGATTACAGAGCCACCACATGATGCAGCAGAAATACAGGAGTCAGGGTCCTACTGGCAAAATGAGAAACCCAACAGCCCTGGCCTGCCCACCTTGGGCCTTTCAGTACCTGAGAAAAAGCAAACATCTGTTTGGTTAAGCACCATCATCTGTTTTCTGTTACAGCCCAACAAAATCTTCAGTAACACCTATCACCAAATGAAGCCTACTGCATTTTTTAAAGAAAAGAAAAAGCCCAGACTAATACTGCTTCAAGCAGCTACACTATAACACTGTCATGATGCAACACAGTTAAAGTTCACTTATTACACAACTGACTGCTAGGCCAGGAGCAGAGCATGAGCAGATGAAATGAGAAATCAAGTGTTTGCTGAATCCTGGAAACCAACGGGAAACCTCTGAGCTAAACTGTATAATATCTGATTGGGAGGTAGGGGTGGGGGAGAGTAATTCCTGGAGACCTTTATATATTAGTCCCCCATTATCCATTGTTTCAGTTACCTGAGGCCAACCACAGTCCAAAAATATGAAAGGGAAAATTCCAGAAATGAACAATTCACAAGTTTTCGCCATTCTAAGTAGTGTAATGAAATCTCTCCTGTCCTGCTCTGTCCTGCACAGGATGTGAATCCTCATTTATTCCTCTCTGCCTGTTAGTCACCTAGTAGCCACCTGGGTTATCAGATCAACTGGAGTCCAAAGCACAAGACTAATGATGCAATTCAAACATGCCAAAGAGAAGCCATAAAGTCTACTATGGATGTAAAAGAAAAAACACAGTGGATAGGGTTCAATACTACCCATGGCTTTGGGTATCCACTGGGGTTCTTGGGATGTAACCTAAGATATGGGGGGATTACTGTACTCCAACTTGCAATTCCACTGACACTGGAGTCGGCTTTTCACCAATCACATATCTCTAGGCCATAAAACTGAACTGAAAATGAAAACTACGGTTGAAGTGGGTCTCAATTCCTGTTCACACCATGCACATAAGCAGAATTAGATTGCCCTATTGGCAAAAGGGACTAAAGGAATTCCTCAGAAGCTTTTGTGAAAAGCAGAAAATTTTGACTTTTTCCTAAATAATCACGGAGTCTTTTTTAGTGATAGTATAGACAAGTAACAGATCTTGGCTTTCACAGAGAATAATAATGAAACACTTTTTACAGTTGTCTTAGGATAGCTAATTTCCAGGTCAAGGGGAAAATATCCATTGTTCTGGACCAAAGTAATTTAGCTTTTTAAATTAAGTCTAAAATCTATTGAATAAAATTTATTGGGTTCACATTAATAATCTCATTTTCACATATATTTTAAAAAGTAACAATGTGTTGAGAATATAAAAATCTTCTAATGGCAGACTCAAAGCACAGAATTTCACAGATTACAGTGACAGCTAATTAATTTTAATAACAATATATAATAGTTCATTATAATAGCAGCATATAGGTTAGTTTCTTTACACTGACAAGAGAAACATTGTTTCATGCTAATTTACAAAAAAAAATGTTTTTATGACAAATAGACTGGGTAATTTACTACAGATATGAAAGAAAGCTACTAATATGAATATTTTTAGCCTAAATAATAATTTAAAAGATTTTATTCATAAATAAATGCCTTTATTCACCCTGACTGTGGTTTCAGTAAAGTGATTTTTTAATCAGATCCCTGAACATTCTAGGTGTGAACTTATTTTATAAGTTAAAGGATTAGAATATGAATCAGAACACTATGCCCCTCTGTAGCAAACAGCTCTTTCTATGTTATTCTAATTTTGCGAACAGTTGCCTATTTTCACTCAGAAGTCAAGGACCAAAGCAAGATACCAGAATAGGCCACACCATAAATACTTAGGCCTCACTCGCCCCTATTCTTATTTTTCTACAGAGTGCTGGGTTTGAAGTCCTTCCAAGGCCGTCTGGGGACTAAGTCTAACAAAACTCTCAACTTCTGAATCTAATACTCCTAAATGCTAACATTATAGATTATTATAATTCTACGTTTCTGACAACAGACAGATTTTGAATTGGTTCCAGCTGACTCTACCACTTAGCACTATTCAACAGCTGGGCAAATGATAACATGGCAACCGGATAATAATTCTAGCTCAGTGCAAACTCATTCTGTAACCAAGAAACTTTGCCAGAAATCAAAATCAAAATAACCCTTAAGTTCAAGTGGGAAGGTAAAATGTTTTGAACAGTGCATGATTTCAGAAAATGAGCAACTGTACTTTGAAAGTTTAGTGAACTGACACTCCCTATTCAAAGCCTACCATTCTTTTCTGATTAGATCAGCCCCCATAGCAAGTCATCAGGATAATAAGCATTGTAGTGAAGTCATCGGTATTGGATACTGATGGGAAATCATAACTGCCTTCAAAACATCAGGAAACAATGAGTTTTCCAGGTCTCCAATTTTTCATGTAATACGCTGGCCAATACTTTTACTTTCCTTTCCAACATAAATGAAATATAGAACATCTGTAAAGCAGAGTACAAATTAATTTTAAAGCCACAATGAAAGTAAAGGTAAGAACCCTCACTTTTTTCAGCAAAATTTTGCAGTATATGTTTGGAAAAGGAGCTGATTATGTGCAATACTGATCATTAGGGTAAAATTAAAATGCAGTGTAGTGAGAACTGTAATGGCCTATACATCTTTCATTTCCTTTTACTTCTAAAAACAAATGAAGAAAAGCTTTTAAATAATGTCTGCTTCCTCCAGACAAGTCAAATCAGCATTTGAGTTACATTAGTTTTTAAAGTTATCTGAAATCACCCATGTATCATTGATGTAAAACTTGATGAGAAAAAAATTCATCCAACTATAATTTCTTTCAAAAGTAAAAAATGTAGTATATCCTTTAGGACTTTCAGACTTTGTTTTCCTGACTTTAAAAAGCACAGGTATGTCTTCAATAAATATAGTAGTCTACATTGATATTTCTCATTTGTAAAGTTCTGTAGACAGCTGGTTAAGAATTTTATCTTTACATGGAAAGACAGATATAGCCATGAGCATAATACATGTGCACATATGTACGTACACAAATTTTGCAAATGTGCTTTAGCCTACCAGTGGTCGGCAAACTGAGGCTCGTGAGCCACAAGCGGCTTTTTGGCCTCTTGAGTGTGGCTCTTCCACAAAATACCACGGCCTGGGCGAGTCTATTTTGAAGAAGTGCATTAGAAGAAGTTTAAGTTTAAAAAATTTGGCTCTCAAAAGAAATTTTAAAAATTTGGCTCTCAAAAGAAATTTTAATCGTTGTACTATTGATATTTGACCCTATTGACTAATGAGTGTGCAGACCACTGGCCTAAACTATCACGGCCCTTGCTCAGTGGCAGCATTATACACAAAAGGGTGTTGGCACAAAGGAATTCTGATTGTACTGTTTACAAAATTCTACATGCATTAAAAGCATGTCAGTACTAAAACATGTTCTAGAAAGAGATAAAACACATTTGTGGGTGAGTTTTGAGCTTTTTGGAGATTGGGAATTCAAATATTAAATTCAGGATTTTATATTTCTACTTCCAACTAAAGAAATCTATGAATATGTGCATTTTAACCATAAAACCCCCATTCAATTTATAGAAACTGGGTATCTTAAACCAAAGCAAAGATTCAAGATGCAAAATCATTTGAACCCAATCTATGAAACGGGCTACTATCCACTATTAACACATTAAGACTCTATGACCCCGCTGTGGGTGTAGAGTGTTTTAGGAGCCACCGTAAGAGATCCTCTGTACACACTGCAGAGTAATTTCCTGAGACAAAAAGGCCCTTTAAGATGCAAAGGTGCACTTTGTCTAATGCTATATTTCACCATAAAGTCAATGTAAACTTAACACTAAAAATATCAATATTTACCAGTTTGACATAGAATTTCCCAAACACAAAGGAAAAGACAGAATAACATCTCAAAAATATACTCCTTCACACTTAAATTTACAAGTCTCACTGACTAAAGTCTTACAGCATCACACTGTCACATAACGTCTATGATACATATGGGTGGATATATGGTCTCAATCCATAAACTTTTGTCAAATAAGGTCATTTTGAAGAAAAACGACTTGGCGATGCTCTCGGTGGTGAAACGGTCCATTTAAGAATCCCAGAACCTTCTCTATAGGCTATGCCAAGCGAGGGCAGCAATGCCTTAGTAATCCCATGGAGAATTAATCGGAATCCACCCTCCTGATTTATGAGAATTATGATTACCCGAAGTGCTAAGAGCCTTTACAAGGGAGGGGGAAAAAAAACGCAATGTGCTTCTTGGAAACCAAATCCCTCTCCCCACCCCCCAAGGGCGTCTCCGCACCCATCGCCCACCCCCCCCCCTCCACCCTCCCAGCACTGGGGGCACCGAATCTCATCCAAAAGGACCCCAGGGTTCATTCCCCAGATTTGGTGCAGACACCTGTTTACTTGTACCCAAACAGCGGTGGCTCTGGTTAAGCCCAAGTAACGGTTACCCCGCTGGTCCGCGTCCAGCCCCGCAGCCCGGGCTGGGGGCACCACATACCTTTGTACCTCTCCAGGACATCCTCGTAGGCCTGGAGGTACTCCTGCTCCTCCACGTACAGGTAAGCGGCTGGGGAAAGGTACCCCGCCATGCCCAAGTTGATGTGAGCGATGACTGGCCGGTTCCCCTGTCCCCCTCGGAACCGGGACGGTACAGCGTCTTAGTCAGCAAGAATGGGGAAAAGCGGAAGGAGCAGTGGCAAGCCGGGGAAGCGCTGAAGCCGGAGACGCAGAGCCGGGGGCGGCGGGCGCCGAGCCGGCGGAGGAACCGCCCAGGCCCCCTGGCTGGCCGCGGTGCTGGGCCGCCCGCTCCCGGGGAGCCGGAGTCGCTCTTGGGTTTCAGCAGCAGCAAATCTCGGCGACCTCTGGGGCGGCGACAACAGCGCCACGCCACGACCGGCGCGGCGGAGGAGCCTGGAGGCCGGCGGGGACGGGCGGGGACGGGCGGGGACGGGCCGGGCGGCAGGCGCCGGGAGCCAGGACCCTCCGAGCTAACGCGGCCGCCGCCCTGGCCGTGCGCTAGGCGCCCGCTCCGGGCCCGACCCAGACCGCGGCGGCCGTGCGGGGGGACAGGCGCCCTGCCTGCGCTCGGGATGCTGCGCGGCGCATCTGCGGCATTTCCTGGCCGCCGCGCCGCAGACGCTCGCCCGCCCGCGCCCCGGAGAGAGGGAGGGCGGAGGGAGGGAGGGCGGAAGGGAGGGGGCGAACCCGGCGGTCAGCACCCCGGCTGGCTGGGCTCCGACCCGGCGCCGATGGCCCCTCCCTTCTAGGCTGAGCCGCGCGCCCCAGACCCCCTCTCCGGGTCCGCCCACCGGGTGGACCGGGCAGCCAAGCACGCCCACCCCCCCGGACACTGGCCGGCCTCCCCGGATCCCCAAGGACGAGGTTTCTATTTGGGACCCACAACAGGTGCCTGGGAAACAACAAAGCCGCAGCTCGCGGCCACCGCTGGGTGCAGCCCCCCGCGGGGGAGCCGGCCACTGTCCCGCGGGGAACGGGTGGCGGGGAGGAGGGAGGGAAAGACATTTTGCAATCCAGCTTCCGGCACGTAAGGGCTCGGGTCACTCTGTGGCAGCACCCGGCGGGAAGGGCACGGGGGTCCACGCCCGGGGCACATTTCGGGGCAGAGCCAGCGGCCTCTGCAGGTGGCCCCGCGCATCAGGGCCTGACAGCCGCGTGTGTGCGCCTGCGCGCTCGGCCACCCCGCGGCCGGAGCACCAGCCCGCGGTCCCTCCCTTCCGCCCCCCAGAGCCAGCGGGCGCATTTGCCACCGGGCTCCGCGATGGCCACAGCCCAAGCCGGTTACAACTCCCCCGGCTTACTTTGTCACCTCCGTCCTTCTCTCTACCAGTAGTCATCCCCCCCAGTACTGGTGAGTACTGAACCTGGATAAAAACGGGTCCGATTCATTTCTATCAGACGCTGAAGTGGGTGCGTTTAAGCGTCCACTGGGGGAGCCAGTTGGTACCCAGGCGTGTAAATGGATATATTTCAGATTATCGATGCAGTCAGGCTGCCCTGGATGGAATCCTGTCTCCTGAGTAATTCTGATACAGGCGAGTTACCGTCTCTGAGCCTCTTTTCATCAGTAAAATGGGGATAACAGTGCCTACCACCTAAAGTTGCCATATTAAACAGCTTTATAAGTGTCAGCTGTTATAAACTAGCTCATGGTTCACCATCTGAGGTATTTGAAGGGAGAGGGAGAGAGAGATAGAAACATCAATGAGATCATCACCGGTCCGCTGCTTCCTGCAAGCCTCCTACTAAGGGTGGACCTGAAACCTGGGCATGTGCCCTGACGGGAATCAAACTGTGACCTCCTGGTTGGTAGATCGATGCTCAACCACTGAACCACACACCCAGGGTTCACCATCTGACTTACGACAACTTCCCCTCTAGCCCACATCTTCTCTCCTTCTGTCTTCCTTCCATATATACTAACCCTTTGTCCTTGATGCATTATTTTTGCTTTCCTTTTCCAGTGTTGTGAATCCGGACCATTTCCTTCCATTTACTCTTAGAGTACTCAAAAAAAAAAAAAAAAAAAAAAAAACTTAAGTTTGAATTGGGAAGTTTCACTTCTCCTCAGCAACTGGCCTATTCCAAACAAAGGAAGACCACATCTCTTTTTTCTATTCTGATCACTATCTTATCATCTGAGTTTGATCCCATGTCCCACTGAGCCTTAGGATCACTAGAGTGTTCTTGCAAGTTGATAGACCTTTATGTGAACATTCGTTCCTGAAGTAACAAAAGCATATGGTATGGCACACCTTCTTGAAATGAGAGGGTTAGCAATTAGATTCCTAAGAGTCATTCCATTTACAGACCATTTACAGTCATTCCATATGCACAGATGTAGATTCTCAAAACTGCCTTGTCTCCCGCACAATGACTAAGGTCACTGAGGACATTGTCTGAGTTTTCATCAGAGACTGATACTCAGTAGAACCCAGTTTTATGAATATCATCAGTGCACACTTAAATGATTTTAAATATCCATTTAAGGAGCCAGTCAAAATGAACAGAAGCGGCATTTAGGGTTGTCTGCAAAAACCGCCTTTGCCCCGTGTATTCTTGGAATTGGCAATATTGGGACAAAATGCTGATAATAACAGTGTATTCCTCAGGGAAGCAGGAGAAGCACAGCAGGGCCCCTGGAGTCAACTCTGCCTGAATTCAGATCCCAGCTCTACCACTTCCTGACCGGATAAGCTTACCTGATTCTGCCTACCATCCTCCAGCTTCAGAGAATTCACATGAGATCCTCCTCCAAAAAATTCTGTATTTTAAAATAGCATTGTCAGTGATAAACCATGTACCCTCATAGGCACTGGAAGACTGAAAAATTCAATTTAAGATATCCTGTAACTAAGAACTGTATTGTTTTTATGTAAAAGACGTTATACAATGGGTATTTCCTTACATTCTTCTATCTGTGGCATCGACCCCTCTAAGAGACAGGAGAGACATGTGTTATACTCTATGACTCTAAAATGAAGAAACTATAATAAATGCAAAAGCACTTTTAAAAATATAAAGTGTCCGACATATGACACCATCACCATAAGACTCTCTGAAATATAAACCTGATGATGTCACTGCACGGGTTAAAAATCTTTCAGCTGTTCCCCACCACTTAAGTATAAATAGTCCAATCTCCTCAGTATTGCACGCAAGCACTTCATAGTCTCTGCTATCCCAAACCCCATGCTTTAGCGACACATCCTCCCTATCTTTGTTCCCGTAGTTCCCAGCCCTCTGAAGTGTCTTTCCCTGTCACCCTAATTCCATCAGGCTCTTTAAATCTCACCTCAAGCGGCGCTCCCCCCTCAGAAACCTTTCAGGAAGCCCCCCTGCCTGCCCTTCTCTATCCAAGTTAATTAGACTCTCCTCTGCGCTCTTTTACTATTAGGTCCTCACAGCCATTACACCTCGTCTCTCACACCATGTTTACTACCAGCACCTCCATTTACCATATTAGACGATGACTTCTTTAAAGGCGGAACTGTGTGCTTCATTTTATTCCAGAAGTTCAATAAATACTTGTAAAATGTGAGTGCATGAAGGCATTCCACAGATCATCTGGTCTTTTTTTGGCTCTAGACATTTTCAGATTCAATTCTATTGTTATGCCCTTAAAAAACAACAACAAAAAATACTGAACTTTTAAATCCTTTATTACTAAGTAATGAACACTATGGACATCCTCATACATGTCAGAACCTCACCCCATCTCTTACTAGGGATAAATTTCAGAGATAAGGTGAGCTTTAGGCAAAGTATGAAAATGTCTAATAAAATTAGAAATCAAAAATCTATTTTTTTCAGCTTTATTGTTGAAAGTATTACAGAAGTCCCCTCCCCCACACTCACACTTCCCACCCCACTTCCTTCCTCTCTCCAGGCCTTCCCTGCACTATTGTCTGTCCATGGGCTATGCACATACACACATAAGCTCATTGGTTAATCTCTTCCCAACCCCCAGAAGTGGAAATATTAACAGTATGTGTTCAGACTATCCTCAGTACCAAATTCCCTCAGAAGGCCTGTTCCCTGATCCTCACACCGGGTGTGATCAGTGGCAAATTTCACACATAATACATCTAAATTTCATATTTTAGCCACAGATATTTTTGAACTGGCCCTCAAGTCTATGTTCCATGTATGATTGTTGATTATGACTTGTACAGCAAACAGCATTTTACCAATATTTATTTTAAACAAACTAAGGCAGTTTGTTCTGTTTGTTGATTAATTTTGTCGCATTCTATTGCCAATTAATATAATCTTAAAAGCATGTCACTTTGAGGTTTCAAGTGCAGCAACTACCACTGATTTCGTAGCTATCCCACAAATCACTCAATGAACATTTTACAGGGAAAAAGTAAGACATGGCCCCTGCCCTCACGGAGTCTACAGTCTACCAGCATCCGCGTCTGCTTGTCCATGACATCCCGAGTTCTTCCGCACTTTGCGCGAACACGTCAAGTTACTTCCGCCAGCTCCCCTTGGCTTTCTGCCAGATCATCTCCCTCAGTTTATATGCACTCATTCTCCAGACACACACCTGCACGGTTATTCTTTCAAATACCCTTCCTTGGCAACTAAATCAAAATAGCCACCTCTGCCACCACCATCAAAACTCAAGCCAGAAGCCACCTTCTACCTTCCATTTAAAAAAGTACGGAATACAGGCCTCCCATTCCGACACCCAGGCTTTGTACAAAGCCCCAACCACTTCGCTCCCCATCCACCTTTCCCCGGCTTCCCTTTCTGCTGAGCCAGACCTCTGTCACCAGCTCTGTCCCTCCTGGTGCCTCAGTCCTGCTGGAGGGCAGCCCCGGGGTGCCTCATCAGAGCAAGAAATCAGGCTTCAGTGACTAAACACTTTCAAGGACTCCAGACAGGCACTGAGAGCCAGGTCTGCCCCAGCTCCCCAAGCCACCCTTGTTCATTCTCCCTTGGCTCGCAAAAAGCCCCTCTGTCCTCCATCTGCCTCCTCCTCCCCTTGCTCTACTCCAAAAGCCTGGGTGAGACCAGCCAGCATCCCACAAGGGAAGCCAGAAGAAGCTCAGGCTGTTGCCCCAGAAACCCAGAACAGAGAACGGCTGGCTGGGCGCTGTTTGTTTTTCCCTGTAATCAGAAAATCCCACTGGGGGGGGGGGGGGGGGGGGGCGGGAGACTCTACGGAGACTCTCAGTTGCCAGGGAGGCTGGGATCCTGGCTAGTCCCCTACAGCCCCCTCAGAGGAAGATAAAGTACCAACTTTGCATTATAGAAGGAAGCAAAGCAAACTGGGTGGGAGGGGGCCCAGAGCTGAGAGCAGGAGATGGGGAGGAAAGGGGGGCTGACCTGCTGGGTGCAGAAGCCAATTTGGAGAAACAGGGGGCCTTTGGCCTTTGCAAGAGAGCCCCATGAACATACCCCATTCTACCCCATAACCATTTTCGAGAGGAAAAAATATATATTGAAGGAAGGGAGGGACAACCACTCCAGGAAGCAACTTTCCTGCACAGAACACAGACACACAAACCACAGGGGCCCTGCAGGTGGGAGGATTGATTTCCAAGGTGTTCTCAGCTTTCAACTAGGTAAGATGAGCCATCACTTCTGGTTGGACTTTTACGGCCAGTGCAAGGGAACACTGGTTAACAGAACAGAAACACTGGCACCTCCCACATATTAATTAATCAGGAATGCATGACGGCTAAACCCTCTGAAGCTCCAACATGATGCTCGCGGAGATGCTACACAAAAAAAAAAAGAAAGAAAGAAAGAAATGGCATCTGAGTTGCCAGAATACCCTCGGCATCCTGGGTATCAAACACCAGGACTCTACCCCGTTAAATCTGTGTCGCTCGGTGCTCCTTGGCAAAGGCAAAAATGAAGGCTCTCACAGCTTCCAGCAAACACACATTACTGGAGTTCACACTGTACTTTGAGGTTGCCACGGCGGCTACTGCATGTAAATAAGAAAGTTCAACACAGATGTGTAAATAGCTCCTTGCATTTCGAAGGTATCGATTCATCCAGACAGAGGCTGGGCTAAACAGCTTAGTCACCAGCGGGCAGGGCAAATCGCTCTATCGTTAAATCGGGGCATAAAGTAAATATGGTCATCTCCCTCCCCCACCTTGAACACAAATCCATGGTCAGTGTATGGGCTCCCAGATACGGAGCTGATGCACTGGACATCCTCCTGCCCTCACCACCCCCACTACCCTCCCTGGAGCTGATGGGTGAATTCCCACAACTCTCCTCCGGGCTCCATCCTTTCCCCGCACCCTTACCTGCTATCCTAAGCACGGCCCGCTCGGCAGGGTCCAGCACCGAGCCCCCGTGAATCTTTCTTTTCGATCTCTCATGTTTAGGCAAATTCCAGGGTAAAGTGTCTCCGGGAGCTGGAGATGCGGAGCCAGATTTCTGGCTGAAATCATCCTCATCGGAAAAATCCGCAGAGGAAGACATAGAGCAGCGGTAGGACGCGTTCCCGGAACTCTGGGGAGGATGACACAGAAAAAAAAGCATTAACCACAAAGCACTCACACCCGCTCCTGGATTTCAACAGCCCCCTCCCTGCCCCCTAGCTGAGTCCGGCATCCCCCCCCCCCTTCTCTCCCCCTTCCCCCAGCGCTGAGGGGGCACACAGACAAGGCATGAAAGCTAAGGCTCACCATCCTTTCCTGACCACAACTCCGACTGCACAAACAATCCCCGGGCAGCTCCAGTCCACGGCAGATTTGCACAGAAGTGTGTGGCCTGCGGTCTGGCCACCAGCTCACCAATGACTGGCCCAACAATGAAGCCCGAATCAACAGCCTTCCTGTTGCAAATCTATAGTATCTGGCTCCCCCACCAGGACGGGAGAAACATTTTCCATGACTAGACTGCTGGTTAATTCATTAAGGCAACTAACTCTAAGTTTCAAAAACACAGCACAAATGCAGGATGTGGCGTCCCGATTCCTTTCCGTCTCGGGTGGCCCCAACCGCTGGCGGCTCTTTTCTGGCCAGTTTTGAGCCCCTGAGCCCTTTATTAGATTTTCCTCACTGAAGTGGAGCAGGTTTCCAGAAAAGAGCAGGGAGGGGGGAAGGGCCGATGCCGAGAAGAGCCTTTTCTTAAGACTGGCAGAGCACAAAAGCCTGTTTACAGAAGCCTGAGGCAGCTCCAATAAACAAACATCTGAACTCGGTTGGTTTAGAGTTCTTGGGATCTTTTAAACTTCTAGCAAAGGAATGGCTGCCCATCATGTAAAATGAGAATGATGCGGTGCGGTGACAGGAAACAGAGCTCTTCTCAGCTGCCGGTCATTACATGGCGGGATGGGAAACAAGATGCTTTAACCACAGCACTTTGCCGAACGTTAGCCATCTCTTCACGGAGGGGGAGCAATCTGCAGGGCCCTCCCATGCATAAAGGGGTTCTATCTTCTGTGCAGAGAAGAGGCACGCAATGTCATTCCTTCCTTTATTGGGTTTCGTTGGTGATTATTTAGAGAGCTTACAATCAAAACAAGGATGCTGACCATCTGGGCTGTGAACTGGATAAATAAAGTAAACTATAATGGGAAATCCTCACCTTCCCATTCAGAATTTCACTTTGCTGAAGCTCCTGGTGAAGATGCCAAACAAGTATAAATCGAATTCCTAAAACGCTACCTGCAGCCACAGATGCCTAAGACGGCAAGTTATGGGTGTAGATCGGTGAGGCGTAATCCAGTGTGAGCCAAAAACACTGAGCTGCTCACAAAAGCAAGGACAACCACAGCAAAAACAGGCTGTGTGAGCAACAACCCAAAGTGCTTGCCAAAGGCATGTGAAATAAACTACAGGAGAATCAGGTCAACACCACCATTTTAAAAGTACACATTTCCCGCAAAATACAGCTTCTCAGATTTACCTTTACCTATATTCTCTCTTGAAAAAGCAGCCTTCCCTTTTATTGTACCTGAAATTTCATCACCTTGGCAAATTTACTTACTTAAAGATTGTGTGTTTTTCCTAAGTGGCAATACTATAATTGGCACACTCGAGGCAAATAAATAAATAAAATTGATTTTCTGTATTGTAGCTGAAGTCCATAGAGAGTTGTGAGTGGCATTAAGTCCGTCAGAGAATGCTATCATCAAGCTAATTTATTTTCCACGCTTTTCTGGAAACTCATCTCGAGCTGTCTGAGGTTGCGTTGTTGGCTGGATCTGTGAAAACGGGTGACATTCTTAAAGACTTTCACCAGGGTGTTGGGTTTCTTTGGTTGCCTTCTGTCTTCCTTAAAAAGGCTTCCTACCTGTCCTTACTTCAGGTCATCCTTTATCTGTGAGCTTATATTTCTTCTTGTTGCCTGGACTATTTTCAATGGGTATGGTAATTTGATTGTTTATCTTTACAAGCAGGCTTAGAGAATAACTGTTAAAGAAAACTGCCTCTTCCCAAAAACCATGGGTTATTGATTTTTGTGGAGTAAATTTTTTTAATGGCCAGAGTCTCAGCTGATTGAACAGCAAAATGTTATTCATGCTACGACATAAACACCATTAATCACCCGGAGCCAGATGGGAACAGTTACTAGCCCTAGACCCGAGGGTGCTGACTGGTGCAGCCTCTAATCTGGTAGTGTCATTTGGTAAAAAGATAAGAGAGAAAAGAAAGAAAAGACAATCAGCAACAGCTCTTTCAGCAATATATCACAGAGAAATAGAAACACACACAGAGAGAGAATGAAAATCATACATATTTATATGTGGTAAAGTCTCTCCCAGGTTATATGATGCAAGCATTTTAACAACGTATTTGATTTTTTTTCCACAATAATTTTTATGAGCGCTTTCTTTAGGTAAACTATATAAAATTAGACTCATTTGAACACTAAAAGTTGAGAAGTGATATCTTAAATAAAGCTGCTTGGAAATCTATTGATCATCTAAAACTATTATACTCTTTATTGATTTGAAATGACTTGCCAATTTTTGTCACTATCTTGGGGTTTAGAGGGCAGAGTGTAAGAGTACACTTCTCTCTTCTTTTCTTTTCTTGTGGAAAAAGCAAACATGTTCTCTGACCCAAAGTCCAGAGCCTAACCTTTGATGTGGGGCTTGGAACGGAAAGACAAAGGAAGAGGGCACTGTGACCAGCAAAAAGCCACGAGTTCCTGTCTTTTCTTCTATTCTTGTTGCCTAGGGTTTGATTCCTGTTAAAATACAAATATCTGTGTCCATCAATAAGGGGCTAAATAAATTACAATATATTCATACAACAGACTACTCTGCAGCAGTTAAACAAAAATGTTATTGAGCTACATTTAGCAAAGTGGAAAGAATTCATATAGAATTATTCTTTTTTAAATCTGTGCATGAACGTGTGTGTAAGTGAACAGAGCTGATTGATAGGTCAATAGGTTGATAGATAACTATGTATCAATATATATGCAATGGTTATTTCTGGGTAATGACTGAAAATATAAATGGATTTTATTTTATTCCTTCTAATTTTATAATCTAAAACAAATACACAAAAAGTTTACTAAAAATAAAAAATTAGTATGTCAGGGATCAGAGGAAATATCAAAGGCTCCAGAAAGATGTAACTCTTTAAGCCAGGGCTCCTAACCATTTTGGGCCCGAAGATCCTCCTAAAAAGCTGATAAATCCATGGAAACCTCTCTCCAAAACAAAGCTCATAAGTAAATACACACCCACTATGCATGTAAATTTAAAGGGTCCATTGACCCTCTAACCCCAGGTTAAGACCCCAATTTACACCCTCATCTGTCATCACCATTTGGCATGTGTGTTAAGAACAAGATAAAGAGGAAAGAGCTTTGGAGTCCGAGAAAAGAGGGGAAAGGGTAATTCAGATAACAAAGACAAAGTTGGGGAAAGGGTAAATAAGATAGCAAAGACAAAGTTGACATGTTATCATATTTTTAACATTTTGTCTTTTATTTTTTTTAATAAAGGAGGGTGAGCCATTATAGACTTACTGGAGGCCTGGTTCACAAAATTTATGCATGGGAGTTGGAGGGTGACCCTCAGCCCAGCCTGCATGCTCTCCAATCTGGGACCCCTCAAGGGATGTCTGACTGCTCGTTTAGGCCAGATCCCAGAGAGGTTAGGCCTAAATGGGCAATAGGACATCCCTCTCATAATCCAGGACTGCTGGCTCCCAACAACTCGTCTGCCTGCCTGCCTGCCTGATTGCCTCTAACCGATTCTGCCTGCCAGCCTGACTACCCCCTAATCACTCCTTTGCCAACTTGATCAATGCCTAACTGCTCCCCTCCTGGCCCAATTGCCCCTAACTGCCCTCCCCTGTAGGCCTGGTCTCCCCCCCAACTGCCCTCCCCTGCCAGCCTGGTCCCCCTCCAAATGCCCTCCCCTACAGTCCTGGTCCTCCCCCAACTGCCCTCCCCTGCAGGCCTGGTCACCCCTAACTGCCCTCCCTTGCTGGCCTGGCTCTCCTCAACTGTCCTCTCCTGCAGGCTCAGTTGCCCCTAACTGCCCTCCCCTGCTAGTCTGATCCCCCACAACTGCCCTCCCCTGCTGGCCATCTTGTGTCCACATGGGGGCAGCCATCTTTGACCACATGGGGATAGCCATCTTGTGTCTTGGAGTAATGGTCGATTTGCATATTACCTCTTTATTGGATAGGATGTTGGATCTCTACAACCAAAATAAATAGATATATGATGATTGATAGATAGATAGATAGATAGATAGATAGATAGATAGATAGATAATGCTATTTTGTGAGAAAGATAAAGACAAAATCCTGTTTTGTGTCTTATTGCAACCTAGTTATTAAAGCAGTTTTAACAATTGAATTAGATCACCATGACCTTTAAAAGGACTTTCTTAATAGCCAATTCATTCACATGGTTTAAAAACAACCCAAATCTCCTAAGCCAGGATAATTACATAATACAACACTTTTAGAAGGGGAACTAAACAATAACTTCTCTAATTGAAACCCCGGTGGGAGATTGGAGATAAGGACAATGGAACTGCCCAGCCTTCGAACCCAGAGCTGAAGGAAAGTGCCAGGAAACTGTCTCTGCTCTAGGCATTCTCTAAATGCAATGCAGAAACAAGTGCAGAGATAAGGGTTTCCAAAATAGCCACAAACCGGCATGCTTATGATTTGCACATACATAATCCCTAAAGTATATTTTGAAAAATTTATCAAAAAATAAATTAAAAAATAAAAAGTTCATGAGGAAACAACTGGGCAGATTCAGATTGTGGGGCATTCTACAAATTAACTGTCCTGCCATCTTCAAAAAGGTCAATGTCATGAAACATACTTACCCAAAAAGCAGGGGCTAGTCTTTTACAAAGACAAAGAAAAGCATAACAAGTTCATGAACTTTGCCTGGATTCTGGATTATTTTGTTTTGTTTAAGCATAAAAAGATATGTTAGGAACAACTGGGAAAATCTGAACGTGAATCGTGGTTATGTAGGAAAGTGCTCTTAATCTAGAGGATTCAGACTAAAGAAATTCATGTCTGCACTTATTTTTAATTTTTTCAATAAAAGCAGAAAAAAATCAGTAAAAGCAACAACAGGTTAACAAAAGGTATACATGGTATTACTCTTTCAACTTTTTCTGTAAATTTAAATATTTTCGAAATAAAAAGTTGTTGTGAGGGAGACACACAAAAAAAGCCTTTTTCTTTCTTTCTTTTTTTTAATGTCACATAGTGTAGGCCTGTTTTCACAAGTTCAAGATCCCCAAGTTGTAAGTATACAGTGCTTATATAAGTGCTTATATCTAAGCACTTTCTCATAGATTTTTCTCACATGCACTTAGAGGAGTACCAAAGCACTGGCCGATATCAACAAGATACCAGAGAAAGGCCATCTGCTTGCCTCAGTCCTAAGGATAGGTTTAGGCAGAAGGATATAAAAAGAAGCTTTGCCCTAGCTGCTTTTGCTCAGTGGTTAGGGTGGACTGAAGGGTTGGGTTTGATTCTGGTCAAGGACACATACCTCGGTTAAAGGCTCAGCCCTCCTGGCTCCCTCTGTTATTCATTTAAAATACTGTCTGGTGAACACACAGTTGGCTCATTATCATAGTGTGTACCTGAAAGCCTGTCTGATTTTGTTAATCAGTGTCGTTAACCCCAATAAATTCAATAAAAGGGGGTGGGGGGTCAGCCTGGCTGGCGTGGCTCAGTGATTGAGTATCCATCTATGAACCAGGAGGCCCTGGTTTGATTCCCGGACAGGGCACATGCCCAGGTTGTAGGCTCAATCCCCAGTGTGGGGAGTGTAGGAGGCAGCCTAGGATGATTATCTCTCATCATTGATGTTTCTCTCTCTCCCTCCCCCTTTCTCTCTGCAATGAATTAAAATATTTTTTAAAAGAGGGGAAAATATATTTTATATTTTATGTAAACAAAAAAGACATCAGGATTAGAAAAAAATGAAGGTCCAATTTTGCTTAAAATCCCCTTGATTAGGTAAGTACAAACACTAACTTGTTACATATAGTATAAAATACACTGTGTAGCCCAAGACTATCTATCCTTCCTTATATACTAGCTTTTTTATTTGGAAATAAGTCAAAAAGCAATCTCTACCACAAACAAATAGATATAGAAGAAAACAGAAGGAAAAATAAGGAAGTGTGTTTAACCCTTGAAGACAATATCAGTGGTGATAAATTGGGGGACCGGGTACTTGTTTTAGTTTAAAATTTCAAAACTAGCCAAACAATTCAAATACTCTATCAGCAGATAAATAGCTCTTAATTAGCTTCTCAACTGAAAACCACCTTTAAATAGATGGAGGGAGAGGGCTCTCCAGGTTGGTGAGACCTCAGCTGGCTCTTAATCTCTCCTTTTAGAGGAGATTCATGGGAGCCTTTAACTCAGAAAGGAAGAGAAGCCTGAGTGGAGCCAGAGAGGTAAAAGGAGGTCAAAGGGAGGAGAAGCTGGAAGCTTCTTGGATCTGACTCATGGGAGGAAGCTTTGAGAAAAGAATTAAGGAAGTCAAAGGTTCTGTCTAGATGGAGAAGCCCGGTTCATCAGCCTATGAAAGAAGACCTCCAGAATTCAGGACGGAGTCTTTTTATAGGATATAGAGAGTCTACATTGTTCCCTGGCTGGGTGGGGCAGTTAGTTGGAGCACTGTCCTGTGCACCACCAGGTCGTAGGTTCGAATTCCTGTCAGGGCACATACTTAGGTTGTGGGTTCCACCTCTGGTTGGGGTGTGTACAGGAGGCAACTGACCAATCGATTGATGTTTTTCTCTCTTTCTCTCTCCCCTTCCCACCTCCTTCCTCACTTTTTCAAATCAATAAACATATTCTTGGGTGACGATTAAAAAAAAAAGATTGTGATATAATCCCTTGGTATTATATTTCTGGGGAAACTGAGCTTGCTGTTAGGGTACAGGAAGGAGGAAAATTCCAACACCACTTTCCTCAGTCTGTGTAAGAAGCTCTCCAAAGTAAGTATCAAGGTAAGTATCTCATTTCCATGAAGAAGAGCATGGCTTCAGATTCTAGGCAGTCTTGACCTAGCACTAAGACATTCAGCAAGACTTCTTTTCAATTTAAGCAGCTGTTCTAACCATACACGTCATTTACTGAGTGACTGGAGTCAGGGACTATACCAAGCATTTTCACTCACTACCCTATTTAATACCCATTTGCAATCCTATAAGGCAACAGATACTTAAGGAGGTTAAGTAACTTGTCCAGTCATCCTGTCAGAACAAAGTTGGGGGGGGGGGGGGGAGGACGGGGGGCGCTAGGATTTCCATCTGAGTCTTTTTTACCCTAAAGCCTGTGCTCTCAACCATGTTATTACGTGCTCCAAAATGTCTTCCCAGGCATCGGGAGGAACCTATAACATACTCACAGCTCTCCATGATCTTACCATCTTATTTGGGGAAACCTAAAAAGATTAGACTTGTTCTTTGTTCAGAAGTCTACTGGAAGGAGACTTGGAGGGGTGGGGGGTGAGGGGTACACGTTTAAAAAAAAAGAGAGAAAACTAAGGGGAAAGGAACAAAACCAAACAAAAGGAAGAAGGCTACCCACAGATCTAAGTTAAATGAGTGTCAAACAGAATTAGGGGATGCCAAGTTCCTACTGATGTCCAAGTGCTGATCTCTCCATCTGTTCCATGGATTTGGCTCCAAGGGCCCTGGTTAACGTTTCAAATGCTCAGGAAATGACCCTGAACTGTATGACTCAGAAAACGCTGGCTCATGTTCTCCCTGTATCCAGCTGAACCACCCACCCATCCCCACTGCTGTTGATTCCTGCTCTTTTTTTTGCTCCTGCCTCTGCCCACACGGCTCTCCGCCTCGTGTCTAGGTTATGGAGGAGGCTCTGAGGTCAGGGACTTCAGACAACTGTAAGATGGCTCTGACTTCGGGGGGAAAGATGTGGTCTATAATCACTCATGTGGGGCCCTAACGTAAAAACTCAGGACGTTTGCAGAGTCCAAACCGCAGCTACCATCATCCTACCTGGTGATAAAGTTAAAACTGTGTGCTTGCCATGCCGAAGATTAAATATTGGGTAAAAGCTGTATGATCTTGGAAAACTGCTTGACCTCTCTGGGTTTCGTTTTTTCATATGAGAAATGGGAATCATAATAAGTAGTATGTAAGCACAGAGTTGTTGTGGGGAAATAAATAAAATACTTGCAAAGTGCCACGAGCAATGCCCAAAATGTAGAAAACATTAAGTAAATTTCAGCACTAAGTGGTATTACCTATTCACACTTGCATGACTCAAGGGTAGATGACTAACTCCAGTTGAACCAATGTGACTGTCACTCCAGGAAATATGAAACAACAAATAGAAACGCAGAGACTAGAAGTTATCGGAAACGGGTCACTCTATTAGTGGATCTCAGAAGACATATCTACCCTTCCCACGCTTGGGTATTGAATTTTCAATTCTTTGGAAACACCTTGTATCTTTCCAATATGTTCCTCTTTCTTTCTTTTTTGCTTTTAGCCTCAGTTGTTTTTTCTTTTAAATCCACTGTCCCCATTGTTGGAGACAATAACAAAAATGTATAAACACACACGTTAGCTTAAAAGAACAATTACATTTAACTCTTCCCTGTTGCAACACAAGCAGGGTTGTGTCTTTATCCCTTCATTTTCATTAACTGTCTTCATTCACGAGACTTCAGAAAATTGCTTTTTATAGCAGCATTTGTATAGTTGTTCCCTCACTTCAATTACTACTTCAATCAAGTGGGAGAATTACTTTTTCATTTTTAAAAACAGTGTTTATTATTGCACTGAAGCGAAGTCCATGAAGTCTGAAGTGCCGGGCACTTCCCTTGCCCACTCTGAGGAAAACAGGGCTTGTTCCATGAGTGTGAGGTGGAAATAACCTTGCAGCCACAGCCATAACTCATCTGCACGGGGAGCAATTCCTGGTTGCACGGAGGTCCACCGCCTCTGACTTGATTTGGTGGAAAACTGCTCAGCTGGCTGCTTCCTACTGGATGGTGGCAACCAGTTCACTTGCAACCTCCCCTTGGGGAATAGATGTCAAGTGCATCACAAATGCCCTTACTGAACATTGGGGTTTCCCCTAGGACCTGCTGCACATGCCAGGCTTAGAGCACTTGGATCCATCCACAACATTATGTGACCCAGAGCCCCCTCCATCTATAAGAGCTACCTCCCGCTCCATTTTGTCCTTGGAGTAGATCTCTCTTTCAGATAGAGTAAGGCCTGTCCCTTCCTTGCTTTATCCCTAGGGAAAGTTACATGTCAGGGCAGGAAGCAGAAATAGGCTGCAAGCATACCTGCCTTTTATTTTCCACAACCCTAACACGGTTGAGCCTAAGGTTATAGAAAAGGAAAGAGGGCTCTGGAGAATTAGACTTTCCAAACCTACAAAGAGGTGTACTCCTCTCCCCCCACCTCCAGGTGAGAGGGAGCATCTATGGGTCCTGGAGCAGGGGACTTGGTAAATCCCAGAAGACCTGAGAGGCATGGATGCCTGGTGTGTCTAGGGAGGCATAGATACAAGGTGCTTTCCAAAGATCCCTGGGTCCTGAGAGTAAGAGCAACCTGAAAGGCCCTATGAAGCAGTCATGGCCGGCAGGGAAGGGCATTTGTGGGCGATCAGGCTGGCATGGGAGGGCAGTTGGGGGTGACTGGGCCTGCAGAGGAGAGCAGTTAAGGGTTATCATGCCAGTAGGGGAGCGCAATTAGGGGTGATGGGTGGGGCTGGCAGGGGAGGGAAGTTGGGGAGGACCAGGCCTACAGGGAAGGGCAGTTGGGGGTAACCAGGCCTGCAGAAGAGGGAAGTTGAGGGCAACCAGGCCAACAGGTAAGGGCAATTGGGGGAGACCAGGCCTGCAGCGGAAGGCAGTTAGGGAGAACAAGGCTGGCAGGAGAAAACAGTGGGGGCAATCGGGCCAGCAAAAGTAGTGGGCAATTGGACTGGCAGAGGAGGGCCATAGGGGGTAATCGCAATCGGGGCGACGAGAGCAGTTAGGTATCAATCAGGCTGGCAGGGGAGTGGTTACAGGGTGATCAGGCAGGCAGGCAGAAGTGGTTAGGAGCAATCAGACAGGCAGGTAGGCACATGGTTAGGAACCAGCAGTCCCAGATTGTGAGAGGGTTGTCCGACTGCCGGTTTAGGCCTGATCCCACAGGGTTTGGGCCTAAACTGGCAGCCAGACATCTCCAGAGGGTCCCAGATTGAAGAGGGTGCAAGCTGAGCTGAGGAACAACCTCCCCCCAGTGCACGAATTTCAAGTACCGGGTCTCTAATATATAAAAGGTTAATATGCAAAGTGCCCCCTCGGGAGTTCAACCAGGAGACCAGGAGTTCAACTGCTCACTATGACAGGCACTGACCACCAGGAGTTGTGCGGAATGAAGGCAGGCCCCAGCCAGCAGCCAGAAGGCTCCGATGGGCCAGACCTAGGGACCCTATCCATGCATTAATTTTGTGCACCAGGCCTCTAGTAAACTATATCTATAAAAGGTTAAGCCAGTAGTTGACAGACTCATTAGTCAACAGAGCCAAATATCAATAGTACAACGATTAAAATTTCTTTTGAAAGCCTAATTTTTTAAACTTAAACTTCTTCTAATGCCACTTCTTCAAAATAGACTCACCCAGGCCATGGTATTTTGTGGAAGAGCCACACTCAAGGGGCCAAAGAGGCACATGTGGCTCGTGAGCTGCAGTTTGCCAACCACAGGGTTAAGTGACCAGCCGAGTATGACTCACACTGCAGGGGGCAGATGCTCAATCTAGGAGCTGCTGAGCGACAACAACTTTGCAGAGCATTCTCTCAAATTCTGGGACCCCTTGGGGGATGTCTGACTACTGGTTTCAGACTGATCCCCATAGGCCAGGCTGAGGGACCCCACCTGTCAGACAGACCCTGGTCACTCCACAGAGCCCTTAAGCCCTGGCACCACCCCAAGGTGTGGCTGGCCAGAGAAGGACCACAGGAGACTGGCTCCAGGGCATGTCTGGCCTGTCTTGCCCAGTCTCACCCCACCAGCCACCTTCTAATTAATTTCCTTTCAATGTGCACAAATCTGTGCACCGAGCATCAAGTAAATAATAACATAAGATAAATAAAACATTTGTTTAAGTAAAGGAAAATCAGTAAACTTCCCACTGGGCTTATAAAGCAAATTCATTCATTTTGTTACCGCAGGGCTCCCTTATCAGTTATAACCCTCTACTCTGACTTTGCAACCCACCTTTCTCCTCCTTAGTCATTGTGTACACTTTTGGTTTATGTGAATTCCAATCACCTGACTTTCCCATTCCCAGTTGTATTCCAGATCCTGAAACATTGCTTAAGGTTTTTCTCTCCTCCATTTCTCAACTGCTGCTTTTCTAGCTAATCTGATAGCTTCCTCCAACAACATAAAACAATAAAAATTTTTAAAATGCATATCCATGTCTAGAAAACAATAAGATGACTTATATCAGAAATATACACACAAACACACACACAAGCAGAATAAACCAGTAGCTGTTCCCTTGCACCTGCTTCATTTCCTCCTGACTCAGTTCTGTGTCTGTATCCATCCTCAGCCCAAGACTCAGCTGGAAAGCTAGCAGGTAAAGAAGCCAAGTACCTTCAAAAATCTGTTCAGTGAAAAAATCTGTTTATTGCTTGGGTGGTTAATTTTACATGTCAACTAGGCAAAGCTATGGTGCCCAGTTTTATGCAAAACGCTACCTGCATGTCCAACCTGATGCCTAGTGAAATCAAGACTGAACATCAACTCTTACCTGAATTTCTAGCCTGCAGACCTGCCCTACAGGTTTTGAATTTGTGCGCCCCACAATCACATGAGCCAAATTCTTAAAGTATGTGTGTGTGTGTGCGCGTGCGTGCGTGTGAGCGTGCGTCTTCTTGGTTCTGTTTCTCTGGAGAACCCTGACATTACAACTGGGTACAATATTACTTTAAGAGTTTTTTTTTTAATATATTTTATTTGATTTTTTACAGAGCAGAAGGGAGAGGGATAGAAAGTCAGAAACATCGATGAGAGAGAGACATCGATCAGCTGCCTCTTGCACGCCCCCTATTGGGGATGTGCCCACAGCCACAGTACATGCCCTTGCCGGAATTGAACCCGGGACCCTTCAGTCCGCAGTCCAATGCTCTATCCACTGAGCCAAACCGGTCTCGGCTACTTTAAGAGTTTTACAAGTCACCTTTACTGCATGTCAGGGAAGTAGAAACAACTGCTGTAATTCATACACTATATAATGTAATGAAAAGAAAGACCATGCAGGACTTTCTCAGGCTGAGTGACAGGCCACAATGTTTCCTGCAGCTCCGTTCCTCAGCACCCTCACTATCATGAGCAAGTTGTTTAACCTCTGACTTGCCCATATTCTAAATGTGGATAATTGCACTTACTTCACAGGATGTTACACAATATCAAAGTGACATAATGTATGGAAAGCATCTAATAAGCCTGTCGGGCACATAATACTCAAAACATTTTTTTAAAATATGTTTTTATTGATTTCAGAAGGGAGAAGAAAGGAGAAAAAGAAACATCAATGATGACAGAGAATAATCAATCGGCTGCCTTATGCATGTTCTCTACTGAGGATCAAGCCTGCAACTCTGGCATGTGCCCTGACTGAGAATCGAACCGTAACTTCCTGGTTCATAGGTTGATGCTCAACCACTGAGCCACACCAGCCAGGCAATACTCAAAACATTTTTACAGCATTTCATTTTAAGATGAAAAGATAAAATGAAAACCAGTGGATACTTAAAATACCAGTGAATATAGTTATATTACCAAAAAGTATATCATTTTGAGAATTTTTAAAAAATGTTCACCTCCCTTCACATCACCTGCACACAGATGCCTAAAATTCTAGTAATAAAGATTCATTCTTTTGGTTTAAAGCTTATTTCTTTTCAAGCTTCTCATAGATATACAGTAAGTGATGTCAGTCATTTATACTTCAGTGTGAATAAGGCCATCAAACTGCATCCCGAAGAATTATTTTGAAAACAGGAAGAGGGAGTAGCAAAGTTCATAGAAGGAAAGAATGATAAATGTTGTCTCCCTCACAGTTTTCCTAGAGCCAGTTCAGACTCTCAGAGATTCAAGGAACCAATGAGTCTCTGTACAAACAGAAACACAGCCTGGCCCTAACTCATACTGCTACTCAAGAGAAATACTGCCCAGGGTACATGCTTTTAATTTGAATGTGATGATCCACTCCTCATATTTCCCTAGTTCAGAGTGCAGCAGGCATGTCAAACTCGCGACCCATGGGCTGCATGCCTCGTTTATTTGGCCCATGTTAGCCTCTGAGTTTGACACTACTCTGTTGATTAAGAAGACAGATGGCCTTGTCTCCTCCCCTGCCTTCCTGATTCTCCAAGGAGAACAAAACTTTTCCATTGGATCTGATAGAGTCAGAAGATCCTACCAAAAATTAGAGAGTCACTTTCAGTGTTCCTCTCCCTGTGACATGCTTGTGAAATAGACATACCTATAGGAGGGATAATAAAATCTACAAAGGCATCCTAAACTATCAGTAACTTTATCAGGCAATTTCTTCCAAAAAAGATGGTATGGATCACCTGGAAGCAATCAAAGCCAAGGGGGGAAAGGCCAAAAGGGGAGGAAGAATGAAATGACTGACAATGATGTAAATTCTTTGTCTTACACCATAAGTAGGAGGTCCACAGATCAGGCTTCGATTCCCAGTTCTGCCACTTATTAGCTATGGAGCCTTGTTGCAAGTCATTAAGTTACAACTTCCATGAACCTTGGATTCCTCGTCTACAAATGGAAATAATACCTACCTCTCAGAGCTCTTAATAGTATATAAGAGTGATATATTCAAGGTGATACCATTGTAATAATCTGGTTATTATTAACAGGAAAGGAGTAAAGGGGAGACTAGAGAGTGTAGGCATGCCATTTATACAGCTTTGGCTACAGTTAACACTCTCCAGGTCTGTTCCCTGCAAATCACAGGGACTAGACAACAGACACATGCCCAGTAAGGCCCGGGTGACTGAGTCAGTGGCCAGACTAGGCATGGCCACTGCAAGCACGGAAAGATTTGATATTGAAGCTCCTGAACAAAGGAGTCTCTCTCTTTCTGTCTCTCTGCTCCCACCTGACTCATATTGCAGGAGGCAGCTCCCCTGTGTTCACCCATGTGGCTCACCCATGTGGGGCCCACACCATGGTCTGATGGGCTGAATCTAGCCTGATGCTCTGCGGGACTCAACTCCACATGGAAGGGAAGCTTGGACACTGGCTTTGCTTTTAGCTCTGCGAAAGCCCAGCTGCACCTTGTTCAGGGCTGAAAACCCAAGCAATGGAACTCCATGAAGATAAAGCCTTTTGCCACACTTATCCTCCCATGGGGGCCTCCAGAACTGCTCATTCCAACAGCGCCCCAAGAACCCCACTCGCACTAGTTACAGGGAAATCCCACTCATGTAATCCTCCACTTAGAACCAGATCTGGCCTACATGAGGACAACCTAAATGGCAGCTGTCATTTTGAAGAGCTGCACCAAAACTTTCAATCTGACAGCAAGTTCCTACAGTCATAGCCGTGGGTCCTTAGGCAAATTTCTAAGTCTCTAGGAGCTTCTTAGTCCTATCATGTGCACAGGGCTAACTTAATTCAGTTGGATTCCTGAAATGATTAGAAGTGGTCTAAATAAAATACATAAGTAGGTATTGAACACATGACAATGACTTCTTATTCTAAGTCACATGTTTTCCTTGTCCCTCAATGTTCTATTCTCCACACAGAAGGTAGATTGAGTCTTTAAAAGTACAAGGTACGCCAAAACCGGTTTGGCTCAGTGGATAGAGCGTCAGCCTGCAGACTGAGAGGTCCCAGGTTCAATTCCGGTCAAGGGCATGTACGGTGGCTGCGGGCACATCCCCAGCAGGGGGTGTGCAAGAGGCAGCTGATCGATGTTTCTCTCTCATCGATGTTTCTGACTTTCTATCCCTCTCCCTTCCTCTCTGTGAAAAATCAATAAAATACATTAAAAATAAATAAATAAAAGCACAAGGCAGAGTATATCATGCCTGTGCTAAAAAATGCTCAAGGAGCTTCCCGAATCACTCAGGGTAAAATCCTAAGCCTATACCATGACTCACAAGGCTTCACAAGCTGTCTTTTAATGCCTGCTCAAATGTCACCTTTAAAAAATATACATATATACATATACACTAGTATATATACGCTATATATATATATACACACTAGTATATATATGTACTATATATATGCAGTATATATACATATATACATGTGTATGTATATATATGTGTGTGTGTGTATGTATATATATATTGATTTCAGAGAGGAAGGGAGAGAGAGACAGAGATGGAAACATCAATAATGAGAGAGAATCGTTGATTGACTGCTTCCTACACATTCCACACTGGGGATCGAGCCCACAACCCAGGCATTTGCTGGAACCAGAAATCAAACCATGACCTCCTGGTTCATAAGTTTATATTCAACCATTGAGTCACACCAGCCAAGCTCAAATGTCACCTTTTTAAATAAAGTTCTCCCCAAACAACAGTATACACTATTATCCCCACTGTTAAGGTCACCAAAGGAGGAACATAGGAGGCCAAAGGGGGTAAAGAATTATGAATTTATTAGGTCAACTGGATACCAGATGGACTGAGCCCCAAAATGGCACTAGGATCCAGGGACTGGGAGTCCGAAATTTTAAAGGCCGCTAGGCGGGCTTTTTCTGGGCAGAGAAATCTCTGGGTAGGACCTGAGGAGAAAGACAATGGTCTTAGCAAGTGGAATGTTGTCTTAGCAAGTGCTAAGCAAAAGGGAATGTCTGTTGTGAAGTGGTCTAAAGGTCAGTTCCTGGGCAGTGTGTATCCATTCAATCAGACCTAACACCCACCCCCATCATTCTAAACCCCTTCACCTGCTTCAGTTTTCTCCAAAGCAGTTACTCCACCTAACATGTTACACATTTAATTTCTTTATGATTTCAGAGAGGAAGGGAGAGGGAGAGACAGAAACATCAACAATAAGAGAGAATCATTGATTGACTGTCTCGTGTACGCTCTCTACTGGGGACCTAGCCCACAACCTGGGCATGTGTCCTGATCAGAATTGAACCTGGGACCCTTCAGTACGCAGGTCGACGCTCTATTCACTGAGCCAGACCATCGTAGCGGTTCTCAACCTTTCTAATGCCTCGACCCTTTAATACAGTTCCTCATGTTGTGGTGACCCCCAACCATAAAATTATGTTCGTTGCTACTTCGTAACTGTAACTTTGCTACTGTTAATGAATCATAATGTAAATATCTGTGTTTTCCGATGGTCTTAGGCGACCCTGCTAGCGGTTCTCAACCTGTGAGTCGTGACAGAAAACACAAATATTTACATTACGATTCATTAACAGTAGCAAAATTACAGTTATGAAGTAGCAACGAAAATAATTTTATGGTTGGGGGTCACCAAACATGAGGAACTGTATTAAAGGTCGAGGCCTTAGAAATGTTGAGAACCACTGGATTCTAGGGCGACATGATATATATTTACATAACTGCGTGCTGTCTGTCTCCCCCTGAATAACCAGCTCTGGGAGTACAGGGACTCTGTTTTGCTCAGGGTTGTGGCCCCCGTTCCTAACACAGGGACAAACCCACCAGAGCCGCTCAGTAAATATTTGTGGAAGGGAAACATGAATCTGTCCTGTCTAACACACAGTCAGTACTCAGCAAATACCAATCTCCTTCAGTAAATTTTAGTTCCTTCTTATTCTCCTTCACCCCATCTTACTGCCTGTCATAAGTGTCCTAAAGTTTGTCTTGGAAAAAGAGGTTTTAAGCATTAACCTGGTTTCACAAGCTGCAGTAAAACTTGCCTGACCGTACACCAGAAATGAAACCATTCTTAGCAAGCTAACTGGGGAGACAAGAGAAGGGACCTAGCCCTAGAGTCAGGCAGATCACTGTTTCCTAGCCCACCTTCACTCCTTATTAGCTTCTTGCCTGTGGACAAGCTGCTTAACCTTTCTGAGCTTTGGTTTTCTAATCTATAAAGGAAATCTACTTCCTAGGGTTGCTGTTAGGATGAAGTGAGCTAATAATGCCCATTGCCTAGCACAGTGCCTGGCTCACAGGAAGTGCTTAAGAAATAACAGCTACCATTATTATCATTAGTTAGCAACAATAAAAATGCTGTGGATGTCAAATATGTGTTTTTAGAATGTCTTTTCTTGTATGGTTTTACTTTTTATGGTTATTTCTAGAGCTATGGGAGTTTTAATAGAATTAAGAAATGGAAATGACAGTCCTTTGTTTATAAAAAGCAGCATTCTGGGCTCAGAAGAGGCTTTTTTTCACTTCCCTAGTATCCTGTACCGTCTACATCTCAGACTTCCTGATTCTTTTCTTTAGTAAACAGAAAAATTTGTCTGGAGTCATGGTGATTAGGGATGTTATAGAAATAAACTTAAGAAATCTATGTTGCCTGCTTAATAGTCCCATTAAGTTCCAAAATCTATTCTGTAATAGATTTAATGTAATATATTTGGGTTTCCTAGATTAATTTTAAACATGGAAGGAGTCAGTTCATTTTACAAAACCTAAATATTTTTAATTTATATAAAAAATTAAAATGACTTGTTAATCATGGCATATGTAGAGCGTACAACATAGTAATGAGTGTGTTCAAGTAGGAGGTGGTGTTCCCAGCTCTGACTCCGGGAGGAAAGGGGTATGATGTGTGCAATCTCAGGTCACTTCTCTGGGTCATTCTGTTTCCTCAGTGACAACCCAGGCTGCCTACTTTTTGAGATTCCTAAATTGTAAACGAGTCCACCCATCATCTCTGAAGCTTTTTTAATTGCCCACATTCCAGCATGTTTTGTCTTACAACTTACGCAATGTCTGTTTATATGTTTATCCTGGACTAAGTTTAAAAGCTAAGGAATTAGAGATATCATATAAGAAATAAAACAGAAAGTATCTCCTCCTCTTCTCCTCATTGCCCCTCTAGAAAAAAAAAAGATGTGTTTTGTAATATAACAATTTTTAGAGTTGTTGATTACCAAAATGAAAAAGTAAAAATTAATAAATAAAATAACTGTTTTTTAATTTATTAGAAATTAATAAATAAAATAAGGTTATTAAAATAACTATTAAAACTAATAAATAACTTGTTTTTTATAATTAGAAGATACTGCCTAATTGTGCTCTAAAATATCTATACCAAAAGGGGGTGAGTGTATACAAGTGACCTTGACTCTGATTTTGAGTTAAAGAAGACTGATTTGTGTATAATCATAGGCTATAAATCCTAGAAATTCTACTCTTATTAGAGTGAATTAGAATAAAGTTTATCATGAAGTTTAAAGAATTTCTAGATGAAAATTTAAGCTTTAGGACACATTACAACTACCTGTTTTTAAAAACTACACTCCACCCTAGCTGATGTGGCTCAGTTGGCTGGGCATCATCCGTCTATGCACCAAAAAGTTGGCTGATTCCATTCCTGGTCTGGGTACATGTCCAGGTTCTGGACTTGATCCCCAGCAGAGGCTGTGCAGGAAGCAGCCAATCAGTGTTTTACTCTGCCATTGATGTTTCTCTTTCTCTCTTACCCTTCCTTTCTCTCTAATAAATCAATCCTATATAATAAAGGAGTAATATGCAAATTAGACCGTACCTTCACTACGCTACCAGCCAATGAGGAGCGGGGGTGGGACCGAGCAGTGTGAGGTGGGGGAGTGGGGCTGGGCCAGGCAGCGATGGTGGGCCTCTGATCGATCGCAGCAGTGGCTGTAGGTGGCCAGGGTGGGTGGAAGGCGGGGCTGGGCCAGGCACCGATGGCGACCCCCCCACCCCTGATTGATTGCAGCAGTGATAGTGGCCAGCTATAGGCGGACAGGGCGGGCAGAGGGTGGAGCCAGGCTGCAGCGATGGTGGCCCCCTTCCCCCCAATCGACCGCAGCAACGGCAGTTGCCGGCCTACAGCATGGGCGGGCAGAGGGGGCAGGGAGGGGCCAGGCAGTGGATCAGTCATATTGCAGGGCAACCCACTGGGTTTCCAGGGCCAGTGGGGGGGGGGGGGTGAAGGTGGGGAGAGAGGCTTTTTCCCCCCCCGGCCTTGGGGTGGGCTTGGGCCAGAGGTGAGGGCGTGGCCAGGGCCAACCAGCAGATCAGCTGCATGCAGGGTGTTGCCAAGGCTGAGGGAATAAAGCCTCTTCCAATAGGATTTTTTCCCTGGGCCTTGGGGCGGGGTTGGGCCAGGGCTAGGGGTGAGCCAGCCAGCGATAGCTGGATTGCAGGACGACCACTGGCTGGGGTCCCCTGGCAGAGGTCCCCTGCCCAAGGACGAAAGCCTCAGCCAGAGGCTTTAGGCCTTGGGCAGGCTGGGGGTGAGTGGTCAGTAGGACATTCCCTGAGGGCTCCCAGTATGTGAGAGGGGGCATGTTGGGCTGAGGGACCACCTACTCCCCACTGCACGAATTTCGTGCACTGGGCCCCCAGTCCTATAATAAGAGAGGAATATGCTACTTATCCAGGATGCCCTCACCGGTAACATCTGGCAGGAGTGGATGGGTGTGGCTGTGTGCTGCATAAGGCTAGGCAGGTGAGGCTGCCTCAAATAAAATGCGTCACATGCTCAAAGACGAAAGGGTTCAAGGAGGAAGGGCTCTAGTTTCCTTTTTCCCACCCAGGTAGGAGGACTCCCTGGGCCGGCTCTCCCCTGCAAGCCCTGAGCAGGACAGGCGCTCCACTCAGGCCCGGGAGCTCTCAAGGAGGCAGAGTGAAGTGCTTTCCCTGGGAGTTTGGCGAGGAGGGAGCTCTCCCAGGAAACTCGGAAAAAACGCCTCCCCGGGGGCGACTGTGCAGCAGCCAGGCCTGGCAAGCTGCGGAGAGGGTGACCTGCCCACAGGTCACGCAGCTGCCATAGTTGAAGTTGCCCTCTTTGGAGGAGTATGGGCATCAGAGTCGGCCACGTCGGCAATGGAACCTCAGCTCCCCACCAAATGATTAGAGCACCCGGACCTCAAAGGTCCTCAGTCACTTCCTGAGGAGCAGTCAGCCCCGACCCAGGATCAAACCCGAAACCTAAGTAGGAGCCCTGACAGAATGGAACCCAAACCTTTGCTGGGGCAGAGGAGCTCGGCCCACAGCAGGGCCAGGGCACGCCAGAGGGGTTTTGTTGAGGGGCCCTGACAGGCAGTCCGCAGCACAGTGGGTTAGAACCTCCTCCTGATATAGCAGGTTGCAGGTTGGCTCCCTGGTCAGGGCACAGACAAGAAGCAACCAAAGAGAGCATAGTAAGTGGAACAACACCCTGGTGTTTCCCTCGCTCCCTTCCTCTCTATAAAATAATCAATCAGCCAAGACCGGTTTGGCTCAGTGGATAGAGCGTCGGACTGCGGACTGAAGGGTCCTGGGTTCGATTCTGGCAAGGGCATGTACCTTGGCTGCGGGCACATCCCCAGTAGGGGGCGTGCAAGAGGCAGCTGATCGATGTCTCTCTCTCATCGATGTTTCTGACTTTCTATCCTTCTCCCTTCCGCTCTGTAAAAAAATCAATAAAATATAAAAATAAAAATAAAATAATAAAATAATCAATCAATAAAAATTAAAATAAATAAAATAAACCCTCAGGCCCTAACCATTTAGCTAAGTGGATAGAGCGTTGGCCTGTGGACTGAGGGGTCCCAAGTTCGATTTCAGTCAAGGCATGTACCTAGGTTGCAGGCACATCCCCAGTTGGGGGTGTGCAGGAGGCAGCTGATCAATGTTTCCAACTCTCTATCCCTCGCCCTTCCTCTCTGTAAAAAATCAATAAAATATATTTTTTTTAAACTGAAAATAAATCCTCTGGCTTGCAGAGTGCTAAAATAGTTAGAAAGCAAAGTCCCATCCCTTCTCGTTCTTTCAACAAATACCTCATATGCTTCTTCAGTAATCACACTGGGAATGGGTGTTTGTTTGTGTTGATTAATCCTCACCTGAGGACATTTCTGCATTGATATATATATATATATATATATATATATATATATATATATGTGTGTGTGTGTATGTGTGTGTGTGTGTGTGTGTATTTTTTAAAGAGAATGGAAGGTATACTTAATTTAAAAAATCTTTTAAAGAATATAAAAAATACAATGGGAAGAAAAAAAAAAAGCCGAAACCAGTTTGGCTCAGTGGATAGAGCATTGGCCTGCGGACTGAAAAGTCCCAGGTTCAATTCCGGTCAAGGGCATGTACCTTGGCTGCGGGCACATCCCCCGTGGGGGGTGTGCAAGAGGCAACTGATCGATGTTTCTGACTTTCTATCCCTCTCCCTTCCTCTCCATAAAAAAATCAATAAGATATATTTTTTTTAAAAGAGAGTGGAAGGGAGGGAGAAAGACAGAAACTAATGTGAGAGACATCAATTGGTTGCCTCTTGCTGAATCCCCGAAGAGGACCCTGGATTAAGCCTGCAACCCAGATACCTGCCTTTGACGGGAATCCAACCAAATTCCCTTCAGCCTGCCTGCAGAAGCACTATCCACTGAACCAAACCAGCATTTTTTTTTCTTTTTAAGCCCTCATCTAAGGATATGTTCTTTTCATTGATTCTAGAGAGAGAGGAAGGGAAAGGGAAAGAGGAAGAGAAACACTGATCAGTCGCCCAAGCAACCTGACATGGATGGAACCAACAACCTATGTATGTACCCTCACCTGGAATCTAACCCATAACCCTTTGGAGTGTGGGAGGACACTCTAACTACTGAGTCACACTGACCAGGGCAGGGAGGTACATTTAACTTTTTTTTTTCAGATCTTCCCTGGCCAGGTGGCTCAGTTGGTTGGAGTCTAAACCTGTACACCAAAGGATTTCCTGTTGGATTCTAGGTTAGGGCATATTCTTAGGTTTGGGTTAGATCCCTCTGGGTCAGCAGGTGCAAAGGCAGCCGACTGGTGTTTCTCTGTCACATGGATGTTTCTCTCTCTAAAAATCAATTTTAAAAACATCCTCATGTAAGAATTAAAAAATACATATATATTTTTTAAAATTTCCAGATCTAAGCCGAAACCGGTTTGGCTCAGTGGATAGAGCGTGAGCCTGCGGACTGAAAGGTCCCGGGTTCGATTCCAGTCAAGGCATGTACCTTGGTTGCGGGCACATCCCCAGTAGGGGGTGTGCAAGAGGCAGCTGATCGATGTTTCTCTCTCATTGATGTTTCTGACTTTCTATCCCTCTCCCTTCCTCTCTGCAATAAATCAATAAAATATATTTATTTAAAAAATAAAAATAAATTTAAAAATTTCCAGATCTAAAATTTTATTTATTTTTTAAATTTTATTTTTCATTTACAGTTCATATTCAATAGCCTATCCTATATAATAAAACCCCAATATGCAAATTGACAGTACGGTAAAATGACTGGTCGCTATGAACTGACCACCAGGGGGCAGATGCTCAAAGTAGGAGCTACCACCTGCCTGGTGGTCAGTGTGCTCCCACAGGGGGAGCACTGCTCAGCCAGAAGTTGGGCTCACAGCTGGCGAGTACAGCGGAGGTGGTGGGAACCTCAGTGGCAGCACTAAGGAGCAGCAAGCAGGCAGACAGTAAAGAGTGAGTGCACAGGCTGGGCATAGCCTGTGAGAGGGCACAGGCTGGGCTGAGGGATACCCCCCACTCAAAGTGCATGAATTTTGTGCACTGGGCCTCTAGTAATAAACAAACAAACAAACAAACAAACTACATCCCTTTCCTTCTCCCAAAGCTATTTTATAATTTATCTAAATTTTTTGTCTCTGTTTAAAGTTTTATGTTCAACTCCAAATTATAACAGGACATTGTGCAATCAGAAAACTGACTTGGCTTTAGCTGAATTAACAAATAGGTACTGAAATATGAGACTTGAAAATAAGTGCGTCACTAGAGTATTTCTCAGTGCCCTGAGCGAGCATGAGTCCTACTGTCTGCAGGAAATGGAGGTGCTGTGTCATTTGCTTTAAGACTAAGAGATAAGAAACAGTTGGCTCAATGTACTATTGCACAACCCTAAGTAGAAATAAAATTACATACAAAGGAGAATTAGAAGTCATGTCTTAGTTCCCTGGTTGGGGAAGAGTGGGGGTGTGTAGTGACAATGATATGCAGAATTGTTAACTCTCAATGGCCCTAGGAGGGAAGCTAGAGCTTCGGAGCACATGTAGCTCTGATCTGAGAGAACCGGTTTGGGGAACCTCTTTTGTCTTACAAAAACAAGACGAGGGCTTCTCAGCTATACTGCATATTTGACATCCTAACAAGCCTTCCTACTGCACAATATCTAAAAATGCTGGATGAAATAACAACACGTGTGTGTGTGTGTGTGTGTGTGTGTGTGTGTGTGCGCGCGCGCGCATTTTAATGCATCAGCTACTTGGCAGGAAAATAAGGAAACTCCTCAAAAGCAAGAGAGATGGAGAAGCAAAGCACAAATACAGAGCCCCTTAAAGGCCATGTACCTGGGTGGGGACAGAAGACAAAGACAAGGAAGTGTGACTGGAACATTCTCAAATAAAGCCAGGGAAAGTATGAGTTAGGAAGATGTCTGACTGAGTGCTGAAGGTGCCTGCTCAAATGCTCCTTAGGAAAGCTTTTCTTAAACAATTCCAATTTTCAGTCCTCATCTCATTTCTACCTGCAACACAGGCTGGTGATGCCTGTTCCTGACCAAGTGTGGAAAGGGGACAATGGTTAGAGTCTCTGTAAACATTTCCTCTTCTTGGCTATGTCTTTTACCCTTCTCCATTTGCTTTCCTCTTCGTGTACTGTGGTTCCTGATGACAAATTCTCTCACTTTCTTCAAAGATTGACTTTGTCTTTTAGTTTCTTGTTCTCTTATTGTTTTTGGAGTGCTTTTATGAGAAGAGCCAGAAATTGAAAAGTTTTTGCTTACCATCCTGAAATAAAATAATCCTATGTACTCTTCAACCCACTGAAATCTGGTTTCTACCCAACATTAGACATCAATCCTTTCCTCTTCCCCAAATATTGATTTTTCTTTTTGTTGCTTAAGATTCAGAGCAAAATTCAGTCTTCACCCTGCTTGACTTCTTGGCAATATTATATATCATCACCACTCCTTTCTTGGAATTCCTCTCCTCTTGTTTCTATGACACCATTCTCCCCTGGTTTTCCTCTCTGATTGCTTCTGTTTGTTGCTTTCTCTCCCACCATTTAACACCCATACATTATTTTCTGGAATCTCAGCATATTATCTAGGATCTCATCTTCCTTTCTCATGCTATAGGCTCTCCCTGACTAGTTTCACTCACTCTCATCATTTTAACAACATTCTATATGCTGCTGACTGTGAAAGTTATTTTGCCAACTTTGTCTCTTCCAGTGAATTCTGTATTCTAATATCCAACTGTTTTCTAGACATCACATCTTGGATGTCTCACAGCCACTTCAAAATCAATACATACAAATACCAACATATCTCCACCTTCCCCTACACCACACCCTGTTCCTCTCATCTTGCTAGTATAAATAAAACTAGAAAAGTTGTCTAGTATAAATAAAACTAGAAACAAAAAATAAATTAAAAAGTAAAATGACTGTGGAACATCTATGCAATGGAATACTATGCAGCTGTAAAAAAAGATCTCTTAACATTTGAAAGAGCATGGATGGACTTGGAGAACATTATGCTAAGTGAAATAAGCCAGTCAGAGAAAGATAAATATCACATGAACAACATAAACTGATGAACAAACCTAGATTCAGAGACATAAAAGCATCAAATAGATCATCAAACTTCAGAGGGAAGGTGAGGGGGGTGGTAAGAGATCAACCCAAGGACTTGTATGCATGCATATACGCATAACCAATGGACACAGACAGTAGGGGGGTGAGGGCATGTGCTGGAGGTTGGGGGTAACCAGGGAGAGGTCAATGGGGGATAAATGAGACATACATAATACTTTAAACAACAAATAATTTAAATTTAAAAAATAAAAATTAATTTAAAATAATATATATTTCTCCCTTTTTCCTCGCCCCACATATTATTTGTTACCGAGTTACATTTATTCTAAACCTTAGAATAGGTTTATTAGGTTTATTCTAAACCTTATTAGAATTATTAGTTTTCAAATTAATAATTCTTTTCACCTACATTATTACTGTCTTAATCCAGGCCTATTTATTTCTTACTTGGACCATAGCATTAGTCTCCATATTCTAACCTGTACTCTTTCAATCCACTTGCTACACTGGCACAACACTAATGTAACTCAAATCCTCATCACACCCCTCCCTTATCCATGGTTCTTCGGGGGCCCCTATTGCCAAAGGATAAAAGCCAAACTCTTTGGCATGGAAAACAGAGCCCTGTGTGACCTTACTTATCAACAGCCTCATACTCTATGCCAGCTTCCTTAGGAACTATTTCTATTTCCCCAAAAGGACAGAACTAACCCTCTCTCTCTCTCTCTCTCTCTCTCTCTCTCTCTCTCTCTCTCTCTCTCTCTCTCTCTCTTGCTTCTTTAGGACATCCTACTCTTTCTGCTTGGAAGGCTTTCCCTATTTCTTCTTAGTCCTTCAATACTCAGTCCAGCAACCACTTCTTTCAGGAAGCCTTCTCTGAACTTCCTTCTTAGAGATTTCTTAGAGATAAGTGATTCTAATATTCTCTTAGAGCACCTCTATCACCCTACATTGTAACCATCTGCTTGTTCACTTCCACAAGACTGTAAAATCCCTAAGATCAGAGACCTTAGGCTATTCACCTGCATATTTTCAGTACATCTAGAACCCTATGCCACACATAGGTTGTTAAATAATCATAGCAAACAGCTACAGCACTCACTCTGTGCCATGTATGGTTTTGAGCACTATAAAAAGATCAATCTTCACAATAACATTATAAAGTCATGATGCACACTCTACAAGTGAGTAATCTGAGCCATAGCAAAGCTGAATAACTCACTGTGCCAAAGGCACTGAGCTAGTAAGTGCCAAAGACCAAATGTATACTTATAAAGGCTGTATGGCACCAGAATACACTCTTCCCACCATTTATGTTTGCCGAAAAGTTTAAGCGCTAACTCAAGCAAAATTAAACTAGGACCATCCCATAACTAACCCAAGTGCTCTTATATCATCATATAATATAAAAAATGCGTTGCCCTAGCTGATTTTTCTCAGTGGTTAGAACGGTGGCCTGAGGACTGAGGGTCACAGGCTCCATTCTGGTTAAGGGCACCTACCTCAGTTGTTGACTCAGTCCCCAGCCAGGGTTGGGGCACCTCTCTCTCTCCGCCTCTCCCCCTCCCTTGTACTCTATCTAAAAATCAATCAAAAGAATATCCTGAGGATAGGATTAACAACAACAACAACAAAAAACACAACTTTTTTAAAATTTCTGCTTCCATGATGAATAGATAACATTCAAAAGATGCCCTGGCCAGTTTGTTTCAGTGGATAGCACGCCAGCCTGCGGACTGAAAGGTCCCAGGTTCGATTTTAGTCAAGGACACGTACCTTGGTTGCAGGCACAGCCCCAGTAGGATGTGTGCAGGAGGCAGCTGATCAATGTTTCTCTCTCATCAGTGTTTCTAATTCTCTATCCTTTTCCCTTCCTCTCTGTAAAATATCAATAAAATATATATATTTCTAAAAACCAAAAACAAAAGAGTATCAAGAAACGTACTTCTGGAGAGCTAAAATACAATCTAACTTGACAATTGGCCACAATAACTGAGCCTATGATTTTCCTTTTCTTCTGGACTTCTCCACTTACAAATTCTCTTACTCCATGATAGCTAAGTAATAACTATTAAAAAAAAAAGTAGAGCATTATTAAAAATTTATTGGAATGCCACAATTCCCTAGGGTTAAAGTTTAGAACACAGCATAGTACCTTTCTTGTAAGGTGACACAATTCTTCTCATTATTAAAATCAGAATTAGAGACAGAACTGCAATGAAGAATGAGTTTGGACAATTTCAGCTCATTTCTGTTTTGTTTTTCAACTTATCTGCCTCCACATTTAGCATAAAAGGTATTTTAAAATATCAACCAATGTAATACTTCTTAATGCCTCGCAATACAAAATACTCTCTTCCTCAAAATTACCTATACCTAGGGAAATGAAAAAAAGCAGTGAAAATAACTAGGAAAATAAAGCATACACTAAGTAACTGACAAAGGAATCAAACAATGCTTGGCGTCAAACTGACTCATCTTCCCACTTTACCTCCCACCATTGGACCAACAGTTTATTTTTATACTTAGGTTTTTAGAATTCTAACATTCTCCAACCATACTCAGACTTTTAAGCCTGAAAATAGTCAGATATGTAATGCGAGCGGTTTTTCTTTATTGGTGAAAATCACAAACACCTAAAATTTGTCTTCAGCGGAAAAAATTCAGTCTGACTAACTCTAGTCCACACTTTATTAAAATTGAGGCTAATCTTCTTCTGTTCACAGAGACAAAACAACCACCACCAAACCAAACAATAGGAAAATGTGCCAAGAATCTTAGCTAATGACTTTTCTATCCTCTTTGTCATTCCAAAGAGCTCAATAAGCACATGGAACTCCACTTTAAAGTATATGATTAGGTTCAGTGTACAATTTTGGTCGTTCTGAACTCTTGGGGAAAAGGTTTATGCTCAATAATGTACAATCTTCTTGGAATGCAGAAGGAGAAAAGGCTGAAAGTGATATGCCATCACAGTTCAAGGGAAATGTTTACCCTGACGGCTAAGAGAAAGGAGCTCATTTCCAACACTTATGCTCACTATTTAAAAATAAGTATTTTTCTGCAGCTGCAAGTTATAAAAATTAATAGCATGAGAGCACATATCCTGTAAAAATCCCATTGGCTCTTAAAGACCTGTGCCTAGTTGTCCAATTTTAGTGAAGGTAAATGGAGGAATTTTTTTTTTTCCATTTGGCAAAGCAGCTAAAAACTATAATTTGTTCTCAATCATTGATGCCCATTTCTAATAGGGCTAATATAGAAATAAAATTCAAAGATAATTTCGAAGCACCCTAACTAATGATAGTCTCAAGTCTTCTTAAATAAGCTTTAAACAGAGATTGTAATGTGCAAATCATCATCTCATCCCCCTATTTAGCAACAGAAAAGTTGAAATATGAGCAGCAAAATGAAAGAAACAACCTACCTCTGAAAAACCGTCTCCTGAATGGAGTTACATAATGGAATGTGATGTCAATATTAAAAATGAGCTCAGATTGATTAGGCAACTATTCAATAGCTTGCATTTCAGTCACCATCAAAATTTCATGAGTTCTGTGCAAAGATATAAGTATAATGTAATGGGGGAAAAGTACTGCTGGAATATAAGAATTCTACTTAAGAGATTAACCAAAGAACATATATGCATAGTTCATAGACACAGATAATAGTGTGGTGAAGGCCTGGGGAAAGGAGGGGGCTGGGTTGAGGGGGACAATGGCTAAATGGGAATGAGGGACATCCATAATATCAACAATATAAAAGATGGTATCAACAGAGTTTCAGCAAGACAATGTCAAGCAATGTGATGGCATATTGCCTTTGGGGTCAATTTTGTTTCAATAGTAATTCTATTTTCATATCAAAGAACAATCTACAAAGAGCAAAAAATCAGCCTTGTCTGTTTTATATTATTTGTTTAAATTTTAAATGCACCAGCATGGTACTATAAAATGTTCTAAGTAAAAGCTAACAAATAAGCAAATAGTCCTTTGTTAAAAGAGAATTAAAAAGTATCCAAAGGTAGCCAGTAGGAATATTGCCCCCTCCTTTTGACTTTCTAAACACATTCTAATGGTGAATATCTGAAATTTGGGAAATTATTAGCAAAAAATTAGAATTAGAATCAATCTATGAAAAACAAAAGCCAGAAAAGGGACTTGATGAAGCAAAGTGTTGACATAAATTACAACAAAAATCTGTCTCCTTTTTCTTTTCAATGTCTTAAACCTTTTATTAAGGACAATTGCAAGCTTTTACAACAATAGAAAAGTATTAAGAACTACCATTCACACATCATCTGGTTTCAACAAATACCAAATCCTGGTCAGTGCTGTTTGGACTATTTCTCTACCCACATTTCCTCCTCCCCCCCCAACCACCCTTGGATTATTTTGAAGCTAATCCCAGGGGCCTCATTATTTCATTACTAAAAGGGCATGAAATAATACAATCTTTGCGATTAATATGCAAGTTTACATTGTTTTAGATCAGTATTGTTTATTCCAGAATGTTTTGATTCACATACAAGCACAATTTACAGATACAATAGCCCTTAAAACCTCAACTAAGAGTCTACATTCATTGTAGTTTCTCTTTTTTAAGAATAATGATACCACTGTCATCTCATTCATATGAAACATGTCTTGGCATCTGATATTCATTCAATCAACAGTCATGCCCACACTCTGTATATAAGTAATTAAGTTATTTTCTTAGCATTTGCTACTCATAATTACCTCTTGTTTATGTTGTGCTGCTCATACTTCATGACAGTTTTACTTAAAATAAGCTATAAGTATATTCTTATCATTTGGGTCTTAGTCTATGAACCTTTGTTGTTATTCTTCTGCCGCTGTGGCTGCAGTGGCTGTTTAAACTTAATTTCTTTTTAATTTTGCTAAAATATACAAAACACAAAATGTACCATCTTAATCTTTTTTAAGTGTACAGTTCAATAGTATTAAGTACATTTACACAGTTGTGCTAACAATCTTCAGCACTCTTTTTATCTTACTTTATCTAAAATTCTATACTCATTAAACAACTCCCCATTTCCTCCTCTCAATAGCCCTTGGTAACCTCCATTCTATTCCTGTTTCTATGATTTTGCTACTCTAGGCACCTCACAGAAGTAGAATCATACAGTATTTGTCCTTTTTTGTGACTGGCTTATATTATCCTATATAATAAAAACCTAATATGTGTGGAGGGCCCCCCGGGAAGGCATTTTCTAAATCATTGTCAGCTGAATCCAAGGTACCACGCAGAGCCACGTCTTGAAAAAACATATCTACCAAGAAGGTTGGATGCATCAGTACTTACTCTTAACTTTGCTCCAGGTGTCAGGGAGAGGGCCTTGAAATGTAAATTCAGTCTAGCCCCAGGAATGAGGGAATGACTAGAGCCTGGGCCTACCCAAGCTCCTTTGATCTTAAGTTTTTTCGGTGAAACCCCTTTGTATTTTGGAATATAAATAAACACGCTGCTGTTGGGTTTGAGTCCCTGTCTCTCCATCAGAGAAGACGGCGTCCCACGCGACTCCCAGCTTTCTTCTATCCTTTCATTATTTCTCAATCCCCAGCTGCCTCCATTCAGAACCGGTTTCATCTCTCTTTTCGTGCTGGATGCGGAAAAGAGAGATCCCCGCCATTTCTGCCCCGGCGCCACAAATATGCTAAGCCTACGACTGTTCATTTGACCAGTTACTATGATGCACACTGACCACCAGAGGGCAGACACTCTGTCCAACAGGTTAGCTTGCTGCTGGGGTTCAGCCGATAGGGACTGGAGGAGATGGGCTGGACACGTCCTGGACAAATCTATGCCCTGGACAAATCCGTGCCTTGGACAAATTTGTGTACCAGGCCTCTAGTTTAGTCTAGTATCCTCAAAGTCCATCCATATTGTAGCTCACGTCAGAATTTCCTTCCTTTTTAAGGTTGAATAATATTCCACCATATGTGTACATCAGACTTTGTTTATTCATTCATCAATCAATGGACACTTGAGTTTCCTCTGTCTTTTGGCTAATGTGAATAATGCTACTACGAAAATAGGTATACAAATATCTCTTCAAGACCCTACTTTCAGTTCTTTTGGGTATACATACAGAAGTAGGATTGTTGGATCCTACTTGGTAAATCCATTTTTATTTTTTGAGGAAGTAACATACTGGTTTGCATAACAGCTACATGATCTTACATTCCCAATAACATTGCACAAGAGTATTTAAACCTAATTTTAACACCAGATCAAATTAGGTATCTGGTTTGCATCCATCCTGGTGATGTAATTGGTACGCAGTGGGAGCAGGGGGTGTCAATGATGATAAGTCAGTGACATCCCCCAGCATCAGAGTTGACAACCCACTTTACATTTGATAATTGAACAGATGCACTTAATAGGGTTAGACTAAAGTGGACTTGCCAATACATGAATACTCTGGGGTGGCCAGTACAGATAAGGCAGGCTGTGAGCAGCTCTCAATGATATATATAGCTACTCCTTGGGAATGAATCAGGTTGAGAAACATGACTAACTCCTCCAGTCTATTGGAATCTCCATTCTTGTTCCTGAAATCTCTCACCCACTTCCCCAAGTGTTATCAGAGTAAGAGATCTGCCAAATAGATTGCAAGGGTCTGCCTTCATCTAGACTGATGACCTTACTAACTGAGACACAGTTTCGTCAAATTGGATTAATAATATATACCCTCCCCAATGCACAAGTTGGTTGTGCAGATTAAATGAGATCATGAATATGAGCACACTTTTAAAAATATGAAGTTCTACTTAACTACAAAGGGCTGCTACACAGCAATTTTCCTGAAGCACTGCTGTCATTTCCAGAACTGACCTCTCCACTGCCACCACACAGACTGAATGCTGTTTGGATATGTTCAGTTTTCATAGTTTGGTTTTCTTAAATCTCACTTCATTATGTCACAACAACAACAAAAGAGGCACTATTGAGAAATCAGACAGATCCTTGCCATAGAGGAGTGCAACAAAGGTGACATCTGGAAAAACTGAGAATTAGATGTCGGAGGAAAGGTCCAGAGAAATGGAAGCATGAGCCTAGTGAAGAAAGAGCTTTTTTATTCTCAAGTACAATTAACTTACTACTAATAAGAGGTATCCAGCAATCGGAGATTTTTAAAATATATTTTTATTGATTTCAGCGAGGAATGGGGGAGAGAGAGAAAGAAGAGAGGGAGAGGGGAAGGGAGAGAGGGAGGGAGAGAGAGGGAGAGAGAGAGAGGGAGAGAAACATCAATGGTGGCTCTAGCCGGTTTGGCTCAGTAGATAGAGCATTGGCCTATGAACTGAAGGGTCCCAGGTTCAATTCTGGTCAAGGGAACATACCTTGATTGCAGGCTCCTCCTCAGCCCAGGCCCTAGTTGGGGCACATGCAGGAGGCAACCAAAACCAATTGATGTGTTTCTCTCACATCGATGTTTCTCTCTGTCTTTCCCTCTCTCTTCTACTCTCTCTAAAAATCAGTGGAAAAATATCCTCAGGTGAGGAGAGAGAGAAAGAAGGAAGTAAGGAAGGGAGGGAGGGAGGAAGGAAGGGAGGGAGGGAAAGAGAGAGAGAGAAAGGAAGAAAGAAAGAAAGAAAGAAAGAAAGAAAGAAAGAAAGAGAGAGAGAGAGAGAGAGAGAGAGAGAAAGAAAGAAAGAAAGAAAGAAAGAAAGAAAGAAAGAAAGAAAGAAAGAAAGAAAGATCAATGACTCAATGATGAGAGGGAATCATTGATTGGCTGCCTCCTACATGCCCCCCTACTAGGGATGGAGCCTGCAACCCAGGTATGTGCCTGACCTGGAATTGAACCCAGGACCCTTCAGTCCACAGGCTGATGCTTCATCCACTAGGTCAAACCAGCTAGGGCTCCCAGCCCAGAGTTCCAGTGCTTGGAAGACAAGTCCCCATAACTAATAGTTGTAAAAACCAGTGGGGACTGTGGCTGAGGGAGATGGAGGGCTGCTGGAATCCAAAAAGTTCCTCTTAAAGGGCCCGTGCATGGTTTTAATAAGACTCACTCCCTCTGAGTTCCAGCACTAAGGCACCAGCTCAAAAGGCACCAGGAAGATAACGGCAGGAACTGAAGTGTCTGGCATGAGATTTATCAGCATGATCACTTAGTAAGTTATATAGTGTTTAATTACTGGGGTATATACCTCAAATTAAAATAATATTGTATGTCAACTATAATTAAAAAATAAAATGATTTCAAAAAGAAAAAAAAACCCAGCTAGGACTAACATTGGGAGATCTTATCACTTAAGGTACTCAAGCAATAAAGACTAGCATTAGGGGAACAATGAATTGGATAAACTCTAAGATTCACTCAAACTTCAACATTTTAATTTCATAAGGACTGATGATAACACAGTAGCAGAGGAGCTAAACTTTATCCTCTTCACAGATAATAAATACAACAGGAAATGGTCTTAAATTGAAATCCATGGGATTTGAGCAAAGATCAAGAAGTCATCTGAGGCAAAGACAGTTGTTAAAGGTCAACCAGAATTCCAAGGGAAATTATGCCTGTGTCCTTTAAAATAAAAGAATTTATATCCATCCTCCTGGGACAATTTAAAGACCATTCTGGTGAGAGGCAAAGTAATAAAGCCAAACACCTTTGAAGGGTCTTTCTCTTCAGTTCTTTCACCCCCTGTTGTCCATGAATTATAAGTGTCTATCTAAAAGTTTTCTTTAAGTTTCCTTGCTTGGAGTTTAAAGAATTTAAGGGTGGACCCTGAGGACAAGAAAGACAAAATGAACAGCAGGCAGTCAAAATGCCAACATTGAAGAGGTTCAGGAGCTAGAAAGATGTGCTTATATATATTTCTCCAAGCAGAACCCCTGAATCCCTTTACCAAGGTAATCTTTGTTCCATGAACTGTTTGAGAAACTAACTCTATAATAGCACTGCTCATATAATATAGTCCACCTACCTTGCAAGTTTCTGTATATATATTGATATCAAATCCATATATAAAAGGCTAATATGCGAAGTGTCCTCTTGGGAGTTCAACTGGGAAACTGGGAATTCGATCGCTCACCATGAAGAGCTCTGAGCACCAGGGGACGACGGAGAATGAAGGAAGGCCCCGGCTGGCAGCCGGACGGTCACGATCGGCCCTGATCACCAGCCAGGCCTAGGGACCCTACCTGTGCATGGATTTCATGCACTGAGCCTCTAGTTTATAATAAATTAAATCTTTTGTAAGATTCAATAAGGGAGCTTGACCGTTGTGGCTTAGCAGCTGAGCATCTATCCAGGAAGGAATCAAGAGGACATGGGTTCAATTCCCAGTCAGGGCACATGCCCAGGTTAAGGACTCAATCCCCAATAGAGAGCATGCAGGAGGTAGCCAATCGCTGTATTTCTCTCTCTTCAGTGTTTCTATCTCTATCTTTCTCCCTTCCCTCTTTTTATAAAACAAATCAATAAAAACATTTTTTAAAATGTTCACGAAAAGAGGCCTAGCAATGTGTATAGCAAAGACCCAGTAAGTTGAATGAACACAGTTCAATAAATCCTTTTGGGGCAGTTAGCAAAAGAAATTTGACTTTATTAATTCAATTCATGATCTAGAATTCCAAAGATAAAAAGAAAACAAACATTTCCTTTAGGAAACAAAAATTTCCTTTAATTAATTACTTGACAATTAATTAAGCCAAAATAAGGTATGAGCCATATAATCAAACCTTCCATAGAAAGGGAAGTAACCTGAAGTTTTTTAAATAAAGCTGCCTGGTCCTACATGTTTGAAAAGGAAAAGGAAAGGGAAGGTCTTTTAATAATCTAAGCAGGAAAGGAACAGAGAAACATCCTACTGTATTTCAACAAAATCAAGGATGGGTAGTTAGTCTTTCCTACACTGAAGGCTTCCAAGTACAAAAATGACCTGAAATCCTATCACTATTAATTTTAAAAAATAAAAACTATGCAATATTCAAAAATATTTTGCAGCCTATAATGATCTGAGCTGCAATCAGAAAAGTGGGGAAATTTCCCAAAACTCAAAAGCAAAATCCAAAGAGAAGGAAAACAAGGGTGAGGTCAAAGAAGTGGTTTAGTCGAAAGAACAGGAAAGAGAAATCAGTATGTTAGAAAATCATTTTCTGCTACTTTCTGTAGTTTACCTGCGTTGTCTTTTCTTTTCTTTTTTTTAAATTTATTTTTATTGATTTTTACAGGGAGGAAGGGAGAAGGATAGAAAGTCAGAAACATGGATGAGAGAGAAACAGCGACCAGCTGTCTCTTGCACACCTCCTATTGGGGATGTGCCTGCAATCAAGGCACATGCCCTTGACTGGAATCAAACCTGGGACCCTTCAGTCCCCAGGCTGACGCTCTATCCAATGAGCCAAACAGGTTTCAGCCCGAGTTGTCTTTTCTTGATCTAGGATGAATATCCTTAAATGAAAGTCAAAGGGCCTGGATCCATCTCTGCCGATGGCAGCTATATTGTTGAAGGAAGAGTTGGAAGTTATAAGGGAAAGTCAGTCCTCTTTCCAATCTCTCAACACTGGAGAATCTGAGGCTCAGTTCCCAACTTTCTTCTTTTTTCTATCAATATTCACTTCCTGGTCATCCCATCCCATGTCATGGATTTGATAATATTAATGTGCAAATGACTCCCAATCCAGACTATGTCTTCCATGAAATCTAGACACTAGGATGTCTTATAGATATTTCAAACTCAACATATCCAAATTGGAAATTTGATTCCCAGCCCCAAAACCGGTTTCTTCCTCAGTGATCGCCATTTCGGAGAACAGGACCACCAATCATCTATGCTAAGTCTGTCTGTCCTCCAACTCCGGAGTCAAAATTCTCAGGTTCAATCATTCATTTACCTGTGGTGGTGGAAGCCCCAGAGTGAGAAGACAGAAGCTCTTGGGCCAAAGTTTTGCCAGCAGAGGGAGCAAGCTACAGCTTGGGCAATGATGTGGGAGCGCCAGCAACTGGCAATGAGATATTCTTTCACCTCCATGAGAAAGTCTGAAATTCTAAGTCATGAGAAAACGTATAGGTCGCTGTTGCAGTGTGCAAAAAAACTGTAATCAGTACAACATAACAGGAATAGAGACGGTGTGCCTGATTATGTTAAACTACTCTAAAGTTTTTATTTCCCCTTACTCTACCCCATACCAAACACATAAATTCCTCTCAGGCCTGAGAGTTGTTATACATGAACAGGTTCGCCTGAGTGAGCAACTGGGTGGAAAGACTTGCTACTTCCTAAGTGCTCTGCCACAGAAATAGAGGATCAATAGAATGTACGGCAAAAAGCTTTAGGGTTTATCTGTGGTTTTTAACACTATTTGAAAATAGGTTTTGAATGATGTAATAGTTGAAAGACACAAAGATCTCATCTATATCTGCCCTCTATGCAGGTAGGAAAACAGACTCAGAGCTTAATGCTTCAGGAGGATTGATTGGGATAAACATCTAGCACCAGAAGTGTGATGGTTTGGATTTCTCCATTTACCCACTGCTTCAGTCAGAGTGCTTGGGTCTAAATCCTAGTCCCATCATCTATCAGCTATGTGACCTTGACAAATGTCCTCTGAAAAGCAAGCACCGACCCCAGAGAATTATTGCTGGGAAGATTAAATGAGAAAAACACAGGAAAGTACACAGAGAACAAGGTCCATGTGTTAGAGACAGAGTGAGCAAGCAGGAAAGGGAGAGCTGTTAGTATGATGAGGAGGATGTTTAAAAACTCTAGGATTCAGACACATGCAAAATAGTTCTTTGTAATGCCAACATACTAAAGAATCAGTGGTGGCTGAATCTAATTATCGCTTATGCTGCAAGGTGGTAGAAAATTCCTAAGTATTCCAATATCTTAATGTATAGCATAAATCCCAAGACATATGTATTTCCTAGGAGAAAATCAGGATAAATTTCTAGCTAACTCATCCTTAGAAACATTCCAGAGAAGCAAAATAAAAAGCATGCATATTATTAAGTTTGCATTAATGATCTCCATTATAAATCCTTATAGGCACATTTGAGTATAAATTATGAATTCAGAATAGGTAATTTGGTTGCAGCAGCCAAGATGCTGAAGTGTAATGCCTTTCACGTGGTACATGGCCCATCTCACAAAGAGGACAGTCCTCCTGAAAGTGGCTGAAACTGCACTGTCACCATCTCTGACTCATCTCCTTCCCAGCTACATCTGTTCTAGTCTCTCCCACTAGAGGGGCCTGTTTCTTCCTCAGATTGCTTCTGGAAATGTCTGGAATTCTTCATATAAAGTCATTCAAATAATCCTGAGTCACCAGAAGGGATTTATTTTCACTCCAAGCCACCGTCAGAGTTGCCTTCATGGTCATGTGTGGTAACACTGATTTTCTCCAAATGTGCAAGTTAGAAAAGGCTCAGGCTTCAGGCACATGTCAAACAGGGTGGCTCTCGCAGGCACTGCTGACTACATCTAACCAGAGGAGGGCACAAGGCCTCAGCTCAAGTCCTCACAAAAACAAGGAAATATCAGCACAGGCCAGAAGGCTCCAGAAGGCTGAGCAGGAATCCTGTGAGACAAGGAGCCAACAGCCTTCTCACCACCAACTTGGTGATAGCCAGTCTCCGGGATAACCCCCTAGGACAGTGGTCGGCAAACTGTGGCTCACAAGCTGCAGTTTGCCACTCTGTTGACTAATGAGTTTGCCGACCATGCCCTAGGAGATGCAGGAAGATGGGGGACGTGAGCTTTACCTGCCCCAAAGAACACTCCCCAGGATCTTTCTATCGCCCCAAGCAACAGAGCAACCTCTACTATTATTCCCCGCCCTCTACTGTCCCCCTTTCCAATTGCTCCTGCAGAAGAGACGGAGAAGGCCCTCCTCTGATTCCCCATCAGCAGTGACCAGCAGACACCCGCAGAGAATGTCATGGGTTAGGCCCAAGTTCAAGTCCTAATCATCTCATACCCACACTCTGCAGTAGTTGCTTCACAGGCCCCTGTTCTTCTCCCCTCGGACTCAACCTGCTCACGTTTAACCTTCCTAAAACCTTGCTTTGATCATGCTACTCACCTCTTCCAGTGTCTCCATGAAACACAGAAAATGAGTTTAAATGCAATTGTTGTATGGAATATATCCTGGCTCCAATCTCTTTTTCCAGCTCATCCTGTACTTCTCTTCTATAAATCCCCACGTCCACACAAATGGTTCTCAGTACCTTTGCTCACTCTACTTCCCAGACATGACATCTGCTGCCTATCCAATTCCTACCCAGATTTTAAAGCCCAACTCAGTGCAATCTCTTCCCAGAAGTAATTATTCCCTGATCATCCTATGGAGTAAGGGAGTGTAAAAAAAAATCACCTCTCCATTCTCTGAGTTTCTATAGTGCATAAGTATATGTCGTGAATAATATCATTCACTCATTTACTCAATAAATGCATCCAGATGAGACGCTCTAAATCACATGATATGGCTCCCAAAGAAGTCCAGGTCCAGGGGAGGAACGGATAGGAAGGAATTACCATTTATTGAGAGTTTATTCTAAGCAGGTCACTGTGCCATCTATTTTCACGTCTGCTCAGTTCATCCTCACAACTCAATGAGGTAGCTACTGTGATCGCTTTACAATAAGAACTGAGTCTCAAAGAGTTGAACAATTTGGCAAAGATTACCCACATGTGATTTTTATTCTCCACTGTCCCTTTCCCACCTCAGAGTCTCTGCCCATCTCTGCCTCACTCTGTCCTGGGGATGCTCACCTCTATAATGTGTGTTACCCAAACTCCTCTGCTCTCTGGTCTCCAATCAGGTTGGGTGATCGAAAAGCACCAGCTGTAGACTCATTGCGCCTGCTCCCTTCCTGCCTCATCAGGTTGTGGTCATGGCTACACTTCTCAGCCCCGGCCCAGCTCCTCTTACCAGGATCTAATTATGACCATGGTCTTCGGAGTGGTAGGCAGGTTCTGCATGAAGGTTGGTGAAGCAGCTTAGCCCTGCCGCACCTCTATAAACAGTCCTTTCATTAAACTCTCTCCAGTTAAACTCTCTTAGTGTGCCAACTATTTCCTGCCAGATAACAGAGCTGGATTTGAACTCATATCTGTCTTACTACACAGCCTGCCCTTTTCACTTGAATAACAGCTATGTTGGAGATTTGTACAAAGTGCCACGGGTCAAAACAAATGGCACTTCACTCTCATAGGAAGGATCCAAAAAGACATTTTTCTGAATAGTCGCATGAGCATAAGCCAGTCTTAAGAGGTGAATTGAAATTCACCAGGAAAACAAAGAGTGAGGCTTGGCATTCCAGGACCACGCAGGCAGCATTTCAAAGTCCAGAGGCATCAGGAATGCACCACACTACCTAAGGCAGTTATGTACAGTGCTCCTGAGAGAATAAAGGTAGCTGAAGGTTCTCAAAGTGTCATGGTAAACACTTCTCCATTCTGATCCACATGGGAAGATTACAAGGAGCAAAGAATTAGCCAGATTCTGAACAACAGAGCCAGTGTGCCTATTCCCTACCTCCAGCGGATCCCCATCACAGACAATAAACCCAACTATTTAGCATAATATATGCACCCTTAATGACCTGGCCCTGCCTGACCCATCCAGTCTCATCTGCCAGCACCACCTGAGCTGGTCCCTGAGTATGCCATTCTTTCCATGCCTCTGTGCTTTTGTACATGTTCTTTCATCAGAGATTCCCACCTCTACTTTCCACCTGATAAACTCCTTGTCTTCAGGGCTCATCTCAGACGTCTGCCTCTCGGTAAATATTTCTGGCCCTCTAAGATGCTCCCATAGTGCCTTGGGCATAACTCCACAACAGCATTTTCACAACACAGGCATGCATTGTTTGCTTGTTTATATGTCTGTCCACTCACTCAGCTGTGAGTTCCCAGACCAGATTGTAGAGGTAAATGCCTGGGCTCTGGAGGCAGGCTGCCTAGATCCAAACCCTAGACTTTGCTCCCTAAGAACTCAGTAAACTTAGACAAGTTATTTACCTTCTCTGGGCCTCAGTTTCATAAAATGGGAATAATAACAACATGTACCTCATAGGGTTGTTAAGTGAGTCACATAGAATAGTTCTTATTACAAAGTAAGCCCTCAATAACTGTACTTCCCTTATTTCTTGTATAGAAAGTTTGTTAAATGAATAAATTTTCCTATTTCATGTTGCCCCACATAGGTACTAAATTCTACTAAGCTTTTGTTGTATTAAATTTTGAAAATAACACTCACTGAGAAATGCAGGAGTGGGCAAAAGTAGGGTTATAATTGTTTGTATGGAAAATCTCACAATAATTGATAAATAATAATATAAGAATAAACTGTGTCTCACACACTCACACTGTAAGCCTAATTTTGCCACCCCTGCATATACTTAATTTACAATTGGTTAAACAGGACCTTTTCTTGCCCTTGCCCTTGGCCGGTCACTGAGTTAGACATTCTCCTGGCTTTCTCGCAATATCCACATGTGCCTGCCACCCATTTGCCCCACACAGGGGCAGTTCTGCTTTAATGACTTCCAAAGACTTATTCTGAAGTCAATCTCAATGGCTCCCCTAGGCTGGCATGAGGAACGACAGAAACAGGCTCCCAACAGTACAGGGGCGAATGCTAAAGCAATGCAAAATTATTGCAGTTATGAAATTGTTGTGTTGTGTTTTTTTAAAGCTTTAAAGGGGCATTTTCTAAGCCCAAATCCATTAACTGTCACAGCGTTGGTCGAAAGTCCACGTGTAAAAACCTCAACTAAGAAAAAGAATCCACGCACCCAGAGCCACGTGCTTACAGGTAAGCAAGAAGTGGAGACCAGCTGCCAACTGCATGTCAGGGGAGGCAGCACGAAAGCCACCCCCCCACACCGGAGAGGCCCAGCTCCTTCCAGAGTCTCTCTGGTGGCTGCAGAGGGCAGGCAGCACAGGCCTTCCTGGCCCCAAGCCCCCCTGGAGGGGTTAGGCTACCACCCAGGACACCAGGTCCAATCCCCCCTGCCCCACCTCTTCACCCATCCTGACACTGGCCTTGCAGTCACCCCTACCCCCCACCCCCACCCACTCGGCTCTCTCCTTACTGTGCCTCAGCTGGCTGGCCCGTCCTCAGTCTAGACCTGGCTCCAATGGGGCTCAGACCTCACTGGGTTTTGAATCCATGTCTGCCAGGGACTGACTCTGGCCTCTGCGACAGCTCTGTGCCCAACGCCCGTCTGGGAAACCCGTGCGACCACATTCCTTGCTGGGACACCGGTGAGCGCACCGTCACTTGGCACAAGAGGAAAACCTAGTTATTTAACGTTAATCGGATGTGTTGTGTGTGTGTGTGTTTTTTAGCCAAGAGGCTGACCACACCCTGTGACCGGGCAGTGGGCATTCCTGCAAAAGAGGGTTCTCACTCACAGGCCTCCTGCTGGCCGCGCCTTGGACGGAGTGGTAGAAGTCGGGCTGCACGCGGCTGTTCTTCTTGACCCTCCGCTTCCGGGCCGCCGAGCTGTCGGGCTCGCTCTGAGGGCGCGCTTCCAGCACGGGCTTGGCTTCCTCCGGGCGGGGGGCCGCGGCCGCGGCGGCTCGCCTTCGAAGATGCCGGGGGCTGGCTCTGAATCCCTGCGGCAGGAAACACAACCGAACAAATCCCGGGTTGGACGGGGTTCGTTAGGGAATTCTAGGGGGGGGGGGGGGGCGCCTTGCAGAAGGAGCGCCCCAAGCCACCAAGCTCAGGGAGAGAGATCCCTGACCTTCCCACGGTGGGCCACATCGCAGGCGGCTCATCGTGCCGGCGAGATGCCTCCATCCGCCTTCTCTAAGGCACCGCCGCCGTTCGGGGCCGGTTAGTCCACGTTAAGAGATGTTTCAGTCCCATAGACCCGCCCTCCCTGCCCTGAAAAGTGCGGGTGAGCACATGGCTTTTCTTATGCTTAACAGAAATCCGACTACAGGGGAAGAGGGGCGTTTCCACGCAGACAGGAAGCAGGGGGCGCGGGGAGTCTTATTCCAGGGTCAATACTGGAGAGCGGGGAATGCAAAGCATCGTGACAAAATACCATACAACGGAGCTCTAAAAACTAAAGGGAGGCAAATGCGAGGAGTCGAGTGTATGGGTTTGGGGGTCAGATGAGCCGGGGTCCAAATGCTGATCTGTTCACGCCAACTGCACACGCATGGAATATTCATGAGTCTAACTTTTCTAATCTAAGAAATGGACAGCAGTCTCCTTACAGGGTTGTTTTAGATATGATAATACTTGTAAAATTCTAAGCACGGCATCTGGCAAATAACGGATACTTGATAAACTGTAGATTTTGCTTCCCTTCTAGAGTAAAACGAGGCTACGGGCAACTTGCTAGCGATGGAAACAAGTTCAACCAAACCCTAAAATGCGTTTGGAAACGTGCAAACCATTTTGGGAAATATCCAAAAATCAGTCTCTGTCCTATGTAGCTACAATTTACTAACAAGCAGGAAAAGAAGTCTAACGCAGAGTGTTCATGAACTCACCGGAATGTGTGCTCAAGGGTTAAAGTGGCCACTGAAGGCTCGCAGTGCTAGCAGATCTTGGCGGATGAATCAATAAATGAGCCTGAGAATAGTCTGTATTGGGCTTAGTTGAGTGGGTGGCATTTGAAGGGTGAATAGAATTTGTATCCCAGCGAAACAACATAATAAATAAGACGATAGATGGATGGATAGAATATTTCTGTAGCAATATGAAACATTATTTGGTGAGGTGCCAGGATGCTCGTACAAGCTACACACACAGTATGGTGGCAAAGTAAAAGGGATCAGGCATTAATGCTCCAAGGAGGGCTTCTCTGAGAATGTGGATCTTCTGAATTTTAAAAGACATATAAAAATTTAAAGATTGCAGTACAGTGCAAAAAGAGTGGAGCGTAAGAATTTCAGGGGGAAAAGCAATATGACCAAAGGCCTGACCACAATGCGGTGGGACACTGAAATATTCCTGTGTACAAGGGGTGCTCACTGAGGACCATGGGAGAAGGTCTGTAGTCGGATTATGGAGACCCGGAATACCAAGCTGAAGGGTATGAAGAAGCAGACAGAAGTAGGGAAGGGATGGCCCACAGGGTCCAAAGCAGCACTGAGGTCAACAGAAATAAATGAGGAGGAAATGCAAGTGGATTTGGTCATAGTTTGGGCACTTTCCTCTTATCCCCAAACACATAGCCTGTTTCCATCCTTCCCCTGCATGCAAGCTCAGATGGATTCCCTTCAGCCCAAAACAGTCCGTGCTGGTGAAGACGAGAGAGCTGGGCCAATTGTTGAACTGTGTTCTAAAGCAGAAGTAGGACCAAATGCATGACAACCACATGCTGCTTTTAAACATGCTGTCACCTGGACATACGCCCCACCCCGCCTCTGCTCTCGCTCCCCCCCCCCCTCCTTTCTTCTCTGTCTCCTTCCTTCTGATTTAGATTCGCCAGGGGTATGGCCAAGAATCTGATTTTTGGACAAGCTCCTCTACCAATTTTCAGCCCTTTGAAGACAGGCCCTCCAGGAGCCTAAGTTTAGTCTAACCACTAGGTGGCACTAACTGTCACAGTCCTTGCACTCTTCCTGGTCAGAAATGTATGCCCGGGTAGAAAAAAGTATCTGATTATGTACTAGCTTCTGTCATAATAGGGTGAGTTGAGTGTGTCTTCGGTAAGAATGCAGATTCTCCTTCTCTTGTGCTCTGGAGAGCAATAACCCAGGAAATCCACATCCCTGTATCTACGCTTGAGAAATTCTTCCGAGAACGTCTAAGAAGATAATCAAGCATTACTTATAATAAAAATCAGAGTTTAAATGGCTTTCCAAAATTTCAGTCATTTTCATCCCACATTCATTTTTTTCCAGATGTGGGCACCGCCACGTGAGCCTCTGTGATTTCTCTTCTATCCAAATACATCTGTACTATGTTTAAATGACTGTTTATAAGCATTCTGGTACACTACACAGATTTCAACAAGACCACCTGGCTTTAAGTACTGCCTCTGCCACCTATTCATTGTGTAATCTTGGATTGTTACTTAACCCTTTCCTCATCTGGAAAATGGGGTTCAAGCTAGCACTTATTTCATAGCGATGTTGAGAGAAATAAATGAACTAATCTATGTGGAGTACTTAGAAGAGCATTTGGCACATATGCTATATAAGTGATGTCTATGATTATTACGTATATGACTAGCGTAAGTAAAAGATATTCTTAATGACAAAAGTGTTATTAATCAGATATAAAAAGGAAAATGAGTCACAGCAGGTGTGCCTTGCTGACAGACACATGTGAGGTACCACCAAGATACAAATCACCCTTGATCATTAGGAGAGATTTCTTTGCCCAGTGAGTACCAGGCACTTTCTCTCCAGTAAGTCAAACAATCTGGACTCAAATACCACCTCTGTCATTACTGGTACGTGATCTTGGCCAAGTTACTTCTCTGTGTCTCAGTTTACTCCATCTGTCAAATGCATATAATAATACCTCTCTCACAGAGTTATGATGGTGCTTAAATAAAATAATCCACATTAGGTACTCAAAAAGAGTATACAGATTACAACTGTAGTCAATAAAGTATCACCAATATTACTACACTTCCTGGCTGTTAAAGTAGCAATTCACGAGCCAGCAGTTGAGAGCTATGACTGCAAACACTCTAAATAGAACGAAGTCTTCAGTGGGCAGTTACCTTTTTTATTTCTCTAAACCACTGCATAGAATTATAGGTCCTTGGTTTATTACACTTGCTTGTCCTAATTACTATAAAAAAAATAAGCCACAACTTTTAACAGAAGGTGGCGCTATAATCCTTTATTGGTGTTAACTGGATTTGATGGCTGGTGTATAAAATCCATTTCTCTCTACGTGTTTGATCTTCCCTGGATACCCTTTAACCAATAGGTGATGGACACTTGCAAGTCTCTCAGTAGTGGACTTCTGCCACTTTGTAGGCTGCCCCATTTCATCAGCACCTTTTGAGTAATAACGTCAAGAAGTGCAGTCTTGATACACAGCTAAGTCAGGGTGCTCCACTCTGATCTGGCCTCTTAATAACCTGGTAGGCACATGAGTAGGCACATAGCAAGGCTGAGCCAAAGTCTCTCCACTTGGATAATGAATATGAGGGGCAGAAAGACTGAAAAATCCAAAGGAGTTCATCAGTTCTGGTGGCTGCACCAAAGACCTTCTAAACCTGCCTAGTTTTGTCTTTTCTAGCCAGTTAGTCTTGATTGTGAGTTCTTTCATATATCTGTAAATAAGTTTCTTTGGGTTTAAGTCAGATTCTGTTGCCCACAAACAAAAAACCTTGGAGCATACTCTTTCTGTTATGTTTTCAGATGATTAGCTATTTTCTTCTGAGGCTGATTACTCAGATGTAACCAGGCTGTTTGGCTGCATAGTGTGGCATAAAAAAAGGAGGAGATATTGATAACAGTAAATTACTAAGCACCACTCTGGTGTTAATAAATATAATATATAATGAAATCCGTGCAAGAGTAAGCCTTCCCCCAGCTTCTGGCACCAGCTTCCCTCTGGCACCTGGGACCCGGGCTTCCCTCACAGCCCCAGCTTCATCCTGAAGGACATCCAGTATAATTAGCATGTTATGCTTTTATTATTATAGACATATCCATTTCATAGACCAGCAAACTGACGATTATCAGGGTTAAATATTCTACCCAAAGCCAAAACTTGCAATTAGAAAAGCCCACACTAGAACCCAGGTCTTTCTAACTCTAAACCCTACCACTCTGCTCTTATACAGAGACTAGAGGCCCGATGCATGAAGATTCATGCAAGAATTGGCCTTTCTTCCCCGAGCTGCTGGCAATGCCTTCACTCTAGCCGGAGCCACCTTTCCACCTTCCCATGCTGCCCAGAGGCCCGGAGCGGCTGGGGTGGTGCAGAATGCCTGCATCCGCCCCACCCCACCCTCAGCCCCTTGGTGCCTGTGCATGCAAATTAACCTGCCATCTTTGTTGGATTTATTTGCATACTTGTTCCTGATTGGCTGGTGGGTGTCATGAAAGTACAGTCAATTACCATGTTACTCTTTTATTAGGTAGATATTATAAGTACAGTAGTAATGCACTCAGAGCTCATCTTTGTAGGTATTATAGGCCTGGCACCAAGGAAGTGCTCAGAAATATACTAACTGATAAAAACAAGAAAAAGAGCATAAATAAAATAAGTGAGACATAAATGGAAAAAGTTAATACTTTCAGGTAATAATTACTGTTTTATGAGATCAAACTATCATCCAACTTACTGATGAACCTTCTGAATAAATAGAAACTTTTAAGATATTGAAAAGAGATGAGCATGAAGAAGTGGCTGTGGAGAGTGTTCATGAGCTAGGTCCAGAAATAGCATTTACATACAATTGCTTTTGTGTTATTGTTATTCCTGGAAAACTAAGGTTTATAAGTATATAGACACAAATTGAGCATATGCAAATATTATGAAGCTTAATAAGCTAATGTTTATAAAGTATATAATAACCCTGTAAAAACTATAATTCTCCTCATCCAATGCTAGAAATAAACTGTATAGTAGAAGTTTTTGAATCTATGAATAAAATTCAAGGCAAATGGGGAGGGAAGTCAATGAATCTGGATTAGGGAAATTATCTTTATTTTTACTAACCACTAATTTAGCATTATTACTCAATTATGAATGTAGGCCATAATCCTGGTATTATTAGCAGTACCCATGATTTTTGACACCAAAAGAAATCACAAATATTTAAATATTAAGTTATTGTGGCTGCAGATATTTTGAAATATCATTCTACTTAGTGTTACTTCAAAATCACAGTAGTTAATCTGCCATAAGATTTTATTATTAATCTATAATAATAAAAGGGTAATATGCTAATTAGACCACACAGCCAACCAACCTTTTGGATGAAACCGGGGCTGCGAGGGCCAAGCCCTTGCATGAATTACATGCATTGGGCCTCTAGTATATTAATAAAAGAATACATACATTGCTCGGTCAAAAATGTTTTTAATAATTCACCATTAACATGAACACCAGGGGGGTGAGGGCATGAGTGGGGAGAGGATTGCCGGGGTTAATAGAGGGATAAGGATACATATGTAATACCTTAATCAATAAAGAAATTGTGGAAAAAAATAATTCACCATTATATTTCAATTGAATTGGCTTCCTTTGTAGCTCTGTTTATTATTTTATACATTTTAAAACATTCTGAGAATAAGTCTGTGAGTTTCACCAGACTGTCAAAGGGATTTATGGAATAAAGTAAGTCCAGAATACAGAAAATCTCAGAAATTTCCATAAAGTGTATATGACAAGAGACTACTAGCAGCTCACTGTCAAATCCTTATTTGCCTCTTTTTTTGGATACAGGTTCAGCTACATTTCCCAGCCTTCCTTGCAGGGCCATGTGACTGAGTTCTAGCCAACAGAATGTGGACATAAATAACAATGCCATTTCTGGACCTAGCCCATGAACACTCTCCACAGCCACTTCTTCATGCTCCTCTCTTTTGGCTAGGATGACCTTGAGAACAAGCTTGGAAGTCACATATTAAAGATGTCAGTGCCAGCCGAAACTAGTTTGGCTCAGTAAATAGAGCATCGGCCTATGTACTGAAGGGTCCCAGGTTCAGTTCTGGTCAAGGACATGTACCTTGGTTGCAGGCACATCCCCGGTGGGGGTGTGTGCAGGAGGCAGCTGATCGATGTTTTTCTCACATTGATGTTTCTAACTCTCTATCCCTCTCCTTTCCTCTCTGTAAAAAATCAATAAAATATATTTTTTTAAATAAAATAGAGATGTCAGTGCCTCCATCAGTCTGAGTCCCTGAGAAACTGCATGGAGGAGGCCATTTTGCCAACCTGTATCTTTAAATGAGCAACAAATACATTTCCATTTTGTTATACATTGAAGTGTATATTTTCCATATGAGTTTGCAATGCTCTAATCAATGATTATCAAGCTTTATCAAGCATCATAACCATCAGCAAAGCTGATGGAAAATAGATTGCTGAGCTGCATCCTCAGAACTTCCAATTGAGCAAATCTTGGAAAGGGCTGAGACTGCATTCCTAAGTCCTGCTCATGCTGCCATCCCCTGACAACAGTATGAGAATCCCTGCTCTAATACCAGTTCCTGCCCCTTACTGTGTGGTTAGTGAGTAATCTGGGTCATAATAACAATGCTCCCTACTGTGCTATGTGCAGCAGGACCCTCGAGACTAAAGCAACTTTGTCCTTTGTGATTTCAAGAATCCTGCATTAAAAGAATGGCCATGAAAGCCACTCTATCAGCTAGATAAGAATATAATGTATCTCGCTGAAACCAGTTTGGCTCAGTGGGTAGAGCATTGGCCTGCAGACTGAAAGGTCCCGGGTTCAATTCCGGTCAAGGGCATGTACCTTGGTTGCGGGTACATCCCCAATAGGGGGTGTGCAAGAAGAGGCAGCTGATAGATGTTTCTCTCTCATCGATGTTTCTGACTTTCTATCCCTCTCCCTTTCTCTCTGTAAAAAGTCAATAAAATATATTTTAAAAAAAGAATAAAATGTATCTTGCCCAGCCCATGCTGCTCAGTGGTTAAGTGTCAACCTAGGAATCAAGATATCTGGGGTTCAAGTCCCAGGCAGGGTACATGTTCCGATTACAGGCTCAATGGGATAGTGCAGGAAGCAGTCAATGAATGAGTCTCTCTCATCATTGATGTTTCTACCTTTCTCACTCCTTTCCACTCTGAAATCAATAAAAATGTTTTAAGAGAATATAATGTATTGAGAACTACCTTTCTGTTTTCAGAAAGAATGTATTCCCTGAAAAAATCCTATCTAATAAAAGAGATATATGCAAATTGACCATACCTCCTATCAAGCCATGCCCACCAGCCAATCAGGAGCAAATAAACCCCAACCAAGACAGCTGCGGCCACTGAGAGAACAGGTGGGCCAGGGTGATCAGCACCCCACCAGCCAGGCCGCGTGGGTGCGAAGAGAGGGAATGGGCCGGCTATGAGGAGGGAGGGGAAGAACCAGAAAAATGGGTCTTTCCAGTTCCTGATGCTGATGGAGCCCTATGGGTGCTGGGCTCCTCCACCTGCAGCCCAGCAGACCCCTGTTGGCAGTCCAGATGCGACCAGCATGGCCCGTGGCAGGGGGGTGTCCAGCGGGCACACTACAGGCATCAAATCACTGCCGCTGAGGCTGTCCCCCCGCCCCCCAACACACACACTGGAAAGTAGTATGGTCAAGGGGTGACTCCTGAGGCGTCACTCCCATGGCAGCAAATGTGCACTATGCCAGACGGGGAAGCCAGACCTGAAAGCCCAAGTCCCTGAGTACCCGATAAGGCGTCGTGTGCCAGGGCCCTGAGGAGGCCCCAGGATAAGCATCTCCCCAGAGACTGTGTGGAAGGAGGAGAGGAACCTCTGGCTAGAGGCCAGGGTAAAGGATGCTGGTGTCTGCAGGCGGGGCTGAGGGACACCACCCCTACCTCTGTACCCACCACCCCCAATGCATGAATTTCATGCACCAGGCCTCTAGTATGGAATAATAGGGCAAATGTTGCTTTTAAAGTCTTTTTTTCTACTTATTAATCATTCTTTGGTAAACATCACTGGTTCCTGGAGATATGATCACAGCAAAATGTCTATTTTTAATCTTTGCAAAGTCTAAGGAAGTATTAGGCAAGTTTCTTTACTTTAGACAATTTCATAGGTTACTAATATAGTATTTCTTTTATACTGAGTTATACTATATAAACTTGTTATTAGCTTGTATAGAAAATCTGACTGACAGAGAGCCTTGATGATTTTTTAAAAATTGCAAATTAATTATAACTTAAATACAGTTTGGTAAATAGCAGTCTTTTCAATCTCTTAGTGATTTCATACATCCCCTTTGGGGTATGTGCCCCCACATCCATCCCTGCTGCCTGGGGTAGTGTATTTTGTACAATAACACTACCACCCTATCACCACCTTCAGGTCATGGTTACTGGGTCTTGATACTTGGTCAGTCTCTCACTTGAGAGTTCAGTAGAGAAATACCAAAAGCCTGGGTCACTTAGCACAGAAGTTGAAACTGGGGGGAGAGGAAATCATTTTGTTGATGTGTGTGTGTGTGTGTGTGTGTGTGTGTGTTGTGTGTGTGTGTGTGTGTGTATGTGCGTGCATGTATGTGCAGAGCCTAGGATTCTTATTAAAATACATATTTTAAATTTCTAACAAATTCCCAGGGGATCTCAATGCCGCTGGCCTGTAGACCAAACTTTGGGTAACAGGACGTAATGGCCTGATGGAGACTGTGTGGCTCTGTATAGACTAAGGGTAGCAAGTACAGAAATCATGGTGAGCAGAGAAAAACAACTGATAACAAGAAAAGCAGCAGCTAGTGGAATAAACCTGAGTCATACCTTTGGCATTTCACTGCAGGGAGGGGGCCTAAACTCCATAACCAACTCTCAATTCTGTGAAGCCAGACTCTATCATGTGTCTTTTCTTAAAGTCCTTTAAATTACACATATATCCTTACAATGTGCCCTAAAACACAGTAGGTCTCTGATTCTGCACCACAATGAGCTTAAGATACAAAATATGGCCTCCAGGGTAGGAATGGGGAAAAGATAAAAGGAGACTTTGGGATTGAAACTACTTGAGATATTTTATCTTCTCCTTTAAGGAGCTTGAAGTGCTTTCTAATCATAACTGTTAGGTTAACTAAGCAAGGATCATAGGGTACACAAAGAAAACTAACTGTATCCTCTCTCCTGGCTGTCCTTCAAACCCACAATTAGGGGTTAGTTTTCTCCCAAACCTACATAAAATTTTGGGTAGATCCTGTAATTTTTTTGGTCTCTCTCATATAATTAAAAAGCCTTCTAGCCACTTCTAGTCACCAAATCAGTACCATTCCAATGAGGTCATATCCCTCCTCGTGGCTTCCTCTTGGACGGGATTTAAAGTGAGTCCAAGTTCTTTCTCAGAAGAGATCCATAAGAAATACTCATGCATCCTTTGCCCCAATCCATTCTAGGAAAGCCAGCCAACTCTGCTCACCCAACCTCCAGAGCAGCTAATGAGACACCGTCTCTGGTCCTATGGAATTGTCAGGGTGGTGTGGTCCCATCCTTGGCACACAGACATTGAGGGCACAAGTCAAGCTTTCCAGGTGGTCTCCGTAACGCTGCTCTCACTAAGGCTTAAGAAGATTTTGGGTGACTTAGTGCACTGTTGGGAATTTGCCAGTCTCTAACCCTGGCTATCCAGTGGGATACCACTGTACACATATGGCTATTTATATTTATTTATTTATTTTTAATATATTTTATTGATTTTTTACAGAGCAGAAGGGAGAGGGATAGAAAGTCAGAAACATCAATGGGAGAGAGACATCGATCAGCTGCCTCTTGCATGCCCCCTACTGGGGATGTGCCCGCAGCCAAGGTACATGCCCTTGACCGGAATCAAACCCAGGACCCTTCAGTCCGCAGTCCGACGCTCTATCTACTGAGCCAAACCGGTCTTGGCGGCTATTTATATTTAAATGTTAATTAATTAAAATTAAACTAAAAATTCAGTTCTTCAGGCCTACTAGCCACATCCCAAGTGCTCAATTCCACATGTGGTTACTTCCTGGATGATGCAGATAAAACATTTCCATTATCATAAGAAGCTCTACTGAGCAGTATTACTCTAACCTCTCATAACTGGGTCCTCAGCCGTTACCCATGCAGCCTAAAATTGGTGATGGGTGACTATAAATATCAGGGTAGGTGAACCGCTGTAACAGGCAACAACAAAATCTCAGGATCTGTACCCAATAGAAGTTTATGTCTCTCTCACGACACAGTCACATGTGGATCAGCAAGGAGGTAGGTGCTCTGTCCCATGAAGGCATTTAGGGCTCCAAGTATCTCCCATCCTGGGGCTCCTGAGGTCCTCAGTGTTCTCTCTCCTCTGCTCGTTTATGAGAAAAGAGCCAGGGTTGTGTGTGGATGGTTTCAATGAGCCGGACTTGCAAATAGCATACATCACTTTCCTTCCATTTCATTAACTAGAACTCAAGTACATGGCCATCACCTAACTGTAAAGAAGCTAAGAAACAGAGAGGCCATGGATCCAGAAGAAAAGAACACAGATATTGATGAGCCACAGCAAACAGGGCCACAGAGCTAGTGGCAAACCCAATTTTATAGCCACTTCCTTTGCGAGTCCTGCACAGGGGTCTAGCTCTTCTCTCTGGCAATGTGCTCCTTACCAGCTATAATCCTCAGCACCTCAGACAAAACTTAGACTAAAAGAGTTCCATTTACACATCTGATTACATGGCCAAATATCATTTGAGCCATGTTTACCTAATACTTTTCATCGTTATTCAGCTGGGTAACTATATCCAACTCTCTCTAACTCAAATTGCATAAATAATAATAATTTCTATGTGCCAGACCCTGTGCAGGCATCATCTTATTATTTCTTGTGGTATTCCTCAGAGATAGACACAGTTTTAATGCCTGTTTCCCAGATAAAACATAGGCACTTGGAAGTTTGCATAAGACTTAGTGTCTGCCCTGGAATTCAAAATTCAGGTGACCTGTCCTGTCCTCTCTCCATCAGGGGTCAGTGAACTCTGGCCCTCAGGCCAAATCTGACTTACTACCTACTTTGCAAAGCTTTATTGCGATACAGCCATGCCCATTCATGCACATATTGTCCATGGCTATTTCTGTTACAAAAACAGGGTTGAATCATTGCAAGATAGCTCAGATGGCCTGCAAAGTAAAAAATCTTTAATAGGTGGACCTTTACAGAAAAACTTTGCCAGTCTCCGCTCCTCGGTGTCCTGTAGGGCCTTGAGCACATTGCTTCTATCACAAACTGAAAGTAATCTTGACTCAACATTTTGGCCTCCTAATATGTCCTCTCCAACAACACCCTGGTCTGTGAAGCATAAGATCAGTCTAATTTCGCTCTGGCAGCCACGTCTACTCCATCTGTTTGTGGTTTCACAGGCAGATTAAACAACATGTTATGCTGTTTCATCAAACACATGTTACTACCCAAGGACACACTTGCATTATTTCTCTAACAATAATTATGCCTATTCCAAATGATTTTTTTTTCATATGGACTATTATCACCAAGCAAAAGGTTTGCACACATTTCTCTGTCAACTCTACTGCTTTAGGTACACCACGTTTCACTCCATGACCCTTCCCACCGAGTGCTTTGGTTTTTAGAGATAAAACCATCAGCCGAGTGACAGTGAACAGTAAGTTTTAAGGGCAACAGCTGTCTAGTAGGGTAAGGCTTATTTGGTTGAAACTGTCCTATCCTCTTATTTTGTCTTAGATGGAACTCATCAGGATCATGTTTTCTATCAGAATGAACCATAAAAAATAAAAAAAAGTTTTATTTTTAAGAGAGTCTCAGAACATGGAACCCGCACTGCATTTGTATTAAAATTAAGTTAAAAGTAGCACAGAAATCTACTACCCACAAAACTACACCAGTGGCTACTGTGGGTATCACCCACATCTCACCTTCTCGAGGGAGCACTCATTTCCCCAGCTGCTAGGATTAGTGGCCCTGGTTTTTGCTGAACCCGACCACACCCACTCCCCTGGGGCCAATGCCCATCAGTGGGAAGGGACCAGTGCTTGCCTCAATTAGGAGCAACTCCTCAGAGCCTCTAAGCTCCAGAACTCCTGTGGCATAGGCATGAGGCATTTGCTGCATGTACCTCACAATTCACCTTCATCCTGTGCCCAATCCCCGTCCCTACAAGTACTATTCAGAGGGCACTCCCCCAATCAATCTCCTACACATTACCTCCCTCTCAAAATCTATCCCCTGGGCCTCCCGACTGCGACAAACACTACATGTGACTTCCTAAAGAGTGTCATCAATAACTTCTCAGCCGTATTTAACACTCAGTGACCGGAAGGAATCAGCAATAAAGAGTTTCTACAAGATAGCAAATCCATCAGTACAAAAAATGTGTGTAACAGCAAAATACCAGGCAGTATATGCATCAAAAACAGGCAGACGCAGGGTACAGAAGCAGCAGCTATGGGACGAGTGAACTGGGGAGTAGATAACTGAAGAGGGAAGCTGAAGCCCCTCTCTCAGCTAAGGAGGGCAAGTGAGGAGGATGGGGGGGGAGAGAGGAGCAGCGAGCTGCTCCCAGGCAGCTGAGCTCAGCCCCTCTCGGCAACCAGGCACCCAGCCCAGGGCACAGGCAGTCCTGCGCAGTGACAGGCTCTATAAATAGCAGAGCAAGCAGCAAATCATAGCCCAGCCTTCATAATCACAGACTGAGGGGGCCTGCAGACGATGCTGTCAATGCGAGTACAATCTGTTTGCATGCAGCCCCTTTCGGAGCTGCCTACTCACAGACAACCTCACTAGCAACCATGTCTACAGACAAAAAGCCACAGTTCGAAATATAAATATGTCACAGACAATGTCCTTGTCCAGATAGAAAGCTAGGTAATATGAAATAAGGAAACATGTTTTATGCAAATACTGAGCAGCCAAATAGCACCTAAAGAGTAAGATTTCTGAAGTGGTCAATGGTCACACAGGCAAAGGCCATGAGCCACACCAAGCAATGTCCCAGCGTCATAAGAAAGAAGGCAGCATGAGGGTGGGGAACAGGGCAGAATAAGAAAAAAAGAGCCACAGAAAGGGCACTGAGAAGAAAGGCAAGTGAGGTGGATGAGGCTGCATGCAGTCCACTGAGTGTGCAGGAGAAAACATGGGAGTGGGAGCAAGATGGAAAGAAGAAAGAGAACAAGAGGAAAATAACAAAGTGGGGGTGTGCCGGGAGGGGGTAAAAACAACTTGTGCTAATTTGCAACAAGTCACAGCAAAGCCCTAACATGTGATCACTAAGTCTTTTCCAAGGTCATCCTTAAGTGCCTTTTAAAACCCATTATAAAATCAGAGTCTTTAAGAGATGGGTCAATTTATCAGACAATGCATCAGAAACAACTCAAGACACAGGAGAGGACAATGAACTAAGTAAGTCGAAGAGGACAAAATAAAGACTGAAACGCAAATGCAAACCCAACTGGACAACAAAGAAAGGGAGGTGGTTAAACTAACCTTACAACTACAGCTCTATCAACAGAATCCCAATGAGCTAATTAATCTCAAGTAACAACTTTAATCTTCAGGTTCAATTTAGTCCCAGTAAGCTAATATTTCTATGAGACATTCCTAAATTGAGTCCAACCATATCCTGGGCTCAGGCAGACTCAGTCTCAAGGCAAATGGGGCCTCACTCATTCAACTGGCTGACAAGTTGAGTGGGGCAAGCAGCAAGCCGGGCCTGCTCAGGGTCATGAATAAGTACAGGCAAGACCAATGAATCCTCATCAAATACTCAAAGCCAGGCTGGCAGGAACATTAGGGCATGAGGAGATTAGTTCAAGCAGAGTAGGGGCTGGGCAGCCATACGTGGTAGAGGCCCCAAGACCTCTGAGTGTTCTAATCATGTTGCTCACCTCCCCCCGTCTCTTGCACTCCCAGGATCTACCAACAAAAAGGTTCTTCATTTGGCATCTGTTCTGACTGGTCAGTGCCCACTTTCTACTAGTCGTTAAATACTATTTTGGCCATCACCTCTACCAATGTACAAAGTGAACAAAAGCTATTCAGGCCCAGCCGGCGTGTCAACCTATGAACCAGCAGCTCCCGTTGGATTCTCAGTCAGGGCACACGCCTGGGTTGTGGGCTTGATCTCTAGTGTGGGACATGCAGGAAGCAGCTGATCAATGATTCTCTCTCATCATTGATGTTTTGCTCTCTCCCTCTCCCTTCCTCTCTGATATTAATAAAAATGTATTTAATTAAAAAAAAAAAACTATCAGGCTTTGGGACTGAAGTCCAGGGCAGGATTTCAAGTCCCAAAGGTGAGCAACAGTACTAAAACAGAAAAGTGGGGTAGTCATTTACTGAGCCAACAGGCCAGGAGTCGGAGGATGAAATGCCTGCAGGGCTCACCATCAAGCCCCAGGCACAACGCCTCTGAAGCAAGCCTAAGAACACGATGGATAGAGGTTTCCAGCACAAACTGCTCTGATCAGAAATGTCTCAGGAACATCAGCAGCCCCCACTGAGGGCACACAGAGCAGGAGGGAATAACCATTCCTGCCCACAGTCTAGAGGCTGAACCGTTGCCCCTGCAGAGACTAATTGAATGTGCACTTGGTCTGCGTTCAAGACTTAAATGCTTTTCTGGCAGCACATTTCATCTCAAAATCTGCTTACTTCGAAGATGCACTTATCAGCACGAAGAAGAAAAAACATTTTCATGACCTACAGTCTTCTGATAATTTATACTAAATAAAGAGAAAAGGAGCAGAGAGAGCTGACTGGACAGGGTCCAAACGAAGACGGTAACAAATTAGGGGTTTGTGTGAAATATTTGTGGCTAGTCCAGTTTGACATCTTTTATTGTGCATGTCTGCTCTTTGGCATATATCACTTGGACAGCAGCTAAATCTGCATTAGAAGTCACCTTGAACTCACTCTTTTCCTAAGGTAATGTTATTGAATAGTAGCTAAAAGCTTTAAAGATTTTGTTACCTTCTCTTGCAGTCATTTGGGCAAGAGCTATGAACTTTTTAACCTAGATCATGTGGTCCTGTTGACTTTTTCTAGTAGATTGGTTTAAGTGGTGCTTATTTTAATGGTGCTTTTTTTACAGCATTTACCGCAATTAAACTTATCTAAAGTGTATTTATGGATATGAAGGTTGAGACATGCTTCTTTTTTTTTAATTCTTCATTTTTCCTACTTATTTATACTTATATAATATGTTTTGGTTTTCCTTTTCTTTAAAGATCTATTTGTTGCCCTGGCCTGTATGACTCAGTTGGGTGTCATCCCGTGCACCAAAAGATTGCTGGTTCGATTCCTGGTCAGGACACACGCCTGGGTGGAAGGCTCCATCTCCCATAGGTGGCATGCGGGACCCAGTGGATCAATATTTTGCTGTCACATTAATGCTTCTCTTTCTCTCTCCTTCTCCCTTCCTCTCTATCTAAAAATCAATAAAATATTTTTAAAATATATATATTTGTCTAAAATGTGCAGAAAAGAACAAATTAGAAATTCAAAACCACCAAAAGGAATATTCCACACTCACTCATTTAAAACTATATAAATAAGTTAATGTCCCTGTTTGATACCTCCAAATACATCTCTCCAGAACAACACTGTGAAGTCAGTAAATATCATCTTGATTGTTTTCCCAGTACAAGTACTTTCTTTAAAAAAAAAAAAAAAACACCTAATTTTATGAGATAGGAGAAGGGGGACCATGACATTCCATTTTATGCCAAACTTTGATTGAATCGGTTTCCATTATATTTGTGTCTGCTTTTTATTCATAGGGATTAAGAATAACTGACTTTGGCACCTTAAGGGTTGGCTAATTTTATTTCATTTTTTAAAATGTATCTTTGTTGTTGAAAGTATTACAGATATGGTTGGCTAGTTTTAAAAGCTTTCTTAGCATAGTACTACAGGACTGGCAGGTCACAAAAACTATATTAGTCAAAATAGAATTAAATAGGGAGAGTGTTACTTTCTCATTAAATCCTGTAGAGATTGGCAGAGACAGCAGTCACGAGTCCAAGTTCACCTCACCCCTCTCAGGGATGGCAGAAGATGAGAAAAGGAGAAAGGCACCAACTTTCTAAGATGACTGATGATGAGGGACTGGGGGAGAGGAAAATGCAACAATGACAGGGAAACAAGAAGACAAAACTCCTCTGCTTAGATGTAGAGACCAAGAAGAAACAGAAGGGATAAAGAATAAAATAGATCTGCTCAGCAGGTGTGTCTCAGTGGTTGCATGTCAACCTCTGAACGAAGAGGTCACAGTTTGATTCCCCACCAGGGCACATGCCCAGCTTGCAGGCTCCATCCCAGTGTGGGGCATGCAGGAGGCAGCTGATTGATGATTCTCATCATTAATATTTTGATCTCCCACTCTCTTCCTCTCTGAAGTCAATAAATATATTTTTTAAAGAATAAAAGAGATCTAAATGTATGGGCTGTGTCCTGGCCCTGGGCAGAGACCAGAATTCTTACTGGAATCCAGTGTGCACTTATTTCAATGAAAAGAGGCAGCAGTGGTCCCACACTGTATACCTCTTGGAAAGGAGGAGCAACTCCCTGGGGAGGATCCTGTTTCTATCCTGCACCCACATTCCCCACATCTTCAAGGAAGACAGAAAGGAACTCTTCCTTGAACTCATTTGATAGAGCATTAGCTTGCAGACTGAAGAGTCCCAGGTTCGATTCCGGTCAAGGGAACATGCCCAGGTTGTAGGCTCAATCCCTAGTAGGGAGAGTACAGGAAGCAGCCAATCAATGATTCTCTCTCATTGTTGATATTTGTATCTCTCCCTCTCCCTAACTCTCTGAAATAAATTTTTAAAAATATTTTTTAAAAGGAATAACACTGGGGGAGGTAAAATTTATAAAATCAGTAAATTTACACTGTCACTGTCAAACAATTTTCCTCCCTTAGGGGTAATGCTAACCTCTTTAAAGGGACTAATTGTAACTATTGATGCCATTCAGTAATAAGTACAGACATGTATGCAAATCTTCTCCAAAACTGTCCCTGTGCAATTCAGCATGACTAAAAATAGTTGAATGTATGGATAAGAAAAGTAGAACATAAAATATCTATCTAGCGAGTACAGAATAAAGAATTCATTAAGATGTGCTTTGGGCAGGTAACATCGGGGAAGCAGCAGAATAAGGATACCCACGTTTATATGTTCCTGAATAATTCTGGTGGTTAAAGGTGGGTTCAAAGAATTCTAAATCCTCCCTTTTTCACCCAAACACAGATTGCCAATTAAAATTTTCCCAGCAGCTCAGAAAGGGGGAAAATTCGAGCTAAACATAATCCCAGGCTCCATTTATATTTATACTTGCCAGATGGAGGCATCATGGAAAGAGCTTTTATTTCCCTCAAACCCCTCAAGTTAATCCTTTGCTTTCAGGTCATCTCATCTCCCAACAGATCTATTTTTAGCATCCCTTATTACTCTATCTCTACTTTCATCATTTCCTGAATCAGGACAAAATTTCCTGGCGCAGGAAGGATAAACATAAAGGTCTTGATACAAAAGGTGACTTACTATTATAAAGAGGCCAGAGGATTTTAGGCTTTCACCGACAGCCTTGAAAACTGCCTTTCTGACTTATTCCGATAGACACCTTTTAAGAAAGAAGATGTAGAAAGTGTGTTGCCAGAGAAACCTCTGCAATATAAACATAAATCAAATATAAATTAAATTCACACTGAATGAAAACACTGTTTATTTTTATACCGTGCAGCTAGGTTATTAAAACCCACCTTTTAGCATCTGGCACATGGTACCGAAGTTCCCTCAGAGTCCTTTTTACTCATTTGCCATTCATCTTCCTTTTTCTCCATTTATATAATAATTCACCAAATTTTTTTCAATCCTTACCCAAGGATATTTTTTTTATTGATTTTGAGAGAGAAGGAGCGAAAGAAACTGATCGGTTGCCTCCCATATGCGCTCCGACTGGTATGGAACCTGCAACCTGGGTATGTGCCCACCGGAAATTGAACCTGCAACTTTTTGGTGTATGGGACGACACTCCAACCAATTGAACCACCCAGCCAGCACTCACCAAATATTTTTGAGGCCTCCTATGTGCAGCACTGTACTAAGCATGGGGAACAAAAATGAATACACACTGAGCATATCCTTAGGAGCAACCAGTCCAGTGGAGAACACAGACTAAAAATCAAGTAACATAATGGTAATATGAAGTATGTTCAGGAGATATAACTGAACACTGAGGAGGTGGTTGGTTCAGAGGATTGGGTGCGGGGAGGGATACCACTGTGTGAGAAAAACCAGGGCCACAACTTCAAAAGTGAGTAATGATTGAACAGAGTCAAGGGAAAGCAAAGGCCTGGTGGGCAGAGAGAAGAGGAAGCATAAAGGCATTGGAAATAAAAGATGAGCTAGAGATCAGAAACTTGAACGAGATATTATTTCATCTTTTCCTTTACTCCCTTCAAGGTAGTTAGGTGGTGACCTGATGCTTTGATTGCTTTTTAAGAAGGCTGGAAACCCCCTAAGGTTCCTGAATGAAAAGCTTATTAAACCAGTTTAAGTCAATGTGAGGATACACGTTCCTCAGCCTGGTACCCTCAAACATAGTATACTTGGAGGACTTTAAAAGGACAAAGATGATGCCAGACTGGTGTGGCTCAGTTGCTGAGCATCAACCTATGAACCAGGAGGTCACGGTTCAATTCCTGGTCAGGGCACATGCCTAAATTGTGGGCTCAATCCCCAGTGTAGGGCATGCAGGGGGCAGCCTATCAATGATTCTCTCTCATCACTGATGTTTCTATCTCTCTCTCCTGCTCCTTTCCTCTCTGAAATCAATAAAAATATTTTTAAAAGATAAAGATAATGCAAAACATAAAGTATCAGGACCCAAGATACTGTCATGACCATGTGCATAATTCTACTATTAAAATGAAAATAGTTCTATACAGGTTATATTTCAAAAACTGTATCAGTTATAAGTAGGCAACCTCAGCTAGGCCTGGTTTCAGAATAGGATGGGAAAGAGGAACAGGTAAGAGAGAGAATCATTTAGAGACATAAGGACAACAATTATGGGATTAAAAAGGCACAGAAGACAGTTTGGTTTGAGCCAGCCCAGATACCCACCAAAGCTTTCCTTGACTAGTCCAGTTAATGCAGGATCAAATATCATTTTTTGTTCTGATGATTCAGGATTAGTTTAATGAAATAGATCTGAAATTATATAATACCGAACCAGGGCCAGGCCCATAGAATCTCACAAAGAAATATCTCCAAACCTTAATAAACAAGATAAAACAATAGCAGAAACCTAAAAAGTTAATGTTAAATGCTATTGAAACTGTTCCAGAGCTTAGAAAAGAGGAGGAGGAGGAGGAGGAGGAGGAGGAGGAGGAGGAGGAGGAGGAGGAGGAGGAGAAAACAGGAGAAACACAAAAGTTTTATAAAGTAAATAGAGAACTGAAATAAAAAATCTGACATAGATTACCCAAAAACTTCAGACCAATTTCATGCATATATATATATATATGCTAAAATCCTAATGAAAATATCAGCAAGTAGAATCAGCAGCCCATTAAAAGAATACAACATGATGAGAGGGAATTTATTATAAAAGTTCAGGAGGAATCCAATATTAGAAAATCCATTATTATATTTCACTAGAGACCCAGTGCACAACATTCATGCACTGAGGAGGATGGGTGGTTCCCTCAGCCTGGCCTGCTCCCTCTCTCAGTCTGGAACCCATTGGGGGATGTCCAACTGCCAGCTTAGGCCCACTCCCAGCAGTCAGACATCCCCCAAGGGGTCCTTAGTGCTGCTGCGGAGGTGGGAAAGGCTCCCATCACTGCCGCTGTGCTTACCAGCCTTAAGCCCAGCTTCTGGCTGAGCAGTACTCTCCCTGTGGAAACTCACTGACCAACAGGGGACAGCTCCTGTATTGACTGTCTGCCCCCTGGTGGTCAGTATGAGTCATAGTGACTGGTCTTTCTCCCATTCAGTCAGTTTGCATATTAGCCTTTTATTATATAGGATTGGTCTAACAAAAACCACACAATCATGCCCACTGACATAGAAAAAGCTTTGGGAGGAAAAGTCAGAAAACAATCTTGATTAAAAAAACATTCAATAAAGTAGGAACAAATGAGTCATCAGACCAGTCCTTTCAGAAAAGCAGAAAGTGCAGCAGGTATTTATACAGAGAGGATTTAACAGAGGGAAATGGTAAAACAAGTGTTGGGAGGACTGCATCAGCAGAAAGAGGACATAAGTAGCCTAGAAATAATAAATGTAGGAAGCAGCTACCACCTAAAGAGCTGGGGGAACAAAAGGAAAGCTATTAGGCTGCAAAAATGTGGGAGTCCAAAGGAGAGGCCCCACAAAGTTGGAGCTCAGACCTGTGAGAAGGGCACACTGCTCAGGTGCTGTTAGTTCCTCAGGAGCTTACAAGGATAATTGACCAGCACAGATGGATACTTGTGAAACATAATAAAATGTATTTATCTCAACCCCAAACCAGCTTCTGCTTAACAGGGAAACACTAGAGATATTCCCAGTAAAGTCAGGAACAGGAAGAGTACCTACTCTTATGACTATTATCCTATATAACAGTGGTCGGCAAACTCATTAGTCAACAGGGCCAAATATCAACAGTACAACGATTGAAATTTCTTTTGAGAGCCCAATTTTTTTAAACTTAAAGTTCTTCTAATGCTAATTCTTCAAAATAGACTCGCCCAGGCCATGATATTTTGTGGAAGAGCCAAACTCAAGGGGCCAAAGAGCCCCATGTGGCTCACGAGCCGCACTGTGCTAGCCAACACCAACAGACAAATGAAATAAATAAGAAATTTAAAAGTTGGAAAGGAGGATGCACAATAATCTCTTCTTGCAGATGGTAAGTTTGTATACCTGGAAAACTCAAGTAATTCTATTGAAAAGTACTACCAACAGTAAAATAATTAAATTAGCATGTTAGAAAATTAAAAATAATAAAACCAATATTTTTCATGTATACAAACTACAGACAATGTGGTGGGGGGAAAAGACCCACTTTTAATCACAACCAAAAAGATAAAATACTAGAAACAATTTTGACAAGAAATGTGGAAGATCTACCTAAAAAAGGCTTTTCAGCAAAAGAAGAGTTGAGTAACAGAAAATCCTACAAATTATTAGATAGGACAACCCAAATCATAAAGAGTCAATTCTCCTTTAACAAAATCCACACTTAACATGATTGCATTAAAAAAAAATACTTTTTTCTTAGAATTAAACAACCTGAATCTAATATTCATATGAAAGGACAAAAAGGATAACCAAGCACAGAGTATCCCAAAAGAAGAGACCACAACATATTATAAAGCCTCAATAATAAAAACAGACCATTATGGAGGGTCATATGATAATATTTGTCAAAACTGAAATATATGTGTAAGCCCTGGTCATGTAGTCTGTTGGTTAGAGCATTGTGTCCTGATACACCAAGGTTGCAGGTCCAATCCTGGGTCAGGACACATACAAGAAGCAACCAATGAATGCATAAATAATTGGAACAACAAATCAATTTCTCTCTCGCTCGCTCTCTTTCTCTCTCAATTCTAAAATTAATAAATAAAAATTTTTTTAAAACCTGAAAAATATAACTGTGACCCCATATTTTCCCTTCTAGGAGTTCATTCTAAAGATAACATTTGCACCATGTGAAATGACTCAAGTTTTACATTTAAGCATTGTTTATAATAATGAAATATTAGAAAACTAACTAACTGTCATTAACAGGGGAACAGTTAACTAAATTATGTTCATGCATCCAACAGAATACTATGTAGCTATAAAAAGTAGAGTGCTATCTTCAGGAAGCTCTCAATGAAACACTAAGTGAAAAAAATGAAGTGTGAACATTTATACAATATGTTACTATCCTTTTTATGTTACTATAAAAATGATAAAAATAAAATACTTTTATGTCCTTGAATATAAAAAAATAGAGAATAGAAAAGATTCACAAGAAACTAAGAACAATAATTATTCAAGAGATTTCCTTAAAACTGAGGGACGATAATGAGATAAAGAATTTTCACAGACATATTTTATATGTTTTATTTTTTATATGTTTTATGTTTTCATGTGAATGTTGTATCTATACAAAAATGAAACTAAAATTAAAATAAATAAGCAATAATAACAAATGCTACCAAACTAAATCTTTAATCCCTACAGCAAAGAGATACCAACACTCAAAAAGTTTTTCCTATTACCTTTCTCTACTCCCCCAGTCTTATTACTAAAATCTTAGGTGTAAACCCAGAAAAAAAACAAACAAACAAATAATAACCTAATTTATCCTTTGATTCTACACACAAAACAATGAATCTCTTAGAAAAATGCAGGCATAAACATCCACACTAACTTCAATTAACAACAAATTTCTAATAGTTTAGACATCATTGTGAAAGAAAAGATAGAAAAAGAGAGTTCTTTAAGGGTAGGGGCAGGTCTTATTTAACCTTATTTTATTCCATTTACGTTTCTGAGCAAGAGAGCTCAGTAGGCTGGTTCACGCTCCCGGTGAAACCTAGCCCTTTGGAACTAACAGCCCAGAGTAAAGTGCCCTTTAGGCCCTGGTGGTTTCTGGGCAGGTTAGGAAAACAGGTAAGGAAAGGGGCAATGGTTTTCAGAGCCTCTGTGCTCATCTTGTAGGTCTCAGTACTCAGGTCAAGAGCCTGTGCCATACGGGCCCTTGAATTTACAATCTACTAACATAGATGCAACAACAATATTAGCAAGTTTCCAGCTGTTCGGAGGATTTAAAGCAAGGGTTAATAACATTGAAGAGGAGGCAGCTTGAAGGAAAATCTAAGCATATCTTCCTTACCTTAAACAGGTGTCCCACCCCATAAAATGTTTTCTCAAAAGCGTAAAAGAAATGATGTGTGCGGAAGTCTCATGAGAGACTTAGGTCTCAGGCCCAGACACTGTAAGATGAGAAAATCCCAAGTTATAGCTCCTCTTTTGCATACAATATTCTAGAACAGAGTTCCAGAATTTTATTGATGTTCCTTGCCTTTGCTTTTTTTCCTATGTAATAAGACTATATAGATGGGCTTAAATTCAGGGAGCATCCATTTCACACTAAGAATTGGTTCTTTTGTCTCATCTGATGTTTTTTTAATATCTTTGTCTACAGTGCATTACCTGTTTGAGACCTAATTCCCTTATGTTCATTCATTTAAATTTTAACAGATACAAATAAGCAATAAAATATGCAAATAATTGCACACACGCTGCTAAACAAAGACAGCAATGTTGCTGAAACTGGTTGCAGGCAGGCAACACTCCAAATATTCCTTTGTCATGATCGAATGACATAATCCAAAATCCTTGCATGGAAGGAAACCTTTTTAGAGATGGTATTAATATACTATAGAAAAGGGAAGTTTATATACACAGTCAGAAATCTGAACAGGCAAGCAACCCCTTATAAATTTGGATCCAAATTTCAGGCACATCCTGCAGCCTCCCTGTCAGTCTTTTATAACCTGGAATGAATTAGGTTGAAGTGATTATCCTCTAATTATACCTAGCTGCATGTTTCAGTGTGGAAATGACATTCCAATTGGCATTGAGGGTAGGAGTTTGGGGAAGAAAGGCAAAGGGTGTTTGAGAAGCTGAAGGGCATCTGGGGATCGGACAAGCCTAGGCAAGACCCTGAAGAAGGTGTCTGGGACGCCAAAGACCAGGCATGAGAGCAGAGGGTACCTGGAGGAGCAGAAGAGTGAGAAAGGGGAGGAGGGCAAACAGCAGAACCAAACTTCAACTACTCTGTGTTTTCTCAGATATGCTCTATTGCCCCCAATTATTTTACCCACTTAATCCCACTCACCAAATATTTACCAAACATCAAATATTCAACAAAAGTAAGTACGCTTTCCATAACTCAGAAATGTAAACTCCAACATGCTTGAAAAAGGAACTCTCAGAAAATAGACTACATTTCCTGATATCACACAAGGCCTTCGGAGACAGATGTGTAAGTCCTCACCTCTGGTGCCCTCATCCAGTCCCAGAGGGGAAAATACTTGGGAGGAATGAGAGATGAAAGGAAGAAAGAGGTGATGTTTAATCCTTGTTTTGAAGTATGAGTGGCGTCCCCCCCCCCACACACACACACACACACATACATACATACACACAAATAGTAAAGGAATTCCAGCACTGGCAATAGCATGAAAATGAGGAAGGGAATAGTGAAGTGGAGAAGCTAGGCCTTGTTTGAATCATGTATGTATTGGAGGCAGGCTGGAGCTGAGACTGAGAAAAGATATACCAATCCTGTAAGCAATGAAAAACCATTAAGCAAAAGGGTGGAAGATCAGATCTGATTATAGACAGCCAACTCTGCCAACAGGATAATAAAGGTAAACTGGGAGCCAGAGCCAAAGAGACCAGATAACACACCATTGCAAGAGCCAGTTCCATCAGGGTCGCTGGCTCAGGAGCTTCACACTTGCAACTATTACATGCTATTCCATTACATGCAATTCATCTTTCCAACTATTGCCCCTATCACTTACCTTTCAAACAGGCACATTTTATATATATATAATTGATTTCAGAGAGGCAGTGAGAGGAAGAGATAGAAACATCAATGATGAGAGAGAATCATTGATCAGCTGCCACTTGCATGCCCCACAATGGGAATCAAACTGCGACCTCCTGGTTCATAGGTCAATGCTCAACCACTGAGCCACACCAGCTGGCATACAGGGACATTTTTAAGAATGAATGGAGACACTAATCAGACAGGATGCTAAAGTAGTAGTCATAAACTCAGCTTCTCCCTGGCAAAGGGGATGACAAAATCTTTCCATCACTGGTGTTGTTAACATTACACCTATTTTAGTCCAAGAAAAATGGCAACTCCGGCTTTTCCATTTAGGTTTTTGTTTTCTGTAATTATTTTTTGGAATGCTCTGAGTTTATAAATTCTACCATGTTGGCTGTAAATGTTTCAGTTCAAGAGTGGGACAGTTTACTCATTTGTTAATCCTCAGCCCACGTATATATACTGGGGCATATACAGGGTCTCCATGGTCAAAACTCACAGATCACCCATTTTGTAACTAGCTCAGTTGGCTGCCCTTCCCACTGCCAGTTAACATGTAGTCTGGAAACAGAAACGAATTTGAATACTAATCTTAAAAAAATAAAAACCAACATTTTCTTTAAAAATATAACATATTCCAAAGCCAAATATCCATTAAAAGAGTTTCCTTGGGGGTGGGGTTTCGGTAGAAGAGGGAATTGGAGGGATAAATGGTGATGGAAGGAGACTTGACTTGGGATGGCAAACATACAATGCAATACACAGATGATGTATTATAGAATTGTACATTCATAATTTTATTAACCAATGTCAGCCCAATAAATTCAATAAAAAAGAAAAATGTTTCCTCTTTCTTTGAACAGTTTAGATAATAAAGCTAGCAAATATATCTAAAAGGAATCTTTTCCCAGTTTTCTGAATTATTCCCAAACACTCTCCTTATCAGTTGGCAGTATCTCTGTTTTTCTAAGCTGCATACATACTTCAGCTTTAATTAAAATGCCCCGTTGCCATAGTTTCTCAGAGAACAGCTTAAGGCATGCTTGAGTCCATTATTTTCTTGAGGTTTCTAGAGAAGCTGTACATAGCAGTAGCCAGTCAGAATGTCCCAGTTTTACCTCCTACCCAGTACAGCATACTAGTCAGACAAAGCGAGGTATTCTAAATATTTTAAGAGCATCTAAACAACTAGGGATGTTGCTTAAAATTCAGCCTTTGGTTTCCTCTGTTCTGACACATCGGTAGGTAATGTCAGCAGCAGGCCACGGCTTAGGCCAAGCCAGCAGATGGAGGGGGAATTCAGCCCAACAATCCACCACACCTGTGGAAAACACCAGCCATTTTTCCTCCTGGTAATAATGAAGAAAATCCACTATGTTTATAAGTTACAATGATCATATTGCTGTCTATTTTCTAATAAGTCAGAAATGTAAATTCCACTATGCTTAAAAAAGGAACTCTCAGAAAATAGACTACATAATCTTTAAAGATTTCAAAAATTAAAAAGTGAAAATCAGAACCTTATTTCTTAAAGCTAAAACTTGATTCCTTTGGAGTCCCCACCCTGCTTTCAAGGGGCAATTACCGCTATCTATTGGTCTTGAAAGGCAAGCTCAAAGGTTATTCTGAGCTTTCAAGGTTAAAGAATGTAAATTAACACTGATCCCTACGAGCTTTAGAAAGGCGAATGCCAGTTCAGCTCCTTGTAACTCAGCCTCCCTTTCCTGCTTCTAGGGAGCCATGAGCATGATCTGTGCTGGTAACAGGACCAGGGCTGAAATTTCAGCTCTCGGAGCCATGGGACCTAAGGCGAGTGATGATTAAATGAGATAGGACATATGTAAAGCTAGAAAAGCTCTCAGAAAATGGCAGCTCAGATCATTCATGCCCATAACTAGGTCATCCCCAGGGCAGGATGTGGGGCAGGATGAGCTCTCAGTTTTCAGAAATCATCCTGCTTCCTTTGACTGTTATCTTAAGAGCTCATATAAACTACTCAATGATAGTGATTTTTCCAACGTAACTATTATACAAATCATTTGACTTCCTCATTCTGTATCACTAAACTTCCTTTTATTCTCTCTTTTCTGCACCAGATGAAGAATCTTAAAAGTACTTGAGAGATAGAAGGGCCGTATTTCTAACTAGAAGCGTAAGGAAATTAAAGATGCCCTGTGCATGTTATGATTATAAATGAATAAATGTGTGGTGAATGAATGAAGGTTCCATTCTACCACAGCTATTATGCCATGTGTCCCTTTATCATTCGATTCAACAGGCTTAAATATTTTTTTTAAATAGCATTTATTATTTTCACTGATTCTCACAATGATCTGTGAAATGATATAACTGGTATCGCTATTTCTAGTTTCCCCAAAGAGAAAAACAAATCTCAGGAATATTAAGTGACTGACCCAAGGTAAGTGAAGCAACAAGGTTTGACCTCAGGTCTTTTCACGGTAAATCAGGATCCTCTCCACCATAGGGTCAGGATCCTGTCCACTGTACCATTCAGCTTCTCCCAGTGCCCTATGGCTGAAGGAAGTCTGAGAAACAGCTCCCCAGGGAGGTTCTGTAGCCGCTCTTCCTGAGTCAGCACTTCTTCACTGGTAAAACAAATGAACTTGGAGCGCATCCTCCTGAAAGGTGCTGCCTATGCTGCAGGAAGATCTGAGCTGGAAGTTCAAATTGTAGGCTGTGGATTAGGGAGGACTTTGTGAATTATAATTTCTCCAAGCATCACAGGTCATTTACAGGACTGTAACCTACATCTCACACCGAAACCATGCTGGGAACTGTCCTGCTCTGCCCTGCCCTGCCAAAGGCATTACCCAAGATAAATCTTCACCTGGAAGAGATTTTCAGAAAAAGCTAAGAACCATATGATTTCATTCAGATGTAGGATATAAAACTGAAACTTACAGACACCAACAAGAGTGTGGTGGTTGCCAGAGGGAAGGGGGAGAGGTGTGAGAGTGAAGGGGGCCTAATATACAGTGACAGAAGACTTGACTTTGGGTGGCGGGTAAACAGTCTAATACACAGATCTTATATCATAGAAACCTACACTGGCATCTATATGATGCTATTAGCCAGTGTCACCCCAATAAATGTAATTTTAAAAAGTGATCCCAATACTATTTGGACAAAGATATCTAGTCACTTTATTGCGGGAGTTCTTAACTGGGATCTATCTCTGCCCTAAGAATCCACAGATGAGCATTAAGATGGCAGGCACTTGAAAGTATATCCATGAGTATGTCTTTGTTTCTCTAATATTTATAGAGATGTAGGTCATAGCTTTCATCAGATCCTCAGAATGCCCTACACAGATTAAGGTCCTGCAAGAGGACTTCAGAAGACTAGAAATTAGACCTCATTGTTATTGAATTAATTTTTTTAAGTTTCTATTTGCACTTACCAAATGTCTATTATACACATCACTTTTTTTTAGATGAAAAGACATTTTATTATTATTTTACTATATAACACAGTAGTGAATATATCTGATTGCATTTTCTCAAATGGCAAATGAGAACAGGACAGCATTTTACTGATAACCTCAGTATCATCTGTCTTTTGGAGGATTCAGTTTTCTACGACATGTATGATACTGTCCATAAGGATACCAACGGTGCTTAGTAGTAAAGAACATTTTGCTAAGTTGTTCTATCATGGGTCCTTGCTCTAAGTGTTTATCGTTTTCTTCTAATCTGGTTTTCAGTATTTGATCCTGTGTTTCTTCATAATTATGCACAGGATCTGGCCGAGGGATAGGCTTGGTGTGCTCATATGGAATATCCATAGAAGGATGGTAGCAAACTACTGTCTGGCCATCAGATGTCAAAGCAAGTTCTACTTTGCAATTATAGTCATCTGGAAGAGAAGAGTATGTGGATTTATGACAAACACAGTATAAAGCTCCATTTTGGATTGGAAATAAATGTTTCAAAATAGTTCGGTTTGATATCGCCCATTTCACTGCTGATACGGCCATGGTGAATTAAGATGCTTTTCAAGATTTGAAGAGAAAATGCCTTTAAAATTTGCTTCTAGGAATACCTATTTTCATCCTTTCAGGGACTCCTTGACCGGAGGAGGAAAAGGGACCGGTTACCTTGACGTCTGCTCACCGCGAGCCCGCCATCTTGCCTCTATACACATCACTTTTAAAAAGCTAGACAATGTCACCAAGTTTTTCCAAATATATTTGGGATTTCTTTGGGGCACCCTATAGTACCTTTCAATACAGGAGGCAGCTATACCCTAGATTCCTTTGAAATGTTTACAAATGCCTGCTGCCTCCTCCATGTAGCTCACTGCAAAGTGGAAGGAATTTATTTATTTACTATCTGTTAATGATTCTCCAGAGTTAGTCACTTAGTTATTTCAAACTTATTAATAGGTTCCTTTTTAATGTGAGAATTCCACTGTCTTTGTAAATAGCCTAAATCATGATTAAATGTATATTGTTTCCTGTAAACTCTGCAGGTAGTTCTGTAATCGCAATCTATTTGGTTTTCAGAAATTGAAGGGAAGTCCAGAAAAATCTGGAGAATATTGGACAGAAAGAAAAGGAACAAAATTTTTTCAAATGACAATGCATTGAGGTTGGGTTTCTAAAACTTCTGTATAATAATCAAATATGTGGAATCTTCAGATTGCATGAATTATGTGCAGCAATGCACATGTCTACATCATCTTACTTGATGGCAAAATGCTATAAGATTTTCCAAAAAGTAATTAAGTAAAAAGAGAAAAGCAGTAGATTTAAGATGAGATAGACTAATTAAAAACAACATGGTTCTAATATAATAAAGTAAAATGTCTCCCACTGAACACAATTACACAACTGAATAGAATGTGCAAGGCAGACATTTAAAGATTCTGAGAAGTAAACGGTAGCAATGAACTTGGAGTTTTTAAAAGGCCAGAATTTGAAGTAACACCAAACCATTGGTAAGTTTGCCATATTTACCTCCAGTATCCCCCAGATTGAAAACAAGGGCAATGCAACTGAAACCCAACACTGGCTGAGTACTGAGGCTCAGACAGACAGTTTCAAGAGAAGAATCCTTATTCTGGCTTGAGGAGTAAGAAAGGGAATGCTTAAGACTTAGTAAAACTCACATGGTGTCAAAATAAGTCAAAGGAAAATCGTCTAGGCAAAAATAAAAAGGATCCCAAGTCAAATTTATAGAAAAGATTCCTTTATTAACTTTTGGTCGAGAATATTTTTGTATATTTTCAGAAAACAACTCCAAGACCATGTGGATTCATACAACAGAGAGGAATTGACAGGTCTGCTCCAACCACGAAGACAAGAGGAGAAACAGTCCAGAGATGGAAGATGCTGAGGACGCCTTGCCATGCTACCAGTCAGCAGCTGTGAGCCGCTGCAGGTTACCCAAGATCAAACAACAGAGGGTCGGACCTGCATTGCCAACATTTGTCCACCATCCAGATACCATTGCTGACATACACACATAAGGAACAGTTTGACAATGAAATTGGATCTCAGAACTGTTGGTCATTGAAATGGGTCTCAAACATTTCTTGTGCTCAAATGTTTATTTCCAGTATGCAGAGGCAAGATTTTTTAAAGAAAGAAAAGAAGGGAAATAAAAACAGATACAGAGGCAAAGAAGCATGAAACAGATTGTCGAACTACAGTGGGAAGGCAGGGAAGGTTAGAGGAGGGGAGTGCTGCAAGAGATCAACCGAAGGACTTAAATGCATGCATAAAAGCATAACCATAGGACACAAGACACTGGTGGAGGGTGGGGGCAGGAGAGGGCATGTGCTGGGGGGTTGGGAAAGCCCAGGGGAAGTCAAGGAGGAGAAAGAAAAGGAAACATGTACTACTATTTGTAATACTTTAAATAATAATAAAAAAAGAATTAAAGTGCAGAAATCCCCCCTTTGTTCTTCTCAGAGTCTCTTAAGCTTCAGCCACCCAGCCTTCAAGCAATCCCACAGGCTATGGCATTCAAAGTCCCAGTGGAAGAGGAAACCTTCCTCTGATCCCAAACTCCCATCACTTTGTGCTCTCTCTTTTGTCCCACCACTTAGTCCTGAACACAAGCACAGTCACAGAAGTGTGCAATGAAACAGGTTAGCAAAAACCCCAGTTTTCTAACCAGGCAAACAAAAGGGAATCTGAAAGTACAAGGCATAAAGGGGGAATACAATTGGGCCAACAAATTAGACAATTTAGATGAAATGAACAAATTCCTAGAAAGGCACAAATTACCAAACTGACTCAAAAAGTAATGGAATATCTGAATAAGAATATATAAAGAAATTCAATACTTAAATTGATAACTAAGAATACTTCCACAAAGAAAACAACAACCTCAAATTACTTTTCTGATGAACTCTGTCAAATATTTAATAAAAATAATACCAATCATTCACAATCTCAAAGAATAAAGAAAAACTCAAAATGGATCATAGACCAAATTAAGAACCAAAACTAGAAAATTTCTAGAAAAAAAAAAACACAGCAGAAAAATTATCATGATCTTGGGTGAGGCAATGATTCTTAAGTATGACACCAAAAAAAAAGCACAAACCATAAAGAAAAATAATCGATAACTTGGACTTAATAAACATTTAAAACTTTGCACCTAACAAGATATCAGTAAGTAAATCAAAAGACAAACAACGGCATAAGCAAAACTTTGTAAATCACATGTATGTTCAAAGTCTTGTATCCAGAATACATAAAAAAAAAAAAACTCTTACAACTCATTAATAGGACACAGTACCCAACTTAAAATGGGCAAAGATTAGCCCGAGTGTGATTTTGTCCTGCGCAGCTATTCCATCCGCCTTCTCTCCCACTTAACTGTGTGCCAACACCCCATGGAAAAGTCAAGGGACAAGGACCTGAGCTCCCTCTGACCCCAGAACTAGCTTTTTGGTTTGAACTAAAGACTGACAGAAATTATCACTTTGAGATGGATAATGATGAAAATGAGCTCCAGTGATCTTCGAGAATGGTCAGTTTAGAGGCTGATGCAAAGTATGAACTGCACATTATTGAAGCAGAAGCAATGAATTATGAAAACAGTCCAATTTCCAGTAACAATGGCAACTTTGAAAATGTCCATACAGCCATCGGTTTTCCTGTGGGCTTTGAAATAACACATACAGTCTTACAGTTGCAGTGTGATTCAGGGACTGTGCAAATTAATGGGCAGCACTCAGTAGATGTGGAAAAAAATGCAAAGTCAGAAGATGAAGAGAAGGAGGATGTGAAAGTCTTAAGTATAGAGTATCCCAAAAATGTATACACACACTTTGGATAATTATAAAAGCAGTGTGTATATAGTTTTTTGGAACACTCTGTTTACCTGGAAAGTGACTTGTCCCTGGAAATGGTAGGAAGTTTCCACAGGAAAAAAAGAAAACTTGCTGCTGATGAAGATGGTGATGATGAAAGGCTCCAATAAAGAAATCTATATGAATTACTCCAGCCAAAAATGCACAAACATTAAACCAGAATTTAAAAGGCTCAAAACCAAGATCAAAATGTCAAGAATCTGTCAGAAACAGAAAACTAGTCCTAAAACACAGAAGAACCTAGCTCCATAGATGACATTAAAGTAAAAATGCAAACAAGTATAGAAAAAGGTAGTATTGTCCCAAAATGGAAGCCATCAGTTGTGAGAATTGCTCCGGATGACTGACCTATTCAAGATCCCTGGCAGCTGAGGAAGTCTTTTTAAGAAAATAATTTAAACTGTTAAAATTTTCCATCTTATTTCATTTCTACAACAGTTGATGTCTAACTGTCTTTTTTATAATGCAGAGAGAGAACTTGTCCTACTGTGCTTGTTAAATGTTTTCTAGGTTCCATTGTTGTCCAAAATGCCCATTTAGCTTATATATATATATATTACAGATATCTCCCATCCACCCCCCTTTTACCCCTCTTACCCATGCCCCTACACCTGCCTCCAGGCCTTCACTGCCCATGGTCTGTGTCCATTGGATATGCAAATAAGTATGTAAGTTATTTATCTCTTCTTATCCCCTGACCCTGACACCGAGGTATGTCAGTCTGTTCCATGCCTCCATGCTTTGGATCTTATTTTGGACAATTCATTTTGTTCGTTAGATTCAACAAATAAGTGAGATCATATGATATTTGTCTTTCTTTGATTGGCTTATTACACTTAGCATAACAGTCTCTAAGTTCACCCATGCTGCTCAAAGGATAAAAGATCCTTCTTTTTCATAGCTGCATAGGATTCCATTGTGTAAATGTACCATTGCTTTTTTATCCATTCACTTAGGCCAGTGGTCAGCAAACTCATTAGTCAATGGAGCGGCAAACGTGGCTGGCCAGCTGCACGTGACTCATGAGCCACAGTTTGCCGACCACTGCTTTAGGCACTTGGGTTGTTTTCAATTCATAGCTATCCTATATAATAAAAGAGAAACATGCAAATTTGACCGTACCTTCACTCCTGATTGGCTATGCTACCAGCCAATCAGGAGCGGGGCCAGGGCCAAGTGGCATGAGCGCTGGGCCCGGGGGGTGGAGATGAAACTGCAGAGGCGGCAAGCACCCAACCTCTGGGTGCTGTGAGGGGAACCGGCAGCGGTAGCAGCAGCGGTGGTGGCGGTGGCAGGGAGTGCCCGGCCCCCAGATGCTGTGAGTGGAAGTGGCGGTGAGTGCCCAGCCCCCAGGGCCAAGTGGTCACAGACAGCTGGGGCTGAGCTGAGCAGGGCGATGGCTGGGTGCCCAAGGCCTAAAGCCTTGGAGGCTTTAGGCCTTGGGCAGGCTGGGGGTGAGCCATCAGTTGGACATCCCCTGAGGGCTCCCAGTATGTGAGAGGGGGCAGGTTGGGTTGAGGGACCACCCACCCCCAGGGCACGAATTTCATGCACTGGGCCCCTAATCTTATCTAATAAAAGAGTAATATGCAAATTTTGCCATACCTTCACCACAACCATAAGCCATGCCCACAGCCACGCCAATCAGGAGCAGATTATGCAAATAAACCCCAATCAAGATGGCTGCCGCCACTGAGAGCAGGAAGAAGGCTTGGGTTTCCCTGGCAACAGAGAAAGCCAAGCTTTCCATCTGCCTAAGCCTCCACTCAATGTTACAAAGTTTCAGTTAAAAAAGATACAAAAATGGTGGCAGCCACTGAGCTGGAGAGAACAGAGGCTTGGGTTTCCCTGGCAAGAGAGGAAGCCAAGCTTTCCGCCTGTGTTGCGGGCCTAGGCCTCTACTCTAGGCTACAAAGTTTCAAACAGAATGGCTGCCGCCACCGAGCAAGCAAAAGGCTTGGCTCAGCTCCAGGCTACAAAGTTTCAATTGTAGACATAGGTTAATCCCAGATACCAGGGCCTCTGCTTGGGTCGCTGGGGGGCATGGCCAGCCTGCAAACCTCCACAGCCCCTCGCTCAGGCTGCCCCTCACTACAAGGGAACCCCCACCCTGATCTAGGACACTCTTCAGGGCAAATCAGCTGGCCCCCACCAATGCACCAGGCCTCTATCCTATCTAATAAAAGGGTAATTTACAGATTGACCATCACTCCAACACACAAGAGGGCTGCCCCATATGGTCAAAGATCCTGCCCCCATGTGGACACAAGATGGCTACCACAAGATGGCCAGCAGGGGAGAGCCATTGGGAGGTTCCAGGCCCTGCAAGAGGGCAATTGTGGGCCATCAGGCCTGCAAGAGAGGGCAGTTGGGAGCCATCAGGCCTGCAGGGGAGGGCAGTTAGGGGTGACCATGCCGGCAGAGGAGGGAAGTTGGGGGCAAACAGGCTGGCAGAGGAGCAGTTAGACATCAATTAGGCTGTCAGAGGAGTGGTTAGGGGGTGATCAGGCTGGCAGGCAGAAGCAGTTAGAGGCAATCAGGGAGGCAGGCAGGTGAGCAGTTTGGAGCCAGCAGTCCTGGATTGTGAGAAGGATGTCTGACTGCCCGTTTAGGCCCGATAGGATCAGGCCTAGATGGGCAGTCGGACATACCTTGAGGGGTCCCAGATTTGAGAGGGTGCAGGCTGGGCTAAGGGACATCCCCTGCACCCCATGCATGAATTTCGTGCACTGGACCTCTAGTCTAATCTAATAAAATGGTAATACACAAATTAATCATCACTCCATCACAAAAATTGCGATGCCCATAGTGACCAGGGTGGGACCCTGGTGGCATTGCCCCGGCGACGAGGCCAGCATCCTACGCCCCAGCTGCGGAGGGAGGAAGGGCACCTGGGCAGGCAGCATGCCCTCAGCCCAGCAGACACAACGCAGGGCATCCCCTGAGGGCTCCCAGTCTGTGTGAGGGGGCAGGTTTGGCTGAGGGACTGCCCCCACCAGTGCATGGATTTTGTGCTCCTCTAGTCCTATATAATAAAAGGGTAATATGCAAATCGACCAAACAGCAGAACGACCAGTCACTATGACGCACACTGACCACCAAGGAGCAGACACTCAATCCAGGAGCTGCCCCTGGTGGTCAGTGTGCTCCTATAGGGCGAGTGCTGCTTAGCCAGAAGCCAGGCTCTCAGCTGGCAAGTGCAGCTGTGGTGGTGGGAGTCTCTCTCACCTCCACAGCAGCGCTAAGGACTCCTTGGTAGACATCTGCCTGCCAGCCTAGGAGCGGGTCTAAGCCAGCAAGCGGACCTCCCTGAAGGGGTCCCAGACTGTGAGAGGGTGGAGGCTGGGCCGAGAGACCCCTCCCCAGTGCACGAATGCCGTGCACTGGGTCTCTAGTTGTAAATAACATTGCTATGAACATAGGGGTACATATATTCTTTCTGATTGGTGTTTAGGGTTTTTTAGGATATATTTCTAGAAGTGGGATCACTGAGTCAAAAGGCAATTCCATTTTTAAGTTTTTGAAGAAACTTCCTACAGTTTTCCATAGTGGCTGTACCAATCTGCATTCCTGCCAGGAGTGAAGTTCCCTTTTCTCTGCATCTTCACCAGCATTTGTTTATTGATTTATTGACGATAGCTATTCTGACAGGTGTGAGATGATATCTCACTGTGGTTTTAATTTACATTTCTCTGATGATTAGTGACTTTGAGCATTTTTCATATGTCTCTTGGCTATCTGTAGGTCCTCTTTGGAGAAGTGTCTGTTCAGGTCCTCTGCCGATTTTGGGGCTTGTTTGTCTTCCTTTTGTTAAGTTGTATGAGTAATTTATATCTTTTGGAGATTAACCCCTTACCAGATGTATCATTGGCAAATATGTTCTCCCATACAATGGGTTCCCTTTTCATTTTGATCATGGTTTCTTCTGCTGTGCAGAAGCTTTTTATTTTGATATAGTTCCATTTATTTATTTTTTTCTTTTGTTTCTCCCATTTAGCTTTTAAAGATTGAATTCTATCCTTTGCTTGGTTTTAAGTATGTATGGAATGCTACGATAGGACATAGTAGTAATGGAAGTCAGACAAATGGAAATGCTCAGGAGACACAAATATACATATGAAATTAACTCAGCATTGTAATAAAAGTAAAAACATTAAATTTAATTTCAATTAAAATGGGCAACTATTAAAACATTTCACCAAAAAAGATCTATTAGGTGCTAATAAGCACATGAGAAAGTGCTCAAAGTCCTTAGTCATTAGGTAAAAGCAAATTAAAACTTACAGATACCACTTTCAGACCCACTAGAATAGCTATAATCAAAGAGACAGACAATAACAAGTATTAGCAAAGATAATACTTGCAGAAACCGGAACCCTCATGTATTGTTGGTGAGAATGTCAAATTGCACAGCCATTTTGGAAAACACATAAACTTATAATATAAGCTAATTATTCAACTCTGGGTATCTGTCCAAGATAAATGAAAAATATCTCTACAGAAAGATTTTAAGCAAATATTCATAGCAGCATCATTTACAACTAGAGGCCTGGTGCACAGATTCATGCACAAGTGGGGTCCCTCAGCCTGACTGGCAATTGGGGCCAGCCAGAGGGAGCAACTGCGGGAGGTTGGCCAGCCAGGGGGAGAGATTGAGGGAGGTTGGCCAGCCATGAGGGGGGGGCGGGGGGGGACAATGGGAGGTTGGCTAAATGGAGGGAGGGACTGCAGGAGGTTGGCTGTGGGAGTGCACTGACCACCAGGGGGCAGCTCCTGCATTGAGCATCTACCCTCTGGTGGTCAGTGTGCATCATAGTAACCGATCAACCAGTCGTTCGGTCGCTTATGCTTTTACAGAGAGATAGATAAAAATTGGGGAGAGAAATCCAATGTCCATCAACTGATGAATGAATAAACAAGTGTGGTATACTCATAGAATGGAATACCATCCTATCTAATAACAAGGGGAATATGCTAATTGACCCTCATGACATCGCAAAGATGGTGGTGCCCGCAGCCAATATGGAGGGAACATGCTCATTGACTGCCCCACCCTCAAAGATGGTGGTGCCCACAGCCACAAGATGACGGCGCCTGGTCCCCCCAGCCCTGAGGGAGTGGCAGGTACGTGGCAAGGCCATTCCCACCCCTAGGCAGGCCCAGCTGCTCCACCCACCTGCCTCCAGAGTCCCCCAGTTCCCTCAGGCCCCCAGCCACCCAGGGCTGCCTGAGACTCAGGTAACCAGGGCTGGCCGAGGCTTGTGCTGCCAGCAGTGGCAGCAGCAGAAATGTGATGGGGCATCACCTTCCCCTGATAACCAGGTCGCCTCCCTCCCCTGAGGGCTCCCATACTGTGAGAGGGGGCATGCAGGGCTAAGGGACCGCCCCACTCCAATGCATGAATTTTCATGCACTGGGCCTCTAGTTCAGTAATAAAAATGAACAAACTACTGAAACATGCTACAATGTGATACATATTACAACCTGAATAAACTTCAAAATCATTAACCTAGTCCTAGATGAAAGAAGACAGATGCAAAAAATACGTATTCTATGATTCCACTTACAAGCAATGTCCAGAAAGCAACTCACTAGACACCAAAAGCAGATTAGTGGTTGTAGGGCCATGGGGTAGACAAATTTCTCACAACTGCAAACAGGCATGAGAAACCATTCTGGGGTGACAGAGAATAATCTTAAACTGGAAATTATCCCTCAAAATTTTTTGAAAAATTATTAAGCCTAGAAATTACAGGTGGACATAATTTTCATATATATAAAAGCCAAGGTATTGGAAAAGACCATCTAGGGAAAACAATAGGAAAAGCTTAGAATGAGTGCTTTTTGGGGGGGGGGAATGAGTGCTTTGGGGACAGTAGACATCAACAAACTAGAGATAATTCTAAAAATGACCTACGACAGATTGCAAAAATGACCACAACACTATACAACTTCTCTCATCAGAACTCTATTTCTCCCACTCTGAGGCTTGCTTTGTCCAAGGTAATGTGTGAGCAGAGCTACTGCAAGTTCAGAGCCACATGCACTCCCACTCTTGCTGCTTTTGGAACCGGAATCTGATCACAAATGAACAAACTTGGGTCGAAATGCTGGACGAGGAGAGAACAAGTACTGGCAGAGGAAAACTGAGTCAGCCAGAAGCTGGCCAAAGGCACATAAGAGAGTTCCAGTTGTGTTGAGCCAAGCCTGACTCAGACCAGAAAAACTGCCATCTGAGCATAGCCCAAACTGCCAATCCCCAGAACTGTAAACTAAACGGTTAATGTTTAAAGTGGTTTGTTACAAAGCAGAAGCTAACTGATACACTGAAAAGGAGGTGTTGAATAACACACAAACCACATGAGTGGGTTTTAAGGATAAGTATCCTAGGCATAAGAATATAAATCCAGCCAAGACCGGTTTGGCTCAGTGGATAGAGCGTCGGACTGCGCACTGAAGGGTCCCAGGTTCGATTCCGGTCAAGGGCATGTACCTTGGCTACAGGCACATCCCCAGTAGGGGGCATGCAAGAGGCAGCTGATCGATGTCTCTCTCTCATCGATGTTTCTGACTTTCTATCCCTCTCCCTTCTGATCTGTAAAAAATCAATAAAATAAAATAAAAAGAATATAAATCCAGTCAATGAGTTGGGCTCAGGTCTGGGAATTCTCAGTCAGTGTGGGAGAAAAACTAACTGCATGAGCAAAGTGATAATAAAAGAGAAAGCTTCTCTATATAGTTGATTAAGGGTCTATAGTGAGTAGAAAGGTAAGTGAAGTGGAGACAGGCCGAAACCTAAGGAGGATTTAGGACTTGCAGTCCTGATCAGGTAAGGAAGAAACTCACCAAGAGCTCATAAGGAGATGCAGACAGGCAGGTGTCTGGTCCAAGAAAGCTATTTTAGAATTCAAGATTTGGAAGTTAGAGCAATTCTAAGACAAATGCATGGGTTTTAGATGGATAAATGAATGGATAATTAGGGAACTATAGATAGATATTTGTCCATTTCAACTCAGTTGTCAAATTTTGGACTTAACATTGCACAAAATATTCTTTTATCCTTTTACTGTCTGTGGGTTCTGTAATTATAATGTCTCTTCCATGTGTCATACCAGTGATTTGTGTGTGTTTTCTTGATCAGTCTCGCTTACTATTTATAAACTCTATTAACCTTTTCAAAGATCCACCTTTGGCTTTGCCAATTTTTTTCTATTGTATTTTTTCTCTATTCTCTCAATGTCTGCTTTTATCTCTATCATTTCCTCCCTTCTACTTCATGTTTACTTTGCCTTATTTTATCCCCTAAAGTTGAAAATTTGTTAGATTTTAGAGCTTTCTTCTGTTCTATTATAAGTAGTTAAAGCTATGTGTTTTGCTCTGAGCACTGCTTTGGCTGCATCACATAATTTCGAAATATTGTGTTTTCATCATCATTCAGTTAAAAATATTTTCTAATTTTTCCTGTGATTTGTTTTTGATGCATGAATTACTTGGAAGCATGTTATTTCATTTCCAAATAGCTGAGATTTTCCTAGATATATTGTTATTGATTCTCAATTTGATTCTGTTATAAGAATCAAGAATATACTTTATATGATTTCAATCCTCTTAAATGTAAATTTATTGTGACATTTAAAAAATATTTTTATTGATTTCAGAGAGAAAGGGAGAGGGAGAGAGAGATAGAAACACCAATTATGAGAAAGAATCATTGATCAGCTATATCCTGCATGGACCCTACTGGTGATTGAGCCCATAACCTGGATGGGAATAGAACCATAACCTCTGATTCATAGGTCGGCACTCAACCACTGAGCCACACCAGCCGGGCTGCAAGGACTTGTTTTATGGCCCAGAATATAATCTGTCTTCGTGAATGCATCATGTAAGTATAATAGTCTATTAATATCACTTAGGTTGAGATAGTTGAAGGTTATTAAGATCACCTATATCTTTACTGATTTTCTATATGTTCTATCAATTGCTGAGAGGATGTTAAAATCATTAACTATAATTATTCAAAATTGTCTATTTCCCCTTTTAATTTTGACAATGTTTAAATTTTAAATTTTGCATTTTGAAACGCTATTATTTGGTACAGACACAGTTATGGTTATATCTTCCTGAACAATTAGCCCTTTTAGCATAACGGAAATCCATCATTACCTCTGTTAATACTATTTACCTAAATCAATTTTATCTGATTTGAATATAGCCATTCCTATCTTCTTAAGCTTATTGTTTGCATCATTTATATTTTTCTGTTCACTTTCAGTCTAACTGCATCTTTAACTGCACCTTTTATAAATAGTACATAGCCAGATCTTGCTATTTATTCATTCTGATCAACTCTGTCTCTTAATTGAAGTGTTTAGTCAATTAATATTTAATGTAGCATAAATATAAATCGAAAATAAAATTGGAATTTTAGAGAATAATGCTTTCAATTAACCTGTAATCTATGTATTATGCAGTATTAATATTCCATAACATGGATAGTCTATATAGTAAGTAGTTGCTCAATAAAACCTTTTTTTAAAAAATAGTCAATAACTAACCAAATGTAAAATTCATGACTGCTAAGCAAAAGAATTTTACCCACAGTGTAATAGTTCCATCTAATAATATGTCAAATTTCTGGAATATATGATCTCTACACACAAGTCTTAGTTCAAACGACTTTAACATTTAAAACTATGAAGATAATGTTGTAATAGCAATTCTAGCATCCTTCCCCCTGCAAAATTATTAACAACAAGAAAATGACTGTACATGAGCAAGGTGAATGCATATTGAGATTAAAATCAGAGTCTTTAAACAGCAATTATAGGACTACATTCTTTGAATTGTCTGAATGTTATTTTCAAGTACAGTATTCTTATCTTTATAAATTACATATTAGAAAAAATTCACAAAGAAAAAACTTTATGAACACTAAACAGTAAATGAAATTAAAGTGTTTTTTTCTGATTTTATATCCATTATTTAAAATACACTGGTATTTTATAGATATAATTTTGTTTCTAATGCCTTCTTCAAGCTCTAATACATACTTCAGATAAAATGTAGAAACCTTGCCATCTATAGAAACCTTGCAACCTGTATTTCCCTACACTATAGCTGTCAAATGTATATATTTAATCTCTGTATAATACATATTATAGAATGTTATAACATATCTTATATAATAAAAGGGTAATACGCAAATTGACCCTAAGGCGGAATGACCGGGAATGACTGGTCACTATGATATGCACTGACCACCAGGGAGCAGACGCTCAATGCAGGAGCTGCCCACAGGGGGAGCTCCACTCAGCCACAAGCCATGGTGATGGCTGTGAATGTGCGGTGGTAGCTGGAGCCTCTCCTGCCTCCTTAGCAGAGCTAAGGATGTCTAACCTCGGGGAGTGGCCCTAAGCCATCAGTTGGACATCTCCCAAGGGCTCCTGGGCTGCCAGAAGGATGTCTGACTGCCATCTTAGACTTGCTCCCTCAAAAAGCGGGCCTAAGCCAGCAGGTGGACATCGCCCGAGGGGTCCCGAAACTGCAAGAGGGCGCAGGCCAGGCTGAGGGACCCCCCCCTAAGTGCACAAATTTTCATGCACCAGACCTCTAGTTCTAAAATAATACATACTATAGAATATGTATGTTATAAACCCTGCAAGACAATATTATAATTTGTGCTTTAAAATTATATGTAGTTTTTTAATTAAGAGGAATAAAATAGTATTTTCTACTTACCTTGACATTTGGCATTTCTGATTCTCTTTTACTTAAATTCATCACCACATTTCTCAAAACTAGTTAATCAAGATTACCAAAGCACATCATTTGGCCCTCACCAAGCATGAATGCATAAATTACACATTAAAATTGTCCCTGATCTTTTCTCTTAAGATCATGACAGTTAAAGCAATACCAGTTGACACCTACGTGATTGTAAACAAAACATAAATTCAGCCCTACAATTGGGTGACAATACCGGTGATAAAGTACATTAGTTACAAGATAATTCAGAATATACTTACATTGATTTTTTTCAGACTATAAACTAAAATGAAAACATTAAATATTAAGAATGTTGTTCAAAACTGTCACATCAAGGGATGAAAATCTCTTCAATAATGAATAAAAATGTTAGGGAATATTTTCAACTCATTTTTTAAAAGTTCCTGAATCTGTATTTTCTAAGTAGCCATAGGTTGTTAACCAAGGCATAACTATATGTCTGAAATAAAAAATGAAAACCATCTGTTTCTTTCCCTTTAAGTAAAAGAGGGTTATGGTAATATTTAGAAAGTTACAGAATCCATGGGAATTGGAAATTATGCTAACTTGCAGAAAATGTTTAATATTCATTCATTCCGGGAACATTTACTAAGCTTCACTCTGTGCCAGACACTGAGCTAAAAACTAAAGATTTACACTACCTTCAAGATACAATCTTGTAGGAAAGACAAAAAAAAATCTACAACCTCAATTATGATTATGAGGAGTTCGCTAAAAGAGTGTTCTGGAGGAGATGACCTATGAACCAGGTTTTAAAGGAAGAACAGAAGGTAGTCTTTTGTGGCCAAATATTTTGTTGTTGTTGTTGTTGTTGTTGTTGTTGTTAGGGGTGAGTGAACAGAGAAAAGGAAGAGGAATGGAAGTTTTCTCAGTTGGAAATACCATGGACAAAAACAATAATCCTAGAAGGTCATGGTCCATTTGGAGAATTAGAAGTGGGATCAAATGGTTAGATTAGAACTATCACAAGGACATCAGTATAGGTATCTCTCTGATGTTATATTAAGAAGGTTGTCCTTCATTACCTTGAAGAAAGTGGGAAACCACTGAGTGGCTTTATTATTTTTTTAATCCTCACCTGAGATTTTTTCCATTGCTTTTCAGAGAGAGTAGAAGGGAGGGAGGGAGGGAAGGAGGGAGGGAGGGAGGGAGGGAGGGAGAGGGAGGGAGGGAGAGAGAGAGAGAGAGAGAGAGAGAGAGAGAGAGAGAGAGAGAGACATGAATGTGAGAAAGACACATAGACTGATTGCCTCCTGCATGTGTCCCAACACAACAACCCCCAACCCAGGTACATGCCCTTGACCAGGCATTGAACTTGCAACCCTTTAGTGTGCCACCCAACACTCTAACCATCTTGCCACACTGGCCAGGGCACCACTGAGGATTTTAAGTAACTGAGGAATATGGTTTACCCAACCCTTTCTTTCTTATCTACCTCTACTGCAGACAGGAAATAAAAGCTCATATGCCAAGCTTCACTTGAGTGTGAAAGATGGCCTTGTGACACAGTTCTGACTTGTCAAGTATAAACAGAAATCTAACTGGAAAGGTTTCTAGTAAAGCTTTTGAGTTTTGGCTGGCTCTGCTCCTACCCCTCCTTCCTTCCTTGAATTTGGGTATGATGTCTGGAACCACGCCAGCCATCCTGCAACCAAGAGGGAAAGGCCAGGATTACACCAAACACACTAGCAATGACACAGCAGAGCAGCTCAAGCAAAGCCAGCAGCAGCTCTAGACTTTTTGTGACAAGAGACTATAAATCCCTGTGTATTAATAACCCATTTTATGTTGAGAATACTTGAATATGAATGTCTCCATGAGTGATAAAAGTTTTAATAATTAATTTATATTTTAGAATGATCCCTATGAAATTAGCGTGTATGGATTGGGGATGGGGAAGTAGGGAAGATCAGCCCTAATTGCAGGCCAGGCCTAGGGACCCCACCCATGCACACACTTAGTGCATCAGGCCTCTAGTCAACATATAAGTAGGAAGAAGACCTTGTACAGGAACAGAGAGAGGCACGGCCAGAGAAGAAGAGGAAGGTGGTGAGTAAAGAAAGTATTGTCCCTCCTGGCCAGTGTGGCTCGGTGGTTGAGAGAGAGAGAGAGAGAGAGAGAGAGAGAGAGAGAGATGAATGTGAGAAAGACACATAGACTGATTGCCTCCTGCATGTGTCCCAACACAACAACCCCCAACCCAGGTACATGCCCTTGACCAGGCATTGAACTTGCAACCCTTTAGTGTGCCACCCAACACTCTAACCATCTTGCCACACTGGCCAGGGCACCACTGAGGATTTTAAGTAGCTGAGGAATATGGTTTACCCAACCCTTTCTTTCTTATCTACCTCTACTGCAGACAGGAAATAAAAGCTCATATGCCAAGCTTCACTTGAGTGTGAAAGATGGCCTTGTGACACAGTTCTGACTTGTCAAGTATAAACAGAAATCTAACTGGAAAGGTTTCTAGTAAAGCTTTTGAGTTTTGGCTGGCTCTGCTCCTACCCCTCCTTCCTTCCAAATTCAAGGAGGAACCAGGAGGTCAGGGTTCAATTCCCCATCAGAGCACATGCCCAGGTTGTGGGCTCCATTCCCTATGGGGGACATGCAGGAAGCAACTGATCAATGATTCTCAAAATTGCTGTTTCTCTCTCCCCTCTCCCTTCCTCTCTCTGAAATCAATAAAATTATTATTTTTTAAGAAAGATATATTTTATGCCTGGCCAGCATGGCTCACTGTTTGAGCATTGACCTATGACCCAGGAGGTCATGGTTCGATTCCCGGTCAGGGCACATGCCCGGGTTGCGGGCTTGATCCCCAGTGTGGGGTGTGTAGGAGGCAGCATATCAATGATTTTCTCTCATCATTGATGTTTCTATCTCTCTTTCCCTTTCCCTTCCTCTCCGAAATAAAAATACACACACACACACACACACCCAACCCTGTCTTTCAGAATGCTTACATTTAAAAAATAAAGTCACTTAGGCTCCTCCGTGATTTTTAATTTCTAAATCAAATATATCAGTCATTATCATAATTGATACTGTTGGCCACTGATTGCTTCTTAAACTCTTCCACTTTTTTGGACAATCCTTTCTTTTAAAATATATGTTTTTTTAAATGTGTTTTTATTTATCTGAGAGGAAGGGAGAGGGAGAGAGAAACAGCAATTTTGAGAATCATTGATTGGCTGCCTCCTGCAAACCCCGCACTGGGGATCGAGCCCACAACCCAGGCAGACAGACTAGGGAGTCGAACAGTGACCTCCTGGTTCATAGGTCAATGCTCAATCACTGAGTCACGCTGCTGGGGCTTAAGTGACTTTAAATAGCAGTAGCAGCAGAGGCTCAGCTATGAAGCTGAGGAGTGAATGAGAGGTGAGGAATAGGAGGCGACAAGTAAAAACCCTTTTTCAGGAAATTTCTCTTGCAAAGAGAAAAGCTGATGGTATCGAGAGGTTTGTGTTGTGGTTAAGGAGACCACAGAGAGAGCACAATGGCAGATAAAAGAGGAAGGAAGGACTAATGGAACATTATCCCCCAGGGGATGAAAAAATTTTTTCTGCAAAATAAACATAAACTATTAGCACGGAGGACAAATGAATTTTCCATTGGACTGGGAGGGAAGTTTAAGATGCCACTTAGTTTTTAGGGGCAAGAAATGCATGGTGCTGTTACCGGACGGCACCGATGCGCACTGTGAGTTAACAAAGTTCACTGGCTGAGGCTCTAAGGAAGATGTACTGGTTAATAATGCGGATTTTGTAATCAAAGAAAACACGATAATTTCAAGAGACACATCAAAAGTGCTTTATTCAAAGTGATGTCCATCACTAGCTATACATTTCTCCCATCTTTAGGTAATTTGTGGATATACCAATAGAACTTTTCTTGTTTTGAGGTAAACAATTCAGAGACCCAATTTCCCACTTCTTTGTGTGTTTTGAAGTGCTGCTCAGAAAGTGTGTGTGCCATCGATCGGAACAAGTGATAACCCGAAGGAGCAAGGTCTGGTGAATACAGCGGATGAGTTAGTACTTCTCAGGCAAGATCTTTTAACGTATTTTTAACTGGTTTTGAAGTGTGTGATGGTGCATCATCATGAAGCAAAATTACTTTGCTGTGTCTTCTGAAACATTCTAGTCATTTCACGATCAAAACATGGTTCACATTGATTATTATTGGTAGCGATCAGTATTAATGGTTTCATCTGGTTTTAGAAGTTCATAATACATCACACCTTCCTGATCCTACCAAACACAGATCATTATCTTCTTTCCGAAGCGATTTGGCCTTGCAGTTGATGTTGATGATTGACCTGGATGAACCCATGATTTTGTGCATTTGGGATTCTCAAAATAAATCCACTTTTCATTGCCAGTCACAAATCGATGCAAAAAAAGGCTTTCTTGCCTGCTTTTGAAGCAACATTTTACTGATGACTTTTCGGTTTCCCACTTGTCTTTCATTCAGTTGATGTGGCACCCATTTTCCGTCCTTTCAAATCTTTCCCGTTGCTTTTAAACTATCAGAAATTGTTTGCTGAGCAACATTTAATCATTCTGCAAATTGTTTTTGAGTTTTACATGCATCCTTATCCAATAATACTTGTAATTGTTGGTCTTCAAACTTTTTCGGTTGACTTGGATGTTCTTTGTCTTTCACATCAAAATCATCACTTTTAAAGCATTTAAACCAGCGTTCACAAGTATTTTGAGATGGAGAATGTTCACCATAAGCTTCCCGAGGTATACAATAACCTTCAGCAGCACTTTTCTTCAAAATAATGAATTAAAACATCCCACAAATGCTCTTTTTTTGGCACAAAATTTGACATTTTTAAGCGTAAAAATATCTATGATGTTAACACCTTCGGCAAATTTGACATATGAAGTTTTGAAGCTTGTTGTTAATACAACAAAATAGGATACATATCAAATTGCACATATACCAACATTTATATAATTCCATCTATTGAAAAAAATCCGCATTACTAACCGGATCATCTAGTAAACATTTAGACTAATTCTTGTGGAACAGGAATTTTCAAGGAAGAAGTTTAAATATAGACACATTTCAAATCCTATAAAAGTGTAAAGTATTTCATAGCTGATAAAAATGATCATGTACATAATGAAATACCTGCAAGTTTATTATACTTTGCATGAGGATTTGTAATGAACATTGAACACATGAGTAGGTTGTCACAAATCCCTGGACATCTGGGGTCTTCAGTCAAAATAAAACCCAGTGATGCTTGTGTGTTGGACCCAAAAAACACGATACCCTGCAAAAGTGCAGCCTCAGGTGACCAGAAAGGCCCCTAGTGAGTCATGCTCCAGGCACTCCACACTACCGCAGAGGCCACGACTCGGCTTTTTCCTCCAACGTGAAAAAAAGAGTGACCAGGCTGTCTTGCCATAGTGCTAGAAAAGAAATAAATAGACAAATCTTGCTTCTCTTGGAAGGGCTCATCGGATGACAGGAAGGTGATATGACTTTGGGTGGTGGGCACACAGTGCAACATATGGATATTGTAATGTGGAAATCCACACCTGTGTCCTATATGATCCAACTAACCAATGTCACCCCAATAAACTTAATTTTTAAAAAGGGTCTCATAGCAGGTACCCTCAAATCAAATGTTATGTCAAAGGCTTTTGTCAACTGTCATGTAGTATACAAAAATTATTTTTATTGTAGTTGGAACCTACTTATACTTACAGCTCTGTTGTCCTTTATGCAATATCAAGAACCCTTCATTCTAATCATATTGGTATATTCTGAGCTCTGAAAACAGGGATGCCTTCCTAAATCTTTGCGTATTTGCATGCCATTCTGCGGGCCTGGGGTGTTGCTCTCATTCTCTCTCCGTCTAGCTAGATCCTACCCAAACCTGTGCTTCCGCATAAACAGCTCCTGCTCTCAGGCGCCTTCTCTGATCGCCTCGGCTAGAAGCAATTATTTAATCAGAACTACTCCAAACATTCCTATTGCACATGTAATTTGTTACTTTGTACTTAAGCTAATTATATTTTTATCTTTGCCTGCCTTACGCTCCTAGAAGGCAGGAGTCATGTTTTACATATGCCTTTTTAGCATGTTGCTTTGCACATACCAGAAACATGGCCTGTTTCTTCTGGAAGGTGCTTCAGAGATCATCTTCATGTTACTAGTAAGGGCACCAAACTTAAGTCTTGGAGACACTAAAAGACTTGACCAAAATCACACAGTTAATTAATAGCAGGGCTGGAACCCAAAATCAAGATTTTTGAACCCGATCCCTGTATTCCTTTCATTAAGCCAATATTTGTCTTTGTCAGCCTGGTTACATTTTGTAATTCAAATCTCAAAAAGAGTCATTGTTGAACCTTATCCTTAGACAAAGAGTCAAATTTCTCTGGAAAAGCTTTTGTTTCAACATTCATCTAGTTTGGACACATGAAAATAAGTGTGTGGTTTTTTTTCCCCTTCCTTTTTTATTTACTCCTTCCAGCATTCTGTTTTGTCACATGTAGCGAAAGGGTAAATTATACGGCATGGAGACCCTGGTGTAACAAATCTCTGCAAATAGGGTGAATTTTGTACAAATACATTCATTGGCTGTACTTACACACCTCGGCCTCTGGTGTTCTCGTCACATTCGTGACTCATAGTTGGAAAGAGCACAGCAGTTCAGTTACCGTAACAGAAGAAACCAGTAACTATAAAATTTCAGCACTGATGTTGGGAGTGACCTAGAACTAATCATCAAGGGCATGGTCTACACCTCAGACCCTTTATTAGCCCTGTATGTAACATCATATGTAATTTAAAAAGCAAGTGTTTTATTTTAAAAACAATTGAGTGAAGCTAAATGAACATTATATGTGTAGAGTTCAAATTACAACTAATTTAATTAGCACAAATTAATTTAGACCTGAAATTTAATTCTAGAAAAAGAATTTGTAAAGATAACCTAATTGTAAAAGATAACTAGATAACAAACTCTCATTTTTCTCTAATCCATTAAATTAGGTAATTTGTAATGAAAGTATAAATGTAATGAGAAGCGGTGAAATGTGGTTCTTTCACTGAGCACTCTACCATGGTGTGGTATAGGGACACTGGGAATATAATGAGGCCAAGAGGGTTTCATTCTAGGAGAATGTGAATAATTGCTGGAAAATCCTAAAGCAGTTGACTACTCAGCTTTGTAAGAAATGTCCATTAAAAATGCACTCAACTTAGCTTCTCTCTTTCTTTAAGAATTTCAGTCCCAGCTGGTTTGGCTCAGTGGATAGAGAATCAGCCTGTGGACTGAAGGGTCCTGAATTCAATTCTGGTCAAGGGCACATGCCCTGGTTGTGGGCTCAATCCTCAGCAGGGGGGCATGCAGGAGGCAGCCAATCAATGATTCTCTCTCATCGCTGATGTTTCTCTCTCTTTCTCCCTCTCCCTTCCTCTCTAAAATAAAAAATATATTTAAAAAAAAAAAGAATTTCAGGCATATTATCAGTCTCTTAGCTGTGAGTGGCACAGTTAAACACCACAGCCAGACCAAATGTAGCCAGGGAATTGTCTTACTCAGTCCTTATCTTGCTATGTGATTCTACAGGAACTGCTTAACTTGAGTTAACTCTTTTGGTTCCTTTACCTGAAATGGGAAGTAAAGACATTTACTCAAATCCTGATAGACATAAAACACACTCTTCTCCCTACTCCCATGAAACAAGGCTCCCCTTATTCTACTGATGAATAGGGATCATTTACCACTGCTCACGCTGGGTATTCTCAAAGGGCCTTATAATTGTCTTCAATCTACTGAAGTACTCCCAAGACTCTTTCTTGTAACCTAATGGTACCTCAATTACCCATATCACTTTCTGAAATTTCCTTGGAATCAGGATAGTCACTGCCTGATTTTCGCCAAAGGAATCTAGAGTAACAGTTAACCATTGTATAAAGTCACAGCACAAAACCTTATAAATCCTCAGGAAAAGGGCGCTTCTTAGAAAATGGTTTCTAGATTGAGTCCTACATCAGTGTGAATTCACTTCTCTTCATTAGCAATTTAGGACTTAATTAAATCACTGTACAACTTCTTTCTCTGCATACACAAACCCATATTTCAGTTGATCTAATTGGCTTTTTTATCTGTAAATGAATTAGGGTTATACTGTTCAGCCCTTGCTAGATGGATTAATAATTTCACATTCTCATATGTTAATTACTAAAATCTAGAGGATTATTAAAAAGCAAATAAAGACAAGTTTGCAAGTAAGTGTAAATAAAAAGGGCTGGTGGTGGTTATGGTTCCAAAATACCTTATCAGCATCTATATTATTTATTTCTAGCCTCCAGAGGAAGAACCTGAACTGGAGAAATGTGTTTATTCTACATGCAGTGAAGAGTTCATCTACATTGTAGCACCTGTCAGAATGTCCTTCCTTTTTAAGGCTGAATAATATTCCATTACATGGATACACCGTGTTTTGTTTACCATTTATCCACTGATGGACACTTGGGTTGTCTCCACCTCTTGGCAATTCAGAATAACGCCGCTGTCAACATGGGTGTGAAAACATCTCTTTGAGACTGCCCTTAGTTTGGGAGCTGTTTGCAGACAGCTCTTTCTCTTACAGAATTCAAAGCAGTTATTTTCAAATCAGTCCCCTTGAGTTCTGAGTGAACACAGTGACTATGATGGAGACCCTATCCAGCCGTGGCTGATGCTGAATATCATACGTAACCTGCCCAGGAGAGGTTTCTAGGACTATCCCCACTTAATTGATGAGGAAACAGAGGCATAGAGAGAAACTTGTCCCAGATCACACATTAAGGAACTGGCTGGAGCGCCTCAGATGAGAGAGATGTGGCTCTCTTCCCTGCTGCAAAACTTCCCCAAAGCAAACACGTGCCGTGGTTTTCCTCCCTGGAGAAGTATGTCTCTATCTGGGAAGAAACATCCCAGATTGCTGAAAATTGCTTGCCCAATTGGACTCCTTGCAAGGGCATGTGAATAGCAGAAGCAATATCCTCTGCCAAGTAAAGCAGTAAAGTACTAATCAAACTTCTTCCATGTGTTCAAGGGCTTTCCCAAAGCCTTTTTCCATTTCAAAATGAGTCAGCACATCCTAAACTCATTTTCCTCACTTGAACATTACGGAAATGTTGAATGTGAATGATCTACTTACTGAGATTGGAATGAGGGACAAAAAGACATTGAATTCTTTACTTCAATATAATTATGACTTGTCAGAAAGTGAAAAGTTTCTTTGATCATTAATTATTCCGCAGCAACCGCTGCTAGAAGGCAACAAGAGTATCTATTCTAATTTTTTAATATCCAAAAACTTCAGAGGTATTTCTCAAGGAGAAAATTCCACAGGAAATGGCATTCTGATAGAAATGGAGAAGGAAAAAAAAAAGCCCTATGTTACCTTTTAGGGAAAATGTTTTATTTGTGGTAAACATAAAACAGTGATGAAATATGACATTCTCATGAAACACAGTCTCAGGATTTTCACTTATAAAATAACATTCTTAGAGTAGTTTATCGGTGGAACTTGGTACAAAAAGGAACACAGGTAGCCCATCAACAAATTAAGCTAATTTTGCATTTGATTTTCTGAGGAGAAAAATATTTAACCAAATCTATTTCATTATAACTAGTGACTCACATTTTTAATACAAACTCCAATTTTTTAAAAAGCCTAGAAAGATCAAATGAGAGAGTCAGCAAATGTTGGATTCTGAGCAATGTCCTGAGAATGTGCATTTTTATTTTCTACCCAACTTTGAGTTCTATTTGCCCAGTTATGGGAACTGGCACCCACTGAAGAATCTTTCATTCATTCAATAAATATTTCTTAAGAACCCACTCTACCAGGCAGTGGGAATACACCCCTGAACAAGAGAGATATGGTCCACGCCCTCAAGGAGCTCACAGTTTAGCAGATGAGACAAATATGAAGTCTCAACAGAATGTTCTGACGGTACCAGTGAAACAAGGCATTAAACAACTGGTCCCAGCATTCCTAACAAAATGCAAGTTTGGGACAAATGTTTAGTTAACTGTAAGATAACTAAACAAGACACAGTTCTATTTCATTTTTTTTCTATTTGTACTTTAGTTGAAACACCTGATGGCAAATAAAATAATCCATATCAGGCTTAGCTGGTTTGGCTCAGTGGACTGAAGGGTCCCAGGTCAGATTCCAGTCCAGGGAACATGTCCAGGTTGCAGGCTCCATCCCCAGTAGGGGGCAAGCAGGAAGCAGCCGATCAATGATTCTCTCTCATCATTGATGTTTCTCTCTCTCCCTCTCCCTTCCTCTATGAAATCAATAAAAATATATTTAAAAATAAAAAATAAAAAGATAAATAGGAATCTTTTAAAAAACAAAAACAGGATTATTATTCTTGTTCTATCATTTACTTAAATGGAACTGTATATATCTTTTAAAAATCAATATCCTAAATTTCTTTAATATAGTTTATTGATTTTTTTACAGAGAGGAAGGGAGAGGGATAGAAAGTCAGAAACATCAATGAGAGAGAAACATCGATCAGCTACCTCTTGCACACCTCCTACCCTTGACCGGAATCGAACCCAGGACCTTTCAGTCCGCAGGCTGTCACTCTATCCACTGAGCCAAACCGGTCTCGGCAATATCCTAAATTTTGAAGTTTGCACCCTGACCATTAGTTTTGTCATATCTATCTGGGTTATTCTATTAAATTAATTACATATTCAAAAGTGTTGCTTTGTGATAGACACCATTTGTGTTGTTTCCCATAAACTTGAATTAATTAGTTAATTAAGACTTTGCAATTTGCAGATTTCTATTTTTACACATTTTTTAAATTCAGTTTTACAAAATGTAGTAATACCTAACCAGTATTGAATGCCTACTATGAGCTGAGTGGGTTTTTCCTTTTTTAAAAAAATACTTCAAAAATGTTCTTATTGATTTTTAGAGAGAGAGGGAGGGAGAGGAAGAGAGAGAGGGAAACATCAATGAGAAAGAGACATTGATTGTATGTCTCCCCTCCTGGGGATTGAGCCTAAAACCCAGGTATGTGCCCAGACCAGGCATCAAACCAGAAACCTCTCAGCTCACGGGTCTATCTATGCTCACCACGAGCCACATCAGCAGTGCTAAGTGGGATTTCTTACCTAGTTACTTGTAAACCCAAAATCTTGCCCCAATAATCCTGTCAGCACTATCAGGTCTATTTTACAGATGGGGAAACTGAGGTGCTGAGAAACTAAGAGAGTTTCCCACCACCACACTGCTAGTTAGTGAAAAGCCAGAATGCACTGTCTGATGATCTGATCGGTTTAATTTATTCTCTTAAGTACCCTAAATTGAGCAGGGTCCTCACCCTCCAGGGCTACATGCAATAGAATTATTCACTCGGCATTAGAATGCTGTTATAATAATGCAGTTAAAGCTTTCAAACAACCAGAGTCCAATAAAACACCTAGGGTGCAATAAAACATCTGATTAACTAGAGAAATGAACTGTGAAATAACTTCTCGGGCAAATGACAAGTAAATGGAGGGTGTGTAACTATGAAGTTTGCTAAGACGAGTAAACCAGAACAAGCAGTGAGACCAGGAACCTCCAAGCCTGGCTGTGTGAAACTCTCGGGGGAAGAAAAGGGGGGAAATAGCTCACACTGAGTGGGATTGGCTTGGAAACTCAAAGAAATGCTGGGTTCGGGGGAGCTGATGTTTCCGTTTTGTTTTGTTTCCTCCCATCTTCAGGGGAGCAGGTGCTGCAGGAGTCCCACCCACTCTCTGCACCTTCCCACCTGCTCACGGAGGGACCGTCCAATTTCGAGAGTGGAGGCTGGGATACAGGACCTGATAAAGCCCCATCACTACCACCATCACTTCGCAAAAACCGTCAGAGAGCCCCCAATAACGCAAGGCGAGCTTTACCAGTGAATAGCTGTGTAAACCTGAAAGTCTCAAATGAAATGCATATGGGCCAAACTGTTCTGCACTAACTTCCTTAAAAGCTCTTCTCTGCCGTTGGGATATCCGAGCGAACAAGCCCCGCTGACAGCACCCAGGAAGCTTCCATGGGCAAATTACAGATTGTAAGGGCCTCGGAGAGCCACCCCGAGGCTAAGTTTTGTCAGGTCTGCCAAGTGCTTTTAAGAAGCTGGCTTTCCCCCTCGTGCACAGCGGCTCCACTACACACAACGTTTGCTAAAACTGTTCCCTGGGCACTAGTCCGGCTGGGGACAGCATGCCCGCCAGGCAATGAATGCCCTGCTGCTGCTGTCTTAACACGCCTGTGATTACTATTGGTACTCTGGAAAGAGAACTTCTTCTGACCTTGAGCGTGCGCGCTAAATAAATTACCTCAGAGCGAAAGTGGTGACATCTCATAACAGCATCTGGGGAGAAAAGAGAAAAAGGAGACTGCATTGAACCCCCAGTTCTTCACCTGCCGAAGAAACCGATGACTTAACTTTGGGGGCGGAGGGGGCGCGAGGGGTCGGGAAGGCACACTCCCGACGCCACGAATTCAGTGGGGGCATCCTGTAGGGCGGGGAGGTTACTAGGCCATCCGTCTCTAGGTGGTTTCAACAAGAGAAGTTTCGGGGAAAGTTCTGGGAGAGTTGGGGAGCCCAGAACTCTCCGTAAAGAAGGCGATGGCTGGGTGAAGAGAGGCTGCCGCCACGCAGGACTTCGCTCCAATTACGCTCAGGGGCTTCGGCAAACGGACACTAAGAATTTGCGTCCGTGCCTCTCCTCCCCGCACTCGGCATCGCTGCGCTTTTCCCAACCCGGGAGATTGCAGGAAGGGGGGCGAGGGCCAGACGGGCGAGGGACCGTTAAACCCAGAGGCGTCCTCAGCGTGGGGAGTGGGCAACGACGGAGCTAAGGGCAGTAGCGCAAAAGCGAGCCGGCCGCGCTCCACTCCCCAAATGGGCTGAAGCCGCCCGGCGCGTCTTACCTCTGCTCCTGGAACGACCCGAGAAGACCGACTTCATCGGATGCTTCCCTTTCTGGAGCTTGCGGTGCCAGCAGCAGAAGAAGACGATGGTGGCGATGGTGCCTAGCAGAAGCAACAAGAGGAAGAGGGCGCATTGGATGCTGTAGGGTCTCAGCAGGACCAGGAAAGCTGCGGCGATCATGGTGCGGGCGAGGCGGGGGCAGCTCGGCGGCGGGGCTGGAGGGCGGCGGCACAGGCACCCGCGCTGGGCGCACGCCGAAGCGGCGGGCACGGGCGAACGCGGATCAGCGCGTCATGCCCGGCGCACGCGGCCCCGCGCCCAGCCCAATGGCTGCGCACCCCCGCGCTAAGCGAGTGATCCGGGGCTGCGGGGAGGGCTCGCCATGACTCAGCAGACGGCGACCAGGCTGGGAATTGGCGGCGCTGAACCTCTCTCCTCCCTCCCCGGGCGCCTCCGCCCCCGTCCATGCGCAGCCCCCAGGCGCAGCCCCGCCGGGGACGCGGCGGGCGGGGAGGAGCAGCGCTGCCGCCGCGGCCACCTGGGCCCTGTGCATCGTCTCCCGGCCGCCGCCAGCCTGGCCATCCCGGGGACCGGCGCACGTGGGTCGGGGCGGGGACGCTGCGCCGAGCTGCAGCCGCGGCGGCCCGCGGGGGGCGGGAATGGGGCGCCGTGGCGGGGGCTCGCCGGATGACATCACAGCCGGGCTGCGGCAGCGCGGGCGCGCGGACATGGCTGCAGAGGCTGCGGCGGCCGCGGCCGCGGGCTGCGCTCGGGCCTGAGCGCCCAGCGCCCTCCTGTGGGGCCGCCCGCCGGTCCGCGCCGTCCGAGAGTGCACCAGCCAGGGGCCTCTAGGCTCCCCGTCGCTTGGGGCCTCCGTCTCTCCAGCCTCCCTGGGCCTAATTGCAGGAGAGCTGGCGTCAGGGGGCGCCAAGGAGCCAGGGGGGGGAAACCGTAAGGCGCTGAGGGAGCCTCCAGGCGGTGCACCCCCCTAACCTCCCATCTCCCCGCTCCCCGCCCCGATGTTGGGGCTTTGGAAGATGCTGCCGGGTGAGCTATTGCTTGCGGGAGGGAGGGTTCCTCGCACGCTCAAGCGTGAACACCGGGAAGGGCCTTCCCTGGGAATTGGGGTCCTCCAAGAACAGGAGGCCCACCTGTCTCCAACCCCTTCTAACTGGGAGAGATCCCCAGTTGAACACTCCGATCCGCAGATGTGAACTGTTCCACCACCCAAACTTGGTGCAATGTCCGCTACGGCGAAATGGGCACTTTAGAGCCTCTTGGTATCCTTGCGTTTACCGTAAAAAATCTGCCTCGTTTGATGCATTTGCAAGGGAGGGTCAATTTCAGATTTAGAGACCTGGCAAATGAAGGAAGTTAGGATTGGCTGGTAAATACTTGGAGGAGAAATTTTTTAGGGAATGTGAAGAAATAATGATCTGTCACACATAATGCACACATTACCTCTTCTCTCCCTCTTGCCCCTCCCATTTCTTCATAACCCACAAAAAGTGGATAGTAGTTGCTGGCTGGGAGAGATTTTTCAGGGGTCGCTGATGCAGTGCCAACGCAGAGGGTATGGCGGGTGTGCTGCACTGCGCCTTCCTGTGGCCAGCCACCGCCACCGGGCCAGAAAGCCACCGCTGTAGCCGCAGTCTGAGGCATCTTGCTGCCTTGGCCCGCCGGCAGGGTGCCGTGACCCCGCGCGCCTTTTGCTGCTCCCAAGGCAGTGCTTTGTGGAGCTGGGTTTTGTTTGTTTCATTACTTGCATAAGGAAACTGTGATTGTAATGGCAAGGTAACACATTAGTGCATTTGTGGTGTTTCTAATAACTGTTAAGGTGGGCTCTTCGGAGTATTTAAGAGAGTGAAGGAATGTTGTCATTAAAAAAAAGTAATTTTCTGAAAAGCCAAGAATCCCTTCCCTGACAATGCTTTGGTTTTGTTATTTGCTTGAGGGATCTCAATATCGCTGTTGTTTCCTGATGATACAAAATCAATTGTACATCTCTGCATAAAAGCTTAACCATTGATGTTCTCTTCCATTTTAACATAATACGGTGTGTAAGCATTAAAGGCAACTAAAAAAGGCATTGCCTAATGCATTTCTTAAATGCTAGATTTATAAACATGGGAAACAATGGATGAAGGGGATTTTGTGTGTGTGTGTGTGTGTGTGTGTGTGTGTGTTTTACTTATAACTTGTTTCCAAAAACAAAATGAACATTCAAGTTGTTGATACACTGCATCTCAGTTGGGGGTTGCAGGACCTTGCTTGCAGAGCCTGTATAAGGTGGGAATGTTGAATGTCAGAGTGTAGGCTGCACAAGTCCGGAGCGGCTTCATAGGCACCTGGGATTCCCGCTGGCAGGTAGCACTGCATCGTGTGCACTTTTCTTAAAGGTTTCTTGATACTGCAGCCCACTGCAGTGAGAGACTGCATTCCTGTCCATTGTGTAAGGGTTACTGAAGAGAATCCAAGAGCCTGCAATGTGTGCATAGCAGGAAAGGAAGAATTCTTTACTATATGGACTCACAGTGGCCTAATGGGGTAATTTAAAACACCAAAGCTGAATTAACTTCCTGCAAACATTGGGAGACACAACTAAGAATTTAGGAAGGCCATCTTTACTTTATACTTCTCCATAACTAAAATTTGTGAGTGCTCTGAAATGGCCTACGTATCTTGAAAACATGTCTAAGGCCACAAACACAGCATACTAACCGGTTTGCTCCAGACTCGGCACTTTTACAACAAAAAGCAACGAAACGGCAATTACGGTTTTCTAAGCTATTACTTTAGCACAGTTATTATCATCCTGAGTCTTGCTGCAGCCATTTATAAATTTCACATGCACACAAGAACACCATTTATCTCTTTTGGCAGGCAAATGCTTAACTGCCGTGCAGTAGCATTATAGCTATTTCTTTTTAGATGCGTTCATTTCTGTTCTTTCCATTAGTTACCTCAAGGATCCTGATAATAAGCCAACAAAATCATTGAAATAATTTAGTATTTAGCACCTGTTGTTGTTTTCTTATTTGTTTGTTGCTAATTTATCATTTCCTCCTCCAAATAATGTCATGTTATTAATTGCTTCTTTCTGTGTGTTTCTGTGATGCCTTGTGCATTATGGAATTCAATAAATATTATATCAACTAATCAATCCTTTTTGGAAGTTAATTTAGTAGAATTCATACCTTTTCTTTCTGCCAGGTTTTCTTTTTCTTTTTTCTTTTTTTTAAATATATTTTATTGATTTTTCACAGAGAGGAAGAGAGAGGGATAGAAAGTCAGAAACATCTATGAGAGAGGAAACATTGATCAGCTGCCTCTTGCACACCCCCTGCTGGGGATGTGCCCTCAGCCACAATACATGCCCTTGAATGGAATCGAACCTGGGACCTTTCAGTCTGCAAGCCGACGCTCTATCCACTGAGCCAAACCGGCTTCGGCCCAGGTTTTCATTTTAAAAGAATAATTGATGTTTTATTAAAGTCACAAAAATTTAAAGTTTGGGGGTAGAGATGGAGGAGGAAGGCTTTTGACCAAATCGGTCATCCCAAAAATTAAAAATCAAAATGTATATATACTTTTTTTAACTTTTTATGATATTGAATTAGCACTATCACCCAAGAGAAGACAGAGATTGGGGAAAATAAGGTCGTTTCATACCAGGTGTGTAGAAGATGTTCCATCATGCAGCTCTTCTTCCCTTTGGATTCTCAACCACTGAGAACACACACAAGGAACCAAAAGGAATTTAAAACATTAACTTTATTGAGGGTAAAGTCAGAGTGAAGAACATGGCTTAGACCCAAGACCAAAGGGAGCATCTTACTCTTTTTCCCCTGACTCAGCATGCCCCACCACCTCGGTCATAGCTGAAGAACTATAGCTGACCCTTTAATAATACAGGTTTGAACTGTGATGGTACAATTATACCTGAAATTTAAAAAAAATAATAATAAATCCTGAAAATGTGTTTTACCTTTCTTAGGATTTTCTTAATAGCATTTTCATTTATTTAGCTTACTTTACTGGAAGAATACAGTATATAATACATATAACATACAAAATATGAGTTAATAAGCTGTTTATGTTATTGGTAAGGCTTCTGGTCAACAGTAGGCTATTTGCAATTAAGGTTGAGGGGGAATTGAAAGTTATATGCAGATTATCAATCGTCAGCTCCCTTAACCCCCACGTTGTTCAAGGGTCAAATGTATAGTGCTTCCCAGCACGAGAGCAGGAATAGCCCTACCTGTAATCCTCACATGAAGACCAGAGGCTGAGAAGAGCCTGACATTCTCCAATCCATAAGGCATTCTGCACGAGTGAGCAAGAAATAGGGCCATTAGTACCTAGCAGGCGTTCCCCAATTTTCCCCTTCAAAGAGTCATTCCACCTCCCAAAGGTAAGAGTAAGGGGCTTTAATAAGATGGCAGATAGATCTGCAGGACTTCCCTAAAAGTAGGCAACTGTGGCACAAATACCAAACTTATGTATGGATCAGGAAGAAAAAAAGTTTCCACCCTAAGCTATGTAATGACCAACTGAGAAAGGGGGTAGGGGTGCAGGCAAATATGACAAGTTTTGAGCTAGGGTGGAAGCAGAGTTTTGATGTGGAAGATGACAAACTTAGTTTTAGACCCATTGAGGTGGAGGGTGTCAGAAGGAGAGCCATGTGAAATTATGCAGTAAGCTCATGTGGGTGGAAAGGTCAGAACCAGAGACAGACAGTAGTCATCAGCAGAAATTATAGTGAAGTCATGGAAATGTATGAAATGACTAAGGAAGAGAAACTACAGAGAATTAGAATCAGAACTTTGGAGACTGCTGCTTCCATTTGTGGACTGGAGAAAGAGAGTAGAAGGCAAGACCATGGAGGCCAAGTGGGGGAGATGGAGGGGAGGTTTCAATTTGGTGGCTAACTGGAACAGTTGCACAAGTGGGAGGTTAGGGAGGTGAGGACTGTGGACTGGTGACTAGGAGACCTTCAGAAACCTTCCAGAGAAATGACTCATTATAGTGGGAGAGGCTAAAACCAAACAAATGGGTAGAAGAGGAGGTAGGGAAGAGAAGAGAGCTGCTGTCCACAATCTTTGGAGAAATTTAACTCTAAAAGGGATGAATAGAAATGCAATTAAAGCCTGAATAAAGGCTAATAAAGATCCCTTTGTCAGACAGGAGTTCCTGAGCAAGTTTCTAAGGGGGTGCAAACAGCAGTAGGAGAGAAACTGAGACATGAAGAGAAATTGAGAGGAAAGGGGAGAGGAGAAGAGGGCATTCCCCTGGGCATTTGTGGGTCAGCTATTTGTTTTAACAAATCTTAAGTCCCCCAGACTGGTTCTTTTCGCTCTCAGGCTCCTTCGGACTCTGCAGATTTAAAATTGACTGTGATAGTTATGATGGATCCCTACCCATGGTCTCCTCCCCATCTGCCCTGGCTACTGAAAGACATGGGGGTGGGGAATGTCTGGTGGGAGGGTGTTATAAGACCCTTGAAATCGTTTGGTCTGGCCCTGCCCAAGATATTAGGGGTGAGTTAATTAAATGTTTGACCAAATAAAACAGGCTAACTTTTCCGTTGACAATTTTGTATGGCCCTAGAATGATGTTATTAACATCCATCCCAGTGGCCCTTGGCAGTAAACGGATTCCCCACCCTGGCACTAGAAGAATGATTTTGAAAGAAAGATAAGGAATACCGTGGAATATAATCCAGATCATCTGTAAGCTTTTATTACAAACCTATATGGAAGTGAGTAAATGATCCAAGTGGTAATCACACAAGAACATTACATTGAAATATTACCTCCTCAAAAACAGAAAGTTTATGTACAAATGAATCTAGCAATAAATTATTATAAATAAATCATACTGATTTGGGGCAGGTAATCTATTTGTTTCTAGGTGAAGTTTTTTATTCTCAGAATTAAGTGATATGAAAGAAATTGAGAGGAATCTGAGGAAATGTGTTATATGGCTGTTTATTTCCAAATGATTTTTCATGACATACATGTTGTTGTATTGAAAGGAAAAGAAACTACATTATTTGGAAGAACCTACATTATCTAATGTACCCTTGAAGGTGATTTTTTTCAATCACCAGAATCAGGAGAGGCATTATGTAGATGCATCACTGTTTTCTTTTTAAAATTTGAATTTTTGAAGGAAAAACAATTGTTATTTGCAGTAATAGCAAATATTATTTTCAGCAAATATTCCTTGGGAAGGGCCTTTTTATTCATTTTTCCATAATGAAAACCTTAAAAATAATTTAAAGACATCGTTGTAAGAGAAAATATTTCAAATGGAATCATCCCAAATTGTTCTTTTAGCATTTTAGAAATTGTAGAGCCTAACTTAGGGTTGTTGTCCTTTGGGGTGTGGAATCCATGATAATGCTGGGGGGGCGGGGGGCGGAGGAAATGCCGTGTGGAGTTTTTCTGTGTAGTGTGTGTGTGTGTGTGTGAACATTGCAGACTTCTCAAAAAAAAAGTATGAGTTTGAGAGTTTAAAATGTCAATATAATTGAATTCATCTACCCCATAATGCTTTGCAGACAGATTTGGGAAAGTAGTCATTTATTATCCACAGAATAGAATAGAATTCATTTATATAGTTTCCACATTGAGTGTGGAATTAGTCATGCAGCAAAATACTGAGTCATTTGGCCAGAAAGTTTACTCATAGTTGTCTGAGCTGCCAATGGAAAATTTGAGAGCTGTTCATAAATCAAATTATAAAGCTCTTAGAGCTATAAATCATGGAACAGCATTGTTCATTATTATTCAGATAGTGTAAAACAGTTCCACCATTTCTAAGAATGGGCAATTTACAGAGCAAGTTTGAAAGTGAACTTATTGCCGTCTAGATCCAAGATTAGAATTTCCCTACCAGATACAAACATTTCTACATTCTTAAGTGAAAAAAGAAAATAAAATTAAAGTGGAGAGTTAAAGTTGCACAGTAATTATGTTAGAATATGAGATGTATAGCTCTAACTGATTTGGCTCAGTGGATAGAGCGTCGGCCTGCAGACCAAAGGGTGCTGGGTTCCATTCTGGTCAAGAGCATGTATCTTGGTTGCAGGCTCTTCCCTGGTCCAAGGTCCTAGTCATGCAGAAGGCAACCAATGTGTTTCTCTCACATCACTGTTTCTCTCTCTCTTCCACTCTCCATGAAAATCAATGGAAAAGTATCCCCAGGTGAAGGGTTAACAAACAAAAAGAACATGAGATCAATGAAATCTTGACTAATGTTTATGAATTAAATCTAGATTGTCTTGATAAAATAACAGCAACATTTAATGGCTAAATTTCCTTCATTTCTTACAATAATTTCTGTAGGACTTTTGCATTAAATATTTTGTGCTAATAGATTTGTATGCTAGTGCATCAATGTGCTGATAGCCTGAAAGAATAATGTCGCTAAGAAAGCAGAGTGTACCAGGAGAACAGAGAATTGCGACCAGTAGCTGATGATTAGTAAAGCATGTTTTAATAACACATAGTTCCAGAGGTTATGGAATTTATTCGAATGCAATAACATCCTGTGGATCTAGTAGCCCCAAAATACTTTTTGGAGTAAATCAAAGAAACAAACACTAAATTGAAATATATTAAGTCTATATTTCAAAGAAGAAAGCCAAAAACCTAAAGCTTGTTATTGCTGGACCTATTTCTGCTATATGAGTTCTTAACCTGGAATTCGTAGCCAGGTTTCCAGGAACCTGAAATTATCTGTAAAAATGTGAGTCTTTTTTGGAAGGACAGGATTCACAGCTTTCATCAGGTTCTTTAGGGAGAGCGAGAGCGAGAGCGAGAGCGAGAGAGAGAGAGAGGGGGAGGGGGGGAGAGAGAGAGAGAGAGGAAGAGAGAGAGAGAGAGAATATCATGGAACCCTACAAATTCATACAGATACCAAGGCTTCCGCAACATCAAATCATTCTCTCAATCCATCAACATTAGTCTTGCCTGGGTGCTTCCTCTAAGACTGGAGAAGTGTCTTGAGTGCTGTCAGTCAAGGATAAGCATAGGAAACCACGGACTCTTGGTCTGTATAAGTTCAGGGACATCTTCCAAATGCACATGAGTGCTGTCCACCCTAAGACTGAGTGGATATGGTGTTTTGTGAGTTAGTCCTCTTGGAACTTTAAACAGATTGGGGAGAGATGAGTGAGATGGGGTGATGGTTCTGACCCTGGAAAGGAATATTGTATTAACTAACTAGGACCACTTCCAGAGACTTCTGTCAAAAGAAGGACTAATTTGATTCCCAAATTGCCTTTAGGCCAGTTAAGTATTCCAACTTATATCTAAATGTTTTGGATAAGCCCATTCTGGGCCAAAAACACTAGTTCTAAAATTTACTCTCGAGTTCAGAGTCTGTAAGGGTCTCCATGCTCGTATAGCTTAGAAGAGAGGTAGAAGGACTTCATATCAGGCTCCTGGAAATAATGCTAGACGTCCTGGTAATGCAGCACCCACTCTTCCTAAATCCTGCTCCAAGTCATAGCTTAGGAGGCTTTTCATCATTCAGCCTCCTACGGAGACCTGGTAGCTGGGGCCGTCAACAGTCAGGATAATTTCACATTTACCCATTGTCTCCAGCTTCCCACAATTGCAATACTGTGAACCTTGACTCTCCCACTGCCATGTTCTTAGAACAGTAGGTCTGAGATCACATTCTCATTGCTGTGTGAGATGTCCTATTGCTATGATCATATTCCCTCACAGCATGGGCTGGTTATTTCATCATATGGTTTTCTTACTTAGGTGGACAGGTCTAGTTTCCAGAGGGTCCTGATCTCTCATTCTGCCTCCTTTTATTTTTCCCCCTTGAGTTTCCTTTTGACCTTCTAGGCTGTGCAGAGTTTAGTGACACAGCATTCGTGCATTCTACACAGAGACCCCCGTCCTCTCCACTGCAGTTTATAAACACCCCACCCATCCCACATGTTTGATCTGAAGTTGTATAAGGGGAATATGAGTCTTTTTACTTCAGTTAGTAATTTTAAAACTACTATTAATAAGTTAATATGTTATTAACATACCTAACTTATCAACTCACAATGGGGGACTATTCTCATCATTTCACAGATGTGGAAACAGTCACAGAAATTTAACATAGGTATTGGTTCTAGGGTTATCGACCCAGACAGTTTGATTCTAGAGCCTGTGTTTGCCATCACTTATGTGACCCCTGACTCATACATATATATATAGATGTAAAAGCCTAATATGCAGCCCTAACTGGTTTGGCTCGGTGAATAGAGCTCAACTTGGGTACTGAAAGGTTCAGGTTCAATTCCGGTTGTGGGCACATCCCCAGTAGGGAGTGTGCAGGAGGCAGCTGATTTATGTTCCTCTCTCATCAATGTTTCTAACTCTCTATCCCTCTCCCTTCCACACTGTAAAAAATCAATAAAATATTTTTTAAAGCCCTATTCGGTTTTGCTCAGTGGTTAGAGCGTTGGCTTGGGATCTCAAAGATCCCGGTTTTGATTCCCATCAAGGGCATGTGCTTTCGTTACGGACACATCCCCAGTGGTGTGCAGAAGGCAGCTGATCAATATTTCTCTCTCATCGATATTTCTGGCTCTCTCTTCCCTCTCCCTTCCTCCCTGTAGAAAACCAATAAAGTATAGTAAAAATAAATAAGTAAAATAAAATACCTCTGCAAATTATTAAAAGCCTAATAGCTACAGTGTCCCCTCAGGAGTTTGACAGACGGGGAGTTTGATTACTCGCTGTGATGTGCACTGATTACCAGGGGGCAGCATGGAATGAAGGGAAGCTCTGGCCAGCAGCCAGTAGCCGCTAGGGACCCTACCCATGCATGAATTTCACTGGGCTTCTAGTCATCTAATATATTTGGAAGAGAGTCAGACTGGAAGACTATCTTGAACTATGTACTAGTACATAGCAAGATTTTACCTTTACCAATAAATAAATAAATAATAGATTTCACTAACCTTTCTTCTATCCTTTGGCTAGTTTACCCTTCCCCTCTTCCTATGAATATGATGTACATTTGCCTGAAGTTCTGTCTCTACCTGGCTGTTTGAGCAACTTCTCTGTTATAGAATCATTGGCTTACAATATTGACCCAAAGTGCCATTGCTATTGAGTCCCCTGTCTTTGACACACCTGAACCTTGAGGCTGGCTTTCACACAGTCAGTTCAGTGTATCCTCCTTGCTTTATAACACTCTGGGTTTCGGCGGGATTAAATAAATTCATTCCATTTTCTTAGGCTTCCACCCTTGATTAATACTTACATTCTCCACCATTAACTAAATTCCTAGTTCTGACTTGTCCTACGACTGTATATACCAAGGCTTGGCAAGACCGGTAACAGAGAGAAGATGGTCTCTTACACTGCCTTCCTTTTCATTTTTCTATGAGTTTATTGATAGAAAAAAATACTGTCACTCATAAATATATACTTATGTATTATTCTAATGACCTATACATAGGAGATAGAGAAATTATAAAAATGTGAATGTAGCTGACCATTTTTTAAAATGTTGCTTCAACATGGTGCAAAAGAATATTAGAGCAAGAAGAGAAACTTACTGGTAGTAGGTGAGGGGGCAAACCACTTAAGATGATTTATTAAGTAAATTATCTAATGCATCTCAGCACATTAATTATGTTTAGACTTAAACTTTTGAAACAATAAAAGTACAAAATTAATGGAGACATTGGTAAATGGTAACCAGTTATTTCATTAATACATGATATTAATATAAGGTATAATGGGGTACATATTTCAAAGAGAAATTAGCTTGTCCTTTCATGTTATAATCGTAAGATAAATTAATGTTTGAAGGTTGAATTACTCCTGATGATTATGCATAAGGATTGATTCTTACATCAAAATTACTGCATTTGTGAACTTTTAAAATTGGCTCGAGACATTAGTGTTTAGAATATGATTTTACTTAAAGTAAAAAAAACATAATGATCTCATCTTGCTCTCAGCTTTTTTTTATTTTTATCTTTATTGTTCAGTTTATTAATTACATTGTTTCCCCTTTTTTATCCCCCTATATCTCCCCTCCACCCTGTACCTATCCCACCCTCCACCCTCACCTCCCCCTCCCCACTGTCCTCTCCCATTGTTGCAAGATTTTTGTCCAGTCTCTTGCTGTACTTCCCACAACCCTTTTCTCCACAAGAATTGTCAGTCCATTCCCTCTCTATGTCCATGTTTCTGTTATATTCACCAGTTTATCCTGTTCCCCAGCCTATCAATTCACTTGATTTTTATGTTCATTTGTTGATAGATGTGTATTTGTTGTTCATAATTTATATTTTTACCGTTTTCTTCTTCCTCTTCTTAAAGAATATCTTTCAGCATTTCATATAATATTGGTTTGGTGGTGATGAACTCCTTTAGCTTTTTCTTATCTGCGAAGCACTTTATCTGATCTTCAATTCTGAATGATAGCTTTGCTGGATAGAGTAATCTTGGTTGTAGATTCTTGCTATTCATTATTTTGAATATCTCTTGCCACTCCTGTCTGGCCTGCATCGTTTCTGTTGAGAAATCCGCTGACAATCGTATGGGTGCTCCCCTGTAGGTAACCAACTGTTTTTCTCTCGCTGCTTTTAATATTCTCTCTTTATCTTTTGCTCTTGGCATTTTAATTATGATATGTCTTGGTGTGGTCCTCTTTAGATTCCTATATTTTGGGGTTCTGTGTACTTCTTGGGCTTTTAAGTCAGTTTCTTTCACCAGGTGGGGAAAGTTTTCAGTCACTATTTCTTCAAGTCGGTTTTCATTAACTTGCTCTCTCCCTTTTTCTGGCACCCCAATAATTCGGATGTTGGCATGCTTGAGGTTGTCCCAGAGGCCCCTTACACTATCTTCAATTATCTGATTCTTTTTGTTTCTTGCTTTTCCAGCCTAGTGGATTTTGCTTCTTTGTATTTCAAATCTTTGACTTGGTTCTTGTGGCCCTCTGGACTGCTTTTAGGACTTTGTGTAATATTTTTTATTTCTGTCTGTGTATGCTTGATTTCTAGTTGGTCCTTTTTCATATCTGTGAGGGTCTCGTTCATATCCTCAGAGGTCTTGTTCATTTCCTTGAGGGTCTCATTCATTTCCTTGTAAGTCTCATTCATTTCCTGGTTGGTCTTGTTTATTTCCTCATAGTTCTCACTAAGTTCATCGGCCTTTTCTAAGAGCCTCTTGAAAAGCCTTATAACCGTGGTTTTGAACTCTGTCTTGTCGTCTTTTCTCCTCCATTTCTTTCACACCTGATTTCTTTCTATATCTCTGCATGGTGGCTGCTTTATGTGGTAGATATCCTCTAAGGGTCAGTGGCACAGCCTCCCCAGTTATTTGAGATGGGTACTCTTACTGCAATCCTTTATGGGTTGTACAGTATTTTTGAATTTAAACCCAGCTTGTTGTTGTTAGCCCTAGGAGGGTTTGACCTCCAGGCCAATTGCCTGTGAAGGGAGACTGTGTTCAGGTTGGATGGTCGGAGTCTCTGAGCTGCGCAGGCAGCCTCAGTGTCAGCTAGGTCCTATGCGGCACTCGCGCGCACGTGGGTCTCTGTTGGGTGGGGATGGCTACAGGCACCTCCAAGAGAAAGCCGCTAGTCTCTTCTCCTTGCCAGACAACTCTGCCTCTCTCCAAATGAGTCTGCACACCCAAAGTCTAGCCCAGGGTTGTAAATAGGTGGTTTCCAGGACCAGGAGACAAGTTTCCAGGGAGCAAGTCACGCGTTTGTGTGACCCTTGCGCCCAAACTTCTTTTCCCAGTACCCGGCTTCTCCGCAGACTAGGAGACCTCTGCCGCGCCCGGCTTCCAGGGTGCGTCCCCCAGACCTTGGACCTTGCCTGGCGCTGGGGAATCCATGTAGTGGGACGTCTCCACCCTCCCCATTGGCAAAATCCAGCAGGAGTTGCTGCTCCAGCCCTACATCCCGCGCGTGCGACCAGGATGTCTCCTGACCTGTTTCCGTCTTCAAGGCTGCGCTCCCGCCACTCTTCTGAGTCTCAGTGTCCCACCTTTACTTTTATTAGTGGAGTTTTCACTCAGCCAGCTTTCTGGTGATTCTTGGTGATGTTTGTTTTGTTGTTATGTTGTAGTTTTTGAGTCGTTGCGCAGGGCAGAATAATAGGTGTTTACCTATGCCGCCATCTTGGTTCTCCTTTGCTCTCAGCTTTTAAGATAAATAAAATGTTCCACATGAATCAAAAAATCTAAAGTGGGCCGAACTGGTTTGGCTAGTGGATAGAGTGTCGGCCTACGGACTGAGAGGTCCCGGGTTCGATTCCGGTCAAGGGCATGTACTTTGGCTGTGGGCACATCCCCAGTTGGAGGTGTGCAGGAGGCAGCTGATCGATGTTTCTCTCCCATCGATGTTTCGGACTTTCTATCCCTCTCCCTTCCTCTCTGTGAAAAATCAATAAAATACATTTAAAAAAAAATCTAAAGTGGAAGATGATTTGTATGACTTGTAGTTATCCTAAAATAGAGCTTTTAATTGACTCTTACTCTCCTTTAAGCTTACCTTTGCATTCATGTTTCTGATAAATAGGGAAAAGACATGTAAATATAAGGGGGTGAGGGAATAGTATACTACAAGAAGAAAATACTCACAAAAATTAGTATTTCTTTCTCTTTTTTAAACCTTCATTATTGAGAATATTACAGATGTCCTCTCCCCCTGCCCCGACCCCTCCACCTGGTTCCTATCCCATCCCAGGCATTCACCACCCTATTGTCTGTGTACCTATGTAATGCATGTACGTATGCATATCAGTTCTTTGATTAATCACTTCCTGGTCCCCCTCCCCACTTCCATTTGAGATTCATCAGTCTGTTCCATGTGTGCATGCTTCTGCTTCTGTTTTATTCATCAGTTTATTTTGTTCATTAAATTCTTTGTTCATTTATTTTGATTTTTAGATTCAATTGTTGATAGATATGCATTTACCAGTATTGCCATTATTCACATTTTTTATCTTTTATTTCTTCTTCTTCTTTTTCTCAAAGAAGACCCTTTAGCATTTTATATAATACTGGCTTGGTGGTGATGAACTCCTTTACCTTTTCCTTGTCTTGAAAGCTCTTTATCTGACCTTTAATTCTAAATGATAACACTGCTGGGTAGAGTAATCTTGGTCGTAGGTCCTTGCTTTTCATCACTTTGAATATTTCTTGTCATTCCCTTGACCTGCAAAGTTTTTGTTGAGAAATCAGCTGACAGTCATATGGGCACTGCTTTTCTCTTGCTGCTTTTAAGACCTTCTTTTACTTTTTAACCTTTGGCATTTTAATTATGATGTGTCTTGGTGTGGGACTCTAAGTTCATCTTGTTTGAGACTCTCTGTGCTTCTTGGACTTGTATGTCTATTTCTTTCACCAGGTAAGGGAAGTTTTCTGTCATTATTTTTTCAAATAGGTTTTTTATTTCTTGCTCCCTCTCTTCTCCTTCCAGCATCCTCGTGATGTGAATATTGGCATGTTTGAAGTTGTTTCAAAGGTTCCTTACACTCTCTTCATAGTTTTGGGTGTTTTTTGATCCCTTTTATTCCAAATTCTTGATTTGATTCTCGGTATCCTCTACTCTACTGTTGATCCACTGTAAATTATTCTTTATTTTTGTTAGTATATCTTTCATTTCTGACTAGTCCTTTTTTATGTTGTTGATGTTCTCACTGACTTCCTTGAAATTCTCATTAAGATCCTTAAGCATCCTTATAACCATTGTTTTGAACTCTGTATCTGGTAGTTTTCTTCCATTTCATTTCGTGTGTTTTTTTCTGGAGATTTCTCCTATTCTCATTTGTGACATGTTTTTGTTTTTGTTATGTTGTGTGTGGGTTTTGTTTTTTTTGTTGTTGTTGTTGTTGTTTTTGTCTCCACATTTTGGCCGCTTCCCTGTGTTTGTTTATATTTATTAGGTAGATCTGCTGTGTCTCCCAGACTTGGTAGAGTTGCCTTGTGTATTAGGTGTCCAGTAGAGCCCAGTGGCTCAGCCTCCACAGTCACCTGAGCTGGTACTCCAAGTGTGAGCTGTGTGCACTGTCTTATTGTAGTTGAACCTTGATTAATGTTGACATCACTGGGAGGGATTGACGCCCAGGCCAATTGGGTGCAAGGATCAACTGTGACTACAACTGAAGAACTGCTATGCAGAAGCTGATCCTGTAGAGCAGGACTCATTTCAGTGGTGCTTTGTTGCTCACTGAGTCTGCCCCTTTAGGGTGTCACTTGTGGAAGTGGTAGGGCTGTAATCAGATGCGGTTGAAGTTGACCATGGGGTGCACTGGCTCTGGAGTCTCCTAGAAAGTACAAAGTGAGCCTCAGACTGTGCCCTTCCTGGGACCACTTAGCATGAGCTACAAAGCAATCGACAGATGGCTTCTCCTTGTGTTGAGCTTGGACATACCCAGGAGAGGCCAAGCTGTGAACAAGGATAGGCTGCTGCTAGCAATGGGCCTGGGTCCATTTATTGAGAGGTATGGAGCACACTGAAGCCAGATGCTGCTGCTTGTTTGAGAGATTTTTAGGGAAGTTCAAAGCATGAGACAAGAGAGACCAGTTATATGGAAAAGCCACTGTAAATAGCTTGGATGAGCCTGTAAGTAGGGAGGGGGAGGGACTCGGGGAATCACCAGGGCAGAGTGAAATTGTGAACCAGATTGAAAGAGATTCAGATATGGCACAGCCCATCAGCTCTATGGCGGGGATATCTCTGCAAAGAAACAATGGCCTCTGCCAGAACTTCTGTCTGGGAGAAAGCTGCCCCTTCAGCTATTGCCCTAATTCCAGACAAATTAGTTCTTTCCCAAATATCCCAGGTTCCTTTCAAGCAGCTGCCCCAGTGCTGGATCTCAAAGGGAGTGAGTCTGACTACATCTGTGTACAGGCCTTTTAAGAGGAGCCTCCGTGTCACTCAACCACGATCTCTGTTGGTTTTTACAGACAGAAGTTGTGGGGACTTCTCTTTTGGACACTGGACTCCTGGGATCGGGCTCTGGTATATGGCAGGAAAACATCCACAGCCAAGATATTCCTCCTGATTTCAAACCACCACATGTGGGTGTGGGACCATCTGGTTCCATGATTCCACCCTGAATCTCTACCCCTCCTACCAGCCTCAGTGTGCATCTTCTTTAATTCCTTAGTTGTAGGACTTCCGTTCAGCTGGATTTCAGTTGGTTCTGAATGATAGTTGTTCTGTATTTTAGTTGTAAATTTTGATGTAGTTGTAGGAGGCACCAAGTACAGCATTTATTTACCTATGCTGCCATGTTGGCCCACTCTAAAAATCAGTATTTCTTAGAAAAGATTTTTGAGGCTCTAGAATTATATGAAACATTGTCCAGAGTCCCTCTAAGTTTTGCATATACTTTCTTGTGCAAATTTTCAGACAGTTCCACACATGGCTATAGGCTTTTCATAGACAATTGATGGTGATAGGTGACATTATGGAGCAGGTGAAGATTGTCTCCCATGGTTTCCAGACTCTAATTTCTGTGATATTTTCTCTCTGCCAATGGAAGTCTTTCTTAATACATCAAGACGAAAAGTAAGCTAGTCACACTGTCTAATTTCAGATAGGACAGGGTTGTGACATACCTGGCTCTCTTGTCAGGTCATGAGCAATAGAGACTGGGACAGATGATGAAGCTAACATATGTGGCTGGTGTCTTTGTCCATTGGGAATACTGTAACAAATTACCAGAGACTGGGTAGCTTGTAAACATCAGAAAGTTATTACAGATCTGGAGGTTGGAAATCCAAGACCAGGGTGTTTGGTTATAGTGAAGGTACTCTTTCAGGCTGCAGATTGCTGACGTCTAGCAATGTCTTCAAATGATAGAAGGGAGGAAAGATCTCTCTGGAGCCTCTTTTATGAGAGTACAAATCCCATTCATGAAGTTTCTCTTATCATGAGCTTAACTCCCAAAGGACCCATCACCTACATACTATCACCCTTTGAAGGTTGAGATTTCAACATATGAGTTGGGGGTTGGCGGGAAGGACACACTGAGACCATAAGAAAACCATGAAGATTAGTGCTATACCTCTGGGCTAGTCATAGTGGAAGTGTTACTAGCCCTAAACTCAAAGCAAGAGGGAAGAGGGAGCCAGGAGGACACATTTTCTAACTCACTGTCCTCCTTCCCTCAAATGTTCTGCCTGAACACCCCATTGACTGAACCAAGCTGGAAAATGGACAAGGAAACTAAAACAGTTCAATCTCCAGGTTTAGGAAGCAGAATAGAGATGACTGGAGAAGGGATATTGGGGGGGGGGGGGGACAAAGAGGGGATCTCCAGCACTCATGTCAGCAGAACTACAGTCTTAAGAAGAAGTTGGTGAGCAGGTCAAGACCTCTGTCTCTGAAGGAAGGGATGATGAGGCAGAAACTTAGGCAAAGAGAGCCCTGTTAGGGATTTAGTCAAATGAAAAAAGAAAAAAACAAAACTAGGTACTGGAATTGGCAAAATCTGTTGCAAAGCTGATTTGATGATTAGTTTCTAATTTCTAGCTCTAGAGTCCTTCTTTAACTTGCTTGTGGGTGAGCAACTGGGAGTGGTTGTCAGGATCCACTAGGGACCCCAGTTCCCACATCTGGAAAGTATGAATAATTATACCTATGAGAATGAAACAAGTTAGTGCAGGTTAAATGTTTAGAATAGCACCTTATACATAATAAGCACTCAGTAAAAATTAGCTATTTTTTATTCTCAAGAAGTCAGGAAGGTGAATAATTTTATAATTATAAAAAATAAGCTTTTCGCCGAGACTGGTTTGGCTCAGTGGATAGAGCGTTGGACTGCGGACTGAAGGGTCCCAGGTTCGATTCCGGCAAGGGCATGTACCTTGGCTGCGGGCACATCCCCAGTGGGGGGTGTGCAAGAGGCAGCTGATCGATGTCTCTCTCATCGATGTTTCTGACTTTCTATCCCTCTCTCTTCTGCTCTGTAAAAAATCAATAAAAAATATTTTTAAAAAATATATAAGCTTTTCCATTTTAATCATTAAAAGAAAGAGAAAATCCTCTAGCTAAAAAAAAAAAAAGAAAGAAAGAAAGTCAGGATGAGGATGTCACATAGGACAGTATAGGGGGAGTTACATGAGTTTCTTTTCTAGATAATGGCTACATACATGACAATGCATGATATCACTGCTTATTAAATTTGCTCCAGGAAAATTATATCCTCAAACTCTAGCCAGATAAAAATGATTGTTTGCTTTCCTTTCCCATTATGGAAAGTTGAAAATGATTCAAACATATTCCCTCAAACATACTTAGCATTTCTTAGGTTCCTGCGTAGTCTTCCATCCAATCTAAGTAATGCAGTCATAGTTTGGCAGCATTGCTGAACCATCCTAAAGTACATTGATCATCTTTTTAATCAGGATATTGCTGGAACAACTTGGAAATGGAAAATGTGTTTGACGTCATTTGGATATAAAGAGAGTAAAAAGAGTGGATTGAATTGCTTCCTAATGGACATTAGTAAAACCTAGTAACTTCTATCAAGAAGTCAAAAACAGTGAAAAGCAAACATCCAAGCACTTGTTTTAGAGTGCTGTGGGTGCTGCAGGAGAAGGCACCCAATGTCTAGAGCTGTTCAGACCTTGATTTCTCTTTCTGTAAAAAAAAAAAATATATATATATATATATATATATATATATATATATATATGGTTCTGGTGAAGGCACTCATGAAGGAGGAGTATCCATATTACTATTTTTAATTAGAATATAGAAAATTATATCCACAAACTCTGGCCAGATAAAAATGATTGTTTTCCACCATGCTTAGGACTAGCAGTCCATTTCACAGAAAACTTAAAACAGCCCCTGAATATTTACAATGACATTGGCACTATTTTCCTGGCACTTTGGAACTCATTTAGAGGGGAATCCCCAGTTCATATTCTGTATTGCACAGGACCTTGTATGGCAATATGGTCCAAAACTGGAATGTATAGAAAGCAACCCAAAACACTTGAAAATTATGAAAGGGTATTTAAGACTTATTGTGGTACTATACTTGCCTTTTGCAGTTTTTATCTAATTCATAATAGAAAGTTTATATTTAAATCCAAAGGCAGATGAGACACCTGAATTACATTTTGATATTCATTTGGTTTCCTTAAGCTTGGTGACTTTTGTTTCTTAGTATCTCAGAGGTGTGCTTTTGCATTTTGGAATTTCTGCATTTTTTAATTGATTTATTAAAAGTAAATCTACATGCATTAAGAATTTGTATTTTTATTAACTTCATTTGCTTTCTTTAGTTACCAACTTTATCTTTCTCTGTCTTTTTAGATGTTATTTTTTATAGTTTGGATGTTGCTTAGAGCATTATTTTCAAAACATGGGTTATAACCCATAAGTGAGTTGGGAAATCAATTGAATGTGCTCTGACCAGCACTTTAAAAAATGAAATAAAGCCCAGTAGTTATAATAATAGGAACTGAGAAAGTACATCATATGTAGTAAGGGTAAGTATATTTCATGAAATTTTGTTTTAGATTTTTGTGTGTGCGTGTACATGTGTGTTTTGGGTCAAAATGTAAAATGAATTTTTTTACTATGAGTTGCAGTCAAAAAAAGATTCAAAGATATTGGCTTGTATTCTTCATCCAACCTCAGATATCGGATGTTCTTATGGATGTGGTTATGTTTAAACTCACCCGTATAACTAGCTAGGGAGTTAATGAAATGCTTTCTATCAGCAAAAAATAAAGAGGGGGAGATTACTAATTTTTTACTATCAGAAACTCATAGTCTTTAATTAATAGCATGTTATTAACATCTCTTCTGAATTTGCTAATTGGCAAGTAATATAAACATAGACTTATCTGTTTATGGAAGTTATAACAAACACTGGCCTGAAATCTACCCAAAAGTAGTCATTATAAAAGATATCTGATATGTCCTTTCAGTTTGGTTTTGAGCAAATTGTTGGTGAAGAAACTGGAGGATTTTGTTCTTGAACTAAATCACATCAGCAGGAGAGAATTTTAGCATTCTGTTTTTGTGAACTAATGTTTTTCCAAATTTTTCATTGTGGTAAAACACATGACATAAAATTTAGCATATTAACCATTTTTAAATGTACAGTTCAGAGGCATAAAATATGTTCACATTGTTATGCAATCATCACCACAATCTATCTCCAGAACTCTTTTCATCTTGCAAAACTGAAACTCTATACCCATCAAAAAATACCTTCTCATTCCCTCTCCCCCTACCCTGGGGTTATCTTCAACCCAGCAAACTGGGAATTGAACCACAACCTGGCATGTGCCCTAACTGGGAATTGAACCACAACTGGGTATGTGCCCTAACTGGGAATTGAACCAGCGACCTTTCGGTGCATGGTATGGCTGCTCAAATAACTGAGCCACACCAGCCCAAATCACTAAACAATATTTAGTAGGTCCCTGTAAGCTAATAATGTTTCTTAGTTTTAGATAGTTGAAAAAATAATGTAAGAATAACATATCATGATATGTAAAAATATATAAAATTCAAGTTTCAGTGTCCATAAATATGTTGGAACCACACCCACACTTATGTGCTCACCTCGTGCCTGTGGCCGTTTTCATGCTGTGCGCAGATTTGAGGAGTTGTGACAGCGACCATATGGGTCAGTCTCATCACTGTGGACTGCTGCTCGGTGTCCACAAATCACAGTGATGCAGTTATAATAACTAAATGGTGTTTTAGTGTCATGCATATTATAAATAATGTGGCATATATTTATTTTTTTATGATTAGTGCATGGCAATCATATTAAAACAAGAAAAACAAAGAGAAAGCCAGACTTAGTGTTTTAAAGCTGAGTGAAGTATGGTGGCAAAGCATTGTATTATACAATGACACTATAGCTCTCCTAAAAGAACATGATAAATGTCAGCATTATCAAAATAAGCAGTCATTGCAATATTTCCAGCTTATAGGACAGCAACAGTCAGAATAGTTAGAAATTTTAAAATCACAGCAGAATTTCTTCTCAAAAATAATAAAGAAAGAAAGGAAAGGAAAAAGAAAATAAGTCTACAACCAAAATAAGTTTCTGAGTGGTTCATTTGTTAGCTGAGCAAGGAATGCCACCTACCGATAATGAATTAATTAAATTATGTTTGATTGCAATAGCTGAAGACATGTGCCCAGAAAAAGTAAACTTACTTAAAAAATAAATTTACTGTTAGCCTTTCAACAAATGCAGTTGCTCAAAGAATTGGTGACATGAAGAACAACATACTAATTAATTAAAAAACAAGGCAAATGGCTGAGTTTTTCCATTTTTTCCCCCAGCACTGTTTGTTGCCAAGACTTCTCATTTAATTGCCTTAGCATCCTTGTCAAAAACCAATTGACTGTCCTACCTGGTTTGGCTCAGAGGATAGGGCGATAGCCTGCCGACTGAAGGGTCCTGGGTTTGATTCCAGTTAAGGGCACATGCCTGGTTTGTTGGCTTGATCCCCAGTAGGAAATGTGCAGGAGGTAGCCGACTGATGATTCTCTCTCATTGATGTTTCTGTCTCTCTCTCCCTTTCCCTTTCTCTCTGAAATCAATAAAAAAAATATTTTTAAAAAACAATTGACCATAGATATAAGGGTTTATTTCTGAACTCTCCATTTTATTCCAATGATTTATGTGTCTATCTTCATATCAGTAGCAAACTATCTTAATTACTATAGCTTTGTAGTAAGATTTGAAATTGGAAAGTGTGATTTTTCCAAGTTTCTTTTTTTTTTTTCAAGATTATTTTGGCCATCGTGACTCACATTTCCAAAAAAAATTTAAAGGTCACCTTGGCAATTTCTGAAAATATCATATATTATTGACAAAATAGTGTCAGGAGTGAACTTCATTCTTGTGGACTTGACCACTGTCAATTCCATGCATTTTTTTATAAATAGAAATTGAATATTCTAATTTGCTCTACTATATAACATTTTACTAGCTTAGCAATAGAAATGTTTTACTGAAAATGTTTGAACTCAAGATCAACACTGACATTTCTGTGAATGAGAATGAATCTTGACCACTCCTATGGAACCTGAATGGCTTTGAAAATTTTGGCTTTTGCTGCAGACTTGATAATATTTCTTAATAAATTCATTAACAAATTACAAGACAAAACAAGTATTTAATGCAAAACTTACAAGGAGGAAAAGCCATTTTAATAACAACTAAATTGTAGACTTATAAGTAATGTTAACCTATTTTATACCCTTCCCTTGCTGCCAAAAGTTGAAACAAGCAATGAAATGTTTACCTTGACTCAGATATGCACTGGATTTACTTTTCAAGTTCAAATTACAGCTCCACCATTCTCTTTCAGATGTCGATACAAATGCCAAGGAAATTTCTATATTTTTTAAATATAGGCATAACTTGTTTAATTTTTTTGTTTCATTTATTGCACTTTACAGATATTATGTTTTTTACAGAGTGTTTGTGGCAACCCTGCATCAAGCAAGTCTATCAACCTTTTTTTTCAACAGCATTTGCTCATTTCCTGTTTCTGTGTCACTTTTTTGGTAATTCTTGCAATATTCAAAATTTTGTATTATTTTTATATATATTATGGTGATTTATGATCAATGATTTGTGATATTACTATCATAATTGTTTGGGGCACCACAAATGCACCTGTATGAGACTGCAGATTTAATTAATAAATGTTGTGTGTGTTCTTACTGCTCTACCAATGAGCAGATCCCCCATTTCTTTCCCTCTAATTGGGCCTCAGAGACACAAAAATATTGAAATTAGACCAGTTAGTAACCCTACACTGTCCTCTCAGTGTTCAAGTGAGAGGAAGAGATGTACGTCTCTCAGTTTAAATCAAAAGCTAGAAATGCTTAAGCTTAGTGAGGAAGGCATGTCAAAAATGAAGACAGGCCAAAAGCTAGGCCTCTTACAACAAATATTTAGCCAAGATGTAAATGCAAAGGAATGGTTTTTGAAGAAAACTAAAAGTGCTACTGCAGTGAACACAGAAATCATAAACAACCTTATTGCTGATAAGGAGAAAGATTGAGTATCTGGTAGAAGATCAAACCAACCAATTAAACAAGATGTGCTTTTTTAAAAATTCCATTCCTGTTGGTAGACCTGTGTTACATAAAATGTGTACTCAATTATTATTAGTAGTATATATTCAGTTTTATAAATAAAAACTTTGGGAAACTTGTTCTTTCTAGCTCTGTACCTACATAATATCCTTGATTTTACCTCTTGGACTGCAAATCCTAAAATATTTATCATCTGACCCTTTACAGTAAATGTTTGTTGACTTTGCTCAGGGTAAATAGACTAATGATATTTACGAAAAGTGTAGTTTTCATCTATAGAATGCTCTTCATTGTATATCCCTGATTTAGGAAAACATACCTAGATTTTATGGATTGATAAATTCCTAGAATGGTCATGTAAGCTAGACTCTGTGAAATAAAATGGAAATGTGTCATAACTTAAACATTCCCCACTATGCGAGGTGACCTTCAAACCTCCTTTAGAACCCTCAGCTATTATTCTAGACTACAAACTATCTATATGGTGTTAGAAGGAAGGGCCTATAAGCCAGTAGGATGTTCTAGACCTCTCCTTACTCTACCTGTGCCTCTTGGTTGCTGTATCTTTGAAATTATTAATAAAGCTTAATATTAGGCAAGATCTCTGATATTTGTGAAACAGATGTAACAGTCAAGCACTATTTATATATCTGAAAACCTCACATAAGTTTTCAGCAAATCACAATATACAATTCTGGAAAGACTGTCTAAATATCATTTTATGGTTGAGGTAGAGAATAATGAATTTCTCTTAATTACTTAGTGTAATTCAATAAGGAGCTTAAGATACCTTCTGCTCCAATGTTCACATATTTCTTGAGGTCCCTTTCAGCTCAGTCCTTTCTGTTGATAAAGCTTTATTATTTATAATAAAATACCTTTTCATGAAAACAAACCATTACATGCAAGTGATAAGGATATTAAGATTAAATGTGCCACAACATCTATACATCATCTGCAGTGAAAGTTAAATTAGATAATCTCAACCCTATTTGAACTACATTGAAAAATGATTATCTTTAAATTTTTTTCCAAAATGTATTGTTGCCTTTGAGATATTTTTACTCCGTTTTTTTAATTGATTTCAAAGAAGGGAGAGAGAAAAAGAGATAGAAACATCAATGATGAGAGAGAATTATTGATCTGCTGCCTCCTGCATGCCCCCTATTGGGGACTGAGCCCCCAACCCAGGCATGTGCCCTTGACTGGAATCAAACCTGGTACTCTTCAGTCCGCAAGCCAATGCTCTATCCACTGAGCCAAACCAGCTAGGACATGCCCCATTCTTCATGCTGTAATTCTTAAGTGTATACCAAGAAAAACTTTAGAGTTTTTAGGGGAAAAAGGAAACTTCTCAGTAATTCCTGTTGATCTACTTTGGAATATTTTGGTCCTGATGAGATCTCCACTATTCTCTTTTTCTTAAAGATGTGTAACTTCAGTCCTCTGAAATAGTGTTTGCATAAATTTATAACATTTCTACTTTGTCTTATAGACTCCTCATAACTGATTGACAAGAAAAAAATTGTAAATATGGAAAAAGTTAACTATTTTATTTTATTAGTGACAATTCAGTGCATATCACATTATAGAAAGAAACATTACATCATGATGATGGTGATGATGAAAGTGAAAGGCTTTTGAATCAAATGAAAATGTGTACTAAATTGGTCAGTGAGAGAAAAAATGATGGGAAATGTTTAGTAAAAGTAATTTGAGTGGTGTTGCCATTATGAAACATACAGTTGTAAATATGTATCCTTTTGTTTTTGTTTTTAAGGAAAAACATTAACTTTTGGGCTACATCTGAAATAACATCATCTAAATGGGCATTCCCTCCTACAATTTCAGAAAATCTCTGGTAACTAACTGATACAATGCAGACAACCTTACAAACAGATGAAGTTACCAATACCCACGCTCTTAGAAAAGGAAAGAGGAAAAGGACAGAGACAATGGACTCAGAGAATGCAAACAGTGACATGGATAAAGGACAGGTTGGTTTTCTGTTTCCTTATATAATTTTATTATCTAGCTCCACCACAATCCCCTAATGCCTCTCCTAATGTATTAGTACTTTCCCCTGTTCTATTAATTTATTCTTCCCTTTACTTTTTCATTCAACCAGGGAATAAAATTGCACATTCTGTTTTTAATGTTGAACAAGTTGAATTTGAAACATATTCAAAATACATTTTACCTGCTTCCATTTAATAATGGCCAATTATGCCATTGTTCAAACTTTCTGTGGTGTTCTGAGAAATTAAAGATCAGCAAACTGTCAGAAAATACATGTTTCTTTCAAAAAACACTGGAGAAATTGGAATACCTCTTCTATAATGTGTACTGTTTTCTTTTTCTAATTACATTTTCTAGCCCATCTTTATCACTGGTTCAGTCAGGGTGCCTTTCCTATTTTTATTTATTCATGAGCTAAATTCCTCGCCCCCTTCTCTTCAGCATTTATTCTGTGTCTTTTTATTTATCTTTGTAATACAAGTATTTGTGTATGTCTCCATAACACATAGTAATTTATGTGTGAGTATATTTATTTTTTAAATATATGCTATACATTCTCATGCTTTAAAGTATTTTTAGTCTTTTTGGGGATGATGTCTAGAGACATTCAGAATGATCCAGCATTTGACATACTGTCTTAGGCTATTACCCTATAATACATTCTATAACAAAACTAAGCCGTTCTGACCCCTTGGTAATGGAAATTTATCTTTATACCATGAAAGTTGGGAAGCACCAAAATCCACAAATGGAGTGTGCCCAGGCAAATTATAAGGAGTTTAGGACCTAAGTTCTTATGAGGTTGTCTAAAATGCAAAATGGTTCCGTGTGTGTGTGAAATGTATCTGTGACATGACCAAGCATGCTTTTTTGATTGAGGAGCAGGAAAGTCACTGTGAAAGTGTTTGAGGCATAAGAACAGAATCAGAGAGCTAAATTTAAAAATGAAGCTTTTTTGAATAATCTATATATATAAAAGCCTTAGCAACTAAACAACCAGTCGACCAGTCACTGTGATGTGCACTGACCAACAGGGGGAAGACACTTAATGCAGGATCTGTCCCCTGATAGTCAGTGTGCTCCCACAGCCAACCACCCGGACTGGCCAACCTCCCACAGGCTTTCCTGCCCTGGCCAGCCAACCTCTCATAGCCCCTATTGGTCCTGATTGCTGGCCAGCCCAAGAGACCCCACACATGCACGAATTCATGCACTGGGCCTCTAGTAAAAAATAAAAAGGATATATATATAATATAATGTATGATATGATATAAATATATGTTAGGAGGGTGTGACTCAATGGCAGGAGGTCAAGGTACAATTTCCAGTCAGGGCACATGCCCAGATGGTGGGTACAATCCCAAGAGGGAGGTATGCAGGAGGCAGCTGATCGATTATTCTCTGTCATCATTGATGCTTCAATCTCTCTCTCCCTTCTTCTCTGAAATCATTAAAAGATATATTTAAATATATATATGTATGTATATATACACATACATACATATATTTCAGAGGTAAACACTACAAAATCTCCCTTCCTTCCCTGTTTCCCATCCACACTATTCCCACCCCCTACCCACTCTACTACAGATAACCACATTTATTGCTTTCTTGTTATCCCTTTTGTGTTTCTTCATTCAAATAAAACAAATATGAATATAGATATTATTAGCCCCTCTTTTGCACAAAAAGTAACTTACCAGACATGCTGCTTTGTACTTTGCTGTTTCACTTATTTCGAAGATCTTTCCAATAGTACATAGAGATTTTATTCTTTCTTATAGCTCCATATTATTCCACTGCGTGTATGTACCATTCTTTATCTAACCAGTCCCTAAGATGGGTTTGGCTTGCTACCAATCTTTTTTTTTTTTTTTTTTTACAAATCATGCTTCACTGTACAACCTTATAGATATATCATTTGGTGTATCATTTTGTAGTACATTGGTATCATTATATATATATATATATACCTCGATTTGTTTCTGATTTTTCAATCAGTACTATTTTTAACATATATTATGCATCAGATCCATTGTGTCTAACTACTACATAGCACCATATTAACTTATCCTTTCCTCCTTAATGAACACTTAGCCTTTTGCTTCTACGAACACTGACAAAATAAATACCCTCATATATGTTCTTTTAAGAAACAGTGTGAGAATTTCTCTGAACTAAATACATAGGATAGTGATTTATGGCTTATAAGTTATAGGTTTATTTCTAATTCATTTGACTAGACACTGTAACATTGCTTTCCAAAATGTTCACTTCGGTCTGCAGTACATGAGGGGTTACTATATTTGTTCATTTTTACTAACACTGTATTGATATCCAACTTTCATATTTTAGGCAGTTGATGGGAGAAAATATCTTGTCTCAATTTGCTGGTGCAGGTTTGAGGTATCCCTGGTTCCTTGAGGTGTAGGATAGTCACATGCTCTGGCAGGCTAGTATTGTGATTTCTTTAGCAACTTGTTTTTCTCAAAAACTTAATAGCTTTTTAAGCTTCTTATTTTACTCAGGATCAATTACAAGTAACTAAGGAAGAGAGTTTATTTGGTCACAAATAAGCCTGAAAACTCTCCTCTTTTATTATTTTGTCTCCAACTTACCTAAAGAGTGCATGAAACCAAAAGCTTGAATCTGATCCTTCCCATTGGAATGGATCTCAGCGCCTAGCTGAGAACTTATGAAGTTCTTGAAAAGGCCTTAAGTTCACAGCCTTACCCTCCCACTACTTAGAAGTAATTGGCTTTTTCAAATCTTGCAGATTTTTTTTTATCCTCAAGTGAGGATGTGTTTATTGATTTTAGAAAGAGGAAGGAGAGAGAGAGAGAAGGAAGAGAGATAGAAACATCCTTATGAGAAAGAAACATTGTTTGAAGGGCACTGACTAGGGATTGAACCTACAACCTAGGTATGTGCCCTGACCAGGAATCAAACTTGTAACCTTTTGGTGTACAGAACAATGCTCCAACCAACTGAGCCACCAGCTATGGCTCAAATCTTATAGATTTAATATTACTGGACTCTCAGTTGGTTTAGATTTCAGGCTGCATTCTAAGTGCAGATGAAAGAGAAACCTTTCATCTCTGCACACTGATTAGCCCAACAAGAAGCCATTGATACATACACACCAACATTCTTTTTCCAGACTGAGTAAGCAAATGGTCTTCCAGACCACAGTTTTACCAAATATGTCACCAAGGTCGAACAAGAGTCAATAGGTTTCTGAAATGTTATACCTGTGCTCTTTTTGCCCACAGCCTGATGTCTATCGGTTTGGGGTATCCTGCTTCTAGGTATCAAAATCTGGATTAGACTGTCAAACTATAGCGGGAAGGTAGGGGCAGGTTGGGGGGGGGGGATAAGAGATCAACTGAAGGACTTGTGTGCATGCATATAAGCACAACCAACAGACGCAAGACACTGGGGGCAGGGGATGAGGGCAAGTGCCAGGGGGTAGGGGTGGCTGAGGGGAGGTCAATGGGGGGGGGTGGACAATTTGGGGGGGAGGTCAATGCGGCGGGGAAAGAGACATATGTACTACTTTTTGTAGTACCTTAAACAATAAAATAAAATATATGTTAAAAAAAATCTGGATTAATGTCCAGCTGGTGTTGCTCAGTGGTTGAGCATCAAGCCAGGAACCACGAGGCCACCAGTTTGATTCCCAGTTGGGCACATGCCCGGATCTCAGGCTCAATATCCTGTGTGGGGTGTGCAGGAGCAGCCAATTAATGTTTCTCTCTCATCGCTGTTTCTATTTCTCTATCCCCTCCATCCTCTCTCTCTAAAAAAATTAGTAAAATATATATTTTTTTAAAAATCTGGATTAGTAATCATGTATGTTGCAAAGGCTATAACAGAGACTCAAACATTGGCTTATACAAGATAGAAGTTTTTTTCTATCATAACAGCAAAAGCAGTCCAGGTTGGTATGCCAGCTCCACAATGTTGAGGATCCCTCTAATCTTGTGGCTCTACCTTCCTCAACACACAGCCTCTCTCTCTGGGACTAAAGTAACTACCACAGCCCCCACCATCATGGCTTTCTCTCTACCAACACAGGAGGACACTTCCTTTTAAGGTCATGATGCAGCAATGGTACATATTACTTATATTTTATTGCAATACTTAGTCATATAGCTGTACTGAGCTGAATGGGAGTCTGGGAAATGTAATTATTAGCTGACAGATACTTGCCCAGCTAAAAACTTATTATTGTAGAAGAATGGGAGAGCAATACCTGGAGGGTAGCTAGCAGTCTCTGCCCCTGTGCATTTTTCTATTGGGTTTTTATTTTTTGTTGTTGTTGGATATTTTAGTCTCTTCTAGTGGTTTTCAATTCTAATCTTAATTGATTTGTATAAATATCTTATCTATTATAGAAATTAGTCTCCTGTGGTTTTAGATATCACAAATATGTTCTCCTGATCTGATATTTATCTATTAACTTTGTCTTCCATTGATGATTGATAATAGATTATTAGCTTTTGTTTGGTTTCATTTCTTTCTTGTAGGAACTTGCCCAAAGTTGTTAGAATGATACATTTTAATGTTTTTTAATTACAGCAGGTCCTCAAATAATATCATTTTGTTCAGCATTGTTTCATTACAACAGTGATGAGATGCCATAGGAACTTAACTCTTGTATCTATCAATTAACCTATGGTAAAATTGGTTTCATTATACGTCATTTCACTTAAAGTTGCAGAACTCATTGACAAGGTTAAGTGAGAACTTACTGTACTCTCCACAGAACTATGGTCTCAAAAGACATTTTTAAGTTTAAAAAAAATCCTTCACTTCTATTTAATCAAGTCTACTAGCATTTATATATTTGAGTCAATACATTAGCTACTTGCCCATATATGATAATAGTAATTTTCATCACCATATGTACATATTACATATATGTATAATACTAGAGCCCCAGTGCACAAAATTTGTGCATGAGTAGGGTCCCTAAGCCTGGACAGCAATCAGGCCAATTGGGGCCTTCTGGCTGCTGGCCAGAGGCTTCCTTCCCCAGCTGCTGGCTGCCAGCCAAGGCCTTCCTTCCTTCTGTGCCACTCCCTGCTGGTTAGCTCACATCATAGCGAGCGATTGAACTCCCGGTCTCCAGGTTGAACTCCCAAGGGAACCCTTTGCATATTAGCCTTTTGTATACATACTAGGGACCTTGTGCATGAAATTTGTGTCCCCCTCGGGGGGGTCCCTCAGCCCAGCCTGCCCCATCTCACATACTGGGAGCCCTCAGGGGATGTCCTCCTACTGAAGTGACCAGGCTGATCAGGGGAAGGCACCAGCCCCATCACCCCGCTGCTGTAGCCACTGCCAGTCACCGCAACCACCAAGATAGTTTCATCAACATGGACTCCAGACACTTCACCATGAAGAAATGACAACTTTCTTTAGGCATTTTCAAGATGTGTCTTTCATAGAATATGACATTTCTTAATTTATTTATTTTTTTTATCCTCACCTGAAGATACGTTTCCATTGATTTTTAGACAGTGTGGAAGAGAAAGAGAAAGGGAAAGACAGAGAGAAATATCAAAGTGAGAGAAACACTTCGATTGGTTGCCTCTTGTATCAGCGCTGACCTGGGCCCCAGCCAGGGAGGAGCCCGCAACCTAGATACATGCCCTTGATCAGACTCTAACTGACCTTGTGGTCGGCAAGCCTAGGCATTATCCACTGAGCCAAACAGGCTAGGGCAGGATATGACATTACTTAGCCCTCCAGCAGTGGACCTTCCTTTTTTTTCCAGGAGTGTGGTGGAAAACCTTAGATCACCTTTGTGGATTCTCATACCCAAGTTACTAAGATTATTACCAGTAGCAAACAGGGAGCTTAGCTAATGAGCAGTCAGAAAAGGTATTTCCTCTGTAGTTCACACTTATCGCCTCTGATCACCCCGCTCCGCCCCTGCCCAGGTCCCAAGCCTCTGGCCTGGACAGAGGACCCCCAGCTCCCTCTGATCACCCAGCTCTGCCCCTGCCCAGGCCCCAAGCCTCTGGCCCAGACAGAGGACCCCCACCTCCCACTGACCGCCCTGCTCCACTTCTGCCTAAGCCTCAAGCCTCTGGCTGGGGCATGAGGCCTGGGCAGGGCACCCCCAGCTCCCTCTGATCGTCTGGCTCCGCCCCTGCCCAGGAGCCCCCTGGCTCAGGCCCTTCCCAGGTTGCTCAGGACCCACAGGGGGCCTACCTCGGAGTGACCTGGGTGCTGAGAAAGTTCCTAGGACCTAGGCTTGCTGGGTGCCTATGTATGCAAATTAACCTCCATCTCTGTTGGGTTAATTTGCATATACACTTTGACTGGCTGAGGGTGTAGCGCAGGTGTGGTCAATTTACATGTCTTTTTATTATTAGGTATGATAGGTATGTCACCTACACAAATATATATAATAATGAGTATGTACACAGATACATACATACTATGTATTTGTAACTTACGAAATGTATACATTGGAAGTCATACAAAAATTGATTATTTTCTATATCTGATTTCATCTGACATCTAATTCTCCATCCTTGCTTGATAAGAAAATGAAAAGCTTAAATTTGTTCATTCACAACGAATGACAGAATGTTCTAGTTTTTAAAAGTCCCTTTGAGCCGAGACCGGTTTGGCTCAGTGGATAGAGCGTCGGACTGGGGACTGAAGGGTCCTGGGTTCAATTCCGGCAAGGGCATGTACCTTGGCTGCGGGCACATCCCCAGTGGGGGGCATGCAAAAGGCAGCGGATCGATGTCTGTCTCTCATCGATGTTTCTGACTTTCTGTCCCTCTCCCTTCCGCTCTGTAAAAAATCAATAAAATATATTAAAATAAAAATAAAAAATAAATAAAAAATAAAAGTCCCTTTGAGCCATTAATTTAATTTCAGTCACTTCAAGATTTAAGCATTTATGGGTTCTATATTCTTCCCCTTCCCCTACCCCCCCCCCCCAACCAGGGAAGTGATCCAAGTCTTCAGAAGTTTTCCGTATCATCCCAGCATCTGGAGGGGGGATAGCTGGTCTTCCTCCAAGGTTCTGATTTTCCTGCCTGGTTCCCAGGCATCCAACCGTGTTACTGTTGAGGTACAGCCAGCCCTTCCTGGTCCATTGGAGCTTCTGTTGGCAACTGCTACTGAGGTTTGCCATCCTGGCACCCATTACCACCTTCTATAAGGTTCAGGAGTCCTGTGGCCTCTCTATGTACTAAACTTATTTCTCTTTCACCAGTTCCACCAGCACTTACCTATTTCCTGACCAGGATGCAGGGACCATTTGGGTTCTCTAGCTGTTGTGCATGAGCCCTGGGAAGTCTGGGTGCTGTCTCCGGTCTATTTGTCCAGACACCAGTTTGGGACATTCCTAATCTATGGTCCAGAGAGGCACCTTGTTGCCCAGATGCTGTGCTGGACTTGTAGCCTCTGTAGGGAGCTTGTGATGGACTGAGAAGCAAGGAACCAGCCCTGCTGCTCTGGAATTTCTGCTTATGTATCTGGATGCTTCTATTATATATCCCTATCCCTGTCATTCGGCTTCCTTCTCTCCAAGGGGCAGGGCAGGAAGATCAGAGATAACTGAACCTGATTCTCTGCCACTTTGGTTCTTGATTCCCGAGGCTCCTCTTCCTTGTGGCACCAGACTCTTTTCTCTTCCCGGGCAGCAGGAACTTCATGTCATGCCTTCATCTCTCCTACTATAAGGCAGATTAAAAAAAAAAAAACTTTATACTTGCCCTAACCGGTTTGGGTCAGTGGATAGAGCATTGGTCTGTGGACTCAAGGGTCCCAGGTTCAATTCCAGTCAAGGGCATGTACTTGGTTGCGGGCACATACTCAGTGGGGAGTGTGCAAGAGGCAGCTGATTGATGTTTCTCCCTCATCAATGTTTCTAACTCCCCTTCCTCTCTTTGGAAAAAAAAATCAATAAAATATATATATTTTTTAAAACTTTGCACTTGAAGTTTCTAGATTTGGAACTTTATCAGTTCCATTCTATGCTCCACTTTTCCAAGTTTGGATATATATAGATGACAGCTTGATAATTTGAGAAAATTCTTTTCTGTCTCAATGCAGCCTGGGTTTTACAAATGAAGTGCAGGTATGTTCAGAGTATTATCTTGCTACTCACCTTAAGGACTATTTTTAAACTAAAAGGTAAACACGCACACTTTTTTCCTAGGTGAATCTTATCTCTCCTTTCTGTGATGCACTTTAAACCCAACATTGTCCTCATGGCAATAGCGAGGCTGTGAATGAGAAGGAGGGGAGAAATGGAGGATGGGGACGAGTTACAAAGATGTGAAAGGTAGTCTTGTGGATTCTGCTCTGTTACACTATTTTTCTACTTTGTATTTCTCACTGAAGGTAGGTAGAAAGTCAGAATCCTGATTTTCAAGAGACACGTGCATGGGACTTTGATGTTCTTCCTTTCTGAGTTCCCTTGGACATTGGAAGACAAAGCTGAGGCGGGATCATTAGTGAGAGCCCAGCTCCTCTCTTGGACTGGAAGTGCCTGGGAGAAGAGGCACTGGTAGGTCCCTTCAGCATACAGAAGGTGGGATAAACCATTAAGGTCACTTTAAAGCCTCTTTTCTTGTGCCTGCCTGTGTTTTAGAGAGACCCATTCTCGGGAAATGCCTTTCTGCCCGGCGAGAGCTCCAGTGAGGATGATGAGCCTTTAGAAGAATTGTCGAAGGAGGAATTGTGCACGAAATTAAAAAGCCTGAAACAAAAACTGACAAACACCCGGAAAGAAAACAGCCGACTTCGACAGTCTTTGGTCATGCTTCAAGGTAAACTCTGAGAAAATTGACATCTCTTTAGATGAAAGGGAAGGTACATTATGAGTGGAAAGTGTTGCACATCAGCTGTCAAGAATGAAAAAGAACATCAACACCTTAGAGAAAAATAACAAAAGTCACATTTTAAGAAAACCTATGATTGCATAATTTAATATGGGAGCGCCCTGTTGAAGCTGCTAGTTTACTGTGTAGAAAGTTTTAAATTATTTCTATAAAATACTTAATATTGTGTTCATTTAACAATGTTCAATGGACATTTATTGAGCACTTAATATATATGTCACTCACCAGTAGGCCTGGAGAGAAAAGATTAGTAAAACAAAATGATTATGTTAAGGTGTTCATGATGTACTTATCTCAGTCCCCTTTGCTAAGGAAAACACTGGAAAATAGGCCTGTTCTAATGCACTATAGAACAACCAGAATTAAAGAGCCCATGGATTAAATGTTAGTCTTGGAGTTGGGAGGAGTGGTTTGAGAAAATAATCACATTCATGGAGTACTTATAGAGGAGAAAGAACAGCATAAGCTCATTAAAAACCACTTGGCATAATGCCTTTTGGTTGTATTTTCTGTTGTGTTTACGTGTTTATTTTTCAAAAATTTTGCCTTCCATTTGTAGTTAAGCACCATGTAATACATTATACAGCTGAGTATACAGCAGTTATATCCCATGTTAGGCAGCATTCGGTTGTAAACAGTAAACACACAGAACATTCTGAAATAAAGCCCTCTGGCTGCCCTGTGCAGAATGAGTACAAGTGACAGAAGAAAGAAAATGAGGACAAACTTGAAAGGTATCGCAGTCATCCAGACTAACACGATGGCAGCCTAGCCGAGGGCGACAGTTCTACAATGTTTTTCCAGTCAGAAATAGTGAGACAGATGGAACATGGTGGTGAGCAAGGTTGACAGAGCAATGGCTCCTTTGCTTTCCTCAGAGTATTTATTAAACTGCAGGCTTTATAGTTTTAAGTAGAAACAGCCACATGTAAATGGAAATATAATGTTTATAACAAGCCATTTTCTCTTTATTTTTTTCAACTTGAAATGTTGTCTTTTTATAACAGGTGGCTTTCTCTGGTGAGGTTTTGTGATTTAAAACAAACAAAAACAAAAACAGATAACTCTCATGTTTATATAATCTGTTCCAGAACTTAGAGTAAGATGAAAAGCTTTATAAAATTAAAGAAGCCTAAAACAAAAACTGACAAACACCTGGAAAGCTAGCATAAATTGCTGGTTATAAGTATTGATTTTGGAGTTACAGACCTGGTTTTAAATCTCAACTCTGCTAATTAGCTATAAAACTTTGACCATCTCACTTTGCATACCCTCAGCGCCAGTTTCAATTTTCTCAATGGGGATAATTTATCATTTTTCTGTTGTTATGAGAATTAAATGAGATACTGGGAAGAAATCACCAGTGGTACATAAATAGGTGCTCAGTAATGGCAGTTATTGTTATTGTCTCTGTTTTTATTAACACAAGGACTTGACCTAAAAGCACCATCCAAAAAATTATAGACCGATTTCTGTTATAAATCATAGGTGAGAAAATTCAAATTAAAGAGTAGCAAATCAGTTTCAATAGCCTGTGAAAATAATTACTTGCTATGACCAGTTTCATTTTCTCCTCACCTGCCAACTCCCCACATTTCCTCCCTTATTCTCAATCTCTCTTGATGAATTCACTTTCAACTGCATTGAGAAGTTGCAGGATATGAAGACTGTCATCTCTCTACACCTGGACTTGTATGCTCACTTTCTCTCCTGTCACTCATGAATGACCTTTTCTATTGTCCAGCCAAAGGCAGTATCTCCATCTTTGCATCAAATCCATCCCCTTTCATCTAATCAAGGATATAGCTATAGAGATTCTCCCCCTCTCTCCTATATGGCCAAGTTTTTCTTCTCTAATAAATCATTCTGATTAGTATCAAAAATATTTTTATTTCTCCCAAAAAAAGTAAAATAGAAAAGATTTGGGAAAATCAAGAATTAGTTCAGGAGGTAGAACTTCTAAAGACAAGAGGTCCCAAAAGAGAGAAAAGACAAGAGGGAGAAGTTATTTTTAAAATCAATATTATAAATTTCTAGAACTCAAAGACATACATTTCTCAATCAAAAGATAGCACAAGAAGAAAAAAGACTTGTCCAAGGCCTACAATTGTAAATGTCAGAACACCAAAAATAAAGAAAATATTATAAGGTTTTCAGAAAGAACAAGCGTGTCACATACTAAGAAATGGAAACCAGAAAGGCATTGGACTCAACAGCAACACTGGAAGCTCTAAGATAATTAAGCAATGCCTTCAAAATTATGAAGAAAACTTATTTAAATCTATACTTTTATACCCAGTAACATTATCAACCAAGTGTAAAAGTGAAATAATATTTTTAAATTTATAACCTGTCAATAATGTACTTACCATGCTTTCTTTTAGAAAAGCTAATGGAGGATGTAGCCCTCCAAAATGAGTGTGTAAATTGAAATAAGCCAATCTGAGAAAGACAAATATCACATGATCTCGCTTATTTGTGGAATCTACTGAGCAAAATGAATTGACCAAAATAAATAAATAAATAAATAAATAAATAAATAAATAAATAGGGGAGGTAGTGGCCTCTAGGAGTGGTAATCAGGGTATTAGTGATAGGGCAGAGGACTACTGTTTTTCATTATAAGCCTTATTTTATTTACAAAATAATAAATGCCTAGTACATACTAGGTACCCCAAATCCAATAGCTACCATTTTTTTTAAAAAATCAGTAATTTCCTTATCCTATATTATAATAGAGGAATATGCAAATTGTCCAAGACACCATAACATCACGAACACTCAGCAGGAGGCATGCACAGCAGGAATGGGTGGGCGGGGACTGCCATCACCAGAAGGGCTTCAGTATGGCCCAGCGCAGGGTAGCCTCCAGCAGAGGTGGCCCCAGCATGGCCCACATAGGAGGCTGCCTGATCCAGGGGCAGCCCCTGGCAGAGGTAGCTCCTGCACAACCTGGTCCAGAGGCCGCCTGACCCAGGGACGGCCCCCAGCAGAGGTCTGCCCAGCCCTAACATGACACTGCATGCATGCGACCTCACCCAGCGCTAATGTGATGGTGCCTGCATGCATCCCTGACCAGTGCTGAGGTGAAGCTGCCTGTTGTGTCCCTGAACTGGGATGTGACACTGCATACGTACATCCCTGCCCAATTTATTAATAAATTTATATATTATTTTCATATACATTTTACTAATTTACTTTCATCTCTGATACTTCTATTATAGAAAAAGGGCTAATAGCAATATTAAAATATTTCCTCTAATTAATTCTCTTTTAATGTGCACAAATTTCATGCACTGGGTCACTAGTAAGTAGATAAAAAATTGTCAGTTATGGTCCTTTAAGGGGAAAAAATCTACTTATATTAATTACAAATAGTTATACAATCTCTATGAATTATTTTAATTTAAAAAATGTGTGGGTGTCTATGAAGAAAAATTAAAAACTCAATGGAGAAATAATATAAACCAAAATAAATGGAGAGATATGTCACATTCAAAGATGAGAAAATGCTAGTTCATCTCAAAATAATAGTTCGAAAGGAATCCCAATCAAAATACCAATGATTGTTTGTTTTGGGTTTGGTAATTTGACAATAATTACCTTAAAGTTAACCTGAAAAAATAATAGGCAAAATCAGTTAAGAACATTCTCACAAAGAATATGAGGATTGCCTGGCCAGCATGACTCAGTGGTTGAGTGTCGATCTATGAATGAGGACACATGCCCGTTGCAGGCTCAATCCCCAGTATGAAGCAAGCAGGAAGCAGCCAATCAATGATTCTCTCTCATCATTGATGTTTCTATCTCTCTCTCCTTCTCCCTTCCTCTCTGAAATCAATAAAATAATATATAATTGAAAAAAAAATAGTGAATCCTTTCACAAAAAAAAGAGAAAGAATAAGAGGACATAACTTGTCAATATTAAATAATATAAAGTTCCAATAATTAAAAGCAACTTTCCAGTGCAATTGTCAGCAGATTAATGGAACAGAATGCATATCTCATATATGACAAAGAAACTATACTAAGAGGCACTATAGAAAGAGGTAAAAAGTATGGATTTAAAGGGGCCAAAACACCTGGATTTAAACCCTGGCTCTGCCACTTCCTTGCTATATAAACTTGTGCAAGTTGTTCGGCCACTCCACGCCTCAGTTTCCTCTTCTCAAAATTGAAAGTAATAAAAGAAATTACCTAGATGACATTTAAAGCATTCAGAACAGAGCCTGGCAATAGCAAATGCTATGTAAGGACTTGCTATTATGGTGTTCCCTATCACAAGTCATGGGTGTGTCACCTATGCCGTTACACAGGGCCCTGGCTCTTAGAAAGGCTCCACATAGTGGTTAGAGACTTTACCATATTAAAATTCTTAAGAAGCTCTAAGGATTCTTGAGTTTTCATTTTGCAATGGGCCTGGAGCGCTGCATGTCAATCAGATAAAAGATGAATAATTCAACAAGTAAATCCCAGTGTGTATGGAAAAGGACAGGTTCGAGTTAGATTCGAGTTAGGTTCCCATTTCACAATAAAAATATAACTACAGTTTAAATGAAATCTCCACGTTCTGAATTTAAATGGGAAGTACCTGTTTAAATAATATGATTAAATTTGTCTTTAAAAATTAATAATAAATATGTTCTAATATTGTTCACTAAATAGGCCTACAAATAAGAATCCAATAGCAAAAAGCACTCTGCACATGGTCTTATAATACGATTTTCCACTAAAAAAATCTAGTTTCTTTGGAGAAATGGCTAATTCTCCATCTTATACAGGATATGAACAAGATGAGCCTTGTTGGCAGGTTTGAAAGAGGATGTACTCTACATGAACATCTTGGCATCCCAGGAAGCAAGGAAGTTAGCAAAGACTATGTGGACATGCTAACGAGAAGAGGGTCCCACTGGCCACAAGTGGGACAGTTTGAGCTCTAATAAGAATAATAACCACAATATATATAAACATATCATGCAAGTTAAAATGCATGATTGATAATGGTATGCAATGAAGAAAAAAACTCATCTGAAAGAACCAACATTATTTTGAAAACTAGCGAATACCAAAAAAATCAAACATTTGTTCTGCCATTACTGTATGAAATGAACTGCCAGGTAAACAAATATTTGAAAAAAGGAAGTTTCCCTTTGTAGAATTCCAGCTAATAAATGAAGAAGAAAAAATTAAGATATTGGCATTGCAACCCCTATGGCATAGTGAATCTAAGCAGTGATTATTAGTGACTACAAATATCACACACAGAAGAAGGTAACCATGCATTAAATGCCACCTGATGGAAGTAAAACACTACCTACATCTGATCAAGCCCTTTAGACCTAACTACCCACTTAAACCTAGTTCAGGTTACAGAAGACTATGTTAAACACCACTTAAGGGGCATAGTCCCAGACTTTGGGAAACTTTGCTGGACAAATGACCCACTTTCTTTAATAAATTGCAGGGAAATACGAGGGAGAGGAAATTTACCGTTTAGAAGAAAGAACAACCAATTGTAATGTACAGGCCTTATTTGACTCCTGCTTCAAACTAACTTTTAAAACAACAAACGAGACCATCAGAGAAATTTGAACATTTACTAGGTTTTTTAAAATGACATTAAAAAGCTGTTATTTCTGGGTGTGGCATAGGTCTTATAGTTATATTTTTTAAATGTCTTATGTTTTAGAAATACACATAGAAACATTTACAGATGCTAAGAGATGATGCCTGTGATTTGTTTCAAGTAATCTAGAGGGCACAGAAAAATTGGATGGCAGTATAGATGAAAAAAGATTTCTGTGAGTTAAGACTGGGGGATGAATATATGGGTGTTTACTATTTTTGTATTCAAATTTTTCCATTAGAAGTCTTAAAGATAAATTTTGGGGAGAAAATCTTTCTTATAAAAAGATGTTTAAACTGTACAAACTATATGGGGAAATATTTAATTGATATAAGTAATCAATAACTTTAAAAATAAATAACATTGCCAAAACCGGTTTGGCTCAGTGGATAGAGTGTCAGACTGCGGACTGAAGGGTCCCGGGTTCGATTCCGGTCAAGGGCATGTACCTTGGCTGCGGGCACATCCCCAGTAGGGGGCGTGCAAGAGGCAGCTGGTCGATGTTTCTCTCTCATCGATGTTTCTGACTTTCTATCCCTCTCCCTTCTGCTCTGTAAAAAATCAATAAAATATATTTTAAAAATAATAAATAAATAAATAACATTAAAAACAAAGACTGGTACTTTAACCAAAATAAAAACTAAAAATGTGTGTGCTTCAAAACAATTTTTAAAAGATAAACACTCTTAAGAAAAATACCACATATGACAAATAAAAGGTTAAAATGTTCAACATATAAGGCAGTTAATAATAATAGCTAATATATTGTGCCTAAAATGTATTAGCCACTCTTCTAAACATTTTACAATGATCATTTAAGCTCTTATAAAATAAAACAATACTAATATTCTATGATCTAATAGACAATTCATAACAGTTCAAATAATCAAAGGCAAATATATATATTTAACTTCACAAAATCAAGTAATAGTTGTACTGAAAATTTAGCCTATCAAAATAGTGAAGCATATTGTTAGTGACTAATGCTGTTATTGATGGTGCAGTAAAATGGCAGCTTCTTGCATAGCTAGTGGGAGCTTAAGTTGGAAGAATCTTCCCGTAGAGCAATTCAGCAATATTAATTGAGTCTTACAATCATTTATTCCTTTGATCAGGAATTTATGATCATAAATGGCATGATCATAGATGCATATGAAGATGTATGTGCTAAGCCGTTTGTCAGAGTTTTCTTTATAATAAAGAAAAATTGGAAGCACCCTAAATTCCAAAAAGAAAAAAAAAAGGAGCATTTAAATAAATTATAGAACATCAATATGTTGGAATCTTAGAGGATCTTTAAAGTTGTATTTTAGCTCTGGCTAATGTGGCTCAGTTGATTGGGCGTCATCTGGTGCACTGTAGGGTGGCCCGTTCAATTCCCAATCTGACTTGCCGGTTCAATCCCCTGTATGGGGTGTACAGGAAGCAGCCAATAGACACTTTGCTCCTGCATCAATGTTTCTCTCTCCCTCTCCCTCCCAATCTCTCTAAAAATCTCATTTTAAAAATCTTTTAAAAATAAAAATTGTATTTTCAAGTGGAAAATAACCCATCAGCAAATGAATAAATACATTAATGTGGAGTATCCATGTAACTGAATATTAGTCAACAACAACAAAAGAATAACTGAACATCATGAATGAATTTCAAAACATTATGCAGAGAGAAAAAAAGACAAAAAGAAGAGAATTATATGAAATTCTAAAACAGGTAAAACTTACCTATGGCTGAAGATGACCTTCTCATTCCTTCTAAGTATTTAATTCCTGCTCAGCCTTCAGCTCTCAGATCAATTGTGACCTCCCCACCGAAGTTTCCCTTTCCTGGGTTGGGTCAACCACATTATGCTTCTACTTCGTGGCACTCAGTCTAAAAATAAAAGGCCAAAAGGAAAGGCAACAGCATTCTTTTTAGATCCAAAAGAGTAGCTTGTTTGGGAAACAATACAAGCAGAACCCTAAATAATATTTGAGTTAGGAGTTGAAGGCAAGGAGTATTTATGGGAAAAGGAAGAGGAATAATTATATCAGTAGAAAGAAGGAGTTTCCATAGATGCAGATAAGCTACCATAGTGATGCTAATTCCAAGGGTGTTTTTCATTTTCATTCTGGTAGTCATAATATCTGCTCTCTTTTCAAAAATTTGTTTGAGAAAATGCTGCTTTGGGTCCAATCCAAAGGTTATTTTGACCAGTTTTAATATTTCAAAAGTTTGGGGAGTGAGATGTGCAAAGGCAATTTCTATGGTGCTTCGACTCCGTTTTAGAGTGGCCCAATTTATATTGCTTTTTTACACACTTAACAACTGCAATTTTTTTCATTTCTTTGTGTATATCTTGAGTTAGCCAAACTGCAAGTTTAAGGGCACTGTCCTCTAGACTGCCAAGTCTGCCTAAGACTTTTTATTCCAACTGCAAACTCTGAGGTTTTCCAAAAACACCCTCAGATTCAATAGTTGGCTAGAGAAACTCACTGACCTGATATTGTAATGGTTTCATTTACTACAGTGAAAGAATGCAAATTAGAACCAGCTAACATTAAAAAAGACACACAGGACAGAGTCCGGGCAGTTTCCAGATGTGAAGCTTCTGTTGTCCTCAGGATGCATTACCCTCCTAGCATTTATGTGTTATAATTTGCATGAAACATTGTCTTGAGGAAGCTCACCTGAGCTTTGGTATCCAAAGTTTTTATTGAGGGTTTATTACATAGGTATGACTGAGTGGTTCATTGATCACCTATGTGATTGAACTCAGGCTCTAAATCGTTCTGGCTTTCTGGCTATGGCCAACTTCTATTATACCTATAGAGTATAATCATTCCTACTCTGAGAAAACCCTTAGCATAAACTATAAAATGTGGTCTGAAGGGCTCAACATGAAAAACAAAGACATTTCAATTGAGAAATTTTGAAACATTTAGAGATTTCCTCCCAGGAACTAATGGGGAAGGATGGGAATCGGGGAGGAGGAGCTGCAGAATAGACCTTCCTTTGAGCAGGCCAAATTCTTACTGCACAGAATAGTTATCTAAATAATGTCCTCCACCCTCTCTCAGTTGAAAAAAAAAATTAGAATCACATCTGGTTGTGCTTTCAGTTTCATCCTTAGCACCTAACATAGTGATTGGAAAATGTTGAGTGTCTGCTTCATATAGTACAGTTGACTATAGAACAATACAGGCATTAGAAGTACTGACCCCACTCATGCAATTGAAAATCCATGTATAACTGACTCTTCATAAACTTAACTTCTTCCCCCCTTTTAAAAATAAATTTATTGGGGTGACATTGGTTAATATTGTTGTGATGTACCTCCATCTTACAAAGGATGCTTCAAGAAAGTCAAATTATAGAGCAATTTATTAAAGGCTGGCAGCATGCGAGGACTGGAGCAAAAGCGCTCCAAACCTCAAAGCACCGAACAGCTTGACACATCTGGCTTATATTGGCAGAACATCACAAAGGTATCAATTACATCCTTGGGTCTGGAATGAGGAACCTGTTTCGAGAAAAGCATTTTTTTACAGAAGCAATAATTGAGCAAGTTAGTTACCTAAAGTATCTAAGAATCACTGAATCAACAGAAACACATCTGGGACCACCTGGGCAATTTAGAATAATTGTGGTACCCAGATTCCAGGACCACGAAGTCAACTGAAACTCAGTTATCTGTAGCTACTGAGACAATTTAGGATAATTGAGCTGTCCTGGTTCCCAGAGGAATGTGCTTCGATGACCAGTGAGATCACAATCAATGGGATATTCAAACCATCATCAATGGAGTTTTGGATAGCATACATAAGTTCAGAAAATCAAAATAATTTTCTGTTGTTTTATCAAGCAAATAAGTACAGAACCCAAACAGCAGTTTCTACCTGAGATGATTGCTACCATACTTCGTTATGATCATATATATATATATTTCAGGTGTGGGTTTCTATGTTGCAAGATCTGTATATTACACTTTGTACCCACCACCCAAAGTCAAATCTTCTCTTGCCGCCATATATTAGGACCCCTTCACTTCCCACTCCCTTTCCTCTGGCAACCACCACACTGCTATTTGTGTTCACCAGTTTCAATTTCATATCCAACATATGAGTGAAACCAATGATTATTAGCTTTTTCTGACTGACTTATTCTACTTAGCTTAATATTCTCAGGGTAAATCCATGTTGTTGCAAAAATTTAACTTCTAATAGCCTACTGTTGACTAAAAGCCTTACTGATAACATAAACAGTTGATTAACACATATTTTGTGTATGTGTTATATGCATTCATGAATACCTAATTTTCTCTTCATTTTTTAGGCTATGGAGTTTATCTGTGAGGTGTTTTTTTTTTTCAAATTGTCACAAATCTCTAAAAATTTTCATATATGTGTATATATATTATATATATATTATATATATTATATATATGTGTATATATATTATATATATATATATATTATATATATATATATATATATATATATATATATGGTTGGAGAGAGAGAGAGAGAAGGAGGAATACTTATTCTTGTGTTTCATAACCAGAAATCAACCTGCAACTTTGGTATATCTGGACAACGTTCTTACAAACTGAGCTGCCTGGCCAACACTTCTAATATACTTACTGGGGAGAAAAATCACATATAAATGGAGCTGTGCAGCTCAAACTCATGTTCAAGGATCAATTCTAGTTTACAGCATGAAATTGGCAGAGTGTGAATTTGAATCTTGGTTCTGCTTCTCACCACTTGGGTTGACCCTAGATAGGTTATTTATTATGCCTACTTGTCCTCATCTATAAATTAGCGATAATGATGATACCTATTTCATAGAGTTGCAATGAAGATTAAATGAATGAACATGAGTAAACTTCCCAGAATAAGGCCTGTCACAGAGTAAAAGCTAGATCAATGTTTAATATTATTAAATGCTCAATAAGTAATTTCTGATTGAAAAGTGTCTGGCAAAGGAGAGGTGATTAGTAAGTATTAATTGAAATGATATAAAATAAGATTTTCTTCTTTAGTAGATTTTCCTATTAATAATTACCAGATGTATTAATTTGGACATGTCATCAATATGCCTGATTTTCAACTCTCAAATCTTATATTATTCTAAAGATTATAGTTCAATAATATATTTAAGAAATGTACAAAAAAATTTTCTGTCTTTTGGTCCTTAATCATAAAGTGAGGAGTTGAATTAGATAGGGTTCAAGGTGGTTTCCAACTCCAACAAAATGTTATTTGTCCTTAGGAAACAAACTAAATATAACAACAGAGAAGACCATTTAACATGGAGACATGAAACATGAATGTGTAAGTTTCTACTGAAAAAAGAACAAAGGACATTCAATTAATTACCAGAATTCATCTTTGATATATGAAAACATAGATTTGAATTGTGGCAATGAATTTTATTAGTTTGATGGAATTTGACTCCATGGCAAACCACACACAAAGGTCATGGAAAATTTATTGTAATCTGTGAGAAATGGTTTATTTTATCTTGTCACTTAAGCTGGCTTAATGTGAGTATCTGGAAGGTGATTGGTAATAGAATCAGTAATGTCTCCACACACATTAAAAACTTTCAAATAATGCTATCAGCAATTAGAAAAAAAGAATCAACATGTAAAAACATTCATTTTAGTTACAATGTAATGCATAAACATTTAAATACTGTCACCAAATATTTATAAATTAATTTTTATTAATGAGCAATTATTAAATTATTTAATAATAAAAAGTAAATATGTCCCAACCACTTTTCTTACCATGTTTGTTTTCCAAAGGTAGCAAATGTTAACAATTTATTCTACTTATATATATGCACACAATAAGAAGTGTATATATGTCCTGTTACTAAAAAAAAATTTTGTTACTTTTTCTTGCCATTTTAGTGTTACCACAAGCAGTTACCCAGTTTGAAGAATTGGTTGGGATGGCGGAGGCCGTGCTTAAGGGCCGAGGAACCATGTTTACATCTGCATCCACCCTCTGGAGAGCAACAAACAACTCCTCACCAGATTCGTTTGCCTCCGTGTGCAGTAATTCTAATTCTAATTCTAATTCCAGTTCACCAGTTTCCCTGAGAGCTGAAGAAGAGCATCACACTGATGAGAAGCAGGTCAGTTGGAAGACCCATCCTATCTTCCTCTGGGATGTACAGTTAAATACAAAAATTAAAGTAAGAGCACCTCTAGGAATATATCTAAGAATCCCAAACACCAATCAGTAAAGAATACATGCACCCCCATGTTCACAGCAGTGCTGTTTACAACAGCTAAGATCTAGCAACAGCCCAAATGCCCACCAGTAAATGAGTGGATAAAAAAAGCTGTGGTACATCTACACAATGGAATACTTTATGCAGCTGTCTAAAAGAAAGATCTCTTACCCATTGAGACAGCATGAAGGGATCTGGAGAGTATTATGCTAAGCAAAATAAGCCAGTCAGAGAAACACAAGTATCACATGGTCTCACTCATATGTAGAATCTAATGAACAAAATAAACTGATAAACAAAATAGATCCAGAGACATAAAAGCATGGGTCAGACTGACGCATGGAAAAGGGGGAGGGGAGGAGTGGGGGAATGGGGCAGGAAGAGATTAACCAAAGAATTTATATGCATATGTGCATAATCCATAGACTCAAAATAATGCAATCAAGGCCTTGGGGGGGAGAGACAACAGGAGTAAAAGGGTTAATGGGGGGAAAAGAAGACATCTGTAATACTTTCAACAATAAAGATAATTTTTTTTAAAAAAGAGCACAAAGTAACCATTGTTTTATCAGATACTTTTAGGTAACTTTAGATCACAACCATAACATTCCTATTATAGAAAACAGTAAATCTAATATTTGTGAAACAAATATCCAGTTTGTTTCTAAAACTAAAGTCAAATTGTAAGCAGTGATGATGTTTTAAAATTAGAATATTCTTAATCCAATAACAGAAGGATAACTGTGCATTAAAGGCTATGAAATTATATAATTGGGAAGAGGTAAATTTCATCCTCTGCATGCTATCTGGATACAGTTCTTTTGCTACTTCCTCAATTTCTCTTAATAAAAATACAGGTGCTAAAAAGACAGGAATTTTGTTTGAATCAGGTATTATTGGAAAATAGGCCTTCAAGAACAATATGAAGTACTAAAAATCTCATTCAGAATATTTGAATCTTAGTGTATTCATTCCACAGAATTAGTAACTTGTAAGACCACAAATTAATTATCTGAGAGTTCTGTAGGTCAGAAGCGTGCTAACATCCTTTCTGGAGGCCTATGGAAGGATCTGTTTGCTGCTCCTTTGGGTTGTAGAATTCAGCATCTGTGGAACCGAGTTCCAATTTTCTTGGGCCAAAAACGGAAGGCCATTCCTGCTTCTAGAGGCAACCACCTTCCTTGTTTTGCAGCTACTTCCACCATCCTCAAGCCTGCATGGCAAGCAAAGTCCCTCTCCCTCTTCCAATCTCTCCTCCATCCTGTCCTGTTTTCTGACCCTTTCTTCTGCCTCCCTCTTCTGCATTGAAGGGCTCCTGTAATTAGGTCAGGGCCCGCCTGGATAACCCAAGGCTAGTCTTCCCAGCTCAAGGTACTTAATTTTAATCACACCTACAAAGTTGTTTTCCCATTCACAGTTTCCAGGGCTATTATTCTGCCGCCCACACTTGAGGAGGGGACTCATTCTTAAAGCACCAAATCCAGATTCCGTAACAAGAATATGTATATGCTCAGTATATACTCACAAATATTGGGAATTTTCTCAAAGACAGCATTTAACTCTAACCCCTGAAATGTAAACTATATACTAAAAGCATAATGCATCGCCTTAAAGAACACTGATTTTGCTTTCTGGTGTACCTTAATGAATAATATATTCGTCCAGATTTTACTTCCTTTTTCCGCTGTCAATTTCATTCTTTTTTTTTTTCAGTTCAAGATTGAAAAATGGCAGATTGCTCGTTGTAACAAGAGCAAACCTCAGAAATTTATTAATGATTTAATGCAAGTGCTTTACACAAATGAATACATGGCCACACACAGCCTGACTGGTGCGAAATCCTCTACTTCGAGGGAGAAAGCTGTAAAGCCAGCTATGAATCAGAACGAAGTCCAAGAAATCATAGGTGATAAAATGATTGCATTATACTGTCACGATTTTTAAATTATTTTAGCCTTCTAGGTTAAGTTATTCTTTTATGATATTTTTCTTCAAATTTATTTTCTTGTGAGAGAAAAATCTGAAGACAGTCTAAACCCTAGTAAATAAGGGACATTTTATAGAAAAACTTTACTTTAAAAGTAGATATTAAACTAAAACTAAAATTGAATATCACTGAAAAGTTTGGATTCAGAAAATTCATAAATTCATAGCTTTAGAAAAGTAAATTTTCAAAGTCCTTTCAATAAAAATTTCATTAACAGTTTATATCTTATTTCCTCTTTATCTTAGTTCTTGCCTTATCTTTCATTCTAGGAAGACAGAGGCTAATTTGACTTTACTTATGGATTTCAAGTGAATGGTTCTCTTTAAATATAATAATCTAGATTGTCAAATAATTTTTTGAAAATATTTAACAAATTTAGGGAATCACTGAATCCCAGCTCTCGGTATTTTAATAGTATATAATTTCTTATTTGGAAAAGGATCAGACTTGACTGTTCCAACTGATGTTAGGATAGATACAATTAAATTCCTAGCATTTTGGAGCAAGGAGAGATTTCAGAGCAAGCAGTAAGGTTAAAGTTGAGTGGTACCATAGAGAGACAAATAACTTTATCTCTTGCTTTCTTTGTAAAGCCTACTTATCTATTCATCTATTTAAAGATCTCATGGGTGATTGGGCTACTTTTGCAAAATGAAGACAACACTGTAATGTGCTTCATGTTTTATCTCAGTTCATATCCTAAGATGCAAATGCCTCCTAAAGTGTTTTTGTGCGTTGCTGTTGTTTTTTTACAGGAGTCACAAAACAGTTATTTCCCAATACTGATGATATCTCAATCAGAAGAATGATAGGGCAAAAGCTGAACAACTGCACCAAGAAGCCAAATTTAAGCAAAAATATGAACTCTCAGGATATTAAGTAGGTCCTTGTGGTAAGTATTTTCACCATCCTTCTCATGTGGCAAGAAGATGTAATACTTTTATCCCTGAAAAAACATTTCCTGAACACTCTACTCAAGAATACCAGTGGCCTGTGAAATGTTGGTATTCCTGAGGGTGAAGGTGATGGCAGAGGAGGGAATTTAAATTTGGGAAATGATGACTTCAGTTACACAGATTTTCCTTTCTAAAAACTCCCAGATATTTTGATACCCTTTAAGATGCCCAAGTGCACCCAGAAATCTCCAAGACGAGCATACAGTGTGTAGTATTTTCCAAATGTGTTTTACTGAGGAACTTTTTTCCCCTCACAGAACACGTGATAAGTTGTGGGGAGGGGTAGGAAGGAGCCCGACGAGAAGCACATGACAATTTAGAAAGGGTTTCTCTAGAACACAGGAGATACATATCTTTGGGGAAATCTGTGGTATGCCAATGGAACTGAACTCACAGCTCTAACCCAGTGACTGGACCTGTGTACAAACTGCTGGCCGGAAGTATTCAGGGATTTCCCTCACCACCACCCATTCTGCTTCTCATTGTCTTTAAATTAGTTGTAATAGTTAGCTTGTTGGATGAGTATTTGTACCAAGATGTTTGTATTATACTAAGAAAAAGAATTATTTGTTTACAGCGAGTTTTACCGATATGCACTTGAGAGTCAGGCCCAGCCCTAGGCTAACCCTGAAATGGAATTTTGTGTTTGCTTTCACAACCTAATGTACTGGCTGTTTCACTGGTGCTCACCCTTTCTCTCCATTATTTTGATGAAAAATATACATTATTATGTTATTTGTGTTTTTTAAAATATATTTTAATTGATTTCAGAGAGGTAGGGAGAGATAGAGATAGAAACATCAATGATGAGAAAGAATCATTGATCTGCTGCCTACTATATGCCTCCTACTGGGGATTGAGCCCAAACCTAGGCATGTGCCCTTGACCAGAATCAAACCTAGGACCCTTCATTCTGCAGGCTGATGCTCTATCCATTGAGCACAACCAGCTAAGGCAATGTTGTTAATGTTTTAATTGATAAATAGAGCCATAGGATAAACACAGGAGGGCAGGTTTTTTGTCCATTTAACTTCTGCTTTGCCTGTTCTCTAACTCTATCACTTCTGAGACTATTTTATTTGTCTTTTTCTTCTGTGTTTTAAATGGGATGTGGAACTGTGTGGATTGCAGTAATTCAACGACCACTCTCCACCCATTGCTGACTACCACCCCATCCTCCTTGAGGGTCCTTTACTATTTTGCTATCCAAGTAAGGCTACTGATGAGGGTCAACAATAGTCTCTCTTCCTTAAAGACAAACAAACAAAATTACTTATAACAACTGCAGAAGGATTCCTTCCCTTGGCTCATATATACTGGTAGACTGACTTAAAGATTGATAAAACATAAGAACATTTTACCCCTAGTGATTAAAAATTTAAGTAGGCTGTGAATTTCATATTTTCTTATTTAGTAGATAGTATTTAAACAAGCCCTCAGACATTCTCATTTTGACATGAGCTACCTTATTAATGTGTATAATGGTCAAGTTCCCTTTCTAAATACCATGCAACCACACACACGAGTCATAGAGCGTTTGTAGCACATTATCGCATTTCAGGGCTCTCAAAAGCATTTTAATATCCTAAGTTCTGCTTTTAAATATCTCAGACTGCTAAGAGTAAGTATAAAATTCATCACTGACAAGATCAGTCAGCAGAGTGTTGAAGAAATTTAGTCAAAAGGTTTTTATATCAGTTTTGCTTGTGCTTGCCAGGAGTAGTGTTATTAAATCACCTGGATATGGCCTCAATTAACATTTTTAAAAGGAACAAATTTCTTGCTATGAAGTCAATATATTCTTGTGCCTTCTGAGCCTTAGCCTTGCCTGGTTGCCAAGTTGCTTGGAATGGAAATGGATATATTTTTAATCAGAAATAGAGATTAACAAGGTGTCAAAAGTAATTATGTTCTGAATGGGAAAAATTTTTAAATTGACAGATATCTTTCATTTGAAGTATAGTTAAATCAAAATTATTTCAAAAAGGCCTGAGAAACTATGTGGGGAAGGGCAGCGTATTTAGCCATACTTGATACATTAGTCAGGTATAGCACCATCTAGTGGTCATTTAACTAACAGGAACTCCAAGCTGACCACTCATTTAGGTAAACCATGTCCCCTTCTCAGTCCCTGTCCCTCAAAAGTATTTTTTGGAGAAATAATTTCCTTGCATTACTATTAACAGCGACTATTCTTCAAAGTCATAGAGACTTATATGAACTCTATTCTTTCAAGAAGCCTAGCAACCCCCACCGATGTACCTTGTGGCTGGCTGTACCCTCCACTCACTACTGAGCTCAAGGTTGTCATTGGTGGCTTGGATTTAAAAGGGCAGCCATTTCCCAGCTAAAGTCTTAATTCTTTGAGGATTAATACTAAATTACATCCGTCCCCCTTTATCATCTATTCTCTCACAATCCTGTGACAGCTGTTAGGCCAAAGTGAGAGGTAAGAAGCATTTTTTGAGATCCAAAAGAATAGCTCTTAGGAAAGCACTGATTTGGGCAGGAAGCCAACTAACGTTCCAATTAGGAGGGAAGGCAAGGGGTGTTTATGAGAAAGTGGAGGGGGAATGACTACATTAATAGAAGGAAGGATTTCTATTGCGCAAAGAAGCTAACACAGTGATGCTGATTCTAAAAAATGTTTTCGATTTTCAGTCTGGTAGACATAATACCTGCTTTCTTATTATCTTTGCAAACAGTTTTCTGGGATACAATGCTGCTTTGGGTTATTTTGCCCAGTTTTAACATTCCAAGGGGCTGAGAAATAAGACATGAAGTTCCTCTGGGATGGCAATTCTGCCTCCATTTGATATTGGCTCCATTTATATTATTTGTCACTGCCCTCGAGGTGCCTGAAGCTCACACTGTGCCAAGAGCTTGATGTTGCCAATCTTTCTGGCCTTGCTCCATTTGTCCCCTCTCTGTTGTAGGAGCTGAAGAAAAATTTATTTATAAGAATGAAAGAATATTAACATATCACCACCTCTATAACATCCCTGTAAGTAGTCAAACAGCCTTATCCAGAAATGTCCAAAGCTGCCTAAGTATATGTAATCTGTACCACAATATTACATATCATCTATACTAATAAAAGGGTAATATGCTAATTAGGGCAAACATCTTCTGGATGTCCATCTGGACAAAGCCACAGCAGCAGCGGGGTGATGGGGTCTGTGCCTTCCCTTGATCAGCCCTGTCAGGCTGCAGCTGGGGAGTGGGCCTACCCCTGAATAGGACATCCCCTGAGGGCTCCTGGACTGTGAGAAGGGGCAGGCTGGGCTGAGGGCCTCGCTGCCGCCGCCCTGCCCCCTCCCCCCCCCCCCCCCCCCCGCCCCAGAGCACTAATTTTCATGCACTGGGTCTCTAGGATATTATGTTAAAGATGACCTGACACAACAGTGCTGAAATGGGATTGAAGGGATTTTGTCCCCCGCCCCTCAATTTGGGGATATTTGAAAATGTCTGGAGATGTTTTTGGTTGACTCACTGGGTGACACTACTGACATCTAGTGGACAGAAGCCAGGGATGCTGCTAAACATCCTACAATGGACATCAAAGAATTAATTATCCAGCCCAAATACCAACTGTGCCAAGGTTGAAAAATCCTAGTCTAAAATATTTTCCTTATTTTAGAGATAATGAAACTTAAGCCTAAAAAGGTTAAGTGAATTGACAAGGTCATGCAATTAGTAGATATTAGAGAGCCAACACTAGCATAACATTTTTTGTATTTCTTTTTTTTGGGGGGGGGTAAGGGGAGGGGAGAGAGAGGCTTTTGAAAACATACACAATACTTTACTAAAATCCACTGGGAATTAAATTATAGAAACTACATACAACATAAAAATGGCCATGTTTACAAAGCTGCAACCTTGATAAACGACTGGCCATAGACACAGCATGGAGCTTATCGGTCCCAAATGCTCTCCTCTGCGCTGGAGGCACCGGTTCAGCGGAGGTTCATTTGGGACAGACCTGACTTCCTGACCCCTAAGAGCTGGCCGGGTAACCCGATGTGGCCCAGTCCCAGGCAAGCACAAAGTGGCCCTTCTCAAACCATGAAGGGTTCTGTGTTTTATTTAGTACTGAAGAAGGTTGCTTTGTACTCCTGACCCTGACCTATCCCTGAAGTATCCTGGGTTCTGGAATTTGTAAGATTCTTCTCATTCTTCTGGCTGCTGACGGCCAGACAGACTGTGGTAGCAGCGCAACAGCTCCTCCTGGTATGTGGATAGAGGTAGCTCTCTCACTGGGAGAGGACCGGCTGAGCAGTGGAGTGGACACTCGGCCATTGGTACAAGGCCTGGCAGGTGAAGGTGCCACCCCGCAGCAGATGCAATGCGGGTCGAGGCTTGGCCCTGAGGAGCAAGTCAGAGAAGAGGAAGAACATTCGGGAGAGGCTCTTCCTGGGAAGGCACCACCCACAGTCAGTCCTGAGCAGACCCTGATATGCGGAGGAGAGCTTGTCATTCCTCTACTCTGCCCAATGGTGTGCACTCGCTGGGTGGTCTTGCTTTGTGGTCCAGCAGCACGTGTGTGATGTCGGTGCTCAGGGCTGTTGGTACTTGGTTTTCTGCCAGAGTAACAGCAAGATTCTCATACTGCTTAGCCCCCGAGAGCCAGAAGGAGCAGTCCTGGAGCTGAAGGCTTCCAAACCCAGGGAGGCCTACCTGAAGCCACACGGACTCCAGAAATGCTGGCTTTTTCTTAGTTGCTCCTGCAAGGTGGTCCAAGACCCCTCTGCGTTGGCAGCCTATTGGGTGTAGAGTGCCATGTGGGGGCAGAAACCCTCCAGCCCATCCCCAGTGGCTCTCTTCCAGGCAGGGAAGCAGCTCTTGGCATACGAATGTGCTCCCGAGGCTCAAACAGGACCAGGCGTTCTGGTGGCCACAGGTGCCCTTGGTTCTCAGGATCCCCGTGAAGTAGGTGGCCGAAGCCCCAGCTGTTCCTGACACAACTGCCAGGTCTCTAGCAGCTCCCAGGCAGTGCAGGAGCATATGTGCTCCAGCCCCTGAGCTCTTGCAGCAGGCTCTCCATACTTCGCTAGAGGTAGTTCTTTGCATTTCTGAGGCATTCGTCATGCAATTCTTTGAACTGACCCGATTCAGAGCCTCCCCAGAGACACAGAACCCAATAGGCTATTGATAAAGATACATTTATTTTAAGGAATTGGCATGCACAGTTATGTGAACTGGAGAGTCTGGAATCTGCAGGGAAGTCTGGAAACCCAGATAAGAGTTGATGTTGTGGTAATGAGTCCAAAGGTAGTCTGGAGACAGAATTGTTCCTTAGGTTTTTTGGTTTTGTTTTTGTTTTGCTTAAAGCCTTCAACCGATGGGGTGAGACCCACCCACATGATGAAGGGTAATTCTGCTTTACTGAAAATGTACTGATTTAAATGTTAATATCGTCTAAAAAAAAATACCTTCACAGTAAAATCTAGACTGGTATTTGACCAAACAACTGTGCCACAGCCTAGCCAAGAAATAAAATTAAGTGTGTTTGGGCCAGAAAGTCTGGGATTAAAGCCTGCTCCACCTCTTAATAAAAGTACTGCCTTTGGAAAGTCACTAGATGTCTCTGAACTTACCTCAAGGATGGACCCAGAATTTGTGGAATCTTAGAGAATCTGGAAAATTCTTTTTAAGAAAAGAGACACAAAAATTATGAATGTACAATCAGTTATATCTGCATGTATTAATTTCAAATAAATAAATCATGAAAACTACATAATGGTTAAAAGTCAAATATCTCATCTGACTGGTGTAGCTCAGTTGGTTGAGCATCGTCCCATGTACCAAGAGAGCGGTGATTCGATTCCCAGTCAGTGCACATGCCCAGGTTGTGGGCTCAGTCCCCAGCGGAGGCAGCCAATCAGTGTTTCAAGTTTCTTTGATATCTGAGCTATACAATTTCAGGGCATTTCTAGTTTTCTATGGAGTGCTCTTAAATATTCTTTGAATTGATCACATTCAGAGCATTCCAAGAAGACAGTGCAAACAGGAATGATCAACAACAACATAGCTATACATGGAAGAGACCGAAAAGCAAAATCCTTAACAAAATCTCAGAAATGCCCACTGACACTCCATGGTTTCAATTACAGGACAAAATATGAATGAGGGACAGCTGAAATGAACAGAAACCGTGGTCTTAACTAATTATGGTTGAAATATCTAATTGTGACAAATTGATCAAAAACATATAAACATGTGAGGCTATAACGAGGGCCCCTTTTTTGGAAGATACCTGTGCAAGCAAGCATAACTAGCTTCATAATAATTCTGCCTCTGACTTACCTCATTTGGTCTTCTTGAGTTTTGAAAGAGAGAAAGCAGATTTGTGAAACTCCCTGATATTTAAATAATCAATAAATGTTACTAAACAGTTTAGTTTTTTAAAACTAAGTGATATTTTGGCAATTAAAATAATAAATGGCCGAAACTGGTTTGGCTCAGTGGATAGAGCCTGTGGACTGAAGGGTCCTAGGTTCGATTCCGGTCAAGGACATGTACTTTGGTTGCAGGCATATCCCTGGTGCAGGAGGCAGCTGATTGATGTTTCTCTCTCATCGATGTTTCTAGCTTTCTGTCCCTCTCCCTTCCTTTCTATGAAAAATCAATAAAACATATTTGAAAAAAATAAATGTTAGTGAAGAATGACAAACAGAATTATTGATACTTTTTTTTAAAAGATGTTTGATGGATGTGTGGAGATGGTTCATTTTATTTTGTGTTTGGAATTTACCTAATAAAAATTTTCTTAAAAGCCATTTGAAATTAAAATATATGTTAAATATTTCAACTGTTATCTATGCTGGAATTCCTCTGATTAGATCATAAAAGAATTTCTAAGTCACCTCAATAGTAATAGTTCTAATTAAAAATTTTTACTTTAGCCCCGCCGACATGGCTCAGTGGTTGAGCATCAGCCTGTGAATCAGGAGGTCGTGATTCAGTTCCCCCATCAGGGCACAGGCCCGGGTTGCGGGCTTAATCCCCAGCAGGGGACAAGCAGGAGGCAGCAGATCAGTGATTCTCTCTCATCATTGATGTTTCTATCTCTCTCTCCCTCTCCCTTCTTCTCTGAAATCATTAAAAATATTTTTAAAAATAATTTATTGGAGATATCTGCAATACTATCAACAATAAAATTATTTATATTCAACAATAAAGATTTAAAATATGTATTTATTAAAAATTTAAGTCAAGATTTGTAATAGACACAAAAATTAAAAAAAACTCATACCACTGTTAAAATACTGTAAGAATTCTAAAATAGATTTGCTCTGTTTTTTGAAATGTGCCATTTATAGGTACTGTAGGTATCTGAAATAAAGTACCTCCAGTTTTAAATGTAACGTTGGATTTTGTTGCACAATCTTCAACCTCCCTGATGAGCAAAGAGTGACAGCCAATCAAGGACAGAATGTGAGACATCTGTAACATCCACGGACTCTCCAATGGAGTGACAAGCTTGCTGAAGAAGCTGCATGTAGATTCCACCCTAAATATCCTCAATGCATCAAACTAGAGAATTTCTAGCAGTTAAATAAGCATGCATTATGGTTTCTTGCATTTTTGTCCCACAATGCTTCTCTGTACAGCTAACTTAACAGGATAGTTAGAGCTCTTATTATAACAAAAAACGTCAACTCTTAAAGTTTATCATAGCCCCCATCAATTGCTGTACATTAATTATTACCAGTCACTCTCCATGTTAGTTTTAGGATCTTTAGCATGAGCACATGTGTGGAAAGTACAGGAAAATAATCAGTGTTCACAAATAGGAGAGCAGTAAAGTCCGCCTAAAATCTGATAAGCCTATCGAACCGAATCGTGGTGTTTGAGCAATAAAATTACCAGATAATCCTGTTACTTAAAATATATAGAGTAGAAATTTTTAAAATGAGAGCACCAAGATCTTTTATTGTAATATAAAACTGGTTCGTTGTACTCCTGAAAAGGAAATAAACCCCAAAATCTGTAATTGTTAAACAATGCATCAACTTTCAGAAAAACTTTTTATGTTTGTTTACCTGCCTCTAACGTCTTATTGCCCCAAACTATAAATACAGATATGCAATGTAAAACACCAATGTTATCTAAAACAGCATATGTAAGATACAATATCCTATGTATTTGGTTATATTAGTACATTGCTTAGTTTTAACTGGTTTGTTTTCATAACATCAGGAGAAAAAAATAAAATCATATGGGGTTGATAATCACACAAAAAGAAAAATGCTATTTTGTAAACAATTGAAAGATGAAACATTCTTCCTCAAGAGGCTTCTTTCTCCTCTGATGGCAGGTTGTCAGGTGACAGCTCCGCTTCGCTGCGCCATGCTTCTTCAATGCCCACGTTATGCATAAACTTGTGAAAAGTGATGCATATAATAGACAGTTCAGTACTGAAGACCCAGGGACCATTCCATAAATGTTGCTCGATAACCGTGTAGTTGTACAAAATGAATATTCCTAAGGAAATAACTTATGTTAACATTTGCTACTTTTACTTAAAAATAAATAAATCCCATTGGAAACATAAAAAGTTTGCTTGTTTCTTATCCTATCTAATAAAACAGAAATATGCAAATTGGCCATACACCTGCTATACCCACAAGCCATGCCCGCCAGCCAATCAGGAGCAAATATGCAAATAAACCCAAGCAAGGTGGCTGTGGGCCACAGAGAGCAGGAGAAAGGCTTGGGCTTCCCCAGCAATGGAGGAAGCCAAGCTTTCCACCTGCCCTGGCCGGCCCACGCCTCTGCTTAAGGCTACAAAGTTTCAATTATAGAAGGTAAATAAATCCAATAGAAATGGCTGCCACCACAGAGGGAGCAGAAGGCTTGGCTCCACTCCAGGCTACAAAGTTTCAATTGTAGAACATAAATTAATCCCAGATACCAGGGCCTCCACTTGGGTCACCAGGGGGCGTGGCCAGCCTGCAAACCACCATAGGCCCCTCACCCAGGCCACCCCATGCCACAAGGGAACCTCACCCTGATCTGGGTCACCCTTCAGGGCAAACCAACCGGCCCCCACATGTACACCAGGCCTCTATCCTATCTAATAAAAGAGTAATATGCAGATTGACCATCACTCCAACACACTAGATGGCTGTCCCCATGTGGTCAAAGATCCTGCCCTCATGTGGACACAAGATGGCACCACAAGATGGCCAGCAGGGAAGGGCAGTTGGGAGGGACCAGGCCTGCAAAGTAGGGCAGTTGGGGATGATCAAGCCTGCAGAGGAGGGCAGTTAGGGACAAACAGGCTGGCAGGGGAGAAATTAGGCATCGATCAGGCTGACAGGGAAGTGGTTAAGGGGTGATCAGGCTGGCAGGCAGAATCAGTTAGGGGCAATCAGGAAGGCAGGCAAGCGAGCAGTTGGGAGCCACCAGTCCTGGATTGTGAGAGGGATGTCCAACATCCCTCAAGAGATCCCAGATTAGAGAGGATACAGGCTGGGCTGAGGGATACTCCCCTCTCCACCCCCCCCCCCCACCACCACTGTGTACCAATTTCATGCACTGGGCCTCTAGTTAATGAATAAAATCCAGGGGGGAGGAGAATCCCTTTTTAGGCTGATGGCTTCTTCACCCACATATTACAGTTGGGCTGTGTGGCTCAGCTGGTTTTATTCTCTAAAGAACCCTGATGTTCAGCCCATGTGACTCAGTGGTTGAGTGTCGAGCTATGAACCAGGAAGTCATGGTTTGATTCCTGTCAGGGCACCTACCTAGGTTGCAGGTTAGATCTCTGGTTGGGCACCTACAGAGATCTTTTCCACATCAATGTCTCTCTCTCAAGTCAATAAAAAACATATTTTTAAAAAATGAACAAAACACCTGAATAGACATTTTGCTAAAGACATACAAATGGTCAACAGTTATTTGAAAAGTTGCTTAGCATCGTTAATCATCAGGGATCTGTAAATCAAAACCACAATGAGCTATCACACCACACCTGGTGACTATTAGCAAAAATTCAAAAAATGACCAGTGTTGACCAGGATGTGGAGAAAAGGGAACCCTCTGCTCTGCGTTGTGGGCATGCAAATTGGTACAGCTATCATAAAAAACAGTATGAGAAGTTCCTCAAAAAATTAAAAATAGAACTACCACATGATATAGCGATCCCACTTCTGGGTATATATGTGAAGGAAATGAATCAGTTTTGTTTTTTGTTTTTTCGTTTAAATAAATTTATTTCTGTTTAAGTTATGTCAGTTTTGTTCAGTTATGAGAACAATCTTTAAAGGATGGTGGATTATTGGCTAGCTTAATGGATGAAATAGGAAAGTGGACATGTAAAACATCAGGAAACATACATTCAGAGCTAGGGAAGCTGAGCCTAAAGGGACTAATCCGTTAAACATAGGGTTTCCCCATTCAAATAAAATTTAGATATACCAAGTCACCTAGAAGCTAGCTGAAATACAAACAAGAAACCCCAATTCAAAGACTACCCCCATTTCAAGATAAAATGCATGTATTTAAATGTGGTCCATCTGCTTGCAAGTTGGCACAAGACACTAAATTCTTCCCCAAAAGAGAAAGCACAAACAAAGACTGAGTGAGGAGTCTCACTTTATGATCTTGCTCTCAAATTGCTTGGCCCTCCTCCACTTGCGCACAAACTTGAGACAGTAGGTGTGCTTGCAGTCGGAGAGGATCCCCGCTCTCTGGGGTTGGCTTTCTCGGAGACCAGCTTCATGCAGATCCCACACACTTTGTCCTTACTGCATTGGGCGGCAAACGAGAACTCCATGTCCTTCTCATGGGCCTCAAGGCAAGATTTTATGAGCTGTGATCTCTGGGCAGCATCCATTGCAAGCCCGCACATGTCACAGGAGTCTCCATGGAGATTCATGCAGTTCTCCCCACAGTGGCACTCTCCCACCGCCGCATAGAGACAGAGCTGCTTCTTCGTGTCCACTGCCATTGGCTCCTTCTCTGGCTCTTCCTTGGTCACTGAGCCCTGCAGGGGCGCTTCCGAGCAAGAAGGGTCAGTGTGGCCACATTAGTGCTGCCCAGGAACAAACTCAATGGCATTCACCCAGTCTTCTGAACCTGCTCCTACAGTTGCAAAGTTTGAATTTCTTGACTCAGCCTCGCCCGTATTCATTTCAACCATGGGTCCAACTACTGGTGAGAGACTTGAGGAAGCAGCAAGGAATGGTTTTGCAGTTAGATCTGTAGCAGTTGCTTCTTCCTGTTTCAATGGTTTGCTAGGTTCGTATCTGCAGCGGTCTCCGTAAATACAGTATCATGGCTGAAAATACTTACACAGCACACCGTATGGACTGTCAGAGAGGTCACACGAGTAGCGACAGTTATCTCCTTCCTTACAAACCCAGTGCATGAAATACCTGCAAGGCTGGTCTTGGAAGGAGGCACCTACCCTTTGTGCTACCTGGAAGGTACTAAAGGATTCTAGGACGGAGCAGGAAGGCCAAATCAGTTTCTTAAAAAAAACTTATATTCCTATGTTCACTGCGTCATTATTCACAATAACCAAGACATGGAAACAATCTAAGTGTCTGTTGACAGATAACTGGATAAAGACCATGTGCTGGAATATTATTCTACCTTAAAAAATAAAATAAAAAAAGAATGAAATCCTGCCATTTACAGCAATGTGGATGAACCTGGAGGACATTATGCTGTGAAATAAGCCAAACACAGAAAAACAAATACTGCGTGACCTCAAGTGTGGAATCTAAAAAAAAAGTTGAAATCGTAGCAATAGAGAGTAGAATGCTTCTCAACAGGGATTGTGGGGGTGGGGGAGATGGAAAGATGCTGGTCCAAAGGTACAAATTTTATTTGTATTTTTTATTGAATTTATTGGGGTAACACAGGTTAACAAAAATATTCAGGCTTAAGGTGTACTATTTTAACACTACCTGATTTTGAGACTTATTGCATAGCTACAGCAATCAAGACAGTGTGGTAGTGGTGTGAAGATAAATTCATCACTTGAACATACTAGAAATTCCAGAAATAGGCCCACACATATATAGACAACTGGTATTTGAGGAAGACGCAAAGGTAATTATGAGGAGAAAGGGTAGTCTTTTCAACAATTGGTGCTGGAACAATTCTATATCTATATGAAAAAGGATGAACTTCAATCCATACCTCATACTATATACAAAAATGAATTAAAAAAATGGACCTAAAATTAAAACCTAACTCTAAAATTTCTAGTAGAAAACAAAGTCTTTGCTTAGGCAAAGACTTCTTAGATGTACCACCAAAAGCATGACCCAATAAAGTAAAAATTGATAAATTAGACCTCATCAAATGTAAGAACTTCTCTTTGAAACACAATTTTAAGAAAATGAAAAGACAAGCCATAGCCCAAGGAAATATTCACAAATCACACAGCATGTTAACAACTTGTTGTATCCAGAATAAATAAATCTCAAAATTCAATAATAAGAAAATAAATAACCCACTTAAAATAATGGGCATAAGATATTTATACACACAACCAATGAAGATATTATGGATGGTAAATAAAAACATAAAAAGAGGTCAACTTTAGTAATTAGGCTAATGCAAATTAAAATTACAATGTGGTATCATTAATACACTTATTGGGACATCTAAAATGAAAATGACTGTCCTTGCAGTGATTACTGAATTGAATGGAGTGAGTGTATTTGGGCTCTAGTCACATCTTTACTGCTTCTTGTTTTCCAAGCAATAAGGAAAAGTCCCCAATTTAGTTGATATAAATGCCACTGTAGTTGTAGTGTGCTTTGTGGAAATGTAAAAAATATAACAGATTTAGATAGTACTAGCTATAAACATAAGTAATCACATGCCATGTTTTCATTTGGACCAGCAAAAACAGGCCTCTGAAAAGGTAAATATCTGCTGGGCTCACATATTAGATATGGATGAAGTCAGCTGAAAAATTAAAAGATGTTTCTCCCAAAGAAATTCTGCACTTGTAGAGTCGAAGTGACTTTGGCGACTACTGCTTTCATACTCAATAAGAACCTTTGTTCTCTGAAATGATAAAATATGACACTTGGTTGTTCAAAAAATGTATCAGTAAGTGTACTCTCTCTCCCTTGGCTAGTCATTTTGGCACACAGAAGCAGCCTCAAATTCCAAACCCAGTTCAAGGCTACAGATTAGTATCTGGGCACGATATTTAGAATCTATGTTCACTTTGTTCTTTACAAGTTAATAGGACCATAGGTCCACATTGTTGTCCAGACCTGATTTAAACTCACACGGCCTTAATTAGCTTTGAACCTACCAAACACTGTTTCACTTAAATTTCCCTTACCTTTAGTCTTCACTAAAATCTTCTAATACAACTATTTCTTTGAATACTGGCATGCCTTACACTTCCTCTGTTGCATGACCTCACTCATTGTAGGCCTGGGTCAAAATTATTATGGAGATTTTTGTTGGGGGGGGGGAGATGAGACTATAGATTTGTCAGACTACGAGTGATCTTGGGCTGATAGGGCTAGCAGAAAAACTTTTAAATGAATGTTCTCAGTTGACATTTGTTTTCATCCATTTTCTCTGTTCACAGTCTGCAAATCATGAAGAGAAAAAGGTCGGCCACTATTTTAAGTAAGTAACGATTGTGTAAAGCAAGAAAAAGCAATGAACACCACTGATCTATTATCTAGACCAATATTTGACTGTAAAAATAAGATAAAGGAGAAAGGCCTCCTATTATCTCTTTTAGTAGAATCCCAGCCTAGAGAAACACAAGCCCCACAGCTCAGAGTCCTTTTCCCGTCTTTAAATGCACGTGGAGCGGTCGCGACGAGAACTACAATTCCCAGCGTGCTGCGCGGTGCGGGGGGCGGTGCGGGGGAGAGAAAGGGGAAAGTCTGGATTATGGGAGACTCGGTAGGATAGCGGGCAGGAGCTGGGTGTCGCGCTTCTTTGAGAAATGGTAGACCCATGGCGAAGGAGAGGAGGGTACCGCGAAGGGTTCTGTGTTTTGTTGGCTGAAGCCTGGTGCTCGGCCGTCCCCTGAGTGAGCTTTGTTGCCACTCCTCAGTAGGGAGCCTGCACCCCTCATTCTTGAGCTGGTTGGGGGATCCGGAGGTATCCTTAGCAGGTTTTCGCTGTTAGACCTTTGTTGGCATATTTCTGTAGATAATAAAAATCTATCCCTCCATGAAGATGACATTCAGTTTGTGCGTGTAAGTAGCAACATTTCGGGTTTTCAGAGTCAATGACTGAGTGGTAAGCGGTTATGCGACTACACCTCCCCTGTTAATTCATCATCCAACAAATATGTGTGCATGTCTGATGGGTACTAGACAGTGTGGAGCAGCGGGTTAGGAAATTGAGCAACCACAGTGGCCATGACAAAGACTGTGGCCAGAGGACGTGTTGGACCCTTAGTCATTCTTCTCGTGCCTTCATGTAGGACCATTTTATACTTAGGCTGAGCAAAGTTCTGGTCTCTTAAGACTGTGTATTGAAATGGGTCTAGAGTATCTTCTAGCCCTAACCGGTTTGGCTCAGTGGATTGAGCGCGGGCCCAGGGACTAAAGAGTGCCAGGTATGATTCTGGTCAAGGGCACATTCATCATTCATTGCAGGCTCGATCCCTGGCCCTGGTCCTGGCACCTGGGGAAGGGAACCAATTCATGTCTCTCTCTCACATTGATGTTTCTCTCCCTCTCCCTTCCACTCTTTCTGAAAATTAATGGAAAATACCCTTAGGCAAGGATTAACAATAACAACAACAAAAGAGTATCTTCTAAGAGATGGCATACAGGTGAAGGAGAAGAAACAGCTAATGATGAGGAAGGATGTTGAAAACAAGAAGGGTTGTAAGAACTCAAACCTGAGCTTCATAACATGGAAGCAGATAGCTTGAAGGTGTCACTAATCTCTGAAGTCATGGTGTTACAGCATAGTGAAACCAAAAAGGCAGTGGTCCAGGTTGGTTGCTGAAAGTGGGTTACGCTGACGCTTCTTTGTGTAGTAGTAGGAATGTGTTCTGCTGGCTTCTGATTGGTCTTTTAAATAATCCTGCACAATATCCAATCATTTCAAAGCTCAAGGACCTGATTGAGGCCTGCCACTTCAGATCCAAGATGACATCATTGTCCCCACCTATGTAGGTCTAGTTACAGCTCCTCTCCCCTCCTTAGCAACTCCTGCCTATCTGGGCCTAGTTCTAGGTCCTTTTGTTTGTCTTGTGATACAGTCAGCAGACAGCATTCTGCCCTTGTCTGCAGCACTCCACTCTTCCCCTACTCCCTTCTTCCTGGTCTTATCTCCTCAATAGTACAATTGATGTTCATAATGAAGATCCCTTTGGGACAATAGTTTTCAAGCATTCATAAATATAATGTTGCCTTCCACACACACCAGGACCAGGGCTGGGGATGGAGCCTGGAACCCACTCCAGATATTTTGAGTCATAATTTAAAGGTGAAGCCTAGAAATCTGCATTTGGCACAAATACAAGGGTAAATGAGCCTTTCAGCATACTTTGTAATTTGTGGGAACCCCTTTCATGTCCTGCGTGGTCCAGGGTTCCAGGGTCAGGGTTTGGATTCTGGAGAAGGCCACACACAAATGAAAGAGACTAGAAAAGCATTAATTTGGGCATATTGGGGGCCAGGCAGAAGCCCACCTCTAGGGTGAGTATTACCACCAGCTCTGGCCTTGCTATAAGCTTTTATTAAGACTATTGGGATACACCCATATCCTTTAGGCAGGAAATTCCAATAATAGTCAATCAGCAAGAATTTACATAAGACTAACAGGTGGAGGCTGCTTCAACTACAAATATCTCAACTAAACAGTAAGGGATTAGCTCTGACCTTTCAGAGCAATTATAGTTGACCAGCCTTTCGGATTCCCTGTCCACATATCTCTATTAGTGAGGCAATGATTAATTTCTGGCACTAATTGCTTTCGGAAACTTAGGGGGATGTTATGATACATTTTGGTATGATTTTCACCAAAAACTTAAATCATTACAAAGTCTGTTTAAAGAGATAATTTAGCCTAAACCGGTTTGGCTCAGTGGATAAAGCATCCACCTGCAGACTGAGAGGTCCCAGGTTCGATTCTGGTCAAGGGCATGTGCCTTGATGGCGGGCACATCCCCAGTGGGGGGTGTGCAGGAGGCAGCAGATTGATGTTTCTGACTTTCTATCCCTCTCCCTTCCTCTCTGTAAAAAAGTCAATAAACATATTTTTTTTTTAAAGAGAGATAATTTAGGTAGTTAAAATCACTTCTACTTCAAACCATTCTAATTTCTGTGATGAGCTGAGGTTTTCTGTTAAAGGTGCATACTTTTTAAAAATGAATGTCTGTATAATATATGTGTGTGTGTGTGTGTGTGTGTGTGTGTGTTTTAGTCACTCTACCAGTATGTTCAGAGTAACGTTTTAAATCATTTGTTCTTAAATAAAATTTTTTCTCCCTAAACATTGTGTTGTTAATGTTATTTGTTGTTCTCATAGGGATTGGATAGAAATTCTTTTTAAAAGGTAATTTCCTTGACATTCTTCCCCGTTCCTACAGTACCACAGGGTGTGTGCGCTGACTTGGCCTCCTCTGTGGTGAGGAGTAGATGGTGTAGCTTTGGAAAGGAAAGAGCCACATGTCTGTTTTTGTGCTGAAAAAAAAAAAAAAAAACAATTAGAGAGAGGATTTTATAGGTCTTGATGAAAAATAATTTATATGGACAGAAATGAATGGGACACTGATCTTGGTGGTGTTTTATGTAACTATAGCTATGTGAGAATAAACAAGCCATCTTTTCTGTCAAAGAACAATTTAGACAGCTGCCATTTTGAACTGCATGACTTGGCAGCCACCATATTGGCTGCATGGTGTGTAACCTCACCTGGGGGCCGCCATGTTGAAATCGCAAAAGCCAGCCCCTCCCTTTGAATTAGCCAATCGGGAAAGACAGCGCCTGAGCTCCAATCAAGAGCAAAGGACAGGTCACATGCATCAGGGATTATAAAGCCAGCAGACTGTCTGCTCAGCATGCACATGCTTCCAGACCACTTGTGTGCACCCTTCTACATAGAAGTAAATATGTTTGCCTTGCTGCCTGGCTCCCAAGTGTTTTGTATTCTACCAGAACCCCTGACATGGGGGAGCTCACCTTATTTCTAATAGCTAGGAGTGTGTGCTTTGAGAAACAGAGAAGGAATCTACAAAATTAAGGTTCTAAAAATAGTTATATGTTTGGTTCATTCTCTGAGAACTAAAAAATTATACTGTAAGTTCTGACTGAGTTAATATATCAGCTTGTGCTCAGCTGAGTTCAAAAGCCTTTCCTTAAATTTTATTTTAAATAGGGCAGTCTTTTGTGTTCTTCCAACCAGAGATCTGTATATCCAGTTTTGTATATTTAATTTTGTTTCCAAATAGAGGGTCTAAGATTTGAGCTGGGAGCGGGGTGACAGGAAGTTGTTTTGGTTCAAATACTCTTGCCTTTGTTGCAGAGTTTTCTGATTTTTCTTGAGTAGATATTTTATTTGCTGTTTGTCCTTAGTACCACTTCTATATGTTATAAATGTTTTTTTAATGCAATTTTCATCAGATTCACTTAGGAGCAGGTCCTCTTGCTATTATAACATAAGTACTCTGTGCTATTTTTAAAACATATTTTTATTGATTTCAGAGAGGAAGGGAGAGGAGAGATAGAAACATCAATGATGAGAGAGAATCATTGATCGGCTGCCTCCTGCATGCCCCCTACTAGGGATGGAACCCGCAACCCAGGCATGTGCCCTTGACCACAATCAAACCTAGGACCTTTCAGTCCATAGGTCGATTCTCTATCCACTGAGCCAAACTAGCTAGGGCCTCTGCACTATTTTCTACAACTGCATGTGAATGTAAAATTATCCTAAAAGAAAGTGAAAAAAATGAGAATATACATATATAGTAGGGCTAAACTATATCTAAGACAAGTATTATAAGTCTGCGGAGAATCAAGATGGCGGCATAGGTAAAACACCTATCTTGCCGTCATACTCAACAATTTTAATACTACAAGTTAACGAAAGAACAAACACCTTCCAGAATCACCAGAAAGCTCGCTGAGTGAAAATTCCACAAATAAAAGTAAAGATAAGACACTGTGACTCGGAGGAGCGGCTGAGGACAGCGTTGAAAGATTCGAGCGGAGAGAGGTTTGGAGTGCGCACCAGCGGAGAGGGCGGGCGGCTGAAAACCGGCCAGCTTTCTCGAATGGGGAGACAAAGATGTCCCACTGGACTGAATCTCCAGCTCTGGGCGAAGTCCAGGGAACCCACTATCATACAGGATGAAAACTGGACAGTGGGAGGGCACGCCAAAACTCGGGGGCTGCAGGGGTCTCCTGGCTTGTGGAGAAGGCAGCTTGCACGAACAGCTCGGCTGTGTGACTGCGCAGAGCGCGCTCTGTGACTTGCTTTCTCATTTGGAAAACCGTCAGTCTGCTTTGTTTTACGAGCCTGGGTGAGACATTGGGAGTGTAGATTCATTTGGGGAGAGTCTGAATTCCCCAGCAGCCGGTGGAGCTCCACAGCGTTTCTCTCTCAGAGGTGCTGGCAGCCATTGCCCCCGGCACAAAGTCCCTGGGGCCACATAGGGCGGAGCTAACGCTGTCTGCTTGGCCAGGAGACTCCGCCCATCCAACCTGAGCACAGCTGAGCTTCACAGACAATTGGCCTGAGGTCAACCCCTCCAAGTGCTAACAACGATTAACTGAGCTTAACTTCAGCAAGACTGTGCAACCCATATCCACCTCTGGTAACTGGGGAGGCTGAGCCACTGTCCCTAGTAGTGGGACACACAAAGCTACCACACAAAGCTAATTGACCAACTCAGGGAAGCAGCCACCATGCAGCAACATGGAAAGAAATCAGATGTGAAAGAAATGGAGGGAAAAAAACGACTGGACATGGAATTCAAAACCACGGTTATAGGGTTCTTCAAGAGGCTCCAACAAAAGGTCGAGGCCTATAAGGAAATAAGCAAGACCTACAAGGAAATGAACGAGACCTGCAAGGAAATGATCAAGACCAACGTGGAAATGAAGGAGACTCTCAAGGATATAAAGGAGACTCTCAAGGATATGAAAAAGGACCAACCAGAAATTAAGCACACACTGACTGAAATAAAAAATATTATACAAAGACCTAAAAGTGCTCTGGAGCACCCCAAGAACCAAGTTCAAGATTTGAAATACAAAGAGGGAAAATCCACTCAGCTGAAAAAGCAAGTAACCAAAAGAATCCAAAAAATTGAAGATAGTATAAGGGGCCTCTGGGACAACCTCAAGCATACCAACATCTGAATTATAGGGGTGCCAGAAAAAGAGAGAGACCAAGACAATGAAAACCTATTTGAAGAAATAGTGACCGAAAACTTCCCATACCTGGTGAAAGAAATAGACTTAGGAGTCCAAGAAGTGCACCAAACCCCAATATATAGGAACCCTAAGAGGACCACACCAAGGCACATCATAATTAAAATGCCAAGAGCAAAAGACAAAGAGAGAATATTAAAAGCAGCAAGAGAGAAACAGTTGGTTACCTATAAGGGAGCACCCATACGATTGTCAGCAGATTTCTCAACAGAAACAATGCAGGCCAGACGGGAGTGGCAAGAAATATTCAAAGCGGTGAACAGCAAGAATCTACAACCAAGATTACTCTATCCAGCAAAGCTATCATTCAGAATTGAAGGCCAGATAAAGTGCTTCGCAGATAAGAAAAAGCTAAAGGACTTCATCACCACCAAACCAATATTATATGAAATGCTGAAAGATATTCTTTAAGAAGAGGAAGAAGAAAAAGATAAAAGTGTAAACTAGGAACAACAAATACACATCTATCAACAAATGAATCTAAAAATCAAGTGAATTAATAAGCTGATGAATGGGATAAACTGGTGAATGTAACAGAATCACGGACATAGAGAGGGAATTGACTGACAACTCTCTGGGAGAAAGGGTGTGTGTGAAGTGCAGCAAGAGACTGGACAAAAATCATGCAACTATGGGAGAGGACAGTGGAGGGGGGTGAGGGCGGAGGGTGGGATGGGTACCAGGTGGAGGGGAACTATAGGAGGAAAAAAAGGGAACAATGTAATTAATAAACTGAACAATAAAGATAAAAAAGTATTATAAGTCTCCTGGCAGATAAAGCAGACTCACAAGAAAAGCTATTGGAACCCCTGATACGGTAACCAGACAACCAATGGGTCTGGGCTGCCACTACTTGAGCCAATTAAGCAGTGGTTGGATCATATTTGAGCATATAATGCTAGCAATATGGGAGAGCAGCAGGTCATCCACAAAAACCTGTTCTGCACCCCCCATAAACCACTGCTTATATTGGGTAGGACAAAGATTACATGTGGAAGTAGGCAAAAGGAATAAGAATGGGTATAATGTTACAGGGTACAGGCAGTGCGCCTGAGCAAGGACTCCATTGCTTGGGCAACTAGATTGTTAATCTTTTCATGATAATAGGCAGGTCTGGGATGAGAATGGACCACAGTGCAAGGTTAACTCTAGGTCCAAGCCAGGTAACAGGAGTCAGGGGAGGTATACAACTCTCAGCCAGGTTAGAAGGTGTTTCCTTTAGCCCAGCCAGCATGGCTCAGTGGTTGAGTGTGGAACTAGAAACTGGGAGGTCATAGTTTGATTCTTGATCAGGATGTCAGCTTGATCCCCAGTGTGGGATCATTGATATTTCTATCTCCTCTCTCTCCATTCCTCTCTGAAATCAATAAAAATACATTTTTAAAAGTGGTTTTTTTTTATTAATCATACACTGTTAACAATCACAGTTAACAGAGTATGATTAATATCCTATCTAATAAAAGAGTAATATGCAATTGACCATACTTCTGATAAAGCCACGCCCATCAGCCAATCAGGAGTAAATTATGCAAATAAACCCCAACCAAGATGGCTACAGCCACTGAGAGCAAGCAGGAGGAAGGCTTGGGTTTCTCCGGCAATGGAGGAAGCCAAGATTTCCGCCTGCCCATGCTGGCCTAGACCTCCACTCAATGCTACAAAGTTTCAATTATAGAAGATACATAATTCCAACAGAAATGGCAGCAGCCACGGAGCAGGAGAGAGCAGAAGCTAGGGTGGCCTGGGCGAATGAGGAAGCCAAGCTTCTGCAGCTCTAGCACCTAGGCTTCTACTCTAGGCTACAAAGTTTCAATTATAGAATTTAAATAAACCCAAACAGAAATGGCTGTCACCATGGAGAGAGCAGAAGGCTTGGCTCTGCTCCAGGCTACAAAGTTTCAATTGTAGACATAGATTAATCCCAATACCAGGGCCTCCACTTGGGTGCCTGGGGTATATGGCCAGCCTGCAAACCACGACAGGCCCTTGCCCGGGCTGCCCCATGCCCCAAGGGAACCACCACCCTGATCTGGGATACCCTTCAGGGCAAGCCAGCTGGCCCTTACCAATGCACCAGGCTTCTATTCTATCTAATAAAAGAGTAATGCACAGATTGACCATCACTGCAACACACAAGAGGGCTGCCCCCACTTGGTCAAAGATCTGCCCCCATGTGGACACAAGATGGCCACCACAAGATGGCCAGCAGGGAAGGGCCATTGGGAGGTTCCAGGCCTGCAAGGGAAGGCAGTTGAGGGTGATTAAGCCTGCAGGGGAGAGTAGTTGGGAGGGATCAGGCCTGCAAGAGAGGGCAGTTGGGTGTGACCAGGCCAGCAGAGGAGGGAAGTTGGGGGCAAACAGGCTGGCAGGGGAGCAGTTACACATCAATTAGGCTGAAAGGATAGTGGTTAGGGAGCGATCAGGCTGGCAGGCAGAAGCGGTTAGGGGCAATCAGGGAGGCAGGTAGGTGAGCAGTTTGGAGCTAGCAGTCCTGGATTGTGAGAAGGATGTCCGACTGCCCGTTTACGCTGGATCCTGGTAGCATCTGGCCTAAACGGGCAGTCAGACATCCCTGGAGGGATCCCAGATTGGAGAGGGTGCAGGCTGTGCTGAAGGACATTCCCCCATCCCCCGTGCATGAATTTCATGCGCCAGGCCTCTAGTTTCTTATAATTATAGCTAGTTTCCAATATTCTATTTCTTCCCCTAATGAATGTCTCTTAAATCAATGTTTCTCTCTTTCTCTCTCTCTCTTTCTCCCTTCATTCTACTCTCTCTGAAAAGCAATGGGAGAAAATATCCTCGGGTGAAGATTTTTTAAAAAATCATTAGAATATACTTTATATAAGAAAATAAGTTTCATGATGAGCGTAATGTTTTTGCATGGTGGTGAAAGTATATTTCCACAGATTGCTTATTAGTTGTAAGGGAAAAAACTACATAGTGATGATACTGGATGACACCTTGATCATATGACAATATCCTCAGTAATGGCTGCCAGAGGGGAGGATGTTGGACTGGGTAAAAAAGGTGAAGAGATTGAGAACCACAGATTAATGGTTACAAAATAGTCGTGGGGATGTAAATCACAGCATAGGGGATACAGTCAATAATATATTAACTATGTATGGTGCCAGGTGGGTACTGTAAATATCAGGGGGAACACTTTATAAAGTATGATTATCTAAATACCATACTATACACCTGAAACTAATACTAAATAATGTTGAATATAAACTATAATTGAAAAATAAAACCTGAAAAATGACTATCCTCAATCAGGGCCAGATAGCCTTCATGTGCTTCTAGATACGATCATCATCTCAAACACTCAATGTCAGTATTTTGTTTAATGCGTAATTTGAATATAATGAGAAAAAACTGACAAACCAAAATTGAGGAATATTATATAAAATAATTGGCTGTGGTACTTCAAAAACATCAATATCATAAAAGACAAAGGCTTAAAAACTGCTACAAATTAAAGAATAGGGAGACATAAACTCAATACATTCATGTGATCCTGGACTGGACAATTGGTAAAATGTGATAAGGACTGTAGATTAGAAAATAGTATTAAATCAATGTTAAACTTCCAGATTTTGATAATTGTACTATTATGGACTGCATGTGTATGTGTCAACCTCCTTCCTCAATTTATATGTTAAAACCCCAACCCCCAAAGGGACTGTGTTTGGAGAGGGGGCTTTAGGAGGTAATTTAGGTCATGAGGATGGAGCTCTAATGATGGGATTAATGTTTTTATAAAAAAAGACATGAGAGCTTGCTTCTCTGCTGTCCACCATGTGAAGATACAAGACGACTGTTAGAAACTCGGAAAACTGCTCTTATTAAGTACCTATTCTGCTGCATCTCTTGGATTTCTCAGCTTCCAGAGCTTCAGAAATAAATTGTTTAAGCCACCAAGTCTATGGTAAATTGTTAAAGCAGATTAAACAGTAAATCAGTATTATGGTTATGTTAAAGAAAATCCTGATTTTTGGGAAATACACACGAAATATTAAGGAATAAGGAGGCATGATACATGCACATTACTCTTCAGTGAGTCAGAAAAATATATATGTATACATATGTCTCTGTATAGCTAAGATAGATATGGAATATGATAAAACATGTTACTGCAATTTTCTGTCAGTGAAATCATACCGAGATGTCTTCTGCTTAGGATTTTTTACTCTCCAACTTGTGGGAAGAAACAAATATTAGTTATGTCTGCCTTAAGTTTCTCCACAGTCACTCTTTAGTAAACAGATATTTACAGCTATTCTAACACTTAGATTTGCATAAAAGAGATTAAATAAATCTGAGGACGTGTGACCTGGCAGCGGTATTGTTACAATTATACTCAGCTTTAACACTACACAACAGACTAATTCTTTAATAAATACAAACCAGTTCTAATACTTTTGGTTGTCCATGGTGTTTTGAAAACCCTTGTAGCCCACTATAAATCAAACCATATGAATTCTTGTTCAGTAGCCTTGCATGGAAGAATAGTATTACTATAATGCAAATATAGTGGATGATGACCTTCCAAATATTTCTAGAAATGGGGTAGGAAATTTTGCAGATTACTCAAAATGTGCAATAAAAGCACCAAACACTACTGTGTTCAATTTTCTAATAAGTGCAAATACATTATTGCTTGAAAGGAGAATATCCATATTCTAAAGAAGGAAGTAATACGGCTTGCTCTAATGAGGTAAGTGGCTTGTACTTACGAACCAGCCACAGAAATAAGCCACCCTTTTTTGTCCTGTGCTTCAACATGTTTAGTTTCCTATGCACAACACTTGTAAAGAATTCCAGACCTGAGAGGAACAAAGAAATTGCATTATAGACCTCTGCATTAGTCTAATATTCTTATTAGTGTCCTGGTGCACGGATTTGTGCACATTGAAAGGAAATTAATTAGAAGGTGGCTGGTGGGGTGGGACTGGGTGAGATGGGCCAGACTCGCTGTGGAGCCAATCTCCCATGGTCCCTCCCCAGCTGACCACACCTGAGGCAGCGCCGTGGTTCTAAGGGCGTCTGAGGAGTGAGTGGGGTTCCTCCAGCAGGTGGGGTCCCTCGGCCTGGCCTGCAGGGATCGGGCTGAAACTGGGTCTCCAATATCCCCCGAGGGGTCCCAGATTGCAAGTGGGCAGTTCTCAAGTAACACATCCCAGAATCAGGCTCCCTCCTCTCTGGTTCCAGGTGCATCACCGATAACTGCCACTACCAAGTCATAGCACTTGGCAGCTCCTGCATTGAGTGTCTTCCCCCTGGTGGTCATTGCATGTCATAGCTACAGGTCAAATGGTCTGACAGGTGCTTAGCCTTTCATATATGTAGACAGAACCAAAAGATCTTTGTTCTGATCCCACAACTTTCAGGAAATGCCAATGACAACAGATTCCAAAAAAAGCCACCTTCTTCCCAGAAGAATATTCTGTTTTGGGATAAATACCTATAAATCTACTTCCTACTTCATCAGAAATTGTTACAGAGATCATTTCAGTTGCCAGGTTTTAAAACCAGAGCATTTAATCCAAACTAAATATGGTTCTTAATGATAGAATTGCTTTGGAATTGTTTGTTCTTTTACTAAAGTATAAGATTTGGTGCTATGTATAGATTAACTCTTTTACCCAAGTCAAACTATCCTTAAATAAGTACAGGCTTATACTATCCATACCCCCCCCCCTTTTTTTCTTTGAGATTTATGGATACTGGATAATGATTCTTAATGAGGATTTGAGCCTTATTAATGCATTTCATTTGCAAGAACCAGGTCTCCAGAATCTTAAATGCTGCTGTGCAGTCAATGTTCTGACAGATGGTTCTATAAATAATCATCCAACAAGAAAATAATAGCAAACTAATAAAAAACAACACTAAAGTTGAAGCTATTATTTTGTTGTTGTTGTTGCATAATGAGTTGAAGGAAAAATATCAACATAATGCCACTGATATAGTGATCTGGAAATCTATTATGATGTTGCTTAGAGAAGTAAATTATGTTGATCTAAGAAAAGTGAATTAGAGTGGTTATCAAACCCACTGATGGGCTCCCTTCAAGATCTTAACTTATAAACCAAATGATGGATCTGCACCCCAAGTAAAACACAAAAAACATTTCCTCAGTCACATAAAGAATATTTGTCCATAGTTTTCTCCATTTTGAATCCTGAACCAATCAGAAAACAGCTCTGCTGCTTCCCATTCTAAATAGTACCCTACTTCATAGACTGGCCTTAAAATCATCCAACCCAATCTCTTCTAAATTTCCTAGGACTGAGAGACTCCCAAGCTTTGCCTATGGCTTGTTCTCCTTTGTTCTAAATAAACCTGGCTTTGTGGAAACTACAGGCATGTCTGATAAGTCTGTTAATAGGTTTCCAAGGATTTTCTTATAAATGCATAGTCCAGCTACTCAGAGAAAATTATTAATACTTAAGTAGGTTTCTTATTTCAGGCATGGTTTGCTTGGTAGCTTGACATGGTTCTGATAATATTATAATATGTTTCTTTTTTAATTATTATTATTATTACTGTTTTATTTACAATATAACTTATACTTAATAGTAGTACATGTTTTCCTTTTCCCCCCCAATATCTCCCCCCAGCCTCCCTTACCTCCCAGCACATGTCCCCACCTGCCCCCCACCCCGCCCCAGTGTCTTTCATTCATTGGTTATGCTCATATGCATGCATACAAGTCCTTCGGTTGATATCCCCCAGCATCTGCCTCCCATCCACCCCAGAATATGTTTCTTTTTTGAGAAATCTGCTCTTAGAAAATTTTGCTAAACATTTTCAATGGCACTAAAAATACCATAGTGTTATGTTGATAGAGTACATGCCACAGTTGAACTATTCCATTCCCCAGACATTTAGATGTCTTGTGATTTATATATATATATATATAAATTGTTGTTGTTGTTGATTTCAGAGAGGAAGAAAGAGGGAGAGAGAGAAGCATCAGTGATGATAATCATTAATCGGCTGCCTCTCGCCTCCCACCCCACACCCCCTTACTGGGGATGGAGCCTGTAACCCTAGCTGTGTGCCCTGACTGGGAACTGAACCTTGACTTCCTGTTCATAGGTTGAAGCTCAATCATTGAGCCACACTGGACAGGCAGATGTCTTACAACTTTTGCTATTACAAACATGTGATAAATATTTTTCATAAAACTTCTTACACATTAAATTATGTCCTCAGGATAAATCTTTGCAATGACAACAACTGAATTGATGGATGAGAATTTTTGGCTTCTAGCCATATAACGCTTTTTTGCCAAGACTATTACCAAAGAACTCTTCCTACCTGCAATCCATTAAAGTAAATATTCCACTGACCTTTTACCAGCACATTAGGAGAAACTTAAATACAAGTTTTGCCCAGACATTTAAATGTTTTAGATATTTACATACAGCTCTTACGGAACACAACAGGTGGGTTTCTCATTCTCATTTTGCATCTAAATTTCTCAAACTGACTAGGTAGAAAAGCAACTGAAGTCACTAAAGCACTTGGAGGAAATGTAGAAAATAGCAAATATACAATAATTATTATAAGCATAGGTAAGTTTGGTCAGATGGTAGGTTGGTATAGATACAGAATAAAAATAAAAAAAACAGGAATCTAAGATATAAAAGACTTTTCCAACGTGAATTCTTTTCAAAACCTTTGACAATTATTTATGTGTAAAAAAAGGTTTTTGTAAGGTGTATTGTGAGAAAAAATTAAAAACAATAGTTGAACATAGGTGAATTATTTTATTGACTGCTTTTTTAAGGTGAACATTGTAAAAAGGACAACTATTTTATTTCACAAAGGTAGTAATTGAGAATATATAGTTTAATCCTTACCCAAGGATATTTTTCCATTGCTTTTAGAGTGGAAGGGAGTGGGGGAGAGAGAGAAAAAACATCTATGTGAGAGACACATGGATTGGTTGCCTCCCACAGGCGCCTGCAACCGAGGTACATGACCTTGCCCAGGAATCCAACTGGGCGACCCTTAACTTAGGTTCTTGGACAGAAGCTCTAACCAAACCGGACAGGGCATGAACACCTTTTAAAAGTATATTTTAAAATTGTGGTCTGGGGCTTAGTGATCAAGTTAGCTAGGCCTCAGCTTCCTGTCCTGTTGGGCCCTGGGCTCTCTAGCTTTGCCCGTTTTCTTCAAGCTAACCTGGAGACTGGAGCGCTAGTCCTCAATTTTCTTCCCAGGTTGCATTACACGCTGGGGAGCCCCTGAGTAATGTACAATAATACATTCCTTCCCTAATCTCAGACTTCTGCTAAAGCTCCACGTTCTGGCCTTCTGCAAAAAAAGGAAAACTCAGAAATTAGCCCCCATCACCATCTTTAAGTGACCTTCACTTCCACAACCACACAAAACCCAACTCGAAACCTTCTTCACATCCCTATTAAATAGAACCAAGCCCACCCACCGCTCAGAGGAACTGCTGTAACGTCACCGCGGAGAAGCGCATGCGCTGTGCCTTGAGGCCCTTTTCCGCTCTTTTCCAACGAAGCTCCGCGTCCTCGGGTGCGACGAGAGAACTACAATTCCCAGCGTCCTGTGCGGTGCGGGAGAAGGAAGGCCAAGAGGCTCCGGAGGATAGCGGGCCGGAGCTGGGCGCTCCTCCTTCTGAAGCGGTTTTGCACCTCTTTCTGCTCGCGGCGTCGGCGTCGTCGGCGTCGTCGGCGCTCACGCAGGGGCGGGTCACGGCGGCGCAAAGCGGGGCTGGGCGGGAAGGGAGGTCGTGGCGGTGTCGGCGGCAGGGACAACAGCCACAGCGGCGGCCACAGGGACAGCAGCAGCGGTGGTGCTGTCAGTGAGGCCGTCGGAGAAATGGGAGACCCAGGGCTGGAGGTGAGTCGGGGGACCGCGAAGGGTTTTGTGTTTTGTTGCCTGAGGCCTGGTGCTCGGCCGCAGCCGCGGGGCGATGCCCTCGGCGTCTCGGCCGAGCTGGGGTTCTCAGTCTTGCGGGTCTGAGCAGGAACCAGCAGCAACAATGGCCGCCCCGGCCCCTAGCCGGGCCCCGAGCCCCTTGTTATTGCTGCTCCGCCGACAGGCCTGCTCCTCAGCAGGGAGCCTGCATCTCGTTCTTAAGCCGATGGGGAGCCCGGAGGGGCCCGTAGCTGGTTTTCGCCGCCTGGTCCCCACCACTCCACGTATGCAGAGGCTTAATCCGACTCCATGGAGTTCTGCTCTTAGTCGGGTTTGCGTGGAATTGTGTCCTCAAGTTTCTTTTTGAAGCTCTTCCTTTTTCGTTCCTTTTGGATCAATCTCTTCCTGCAAGTACATGGCTGTGTAGATAAGCGTGTTTTGGCTTATTTTTGTAGATAATAGAATCTGTCCCTCCAGCTGGGCCTGGGGCCTCTGAGTCCACAACGGATGAAAATGAAGATGACATTCAGTTTGTGAGTGTAAGTAGCAACGTTTCGAGTTTTTCAGAGTCAAAGACTGCGTGGTAAGCGGTTATGTGACTACACCTCCCCTGTTCATTCATCATCCAACAAACTTGTGTGCCAGTCTGATGGGTACTAGACAGAGTGGAGCAGCGGGTTAGGAAATTGAGCAACCACTGTGGCGATGACAAAGACTGTGGCCAGAGGACGTGTTGGACCCTTAGTCATTCTTCTCGTGCCTTCATGTAGGACCATTTTATACTCTGGCCAGGCAACAGTTCTGTTCTCTTAAGACTGTGTTGAAATGGGTCAGGAGGGTCTTCTAAGAGGAGGCACACAGGTGAGGGAGAAGGGACAGCTAATGATGAGGAAGGGTGTAGACAAGGAAGGTTGTAAGAACTCAGAAGCTTAACATGGAGGCAGCTAGCTTGAAGGTGTCACAAATCTCTGAGGTCACGATATTACAGCATAGTGCAGTTGTTGTTCACAATGCAGATACCTGCATCACCAGGAACTTACTGTATTTTCTGAGTGTATTGCCTTTGAGACAGTTTTCAAGCATTAGTAGTAATACGTGTACATTCCTGGGCCTCACTCTGGACTTACTGAGTCAGAATTTGAAGGTGGGGTCTAGGAATCTTCATTTTGGAAAAATGCAAGGATAGACAAATCTCGTTAAAGCATTGGTTTAGGGGAAAAGTGGGCCTCATGTATTTAGGGATGATTTTCACCCCAGTTAACGAATGACAAGGGCTTAAGAATTCCTGTACCCTAAAGTACCCTTTGAATATTGTAGTTAAGGTTTGTTATTAAAGGTGTGTAATTTTTCTTTAACAGAGTATATGACATGTATTTGTGTTTGTTTTGGGACCACTTTGTAAAACTGGTTATTGAACAGTATTCTATAGTATCACAACATTAGGGCCATTGTGAGGGTCCATTGTTGTATTGTGTTTTAATGGGTTTGTGTAGGAGTCTTGCACAAGAGCATTTGTGGCTTTTTCTCCAGTGCTAGCGTATATGGTACTCAGTTTTTCATTTTAAACTTTTAGTTTCATTATAAACTAAACTCCTGGGAGGCTAGAAGAGTTGCATCCTGCCTCCAGTCACTGTGACTGAAGTATGCTTGGAAACAGAATTCCCTGGCTCTTTAGGACAAATATTTCAGGTTCTTCCTGAGTATTGATGTATTTGTGAATGGAGTGTGCTTATCTTGATATTTTGTGCAAATATAAGTAAGAATGACATATAATTCTTTATGAACTACAGGCTTCCTTTGGAAGTCAGATGGAATCTATTAAAATAAGATTTCAAAAATATTTTTTGTGGTACTCTGGGATGAAGAATTGTATTATAGCTTGTGACTAATATAAGCTTGTATTCAGTTGAAGTTTGACTCAAGTTTTATTTTAAATGTAGCGAATCTGTTACATCTTTAATCAGAATAAAAAATATACAATCAGCTTTGTGTATCCAGCTTGATACAACTTATATTCCTGTTTTCAACTGTAGGTTCAAAGGTTTGATAGTTCTAAATGGACAGATGAATTATATGTATCAAGTACAATTATAATACTAGTAGAAACATATTCAACATTCCCTCTGCCTTTGTAGTAATAACACTAAATGACAATGATATCTGAATTCTATTTTAAAATACATTTAGAGACAGACTCTTCTACTTCTTTCTGTGACCCAATCTTATCCTCTAGGACCTAGATAATGCTTATCCAATTAAATAATAAACAGTTCCCTGGTTAACTTAAGATTAATTCAGATACAGGGGGGGATATTGGGGGAGAAACATATGTACTACTATTAAATATAAGTTATATTGTAAATAAAATTAAAAAAAAATAAAAAAAAGAACATTGCAAAAAAAAGATTAATTCATTAATCTTTATGATGTTATTTCTTCATTTATTCTGGTTTGGATTTCTTATTTTGCTGTTAATTAATTTTCTAATCTTTGATGGTACATCATTCTTTCTGTGGCTTGCAAAAATAGAATTTAAAACTAAACAGCATGCTGAAGGAAAGGAAAAATATAGATGTAGAGGTCCAAAATGACCCCCTCCTTTATTTTTTATTGAAATTAACATTAATTTCAACTCCTAAATGTACTGTTTGACTTCTGCAAAGCCAGTACACCTGTGTAAACAGTGCTCAAATCAAGAAACAGAATGTTACCCTAACAAAAACTTTTCATTTAGGTCTTTTTCTCATTTTCTGTTTAGTTTAGTAAAATGACTCGTTTTTTCAGCCATCCTTATGTCTTTTTTTGAAACTGGATATTTTAATTTACTCACAGAAAACTGTTTAGCCTAGAAGCCCATGCATGACATGCTTTTTCACAGTACTGCTCTAGATACAAAGTTATAAAAACTGCTGAGGCAACCTATCATAAACTTGAGAACAGCCCATCAGCCTTGGCTGGTTTTGCTCCATGATTAGAGCATCAGCCCTGGCTCTGAATGATCACGGGTTCCATTTTCCGTCAAGGACTCATACCTCCATTGCCAGTTTGATCTCCAGCCCCAGTTGAGGCTTGTGCAGGCGGCAACCAGTCAACTTCAGTGTTTCTCCCTCCCCTCCCTCCCTTCTCTGTTTCCCTCACTCCACCCTCTATCCCTTCCACTCTCTAAAAATGGATGGGAAAAATATCCTCAGGTAAGGATTAAAAAAAAGAAAAGAATAGCACATGAGATTTATGTTTCAGCCAAGATTATTGGCTTAATGTGGCATCATTGAACCTGTGGAAATAGTGAAAGAAACGGGTATAATTTCATAAATAACTTGAGCACATAGTTCAAGTGATATTTCACCAGCAGTAGAATGGATCATAGGCAAAAAAAGAAAAATAGGATATCTATGTTTTTCTATGTCTGTGTGTCTTAAGGATTATAATTAGCTTAATAAAAATAATGTTGGAGCTCATAATATGCAAAGTCATGAATTAAGTACCTTGGAGTTACATGTATTAATTGGAAGTACATTTTACCCCAAAATATCAGTATTTTAGTGTGGGATATGAAATAGGAGATGAGAACTATGTAAATAATTCTAGTAGGAAGTTCTTTTATAAAAAATACATGGTGCTATCACCAGAAGAAAAAGTCCTTCAGTTTATTACTTTGCCATATGTAGTATTTGTTTGTGTTTTAAAGGTTCTTTTGAGAATAAGGAAAGGCATCAAAATTACAAAAGCAGTATTTTGTGTAGTTAAGGAAGATACGATTTTTTTTTTTTTTTTTGCGGGTGGGAGAGGAAAGGAGCTAGATAGTATAGATCTTGAATTGTGGACTACATTTGAACTTAAAGTAGGCAATTGGGAACCATTTGAAATTTTTGAACTCGGCAGGACTGAAGAAGTAAATTATGCCTCTAACTTACCTATATGGAAAAAAAAAAAACCCCAATGAATTATTTAGAGTTTTAGATTAGATTTTTGCATCTGTGGTTAAATCTGTGTTTGTTTTAGACTGAGGTAAGCTTTTGTGTGTATATATCTTAGTGTATTGACACTTCCCAGTTAGTCGGCAATTGGTGTTTTGGATTTGTGTGAGAATCAATTTTCTAATAACAGAAATTAAACTTTACTTAAAAAGTTTTTGTTTTTAAACTTAGATTATTAATTCAGCTGTGTTCCTGATCTGTTTTGCTTGTACCTATGCTTCTGCTCCTAAATTGTGTGGCCTTGGAAGTAGAATCCTATGATTTGGTATTGGTACAGAGATGAGAATGACGGTTTACTAGTTGATGTATGGAGCATATTCAAATAAAATAACTTACAAATGGAGGGCCACATGCATGTATACTTGTTAAGGAAATAAGCAGTCATTATAAATATTAGAAATTATTTTCTCTTGGTCTTTGTGCTTTAAACATTACTTCTTTGGGGGAGTTCATTTATTTTTTGGTCAGTGTTATGAGTTATTCAGAGTTGGGGATAATAGCAGTTATTCCTTTTTCTCTTATTGAAAAATATCTCAGAAACTAAGGTAATAAGCATGGATTTAAAAATATCATGTATTGACCTAGCCAGTTTGGCTCAGTGGATAGAGGGTCAGCCTTTGGACAGAAGGGTTCCAGGTTCAATTCTGGTCAAGGGCACATGGCCCAGGTTGTGGGGGGCATGCAGGAGACAGGCGATCAATGATTCTCTCTCATCATTGATATTTCTAACTTTTTCCCTCTCCCTTCCTCTGTGAAATCAATAAAAATATATATTAAAAAAATAAAACACACCACTATTAAAAAATTATGTGTTCTTTGAACTATTTCAGAGTTGCATTGGGCATACAGCCAATTACATGTTTAGAGAACCAGATATATACCTCACTTAGTTTTCTCATTTGTTAAATTGGATAATAATTCAGTATCTCACCTTGTCAAGTAATTGTGAGGATTCAATAAAATCATGTGCATGAAAAGTTTAGCACAATCCCTATGCAGGGCAGGATGACAAATGTTGCTGATGAGTAGAAAAATAAATGGGGTACTAACATGTTTTGACTCCCTTATTATGGTGGAAGTTTTTCTATATCCACTGTGGAAATTAGGGTATTTGTTTATAAAGTAATCTTTTCCTTTGGGGTACTTCTCTTTTCTTATTTTTCCACTCAGTCTCTTTCTTTTGGAAGTCTCGGACACTTGTTGTCTTTCTACCATTCTATCACTTACAACTCCATAATTATTTGTTGAGTAATGAATAGGTATCCAAAATGATTCCTGCTTTTTCTCACTTCTGGATTACCTATCCTGATTTCTTTTTATTCTTCTTAATTAATGTGAATTATATGAAGTTGCCATTGCTTAGTTGTGCATATCAGTCCAGTAATTCACTCCAATAGTAAATTTCTGGTAGTTTTCTCTCATCTGTTTTCATTTCTGCCTCTTCTATTTCTTGACTTATATTTTAATCCTATTTGTGACCATTTTTCATTATTCTGTTTTTTCTTCCCATTCTACTTTTTGCTTTGTGCCTATTTCTTTCATCTCCCTTATTTCTCTCCCTATTATCTGTTTGTGGAAATTCTGTCCTTACCTCAGTTTTTCTGGTAATCTGAGGACTTTCTTGGTTTGCTATTTCTGTGGGCATGTAATAAACATTTTTTAATGCAAATTTCTTGAATAGTGCAAACACATAATTATATGAACAGTAGAAACTATTTCTATCTCCTCTATTTCCTTCTTAGATTAATTGTATGATTTTGATGATCTTTATACCAGTGATAGGTTTTAGTCTTAAAGAAGGCGATGTACCTCTGGAGAATATCTGTCCCTCTTTTCCTCCTTTTTAAACTTCAATTTTTATAGCTTAGCAAAAATCCCAATTACTTTGTTACATGATAGCTGCCCAAAAGTTTTGCTCTTGGGTCACTACCTACCTGCAAGAATAGTAATTTTCTGCTTGCAGAGAATTTGTAGTCCAAGCAGAGAAACAAGTTATCTTTTAGACTGGATGCTTCTTTCAGGAAGAGGATCTTTAACTAGATCTCAGGCTCTGTCTCCAGACTCTAGAATCTTTTTTTATTAGATTTTTCATCGAATTAATCACTTTGTCTTGCCAACAGTCAACTTTCTCAATCCTAAGAAATCTTTCCTTTAGCCATATTCTCCTCCTATGTTCCTCTTGTTATCAAGATACTAGATTTTAAAAAAAATTTAAATTATTAATTGTTTAAAGTATTACACAAGTCTCCTTTTTCCTCTAGATTTTTTTTTAAGACTTATTTTTGTTTCAATCAATACCAGAGCCATAGTTTGAGTATAGACAGTGGCAATCCTCAGCAACTTGAACTTTAATTCACTCCTATGTCTCTTATTCATTTGCCATCATATATACCTTAACACATTGCAGACAAGTAGTTTTATTGCTAGCTTTATTCAGTGGCCAGATACGTTTCCATTGAACGAGTACAAAAAACTTTTTACATAAATGTTACAGGCACGATTTAAAATTAAATACCCGTTGCATTTGAAGTTACTACATGTTCTTACAAGCTAATAACTTTTGATTTATTATTTTTTATTTATTTTTATGCTGATTCTTTTTTTTATTAAGGCATTACATGTGTACATATCTTCCCTTTGCCCCCCTAGATTTTTTTTTTTTAAGAATGCTTTCTACTCATGTCCTTTACTGCCTTATTTTCTGCTTAATTTTTAGAGAATGGCTTCTATGCTCACTACTTTCTTGACAGTTGCTCTCTCAAAGTCTTGTTGCCAAATTCAGTGACTTTTTTTGTGTGTTTTTGGTCACAGCATTGATAACTTTTCATTGAGGTTCTCTTTAGCTTCTTCGAATTTATGCATTCCTGATTTTTTTCCAATCTCTGATTATCATATAGCTCTTCTTCCCAAATCCTAAAATTCTAGCATTTCCTCAAGAGCCTCCCTGAGTTCTATTTTGTCCTCTTTGCTTTTTTCCTTTGGCTACATCATAGTTTTAACTTAAAGCTGCAGTTAATAGGCTTTTAGGAGAGCCACTCCCCAATCTCTATTCTCAGTTATTTCATTCATCCAGATTAAAAGCCTGCATTTCCAGCTCTCTGCCAGATACCTCTGTGTACCATTGGCATGTCCCATCATTACGTGCAAAAGAATATCAGCATTGTGTTTCTGTATTCCAAATCTATATTAATGGCAGTAGTATCCTTCTAGTTACCCAAGCTTGAAACCTTAGAGGACCACTTTTTTACTTCTAGTTGTTGTTGGGATATTGTTTGCCAATCTTTGTGTTCCCTCCCCTCCCCTTTCTGTTATACCCATATATTCTCTTTTATATGCGCCACCACACTATTCTTGCTATCACCACTACTTCTGCATTTTTATGTGTCTGGACTGATTAATTATTCTGCCTTTCCCACTCTTTATACTTCTTTATGTGATTTATCTTAAAGCACGAGTCCCATATGTTACTCCCATGTTAGTCTTTATTCTCTTTTGCCTATAGAATAAAATCAAGGCTTTTAAGCCTAGCATTCAAGACCTGGTTTATGATAGAGTCAGCATGGATGGAAAGAAAGGATGGAAAAGAATTAGGTTTAATGTTTGACTCCATAGAAGTGGGAGATAAAGCTGAGCTCTTGGTCAAAGAACTCCATGATTTTGAGTGTGGATATCTAACAAACCATTGAATACCCATTATAATTGAAAAGTACTGGCTCATAATATCTGTGTCCTTATAGCCTGTTTCTATATTAATTGACATAGTCCCAATACTCTTACCGGGGTTTAGGCTCCTCCTCCTAGGCCTCGTCATCATTTCTTTTTCTCATAATTTCTTTCTTTTTTAAAAATTTTTATTTTATTGATTTTTCACAGAGAGGATGGGAGAGGGATAGAGAGTTAAAAACATCACTGAGAGAGAAACATCAATCAGCTGCCTCCTGCACACCCCCTACTGGGGATGTGCCCGCAACCAAGGTACATGCCCTTGACTGGAATCGAACCTGGGACCCTTGAACCAAACCAGTTAGGGTTTGTTGTCATTTCTTAGTCGTGTACACACTTTGAATATTTTTTCTCTGCATTGTGATTATTTTTGCCAGCCATAAGGAATTCAGAGGAATTCTTGCCAATCCCAACATTGTTTAAAATGCTAGTTTAGTTTGAGTAACTTTATGACTTGTTAATTTGCTCAATTTCTTTCCTAGGAAGGACCATTAAGACCTGTTCTTGAATATATTGATTTGGTCAGCAGTGATGATGAAGAGCCTAGCACCTCTCATAGTGATGTAAGTACATTATATTTGATTTGTATTTCTTTACTTCTGTCATTTACTAGGCATTCTCTTAAGAGAGTTGTCAGATCAATGACGGTTGTGTTTATTGCTTTAGAGCAGTGGTGGGCAAACTGACTCGCGAGACACATGCGGCTCTTTGGCCCTTTGAGTGTACCTCAATCAGATTGAGGACGTTTTTAGCAAAGTACCCTAATTAAGTTAATAACAATGTACCTACCTATATAGTTTAAGTTTAAAAAACTTGGCTTTCAAAATAAATTTCAATCGTTGTACTGTTGATATTTGGCTCTGTTGACTAATGAGTTTGCTGACCACTGCTTTAGAGGATGGCCCATTTCTGTTAGGATTGGCCATATAGGTAGTCCAAGGAGTCCTTTGCCCAGAATATCTCTTTTACTTTTCATTTTGTTTCTTCACTTGCACTGAGGGTGTGAAAGGATGATATGACACAGGAAAGTTCTAAGCCTTGGTGATGATATCTGATAAAGGGGAAATGGAGTGAAAACTGCAAGCTTTTTGGCTCCTTGTGTCCTTCTCCTTTCCTATTTCTCTTCAGGTGCCCTATAGAACTGGATCCTTTTCATCCAGAACCATGTGGACACAGAAAATTTGTTTTATCTTGGAAGAAAGGATATGGGAAGATCCTTTAGAAAATGGCATGTAGGAAGGGTTATAGGTGATATATTACTTTAGACATCATATCTTTTAACCTCTTCTTTCCCCCATATTTGGAGTTGTCTCTCTCGTGACTTTTTTTGGTTGTGGGTTTAACCTTTTAATACTTTCCTTACTTTGAGAGCCAACGTAGCTGAGCCCTTTGAGTGCTCTTGTCCTACATTTGTTGTAGCCCAAATTGCTATTAATGGGCTATTTTCTTGGTGGATTACAGAACTCCTTGGTCTTGTTTAAGGTGGCCAGAAGCTTCTGCTCTGTAATAACAGATGATTGAGACTTGGACTTGGAATAAAAATATCTAGGTTTTAGTCTCAGCTTTACTCCTTATTGCATGATTTTGAATAAATTAAGTAGCTTTTTAAACTTAGTTTCTCTATCAAATAAAAATAGTACCTACCTCACAGGGTTGTTGTGAGGATGAAATGAAGTAACAAAAATATATTTAAGCACTTTGAAAACTACAAACCATAAAGTGGGAATTATGCAACCGGAAAGTTTTGTTATTTGTGGAGAGTGAATGGGAGAATTTTTAAAGGGGCTTAAAAGTGATTTTATAATGGAGGACTTTTTTTTTCTCCTCAGTGGAACTTACCCCGAGTGTTCTCTGTAGTTATTAGCTCCTTCTTATTGTCTTAAATATATTGTATGGGATTAAAAAAAAAAATGTTATCACCAATGGTCTTACCACCTGGGACCAAGCAGCTGGCTAGGATGGCATCACTTGAACTGGGCTTGTTTATATTCTCTATTTTCAGGGACAGAGTGCCAGATTAATGCCAGTAGTTCGGTATTGGGTCTTTGGGAAAGTGAAGCTTGTGGAATTGATTCTTGTGATCCCTTACTGACCAATAATGGATTGCATCATTCATTATTTTAATTATAGTAATTTTTAAAAATTGAATTCTACTTACTGGACATGCATCTCTGCACTTGAAAGTTAACATATTAAAAGCATTTTTTTTTCTTCCTTGGTTTTCTTGTTCATGTGGATAACCCAGAGAATGCCTGAGTCTAAGGTGCCATCCTCTGAGAATCATCGCCCAGAAATGTGCTCTAGCTGCAATGTTCCTCTTCCCATTGGAGACAACACCTCCTCTGGGAGTTGTACCAGCAGTCCACAGAGGATAGTTTCCCAACCTTCTTCTGTTGAGAACCCATTGGAGAACCAAAAAAATGATCAAAATAATTCAGATTTTAAGATCTCTGAGACAGATACACTTAAACCATCACAAAATTGTCAGAATCTGCCTTCATCTCCACCTCTGGTCCCCCAAGAATCTTTGGCCTCCTCACAGGTCAAGGAGGATTTACCTCCAGAGTCTTCAGCTTCACAGCATGGACAGGATGCCATCCTCTATCTCCAGACACAAGTGGCTGAGATGTCCCGAGTGATTCGTGATCTGCAGTCCAGGAGTTGTTTCAGATTTCATCATTCTAGGCCAAGTGAGAACAACTCAGTTCCTTGGGACATGACCTCCAAGGAAGAGAATTTATCCACAGTTGAAGAAGAAGTAGACTGCAAATCCCCCTCAGCTGATGACAAAGGACAGCCAGCTGATCCCAGTCAGACCAGTTTCACAGGTCTTTTGAAGAGAATGGAACAGAGAGGTGTTATAAAGAGAGTAACATTACAATCTGAAGCAGAGTCATGTGACGGGAAGCCTGATTATGTGACTTCTAAAAAACGTCTGGTTCCTCCGCTGCATCCTCTTCTGAGAATTGCCACCACTGAGGTTTTTAAAGACCCTGCTGATTGCCATCCTTCTTCTTTCATGGGACACAGGGTATATCCTGTGGCCAAGGATACCTCTCCTTTTCAACCAAATCCTCCAGCTGAGGGTCCCATTGTAGAAGCATTAGAGCATAGCAAAAGAGGAAGCACAACATCTCTTCTAGATTCTACCTCAAAGGAAATGGAGGTCATGGGTTGTAGATTTTACCATGCTGCTTCCATTGCAGCCCGAGCTGCTAGCTACATGGCCTATATGACTCAATATCAGCGTAAACTCTGGGAAGACATGGAGGATCTAGTCCATGACCCAGAGTTTGATCGTGGAAAAGCAAGATGTATAATATCTGATGGGATGGATGCAGGTCTTTGGCAGCTTTGTACTACTAGGGACATTATGGACTCTGTAGTCAGAGTTATGGCAATGGCAGTAGACTACAGAAGGCAAGCCTGGCTCCGACTTACATCTCTCACTAAGAAAACCCAGGAGAAGATCTCACACTTACCCTTTGATGGCACTTCCCTCTTTGGACAAGATGTGAATGCTGTTGTTGCAGAAGAAAACAGTATAAAAGAAAATGACTATAAAGACCACAACAAATATTATAACCAACATCGATACTTTTATAGTCATGATCAGAAAGCACATTATCACAATAGAGGGTACTCCAAAGGGGATTGGTACAAACCCCGAAACCATCCCTATAGATATAGAAAAAAGGGAGAATCTCCAGAACGCCATTATAAGAATTAATAGCCTGTTTGTTTAGCATTGTAGCCATCCAACATCCTAAGTATTTCTTGCTCTTTCTGACTTAAATAGATCTACATGTAGGAGGTCACCTCAAAAACTGAATGCATGTATGGAATTGCTTTAGCTTACATTTAAATCCTGGACTGTTGGAATGAAGTATAATAAAATTATGCTTATTGACCAAGTGAGCAGTGGAGACTTTTCATCTAAGTAGGGTTGGACAAAGATTTACTCATTATTTCTGATTCAAAGTAAGTACAGAGGAAGGTACTCAGGAATCGGAATCCTCTTGGTTTCAAAGAAAAATATAAAGATTTATTCCTCAGGAAAATCTTGCTGGTAAAGTGAGGACCAGCAGATTTATGGCCTGAAAATAACCCACTACTTACCAGATCTCTGTTTAACACAGAGGCAAATCCTTCATTTTTAGGTTATCAGTGCTTCCTTGTTCAGGCTTTGCTTGTCTGATCTTTACAAAATGACAGATCTTTTTATATCAGGATGAACTCACTGAGTGCATACAACTCAAGCTCTGTGAGACTTCAGAATCAACCATGAAGCTGTATATCAAGAACTGGAATTCAAGTCAAATTTTGCCAAATCTAGTTTGCTTCCAGTGGGATGACTAGATGTTACAGGCCTACAGTGGGCACCAGCTGGAAAAAGACTTCTACATATAACGTCTAGAAATTTCACAGTTAACTATCTTCATTAAGACTGATTGCTATCATACCATTACCACTCCAGGTTACATATGAGAGCATTCTTAGTTGTTGTCATTTATAAGCATCTGACCTATTAAACTCCTATCAATCACCAAGCTGTGAGACCCAGTAATGGTGTTCTCTCAGGATAATCTGGACCTTTCACCAAGATGACCTTTTTAAACCCACCTTCTAAACAGTTAAATTTTTTGAGCTTGATAATTCATCACACTTTAGATACAAAACAAGATATATATATTAGTGACTGGACATAAAGGATGTTACACCATCCAGGCATGCAAATCTGAACTCTGAAAAGAGCAAGAATTCCAAACATGCCTGACAATCCAGTTCTCTTACTGTAATAAAGAGGAATGCCATCAATTGATGCTATTTAGAAATCCATAAGTTTTAGACTATAAATATTGATGTAGTAAAGAGAACATCTCATACAGTTGTGTTTCTGGATATCTATTTAAATGATGTATCCTTTAATGATTTCTTAAAAATCAGAAATCAAGACTTCAGTGACATGTTCTTTGTTTATTGTTCCCTTAACCTAATCAGACTTTTAATATGAGAGACGACCTTGATTTAATAGTTCTCCACTATCCTGGAACTAGCAGCAGATACCTCAAATACATGTCTCACAGTATCTTTTCAATCTCAAGGGAGTGGCTGTATTGTATACCAGCCCTTAGATCCTTGTCTTCGCAGCATGACTTCAGAAATGGAGAAAATTGTCAAGTTTGAGGGGTCTGAAGACATGACCCAATATTACTTGCTTGGCAGCCAAAATAGTTTTTTTTAATTGACAGACTTACATATAGCTTTGTAACTTGTTTGTCAAACATCTACATATTTTTATCTGCTTGATCGAAATATTTTGGTTCTACTGTTAGTGGAATATAACACTCTTAGGATTCATGTGGTTTCAATTTCTTGCCATAGTTCTTGCACAATGGTAATTGACGGTTTTCCTGGAGCCCCACTTTTTAATAATTAGTTGGAATCTCATTCTTTCTTTCCATCATAACCATATACAGCACCATATTTGTGCTATAGAGGTTGAAGAGGCAAAAAATTCCTACTTGAAAGAAGCTATTTACTTAGATACTTTGAACATATTGTTTTAGTCCTATTTGTAGATTAAGTCTAAACTACAGTCTTGAGATCATCATCTTGCAAGTTTGGTCATGTCTACAGTTCATATTTACCTTTATGTTTCTGCATTTCCACCAAGTTTTACTTCTACTTTAGATCCATGCCAGTGCTAAGGAACTGTCTTTCAAATTGAATACTAGTAGAGCATTAATTAACTGCCTATAAAGAAACGGGGGCTTTAGAAATCATACAAAGATTTTAATAATACATAATATGTACTACACCAATAAAGTAGTTTTATGTGCCATTAACATGGGACTACAGTTTTTTCTGTGAAAGGACTGGTCACTGGAGAGAAAGAGACCTTGGAACTGTTCTGTATGTCTGCACATAGGGGTTCCAAATTAGCTAAGGCTACTTCAGACTGCTCCCACTTTTTTTTCCTTCCTTGAATTAAATTCTCAGCCACAAACTTGACTTTTGAGGTACTCTTGTTTTCCAGAAATCAAGCCTTAACTAAATGATGCTTTAAGTATGATTTTCTGAAATTGTGTTGGCACTTCTGCTTAATATGCTCTTCCTTTGTAATTTTTTATTGTGGTTAAAAGAAGACAGCCTAAAAGTTACTACCTTAACCATTTTTAAGTGTATAGTTCAGTAGTAGTGTTAGCTATATGTACATTGTTGTGTGTAGCTCCTTAAATATAAGCATTGCTATTCTCTTTCTCCTATGTTACGTTGCTCAGTAATAAAGCTGGAAATATTGCTTTATCACTCTCTAATTGCTATGTCCAAGTCTCTCCAGGGGATTTTCCTGCAAGTAAAAAGGTATTTAGAAATTATTAAATTTTGGTAATCAAGTAGGTAACTTCTGAAGGAATTTGACAATTGAGTGGGGATATGGACAAAATGCTATAGATTTGGGACAGTTTGTAGTTACAGATTAGTTTCTTGACTACAGAAGAAACTTCCTTAACCTGTTGGATTTTTGTTATTTTAAAATCTTTCCCTGGCATACTTGAATGATGATGGTGTTATGAAACTAAAAATAAGGACTTGGTCTAGGAAGACAACCCCAGTACCATATGGAACTCATAATTAGATAAGTTATCATATTGTGCCTGTGATGTGCAGAGCCTGTAGCAAAATTCTCCATTAGGCTAACCTCTTAGATACTTTGAGGTTTTCTGGGAGGCCTTGGAATAATTTTAAGTTAATAATTTGGTATTCTCAAAAGGGATGTATCTAATGATCCTTTTCCTTCAAAATGTTATTTCTTGACATAAAATATATGTGGACACAATATGGTTTCTTGTAGTTACTGTGTATGGAGAAATAGTGTTTCCATTAATTGTTATATGAAGTGCCTTTTTAAATTTCACACGTTTAAAAGTTAACATTTTGATGTCTTGCATATGTTACTGGTGATAAGTGAATTTTGTACAGTGATTTTTAATCTTGTAGTTTATTCATTTGTACAGTTAATTGCACTATCTAAATGTACTCTCCTTCTGGAATTTTTTTTTTTTAATAGCACTGTTTATCCATTTCAGAAGGTTGTAGAGTATGTCCCTCCTTTATTTAAATAACTTCACAGTAGTACATTTTAGTTAATAGCGATTGGCTCAGTTTTTTGGGCATTAAGGCAGCTTTGTTTTCTATCTGTAGATTGTAGGCTTTCTGATTGAGTCATTTGTCTCCTATCTAGCCATGGTAATTTGACATTAGGAAAAAGTAGTAAATTTGCTGACACTTTATCTTTCTATTTTTTCTTAAGACTGTGTGACAGCTTCCTTATCATTGTAATTGCATAACTTTTTAGAATTGTGTGGCAGCTTCTTTATCAATATAATTTCATTATTTACTTGGTCCTCAAATTTACATTTGAGGGGAGCATAAACTCTTTCAGGCTACTTGGATACTATTTAGTATATCACATTAGTACTGTACTGAGTGATCTGATGAGTAATGTTTTTGAGGTCCCAATACATACAGGATAAACTCTCAAATTACCAAATACAAGGAGGTTGGAATAGGCACAGTCCAGAATCCCTTAGTCTAGTTATAAAATTGGATACAGAGTTGAATGACATGATGCACACCATTAAATGCCACATTCAGTGTTCTTGAGGATATAATTAATTGATTGGGATTCTAATGAAGGGCCAAAATTATAGATTAGATCTTTGTAGAAAGAGTTTTAAAGATTGCAATAACTGAAAACTTTTTTTAAAATGTGAGGCATATTTTGCCCGTGACTTGCACTATTTAGGTTCCCTCATATTTTGAAATTTGTAATTTTTTACCTAATGTTAACCACAAGTCCAGTTGTCATATCTGTATGCATCAGCCAGATCCATTCTATATAGTTTTTCATTAGTGGATACACTTAAAAAAATATATAGGTGGAAGTTACAGTAAGCTGATGATCATTGCATTGAATGAAAATATTTTAGTTATTTTTTCAGATAGAACAAGTTTTGTAAGCCATTAAAATGTCCTTAAAGGAATTTCCCTTCCTGGGTGAATGATGAGAATATTGTTTTATTAAATCTTTTTTCTCTTATTGATTAGTGGAATGATATTTTTGTACTACTTTGTCTTTTCATTTGCTTGATTTTATATAATGAAAACTTTTTTATAGTAGTGTTTGGTACCATTGAAGTATCTTATTACTGGAAATTATGTTTGTTTCCAGTTGCCTATCACTGGAAGCAATCACAGTCCAACCATGACCTTTTGATGGTAGCATATCAGTTCATTCTTTGTATTGATCTTTTCTTCTTCTTTATGTAACACCTCTTTCTCCCATCCAAGTACTAACCAGGCCCGACCCTGCTTAGCTTCCGAGATCAGACGAGATCGGGCGCATTCAGGGCGGTATGGCCGTAGACTATGTAACACCTCTTTCTTACAATGGTATCTGATCTTCTCTTAATCTCTTTGATGTAGATTATATTTTTCATTCTACCCATAGAACTAGCCAGGATTTTGATGTGGCTTTATGTTTGTATTTTTAAATACAATGCCTTCCGCATTATTATAAGAGATTTTCTAGTTTCTCTTATAATGTCTTTGAAAAACAAGTAGTGAGTCCAGTCTCTTAAACTACTCCCTATTATTTGAACCTTCATTGATTTTTTAATGCTTTCTTGTTTAATGGCAGTATTATTTTCTCATTTCTATATTTTCTTCACACAAATGTATTATTATGTATAGCTTATGGTCAATTGCATCTTTTCTCTGTATAAAGATTTTAGTCCCTTCACCAAGAATTTATAGTACAGTTCTGAGATGTTTACTGTATCTTTAAGTTAGCCAGTTTTCTCTAGGTCTTAAGGGCTTTCTTTACTGGTTTTGTTAAAGTAACTGTCCATTTTAAATGGTCTCTTAGACTTTCTGATGCCTTGTTAAGAATTCAACAAGAGTTCTCAGGTTGTCTGTACTTTTAGGGCTTAGGAGCTCTCAAGTTGTATTGAGTTTTCAGATATTCCTGAGTATACTCCTTGGTGGAAGTGAAATAAGTGCTTTATATCTTGTAATAATTTTAAAATTTTTTCTCTAATGTTAAATATTTCAAGGGTTATTATGAGTTTTGTTAGTTGTCCCTTTATAAAACTTAACTTTAAGATGCTATTTTTCCCCCCAGGAGCTATCATATGCTTTCTGTTGTTGTTTTCCCCCCCTGGCCCATAAAAGTGGTTCCTTCACAGCATTCAATTTTAAGGGCTACAATTAGACTTCTTGCTAACTCCCATTTTTATTTGTGATGACTATGTTTCACAATACTTTCATTTATAATGTAGTAATGTGCTAAAATAACTAGTTGGTTTGTGGTCAGCTTTATCTGTACTTATTTAATTAGTGATGCAACAATGATTTAAACGAGGTGGGGGAAACAGTTTTTGTCACCAGTTTTAAATTTTTAGTTCTATTTTTAAAACATTTATTTACATTAAGCTTTCTGCTGTTAGACCATTCCTTTCTGTATTGGTTAGAATATAGTTAATTTGTAATAGTCTATTTAGAATCTGTGCACAGAGTTGCCTGCATGTTGGTCTTTGTTTAATAGCTTGTAACAGCACCAATTTTCTTTTACTTTTGGCAAAAATATATTTTGATAGATCTTGGAAGCACCTTGATAGCCTTGAGTCTAATTGTCATCTGCCTGAGAAGGAAGTAAAGGGGAGAAACTTCACTTATAGAACTTATATTTATTGGACTGCTAGTTGCAAGGCAATTGAGGTAGACATTCACTCTTATTTTGCAGGTGGGAAATGAAATTTACCAATAAGCCACTTGCTCAAGCAGTGGAACTGAGCTTTGAATTCTATTCCTTCATAGTCTCAAGTCAACATTGTATTAGGTTGCCTCCCTGTGTTTTTCAAGCTCCCACTCAAATCTGACCTCTCTGATTAGCTAATTTGAGATATACTAATCTTTGTCTTCCATGATATACACTAATATTTGATATATACTAGTATTTGTAATTGTCTGTACTCTTAACCCTTAGTATTTGATGCCTTATATTAACTAATTCCTGGTTATTTCGCTTGTCAGATAAAAAACACTAACATCTTAGTTTTCCCATTGAGGTTTTACTGTACTAAATTAAGATTATTCTTGATGCATAGTCATTGGCTTCTCTTTCGTATGTTGCTTATTTGCATCCTATTTATTTTCAGCACTGATTGTTTAAGTCAGGGGTGGGGGAAGTCTGGCCCTAGGGCCATATAAGACTATGAAATCATTTGGTCTGGCTCTGCCAAGGCATTAGGGGTGAATTAGTTAAATGTTTGGCCAAATAAAGCAGGCTAATTTTGTATGGCCCAAGACTGATGTTATAAATATCCAAATGATCTGTGGCATAAAAAAGGTTCTCCATCCTTGGTTTAAGTAATGGTTCTTATTGCTGTTTTTCTTTGTTCTATCTTTTTTGTTTGTTACACCCATTTTATTTGAGATTTACACTTAAACTTTTTTTTACTGCTAACTTGAGGATATTGGCTTAATGGAAGGAAGGTAGAATGATGCAAAGCACATGGTATTTGAATTCTGAACACCTTGACCTGAGTATTAACAAGTCACTTATTTTCTGAGCCTCTGTTTTTCTACTTTCAAATGAGGTAATACCTAGAAGAGCTTTGAAAACTCAAAAGCCCAATATAGATTTTCTTCAGTAGTTCTGCTATTTCTATCCATATTGGTAGATTTCTTGTTACTGTGGGATGGTATTGGATATAAATACAGATACACTTTAAGATGTATTTAGTAGCATGTAATAGTTTCGTGTTATCAGATCATGTTCCTCTTGTTTTCAGTTTTTTAAGGCTGAATTCAACTATATTGCAAGCCCAGCAATGGACTGTCACTGAAAGACATTTGAACTAAAATAGTCTCTTTTCTCAAGAGCAAGCTAAGAAATGTTCATAATAAACAATAAGAAAAAATTAAAGAGAATGTAGAATGAAGAGCTAGGATGTATAGGTACGTGTATACAATTTTTGATGGATGGTATTTTGTCATTTTGTGTCAGTGTTGAAAACAATAATCTTTTTATTTGTTAAACATCTCTTTCAATAATTGCCATGTGCAGGCAGGTACTGAGGAATGTCTGGGGATGCTGGGAGTTAACACATTGTGGACCAGTAATTTTATTGCTAGCTTTACCCAGTGGCCAGATAAGTTTCTATTGAACAAGTACAAAAAATGTCTTACATAAATGTTAAAGGCACACTTTAAATGCCCATTGCATTTTGAAGTTATTTATTACATGTGCTTACAAGCTAATATCTTTTTAAAGTATCATTGGACACGAGCCTGAGAACAGAAAACATGAGAATTCTCGTGATCCGTCTGCAATGTGTTAAAAGATGTTATATTAAGAGAAAGGAATACCAATACAGTATAATTATCCTGTTTAGAGAAATGCCTGTGATGCAGTTGGGACAAAAGAGAGATTCCTCTGGAGGGTCAAGAAAGCTTTTCTTACCAAATTCTTGAGCTGAAGTTTGGAACAGGATCAGAAAAGAGTTAGTTGGACTAGTGGAGAATAGGAGCAAAGCAATCGGGTGAAGGAATCAGTGTGTGCAGGGCATGGGAACATTGTGTTTCTGGTTTCAGAATTGTAAGAAACGGCCCTTAAAAGGCCAGAATTGGAGGAGATTAAGCTGAAGGAAGAGGCTACATTACCTATGAAAACATTAGTTCCTATCTATTCAGAGTATACTGTTTGTGTAGCCTTTACTTGCAGAAAGTAAAGTCTGTCTAGAGGTTGATTTGTACTGTAGTCCACTGTTGACATCTAGAGCAATTATTTCTCTTCCTGAGCTGAGCCAAAGGAGAGCTCTCAATACACCTCTAGCCCTAGGAACAGCTCAAGCATTGAAATAGAACTGAGATGGTGGTAGAGAATAGCTTTAAAGATGAACAGGATAATGTCCCTGAAGTAGAATGTGACATCCCATTATGGGTGTAGAGTTGCATACGTTAGGATCGTCTATTGGCAGTGTATCCTCAGAGTAGCTAAATGTGGGTAATTTCCCTGTGTGTTGGCTTACATATCATTTGTGGGTGGACTTGGGGAAAATGAAGAAATTTCTAAAAAAGTTGCTTCATTGTAGTTATGAGGTACTGTATTGAAGGAAGGACCTGTGAACTACGTGCAAGTGGTATCTCCAGCAGCACACAAAGCACATTTTGTCAACTTCCTGTTGGGTTTTTTTCTCTGGTTTGATTTTCTTGCTGCTGCTGTCACTTTCACCTATTCTCCCTATTCTCTCTGCATAATTCATCCTTTTTTTTTTTTTTCTTTTTTCTTTTTGTGCCAGAGGTAGAGCAGTGGCACTCAGGATTGAAATGGTATAACTCTGCTTTGTTTTGCTTTGCTTTATATTCAGAGATATTTTTAATTCCTTTAAGTTCCAAAGTTAAAATTATTTATTTATTTTTGTCCTATACTGAAGGAGAATCAAAGTCATCCTTCCTAGAAGGGATTTTTTTATACATATAGATATTGGCAGTTTACCCAAAAGACAATACAGGAAGAATATTATTTAACAGGCTCAATGGTACTAGCCTTCTTAACTTACTAAATTACTTTACAGAATGGGGTATAGCTGTATGTATGTTTTAAAATTTGTTCATATAAACTAGATGGAAAAAAAAGTAGATGTTTTGTGTACTTTGTATTTGTAAACAATAACCATTTGGAGTAGGAAGGAGATTGCTTTGTACAAAAGGCTTGTTTCCTGGTTCCAAAGCTTTGCTGCTGGAGATGGTAAATAAATATTGTACTGCTTTGCCGTGTTTATTTCTTCTGTTTTATCTGTATTTGAATATAAAATTCTTGAGGAAAATTGTTGTTTTTCAAAATGTTTTTTTGGGATGTGACTTGAGTTCTTGAGTTGGGCAGAAGAAACTTCTGGTACACAGCACTTCTAGGGGTGCAAACTTCAGACCAAACTATGGACCAAAGCTTTAGGATGGGCAATTTAACTTTGCATGAAGTAATGCAATTTCAGGAATTCTGTTCAAGTGCACTAGTCAGATGGATAATACAATTCACAAAGTTAATTTATGCCACTTTGGCAGTTAGTTGGTTGCTCCGTTGAGCTTTTTTAAAATTGGGATTCCTTACATAAAAGATAAATATGTAGGAGGGAATAGTCATCCTTCAATTGGTGCTCCTCTGACTATCAGTGTCAGCTGACACTCAAGATATCTTTTATAATAAAAGGCTAATCGACCGAACAGCAGAACTACTGGTCACTATGATGTGCACTGACCCCCAGGGGGCAGATGCTCAAAGCAGGAGCTGCCACCTGATGGTCAGTGCTTTCCCTTGGGGGAGCGCTGCTCAGCCAGAAGCCGGGCTCAGCGGGCAAGCACAGCAGTGGGGGCGGGAGCTTCTCCCACCTCTGCAGCAGCGCTAAGGTTGTCTGACAGCTTAGGTGCACTCCCCTGGTAGGACATCTCTCGGACATTTCCTGAGGGCTCCTGGATTGCAAGAGGGCTCAGGCTGGGCTGAGGGACTCCCCAGAGTGTACGATTTTCGTGCACTGGGCTTCTAGTAACAATATAAATAAACCTCTGCCTTGTATTGTTTTATCTATATTCCCTCTTCCTTTCTTCACCACCCTCCTTCCTCCTATAAGTTTCATCTTTTTTTATTCCTGTCTTTTTAATAGCCAAAAAGTGCCTTGGTGAGACAGGGAACTGGGTTGTTACATCACTTCTCTGGATAATAATTATTTTTACAGTGTTTTCTTATAGAGAATATCACCTGGTATGGTACATAGAACAGAATTATTCTATTTCACAGAGTGGTCCAGTGACTATTCATATTTTTCATTAAAAATGCTTGATTTTTATCATTTTTGTTAGTTAAGAACTAAAGTATTTTTTTAGAGATTAGTAATAATGATTTTAAAACATAAATCATTTACCCATCATAAAAAAGCCACAAAATGATCTATTGCACCGTAGCTGGTTTGGCTCAGGAGATAAGAGCATTGGCCTTTGGACTGAAGGGTCTGGGTTCGATTTGGGTCAAGGGCACATGCCTGGGTTGCCAGCTTTATCCCCAGTAGGGGGTGTGCAGGAGGAAGCTAATCAATGATTTTCTCTCATCAAGACCCACATTTCAGTACTGAGTTTCTAGAGATTGCTTTACAAAAGCAGAATTGCTACTTATATCCTCTATTTTCTTTGATTTAATTTTGGCAAATATTTCTTGAAAACCGATTTAGCTTGTTACGGCAATAACAAATGACTTAGAGGCTCAACTTTTGGGTGAGCTGATGAGTGGACAGTAAAGTGAAAGATCTGCCTGTCTTTAATATTTGAGAAAGTTTAGATGCAATTCTTACCAAAATATTACCAAACTAAAATCTATAGTAGATTGAAAGGATCATACAACATAATCAAATACGATTTATTTTGGGGATGTCAAGATGGGTCAACATTTGCAAATCAATCCACATAAACACCACAGTGACAAAATGAAGGATAAAAATCATATACAGAAAAAGTTTTTGACAAAATTCAACATTTATTGTAAAAACCGTAAACAAAGTGGGTATAGAGAGAACGTACCTCAGCATTATTAAGGCCATATATTATAACCCCCCAGGTAACATAATTAACAGTGAAAAGTTGAAAGCTTTTCCTCTGAGATTAGGAACAAGACAAGGATGCCACTTTTATTCAACTCTAGAGGCCTGATGTATGAAATTTATGAAAAGGGCTTGTCCTCACAGCCCCAGCTTCATCCGGAAGATTGGACGATCATTCTGCTGTTTAGTCTAATTAGTATATTAGCTCTTTATTAAGTAGGATAGTATTGGCAGTCCTAGCCAGGGCAATTAGACCAGCAAAGAAAAGGCATCCAACTGGAGATAGGAAAGGAAAAAGTAAAACAATTTGCAGATGATATAATACTATATAGATGGCCCCTGATTTAAGATAGTTTGATTTACTATTATTTTGACTTTAGGATGGTGTGAAAGTGATACACATTCAGTAAAAACTGGCTGGGCTAAGCTATGTTCGGTAGGTTAAGTGTATCTTTTACTTACAATTTTATCCACTTAAGATCAGTTGATTGGGACATAACCCCATTATAAGTCAGGGGACATCTGTATATTGAAAATTCTAAAGACTCCAGCAAAAACAGGACTAACAAATTCATTAAAGTTGCAGGATAAATACATAGAAGTTTTATACACTAATAACTATCAGAAGAAGAAATTAAGAAAATTCCATTTATAATTGCATCAAAAAGAATAAAATACCTAGGTAAATATTTAACCAGGGAGATGAAAGATCTCTATACTGAAAAGTATAAGACATTGGTGAGCCGAAACCGGTTTGGCTCAGTGGATAGAGCATCAGTCTGTGGACTGAAGAGTCCCAGGTTCAATTTTGGTCAAGGGCATGTATTTTGGTTGCTGGCACATCCCCAGTAGGGGGTGTGTGAGAGGCGGCTGATTGGTGTTTCTCATCGATATTTCTGACTTTCTATCCCCCTCTTTTCCTCTCTGTAAAAAGTCAATAAAATATATGTAAAAAAAAGATTGGTGAAAGAAATTTAAAAAGGCACAAATAAATGAACAGATAATTTCGTGCACATGTATGGGAAGAATTAATATTATTAAAATATTCATAGTATCCAATGCATATACATATTCAATGCAATTCTTATCAGAATTCAAACAGCATTTTTCACAGAACTAGAACAAATCTAAAATTTGTATGGAATCACAAAATACCTCGAATAGGCAAAGCAATCTTTTTTTTCTCCTATTTACTTAAAATATATTTTATTGACTTTTTACAGAGAGGAAGGGAGAGGGATAGAAAGTCAGAAACATTGATTAGCTGCCTCCTGCACGCCCCCTATTGGGGATGTTCCTACAACCAAGGTACATGCCCTTGACCAGAATCAAACCCAGGACCCTTCAGTCCGCAGGCTGATGCTCTATCCACTGAGCCAAACTGGTTTCGGCTAGCCAAAACAATCTTGAATAAAAACAATGTTAGAGACAGCATACTTACTGATTTTAAACTATATTACAAAGCTAAAATGTAATCAAAACAGTATGTTTTGGGCATAAAAAACAGATACTGAGATCAATGGAACCAACGAGCCCAGAAGTAAACCCATACATATATGGTCAATTAATTTATGACAAAAAACAATTTCTTCAATAAGTGGTAGTAGGAAAACTGGACAGCAAATGCAAAAGAAATGAAACTAGACCACTACCTTACACCATGCACAAAAATTAACTCAAAATGTTTGATTACAGACTTGAATGTAAGACCTGAAACCATAAAACTAGAAGGAAACAGGCCCCTTGACATCAGTCTTGGCATTTGCTTTCTGACCTGACCCCCAAAACAAGAATAAACAAGTGAGACTATATCAAACTAAAAAGTTACACAGCAAATGAAACCACCAAAATGAAAAGGCAGTCTACTGAATTGGAAAAGGTATTTGCAAATTACATATTTAATAAGGGATTAATATCCAAAATGTATAAATAACTAGCAAAAACCAATTCAATTAAAAATGGACAGAGGATATGAACACTTTTCAAAGAAAGTTTACAGATGAACAGCAGCCACATTAAAAAATGTTCAACATCATTATCAGGGAAATGTAAATCACAACCACAGTGAGCTATTACCTCACTTCTGTTAGAATGCTATTATCAAAATGACAAGAAATAAGTGTTAAAGAGGATGTAGAGAAAGAACACTTATACTCTCTGGGAATGTAAATCGATGCAACCACTATGGAAAACAATATGGAGATTCCTCAAAAAATTAAAAATAGCACTATCATGTGACCTAGCTATTCCACTTGTGAAAATCTGAGAAAAATAAAACCCAAAAAAATACTAATTTAAAAAGATACATGCACCCATATATTCATTGCTGCATTGTTTATAGTAGCCAAGGTATAGAAATGACTTGAGTGTCTATTGATGGATGAATAGATAAAGAAAATGTGATACACAATGAAATAATATTAAGTGAAGTAAGTTAGACAAATACTATCTGAATTAATTTGTATGTGCAATGTTAAAAAAATGATAAAACTTAGAGATACAGAGAACAGGCTGGTGGTTATCAAAGGGGGATGGGGTTGGGGCTTGGAGGATGGATAAAAGGAGTGAAGGGGCCTCAATTGTATGGTGACAGTTGGTAACAACTTATTTTGATGATTATTTTGTAGTGTATGCAAAGATAGAATTACGCCAAATACTTGTAACTAATATAGTGTTATATGATAATTTTATCTTAAAAATTAGTATAAAAATAAGAAAAAATATTTGAGAAAATTATTCAAGAGACCTTTGAAAAGTTTTTTTAATTTAATAAATTTTTATTGTTTATATTATTAAGGTTGATAATAATCTTTTTACTTTTTTCCCCTATACTTCTCCTCCACCTGGTTCCCACCTCACCCTCTAACCTTACCCCCCACCCACTGTCCTCATCCATAGGTGTATGATTTTTGTCCAGGCTCTTTCCGCAATCCCCACAAAAGTCAATCCACTCCCTTTCTATGCCCCTGATTCTATTATATTCACCAGTTTGTTCTGTTCATCAGATTTTCTTAATTCACTTGATTTTTAGATTCACTTGTTGATAGATATGTATTTGTTGTTCATAATTTTTATCTTTTACCTTTTTCTTCTTCCTCCTCTTCTTACAGAATAACCTTCAGCATTTTATATAATACTGGTTTGGTGGTGATGAACTCCTTTAGCTTTTTTTTTTTTTTTTTTAATCTGTGAAGCTCTTTATCTGACCTTCAATTCTGAATGATAATTTTGCTGGGTAGAGTAATTTTGGTTGTAAGTTCTTGCTATTCATCACTTTTTCTATTTCTTGCCACTTCCATCTGGCCTGCATAGCTTATGTTGAGAAATCAGCTGACAGTCGTATGGGTGCTCCCTTGTAGGTAACTATTTTTCTCTTGCTGCTTTTAATATTCTCTCTTTGTCTTTTGCTCTTGGCATTTTAATTATGGTGTGTCTTGGTGTGGTCCTCTTTGGATTCCTTTTGTTTGGGGTTCTCTGCGCCTCCTGGATTTGTAAGTGTATTTCTTTCACCAGGTGGGGGAAGTTTTCTGTCATTATTTTTTCAAATAGGTTTCCAGTATCTTGCTTTCTCCCTTCTTCTGGCACCCCCATAATTCTGATGTTGGTATGCTTGAAGTTGTCCCAGAGGCTTCTTACACTATCTTTGTATTTTTGGATTCTTTTTTCTTTTCCAGTTAGGTTTTTTTTGTTTTGTTTTTTGCTGCTTTGTATTTCAAATTTTTGACTTGATCCTTGGGATTTTCTAGTCTGCTGTTAGATCTCTATATAATATTCTTTATTTCAGTCAGTGTATGTTTAATTTCTAGTTGGTCCTTTTTCATGTCTTTGAGCGTCTCACTAAATTTATCGACCTTTTCCAGAAAATTCTTGAAAAAGCTTATAACCATGGTTTTGAACTCTATATCCTGTTATTTGCTTTCCTCCATTTCTTTCATTTGTGATCTGTTTCTTTGGCTCTGCATTTTGGCTGCTTCCCTGAGTTGATAGAATGGCTTTGTTTGTTAGGTGTCCTATAGGACCCAGTGGCTCAGCTTCTCCAGTTACCAGAGGTGGACACTCTTGGTGCAACCCTTTGTGGGCTGTGTGCACAATCTTGTTATAGTTAAGCCTTGATTGTTGTTGATATCACTGGGAGGAATTGACCTCCAGGCCAGTTGGCTATGAGGATCAGCTGTGTCTACACTGGAAGAACTTCTGTGCTAGATATACCCTTATGAGACAAGATATGCAAAAGCCTCTTTGCTCAGCTTGGAGGGGGCAGAGTCTCAGGGCAGAGTCTTAGCATTGGTTTCCTGTCAGCCCTGCCCTAATAGGCCCCTGTGTCTCAGTATCCCGTGGTAATTGCTGCAAGCATCTCTGAAAGCCGCCCTCAAGTTCCACCCACTGCCAGACAGTCCAGTTTCTCCTTAAATGAGCTTGGAGTTCACTGCAGTCGGGAGCTTTTTTCTCCCTCCCACTTGAGAAAGCCAGCTGCGTACTCAGTTGCCCACACTTTCAGCATGTGCGCCTCAGTACCTTTGGATTCCACAGTTCCTCTGAGTCTCAGTGTGCTTTTCTCTTTCCTGACAGTCCAGTTTCTCCCCATATGAGTCTGGGTCTCCAGAGTCTTGCCCAGAACTGGAGTTTTGTGCAGTTAGGAGCTTTTGTCTCTCTCCCTCTTGAGAAAGCCAATCACACAGTCAGTTGCCAGTCCTCTCCACGTGCACTTCAGTACCTCTGCCACCTGCAGTTTCTCTGAGTCTCAGTGTGCTTTTCTCTTTCCTTCTAGTTGTAGAATTTCCACTCAGCCAGTCTTCCTGTGGTTCTGGATGATGTTTGTTTTGTCTTTTAGTTGTAGCTTTGAAATTGTTGTGTGAGGCAGCAATTTAGGTATTTACCTATGATGCCATCTTGGTTTCTCCCTGAAAGTTTTATAAAACAGTTTATAGCCAGTTTTTTTCATCATTCAATACCATTTTGTAATACCAATGTGGGGTTGGCAAGCATGTGGTACTCAGCTTTCTAGTCTATAATACATTTCAGGATTGAGAGTGAATATTTCATGAAATGGCATTTGTAGATGAATATTAAAACAGTCCACTCATAAAGTCATTTCAGTATGCATTCATCAAGACTAGACAAATGAACAGAAATTCAGGTTCTAATAAAATGTCTTTGTGACATAATTAGCTTCCTTTTGAATAAATCTATTGAACATTGAGAAATTATATTTGTGATTGGAAAAGCTAATGGTTTTGCTTTTATATTTAAAATCCAAACCAGAAAAGCAGTAGGTCAGCTCTACTAAGTTGAATAATATTTTTTAAAATATATTTTATTGATTTTTTTTACAGAGAGGAAGGGAGAGGGATAGAGAGTTAGAAAAATCGATCAGCTGCCTCCTGCACACTCCCTGCTGGGTATGTGCCTGCAAGCAAGGTACATGCCCTTGACTGGAATTGAACCTGGAATCCTTGAGTCCGCAGGCTGATGCTCTATCCATTGAGCCAAACGGGTTAGGGCTAAGTTGAATCATATTTTGACTTTTTATTTTTAATTTTACTTATCCTTTTTACTTTTAATTTGACTATATATACTTTTATTTTTACTTTTAATTTGACTATATGTACTTTTAATAGTTTAAATACATTTTAAAGTACAAATCCATACATGCTTTGGATTTTTTTAAAGCATATATGTAATTAAACGAAAATACACATTTAAAGTATGTTTTAGTTAGCAAAATGCTTTTTGCTTTAAAATAGTAATGGTGTTTGACATTACAACTGTGTAAAAATATTTACCCAGTAGCCATTAAGCCTGTTGAACTGAAAATGACTTGCCCTAATTCTTGCTTAATATCTATTTCTGTTATGTTTGTAAAATAATATAACCTAATCATTGCATTACTAGAGACAAAAATCTAGAGAAAAAATACAGTTTACTAATAGATTATGTTCCTTCTAAATACAAAATTTTCTTCTGTCTTTATGAAGAGTATATGTTAAATGTAGTTTATAAGGCGTAAGTTAGTGATTTAAACCAAATCCATTACATTTCAAACAAGAGATTGAGATTCTCAACAGTTTTTTCCTTGTACAGACTTGTTCATTAATAAGTAAATTTTTGTTAATTTTACTACATATGCTGATTGTAGAAATATTAGAAGGTAGAATTAAAAAAAGAGAAAGCTCTCCAGACAAAAATAACTATTAATGTTTTTATTTATACTTGCTAGATTTTACTATATATTTTTAAAGGAATCATTTTTACTTTTTAAAAAAATAGGTTTTTATTGATTTCAGAGAGAGGAAGGGAAGGTGATAGAAATATTAATGATGCAAGAAAATTATTGATCAGCTGCCCCTTGCATGTCCTCTGTTGGGATCAAGCTAGAAACCCGTGCATATGCCCTGACCAGGGGTCAAATCATAATCTGGTAAGAAGGTTGACACTCAGCCAGGGAGAGGGATATACTAGCTGGGCTCTAATAAAAAAAATTAATTAATATTTTATTTATTTTAAAAAATTTAGGTTCACAGCAAAATTTAGACATGCATAGCTTCCCCTATTATCAACATCCCCCAATATAGTGGTACATTTGTTATAATTGGCAAACCTATATTTACCCATCATTATCACCCTAAGTCATTAGAATTTACTCTTGTAATTCTTTGGCTTTGGACAAATGTATAATGATAGGTATCCACCTTTATAGTATTACACAGAATACTTTTACTGCCCTAAAATTTCTTTGTACTTAGCTAATTTATTCCTCTCTCCCTTCCCACAAAGCCCCTGGCAACTACTGATCTTTTTTAATGTCACTATAGTTTTGCCTTGTCCAAAATTCCATATAGTTAGAATCATGCCTTTTTAGATTGGCTTGTTTCCTTTAGTGATAATGTAGTTCCATTTCCTTCATGTATTTTCATGCCTTGATAGCTTGTTTCTTTTCAGCAAGAATAACATTTCATCGCTTGGATGTACCACAATTTATTCATTCACCTACTAAAGGATATCTTGGTTGTGTTCAAGTTTTGGCAATTATTCATAAAGCTGCTAATTATACTAGTACCAGTTACTTCACCCCTAACTATTGCTTATTTTATTTGAACATTTTTCTTAGGAAGATCGTATCATCTGTGAACAAAGAGGGATTTATTTCTTCCTTGATTTGTGGTTTAATGTCTAACATTGACTTGGGAAAATTCTCAGTTATTATTGTTTCATATATATTTGTTCTATCCCTTCTTCCATTATTCCCATTATATATATACATATACATATACATATACATATACATATACATATATATGTGTGTGTGTGTGTGTATACACACACACACACTAGAGGCCCAGTGCATGAAATTTGTGCATGGAAAGGGGGTCGCCTCAGCTTGGCCTGCACTCTTTCCAATTTGGGTCCTCTGGCTCCTACCTACTAACATGCCTGACAGCTTGATCCTCCTAACTGCTCTCCCCTGCTGGCCTGGTCCCCCTAACTGCTCTCCCCTGCCTGCATGATTGCTTCTTAACCTCCTCTGCCTTGGCCCCGCCAACATGGCTTTGTCGGGAAGGATGTCTGGAAGGACATACAGAAGGTTGTCCAGAAGATATTCAGTCTAATTAGCATATTGCCTTTTTTATTAGTATATAGTTTTGGAGTAGTTTTGGATATTATATTTTATTTTTTAGTCTTTTTTCTCTTTGTTTTTCAGTTTGCAAGTTTCTGTTGATATATCCTTAAATGTAAAGTGTGCAAGTAGCAAGTCTATCAAAGCATTCTTCATTTCGATTAGAGTACTTTTTAAAATCTCTCCAGATTTCTCTTTGGTTCTTTCTTAGGATTTCCATATCACTTACATTACACATCTGTTTTTGCATGTTGCCAGTTTTCCATTAGAGCCCTTAGCATATTAATCATAGTTGTTTTAAATTCCTGATTTGATTATTCCAGCATTCCTGCCATGTCTGCGATTCTGTGCTTGCTCTGACTCTTCAGATGGTTTTTTGCCTTGTAATTTTTTCTTGAATGGTGGACATGATGTACTAAGTAAAAGAAACTGGTAATTAGGCCTTTAGTAATATAGCAGTAAAGTATGGGAGAAGTGGTGGCATTCTTTAATCTTGTGATTAGGACTTGGTGAGCCTGTGTCCTGGGACTGAACTTCAGCAGTGCTTCTGAGTCCCTCCGCTCAGTAGGGCAAACTAGTTAGAGGGGCCTGGATTTGGTTTTTCCCTTCTCTGTGGAAAGCTGAAGGGAGTTGAGGTTGGGTTTTTCCCTTACACCAGGTTTGTTAAGCTCTGGTAAAATTCTTAACAGGTTAGACTCTCTGGTAAAAGTTTCTCTTGATCACAGACCTTGTTAAGAAGAGAATGATCTGGCATATTCCTCCCAGCTGTTGGAAGCATGAAGGGATTTTTGTCCAGTCTTCACTGTGAGAACCTGGTAGAACTCACAGTGAGTTAGATAGATCCACAAAAGTGTAAGGGTTCCCCATGACTGGATCCCCTTGTGATTCTTTGTATGTACCTCCTCCCCCCATCTCTCAGTACTGTCTCCTCACTTTGAATCTAAGTGATGTTGACTTACCAGTTTGTTCACCTTTTTGCTTATTGTTAGGATGGAATGGCAACTTCTAAGCTCCTTACATGTTGGGCTGGGAACTGAAAGTTGGATCTACTTTTTAAAAATAATAGCTTCTCTTAAGTAAATACTCTCCTGGCATTGCTGAAAAACTAGAGCCAAGAATGTTTGTACTTTTTGACTGTAAATTAATGGCTTGATGGCATTACCTTATAGACTCAGCACAAAGCTATGACAAACTTTTCACTATCCAAATGATTATAAAGTAAATAAAGATGATAAATGTCCTACCAGCTAGTTTATCTAACTTTGAAAATAAAGATGCTGGTAAATGATTGGGTAACCTAAAAAATAACACATGAAATATAAAATATACAAGACAGTTCCTTAGAAATTTGATAGTGGTAAAGGTAAGTAGTTCTTTAGTGCAACAACTCTTGTGTAATGAATATATGTTATCCCAAAGCTAAAGTGGTTAAAAGGAATGAAAATTGTTTTTTAATTATAGGGTAATGTTAAGCATAAAGACCATATTGACCATCAGAAGGATAAAGTTGCCTTAACTCTGGCTCGTCTAGCCCGCCATGTTGAAGTGGAGAAACAGCAGAAAGAAGAGAAGAATAGAGCATTCAGGGTATGTGGCTATTTTAATTGGTGTTTTACAAAATTATAGAATTGTTTATAATAAATTTGTAAAGAGGAATTTATAATAAATGGATTATTGAATCAGTGTTCAGCATGGATTCTAGACATCAATTTAATAGAAATTCATAATAGCTTTTTACATCTCTGTTTTTAGTTTGATGGATTCTGATCATATATGTATATAGAGAAAAAAGGCTTTAGTGAATTTTATTTTGGGGAATTAAAAATCATTTGATTACTCAAAGCAAATGAGCAATTAAAGGGTTTCTGGTTACTTTATCACAAGAGTGAAAATTGTTTATCAAGTTTGTATGTATAAGCTGTTGAAAGGTTATTTTCTACTAAATAGAGCCAGTCCACTTTCTCAGATTTTAGCCTTCTTTTCAGATTAAATCAATTACTGAAAGAAAGAAATTTGAATCAGGGTTGTAGAAGAGCTGCTATGTGGAAAATGAAGCCTAATTTAGAATTTCATGGATATATTTTCTTTGACTTGCTTTGTTATAGTCACTATGACAACCAAGGGTTTTCTCAAGGAAAGTTGTAACCTCCATCTATGTAAATGTTCATTTGTTATATTAAAGGCTTTATCTTAGTATTGAAGAAAGTTTTTTGAAATTTTTTTAACCAACTGTAAAGAATAAATTTATGTTTTCTAAGAGAAGCTGATTAACACAGGATGTTTTAGTTCATTGCTTGCTACCCACTTATGATTTTTTTGTGGTTGTTCCTGTTTGGTTTTCTTTATGGATAAGTTGCTTTTTAAAACTAGAAGACAGAAAACAAAAACAAGCTATCTAGAAAGGAAGATAATGATACTGAAATAAAAATAATTCTTACCCATCCGGGTGTGGCTCGGTGGTTGAGCATCAACCCAGGGACCAGGAGGTCACTGGTTCAATTCCCTGCCAGGGCACATTCTTGTGTTGCAGACTCAGTTTCCAGCGGGGGGCGTGCAGGAGGCAGCCATTTGATGATCCTCTCTCATCATTGATGTTTCCATCTCTCTTTCCCTCTCCCTTCCTCTTTAAAATCAGTAAAAAAAATTTTTAAAAAATAATTCTTGAAAAATTCTAGTGGTTGAAAATAACTCAGACTAAAAATAGATAATATTTGTGAATGGTGTCTTACTATTAAAGTGAATTGTTTGTCTTGATGATGTTAAAGGAAAGAAAAAGAAAAATTGTTAAAATTTTTGTTGGATAAATCACTTTCAGAGATAAAGTTCTGTGCTGACCAGCCACCAACTTAGCTTATTGGTATTTCAGGAGTTAAGATGATGTGCAAGAAGTGATGTAACCCTAAAGTTTGTGGAAGTAACTTTGTGATATAGAAAAAAAGGGTGATGCATTTGGAGATGATTTCAGCCAAAAATTTTGTAGAATATCCTTCCATTTGGGATGATCCAAAATCTTTTTATCATTGACTTAGGCCACAGAGTTAAAATTTTGTTGTGAGAAATGGCAAAGAACATTTTTTTAAAGACTCAAAACTAAATTATTGGTATTGTTTAAAATAAGTAGGCTACTAGCTGCCATGCAGTAATATTTAATGCCAACATGGTAATTTAATTTAATAATTTTTATTATGATAGATTTTTGTAAGGAATGTTAATAAATCATTTAATTTTATAAATAAGAAAAAAAATCGTTATAGCCCCCTGGAGTTTGCCATATTTCTTTCTTTGGATAGACTGTCTTGTTTTCCCATAGTGTGTTATTCAAAACACTGATCCTGTAAGATACACTTTGAAAAAAAGTAATAAGTGATTTACTACGTTGGGATACTGCATACTCTATGGATGAAAAATCACAGGCACATTCTAATACCTTAAGGCTTTGGAAGTCCTGCAGTAAAGAAACCTTTTAAACTTGATATTAAAACCAATGTTTTTATACTTATTAAGTTGATACAGAGGATTTTTTAACATATATAATGCATATTAACATCTTTGATAATATCTTCTATGGCTGTATTTAAATAATATTGTAAGATTTTTTTTCAGATATAAATTTTGAATCTCCCTGTCTTTCTACTTACTCTTCCTGACAGAAGATCCTATTATTGCTAACTAGGCTATGCAGTATTATGAACTTTGTCTTAAAAATCTAATGTTCATGAATTTGTCATTTCTTGTTGAGAATATAACCTTTTTGAGACACAGTACTGTTTGGGTGCATGGATCCTACAATCTGATTACAAGAGTTTAAATCCTGGAATTGTTATTTATCCTTGGGCAATTATTTGACCTTGTTTACTTCAGTTTCCCATTATAAAATGGAACAATAACCCTAGCTAGTTTGTTTTAGTGGATAGAGTGTTGGCCTGTGCACTGAAGGGTCCCAGGTTCAATTCTGGACAAGTTGCTGGTTCAGTCCCCAGTGGGGGGTGTGCAGGAGGCAGCCAATTGAAGATTCTCTCTCATCATCGATGTTTCTCATCTCTCTCCCCCTCTCTCTTTTTCTCAAAAAAATCAATAAAAAATACTAAAAAAAAAATAAAATGGGAACAATAGTACCTATCACAGAGTTATTGTGAGAATTACATCTAAAATGCTTTTACAACAGTTCCTCACAATGGTAGGTGGTTAATAAGTGTTAATTGTTAAATACAACACGATTAGAGAATATGCAAGTAGATTTATAGGTAATATAACTAGAAAGATTTAGAGACTTTTAATAGTCTGAAGTATATAATTTAATGGTTTGCACTGACCTGCTGCCTGTTTTGTAAAAAAAAAAATTATTGGAACATAGCCATACCCATTTGTTTACGTATTATCTACGGCTACTTTCATGCAAAGTTTGCCAATCTTTGATCGAGGTGGGAATAAGTGCATTATATTGGCACATACTAAGTACTAATAAGTGACTGCTCAAAGTAATACTATTCACTGAACAAATTATTTAATAGGCTTCACTTCATACTGTACAGAATGGGGCAAAAGTAGCTTTACAGTTGTGAGTAGGAGAAACAGTTTATGTTTGTATTATTATTTATTAATTATTGTATTATTTTCCACATGAGTAACTATAAATCTACCTTGCCCTACCCTGTATATGAAAAATCAGGGGGAAAAGTACAAAAGTTTAAAAATGCAACTAATTGTTCATATCTCCATTCTGAGATCTAGCCATTGAATTTAATAGATTTATTTTCAGCCTTTTCCCCCTCTGCAGATAAAGTTACACATATCTTGAAATTAATCTTTGTTTATAAGTAGGCCTTATTTGTTTTATACTACTTGGTGGCTTGTTTGATACCAAAAGTATGTTTCTACTTCATTAAAAAAGTGGTTAGTGTTTCTATTGACTTTAATGAAATGTACTTACCATAATTTACATAAGTAGTGCCCTATTTTTGGAATTACAGGTTGTAGTACACTTTGTGTAGATGTAGATAACATTCAGTCAGCATGTTAGAGCATGAACCTTTGTTTTGGGACCTAGTTGTGGAGTTCCAAGGATAAAGAGTAATCATAATCAGTACTTACTAGTCACTGATATGTCAGAATCTTTTCTCAAGGAAATCAGATTAGTAATAAGTTGATTGATTTTTTTTTCTTAATATCTTTAGGAAAAAGTTGATTTTCAGCATGCTCATGGGTTGCAAGAATTGGAATTTATTCGAGGACATTCTGATACAGAAGCAGCAAGATTGTGTGTGGACCAGTGGCTAAAAATGCCAGGTATTCTTTAGAGATGAAGGGAATATGAATGTTACCTAGCTTCCCTACAGTTTTAAGACATTGTGTTCATTTATTTGGTTGCTAATGAATATATAAAGTATTGACATTTAATTTTAGTGAATCTTAATAACGGCCTACTTTACCAATTACCTTCCTACCTTGGGAAAAGTATATTTTGAGTGTAAGTAGTATAAGTCATCCTTGAGCTCATTAGATATTGCTCATTTAATCATTTATAATTTCATAGTTATTACATGAAATAGTACATGTGTATATGAGAGGATGTGTAACAGGTTACTTGAGGTCAGGAAAAGAAAGCTTCTCTGAGGAAATGGAAAAGCTGAGATTTAAAGGATGAGTGTTTACTTATTTGTCAGTGCAGCCTATGTAGATATCCTGTAAGTATCCACATGGGAGGCTCATCTAAAGCATTGGGTAGCCTCTTCTTCACTAACTCTTTGCAGACCTGACACTACTAGATAAATTGTGGAATTTTTAAAAGCTAGTAGGACTGTCCCACCATGGCAACTTTTCTGGTCTGTCTTGTAGAAGACCCACTAAGCCCCTAAAGGCTTGGGATAGCCACAGAAACCTTAATTGTGGATTTAATTTAGTAGGAGGTTTAATTATAAAAAGTCATTAAAATATCTAAATATCTATTTATAAATGCATGCATTGCTCAACTTTGAACCTGGATATCTTGTTCTAAAGTTAGTTTTTAGAGGGCTCTAAAAATAGAGTCAAATTACCACTTATAAAATAATTAGAGTAATTTGTAGATATTTTGACACTTGGCCACTCTTTGAAACTATATTTCCTTATTGCCACCTAATCTGTTTGTGCTTGGCAAATTCCAACTTCACCCCATCCTCCTTTTTAAATACCTTTTCATCTTTTTTTCTTTTTACTTGCCTGTAGGATTAGCCCCACAGGTAATACTCAACACTAGAAGCTGCTAGGTTTATTTATTCTACATAAGTTTGGTTGCTTAGCATTCTTTGATCCCACAGTGCTTTATTCATTTCTCATATATAGCTTTTACCCTGTGGTCTGTGGGAATGGAGACCTATGCTTATTAATCCTATTTTGTGTCAGTGCCTAAAAAGAATGCTCAGCATAGAGATGCTCAATAACTATTATACCAAAGGAGGCTATATAAATGTTTGCACATGAACACAGAAAACAAGCCTAGAACTTGGGTTCCAAGTGTGACTTCATTCAGTTGTATAAAAGAATTGCTTGGTATTCCAGACCTATTTTAGCCAAGGAGACTTAGAAATTATGGTAACTGGTTTTGCTTTTTGGAGTGTTCTTTTAAGGCTGTGGTTATTTTAAAAATATTTTTTGAGCCTGGCTGGCATGGCTCAGTGGTTGAGCATCAACCTATGAACTAGAAGGTCATGGTTCGATTCATGGTCAGGGCATATGCCTGTGTAGTGGGCTTGATCCCCAGTGAGGGGCATGAAGGAGGCAGCTAATCAGTGATTCTTTCTCATTATTGATGTCTTTATTTCTTCCTCTCCCTCTCTGAAATCAATACAAAAAATCTATATTTTAAAAATCTTTTTTGATAAGCATTCATTTCTCAGTAGTTGTTAATGATTAGCTCTTTGGTTTCGCCTTAGCTGCATCAGAATCACCCAGGAGCTCTTAAATACATGCCTGGGCCTCACCGCAGAGACAGAGAATCTGTAGTTTTGAGAAGATTCCTTATGAGATGATTTTGATAGGAAAATGGACCGAAACTAAAAGGCTTCATTCATCACATCTAGGATCTCTTCTAAAAATCATTTATCTAATATGAATCTAACACTTTCAAGTCCTGTCTAGAATGGTTTGGGACCAGTAATATGCCCCTTTAGGCCTAATCCAGATTGTCAGAATATTTCAGTTCATTGTAAATTGAATGCATGAGCATCTGTTCATATATTTACCTAAGCAGGCCAAGTGGGAACAAATGAGTCAGTCAGCTGTGTGTTTTTACATATTTTTAGATCACACCTGGTTCATTGGTGGCTGATAAGCTTGAGCCTGGAGTTTAGGTCTTTAATTATGCTCTTTTCATGTGATTGTTTCATCTTTTTTGCTTGGTCCTTGCAACACTGTAAAACTGAAATTTGGGATCTATTGCTAGAACAGCTGCATTAGTGTTGGGCTATATTTGGTATGGGTATTTATCTTTCCCAAATGGGCTTTAGAGAATATTGGAATCTTTGAAGAGTGTATAGCTGAGGAAAACAGAGGTGACAGTTGTATTTTTTAATTTTAAAAAGTGAGACTCTACTTTTCATTAACATTAAGGGACTCATTCAATCCATTCCAAAGTATCCAACTATTATAATTCAGTTTTTTATTAGAAGTAATTTAAGTACTTTATAATTACTCTAACTTTAGAAATCTATCTTTTATAGACCTTTACAGTTAGGCCAGTTTGCATACATTTCAATACTTAATAACCTAAAAACTGTGCTTTCTATACTATTTAAGGAAAAGAGCTATTTAAATTTCTCTATACTTTGCCTTTCCATGGGGAAAGCTTATTTTCTTTCAATTGATTGTTTTCTCTATTAGCCAGAGCCTCTGTTTGGCCAAATAAAGGTCACAATGTACAACATCTGGAATGTGGATGGACAATAAATAAAAATTGTCCTAATCCTGACTGCATTAAAAATTTAAAGATAAAAAGGTATATTGTCATTTACTGCCTCTTTAAGATTAAAATGTGATTAATGCTGTGCTGTTCATTATTTGTTGGCAGAACACATTTATAAGTGTTTTGGCAGCTTTTAGTAGTGGCTCTCTACCCTCCCCCCCAATTGAAGGACTAAAAGAGCAGAACGGCAGTTGAAATCTTAAGTATCTATAACTATTTGGATATCGTAAAACTAGATTATGATAAATGAATAAAATTCTCTTGTTAAAACTGTCATAAAGATAAATACCCACCCTGGCTGGTGTGGCTCAGTTGGTTAGTGTCAACAACCCATATACCAAAAGGTCGTAGGTTTGATTCCCAGTGAAGGCATATACCATCCGGGTTTCAGGTTCCATACCCCATCGGATGAATGCAGAAGGCAGCCGAACGATGCTTTTTTCTCACACTTTGTTGTTTCTCCTCTTTTTCTCTCTTTTTGTCTCTTTCTCCCCCTTTTTCTCTCTCAGATCAATTTAAAAAATAGTATTTAAAAATACCTAGTTTTCTGTTGTATGAGATGCTTAAGACATCTAAGTGAAACACTCCATAAGAAATAATAAAAAGATAAACAATAATCAAACTATCTTCATATTAGAATCCTCCGAGCAGTTTTACAATTCTTTATTTATACAACATAATTCCAAATTTTCCATTGTATATCATGTATTGGGAGTTCCGTGGGAACAAAATTTGGCCAGGGGTATTAGTCTCAAAGATTGTGTGATTGTAAGACCAAGGTTATAAAGAAAGAAAAGGGATAAAGAATAAACTAGAATAAAAGGGAATTAATTAAGGGAAGGGAATGATGGGCAAACTATTTTCTAATTGACTTTAAAAAAAGAAAAAGGAAAAGACAAAATAGGGTAAATTGGAAGACACGAGACAACAAGTAAATCTCTGCTTTGTGTTCTATAAATGTTATTACTAGACCCTGTATAACTTGATGTCCAGGTTGGAGCTGATTGATCAATAACTGGATTCCTCAGAAATCTCTCTCATTTTCATGGTTTAACATAATTTTTATAGAACCCAGATCCTCTGTAATATAGCTATACCTTATAATGTGTTTAAGATAGTTAAAAGATAAAATAAGAGAAGAAAAGATCTTTGCAAACTTAATGAAAAGAAGGGAGGTAAGGGTTCTGTACCGCAACTGATTTTCTAATGCATTTGATCTTTGGTATTTCTTGAGTGTTGAATTTAAGAAAACAGATTTTTTTTTTTCCTCAAGAGAAGGCTAGTTGGAGATGCTAACTGCTTTTCTTTTCCCAAATAATGATTTACTTTTAGGTTACTATATCTTTTATAAGAAAGCTTATAAATATTTAATTATGATGCATGTGGTAGATTTTTCGTTGCTTTGTCATAATTTTGATTACCAATCCAAAGGACAAATATTTGAAATATTTGACTTAAGAATATGAAATATAGAGACTTAAGAATTTATATCCTATGATGCAGGACTCAAAGCAGGAACAATTAATTCTGGAACAAAAAGCTCATTCCGACGAGGAGGCCAAATGCAGGTGTCTGGAAAAGCAATTTCATGTCCCATAATGCACTGTAACAAGGAATTTGATAATGGGCACCTTCTCTTAGGACATTTGAAAAGGTAAGTGTGATATTCAGAATAGTGGACACTGAAGGTCAAGTGAGTTACAAAGTGATTTCATAAAAGGAAAGCATGATGTGCCTCTGCCATTGTAATTATAGCTTTATATTTCAAATTCAAATTGTTTTGTGTTGTTAAGATGTAATTATTTAGTTATATCCCTTAGGTGTCCTAGAAGGTTTGGTGAAGTTAGATTCTTCTAGTGATATTTTGTCTTTAAAGGCATGTGGCCTTTAAATATATATTCCTAAAATTATCATAAAATTTTGAGTAGATTTTTTGCACTGCTATGCAATTGGATCAGTGTTAGAGAAATCCAGCCTATAAATGCAAATTTCAAAAGACACAAAACCCTTACAGATATTTAGTCTACTAGTAGCTAATATGGCATTGTAAAAATAAATACTAAAGACAAATAAAATGTAGTCAAATTAATGATAAATATTTTCTTATGAAACCCATCTTATTAACTTATTGCACTTTTGAATATTAGAGTATGAGAAAGTAAATATCAAGGAAGACAGTATTAAAGTCATTAAACATTCTTATCTTCACAATTTCCTTCTAATAGTTTAAAGATGTCTCACCTTACTATGCCTTGCCTTACTAAGAGAGATTTCTAGAGGGAGCTTCAGTGGTCTACAAATCAGTGGGCAGCATACTTTATTTGAACTATTTTAAGAAGTCTTCAAGGCAGTTTAAAATGACTCAAATTTTTAATATGGTTAGATGAACATTAGAAGAATTAAAAGTCATTTTTAGGAATCAGGGATGTATCAGAAATCTTGACTTGAGATTATTATTCCAGTAGTTTATTTAAATTATTTGTGAGCTTTATGGTAAATAAGGCAAAGGAGAAGATGATGGCTCTATAGTTTTAAACTGGAAATTTACCAGTTTGGCAAGACATGCCTGAATCTATTTTGAAATTTTAAGCTAACTGTGGGTCACTGTCTGAAAAGGATTGCATACCTTAATGGAAACCACTTGAAATTTCCTGAATATGAAGAACATAATTTAATATTTTAGTAGAAAAGTGAATTTTATTTAGCTTAACAAATGAAACTAAATAGTGCTGTCCCTAGAGTGTGGGCTTTTCTAATGTTACTTCTCTTTTACCAATTAGGTTTGATCACTCTCCATGTGATCCAACAATTACACTACATGGACCTTCCATCAATTCCTTTGCTTGTGTCGTATGTTATAAAAATTTTGTTACTCAACAACAATATAAGGAACATCTTTTTTCTAAGGTAAGAACATGTCCTAAGTTAAGAATAGGCATTTTTTTTCTTGCTGCTCTTAAGCTTGCAATCCTCAATGATACACATAAGGATCAAAATTCTGATTGTTTATGAAGAGCAAAATGATTTGGAACATTAAACTGTTGTGGGCAGGCAAACTTGATAGGTAAAAACCAGCAGTCCTAAAGATTACCATAGAAACCCTACTTTTATGGAGTTGCTTTATAAAATGAACATACCTTGTTTAAGATGCTCTATGAATTAGTCACATGATGAGAACTAGAACCTTCTTAAGTCCACTGCTTTTCACCACATGTTGAACTGTTGGAGCTATGTAGTATCTAACAATTCTTTTATTAATGTTAGTATTAAGAAATAAGTCTAGTACTTAAAAGGATGTGCTGTGTAGTTCTTATTGATATATCTCAAGGGACATATACAAATACTTGTAATATATACAAATACTCTGTAATAAGTATACCATGTTTGATATTAGATACAGCTCTCAACAAATACTCCTTATTGCTTCTTTGGAGTGTGTCACAAAGACCTTTCCTTTAAACTAGTTTCCTTAAAAATAATATACAATTGTCTATCTTGAATTGGCCAGAAGAGGTCGCTAGATGATCATATACCACTGATTTCTATTTTGTAAGGCTCACATTCTTTAATGAGAGTGGGATTATCTACAGTTTGCATTATTTGTCTTGCTTCCCCTTTTCCTTTCATCTCCAATTTCTTCCATCTAGACTTGTGCTTATCGAACTTTAATATGCACACGAATCACTTGGGAATCAAACTTTAATGTACACATGAATCATTTGTTACAAAATGAAAATGGTGACTCAGTAGATCTAAGTGGGGCCTTAGATTCAGGATTTCTAACAAGCTTCTAGATGATGCCAGTGCTGCTGGGTCACACTTTGAGTAGTAAGTCTAGTGTTTCTTAAACATTAAAGTCATCCAATGGGTCTGGTACTAGATAGCTTCTTGACTTTCTCCCGTTTTGGTGGTGGTAGTGATGGTGGTGGTAGATGTACTGTAAGCTTCAGTGTGCCTCAAGGTCACTTGCAAGTCAATAGGTACTACCACTGTTTCTCATTCTATTCCTATGGCCATTCTGTCATCAAAGGTTGTCTTTCTTTCTTGCTAGCCGATTTTCCCACCCCTTAGAAAACCAGTAAACTACTTTCTGTCTCTTCAGTTTTATCTTTACTGGACATTTCATATAAATGGAATAATAGAATATGTATCCTTTTTGTGACAAGATTCTTTCACTTACCATAATGTTTTTAAGGCTTATCTGTGTTGTAGAATGTATCACTACTTTATTCCTAATTACAAAACATATATATATATATATATATCTTTTTTTTTTTTTCCAGAGAGGGAGAGAGGGAGAGGAAGAGAGAAACATCAATGGTGAGAGAGAATCATTGATTGGCTGCCTCCCACAAGCTCCCCACCGGAGATCGAGCCCACAATCCGGGCATGTGCACTGGGTCCCTTCAGCCCATTGTATGGATATATGCCACATTTTATTTATCAATTCATCTAGTTGATGAACACTTGGGTTGTTTTCACTTTGGCTATTGTGAATAATGTTACTACACACGCATGCAAGTCTTTGTGTGGATGTATGTATTCACTTCTCAGAGGTGAATATTATTAGGTCATATGATAATTATGTTTAATTTTTTGAAGAACTGCCAAATTGTTATGTAATTATTATACCATGTCACCTTCCCACTAGCAATGTATACAGCTCTAGTTTCTTCTTATTCTTTTTATTAATTTTATTTTTATTTTTTAAAAAATATATATTTTATTGATTATTCACAGAGAGGAAGGAAGAGGGATAGAGAGGCAGAAACATCCATGAGAGAAACATCAATTAGCTGCCTCTTGCACACCCCCCACTGGGGATGTGCTTGCAACCAAGGTACATGCCCTTGACCAGAATCAAACCTGGGACCCTTCAGTTTGCAGGCGACGCTCTCTCCGCTGAGCCAAACCGGTTTTGGCTATTTTTATTAATTTCAGAGAGAAAGAGAAACATCAGTTTGTTGTTTCACTTATTTATGCATTCATTGGTTGCTTCTTGTATGCACCCTGACCAGGGGTCAAACCCACAACTTTGGTATATCAGGACCATGTTCTAACTAACTGAGCTACCTGGCTAGGGTCTAATTTCTTTACATAGGTGTCAACACTTATTATCTGTCTTTTAAAATAGCCATTTTAGTGGGTATGAAGTAGTATTTTATTGTTCTACACACACACACACACACACACACACACACACACACACACTTTTATGATGTATGTTATTTTAATGTAACCAGAAATATAATAGTAAAAATAAATTTAACACTTTAACTTACCAGACATTCTGTTTCCCATTCCTTCCTCTAGTTTGTAGATGGTATTTGCAAATATGCTACATTTATATAATAGTTATATTCCAGTAAAATTTTATGTAGAACCACATTTTTGTTCTATTGAACAAACCATTTAAATGAGCATTATATGGAATACATTTATAACTCAGAATTGAACTAAAAATCATTTTTTTTACAAGTCTTCATTAGGGGACATTTCTATAAATTGGTGGTTAATAAATGCTTATAGTGCCCTTAACTTTTAGAGCCTTCTAATGAAATACAAAATATCTTCCATTGTAATCTTTTGTGTGGCACTTGCCAAATTAAAATGGGATGGAAAATAGTGGAAAGAGCATAGAATTTGTAATCAAAGATATAATGCTGTATTTGAATAGTAGTTTTGTCTTTTCTATGGTAACATCTTGGTTGCGGGAATGGTAATTTTGTTGACTTAATCTAAATTTCAATTTTCTTATTTATAAATGAATAAATTAATATTTCATGGGATTATTATAAGAATTAAATGGAAAAGCACACTTTTAATCCTAATATGGTGCTTGCTTGACATGCACTTAATATAAATGTAAATTTACGGTTCCTCCTCTTGTTGCATCTCAAATCATAGGATTTCACAAACTACTCTGATATCCCTAATGTAAATTTAAGATAATAAATTTAAGAAGACACAACTTTTAAGGCTAATTACTCTAAAAACCATTAACAAATTTTGGGGTAAAGAAGGCTCTTACTAAATTTGGAAACTTAGATGCTAAAAAAAGACAACTGTTTCACTATATCAAAATTTTAAAGTGAGCAAATACAGAATTCATTAACAGATATTTGAAAATTATTTGCAAAATAGAGGATTGGACGAAGAGTTTTGATAATGAACTTGACTAAAAGGAGAGAAAACAAAACCATGAAATATGAGGATAAAGAATATGAATAAGCATTCTACAGAATGTGGAATATCCACAGAATTGTATGAATAAGTGCTCAAACTCCCTAATAGATGGGAAATGCAATTAAAGTAACAATGAGTATCACAACATCTGTCAGATTGCAAAAATAATAGCTAGTGCTGCCAGGGTAGGAGATATGTGAATTGGTAGAGTCATTTTGAAAAGCAAGCAACATCTTTTAATACTCAAATAACATACCTTTTAACCCAGTAGGGCCACTGATAATGAGAGAAAGCGCCTATAAATAAGGATATATACTCAAGGATGTTTACAACATTATTGTTTATAGTGGCAGAAAATAAGGCCTCAGAATGAATACTTGACTAAATCATAGTAGATCCACAGATGGAGTAGTTGACAATTATTAGAATAATGAATTAAAGTTATATCAGTTGTGTTTTTAGAGCTTTCCATTAGATATTGTGGAATCAGAAAACTAAGAGGCAGAAGAGTCTAAGTTGAAAATATTTGATAGAACAATGGCAATCACCCTTGTATGTTTGTTCGTATATGTAAAATTTTAAGCATGGAGCTATTTATGGATAAATACATATTTGTAAACAAAGATTATATTGCAGAGTAGATTGAACAAAGTAAAACTTTAGAAAAAGTGTATGTGATGTGAAAACATATATGCATTTATATAATAACTGCATATGGGTATGTAAAAAAGGAAAAATACATAGAAAATATACTTTCATTTTTGTTGTCTGAAAGATAGTTATAATTATTTTCAAGGAAAAAATTTTTAAAATTTTATATATGGGACCTCATTCATGAGAAAAGCTCCATTGTTCACTCAGGGAAGAAGTTTTTGTATTAAAAACTGATAGATAATATTCCAGATAATAAATATTTTTAAAGTTAATTTTAAGAATTTGAATATTGGTTGATTGTAATTGTCTATAATTCAGCTTTGTCTTATGTTTTAGGAAGCTGCAGATGATGGACATAAAAACAACCTTCTTCCTCAGATTATTCAGTGTTTTGCGTGTCCAAATTGCTTCCTTCTTTTTAGCGGCAAGGATGAGTGTATGAAGCACATGTCTGGAAAGAATCATTTCCACCAGCGTTTTAAACTGGGTGGTATGTTCTCTGAAAATTATTAAACCACTTTAATTTTTGCTGAGTTTCCATACTTCTGAAATAATTTTTGAGGTTTCTTATCCTCATGCTAGTATGCAAACTGTGAAAGTGAAACATTTTTAATTCTTTCTTTAAAGAAAAGATTCTCAGTATTTAGCTGTACCTAAGAATAAGGTTTACTTTGTGAAATGAAAGTAAATTTGGGAAGAAAACATTTATTCAGAGTAATGTTTTTACATACATGATACCTGGGAATTTGGGTGTTTTTCCACATCTTTTGCTCTTAAGGCTAGAAAATTGACTTTCAGATTTTATATAAATATCTTTTACTTACTCCAACTGATATTGAGGAAGACAAAAGGGAGGAAAGGTTGGGTTACTATACTCAAATCTTTGCAAGTTATAATTTTTTTTCCAGATGACAAGAAAATAGCATATCCAATATCATTTCCGTCTTTTGCAAAGAAACTTTTGATCTCTCTGTGCAAAGATGTTCCGTTTCAAGTTAAGTGTGTGGCCTGCCACCAGACACTGCGTTCCCATATGGAGCTCACTGCCCATTTCAGGTTTGTAAGGGAATCCTGCTCAATAAACTCTTCACCAGTAGAATTCAAAAAATACTGCTCTATTCCATGTTTCTCTCCTTTTAAAACAAGAATGTGCATTTGCCTGGGAAATAACTAAATTAGCGTAAGAGAGAATTAGAGTTATGGAAGAAGTGGATATATTGATATTACTGTGAATATAAAACAAGGTAATAGTTCTAAGTCTGTGTGTAATTTTTCTCTGTGTGTTCTGTGAGTGTTATATATAGGGAAGGAGAGGGTTAAAATAGAACTATGGCTTTCAGTCAACCAGAATGGAATGTATCATATTCATATGAAAGATTAAATTTTATGAAAGGTCAAATTTATCTTAAGATTTCAGTATGATTTTTTTTTATCTTTACAAAGGAAATTATCAAGCAGTATACAAAAGGAGAATAGTGTAATGACCCCTATATAACTTTTACCCAGCTTCAGTAGTTATTAGTACATGGCAGTGTGTTCTATTTATATTGTCATCCCCTGCAGATTATGTTGAAGCAAGTCATGTCATTTTATCTGTAAATATTTTAGTATGTGTACATAAATAATAAGGGCTCATCTTTTAAAAATTAGTACCATTATTGTACTTTAAAAAATGAATAGTTTTTTGTTTTTTTTTAATATATTTTGATTTTTTTACAGAGCGGAAGGGAGAGGGATAGAAAGTCAGAAACATCGATGGGAGAGAAACATCTGTCAGCTGCCTCTTCTTGCACACCCCCTATTGGGGATGTGCCCGCAGCCAAGGTACATGCCCTTGACTGGAATCGAACTCAGGACCTTTCAGTCTGCAGTCCAACGCTCTATCCACTGAGCCAAACCGGTTTCGGCTAAAAAATGAATAGTTTTTTAATGTCATCAAATGCCTAGTTAATGAATTTCCTTGATTATGTCATGAAGTTTTTTTATATTTGGTTTTTTGGAATCTGGATTCAGACATAGTCTGTACTTTGCATTAAGATGCTTTGTCTCTCATGTCTCTTTTTTCTGTTATTTCTTCAAAATGCATTAAAAGTTTATCCACAATTGCATTTGTTTAAATAGTTTTTAAAATTGATTTTTAGGATGAGAAGAAGTGAGAGGGATAGAGAGATGGAAACATCGGCTGCCTCTTGGACGTCACCTAAAGGGGATTGAGGCCATAACCTGGGCATGCGCCCTAACCTGGAATTGAACCAGTGACCTCTTGGTTCATGGGTTGATGCTTGACCGCTGAGCCACACTGACTGGGCTGCAATTGTACAATTTTAACTTTCACAATTTGACAAACGGATACTTCTGTTTAACCTACATTTTTACTATAATACTAGAGGCCCGGTGCATAAAAATTCGTGCACTGGTGGGAGGGGGGATCTGTCAGCCCAGCCTGTACCTTCTTGCAGTTTGGGACCCCTCAGGGGATGTCAACCTGCTTCCCTGGGGGATCGGGCCTAAGCTGGCAGTCAGTCAGACATCCTTCTGGCATCCCTGGAGCTCTTGAGGGATGTCCGACTGCAGCTTAGGTCTGTGGGAAGTGGGCCTAAGCCACAGTCAGACATCCTTAGCGCTGCCATCCTTTGCGCTGCTGAGGAGGCAGGAGAGCCTCCTGTCACCACGCTGTGCTCGCAGCCTTCAGCCTGGCCTGTGGCTGATCAGAGTTCCCCCTGTGGGAGTGCACTGACCACCAGGGGGCAGCACCTGCATTGAGCATCTGCCTCCTAGTGGTCAGTACACAACATAGCAACCTGTTGTTCCTGGGGTGGTCTGCTGTAGGGTCAATTAGCATATTACCCTTTTGTTATATAGTGTGTTACCTCTTTGGGAAGTTCCATTGTGTCCCTTCCCAACTTTTTCCACCCTATCATTTCTAGGCAATGTTTACTCTGATACTATATTTTTTATATCTTATATTAGTTTTATCTCTTCTTCAACTTTATATAAATGGCATCATATAGTATGTATTCTTTTGTATTTGTCATAGTATCTGTGAGATTGGTCCATATTGATCAGTACTTTGTTCCTTTTTACTGGTGAGTAGTACTGTATTCTACTGTATGAATATAGCACAGTTTGTTTATTCATTCTCAGGTGGATGAACAGTTACTAGTAGATTGACAGTTTTTTGCTGTTCTTAGTAAAGGTGCTATATACATTTGTGGATATGTTTTCATTTCTTTTGGATCATTATGTAGGAGTGGAATTGCTTGGTCAAAAAGTAGTTGTGTATTTAGTTTTATAAGAAACTACTAAACATTTTAGTGTGTATTTCTAGCAGCAAGATAGGAGAATTCCATTTATTCTATATCCATACCAAGATTTGGTGTTGCCAGTATTTTCCATTTTAGCTATTCTTTTGAGTGTCTCATTGTGGTTTTTAATCTGCATTTTCCTGATGAACAATGATGTTAGGCATGTTTTCATGTACTTAGGACCATTCATTTATCCTTCTGAAATATCTGTTCAATTAGATTGTTTGCCTTTAAATGTGAGTTGGGGATCTTTATATATTCTTGATATAAATATTTTGTCAGGTATATGTACTGTGAATGCCTTCTCTCCCAGTCTGGTGCATTTTCATATTGTTAATTGTGTCTTTTGAAGAGAAGTTTTTAATCTCATTAAGTGTAATTTATAGATTTTTTTTTTTCTTTTATAGTTACACTTTCTCTGTCCTGAGAAACCTTTGCTTATTCTTGTTTCAGGAATATATTTTTTGTTTCCTTCATTTTTTAAAAAAGTTAAGCTTTTTAAAAGTTTTTACGTTTATTTCTATAATCTATCTTTGATCAGATTTTTGTTGATCTTTAAAACAACCAGCATTTGATTTCACTGATGATTGATTCTCTGTTTTTCCCCCATTTTTTACATTGTTGATTTCTGATCTTTAAACTTTGGTTTTAATTTGCTTATCTTTTTCTAACTTTTTTTTCGTATCCAAAATGTATTTATTGGCTTGGTTTCCTACTCTTCTTGATTTTAGTGCTGCTTCCTTCTGAAGGAGCATCCTTCTATAAGCCTGGATTTTCTTCCTGTTCTAACAGAGAACAGTGGAGCAACCGACACACAAAACTACTTTTTGTGCAGGTTAAAGATGGTGGTGATTTTGTAGAATCCTGGGCATTTCACATCTATGAAGAAGGAATTCGGGCTCTGCACCAGGCACTTTTTGTGTTTCCTCTTCGCTTCTTCTGGAGAGGGAAGAAGGAGCTCCTTTGTGCCAGGCATATTGTTGTGGGGAGGTCGTCTCTGCCAGAAAAGGGTTTTATTGTAGTTTTTTAAGGTAGAAGTTTAGATTGACTTTGGACCTTCTTTTTCTATATAAACATTTAAAGTTAAATTTTTGTCTGAGCATTGCTTTACCTGCATTCCTCAGATTTTTATAAGTTGTTTTTATTTTCATTAAGCTAAAAATATTTTATCTTTTCTCTTTTAATATTTTATTTGACCTGTAGATTTATTAGAAATGTGTTGTTTAACTTGTAAAGATTTAGGGATGTAATTTCCAAATACTTAAGGATTTTTATTATTATTTCTTGTTTTCAGTTTAATTCCACTATAACTAAAGACCATACTCAATATAACTTTCCACTTTTAAAATATATTAAATGTATGGGATGGTAGCAGGTCTGTTCTCTTTGGAGTTTAGTAGTGAAAGGAAGACAGTTGAAGCACAGTTTCTTTTTTCTTTTTCCCTAGAGAAGAGGATTTATTTTCAGTTAATTTTTCAGTGTCTCATTGAATTGAGCCTGATTCTTTAATATAAAAGTAGCTATTGACATGGCATATTCTTGATATAAAGTAAATCAGTTCTTAATGGGTACCAAGTTATTGAGAATCTTACTGTACTGTTCCTCCACCCAGTTTAATTATAAAGTATAAAGAAGTTATTGCTTATCTGTCAAGGTCCTCTGTCAGTGTCTTTGTTTCTGTTCTTAGTTTTTTTTAAAGTTTGTCTGATTTTAAAAAATATTTTGATTCTGGTTTTACCCTTTTGTATATGGGATAGAAACAGACAAAATGTAGGTAATACTCAGGTACATTGAGCTGATAGAATCCTATCTAATCTTATGCAACAAAGAAGGAATATGCTAATTGACTGCCTGCCCTCAAAGATGGTGGCACCCACAGCCAATAAGGAGGAAATATACTAATTGATTGCCACACCCTCAAAGATGGCTGCACCCACAGCCACAAGATGGTGGCGCCCAATTCTCTCAACCCGGCGGGGCGGCAGGTGGCATAGCAAGGCCTTGCCATGCACCTGCCTTCAGAGTCCCCCAGTCTCCTCAGCCCCCCAGCTGCCCAGGGCTGCCTGAGGCTCAGGTAACCAGGGCTGGCCAAGGCTTGCACTGCTGGCAGTGGCAGTAGCAGAGGTGCGATTGTTCGTTGCCTTCCCCTGATCGCTAGGTTGCCTTGCGTACTGTGAAGAGGGGTCAGGCTGGGCTGAGGGACCCCCCCCCCCCCCCGCTCCAGTACATGAATTTTCACTCATTGGGCCTCTAGTATTATATAACCTACACCTTTACTCAGAAATATCTTTTAGTGCTTATATATATGTTGTTTATTTTATAACTAAAGAAATTCGTGCACAGGGTAGGGGAGGGGAGAGAGGGAGTTGTCCCTCAGCCCAGCCTGCACCCTCTCCAATCTGGAACCCCTCTCACAGTCCAGGACTGCTAAATCCCAACTGCTCGTCTGCCTGCCTTCTTCTTCTTCTTCTTTTTTAAAATGTATTTTATTGATTTTTCACAGAGAGGAAGGAAGAGGGATAGAAAGTCAGAAACATCGATGAGAGAGAAACATTGATCAGCTGCCTCTTGCACACCTTCCACTGGGGATGTGCCCAGAGCCAAGGTACATGCCCTTGACCAGAATTGAACCTGGGACCTTTCAGTCTGCAGGCCAACGCTCTATCTACTGAGCCAAACCGGTTTCAGCCTGCCTACCTTCTTGATTGTCCCTCCTGCCTGCCAGCCTGATCTCTCCCTAACCACACCCCTGTCAGCCTAATTGATGTCTTTCTGCTCCCCTGCCAGCCTGTTTACCCTTAGCTGCCCTACCCTGCAGGCCAGGTCCTCCCCAGCTGCTTTCTACTGCAGGCTTGGGTCCCCCACAACTGCCCTTCCCTGTAGGACTGGTCACCCCCAACTTCCCTCCTCTGCTGGCCTGGTCACCTATAATTGCCCTCCCCTGCAGCCTTGATCACCTCCAACTGCCCTCCCTTATAGGCCTGGTTCCTCCCAACTGCCCTCCCCTGCTGGCCATCTTGTGGCAGCCATCTTTGACCACATGGGGGCAGCCCTCTTGTGTGTTGGAGTGATGGTCAGTCTGCATATTACTCTTTTATTTAATAGGATAGAGGCCTGGTGCACATGTGTGGGTGTCCCAGATCATGGTGGGGGCTCCTTTGGGGTCTGGGGCGGCCTGGGCGAGGGGCTTTGCTGGCCAGCCATGCCCCCTGGTGGTCCAAGTGGAGGCCCTGGTATCTGGGATTTATTTATCTTCTGTAATTGAAACTTTGAAGCCTTGAGTGGAGCCAAGCCTTTTGCTTGCTCTATGGCCACAGCCATTTTTGTTGGGGTTTATTTATCTTCTATAATTGAAACTTTGTAGCCTTGAGTGGAGGCCTGGGCTGGCCAGAGTATGTGGAAAGCTTGGCTCCTCCATTGCTAGGGAAACTCAAGCCTTCTGCTCGCTCCGTGGCTACAGCCATCTTAGTTGGGTTAATTTGCATACTCCTGATTGGCTGGTGGGCATGACTTGTGGTTGTAGTGGAGTGATGGTTAATTTGCATATTACTGTTTTATTAGATAGGATACCTACAGTAGAAGCAGAGATACTGCATTTAGAAAATACTTAGGAGAGTTTTTCTTATCCACTTAATTTTTTAAAAATCTTTTTAAATTGAATTTATTGCAGTGACATTGGTTAGTAAAATTATATAGGTGTCAGTATAGAATTCTGTAATGACTGTATATTGAATTATGTGTTCACAACTCCAAGTGAAGTCTCCTTCCATCACCATTTACCCCGCCTTTGATCTCCCCCACCCCCCTTTCCATCTAGCAGTCACCATACTATTGTTTGTGTCTATGAGTTTTGTTTTGTTTTGCTTAATCTCTTCACCTTTTCTTACCCACTTTAGAGTTCGTTGTCGGAATGCTGGTCCTATAGCTGTAGCTGAGAAAAGCATTGCCCAGATTGCAGAGAAATTCATATTAAGAGGTTATTGTCCAAATTGCAACCAAGCCTTTGTGAATGAAACCAGTACCCGAAACCATAAGAAAAATTTAGGACATAAAGTCCGAGTCATTAACTCAATGGAAGAATCAGTCTTACTTTATAGCTACATGAGTGAAGAGAAAAAATCTCCTTCTGACTTGAATCTATTGCTAGATCAATCGAAATTTTCACTACTTAAAAGAACTATGTCTTTCCAAGAATCTAGCTCACAAGATTGCAGTACCATTCCAAACAAGAAGATGAACTTAGAAGATAAAAGCCATGAAGGTACGGTTTGTGTCCAGGAAGGAAAGTCAGTTGTTAAAACCTGGTTTTGTGAATGCCATCAACAATTCCCAAGTGAGGATTTAGTAGAAAAGCATGTTTTCTCAGCAAATACAATGTGTTTTAAGTGTGTGGTCTGTGGAAAGGAATGTGAAGATTCAGGTGTGATTCGTTTACATATGAGTCGGATACATGGAGGGGCACATTTAAATAACTTTCTTTTCTGGTGTCGAAAGTGCAAAAAGGAATTATCAAGGAAAGAAACTATCATGGCACATGTGACTGAATTTCATACTGGTCACAGGTATTTTTATGAGACAGATGAGGTAGAAAGTGAAACTTTGCCATCATCCTCTATAACATTGGAGAGTGATTTGACTGTTAAGAATCCTTCTTCAACTATTGCTATTGTTGATCATTCCCCACCAAACAGTCCTCCAAGGGGTAAATGGCAATGCCGAATCTGTGAAGATATGTTTGATTCCCAAGAATGTGTAAAGCAGCATTGCATGTCTTTAGCAAGTCACCAGTTCCATAGATACAGCTGTGACCATTGCAAAAAGACTTTTCACAAGATAGAAACGCTTTACCGACATTGCCAAGACGCACATGACAATGAGATAAAGATTAAGTACTTCTGTGGGCTTTGTGATCTCACCTTTAACGTGGAAGAAGCCTTTTTGAGTCACTATAAGGAGCACCACAGCATAGATTATGTGTTTGTGCCAGAAAAAACTGAAATTTCAATTAAAACTGAGAATGATTTTCCTGTGCTAGAGACCGGTAATCTGTTAACCTGTGGTTGTCGTGAGAGTTACAGCTGTAAAGTCAACAGAAGGGAAGATTATAGTAGATGTCTCCAGACGATGCTGGATAAAGGTAAATTGTGGTTTCGCTGCAGTTTGTGTTCAGCAACAGCACAGAATGCAGCCGACATGAACACTCACATCCATGAAGTGCACAGCGAAGCAAAGAGGGTGGAGGAAGAGCAGCAGTATGTAATCAAGTGTGGCACCTGCACCAAAGGGTTTCATGACCCTGAGAGTGCTCAGCAGCACTTCCATACAAAACATTGCTTCTTACAGAAAGCGAGTGTGGCACATTTTGGATTTGAAAAAACAAGCCCATACAAGTTTACTGCCAATGCCTCACGTACAGAGAGAAAACTGAAACAGGCAGTAAGCTATCCAAAAAATTCAGACATGGAGAAAGGAGCCGAGAATGACTTCAGCTGTCAGAATATAGGTATGTTTTACCACTCTAATGTCTGTGCAGATTTCTGTATTAATGTAGAAACATGTATTGTAGTCATTTTTATGAAAACTAGTAATGATTCAGTTTTGAAGCAACAAACATGATTGGATTATACGTTAGTTAATTACTGTAGCATATACTTACTTCCTAGGGATTTATATTCCTACTACTACATCCAGCCAGCCATTTTCTAAACTTAAGGGGACCAAGAGTGTATGTTAGCTTTAAGTTTTATGTATTTTAGATAACATTTTTTCTTTTACAAAAGGCATGGGGATTTGAGAGATGAAAGAAATTTACAGTGTTTCAAAAAGTAAGATTTTAAAGTTATCCTGGACATATTATTTTGATTTTAATTCAAATAATGATAAATCAAGTAGAATTCTTTTTGTTTCTACTTTGGCCTTATCCTATAAGTCCAAGAAATCTTTAAGGTCACTTTAGAATTTTTATATTTTTGTTATGATTTGTTTTTAATCAAAGCTTTTACTTATAGTTAAAATAGGAATTAGAAGTAGAGTTATAAGTGGTAGCAAAAACCAGGGAGAGAAATGAGGTGTGGATCCCTTGTTTATACTTACTCTAGACTTTCCTTCTCCTAAATGGTAAGATTAAAAAGCCTAGAAGAGTGTAATGTTTTTATTTGTTTAGAAATATAATTTGTTTTGTTTAGAGTATAATTGCAAGTCTATATCCTTTAAAATTTTTATTGAATTTGTTGAGTTGACATTGGTTAATAAAGTTACATAGTCTTCAGGTATACAATTGTATAATACATCATCTATATAGTTCATTATGTGTTCACCCCAATTCAAGTCTCCTTCCCTCACCATCTATCCCCCCTTTACCTTCTTCTATCTCCTCTCACTCCCCTTTCCCTCTGATAATCATCATACTGCTGTCTGTATCTATGAATTGTTTTTTTTCTTTGCTTAATTCCTTCACCATAACTGTTAACTCTTGATAAGTTTTACCATGTAGAATGAAGACAATGAGGATATGTGAAAAATTTGGCTAATAAAGTATTCTTATGAAATACTGAATTTTCACAGGCTTGCTCTCTGACACATGTAGATCTCAGCATCACCTTTAGTCATGGCATATTTTATGTAAGAAATTATTAATTGACATATTGCAAACCTATTTAACACTACTTCAAACAGTAAACCTGTGGTCACCCCATTTTATGTTTTCTTTTGCTTTTCTATTGTTCTTCTGATTATTTTTTGGAAATTTGGATTGGTTATGTTTAATAGAAGATGATTATAGTATCTAAATCTATACTAATTAGAACCTTAAGAAAAGATTTAAGATGATGGGTGGCTAGGAAATGGGTGGGGATATAGTAGTATATTTGAGGGAGTTTCTATTAGGTGGAGCAGAAACTATTTATTTTATAACTAATATAATATTTTAAGGTTTACATTGCTACCACTAGAGACTTTAAGGCTTTCTCAAGGTAGAAAAGTATGAAAGAAGGGAAAGGGTCGGGGAATGAGAGTTGGAGAGTGGTAGAGGATGAAGGAATCTGAGAGAAAACCAAGAAAGATGTGCTTGTTTTGAAGTACTGAAGTGTCACCAATGTCTATTCACCACTTTATGGTGCAGGTTGTAGGTTATCTCATTTCTACTCTATATGGTGTTTAATCACAAGCCAGAGGGCTACTAACAAGTCAGTCTATATTAGGAAAAGAATGAAATTATCCAATTTAAATGTACTGTGTCATGTACAGGTTTGAATTTTACCAAAAGGTTTAAATGAGAATAACATGCAAGATTAATATTTTGCATATTCTTTAAGAAATTAAAATGTTTTTAGCTAATTTTTACTGAATCCATATTAATGTTTTTTTTTCTTAGATGAAGTTGTTGAGCTTCCAGATTTGGATTACCTGCGAACCATGACTCATATAGTATTTGTAGATTTTGATAACTGGTCCAACTTTTTTGGTCATCTACCAGGGCATCTTAACCAAGGAACATTTATTTGGGGCTTTCAAGGTATGGTTAATAAGGAAAACATTTGAGGCAGTCTCCCTTTTGTTTTCTTCTTATAATATGGTTCACTTTAAAGGACTTCTCTTAAACCTTCCTGAATAGAACATAGGAAATATTGCAATATTGTCAATTTACTCTGCTAGAATATTTTTTCCTATATTTCTCTATGGTAAATGTTAGCTCTTTAGTGACCCAAAGTTTGTCGATCTTTAGAAACAGCTTGAAAAAGCGTTTATTTAATACCTTCAATGTGCCAGGTACTATACTTGTTGCTAATACATGCTTACTGATTTTAAAATATAAAGAAGTAGGCTTAGAAGTTTATTTTTTCTAAAGTATAAAACTAGTAAGTCGCAGAGTTAGCTTTTGAACTTGGGCCTTGTGGCAACTGTGCTACTATTCAAAAATGTGCAACTTTATCTAAATCTTTTTATAAACCATTGACCAAACCTTGGAGAAAGACTTCTTTGATTTACAGAAGTTTAGTATAATGAGCATCTGATATACTTCATATTTGATAGGAAGCCACATATAAAGAGAATTGGAATTTAAGATAGAAACATAGTGCCTTGGATAAGTTAGCTAGTACAACCTTTTAGTTAATATAGCTTTACTGATTGCCCATCATGTCTCTCCACTGGACAGCCTTGACATATTTGTGAGAAACCACTAATGCTTACATTCATATGGAATGATACCATTCAAAGAATTTTCACACATTACTTTTGATTCTCCTTAATATCCCTGTGAGTTTTCAGATGAATAGGCAGATTCAGGGAAGTTGGTCTACATTCCCAAAATTGTAAAGCAACATGATGGTGATACCTGCACTAGAACTGAGTTCTTCTGCATTCTACTCTGGTACTTTCTCTCTAGAACTCTTTTTTTTTTTTTTCCTAATGTATTTTCTTGATAAAATTTTCAGTTGTATCTACTGTCTTGTTCTTTTTCTCCCATTTGACTATTATTTATGCCTTTTTAAAAACTAATAGGAGGAAACACCAATTGGAAGCCTCCACTCAACTGTAAGATCTATAATTACCTGAATAGGATTGGATGCTTCTTCCTTCATCCTCGTTGTAGTAAAAGAAAAGATGCTGCTGATTTTGCCATATGTATGCATGTGAGTCATTGTTTTATTCCAGATTTAATGTGAATCTAGGACCTATTTGGATTCCCCCCCCCCACTTTAATCAGAATGAGATTTTAGATCATTCTTCAGTGTTATATTTTTGTATTAAACCTTCTATATCAGGTTCTACTTATGACTTCTATAAGGGCAGAGACTAGAGCTTAATTATTTATTGCTTTTTCCTTAACTTCTATCAGACTTTTAGGTACCATAGTAAACTCTCAACTATTTATGGAATAAATAATCAAGAGATGACATTGCGCTTCAGGTATACTAAGACACTTTTACGTTTTAACATTTCTGAAATTGGGAGGCACCTTAGCAGTCATTGTTGGCTAGACAGGATTTGCATTTGTTTCTGCTTTGCAAGACACCCAGAGAAACAACCAGTCTGAGACCTAGTTTAAATTGAATTCTCTGCTTAAAGATTTATGTGTCACATTTATAACATGAATTTACTAGTACTCTGAAAACTTGTTGAATAATGCTTATGTTTTAAACCACAAGAGGTTTCTTTTTCCACCTATCCAGTGCCAATATTGAGTGTGCTAGTTACATTGCTTACCTTTTCTCTGTGGTTAACTTATAGCATTTCAGCTTTATGATAGGGGCCTCCTATTGGACTCCTTTTGGCTCCTCCCTCCCTCACTCCCTTCCACATAAAATAGCTTATCTTTTAGTTGATGGTATTTTATATTTCATTAAATGTGGTGTATTTCATTTATGAAGGATATATTTACTTGGTGGGAACTAGGAAATAATCTGTATCCTTCCTAGGTGTGTGTTCATTCTGAAATAGATGCAAACTGATTTGAAACTCAAATGCTGATTTTTTTTATCAACATCTGCTATTTGTTCCAACTTAGGCTGGCCGTCTAGATGAACAACTACCCAAGCAAATTCCTTTCACCATCCTCTCAGGAGATCAAGGTTTTCTGGAGCTAGAGAATCAATTTAAGAAGACTCAGAGGCCAGCACATATACTAAACCCTCACCACTTAGAGGGTGATATGATGTGTGCCTTGTTAAATAGCATATCTGATACCACCAAAGGTATGCAGCTGCAGTTACAGTGTAAACCACCCAAGAGGAGGAGACTTCACTGCTGAGAGAAATAATAAACTGCTGTCCACTAGTGAACTGTTGCCTGCTCACTAAACCATCATGTTCTCATACTTCTATTTGTTTTTTCCTTATCTCACTTCCATTCTTAACTTTTTTAGACTAGAATTGAATTCATAATCTTTTTTAAAAATATATTTTATTGAGTTTTTTACAGAGAAGAAGGGAGAGGGATAGAAAGTCAGAAACATTGATGAGAGAGAAATATTGATCAGCTGCCTCTTGCACACCTCCTTCTGGGGATGTGCCTGCAACCAAGGTACATGCCCTTGACCAGAATTGAACCTGGGACCTTTCAGTCTGCAGGCCAATGCTCCATCCACTGAACCAAACCTGTTTCGGCTGAATTCATAATCTTTTGAAACATTTTTGATTTAATAGAGAACATCTCTATTCATGTATATAACATATTCATGATATGAAATGATGTTAGTATAATTTTACAAAATTAAGAACCTAGATTTTCACTTTCTTTCTGAAATTCCTAACTTATCTTTAATATTTCAGAAAACAAAGTTCTTAAAGGTGAATTCAGAAAGCAATGAATAATAATATGTCAATATCCATCCTCTCCAAGAAAAAGGTCATATAAGAATTTGACAATGACAAAATGAAGCTCTGAAAGATTGTTTTTTAGTTTTTTTTTGGAAAATATATTTTTATTGACTTCAGAGAGGATGGGAGAGGGAGAGAGAGATAGAAACATCAATGATGAGAGAGAATCATTGATTGGCTGCCTCCCGCATGCCCCACCCTGGGGATTGAACTGTGACCTCTAGGTTCATAGGTGAATGCTCCGCCGCTGAGCCCTGCTGGCTAGGCTCTCTAGTTCCTTGGATGGGCGAGGTACTCCCCATCCTAATTTTGGAACTTACACTCTCTTCTCTGTCTTTCTGAAATTATTCAAAGAAGGAAGTACGATTGTCCAGTTTCACCAGTATTTAAGAAAGAATTCCAGAAGTTCAGATGGTGTTTTCCTTTTTTTCAAAATTTCTGAAATAAATGTGGGTAGGAGAGAATAACTGCAATTATGCCCTATAATTTGCAGTTATGAATAAGAATCGAAGGTATTGATGAATGACCTCCATGAAAAACTTCTTTTTGGCATTTTTATTACATGCCTTTAAATTTTTCAACTTTGCTCACTTTATAGCTATTGTTTTCATTCAACTTATTTAGAGCCATATTTTGACTGAAAACCCGTTCTGAAGAATTTTGTGGGATAACTTATTACAGTGAATTAATTCACTTCCATAAACTTAGGAATCATTTATTAATCAAGATCAACTATACACTTCGAAGGATAATTAACCCTTTTTTACATATTTATGTCATATCTTAGTATTGACTTTTTCTGTTCTGTAGTTTTTGGTTTTACCTATTCTTTTAAGCTTTTTTCTTCTTTTTTTTTGCTTGTTTGTTTGTTTTTCACAGATGTCTTCTTTTTCTACTCTTTTGCCATCCTCTTTCTCTTAACATTTCTTTAATATCCTGTAAAATACTTAAATTTTTACCTTTGCCAACCCCCTTTTTTTTTCTCTTTTGCTGATGCTTTTGGGAGTGTTTGTTTTGCAATTTAGAATGTGAAACCTTTACTGATTTGCCTTTATTTTCAACTTTGGAATGAGAACTGCATATGACTAGGTTTGCATGGGTATATTAGTATTGGAGGTAAGATATAGGTTATTGTTATATGTTGATTTTTCCCTTCCGAATGACTCTTTTATGTTCTAGGTTTTGGGGTTTTGTAATCATTTGTTCACAATCAGTGTTCTTTTGAACTTACTGCTCTTTGGGAGCATGTGTGTACTTTATTCTAAACTTTTGTGGAGAGCAGAGATCGCGCAGTGCGTAAAGAATGGCATGGGCTTTGGTTCGAATGCTAACTTTGCTGCTTCCTAGCTGTGTGATTTCAGGCAAGTTACCCAACTTTTTATGAGTCTCACTTTTCATATCAATAAGGTTGTAAAAATTAGTGATAGATGTATAAAGTGCTATAGGTACTATAAATAGGAGCTGTTTTTATTAATACTGTAAAAAGAAGATATGATTCCTAGCCAATAGACTTTTTTTAGTTTTTCCAAATTTTTTATTGTAGTAAAATATACAAAACATAAGCTTTATCATCTTAATCATCCTGAAATGTACAGGTTAGTAGTATCAGCTACATTTATATTGTTGTGTAACCATCACCACCATCCATCTTGGAACTCTTCTCATCTTGCAAAACTGAAACTCCATACCAATTAAACAATAACTCTCCATTCCCCTTCCCCCCCAGCCCTGGCAACCACCACTCTACTTTCTTTTTCTGATTTTGACTCTTCTAAGTATTTCATATAAATGAAATCATGTAGCACTTGTCTTTTTATGACTGGCTTATTTCACTTAGCATAACATAATGTTCTCAGTTTCATCCATGTTATAGCATATGTCAGAATTTCCTTCCTTTTTACAGCTAAATAATATTCTAGTTTACATACACACACACACAGTTTTGGTTATCTACTTATTAATTGGTAGATACTTTAATTGTATCCATATTTTAGCTACTGTGAATAATGTTGCTATGAGTATGGGTATACAAATATCTCTTTAAGACCCTGCTTTCAATTCTTTTGAGTATACTAGCATATCCAGGAATGGAATAGCTGGATTACATGCAAATTCTATTTTTAATTTTTTGAGAAACTACCTTACTGATTTTCACAGGGACAATAACATTTTATTTACATTCTCCCCAACAGTGCACCAGATTCCCAATTTTTCTACACATTTGCCAGTACTTGTTATTTTCTGCTCCTTTATAAAAAAAATTTATTTCAGAGAGGAAGGGAGAGGACGAGAGAGTAGAAACATCACTGATGAGAGAATCATTGATTGGCTGCCTCCTGCATGCCCCCTACTGGGGATAAAGCCCACAATCCAGACACATACCCTTGACCAGAATCGAACCTGGGACTCTTCAGTCCACAGGCCGACCCTCTGTCCACCAGCCAGGGCTATTTTCTGCTTTTTGTTTGTGTTTGATAGAAGCCATCCTAATAGGTGAAAAGTGGTATCTCACTGTAGTTTTGAGTTGTATTTCCTTAATGATTAGTGATGTTGAGCATCTTTTTATATGTTGTGGCCATTACATTTTAAAAGTCATGATAATTATTAATATTAAGTGGCCAAAGAAATCTAAGTCCTTAAATCATATTTTATTTAGATCTAAATTTAAAGATGCTTTTGTAATTCTAAAATTAAAAAAAAAGTTATGCTGAATTGTAGCATTCAGTTACCTGACTGAAGACACAATTTTTTTCTTCATGAACAACTTAAAGACATCAAATTGTCTGATAGTGAACTTATGCAATAGTATCTCCCCTTTCCTCCCCCACCTGCAGGGAAGCCTTTTAAGACTGCCAGTGGATACTGGAACTACAGACAATATATACTATGGTTTTTTAAAAAATACGTGACTTTTCACTTAAAGGGAGCACTTTATGGCTCCTCTTTGGCATATCCGAATTGCCAGCATTGCCATTCTCAAGTTTTGGGGCCATTATTAACTAAAATAAGGATTACTTGAACACAAGTACTGTGAGATACTGTGACAGTTAATCTGATAACCACTATTGCTACTAAGTGACTGACTGCATACATATACAGTTGACCTCTGCACAATGCAGGGATTAAGGGTACTGGCCTCTTACACAGTCAAAAATCTGCGTATAACTACTGTCAGTCCTCTAAATATAGATTCCCTACCCTTGAAAGTCAATTAAAAACATCCATATATAAGTGGACCTATGCAGTTCAAACCAGTGTTGCTCAAGGGTCAACTGTACAAGTGTAGACATCAGACAAGGGATGATTCATGTCCTGGGTTGGGGTGGAACTGGATGACATGCGATTTCATCATGGTACTCAGAACAGTGCACAATTTAAAACCCATTATTAATTGTTTATATTTGAGATTTTTCATTTAATATTTTTGGACCATGGTGGACCACACATAACTAAAATCCCAGGAAGAAACTGTGGATAAGGAGGACTTAAGGTAGTAATAAATTCAAAGAACAGTCACTTTCTTGGATAACTTTATCACATTCCCTAACAAATGGCTTTTTGAATAGTAGAGTAATAGTTTCTGTTAAGTAGTGTGGTCTTTATATGAATTGGGATTTAGGAAATCTCAGTGTTTACAAATATGGTAACTTTTGTTGTGCCTTTAGGGTAAGAATGCCAGGATAGCTTCTTTTATCTGATTTCTTAGTACAGTGTTCCCATGTTCAGATTTGACAGCCAGAGAGTCTCTTCATGCAGTGTGGTTTTCTGGGCAGAGTCAGTGAACCTTTTTGAGAATCTGACCAAAGCCTCCTTCCATAAAAATGAACATGTATATACAATATCATATAGAGTTTCAGGGCATTTGTGGTCTCAAGGTTCCTGGTTACCAACAAACCAACCCATACAACTCTTATTTATTTGTTTGTTTGTTTGTTTATTTATTTAAATATATTTTATTGATTTTTTTACAGAGAGGAAGGGAGAGGGGGAGAGTCAGAAACATCAATCAGCTGCCTCCTGCACACCCCCTACTGGGAATGTGCCCACAACCAATACATGCTCTTGACCAGAATCGAACCTGGGACCCTTGAGTCCACAGGCCGACGCTAACCAAACCGGCTAGGGCTACAACTCTTATTTGGAAATATGACAAAAGTTCATACTATAAGTAACATACAATGGAAGTTCTCACATGCTTATTATTATTTTATAAGCAATCTGGCATTTTTTTTAAATCACCATACTATAGACAAATGATGTAAGTTTTGAACCTCTCATTCTTCTCTAAGTTTCAGACATTTTTCATTATTAGGACCAGAAAGTGATGTTATATAAACAGGAAGAATCTGTTAAATAGTGTCATTAGGGTCAGTGATCATAATGATATTTAATACTTTGAGAATGTAATCTGCCAGTTTTCCAGTTAATTGAAAATTTTTTCAGGAGGTACTTATCTCAGTAAAAATAGAGATTTTTTGGAGTTGCGGGTTTCATATACAGATGTCTAGTTGGCCATAAGGTATCACCCTTTTGCTTGGTAGGAAGGTAACAGGTAGGTAAGCAGCTTTACTACTGGTACATTTTTAGTTCTCTGACTTGGTTAGCCAAGCTAAATCAGTTACTCTTTGTAGCAAAGTGAGCCTTTATACTAATTTTGAGATTTAAATAGGTCATGGTTTTTAACCTGTAAATTCTCACTCCTCCTAACCATCAGAGTTTTAGCATCAACATTTTTATTATAGCTATGGTATATAAAAATACTCATTATTATTATAGAGCTATTTTAATATATTTTATTGATTTTTCAAGAGAGGAAGAGAGAGGGATAGAAAGTCAGAAACATCGATGAGAGAGAAACATCGATCAGCTGCCTCTTGCACACCCCCTGCTGGGGATGTGCCCACAGCCACGGTACACGCCCTTGACCGGAATCGAACCTGGGACCTTTCAGTCCACAGGCCGACGCTCTATCCACTGAGCCAAACCGGCTTCGGCTATAGAACTATTTTAAGATATTGTCTTAACACCATTGGCTCCCTTATCCTTCATCAATTTTAATTTATAATATACTTCACTTTTTAAAAAATTTGCCAAGATGCATGGATCATTTACAGTAATTCTAATTAGAGGAGCCAGGTAAAGGCTCTTTTAGACCTGTTCATTTTTCCCCCACAAATATATGTTCATTAATTTAAGCCTCATGTTTCAAAGGCACAAATATAACTTGTTACATAAATGTTTTCAGAGAAGAAGAAGGAAACTAGCCTTTATTGAGGACCTATTATGTGGCAGCCATCAGGCTAGCTGCTTTTTATATTTGTAGTGTTTGAAGATGTTTAAGGAATTTCTACATGTTGTTTAATCCTCTTTGCAACATTATGAATTAGGATGTGTTAAGTTATTCCATTTTATAGATGAGGAAGCAGAGGTCCAGAAAGGTTAAAAATAAGCTACATGTGGCCACATGTGTTTTTTCCCCATCAGTATCACCAAAACAAATATCTGATTTTATGGTATAGAGAGACTCCAGGGTGAATTATTGTCTCTCAACATATTCTGGAAGAATGAAGATAATGAGAGTCTTTCTGCTTCAGTCTGACATTTGCAGATTCAACTTGGTAAAGACATCAAATATGGGTTGTTGTTTTTAAATAGCATTCAGGAAGATGTGGGGTTTTGTTTTGTTTTCAGAAGATCAAAAGACTTGATTTTGGATTCTGGTATTTAAAAAAATAAGCTGATGATATGTCAGTCATAGCTAAGAGAAGTGATCAGCATTATAAGATCCTTAGGATCTTTTGTCTCATAACTTAAAAAATAAGCCCCATTATCAAGCATTTCTGTAGAAATGTGATGAGCACATGCTGAGTTATAGAAGCCATGCAAGCACCACTTTTCATTTACCTTGTTTGATGTTGCTTCCCTGCTTGAAATACATTCTCCGAAGATGAAATGACTATGCTTCTTATTCTTACTACACTAACCATACATATTGTTTGGTTTTTATTTTCCCAAGTGTTAGGTTTTTACACCTATCTTAAACAAATTATTTGATTGAATTTCTGAATTATCATTTTTCACTGTTTCATTGCTTATATAGAAATTTTTGTGGGCTTGTAATGACCTGTTTATATATAAAAAAAAACTTGACCTTATCTTGTAGCTTAGTGGAAGAACATTAACTTGATTAATGTTAGATTTTCTTTTTAAAGACATTGTTTTATATATTTAATAGTTTATCGTTCTTATGTAAATTAAACATCCTCTTTGCAATTTTATGCAAAGTATTAACTTATCTAGAATATTTTTTTCTGAGGTAATGCAAAAATGAATTTGAGCATAGGCTGTTTGTTTTATTAGTGAATTCAAGTTGAGAACACAGTTTACTAAGCTTTCAGAAAATTCTTGTTGAATCTGAATACTCTCCTTGGACTTTCTGGTTTATAGGCCTAAGACATTGTTGTATCTTATTTTCTTTGGGAATGAATGGGGTTAGGTATTAAGCGTAGTTGGTATGTATAGAATCATATCAATTACATAGATTTTAAAAGCCTTATTAAAAATTGAACATAAAAGTTCACTCATGCCGTGAAAGTATAGATGATTGAAGCAGCACCAAGTTCTATGGAATAGGCATTATATAAAACAATGGTTGAACTTCATTCCAAAAGTCTACCTGCCTGTTGTTTCCTCAGCCTGTTAATGAAATTATATGGTGTTGCTTTGGACACTGTCTCCAAAATCTGTACGATGTAATTCTGTTCAAAGTTCTGAAAATAGAATGAAATTCTCTCCTACTGGTAGAGCTGATTGAGGAAATCATTTTTAATTTTTGCAAACTAGCATCAAGCTAAGCCTTGTGTCAAGCGTTCAGAATGTCAGCATACCACCAGGACCAGGGCTATCTAAAGACACATTTATTGTTGTGTTAACTATTCAAAAGAGACACTCTACAGTTTAAAAACAAATTTTACACAGCCCTACATTTCAATTTTTAAAAAATGAGTGAATGGCTATAGGGGGGTTAAATGCTTTATAGACAAGAGAAAAACACACCTGTTATAACAGTGGTCAGCAAACTCATTAGTCAACAGAGCCAAATATCAGCAGTACAATGATTGAAATTTCTTTTGAGAGCCAAATTTTTAAAACTTAAACTTCTTCTAATGCCACTTCTTCAAAATAGACTGTGGTGTTTTGTGGAAGAGCCACACAAGGGGCCAAAGAGCCACATGTGGGTTGTGAACTGCACTAGAACCAACTGATTAATCTTCCTTGTCCTCATTTTTTTCATTCAGGTTTTCCTTTATCTTTGAATGCAGCAACATCCTTTCCATGTTTCAGCTTAGCCACCTTTGTTTTCATCAAGCTACTTGTCACCAACAGCAGTGTTACTTCACACCTACCCTAGCTTCTCTCCTTTTGTTTTGGAGTAATAAAAGGAGAAAGGCCAAAGGAGGCCTCTTAGATGCTTTGAATTTCTTTTTGGTTTCTCTTTTAGGAGGGATATGAGTTTACATTTCTCCTTTACAATAGGCCTGTCCACCATTTGCCATGTCTTCAAATTTTCCTTTCTCTTCGGCAAACATGGTCCTCCACCTCTCTGAGCACTTCTTAGAAAACTCTGAGAAGTTGATGGAAGCATCTGGGTGCTGCTGCTTGTGCTCCTCTAGGCAGGTTTGCACAAAGAAAGCAGATGACATTTTGCCCCTCGCTTCCTAGGAAGGAGCCCTTTTACTCATGTCTAGTCACTTTCCCTCAGTGAGCACAGAGTCTCTCAGTGCCTGTCCTGCTCACACTTGACCCAGCGCTGTCTCTGTGGAGCTTACATCCTGCAGTGGCGGCAATGACGAATTGTTTAGACCAGTTAAGACATTCTGCTTTTGGCTGGCTTTGACTTTGAATTATAATAACAGAAAGCTTGAGTATTTTATCTTTGTACCTAATATTTTAAACTTAATTTGTTATTCTTCAAGTTGTAACTGGAATGTTTTATTTCCCTAAAACATTCCTTGAAATATTTGAAGTATCAGATGCATATCATAGAATGTAGAAAAAGCAATAGTATTTTTGCTAGAATGGCAAAGGATAACTTGTAATAAGTTTTGTAGCAAAGGAATATAAGGGATATGTTGTGATTTTTAATTATAAACAATTATAAGTATTTAATTTTTAAATGTATATTTTGAGTTTTTAAATATTTCAGAGAAGCAAATATGTCCATTTGACTTGTATTTAGGTATTTAAACCCTGATTCCATCATTCTGAGCTATAGAGGGTGGGGCAAAAGTTGGTTTACAGTTGTCCATATGGAAAATAATTAATGAAAAATAATACAAGAATAAATTGTTTTTGCATACTCATAACTATAAACTTACGTGTGTGTGTGTGTGTGTGTGTGTGAGTGTAGTTAAAGTAAAAAGCCAAAAAGCCAAATATTAGGTCATTGATATAATATGGTTCAAATTTGAAGTGACTTTGGCAATACCTGGTCAGTCATGTCACCTTTATAAAGCCTTAGCTCTCATTATAAAAGCATACAAGACATGAGTTGAATAAATTTGTCCAGTGCAGAAGCGTTGTTAATTCTCTGGTCTCTATAAAGATGAATGCATATGATTTTCAAAATATAGGAGAAATTTATATGGCACCAAGGTTGTAAGATGATTTCATGCAAGTGAAACTTTGGAGTTTACTAGCGTCTTATAATTTAGTTTTTTTCAATACTAGAATTTTCTATTCAATAGTTATGTTAAAGGAACATTTTAAATAATTCTTTGACTATAGAACTAAAATTGAATTGCCTATTTCATTAGTTTTTATTTTATTCTTGATTTGTGTAATGTAATTTGATAATCATTAAAAAAAATTAAACAACAACAAAAAAACAAACCTACAGGAAAATTGGTATTGTAATGAATGGTAATTAATAAGCTTGGGTATGGGAGAAGTCATTGATAAATGTTGTTTGAGAATACATAAATTATGGCACAATAACTTCTTCATAAACTCATTTGCATTTATTGATTCTGCCTTATAGAATGTGACAGTGATGACAACCTGGGTATAAAAAGTACTCCAATGGAAGAAGAATTCAGATCCACGGAAGGTAATATAATGGGATAATTAATCCTTTCCCTTTATGAGTGTATCTTGTCTGCCCCCTCCCCCCACCTGCTCATCCCCCCTACTCCCTCCTACTCCTTAGTTGAAAAATAGGTTATCTCCTCATTCAAAGAATAATTTGCATTTTCTCATGTAAGATAATTTACATGTAACTTAGGAGGCAAGAATAAAAATCAGCCATAATTATGGTCCTTGGACCAAAGCCAGTTCACTACCTGGTCTGTAAATAGTTTTATTAGAACACACTCCTGTTAAGTATTGACTGTGTTGTGGCTATTACATTGCAAGAGCAAGATTGAGTAGTTGTGACACAAACAGTATAGACTATCCTCCTCCCCTGCCTTAGCCTAAAATTATTATCTTCTGACCTTTTGCAGAAGAAGTTTGCTAACCTCTAGGCTTAGAGAAAATTTTGACTTCCTAATTTTTACTTTGAGTAGATTAAAAAGTTTTATTAAAAGCTTTGCAATAGCCCTAACCGGTTTGGCTTAGTGGATAGAGCATCGGCCTGTGGACTGAAAGGTCCCAGGTTCGATTCTGGTCAAGAGCATGTACCTTGGTTGCGGGCACATCCCTAGTAGGGGGTGTGCAGGAGGCAGCTGATGCATGTTTCTGACTCTCTCTCCTCCTTCCTTCCTCTCTGTAAAAAAAACAACAATAAAATATATTTAAAAAATAAAAGCTTTGCAGTAGAACTATGAAAGTAAACTCTTATATTTAAACATTAATGGGCTGTTTCTATAATTAATGGGTTGTGTCTAAATATTAATGGCCTGTTTCTATAATTAAAAATTTTTCCTCTTTTCAAAGGAAAATCTACAGATTTCTTTTCATAGGTTAAAGAGAACTTTACAACAAATAATTTACTGACTATAACACTATTTGGCTATGCCATATGCCCATTTTTTTTTTTTTTACTTTGGCTTTTCCATCATATACCGATTTTAAATAACTCGGGAAGAAATGAAACAGTGGATTTTTGAAAATATTTTAAGTTTCACTGATACCTTACATTGGTATTTTTGACATAAAAGACAACAGTAGGAGTGAGAATGTGGAGATTTGAACATACGGAGGGAATTGTGGCTAAACAAACACACACAGTGGCCTGATTTGTTTTCTATCTATTTGCTTGATCTCTCATATAATGAAATTAGCTTGACTGAGACCATACTAGAGCTTTGTACTATTAGGAATTTGGGGATTTGAATCTGGCAGTGAAATTGATTCATCCATTTAATAAAGTAGAAAATGAATCTCTCTCTTATAGCCAGAATTATTGGTTAAACAAAGTAAATCTGCAGCCTAATTGGAAGCAAGATTTTTGACAAGTTGTTATCCCCTTCATGGTCTTTCAAGGATTAGCTTAGTGCATAGCAGCCACATAATGATGAGTTAAACAAATAAAAGAACTTTTATGATTTTTAAATAAAAACTGCTAACTAAGTTGTGTATCAAGAATATCACAAGAGAAACACCATTGAGCATTTATATAGTTCAGACTTTGCAATCTTTATTTGCCACACACAACCATTCCAATAGAACATGCCAGACAAAATTATAACTTTTAAATAACCACATTTGGGGGAGCCTTCACAGTTTTGTGGGCTCCTACCTACTCCTGAAGATTCTGAGATGTATAACAACTGAATATGTGTCAGAATTTCTAGCAGTATCTATGTAATGTATTATATGGAGATTTGGAGAGGTTTTACATTTTTGTGATTCCTTAGTTTGGAAAATGGATTATCATTAAAGAGAAGGTACTTTATACTTTTTTAAGAAAAATCAAAAGGGTGTTATGTTTGTATTGTTTTTCATTTCCTTCTGCTATATATATTTTATTGTATGTAATTACTATGTACATTAGAGGCCCTGTGCACAAAATTTGTGCAGGGGGATGGGAGGGTAGTCCCCTCAGCCCAATCTGCACCCTCTCTAATCTGGGACCCCTCAGGGGATGTCCAACTGCTGGTCTAGACTGGCATTCGGACATCCCTCTCACAATCCTGGACCGCTGGCTCCTAATCGCTCACCTGCCTGCCTGCCTGGTAACCCCTAACTGCCCCCTTCCTGCTAGCCTTGTCGCTCCTAATTGACCCCCCGTCGCTGGCCTGGTCACCCCTAACTGTCCCCCACCAGCCTGGTCGCCCCCAACTACCACCTCTACTGGCCTGGTCGCCCCTAATTGCCCCCCCCTGCCAGCCTAATCACCCCCAACTACCCCCCCTGCCAGCCTGGTTGCCCCCAACAGCCCCCCTGCTGTCCTGTCACCCCAACTGCCCCCCCCTTCTAGCCTGGTCACCCCTTATGGCCCCCCTGCCAGCCTGGTCGCCCTACACAGCCTGCTTGTTCAGTTGTTTGTTCATCCCTCACTGAGCGCCCTGCCGGCCAGGTCGGCCATGCAGTCTGCTTGCTCAGTCATTTGATCATCCATCGGCTGGCTCTGGGTGGCTGGGCAGCCGACATCTGAAGCTTGCTTGTACCTCGGGCTGGCCCTGGGCATCTGGGGCTCTGAAGGCACTGGATACTGCCATCTTGTGGCTGTGGGCGCCAGCATCTTTGAGGGCGTGACAATCATTAGCATATTCCCTCCTTCTTGGCTGTGGGTGCCACCATCTTTGCGAGGATGTGATGGTCAATTAGCATATTTCCTCTTTATTAGATAGGATTATATATTATAACATCCTATCTAATAAAAGAGTAATATGCAAATCAACATAACTGCTACACCCACAAGCCACACCCACAATCCAGTCAGGAGTGAGTATGCAAATTAATCCCAACCAAGATGGCTGCAGCCATGGAGAGAGCAGGAGGGAAGCTTGGGTTTCCCCAGCAATGGAGGAAGCCAAGCTTTCCACACACCATGACAGACCCAGGCCTCCACTCAATGCTACAAAGTTTCAATTATAGAAGATAAATCCCAACAGAAATGGTGGCAGCCATGGAGCTGGAGAGAGCAGGAGGCTAGGGTTGCCCCCAGCGATGGGGGAAGCCAAGCTTTCTGCAGCGCTTGGCCTCCATTTAAGGCTACAAAGTTTCAATTATAGAAGGTAAATGAATCCCAACAGAAATGGCTGTGGACACAGAGCGAGCAGGAGGCTTGTCTTTGCTCAAGGCTATAAAGTTTCAATTATACAAGACAAATAAATCTCAGATACCAGGGCTTCTGCTTGGGTTGCCGGAGGGTGTGGCCGGCCTGCAAACTACCACAGGCCCCTTGCCCAAGTCACCTCACGTCCCAGAGGAACTCCTACCCTGATCTGGGACACCTTCAGGGCAAACCAGCTGGCCTTCACCAATGCACCAGGCTTCTGTCCTATCTAGTAAAAGAGTAATATGCAGATTGACCATCGATCCAACACACTAGATGGCTACCCCCATGTCGACACAAGATGGCCACCACAAGGGGTGGTGGCCTCCACAAGAAAGCCAGTAGGGGAGAGCAATTGGGAAGGACCAGGCCAAAAAAGGGAGGGCAGTTGTGGGCAATCAGGCCAGCAGGGGAGGACAGTTGGGAGAGACCAGGTTGGCAGAGGAGGGAATTTGGGGGTGACCAGGCCTGCAGGGAAGGGCAGTTGGGGTGGACCCAGGCCTGCAGGGGAGGGGCAGTTAGAGGTGACCGGGCCTGCAGGGGAGGGAAGTTAGGGGCAAACAGGCTGGCAGGGGAGCAGTTAGGCATCAATCAGGCTGGCAGGGAGTGGGTAGAGGGTTATCAGGCTGGCAGGCAGAAGCAGATAGAAGCAATCAGGAAGGCAGGTAGGTGAGCAGTTTGGAGCCAGCAGTCCTGGGTTGTGAGAGGGATCCCAGATTGGAGAGGGTGCAGGCTGGGCTGAGGGACAACTCCCTCCCCCTCACCCCTGCCCTGCATGTATTTTGTGCACAGGGCCTCTATTGTATAATAAAAGTGAGAAACATAGTGTTTTCTCTAAGTTAAGGAATCTGATATCCTCTGCACTCTCCTCTAATACCCTTACTTTCCCCCCTTTCACCCAACAGGAACTAGCTCAAATGTTAACTTTTAGGTTGAATCATATATAATTATCATTTGTGTAAGCAATTTTGTATGGTCAGTGCCTCTCCTAGATTTTCCATCTTTAGAGAGAGCTAACTCCTGCTTCCTCTAGGCTTCTTCTGTACCATACCAAGTGGCTTTAAAAAAATTTTTGTCTGACCATAGCCAGCATGGCTCAGTTGATTAAAGCATCTCCCCATACACCCAAAGGTTGCAGGTTCAATCCCCGGTTGGCACAAATATAGAAGGCAACCAGTAGATGTTCTCTCTCACATTGGTGTTTCTCTCTTTCTCTCCCTTCCTCTCTCTCTCGTCTGTTTCTCTCATCTTCATTGAACTATGAGCTCCTCAAGAGGTAGGATCATGTTTTATTTATCTTTATTCCAATAGCATCTAACAATGTTTGGCACTAAATGCTTGGTTATTGAATGAATAAACTTATAACAAACTTAAAGCATGTTAGAGCTGCCAAGACTCATCTCTCTGTAATTGGATAAGAGAAATTAAGACTGAGGCCATTTGGTTGGGAGAATTTTGGTGATTTTGTACCATGAAAGCAAAGTGATGTTCTAGTCTAGAACTCAAAGCAAAACTAAAAAAAAAAAAAAAGTTAAAATAACTTCTCAAGTCTCTCCTTCTCTTCCTAACACAACCCTGTAAAATAAATGCCTGACAAATGGTGGTAGAAGTCAGGATAAATTTGCATGTGGCTTTTTATCTTAGGGAAAGGTAGCTCCCCTATTCCCATCTGCCCTCTGCCATAACTTATCATATTTATTTTCTCAATAGATCAGTATCAGTCTATGATTACTCAGCCAACCATAAAAACCTTCCTAACTTTTCTTGTATATATACCAGATAGGAAATAGAGCCCAAGTAGTGTGATGAAGAGTGCAGATTTTGGATTTGGGCTGCCTGGGTTAAAACTCAGCCCTGCCACTTATAAATTATGTAATATTGGGCAAGTCACTTAACTTCACTGAGTGTCAGTTTCCTCATTTTAAAAAAGGGAATGTTGCCCTAGCTGGTTTGATTCAGTGGATAGAGCATCGACCTGTGGACCACAGTGTTCTGGGTTTGATTCTGGTCAAGGGCACGCACCTAGGCTGCAGGCTTCTCCCAACCCAGGCCCCAGTCGGGGTGCATGCAGGAGGCAACCGATTGATGTGTTTCTCTCACATTGATATTTTTCTCTTCCACACACTCTGAAATCAATGGAAAAATATTCTTGGGTGAGGATTTAAAAAAAAACCACACAAAATGAAAGAGGGAATACTGGCATACCTATTTTATTAGAATAACTTGACATGTGGAATTGGTTGCTATGGCTGTTACTGTGATTTTGATCATTATTATTATTATCATCATTACCAAATCTGAGGTCTGCTCTGTAAATAAGCCTGCTTAACAGAGTATTCTGACTTAAATCACTAAAATAGAGGACAGCATCATGTGTGTAGTTGCCAGTGCAAAACCATCTTTCTGTAAATGTCAGCAGTTTGCCTTAGAGTTCCTTCAATTAATAAGTTATTAATATAATCCTATATAATAAAGAGGTAATAAGCAAATTGACCCTCACACCCTCACAAGATGGCTGCCTAAGACCAGGTCAGCAGGGGGCTTAGTGAGGGACGACCAAACGACTAAACAAACAGGCTGCATGGGGCAACCGGCCGGCAGGGGGCTTAGTGAGGGACGACCAAACGAGTGACCTGTGACCAGGTCAGCTTGTGGGGGGTGACCAGGCCAGCAGAGAGGGCAGTTAGAGGTGATTAGGCTGGCAGGGGGGCAATGAGGGGTGACCAGGCCGGCAAGGTGGAAGCAGTTGAGGACAACCTGGTTGGCAGTGGGGGGCAATTAGGAGCAACCAGGCCAGCATGCAGAGGCAGTGAGGGTCAATCATTCTGGCAGGGGGGTACAATTAGGGGTGACCAGGCAGGCAGACAGGTGGGTGATTAAGAGCCAGCGATCCAGGATTGTGAGAGGGATGTCCAGCTTGCTGGTTTAGGTCTGATTCCCATGATCAGGCCTAAACCAGCAGTTGGGCATACCCCAAGGGGTCCCTGATTGGAGAGGGTGCAGGCTGGGCTGAGGGGAACCCCCCCCCCCATGCACAAATTTCATGCACCGGGCCTTAGTTATTAATAATATAACAGTAAAACACCATATGTGGCCAGTTTAAAGACCAAAGAAAGGCTAAGAGAGTTAGTTGTATGTTCTTTTTTTAATTCAGTTAATATTTATGAAAAATTTAATACTTTTGCAACTAACTGCTCTTAATCTTGAAAACTTGTAAAAGGCAAAACATTCATTTTACATAAAAACTTAGCCCTCTAAACCAGCAGTTTTTAATCTTTTTCATCTCTGGCACACAAAGTAATTACTAAAATTCTGTGACATGCCAAAAAATGTTTTTTGTCAATCTGAACCAAAAAAAGCCATAATTTTGATTCATTCACATCAGAGGGCTATTGAGTTGGCTGTTGTCATTTTTTATTTGACAGTCTAAGGGAAAAGAGGTCAGTGCCCCTGACTTAATAGGTATTGCATGTTTTAAATTTTTTGCAACACACTGGTTGAAAATTGCTGCTGTAAACATTAAGTCATTTGCCTTCAGATTCACAGATTCAAAATGGGTCATGACTTATATATAGGTCTTCTAATTCCTATTACTATATATTCTCTCTCTCTCTCTCTCTCTCTCTCTCTCTCTCTCTCTCTCTCTCTCTCTCTCTCTCTCTCCCCCTCTCTCTTTCATTACCTCTCTTTCAAAGAGAATGAAATGAAGCCAGAGACAAAGGAGAGAAACATAGACTTAGCCACAGAAAAGAAAGACATATCAGTACTTCCTACCAGTGTCTTTATTTATTCATATAGCTTCAAGTTACTGTCTGTTGTTCTTTTGTTTCAATCTGGAGGCTTCCCATTAGGGTTCTTTTTAGGGTAGGTCTACTAGTAACAAACTCCCTTAGCTTTTATCTGGGACTGTCTTAATTTCTCCTCCATTCTTCAAGAATAGTGTTGCTGGATATAGACTTTTTTTCTCTCTCAGTACTTTAAATATGTTATCTCACCGACTTTTGGCCTCCATGGTGTTTGGTGAGAAGAGCTATTAATCTTACTAGTATTGAGGATGTCTTATATGTAAGAAATTGCTTCTCTCTTGCTGCTTTTATTTTTAGCTTTTGACACTTTGACTGTAATGTTGTCTCAGTGTGGATCTCTGAGTTTCTTCTGCTTGGAGTTTGTTGAGCTTCTTGGATATACAGATTTATATTGTTCATAAAATTTGGATATTTTTCCCCTGCTTAAATTTGTTAAACTTCTGTAATGAATTTTTCATTTTAGATGTACCTTTTAGCTTCAGAATATCGATAGAGAGAAATTATGAAATAACATTTTTTAATACTTTGTTTTCCTGGTTTCCTTTATCCATGGATTACTTTATTGCTTAGAATATATTTAAGTTTGTTGGCTTAAAGTCTTTGGCTAGTAAGTTCAATGTCTAGGCTTCCTTGGGGCAGTTTAACTCAGTTTTTTCCTCTTTATTATTTATTTATTTATTTAGTTAGTTAGTTAGTTAGTTAGTTAGTTTTTTCCTCTTTAAACGGGACAAACTTTCCTGTTTCTTTGATTCTTTGTGTTTTATTGTTGTTGAAAACTAGGTATGCAAATATTATAATGTAATGCATATGGAAATCTGATTCTAGAGTTTGCTGTTCTTGATTATTGAAGGTTACAGTTTTCCCAACCATTTTTGCAAAAACAATATTCTTTGTCATGTCTGGTCACTGAAGCCTCTGTTCTTTTAGTGTGTGTTCAGTTAGTATTTTGACAGATATTCCCCTGAATACTAGGAGCCATCAGTTGGACATTTCCTGAGGGCTCCCAGTATGTGAGAGGGGGCAGGTTGGGTTGAGGGACCACCCACCCCCAGTGCACGAATTTTGTGCACCAGGCCCCTAGTATATATATAATAGACAAATGTAATATTCAGGCTCTTTTCATTTTGTGTCAGTTTTGTAGAATTGTTTTTCAAGAAATTTATCCATATTACCTAAATTATCAAATGTACCAATGTAAAGTTGTTCATAACATTCTATTATTATATACTTTTATTTCTGTAGGATTTTTATATGAATATTTATGTGATATTCCAGTGATATTCAGTAGATTAGATGTTCCAGCTGGTTTTATTTTTCTTCAGCCTAAAGACCTTCCTTTCATTTTATGTGATGCATTTTCGCTAGTAATGAATATTCTGATTTCATTTGTATGAAAACATGTTTATTTTTCCTTTAATCTTGAAGGACATTTTCTCTGGCTTTAGGATTCAGGTTGACTAATACTTTTTCCTTGAACACTTTAAAGATGTCATTCATTGTCTTCTGGCCTTCATTATTTTTTATGATAAATCACCCTAATTTGCATTATTATTCCTCTATGTGTAGTATGTCTTTTTTTCTTTTTTCCTTTTGCTGCTTTCAATATTTCCTCTTTGTCTTGGGATTTCAGCAGTTTTTAGAAGTGTCTCTAGATGGAGTTGTCTGTTTATCCTGCTTGGGATTTTCTTAGCTCCTTACATCTGTAAATTTATAGGATGCTCCTGGTTTTAGAAATTTCCAGTTATCTTTTCTTTACAGTTTTGCCTCACTTTCTGTCTCCTTTTCTTTTGGAACTCCAATTACACACATGTTAGTCAGCTTAAATACACATTTGTTCATTTTATTCCAATCTTTTTTCTTTTCTTCATTTTCAGTAATTTCATCCTTCCTGTTCTATTGACTCCTTTTTCCCCGCTTCATCTAATGTTAAACCCACCTAGTGAATTTTCCATTTCAAATGTTGTATTTCTCAATTCTAAAAGTTTTAGTTAGTTTTGTGTTTTTTGTCATAGTTTTCATTACTCTATTGAGATTTCCTATCCATTTATCCTTAAGTTCGTGAAAATATATCTTTGCCAATATCCCTTTCTGCTAATCCCAACATCTTAATTATTTTAGAGATTAGTTCTATTTACTGTGTTCATCATACTAGACAAGGCCTAGTCTATATTCTTTTATGTTTGGATGTCTTCAGTTAACATTTTACAGATTCATCCAGATGTTAGCATGTAGTTTTTTTTGTTCATTTCCAATACCTGTATATTCTGTTTTATGTAAATATCACAATTTATTTATTATAGTCATTTGTTTCATACTTTTCAGATATTATAAGTAATACTTAAATGAATATTCTTGTACATGTCTTTTGGTGTATGTATGTCCACATTTCTGGTAATATATTAGTATACCTAGAGGTTGCTTATGTTCAACTTTGGTAGGTAATGCCAAATAGTTTTTCTAAAGTAATTGTTCTAATTCTTTTCTTATAGTAGTGTATATGAATTCTCATTAATCTAAGGTTTCACTAATCATTGAAATAAATTAGTCTTTTTAATTTTAGTTAGTGATGGGCATGTACTGGAATTTCTTTGTGGTTTTAATTTCTATTTTTTCTGCTGAGTAATATTTCATGACTATTTTGAAACAGTGTTTTGTCAATGCCTCTTCAAAATTTTTGACAGCTTTCTTTTAGATTATCTTTTGGTTGCTTTTTCTGGGTTAAAAATCTTTCAGTTCTTTCTGGGAACACAAGTTTAATGTATTGCATATATTTTCTCCCACTCTATAGTTTGCCTTTTTACTCATGTAATGGTGTCTTTCGATGAATAAAAGTAATTTTAATACATTCCAAATTATTATTCTTTTCCATAATGTTTTTTATACACCACCATTTATTAAATCAAAATGACCGACCATCTTTTCCCACCATTCTGTAGTGCCACTTTTATTATAAATCAAGTTTCCATATATTTATGGAAACTGTTTCTGAAAGTCTATGCTGTTCCTTTGGTCTACTCATCTATTCTTGCACTAGTGCCACACTCTTAATTATTCTAACTTCATAATGAGTTTTCATAACTTTATAAATCTTGTCATTTTAATTCTCCTTTGCTAAGAGCCTCTTGGCTTTTCTTTGTACTTCTTCATCTCTCTCAATTCATTCGAGAGCAACTCACTGACCTAGAACCTAGGTTTAACTTAAACACAGTATATATATCAGCTTATAGTACTTTAAACTACAGACAACAGAACACCAGTATCGCAGCTCAGGAAGGTACTATGTATAGCTCCATCCTAAAGGGATCACTGGTCCTATGAACCAAGTAGTCTTTGAGAGGCAATCTACTGGATGGGATGAGATAAATCTGGTGTGAGAGGCTAGGAAGGCTAAGAAATTTGACACCTAATTCCACCCTTCTGAGTATTAGTATCATTCTCAAGGAGGAAATGGAGAGACCTATGAAGCCCAAAATGTCTCTTGTTCACTACTGTATTTCTGTGGCTGATATATAGTAGGCACTTAATAATATTTGTTAAATGAATTCATGTGTATATCTTCCATCTATATATGTAAAAGGCTGATATGCAAATTGTCTCCTCGGGAGTTCGATTGCTTGCTATGACATGTGCTAACCACCAGGGGGCGTCACTGAACGAAGGAAGGCCCTGGCCGGAAGCCAGAAGGCCATGATCAGCCCTGATCACCGGCCAGGCCTAGAGACCCTACCCATGCATGAGTTTTGTGTACCAGGCCTCTAGTATAATATAGGTTTCTCAGAAGACATATATATTTAGCCATGAGTTTCACTCTTTGCCTTAAGAGAGTAGGAAACTTAAAACAAATTTTAATAGCCTGTGAGATTTTACCATTTCATGGTTTTGCCTATTTCTCTTTTGTCATATATGCATTACATCAAGTCTTTTTGGAAATAAGTGCATGGATTTTTTTAATGATGAATTTAATGACTACCTATCAGTGGTTCTATAAATTTGTTAACTATATTCCTAAATGGAAAAAACTTGCAAGTTCCTTAGCACATTAAATTTATATATGTTATAACTCAGATTGAGGTTATATCCAGGTTCTCATTTTCTGAAATATTCAAACTTTATGGAGAAACTTCCAAGTTGTTATAAGTTTCTCCTTTTTGATTTTCATTTACATCTTTAAAAGACAGATATAGTTGATGGGACTTACATAAAGTACATGTTTATTAGTTTTCTGCCCTAAATATTAAAATTCTCTGTTTTTTAATGCAGATGTAGAATTAGAAGAAGCTATTAGAAGAAGCCTTGAGGAAATGTAATTAAAGATATTACCACAGAACATCAAGTAGCCTTGAAGATACTCAGGATAATGAATTCTTGAATTTGTTTTCTAAAGAAGGCCAGCAATCTGCTAACTAGTACAGATGTATTTGGAACACTGCATTTTTTTGCTTTCTCATGTTCAAAATTTTATATTTGCTTTGTATTTTTGTGCTCTTTTTTAAAAATGTGGAGGAATAAAATACATGTTAATACAAATATATAAACCATGTATTCTATTAGGGGTATGACAGTTTCCCAGTTAATTTGGAATTCCTATATCTAGGTTAAAAGAATGAAAAATAAAAAGCTCTTGACTATTGTTTATTATGTTTCCCAAATAGCATTATTTCTTTACTTGTAAAGTACAGGTGATTCTAGTTGTTGTTGTTTTTTAGGAGTGAAAATGAAAATAAACAAAGCTGCCATAGATTAGTTTTTCTGTAAATTCTACTTCTCATGTGGCACTAATCTATGCATATAATTATCTTTGATTTCTCTGTTTATGGTTATTAGAAGACAGTAATAGAAAGTAATTATGGAAATAGTTTAAAAGTGTTACCAGCACTATTCTTTGTGGACTTCACTCAAAGGTGTAATTCCTGCTTTAATTAGAGTAGCACATTGCTGGAATAAGAACACCCTAATTTCTTTGAAGTAATTAAAAAGAAACCTTTTCTATTCCTTTTACCTGCTTAGACTTTTATGTGACTTGCATTACCTACTGTTTAAAGGAAATGTTGTCAAAATACTTGCATAGAATTAAACTTATTTTTTAATAATAATAGTCTTTTTTTATATATTTGTGTAAACAATAAAAAAATAATGTTCCAGATCTACTCAGGAATAATCTTACTTAACCCTTTAAAAATTTTATTTCATATGTATCTTCATTTTGTTATTCATTAAATTGTTTTTCAGTTTCCTACATTTGGTATTACATATTTAATTTTTAAATGTTGAGGCCCCCATTGTGAATAATTAAAATATTACCTAATTAGTCTAAGAAGGGCTGACATACTGTATGTATATGCTTCATGTCATTTGACCAGAAATGTTATCCCAAAATTTTTGAGTAGTAATTGCTTACCTAATTGAAAATTTTCTATAATTTTTTAAAGAAAAAAATAATGGCTAGAATTTTGTTATTTTTCTGCAATATCGCATTGCTATATTTTTTATTACAGCGTAGTCTTTTTACAGTATAGTTTTTTCAACCCACATTGGAAATCAATTTGTGTTTTTATTTTTTAAGATACCAGGTCTAGTCCAGCTGGTGTAGCTCAGTGTTTGGGCATCGACCCATGAAACAGGAAGTCGCCAGTTCAATTCCCAGTCAGGACACATGCCTGGATTGTAGGCTCCATCTCCGGTATAGGGTGTACAGGAGGCAGCCAATCAATGACTCTTTCTCATCATTGATGTTTCACTCTTCACTCTTCTTTTCCCTTTCTCTCTGAAATCAATAAAAATATATTAAAAAATATATATATATATCAGGTCTATTTTACCTATTTGTATATTTTTTTAAGTAGACATTATAGCTTGAAAATTTACCAGTCACTTTTCCAAAATGACTACATTGTGCTTTTAATTTGTATGTTAAAGTGGTCAAATAAGGTCCTAGGAGGTAGTCCCTGAGCCAGACCTTAGAGACACCTGCAGGAGCTTGCACAGTAGTGAGAAGCATAAAGGACATTCTAGAAAGGAGCGTGGCTAAACAGCTGTGGGGAAGAGGAAGAAACAACGCCTCTGTGCCAGAGCTGCCACACCCAGGGGTGAGGTACACCGATGCTCTATTAAGCAGCTTTTCATCATGACCCTTAAAAAGGTAATTAAATTGTTTAATGTTTTAGTTGTCACTGATGGTCTTTCTACCTGTTAAGCAATTTAAAATAATTTTATAATTTTTTATTATTTGAATTTAATTTAGCTACAAAGGGGGGAAGATTTAATCAATGGATAACATTACAGAAAATTATGGATAAACCAAATTACCAAAGTAAATGTTTCTAACATTGACAAAGATGCTTATCTTTTTTTTATTCATTTATGCATTCACTCACCCATAGAATATTTATTATTTGCCATGTGCCAATGACTGATTATTCTAAGAACTTGAGACTTATCAGTGAGCAAAACAAAGCCCACTCTGTGGAGCACAACACATTGGAGGAGAGGAGGTTGAATAGAGTGTTAGATAATAAGCAAGTATATCCAATGGTGATAAGTATAATGAAGAAATATAGGAAAGATAGTGTGGGGATGGGAGGCTTATTTTTAGTGGGTTGGTCTGGAAGGATCCTGACCATATGAACTTGAGCAAAGACCTGAAGAAGTTGATGGAGTGAGCCATGTAAATATGTATGAGGAAGAGAGTGCCAGATGGAGGGTGAAAAGGTCTAAAAGTCAGCTTGATATATCCATGGAAAAGCAGGAAGGCTATTATGAGCTAGGAGAGCAATAGAGGAAGTTTCTGAGGCCTTTTTAAAAGATGCTGGTTTTGAATCAAATGAGCAGCCAGTGAAGGTTTCTGAGAATAAGTTGTGTGATCTGCCTTATTTAGAAGGATTACTAAAGGTAATGCAATGAGAACATACCTGAGAGGCAAAAGTAGGAGAGCATGTATGTAAGCATAACCAATGGACATAAGACACTGGGGGGTGAGGGCATGTATGGGAGTGGGGTGGGGGAGGGAATGGGGTGGGGAGTATGGACATATGTAATACCTTAATCAATAAAAAAATTTGAAGGAAAAAAAAAAGAGTAGAAGAAGATACTGTCTGGAGGAAGACCAGACTGGAGGTACTGCTGCAGTATCATTCCAGGTAAGAATTGGTGGTGGCTGGGACCAGAGTGGTGGCAGTGAAATCGGGGAGATGAATTTGGATACACTCTGAAGGTAGAGCTGTGGGGATTTACTTAAGGATTGGATCTGGTATATGAGAAAAAGAGAGCCTAATCTGATTCCAAAGTTACTGGATAGACCTTTAAACCATTCACAAAATATATTTGAATTCCAAGTTTGTGCCAAGTTTATATTAAGGTCAAGTAATCCCATACACCAAGAGTTTATTAGTGTTTAGATTGAAGTCTTAGGGAATTGGGTTCCAGTTTTAAGGGCTTCATCTCTGTTCAGTTATTTAAATGGCTTTGATCTCAGATTAAAGATTGTGATTCAACTTTAAATTGCTATTATCATTCTATGCACTCTGTACATTCTCATCCTTGCAATATGAAGCATCCTAATATATAAAAACCGAGGGTCCATACCATCCACAATGACTGGAGGCTCAACCGAATGGCAACCCTGCACTGACTCCTGAGGGGGCTGCGGATCAGGCCAGGAGAGAGAAGCAGGGTCTGATCCATAGCCTCCATGGCAGCTGTTGATCATCAGCACTTGCCTCTCTTTTTTGCTCCAGGCCTGGTCAGCCTCTCTTTCTCTCTGACCTCCACTGGGGCTGCTGATCAGTCCTGCCTCTCTGATCAGGCCTGTTGATAGGCCTGGAGATGGTGACTGGCATAGAAACTGACCAATCAGAACCAAATCTGGGTGAACTGTGAAGGCAGAACCTAAGGTGGGGGCTGAAGAGGGGTTTTAAAGGCAACAGCTGTTTGGTATAAGGTGTAAGATGGTAGTTCAATAGTTTAGTGACCAGTTTGACAGTATAATGCATATGTCTGGCTATCAGTCCAGATATAGGGATTATGTATTTTTGTCTGCCAAGAGCATCTCCTCCTGATGAAAAAGGCCCTCCCCCTCCATTTAAGCAGTCCTATGCTATATAATTTATACTATTAAAAGGGTAATGTGCTAACTAGACCGGGTCAACTGGCCATCTTCCAAATGTCTGACTTTCTTCTGGGCAAAGCCAAAGTGGTGGAGGCAGAGACTGTTAGGGGTGATCAGGCTGGCAGGGGAGGGCAGTTGGGGGCAACCAGGCTGGAAGGGTAGGGCTGTTGGTGGGATCAGGCTAGCAGGGGAGGGCAGTTGGGGACAAGATCAGGTCGACAAGGGAGGGCAGTTAGGGGTGATCAGGCAAGCAGGGGACGTTGGGGTGAGATCAGGCCAGCAGGGGAGGGGAGTTAGGGGCATTCAGGCTGGCATGCAAGTGAGCAGTTAGGAGCCAGCGGTTCCAGATTGCCAGAGGTGGGACCTGGCCTAAACCAGGGGTTGGACATTCCCAAGAGGCCCCCAATTGGAGCATCAGGCTGGGCTGAGGGAACCCCCTTGCCCCTACAGTGTGCAAATTTCATGCACCAGTCCACTAGTAGAGCTATAATAGGAGCAAATCACAAGTTTTAAAGTAGGTTAGGGGGAAAAAAGTAGAGGGAAAGGGAGAGAGAAACATCCATTGGTTGCCTTCCACATGTGCCTGGCTGAGGTACAGGATCTTGACCAGAATCCAAACCAGACCCTTCAGTCCCAACTAGCTAAAGCCAAACCAGCTAGAGCAAAATTAGATAAATTTTTGTACTCCCAGCCCAATTCCACTTTTACAGATTTGCGTCAACTGGGTGTGAAACGGCCTTAACGGAAACTATATATTTCACTCAAAATTCCAACTAGAATAACTTTTAAGGGGGGGAAAGCCCATTAAAAAATTCCTTCATTACAATGGGTTGGAATGAAGTCAATTCACCCTGCGAAAGTTGGGTCTATTTTAATTTTTTTCCCTATTCCTTCCGTGGTGTTATCCAGGCTTTCCGGCTCATCTCAGGACACTGGCCGCTGGGCAGGCCGCCTGGAGCTGTGCCCAGTGCCTTCTCTGCCCCAAGGGGACCTTTCTCCGTGCACCCGTGGGCTTCGGGGTTTTCGCTGTGACTTAGGGGGCCGGGAGAAACGAAGCGAAGCCGTCTCTGAGCGGTACACCCACAGTCCACCGAGAGGTCCTTCGGCGTGTGCGCCGTGGGAATCGGGGGCTGCAGGCAGGGCGGGCCGCCTGGGGATGGGCCGGGAGGGGGTGTGCGTCTCCGCAGCGGCCGGTGGCTCCAGGGTCCGCCGAGCAGGAGGGCCTCCCCTCCGCGTCTGCCCCTCCGGGGCGGGGGAGGGGGGTGGCTCGGCCGCCGCCCGGCTCCGTTCCTCAGGCCCCCAGAGGCCCGCCCCAGCCTGTGCCCGGCGGGAGGCCCCGCCGGCGCCGAGCCCCCGGCCCGGGCGGCGCGCCTGCCCTTGTTTGGCCACGCGGCGGCGGCGGCTCCTCCCGGCCGCCCCCCGCGGCGTCAGAGGGAGGCGGGGGCCGCGGTGACTGCGACGCTGCGGCCGCCGCGCTCTCCGCTCGCCGCCGCCGCCGAGGCCGGTGACCTCTCGGCCGCCCCGCCGCACAGGCTCCGATGGCTCAGGCCAAGATCAACGCGAAAGCGAACGAGGGCCGCTTCTGCCGCTCCTCCTCCATGGCCGACCGCTCCAGCCGCCTGCTGGAGAGCCTGGACCAGCTGGAGCTCAGGTGCGGGGCCGGGGCCGGGCGGGGCGGGGGGGCACCGGCCGCAGGGGGCGGCGGGACGCGGGGCGCTGTGTGCGGGCCGAGGGGTCCCCTCCTCGCGGGAGAGGAAGCGCCCTCGGCGTGAGGAGAGTCCGCCCCCCCACCCCGGCGGCCACGTGCTGCCCGACGGGGCCGAGCGCTCGGACAGGGGAGGACCGGGGACGGTAAAGTGACGTCACTTGCGATGAGGGACGGGGGCCGCCGGCCACCGAACTTCTGGAACCTTCTGGGTGCCGGGGTGCGGTCTTCCAAGTGTTTCCCACGTGGTCGTGGAAAACCAGGGTCGCGTTTTTCCAGAGGCAGCGGTGGAGCGGCCCTTGATGGGGATGGTCAGTTTCTTTGCTCCCAAACACTTCAGAGCCAAAAAGAAAAAAGAAAAAGCCAGGAACTCATCCGGGAGCGGATTGGCCAGCAGGACGAGTGCGGGGCTGCGGGGTGCCGGGCGGCGTGATCCTCTGTGGGGTTGAGGCTGCAGCCTCCGGGTCCCCCCGCCACCCTGTCCAGCCTGTGGGACCCTCAGTTACGGGGTCCTCCTTCCGTGGGGACGCCGTGCTGACTGACCCTCCCCCAAAGGGCCGTCCCGGCCTGAAGGATGAGAAGTTTGGCCTCTTGGCGGGTACCATGCTATTAGCTGACTAATGAGGGGGCGGCTGGCAGGTCGTCCCGCAGCCGGCCACGTTCCCGTTTAGAAATGCCGCTTCCCTCCTGCGGCTCCGGGCCGCGGGCGGAGGGTGCGCCGGTGGAGGCTCATGGAAATCTCGTTAAAGGCACAGTTTTCCCGGGGTCTGGGCAGGTACAGGCCGTGAGCCAACATTTTAAGAAGCATTTCAGGCCCAAACCGGTTTGGCTCAGTGGATAGAGCCTCGGCCTTTGGACTGAAGGGTCCGGGTTCGATTCCGGTCAGGGGCGCATCCCCAGTGGGGGGGGGTGCAGGAGGCGGCTGATCGGTGTTTCTGACTTTCTATCCCCCTCCCTTCCCCTCTGTAAAAAATCAATAAAATATATTTTTTAAAAACTTAAATAAGCATCAAATAATGTTTGGAATATTGTCGACTTTTCATCAAGAAAATTTATAAATAAGTCCAGGTACATTTAAAATAGAGAATAATTTAAAAAGAGCAGAGAGCCAAAACCGGTTTGGCTCAGTGGATGGAGCGTCAGCCTGCGGACTGGAAGGTCCCGGGTTCGATTCCGGTCAAGAGCGTGTGCCTTGGCTGCGGGCACATCCCCAGTGGGGGGCGTGCGGGAGGCAGCTGATCGATGTTTCTCTCTCACCGATGTTTCTGGCTTTCTATCCCTCTCCCTTCCACTCTGTAAAAAATCAATAAAATATATATATTTTTTTAAAAGAAGCATTTCAGGATGCCTTTCTCTCCCCGAGTTCATACACCCACCCAAGAAGAGGTGTCTGTTTCCCAAGTCAAGGGCATTAGGCCACGGCATAGCTGGGCGCACGAGGCATGCGGTGTTACACCCCAAGAAAGGAGTCAGAATATGAGGAGTGCTCCACCCACAGTGAAGTCATGGATGGCGGCAGTTAGAGAAGCCGGAGCCAAAACCACTGTCTGGGGTTCTGCTGAGAACGAGGAAAAAGGGAACAAGAGAAGAGTAATGCTTCTCCCTTACTTTCAACACTAATTAGCATTTTCACATCAGCCCCCAAAGTGGGGCAAAACTAGAGATCAGTGGCCTCTGGAAAATATTTCTTTTTATGTAGCAGCATAACAAGAAATCACACATCTCCCCAGGTCTTTTTTTTTTTTTTTTTTAACATTTTTGTATTGTTTTCAGAGAAGAAGGGAGAGGGAGAGAGAGAGAAACATCAGTGGTGAGAGAATCGTTGATGGGCTGCGTCCTGCGCCCCACACTGGGGTGGAGACCACAGCCCGGGCATGTGCCTGCCTGGGCTCAAACCCCCACCTCCTGGCTCATAGGCCGCTGCTCTCACCACTGAGCACGCCGGCCGGTTCCCCAGGTCTTTAGAACTCTGAGGCTGTGTTCTCAACCATTTTAGGGGTTTCCCTTCCCTAATCAGAAAGAAAGGATTTTTCCTTAAAGTAGTGAGGTCATTGCCCCTCCTTCTTCAAGCTGAATCATTGTCCTCAAACTTGAATGAATGCCTCCTGTGGGGTAGGTACAAAAAAGTCGGGTGCCCAGTCGGTTGCAGCATTGACTGTATGCACACTAATAGGTGGTGGGTTCGAACCCAGGCAGGGCACATGCCCAGGCTGCAGGTTCGATCCCCGTCTGGGCGTGTTCAGGAGACAACTAACTGATCGGATAGTTCTCTCTTACATTGATGTTTCTCTCGCTCTCCCTTCTTCTCTCTAAAGTAATAATACTTTTTTTTAAGTCAGGTGCTCATCACTAAAAGAAAGCCTCTGGATTTGAGTTTATTATATTCTAATATTAATATAACATGAATTCTGACTATTGTATACAAGTGATTAAACTATAACTTTTAAAAAAAATCTTCCCAAGGATATGTTTTGTTTCTTTTTTTAATTGATTTTGAGAGAGAGAGAGAGGGTCTAGACCGGGGGTTAAATCCGAAACTTCATCATTGCCCTGATTGGGAATTGAACCCGAAACCTTTTGGTGTATGGGCTAAACTAAAACTTTTAAAATTAATCCTTGAGCTGAGGAGAAAAGATTAATTAATATGTGTTGAATTGTTCATTGTAAGGACTTTTCTCATCATTTTAGACTTTTGTAAGCTTTGTTTCTTTCTTTAAAAAGTAAGTAATATTAATGTTAACTAAGGAAGTGTTTTAGAATAGTAAAAATAGAGAAAAATGCAAATGTATGGACAAAGTCATAGTACTACACTGTTAAAAATTAGAAGAATTATGTTTAGAAGGTGAATTTTTAAGAGAAAACATGATATTCATACATAATCTGTTTCTAACATTTATCAGGACACTAGCTTGTCTTTTCACCTTCTTCTAAGAAGGCGATTCCTTTATCTCCTGGTTTCATTTCCTATTTAAAATATATATATATATTTTATTGATTTTTTACAGAGAGGAAGGGAGAGGGATAGAAAGTCAGAAACATTGATGAGAGAAACATCGATCAGCTGCCTCCCGCACACCCCCACCGGGGATGTGCTCACAACCAAGGCACATGCCCTTGACTGGAATCAAACCCGGGACCCTTCAGTCCGCAGGCCAATGCTCTATCCACTGAGCCACACCGGTTTCGGCTTCATTTCCTACTTTAAATGGTATTTGGTTTTTGCATTCATCAGTGGCTCAGAACACCTTAAGTTATCGTAATTACAAATAATACATGCTAACATTTATTCATTTAACGAGCACTGACTATATATATATACCAGACCCCATGCCTCTGTGGAAGTTATTACCTCCATTCTCCCGTTGGGAAATGGAAACTTAAGAAGTTCAGTCTTGTCCAAGGTCACATAGCTAGAACCCAGGAAGATTAGGTATGGAGCTTAATACTTCATTACTAGTTTTCTTAAATATGTCGTACTTTAAAATGTGGAAATAGTGTAAGGATGAACATAGGACTTTACAGAAAGAAGTGAAAATTGCATTTAAATTAGTGTTTAATTCAGTGAATATTGAACAGCCGCTCTGTGCCAGGTCCTGTGTGGCTCCTAGTCGGCTCGGGATGGTAATGAAGACGGAACGTGGGTTGTGGAGAATGGCACAGGGCCTGAGGACAGGGTGGGAGATTGGCTGTTCACAAATTTCCCCAAACTGATCATATTGTGGCTCCTTCTCCCTCTTATCAGCCATTTGCAGTGGCTTACACGGGTGAATGACGGGGGATGATATGGATCATTTGTTTGCCTGAAAGTTTCTGGTTGCTTATAAGTTTCTTAGGGTGTGGCAGTGTCCAAGGAATCAGCAAAGACGACACCATGGTTAATGTAGAACAGCCTATAATTTACAAGAGAACTTTTCATAAACACTGTAATTTGAGGCTTAAAAACCCTTTGGCTAGGAGGGCAGATATTATCTCTCTTGGAAGTGAGGGAACTGACAGTGGAGTGAGGAGCTACTACTCACAGAGGCTTCTCACACTGAGCACCGGTCCCATTTTTACACCAGTGCCTCAGTAGTGAATGTAATGTAATATTTTGGTTATGATCAGGAAAACCCTTCAAAATTTTATATTGCCTAAAATATGAGTGATCATCATAGTGTTCTTTCAACACAAGAGTATTGAATAAGAGACACATGATTTTTTAAGAAATGTTATCGTTTGAAGTATTACATATATCTCCTTTCTCCCCCATTGACCTCTCCAAAGAGATACACGATTTTAAGAACCTGTTTTAGAAATTCTTTCAAATAAATCTTTGATAGGAGCGCTTGCCATTTTCACTCCTCTTTATGAAAACACAAATTCTTGTTATTCATAAACCCGAGTTTATAATGTTCGCCAGCACCCATCCTGGGCCCATTGCATATATCCACTCATGTATATATTTTTTTAGTTGATGTTGTCAGTCACTAAAAACTTGTTTACCTGCTTCACTTTGTTCAGTCACAACCACCATCTCATTATTCCTGTTTCATAGGTGAGGAAAATTAAAGTGAGGAGAGTTTCAGTAACTACTCAAGGTTCGAACAGCTGGACTGGAATGCCCTTGAAATGCCCACTGTGTCCTGTATTAGCAGATAGGGAGCAGCCAGTCAGGTGAAATTGCTGTTGGGGCTCTTCTAAGTCTCCCAACGTTGTGTTCTGATACCCAGGCTGCAGAGACCTATAGGGTGTCAGAGACATGAAGACTAGCTGAGGAGGAGTGCCCTTCAGTTCTGTCCTTGTGTGAATATTCTGACTGCAATTTATTTTGGTAAAAGCCTGCTTAGTTGTGATCTCATGCAGAGAGTTTTCCAGAAGCACAGCCCAGGCCGGCCTTGATGTGAGGATTGGTTCTTTCCCAATTTGGACTTGTAGCTGCTTCCATGATCTGTTAATAAACACAGAACTGCCCTCTCTGCCAAGAAAAGTGCTGTCAAATGATGTGTTTAAAAAAAAAACCCAACTGTGAAGGATAACGTGAAATAGTCCAATAGTTGTCTACCCAGAGTTCCAGAAGAAAAGAAGGGAATGGAGGACAGGGAATAGTCAAAGGTACAATGGCTTACAATTTTCTAGAACAAATGGAAAGGTAGATAATATGAGTTGTATTGAAGATACCAGTAGCTGATAAACAGTACAAGTATTACTTAAATAAACTAAATGGAGATCTGGGTACAGCTTTAAAAAAAAATTAAAAATACAACGTAGTCCATACACTAGAAAGATGTACAATAGTGGCAAAGGGAGGCATTAACCAACACCTTCTCAAGGGGAGGTGGGGGGGATGCAGGGGGAAGTTAAGGAAACGGTTCCTGTGCAAAGGATTGGGTTTTGGAAAAGTTTCACCAGTGGACAAGGGTCAAGAATAAAGAATGTTGCAGAAGAGGGAATAGCAAATGAAGGTCAAGGATGCCAAAAACAAACAAAAAAACTTTGGTTCTGAAGAGTGACATTTTACCTTTGCTATGCTATGAATAAAGCACATATGAAAATATATGTAAGAAGTTCTGTAAAAGATGAAATCTGTTTTTCACAGGAAAAATGTTCATTTCTAGTCTTGGAGGAGGGAAAACCATAAAGGTTGCATCTAATTTCCTTTATATTTGTTTTCATTTAGTGTCAAAATATTTCTTCATATGACAGGTTATATTTTTTCTAGAGTGTCTCCTTTTAAATCATTTTTTGTTAACAACACCGTGAACTTATTGTTGTAACTTGCTGTTGTAAATGAAGTGTCCTTTTTTATGAAAACTTTCAATTCTTTATCATCTCCCTTTTGAATGCAAGCTTGAATGTTAAAAAATTAGTCTCTTCTTTAGCATCTTCACATTTATCAGTCACATAGTTCATTTAAATACTAGAGTCATGGTTTATGTTTTTAGCATAAATATTTCATATCAGTGCCAACTCAGTCTCTTTCAGATAGATGTACTGGGCCCTAGACCAGTGGTCGGCAAACTCACTATTCAACAGAGCCAAATGTCAGCAGTACAACGATTGACATTTCTTTTGAGAGCCAGAATTTTAAACTTAAACTTCTTCTAATGCCACTTCTTCAAAATAGACTCGCCCAGGCCGTGGCATTTTGTGGAAGAGCCACACTCAAGGGGCCAAAGAGCCACATGTGGCTCGTGAGCCGCGGTTTGCTGACCACTGCCCTAGGTTAGCTGAGAGTTTGCAAATGTAAAATGTGTAAGTACATCATGAATGGTGCTAGAAGAAGGCCTGATACTGCATTATTCCTATTTCTTAGATGATTAATTTTCATTGTTTCCTAGCCATATCATGTAGTAAGATTCTTACCAGCTCTTTGCTTTTACTGGCTTTTATAAATGCAAAGTCCAACATATATTTAGTATGTTGATGAGTAAAGGGACCCTGTGACACTTTTCTGCTTATGAGTGCTATTTTGGGGTGTAACAGGTGGTGACTGTGGGGAAAAGGCATATGGGTGGTTGGGGTGAGGAGGGAGAATCCTTATATGGAATGGACACATGCTAAAACATTGGTGAGGTTGCTCCTTCTGGACCCACTTAAGGCAGCAGTGAGGATAGGTCTTCAGTGACCTTGGGTTTCTGTGACCATCTGGGTAATGGGGATAGATCCGTCACTGTTTATTTTGGAAAAGTTGGCAACTTATGTAATTGCAGGGTAATATATAGCAATAAAGTGCCCTGGAAACAGTGCACTTTAAATGTACAGGATTTCTTGTTCTTGCCCTCATGATTCCACACGACTGGGTGTGTGCATGAGTGTGCGTAGTAATAAGTATGTGTATACTTGGGGAAAGTAGTCTTCTGTAGCCTGGTCATGGCTCTGTACCCAAAACCCACAGAGGCATTCCCTTCACATTTGGGAAAAGGCAAAGATGCCTTCTCTTACAACTGCTTAGAGTACCAGAGGACTGAAGTCAGTATTATATGAAGAAAAATAGGAGCTAATAGCTCTGGCGGAGTAGCTCAGTTGGTTAGAGTGCCATCCTGATATGCGAGGTTGTGGGTTCGATCCTCGGTCAGGGCACATACAAAATCAACCAGTGAGTGCATGGATAGGTGGAACGTCAAATCAATGTTTCTCTCTCCCTCTCTTTAAAAGAAAAAGAAAAAGAAAACTAGCTAACAGCATTGAAAAGGAAGAGATAAAAACTATCATTTTATGATCATCAATCTAGAGCAAGCATATAAAGTTGCGGCCTGCCAGCCACAAGTTTAACATACTTAATCTAGAACCAACAAAATCAAAAGACAAACCATTAAAATTAAGTAAAGTATAAAATTAAGTTAAAGTTGTGCTGTTGATATCTGGCTCTGTTGACTAATGAGTTTGCCGACCACTGACCTAGGGCCCAGTACATCTGAGAGAGACTGTCTGTTATAAGATGAAACTAGAAAAAGAGCATTTCTCTAACCAGAAATAGCCAGCTAGAAGATATCATCAAAAATATTATTCACAGTAGCAACATATCCACAAACTAGAACACTGAAGAGTCCACAAGACTACTGTTGAGAATACTTACTACAAGACGAAATCACCACCTACAGTGTGCAGTTCCGGGTAGTGGTTCCCAACATTAAAATAATAATAATAATAATAATAATAATGAAAAGAATACTTCAAAACTAATAAAGCATATAGAAAATGATCTGAAGAAATAGACATGTATCATGTTTTAGCATGGAATGGCAGCACAGTATTTACCCCGGTTGTTTGAAAAACCCAATCCACTTACTCTAGAGTTTACATGGAGGAATAAACGTCTAAATAGATAAGTTTTCTTTGATTAAGGGCCTGTTCCTACCAAATATTAAGGCATATTATAAGACTGGTGCTATTTTTAAATTTTTTAAATTGATTTTTAAACAGAGAGGAAGGGAGGAAAGAGAAAGATCGAGATGAGAGCCAAACATCCATTGGCTGTCTCCTGCACGCTCCCTGCTGGGGATTGAGCTGCCATACAGGCATGTTCCCTGACCAAGAACCAGTTGACCCACACTGGCCTCTTTTAAAGGGGGTATTTGTGTGGGAACAGTCACATGGGACAGAGAGAGCTTTCAGATGTAGACCATCTACCAGTCACTGGGGGAAAGATAGATTTTTGGTGGATCATGTTGGAGAAAAGGTTCCATATTGGGAGAAAAATAAAACGATATCCTTATCTAACTACATACAAAGATGGGTTCTACGTGGGATAAGATGTAAATAGGAGCCCCCGCCAGTGGCTCAGTTGGAGCATCATCTGATACACCAAAACGGTGTGGGTTCCATTCCCGTCGGGGCGCATATGGGAGGCAGCTGCTCAATGTTCCCCTCTTTCTCTCCCTCACCTTTTCCCTCTTCCTCCTTCGCTCCTTCCCTCCTTCCCTCCTTCTCTCCTCTCTTTCTCTTTCTCTCTCTCTGTCCCCTCTTCTTTCTTCCCTCGCTCTCTCCTCTTTTCTTCCATCTCTAAAAATCAATAAGCATATCCTTAGGTGAGGATTTTTTAAAAAAGAAAAGATATAAATAGGAAAAAGGTAAAATGATAAGAGTTAATAGAAGGAAATGTAGGCCAACGTCGTATGACCTAGGAATGGGGAAGACACTGAAATAAAATTTCAAAAGCATAGCTGAAACCGGTTTGGCTCAGTGGATGGAGCGTCAGACTGCGGACTGAGGGGTCCCAGGTTCGATTCCAGTCAGGGGCATGTGCCTTGGCTGTGGGCACATACCCATTGGGGGGCGTGCAGGAGGCAGCTGATCGATGTTTCTCATTGATGTTTCTGACTTTCTGTCCCTCTCCCTTCCGCTCTGTAAAAAATCAATAAAATATTTTTTTAAAAAATTTCAAAAGCATAAATCATAAGGCAGAACAAAACCAGGAAAAGATAAACTTGATCATTTCAAAATAAGGCTCTCTGTTCAGTGAGGGGTAGCCCAGCATTCATATATGATAGGATGGGAGAAGATGGCTGCATTGTCTGTAACCAACAAGGGATTCATAGCCTGAGTTTGCAAACCAACGAGAGGACAGCAACCCCTGTTTAAAAAAGAAACAAAGGCTATGAGTAAGCTAACAAGGATACAAAGAGATGTCTAAAATTATTAATTAAATCAATGCAGGTTAAATATTGAGATATCACTACACTTAATGTCAATAAATAGTTAGGAAAATGCTGAGCATTGGTAGGGTTGTGGGGACATAGGGACTCCTGTGCTTTGCTGCCAGGAGAAGGCTGGTATAGCCATTCTAGAGGGCAGTCCTCAGTCAAATGAGGGTACACACACCCTTTGTCTCAGCAGCTCTGCCCTCACCCAGGTCCTTTAGGGGCTGTACTCAGTGAAGTGTTACTTGTGGTGATGAATAGCTAGGGACAAGGAGAGTGTCTCCACTGGGAGAGGTAAAATCAGGTGGATATACATGTGGAGAATTGGGCAATAATTAGAAGCTATTGATTAGATGGTTCTTAATAAAATAATGCTGAGAGTGAGATATAAATTGAAAACATGAATACACAAATACATATTTTTTTTTGCAAGAACAAACAGATAACCACTAAACAGAGCAGGGAGGAAAATGGAGTGGGGTAAGTGGATTTAAAAAGAATATATAAATGAAAGATTAAAAAATAAAAAGGAATAAAGACTTGAAAGGTATTCCTAATAATCTTTAAACTTGAATTGAATGACAGAAGGGTGAGGACTACTAATCGTCCATGTAGTAACTGCTCTGTTTCCCTATTTATAGGGTGGAAGCTTTAAGAGAAGCAGCAACTGCCATTGAGCAAGAGAGAGAAATCCTCCTGGAAATGATCCACAGTATCCAGAACAGCCAGGACATGAGGCAGATCAGCGATGGTGAGAGCTGCTTCCATAGAAGGGGCTCGTCTTTGACACCCTCTACGGGGTTTGTGATAAGCATGGGTCAGTTTTTGCTTGACTTCTGGTATCAGCACACCGATTTCAGCAGTTAATGTGAGCAGAAGGCACAGCCGCAGCTGTCAGCTTATTACAAGAGATCATTCGCCCACTGTGCTCCCCAGCCCAGGCTGAGCTGGAGCTGATGGAAAAGGCCTCCAAGCTCCTTAGGCAGAAAAGCTGGCTGGCTCCAAGTAGTAAGGCCAAGTATAGAACTTCAGTTCTATTGAAGTGACTGGAATGTAGATTTAACAGCAGAGGGAGCCTGGCTGGAGTGGCGCAGTGGTTTGCGTGTTGACTTATGAACCAGGAGGTCACAGTTTGATTCCTGATCAGGGCACAGGGTTTCGGGCTTGATCCCCAATGTGGGGCTTGCAGGAGGCAGCTAATCAATGATTCTCTCATCATTGATGTTTCTCTCCCTCTTCCTTCCTTTTATTTATTTCTGAAATCAATAAAAACTTTTTTTTTTTTAAAGAAAGCATAGGGAGAAGGTGAGAGGGGAAAGGAAGAAAATGCAAGAAAATAAACTACAAGCCCGATAAGACCCTATTAATGTAAAAGAGGTGCCGTCATTTTCATATGAAAGGCATGACTGCCCCTGGAGGAACAGGTCAGCTGTGATTTGTGTTCACTGGCGATGGCCTTCCTGATTTGGCGCTTCTCTCACAGAACAAGCTAGTGGGCCAGGCAGCCGGTGCGGTACGTGAGCAGTCAGTCTACCTCCATAGTCCACAATGGGGTCAGATCTAGTCTGTCTCTTCACCATGCTGGCCAAGGATCAACGGATTAGGAAATCACAGAACTACCCTCCAAAGATCAATGAATTAGGAAGTCACAGAACTACCCTCCAAAGATCAATTAATTAGGAAGTCACAGAACTACCCTCCAAAGATCAACGAATTAGGAAATCACAGAACTACCCTCCAAAGATCAATGAATTAGGAAGTCACAGAACTACCCTCCAAAGATCAATGAATTAGGAAGTCACAGAACTACCCTCCAGAGATCAGTGAATTAGGAAGGACGGCAAGGGGTTGCTGACTGTTGACAGAGCCCCTTTTCCCATCATTGCTTCTGGGTGCTGGCCAACACATAGACCACTGACCATCTTAAATGTGTCTTGAAGGGGTGAAGCTGAGGTCTGATTTTCAGCCAGTTTTTCTCCACTTTCATGGCTTTTTTTCTCAGCCCAAATTGGGGCATTGTATTCTGATAAACATGCAGAATATGCCACCCCAAAATATGCCACTTTGGCACAAGGATATTTTGAGCTGGTTATTTTTGAGAAACTGCAGACACGGGAGAAGTTCTGGAAACAGAGAAGTTACCTTTTTGTAAGAGAAGTTTACATTTATAAAGCAACTTTTCACATGTAAGGGTGTCTCTCTCTGTGCCAGGGAGGGGACTGTGAATCACAAGGACTTTTATCAATGGAGAAGGTACCCACTGTAATTAAATCTTATTCTCCTTATTGTGCTTTTCCTGGTCACCTCCTATATCTGGCTTCCTTCCCTCCCCAATACCCTTTGTCTTCAGCTGAAGGTGGTGTTAAAGGTGGTGGCTGAGCCATCTCAGAGAGTTCCTCAGTTTTCCACGTACTATACGTGAGTTATGCGTGTTAGTAAACTTTGTGTTTTTGTCCTTGTTAATCTTTTATTCTCAGACAAGAACTCAGATAGAGTGACAGTTATTTTTCCCTACATGCACATCCTTTGGAGAGATACAGGACATCTGCTCTCTGCAGCCTTAACCAGCACAAAACCTGGTTATGCTCACTGTTCACGCTGTGTTAAGACCTGATCTCTTTCCCCGCTACAAACGCCTAAGTGCCCAGACTTGGCGGACATGACCGATTGAAAAGTAATCTGGTAGTCCATGAATACAAGAAAGGTATTTCAGGGAAAGGTATTCTTTTTATTTTTTTAAAAGAGAGAGGGGGCCGAGACCGGTTTGGCTCAGTGGATAGAGCGTTGGACTGCGGACTGAAGGGTCCCAGGTTCGATTCCGGCAAGGGCATGTACCTTGGCTGCGGGCACATCCCCGGTAGGGGGCGTGCAAGAGGCAGCTGATCGATGTCTCTCTCTCATCGATGTTTCTGACTTTCTATCCTTCTCCCTTCCGCTCTGTAAAAAATCAATAAAATATATTTAAAAAATAAAAATAAAAAAAATAAAAGAGAGAGGGGGAGAGAGATTAAAGAAACATCAATGATGAGGGAGAATAATTGATCAGCTGCCTCCTGCATGCCCCACACTGGGGATCAAGCCCACAAACCAAGCATATACCCTGACCAGGAATCAAACCGGGACCTCCAGCTTCCTAGGTCGATGCTCACTGGGGAGCCACGCTGGCTGGGCCAGGGAAAGGCATTCTTCAACCTCCCCTCTAAACCAGTGTCATCAGTTAATCTTATATGCGATAGTTTTAAGATTAACTCTTAGGAGATTCATAACAGAGGTAATCACAGAAAATAGATTTAGCCACAAATAAATGTGTTAGTGTTATTGACATTGTTGGGGTAGGAAGAAAATTTTCTTCAGCTTTTAGATCCTTTCGGCTGGTATAGTAATTAAATCAACATGAGACAGATTATTAATAATGGAAAAATAATTTAATTACATACATTCATATGGGAACCCCACATACATGAGAGATACCCCTCATACATGAGGTGTAGAGATAGAAAGGTCAAGTGAGGTATACTGGTCAGTGTGAGCTAAGGTAAGAAAATGGGGCATCTGGGGCAGAGGGGGGAGGGAGATTTGCAGGGCAATAAAAAGAGATGTTCAGTTATGAGAAGTTTGCCCTGCCCTATGGATAGGTCATAAAAATTATCTCTGGCAAAAATTCTTACTAGAGCAAGCCCCCAATTTAAATTCTTTAAGGGAGAGGTATGAGTTTCTCATGAACCCTCAGGGTCATCTCGATCACCTTCAGCTCAAAATATCTCATATGCCAGTGTAGCATATTGAGGAGACGCCTGTTCCGAACCCCTTCGACATAATGAGTTTATGACTCACATGATTGGTGTTTCAAACTTTTTATGTTTAGGAGAAAGAGAAGAATTAAATCTTACTGCAAACCGTCTGATGGGACGAACCCTCACTGTTGAAGTTTCCGTGGAAACCATTAGAAACCCTCAGCAGCAGGAATCCCTAAGGCACGCCACCAGGATGATCGATGAAGTGGTCAGTAAGTTTCTGAACGATCTGGGAAATGCCAAGAGTCACCTGATGTCGCTGTACAGTGCGTGTTCGTCTGAGCTGCCGCCTGGGCCAGTGGATCAGAAGTTTCAATCCATAGTCATTGGCTGTGCCCTGGAAGATCAGAAGAAAATTAAGAGACGCTTGGAGACTCTGCTTAGAAATATTGAAAGCTCTGACAAGGCCATCAAGCTGCTAGAGCATTCTAAAGGAGCGGGCTCCATGGCTCTGCAACAGAGTGCTGACAGCAGATTTAATTAGTTTCCAACCCTGAGAGCAATGATGTGAAAACAATAACATGCTATCTGAAGTGATAACTAGTTCTTTATATTAGGGATAACCACTCATTTGATAAAGAAGATGAAAATATTCCAGTGTCAATTAGTTTTATGAATAACAAAAGTAGAAATATTTTAATTATCTTCCTCTAAGTTTTTAGATTGAACTGTCTTCTAGGAACTAGCACCCAATATATATATGTATTTTTTACTGTTCTGTGGATGAATCCTTTGTATGCTCAGCTAAGGGTGAAAATCACTCTTCTTACCGTGGCTTTGTCTGGTGTGGAGACACACGGGCATGTGGGGATTTGGTTGACTGAAAGCTGTATGCAGCAGCACACGCCCGTTTAGTGTTAGCCAAGCAGTGTGATTACAGGGATAAAAGGAATCACACAGTAAGAACCTTTCCCTACATTCTCTCATTCAGTAGTTTTTTAGACATGCATGTCAAATTATTTTGAACTTAAAGATTTACACATCTAATAATAGGAATATATTTCTTGATATACATGAAAATATGGCAAATGAGAAAATTACATCTGATTTTACCACTGTGAACAATTATATGTTTACTTCATCTTTTCCACATGCATTTCTCTAAAATGTTAATTACTATGTAAATACAACGTTGTAAAACTTGCTTTTAAAAATAATTAAATGCTGCTATAAAGTCCACTTAAATTGTCAGCTTAAAAACCCCTTGACTTACCCAGTCCCCTTCTAGACACTTGTTTCCAGTTTGTTTCCATTACTGCATAGAGCTTTCCATCCTTTTTGTTTTTTATTTATTTTAATTAAAAAAATTTTTTTTTATCATTTTCCAGCAGTGAGTCAAAGGTTATATACATTTTCATGGCCTGACATAATTCCAGTTGTTTTTCATTGTCTATGAGCTGTCAATTTATACTGTCTTCAATAATTAAAATGAAGCTATTTCACTGAGCTTTCCAGCATGTTTTTCTAACATTAGATACGAAACATCTTTAGTTTGCATTTTTTACTAACAAAGTCAACCAGTGAGTGTATTGATTATACTTTTATCTGTAACAAATGAAGCAACTATAGCATACTTTTATTTATTACTACTGTTATTGACATACAAAGCTCTCAGCTTTCCCAAATGCTACTGCAAAACAAATATTTCAAACTCAAATTTTATTAGAGCATAAGTATTCTTTCACACTGGGAAAAAAAGTTAAGATCCATATATTTATTTACATCAGTGTGTATTTATATATCAGCTGGGGGCCTGGTGCATGAAATTCGTGCACTGGGGGTGGGTGGTTGGTCCCTCAGCCCAACCTGCCCCCTCATACATACTGGGAGTCCTCAGGGATGTCCTACTGCTCACCCCCGGCCTGCCCAGAGCCTAAAGCCTCTGCTTTAGGCCTTGAGCATCCAGCTATCGCTGTGCTCAGCTCAGCTCCAGCCTCAGCTCCAGCCACCAGCAACCGCTCAGCCCTGGGGCCATGCACTCGCTGCTGACCGCCTCAGCTCCTCCCCCTCGCCCCCTCCCGTCTTAGCCCCAGCTGGCTCCACCCCAGCTCCTGATTGGCTGGTGGGCATGGCTTGTGAGTGTGGCAGAGGTGTGGTCAATTTGCATATTACTTTTTTATTAGATAGGAGGAAAACAATTCTGAGCTTTGTTTCTGGACAAAAATGCCCAATTAGTTTCTCTTCATAAAAAGCAATCACAATCTAAAGATATTCATGGCTGCGTTGATTGCCAGCCCCAAGTCCTCATTTAAATCTTTCCGTTTCATGGGGAACATTCATTCTCATTGATGATGGTGGCAGATTTTTGACTTCCAAGTTTTCCTCAAGTTCTCAAAGTCTGTCAGCATCTATAAATCCCATCTATTTGGGGAAGTAAGTACTCCCCTTTCCACTGACTCCACATAGCCGGGGACTGTACCACAAACATGCCAGCGCTGTTTCTATCTTATTCTTTACAGTGAAGTCTATTGGAGGCTGTTCCTTGTCACAGACTCGAGAGCTGTGATCTGTCTCCAAGCTGCGTCAGCCCCTGGTCCGCTGGCCTCCAGCCTGAGCCGTGTTCAAAGGGCAGTGACCTCAGTGTGTTGACTCTTACTTATTTTTCAGAATGGAAGTGTGACTTATTTTCACATGATGAAACTCCAAAGTGTCACAACTCTACCTTCATTTAAACTGTCGTCTTTTATGTAGATAGTAGATTTGGACTGTAAGGCAATTCCTAGTATATGTTTTGTCCATGTTGATACATTCCCTAACGGCTGTAATTGGGATCAGCTGTAATTTCTAGAATGTAATGTACAATTTTAGGGCAGTCCTTTGCCATCCCTCATGAGCACTGCTTTCCCAGTAGAGTTCCCAAGCCCACTCTAGTTCTTCCGGTGTGAGCCAGCAGGTCCTGCGGGGGAGCTGACAAGAGCGGTCAGTGCTGGTCATTGACTGACGTCAGTGACATTGCTGCCCAGTTAGAAATCTGGCAGATATAGAATTGACTGATATTTTAATGTAGGAATCCCTGACACTGAAAAAAAATCCCTGGATGTGAACTGCTGGCCTTCAGCTGTGCTTTCCTCCCAGTACCAGTATTGCATCCTCTAGGCCAGAGGTCATCAACCAGTGGTCCACGGACCACTGGTCTATGAGGTCCAAAGGGTTGGCGACCGCCGCTCTAGGGACCTGTATTCTGTGAGGGTGGGTCCTCCCTTTAATGAGAAATTTGCCAAGTGAGGCATTAAGCAGAGGGACAGAGTGCAGGCAGGGAGGACCCTTTGTGTTGGAGCTCAGTCTAGTACCCTGACTCAGAACTCACCCTAACAAGGGGATCAACTCTGTTTCAATATTTTTAAACTGGAAAGCATGAAAGAATTCAACCATTGAAAGAAGCAGAGTAAGGATCTGGCACACTAAATTATATGCAGTAATTTTTAACTGGGAAACACCCGTGCATCTGTCCCTTTCACATGGCTCTGATAAACACTCATATTTTTGGAGTGTATCCACATGATAATGGTATTTTTGAAAGATGGATTTTACAATTATTCACAAACAAAAAATGGAACCATAAAATAGAGCCAAATAGGCAAGACAAGGACAATAGTGAGCTTGAACTTCTTTTTGTGTGTCTACTCATACAACAAGCAAGCCAAATGAAACGGACCTTCCGCTGAGGGATACAACTACATTCAGTTTTCAACAGGAACGAAGGGCAGACAGCACATAAACCTTTCAGTTATCCAACTCAAACAACTAAATAGTGTAGCAAATAGGCCTCTTTTGCATGTAGTGGGCATTCAGATCACTTTGGCACTCACATGTTTAGTGAGGAGCCGATTTCAGTATCTAGTCCAGCTTTAATAGGCCATATTCCAGGGTGACCAGAACAGGTTAAATTAGGCACAGTTTATTCAGGAATTTTGACAAAAGGAATCAGAAAAGACTGAAAAATCTGGGCTTGGACTTAGCATTCGGGTTCAAGGAGTAATTATGCCCCAAATGTAACCATCAGACCTCCGGTCTGAAGACAATATAAGACCTTGGACAGAACAACATAGAGGCCCATAGCTTTGCTGCTGGGAGACCTGGCACAGGCCTCCCAGCCCCTCTCTTACTGCAGAGACCCCAGGCACATCGCTGCCCTCCCCAGCTGTAAAGTGGGGGTGAGATTGCTCCTGTTAGGAACTTCAAAAGAGATATAGCATGCAAGATGCTTAGCATGGTAGCTAACAGAAAGCATTTGTTATATAAATTTGAACTATATTTTGTACCACAGGACAAAGTCAATATATTTTTTGGCTTGGGGGAGGGGCTGGTGAGAGATGCTCAAAGCACAATAACTTTTCTTTACAGACTGATATTAATAGAAAAATAACTTAGTTTCAAAGGAAAAATTACTTAAACCACAGTGCTGCTGAATCGCATTAAATATCTACTATCAAAATGAGTATGCTAAATACTGGCAGAATATGGTATCTGAAATATGAAATATTTTTAGGTTGTTTTTCTTTCTGAAGAAGCCATACTTTTTACTATTTGGTTCTACACTGGTGATACAAATCACAAAATTCCAGCATTGAAATGCATTTATTTTTTAATTATTGGAATTAATCTTTCATGAAATTTTTATTAAGTAGTATATTTTAAATTAAGTTCACATGCATAACTGCAACCCAATAGCAATACAAACAAGTGGTTTTTCATTCAAATTTACAAAAGCATTTTTTAGTAGTAACAAAATATAGCAGGGGTTAAGATTTCTTTTTAATCCAAAGTTTTTATTTTTAAGACCATCTACCTGCATCCAACTATAGATATTTCAAGAGAGAGAAGAAAAGGCATACTAATAAAAGTTATTACAGCTAACCCATTCGGCTACCTGGGAATTAGGTAATTGAGCATTTCAGAGTCCACCGTGGTTTTAAATGGTTTCTGTTAGCAAACAAAATCACCAGTAAGAATAGCTTATATGTTTTAGGGTGGAAACTTAAAGAGTGAGAACAGTACACATGATGTTCGTAATCGTAACTAACAGTTAAAACTGAATAAATCTACCTGTTCATTAGATTGACTGTGCAGTGTGGGAAGTTTTTATGGTTCACTTTGTTTTCAGAGAAACAGATTATCCGGTAATGGGAGCACTTCAGCACATTACCAGTTAACTATTTCAGAGGGTTTGAAAAGGATGCTCTCAATTAATATTTTACATTAAAACAGTTGGGACATTAGGTCCTGAAGCCAGCTCCTCGTTCTGAGATCTTCAGAACAGACTCCAACCCTAACAGTCACAGGCTCAGTGGGCGCATTAATGAGTGTTCTTTCTGCACCGAGTTGTCAACTTCTGAAACAACCATCTCCCTTCACTCTGCAGGGAGGAAAGGTGTCCACTCTCTTTCCTATAGTGTCACTTCTACTTTATTTTTAAAAAATATATGGGGGTTATCAACTCTGGGCAGATGAAAACCACTTAGCCTGGTTTTATTTAACTATATTGCCTTATATGTGCTATTCTGTGTGACATTTATTCAATAGGCAACTGAAAGAGGGAAAGGAGACCTCAGGAACTTTGCAATATGGCAGTTGCTACAGAGCTATATGTCTGAATGCTAAAAATTAGCCATAATGTAACAAATACATTAGAGTACAAATGCACAACCTCCCAGAGGCTTACACAAGTTTTCTTCAGCAACCGTGGTTCATTAGAAACTAAGAATAAAGTTATTTAAAAGAATTAAAGGTCCCGGGGGGGGGGGGGAATTAATGTTAATTTAGGTTTTAGAATTAATTGAGAACTTATAGTGATTAATTATGGTTAGATTTAGAATACAGAAGTGCAAATTAAAAACTCAAATGTGTAACAAAGACTTCAGTTCTTGAAAAAAAAAAAGACAAAATTAAGTACACAAAATTCTATTACAAATATAGGGGAACAGCAACCATCAGAGATTACACTTTTTATATGGAACAGTAACAAACTTTTACCAACACACATTTAATTAACATGAAATACAACTATAACATATTACATAATGTGATTTTTTCTGATACTAACAACCATAAGACTATTTGATGCAAAATACATTTTGTGTAAAAATTAAAGAGACTATATTTCAAGAGAGTAAAAAAAGAAAAGCGAATCACTACCAGGTATCAATTGATAGAAGCTGAGTTTTTCCCAACACCTATCCTACTGCCAGCAATGGGTGTGGTGACAACGGATGGCATAAAAATAAAAATTTTACATTACTTTGAAATATGTAATGCCAGATTATTTCAGTATTCTGAAAAGCAAACATCTACTCTTGACCACTTAACGATGACATGCCCCAGAAAATTCTATTAGGTTCTTAACATTAATCTGAATGGGGGATAAGAGTAGCAAAGATGGAAGACTTAAGAAAAAAAAAGAGGAAACATACAAGAGAAATATATAAAACATTATGCATTTACAAATAATGAAAAAGAACTGGATAAGCACATTTTTCAACAAGTTATTTGTACACATTTTGAGATCCTCTAAAAACAAGGTATGTTGGAAATGGTTAAAAACAAAATCATTGATAAATGATAATTAGTTTCAACAGAGTTCATGCAATTATCTTAGGTGGAAAACTACTGTCCTAAATCACAAAATTTATGCTCTGCCACTTGACTACATATTAAATCATTTCTTAAAAGAAATTATATTTGTTCCTGACAAAGGTCTTGAGAAAGTGCTATACAAATCAAAGGTTATAGAAATTTTTAAGCGATAATCTTAAAATACCATACAAAAATGTGTAAACAAAAAGATGCTTTATAGTTGCAGGGCATTACAAAATCCATAATGTGGGTTACAACAAATGATCACCTCTTGTGCATTTTTAAAAACTGTTAGCATAATCCTAAAAGTTCAAAATTGCGTTTTTAGTCAGCAGCAAAGGCGCGTGGAAGCACCAGCGTGCTTCTGGCCTAAGGAGTAACCGCGGATGTGCTGTGTCTGCTCCAGGACTTGGCCAGCACAAGCTAGCCATACTTAAGAGGGACACGTGAAAAGTTTTGCAACAAGTCTCACCTGAGAGATGACCTAGCACTAAAACATTTTAAACTCCTCTTTTATCTATCCAAATCAGAGAGGAAAACTGCTTTTAAAAGATATTATAAACAATATAAATTCTGATAGTAAAGCACTGTAAAAATTAGATGTGATATTTTTTTTGGCACAAAACACTTTTTAAATCCCAGCTCTTTTGCAAAATATATGTCTGAAATTTCTTATTTGAAAATAAAAACTTTTAACATATACACAATGTGTAAATGATTCTATGAATGAATGAATTAGATTCTGTTTCATTAAACACTGCACATACCTTCAATTCACTTCAATTCCAAGTACCTGCATGCATTCCTCCACACCCAAAGTGGTACAGATATTGCACAGTAACATTGCCCAAGTATACACTAATGCATTCTCACAAATTTAGGGTTTACCTTTCACGACTATTTTTTGTAAGTACTTGGATTCAATACTATTTCTCCGAAAAGGTAGATGACTAATTTCAGAAAAAGAATGCTATCTTTTCTTAACCCATAGTATTACAATCTGTACCATATATTTAGGCATTTCATTTATATTTTCCAGCATTTAAAATTCAGCAAAACCTGTTTTTGACATTTCTTACAGCATTCTTTCCAAAACAGGAGAAGCTTTGTCTAATGTAAAAAAATTAAAATGAGTCCACAGGGCAGTAATGTTTCCTCCAACTCCATTCTGAAAAGCACTGAAGATCAACATTTAAGTCTGTCAACTTTCAGAGCCATGAGGTGCAAAATCTGCTAAAGCCTGTAACATACATGACAGCTGGATGCAGTGCTCACTGAACTGCACGGTTTTCCCTGCCTACAACGTTTTAGAGTGTGCTGCAGCTGCTGAGAGGACTTCTGCTCTTCTTGGTCCTCTGTTTGTTGGGTCTGAGATTGATGACGTCTCCACCATTAAGGGTACTTGAACTCTGACCCGAGTGACTTCCACCAGATGTATTGAAGACACCTGTAATAAATTGAAGGAGGACACTGAGGTTGACACTGACATGACTCAGGATTACCTACTGAAGACTGCATCCAACTTCTTAGTGAATCAGGAAGTGCCCGCAACCAAGACACATGCCTTGACCCGAATCAAACCCCAGGTCCCTTCAGTCCGCAGGTCGATGCTCTATCCACTGAGCCAAACCGGTTTTGGCAAGCCTTTCTTTTAATTTCATTTATTTTTAATAGAAATAAATCTGGTTCAAATTTTAAAGGGTACAAAAGGGTTCACAATGAAGTCACCCTCCCACCACCCGTTTTATTCCCCTTAAGGCAAGCATGTTTTATCAATTTTCCTATGTATCCTTCTAGAGGTATTTTATGCAATATGTAGGCAAAAATACACATATATATATTTTTTCCTCCCTCTGCTACTCAAACGGTGACATATTCTACATATTATTCTGCATCTCTTCATTATTTTTGAAATACAGAATCAGTGAATAATTATAATTTCACTTATTAACTTTATATCAGATAACTTCTTTAAGAATACCTGACTTGTAGTTAACAGTATTTGTGATATTTTATGTTAATCAGAACATTACATACGTAAAAGCTGGTAGTAATTTAAGATTTTCCTATGGAGGCTAAACTAACAAAATGGTCTATAGATAATTAAAGTCATGAGTAGATAAAAAAGATAAGATTTTAAAAGAAGTTTATTATAGTTTCTGGTTTGAACTGGGCTGGTCTTTCTGAACTATTTATCATCCTTGACACAAAGAACTATCTGCCAGGAACACAAACAACACAAAGGTGACTGCGAGCAATTCTTGCCCACAAGACATTTACAATCTTTAAAAGAGAAAAAAAGAAGTTTACAGTCTAATAGGTGAGTTAGTATACAAAGAATAATGCTATATATAAGACATTATATGTTAAGTGCCATAAAAGAGCCACAAGATCCACTAAAGGGTTCAAAGGCAGGACAAGTGATATCTAATTTATTAGGAAGGAGGAATTATAGGAAGCAGGTGGACACCTGGTAATGTCCTACACTTAGATCTATGCCACTTAAAGGAAAAGCATGAGGTGAACTACATAGCCAAGCGAGGTTTCTAGATAGTCCATGAAGAATAGTTCTTTAACAGCCCTAGCTGATTTGGCTCAGTGGATAGAGCGTCAGCCTGCAGACTGAAGGGTCCTGGGTTCGATTCCAGTCAAAGGTACGTACCTTGGTTGCAGGCTCTTGCTTCTGGTTGGGGGCATATTGGAGGCAACCAATTGATGTGTCTCTCTCACATTGGTGTTTCTGTCTCTCCGTCTCCCTTCCACTCTAAAAGTCAATGGATAAAATATCTTTGTGTGAGGATTAAAAAACAAATAGTTCTTTGACAGAGACAGGAAAGGGAGGTTATTCTTGATAGAAGAGTCAAAATGAGCAAAAGTGAAAAGTAAGACAGCCCTGGGCATGTTCAAGAAAGAGCAAGACCTATGGTGGGTCTGGTAAAAGAGTACATACATAAAAGTGGGGCATGAAGTTGCACAGGAAGGATGGACAAAACTGTCAATATTGGGATGAAGAGAGCCTGAATTTAATGTGTTACATAATGAGAATCAATATACCTTTAATAAGAGACCTGATACTACTAAATTTAATAGTCACTGATCTAACACATTCTAATCACATTTCTTAACCGAGCACTGTATGAAAAAGTAGTAAATAAAATAATAATTACTGGGAAATAAATTTACCAAGTAAACATGGGTCTAAAATGTCCTGGGTACTTACCAATTTTGTTACTACTTGAATGCTTTAATTCTGGATCCTCAGCTACTTGTTTGAGTTTTTGAAGATACTTTTCAGCCAAATATTTAAAAACTAGAATAAAAATGAACAAAAAGCCTACCAGGTCAGTATGGCTTAAGCAGATTAAATATGTTTTTGCACATTACTTACTATAATATTTATATGTACTAAACAAATTTAAAGTTAAATTAGAAATATACTCAACTTACAAATTTATTTCAGCAATATCCATGTACAATGAATGGCAATATTAATAAATAGTGGCATTTTACTGGTAAGAAATAAAATAGTATTTATAATCATTGGCTCCTTAGTTTTCAGTACTTGTATAGTGATTAATTTCAGCAACACTAAATGTCTTAGTCTTGAAGATGATGACTCATTTCTCTAGGTGAAAAAAATAACTACCCTGAAAGACATCTAGTCAACAATCCAGTTGCTGTCTAATACAGTAAGTAGTAATTCTGGAATGAGAAAAATAACAATCCTCTTTCTCTAATATTACTTTCCTAAACGAGGAAATATTATTAAGTTAAGGCTATTTTACCTACCTAATGGAATATCCACTATTGTGGAGCTCTAAAACAATTCAGTAATTTTAAGAGGTATGCATACATGAATATACACTCACACATACAGTTATATTTTTAAAGACAAAAAACAAAACACCCAGCAGAGTTTTGCTGTAGAGTACCAAATATTCCAATACATCAGTGAATAATTAAAAACTAACTTAAGAACCATAATACTTCAATTTTTTTCTTAATGATAGATGACAAGAAAATTCCATTCTCATCATAAATGTTTTCTAAACAACACAATAGAAAACTAACAAGAGTAAAAAAAAAAAAAAGAAGAAGAAAACTAACAAGAGTAAAACAGATTTCCTGTTAAATTTTTAAAACGGCAGTTTACCTTCATTCACATTTAGATCTTCTTTCACCGATGTTCTGTAGAACCTTAGCTTTAGCTTTTTTGCCAGTGCTTCAGCTTCCTCGCTATATCAATGGGGGGGGGAGGGGGGAGAGAAAGTGCTTATAAAGATACTTTCTGATAGCTTGTTTTTTAAAAAAAATCACTTTCATTACATTTATTGATATTCTTGGGGGAGGGCGGTATCAGATGTTCCATACCAGTTAAAGCTGTGTTCTCAGCTTGAACAGGGTTTTATGTTTTCACTACTCTTGAGAGATAAACACCAACCATGACACTGTAACTATAAACACACACTTTTCCATAAAGTCACTAAACTCCAGCCTTAAAATAGCAAAATATCGCTTTTCTTTACATAATACTTTAATTTCCTCTCCTGGTTTTAAAAACGTCCTAATTTAATCACACTCTGAAAATCACATAGTGCAGCACTTATTTTACTCTGATTGCCTATAAAACTACTTTGCTGCCAAAGTCAACAGTATAGTAAGGCTGTCTCTACAAGAGTGGATTCCTAACTTTAGTTTTATTATGACTCGTGATGATGCACTCCTGATTTTATTAAGACTACTAGGGGTCCAGTGCACGAAATTCGTGCACTGGGGGTGGGTGTTCCCTCAACCCAACCTGCCCCCTCTCACATACTGGGAGCCCTTGGCGGATGTCCAACTAATGACTCACCCTCAGCCTGCCCAGCCATTGCCCTGCTCAGCTCAACTCAGCCCCGGGTGCCTGTGACCACCCGGCCCCGAGGTCTGGGCGCTCGCTGCCACGTCCCCACACAGCGCCCGGGGGGCTGGGTGCTCGCTGCCACCACCGTTTCATCTCCACCCCCAGGGCCCAGCGCTCGTGCCACTTGGCCCGGCCCCCGATCCTGATTGGCTGGTAGCATAGCCAATCATGAGCGAAGGTATGGTCAAATTTGCATGTTCCTTTTTTATTATATAGGAGGACAGTAGCTAAGCTCCAGAGTGGTTCCCAATGATTCCATCCCATCCCCCTATCCTCCTTCATAACCTTGTGTAGTCTCCTCTTACACTGTAATCAAGATTGGTCTATGGCAGTGGTTAGCAAACTGCGGCTTGCAAGCCACATGTGGCTCTTTGGCCCCTTGAATGTGGCTATTCCACAAAATACCACGTGCTGGCGCACACATACATTGTGATTGAAACTTCGTGGCACATGCGCATAAGTCGGTTTTCAGCTCTAAAAGAAATTTCAATTGTTGTACTATTGATATTTGGCTCTGTTGACTAATGAGCTTGCCAACCACTGGTCTATGGGATCAATAACATACAGAAGCAACAGTATGTGACTTCTGAGGTGAGGTCTTAAGAGACATGTGGCTTCTGCTTTGCTCTCTCTTGGCTTGCCGGCTGTGGGGAGCCAGCTGCTTTGTTGTAAGAATACTCAAGCAGCCCTAGAGAGAAAGATCCACATGGCAAGGAGCGAAAGCCCCTGCCAAAGGCCAGCTGCATGAACCTTCCTGGAAACAGACCCTCCAGCCCGTCAAGCCTTTGTATGGCTATAGGCCCAGCCAATATCTTGCCTCAACCGCATGGAAAACTGAACCAGACAACCCTCAAGCTATCCCAAATTCCTGACTCAGCTTGGGAAATAATAAATGTTGGTTGTTGTAGTCACTAAGCTAATCTGTTATATAACAACAGATAACTTACATAACACGTAAGAAAAACTTTAATACAAATACTTATAGAAAAAATTTAGCTGGATGTTAAACTCCATTCACAAATTTGAGCACAATAGTTCTGAAAATACAAAACAATATGAAACTCATCAACATAGGCTCTCTAGTTACTCTTTATTAAAGCATCATTCATATGTTTAATGTTTTTAAATGTTTTCTTTAACATTATCACTATATCTACATTTGACTTAAAATGAAGAACTGGATTTGTAGTGCAAAGACCTAAATTCGAATTCTAAAAGAAGCTTCAAAATTTAATCCTTTATTTTTCTCTACTAAAGGTTCAGTAAGAACTTTTTTTTTAAACCAAATCAATCACATAGAACAGCTCACAGAAATTTTAAATATAAGGCATTTTTTATATAAACGTCCCTAAATTTTGTAAGTCTCTGCAAAAATTAAAATAGGTTATAACTTTATAGAATTATTACCACCCCTTCAAAAATAGCCATCTTACTTCTTTATACAAGAATCATCCAAGAGATCAATCTTGTTTTGTACAAGTACAGTTGGTATATCTCCAACTTCAGCTACTACTTTCTCTCTCCAACTGGAAATTGCTTCAAAAGATCCCCTGTCTGTGGTAGAAAATACAAGCACACAAGCCTGGGCTCCTGTAAGATCACAAAATAAACATATTATTTATATTAATTTAACAATCCTGTGCAGAGTGAGGGCAAATTTTACCTAAAAACAATTTTTTTAAAAAATATTTTTTTATTGATTTTTCACAGAGAGGAAGGAAGAGGGATATAAAGTCAGAAACATCGATGAGAGAGAAACATCGATCAGCTGCCTCTTGCACACCCCCTGCTGGGGATGTGCCCACAGCCACGGTACATGCCCTTGACCGGAATCAAACCTGGGACCCTTCAGTCCGCAGGCCGACGCTCTATCCACCGAGCCAAACCAGTTTCAGCAAAAAAACAATTTTTTATGTAAATAACTGGCGAACTCATCTTTTAGCACTCTGGTTATTTTTTAAAATATAAACTTTATTTTCTAATCCAAAGAACCAATTTTTACCAAGAACAGTGGTTCTCAAACTTGTACAAGTGTCAAAGTTTCCTCAAAATTATAAACTGTTTTTTTTGGAGGGACATCAGGAAATATTAATATATTTAATTATATTATAAGAGCTAGAATGGTAAACTAAACATGAATCATGGGCTGTTACCAAGTTCTTCCTTTTAGTACTTGTCATTTGCTTCTTAATTTTTTTGAGCATAGATTTAAGAAAAATAAACATGAAAAAATAATAATTCTATTTACTTTTCTAAAAATCTGTTATGTTAGTAGCAGAATACCAATGATGCTAACAAATATCATTTACAAACCAGGGTCAAGAAAAAAATATATACAATAGAAAGGGAACAGGTTTCATTTAGTTTTTACCCTGTTTAACTGTATAATTCCCAAACTATATCCATTGGCAACATTTTATCTATCAACTATCACATTAGGTTGATTACATCTAAAATTAAATATAAGCAGCAACCTTCTGGAAGAAGCTCTTTTACAAATTATTAGTTGAATCGGGCAGCAAAGGGACAAAAAGCAGATATATAGCCCACAAGAAAAAATGTCCGGGGATCAAGAGGATCTCCTGGAATTGAAGTGTTTTCTTATTGTTACACCTTCCTTCCAGATCCCTCAGGTATAAGAGTTTCCTACTAAGACTCAGACATACATACAGGGCTACCTAAGACACTCTTAAGGCCAAAAACAATTTGTTTATCGCCAGAGGGAATACAGTAGAAAGAAAAAGCATATGAGGAAAGAGAAAACTGGCAGTTCGGTATTACTATAAAAACGGAGGCTTCACCTGGGGAAATCTTCTCTATTCCAGACAGGTTTCAAACCAAAGATTAAATTAATTACACAATTTATAAGGGGGAAGCAGGCAGATAGATCCTGAGACTTTGTCAAAATTGAAGGAGTAAAATTAATGAGTATATTGATAAATTTATATTTACTTAAACTCTAAATTTTACTTAAACTACAAAACATTATTTAATTACTAGAGGCCTGGTGTATGAAATTCGTGCATGGGGGGGGGGGTGTCCCTCAGTCCAGCCTTCTGCTCACTCCATTGTGGCAGCCATTTCTGTTGGAATTTATTTACCTTCTATAATTGAAACTTTGTAGCCTGGATTGGAGGCGTAGGCCATCCAGGGCTGCAGAAGCTTGGCTTCCACCATCGCTGAGAGCAACCCTACTCTCTGCTCTCTCCATCTCCATGGCTGCCAACATTTATGCTGGGATTTATGTATCTTCTATAATTGAAACTTTGTAGCATTGAGAGGAGTCCTACACCAGCAAGGGCAGGTGGAAACCTTAGTTTCCTCCATTGCCAAGGAAACCCAAGCCTCCCTCCTGCTCTCAGTGGCCGCAGCCATCTTGGTTGGGGTTTATTTGCATATTTGCATCTGATTGACTTATGGGTGTGGTGGAGGTACGGTCAATTTGCATGTTACTCTTTTATTAGATGGGATACTTTAACTTTGATTTAACTGAGTTTTATTATACCAGGAAAACTCTACTTGTTAGTTTGAAACCAAGAATTTCCTATCTAATCAACTGTCATTTAATTTGAAGGTCCAATAGGTTATTTCCAGGTACACTTAAAGAAAAATACTCTTAAAAAAAAGCATGAAAGAGGAGTGGAGGGGTGTAAGAGATCAACCAATGGACTTGTGTGCATGCATATTAGCATTACCAATGGGACACGGACACTGGGATGGTGGGGGCTTGTCCTGGGGGGCAGGAATGGTGGGATAGGGGTCAATAAGGGAAAATGGTGACACATAATACTTTAAAAAATTAAATAAACAAACAAATAAATAAGATAAAAGAAAAAGTATATTCATAACACCCCAAATTACTTAGTGGGATGCTGAGTGGGACAGATCAAAAGAGTGTGGGAACGTGCTAAAGTGCCTGTCTGAAGAAGAGGAAATGTAATGTTGACATGTTTAAGTAATCAAGGGAGGTAAACATTTTTTTGCAGTAGACCCTGGAGTACCTGCACCTCTTCAGCCCCAGGTGCCACTGCAGCTGTGGAGATAGTTCCTGCCTGTTGCGAGTCCCCTCCCTCACGTACATGCTGCAGGTGCTCTCTGCTTTCCTACCTCAGGTGCTTTCTGATGCTTCAGAGAGCCCCTGGGTTTGTGGAATCCTCTAAGGGGAATTGATGCCTCTGGGGAGAAGCTTCACGTTATGGGGGATGGAATAAATACCTGATCTTCATGTTGGCAGGGCCATCCTGAGGTGTACCTAGATGGTTCTTCTCAGTGATCCCTACAGTTATAATTAGCTAATTAATACACCCTCTATAAGTTTTCCTCCTGGTTTCCCTAGTCTCTTTACTTCTACTTCCTGGGTTCACCTCTCAGATAAATTGCTCCCACCCAGTTGTGCCAAGAACTGCTCTGTTGATGTCTTGGAAGGGAAGAAAGGGTTAAACTAAGAGAAGTGGTGTCATAAGTTGCAGGCACTCACCATAAAAGGAAAGAGCCATTGTACCTAAAAAACAAGGAGAAAAGTGACCTATCCAATGTACAGCACAGAAAATAGAAAAAAACCACAGAAAATATAAAACCTGAATGAGACGACAAAAATAAGTTGTAACAAGAGTTATTATACCCTTCAAGAAGAACAGCAAATGAATGTCAGAAGCTGCATAGTTCACTTGATACTAAGCCTCAAACTGAATGCTGCAACCAAATCATCTCATTTAACCTAAATATATTACCAAAACGAAACAAAAACAGACAACCTAGATCACTTCTGCAGTTTTAAAATTTTGACAAATGTTGCACAACTGTTCGTCTTAATTTCCCCTAAGTGAAATCATCCATCCATAGAAAATATTCTGCCAAAAAGTTAAAAGAGGGCTCTTTTTGACTGAGGTACCAAAAAAACAGATGACAATATCAGATTCCAAAATGTGTGTGAAGATCTTTATTTGCAGAATTTACAAAGGAAATACATAGCTATAAATCCTACACAACTCTGGAACTCCCCCAAGCACTTCAAGAATATATTTTGTTGCCGAGACCGGTTTGGCTCAGTGGATAGAGCGTCGGACTGCGGACTGAAGGGTCCCCGGTTCGATTCCGGCAAGGGCATGTACCTTGGTTGCGGGCACATCCCCAGTGGGGGGCGTGCAGGAGGCAGCTGATCGATGTCTCTCTCTCATCGATGTTTCTGACTTTCTATCCCTCTCCCTTCCGCTCTGTAAAAAATCAATAAAATATATATATAAAAAAGAAAAGAATATATTTTGTTAAAGAACTGAGAAGGTGTAAAAAGAGGATTAACAAGGGATTTCTCTAGAGAAAGTACTGTCTAGCCCAGTGGTTGGCAAACTGCAATTCGTGAGCCACATGCGGTTCGAGAGCTGCAGTTTGCCGCTCTGTTGACTAATGAGTTTGCCAATCACTGGTCTAGCCCAAACCTTTCTTTCAAGAAGGTGGGATGGATGGGGGAAAAGTGCTATCACTTCCTCCCCTTCATCTCAACCTAGCAAGAATGGACTTCAGCAAGATCATTTAAGGAGCTTGATAGGTGTTTTCAGCTACTCTGGACTGATTCTGCTTGATTCAAGCCTGAGAAAGATGAAGTGGCTGGGAGCAAGGTGAAAAGACAAGACCAACAGACAAAAAGGATGAGAGCTGCATTTGGGTGTAACTGTGCTTCCCCTGATGACAAGACAAAGAATGCACAAGAATTTCATATAAGCATGGAGTCACATCTAAGAGATAAGCCAGTATAGGATCATTTTATTTTATTTATTATTATTATTTTGTTTAAACTCAATGAAAACTGGCTTAAACTATAACGGGACTTATTGTCTAGGTCAGCAATTTTCAACTGGTATGCCACAAGAATTTTTTTAAATACATTTTTATTGATTTCAGAAGAGGAAGGGAGAGGGAGAGATAGAAACATCAATGATGAGAAAGAATCACTGATCAACTGCCTCCTGCACCGCCCAACCCCTCCCCCTCTACTAGGGATGGAGCCCGAAACCCAGGCATGTGCCCTTGACAGGAATTGAACTCAGGATCCTTCTTCAGTCCGCAGTAAGTTGCTCTATCCCCGGAGTCAAACCAGTGAGGGCAGCACGGGATCATTTTAAATCATGTTCAAAAGAGCTAATTTATTGGGTGATGAGAGCTTAACATAAAGGAAGATGGAGTTGGAATGATGAGTCCCACAAAGGGGCAAAGCAAATGATATATACATTCGGGCTGAAGAAACATCCCCAAGAATGGAAGCCTTGGAGGAATCCAGGACAATTTCCTAGAAAATCATCTTTAAACATCTGCCGTCCAGAATGCCCCAACATCAGGTACCTACCACAGCATTCTTGTCCCCAATTAGCTCTTCTCCTAGGCCTGACCCAAGAGAACAAGATCCATCTCTACAAGCTGGAGAAGAAAGTAGGAGGAGGAAACAATCAACATTCGTTTTAGAGAACAGCCTGCTAAGACTCCAGAAAAGATAAGAGATTTAATGCTAAATTACATTTGGAGTTTTAATATACATGACTGACTATTCCCATCCCCAAATTAAGATCATGTTCATGACTAGAAATAACTATGAGGCAGCTAAAAAAAATTACTTGAGAGTGACAGAAAAGACAAAGGGGGGGGGTTATTGAGGGTAAAGGAAAAGACTGCACCTCCTCCTGCTGCCTAATCCTATCTAATAAAAGAATAATTTGCAGATTGACCATCACTCCAACACACAAGAGGGCTGCCCCATGTGGTCAAAGAGCCTGCACCCACGTGAACACAAGATGGCCACCACAAGATGGCCAGCAGGGGAGGGCCGTTGGGGGTTCCAGGCCTGCAAGGGAGGGCAGTTGTGGGTGATCAGGCCAGCAGGGGAGGGCAGTGGGAGGCACCAGGCCTGCAAGGGAGGGCAGTTAGTGGTGACCAGGCCGGCAGAGGAGGCAAGTTGGGGGCAAACAGGCTAGCAGGGGAGCAGTTAGACATCAATTAGGCTGGCAGGGTAGTGGTTAGGGATGATCAGGCAGAAGTGGTTAGGGGCAAGCAGGGAGGCAGGCAGGTGAGCAGTTGGGAGCCAGCAGTCCTGGATTGTGAAAGGGATGTCCCAGATGGGAGAGGGTGCAGGCTGCGCTGAGGGACATCCCCTGCCTCCCGTGCACGAATTTTGTGCATCGGGCTTCTAGTCTAAATAAAAGCCTAAACTGCCTCCTGCACCGCCCAACCCCTCCCCCTCTACTAGGGATGGAGCCCGAAACCCAGGCATGTGCCCTTGACCGGAATTGAACTAAGTGTCCGACCGTTCAGCTAGTCCCTGACGCACACTGACCACCAGGGAGCAGACACTCCCACAGGTAGGTTAGCTTGCTGCTGGGGTCCGGCCCATTGGGAACTAGGCGAGAAAGGCCGGAAACACCCTGGAGCCCTCCTGCGGCCCCTCCCTGCCCCCAATCGTGCACAAGGCCTCTAGTCAAATATAAAGGGTTATGAGAGACAAAACAAAAGTTGCATTTTGCTAACTTCATGAGCTGTACCCTGTTCAACATACTAGCTATTATAAATATTCTTAATTCAAAAATGACCCTATACTGATATTTTTGTCCGCACTGGATGCTGGTAGAAGTGGGCTTCTTGTGATATCTCAAGAAAAGAGATTTTTGAGACTGGTATGGGATAATAAGTGGCTAATTTATTTGTGTGGAACGAAATCCCTGAGTTTCCAAGGTTCCCTCCCACTCCACCCCGTCCCACCATGGAAGAAGTCCAGCTGTGTCCTTAGCAGAGCTAGGATTAAAGTTGCTGCCCAAAGTTCCTGTTTCATATTTGCACAGTCCAATCCAGCATCAGGCCAGCTTAGCTTGTGTTCCCAGCTGCAGTCCATCAGTCCATTAAGTGTGGGGTTTGCATGGCCATGGGCCATGCAGCTTCTAGGAACACAGATGAATGCAAGGAAGCAGGAGCAAAACCAGAGGAACAAAGGAGGAACCACAGTGCAAGAACTCCTTTGTCTGGGGATTTTAAAATTCTAAGATTTCGTGCACTTGCAGTAGACCCACCCCCTCTAGATAATTCTTTCCAGGTTAAACTGGCAGGCACCTTCCCTACATAATCCTGTCTTTACTACACATGCATCCACTTCCCCTTTGTTGGACCCCTTCCCCAAGTGATTTGCAGGGCATGGACCTTTAGTTCCCTGGGGAGTGTGAAGTTGCAGCTTCATTGTGAAGTCACCCAGATGGCATGCTTATGATGTTTGGCCTCCCTTTTGCTCCTTTCCTATAATAAGGATATTTTCCCATTTATTTTTAGAGAGAGTGGAAGTGAGGGGAGAGACAAAGAGAAAACACTTATGTGAGAGAGATACATCGATTGGTTGCTTCCTGCACACACCCCAAAAAGGGTCACAGATCCAGCTTGCAAGTGAAGTACATACCCTGGACCAGAATCAAACCCGAAACCATTCAGTCCATGGGCCAACACTTAAAAAAAAATAAAAAAATATATATATATATATATATATATATATAATTGATTTTTTACAGAGAGGAAGGGAGAGGGATAGAAAGTCAGAAACATCGGTCAGCTGCCTCTTGCATACCCCCTACTGGGGATGTCCCCACAGCCAATGTACATGCCCTTGACCGGAATCAAACATGGGACCTTTCAGTCCACAGGCCAACGCTCTATCCACTGAGCAAAACTGGTTTTGGCAATGAGCCAATACTCTTATCCACTGAGCCAAACCTTTCCAATTATTAATAACCAGCTAATGACAATGGTAACACTGTTATCCTTTCTATTTCTTCCTTTGACTTCCAGTTCTGTATTGGTACCAGGGTATCTTTAGAAAAGTTAATGTTTTAATTTCTGTTGTAGTCATTTGGACATTTTAAAACTTTGATATTTAAAAGCAGCATGTGTTTTCTATCCATATATTTTTAAAAGACCTTAATTTTTCTACTATTCAATCTCCCTTCTATACTATCTACCCTAAGAATCACACTGTTGAAAAGTTACTTCATTATCATAAATATCAGTAAACCACTCGCAAAGGAATAACTTCCAATAGTTAATAAGCCACACAGCAGGAAATGGAGCTCTAAATAAACTTTTGGTATCAATTAGAAGATCACCAGTAGCAAATATTCCTGATTAATAAGGTCATATTCCCCAAGAAACATAATATGTAGACAATAATTCTATCCTCAAATACCTGGAAGACCCTACAAGACTTGTTCTGAGTATAGCTGAAGACCAGCGTCACCTGGGAGGTAGTAGCAATCTCAGGGCCACTCACAGAGTGTGCATTGTAATAAGCTCCCTGGGGAATTCATTTGCACATCAAAAGGTAAGAAACTGCTCTAGAGAACATAGTGTAAAATCTGACTACGGCAAAGACCAATCAGAAACACAATTATGTAGATATTACTTTAGATTTATACACCACAATATAGATATTACTCTAGATTTACCGTTATATAGATACTAGTGGACCAGTGCACGAAATTCGTGCACATTAAAAAGGGGTTAAAGGAAATAATTTAATATTGCTATTTGTCCTTTCTCTATAATAGAGGTGTCAGAGATGAAAGAAAATTAGTAAAATGGATATAAAAACCTTCCTCCTGTCAGAGCCTGGAGCTCACCACGAGACCCACATGCAAGTCCCCACTCACCCACATGCACCTCAAAATTGTGTGAGACCCAAACCTGGCTGGCTCACCCCCTTTGGGCTAGATTTAGACCCAGCCAGTCCCACCCTTGTCAAGCCCTGCCAGGTAGGGGATGTAGCCTTAGGTCCCCTGATACGGCACCAGGTCCCTGCTGATTGCTTGTTAAGGCTCCTTAGGGAACTTGGGCTTCAGCTGTGACGGCCTGATGTTCGATTAGCATATTCCCTCTTTATTAAATAGGAGGATTACTCTAGATTCAAAGTGCTTACCCCTTATTCTCTTTGACATTCTATATAATCTAAAGCATAGAAGGAAGCATCACAGTAAAAAAGTATAATGAAAAATTATTTTATGTTATATGCAACTTTCTGTACTAAGTATGGTTTCTACTGCCTAGGCTAGACTTAACTTGTATGCATATAAGCATAACCAGTGGACAGACAGCAGGGGCTGGGCAGTGGGGTGGGGGGAAGCTAGGAGAGGACAATGGGGGGGAAAGTGACTTATGTAATGCAACAATAAAGAATTCTTTTTAAAAAGAGCTTAAGAGGAATAATTTGGGGTTCCAAAAGGCTTCCATATGATCTGTGCTCTATGCTAACCTACCAGAATTTACAAGGTCATGTTTCAATATGTCTCACTATACAATAAAGCCAACATTCCAAGAATATAAAAATGCCTTAGAGCAATGATTTTTAGTATAATAGGTCTTTTAAATGAATTATAGTTAAATTTTTTTTAAAAAATAAAATTTACAAAATTTTTATGCATCTTGAATAATACATTTCTAGGACATAAATCAGTAAGTCGTAATTTCATAAAGCATGTTTCACCACTAAATCCATATTTTACTTAATTCATGCTTCCTAGCCCTTTCCTTCTCTTCCTAGTCTTTATTTCTATTTAATTACATCATCATCTGAATCTATACTACCAGCAGGTATTACCTGGTTGCCTAACTAGCATCCTACTCCTCTCCCTTCCTGAGAACACCCACTGTCCACTGGCCAGGGTTTAAGACAGGTTAACCATAGCCTCTGCTCTGGGAGTTGAGGCCCTAAATGCACCAAGCCAATTAGGGTAATCCCATTCCTCTGACTACTTACTGTAATCTGGTCAAGAGTGGTCTAATCAGATAAAAGCTCAGGACTTTTAATCCATTGGTGTGGGAAGCAACCTTCTTCCCGCAAGGATGTGAAAACTAAGTGGCTTCCACCGCTGACCAAAAGAAAAGCAGCATAAGGAGGAACTAAGAAAAGTTAGTTACATTTTAAGAAAAGCTTTTAATAGACATCTACTTATATGCGTGAGATTATTTTAAAATTTGAAATATAGTTCGACTGAAACAAACTGGAAAGAAATTTAAATACCCATTGTAAATTACAATGTAAGGACTAGTTACGGGCTCTTTTCTGTTTCTGGCCCAGCATGTTTTCTGTAGATACAGTAAAAAAAAAGTCTTATGATTTCTGGACACCTAAAAAGTACCAAACAAGAAGTAAAACAACAAACTGGATGGATCAAATTTTAAAAGTTAAAAGATAATAATATTAAATACAGTCTTATGGCAAAAACAGGGAAAGCATTAATACTTAAGTATAGTGCAAATTAAAATATTTTTAACTACCTGGTCTTTTTTTTTAAATTTATTTTTATTATTTCAGAGAGGAAGGGAGGGAGGGAAAGGAGGGAGGGAGGGAGGGAGGGAGGGAAGGAGGGAGAGAAACCTTGTTGATGAGAGAGAATCATTGGTTTGCTGCCTCCTGTATGCCCCCTACTGGGGATCGAGACTGCAACCCAAACCATGACCTCCCAGTTTATAGGTCAACACTCAAGCACTGAGCCATGCCAGTCAGGCTACCTGGTCATTTTTAATCAGGGACCCAATTGATCTACTTAATTGTATGATTCCAACACTTTCTCCTTTTTATTTATACACAAATCAAATCATTTTTGACATTTGACCAATTTTGCCTTTTTTAAGCTAGAGGTTGATAGTAATAAATATATTCTCCAAAAGTAAGATACTGATTAAAAAGTAATACTACCATATCAATTCATCAAAAGTTTAAAAACAAATAGCCCAACATATTTTTCTTCCTCACAAAAAGAACATATATTTCAGGGCAAGACTTTATAGAGAAATAAACTAGGTAAGTAAAAAGAAAATAATGACAATCTCATGCATTCCTCCTACCTGTTGATGTTGCTACCTAGGTTTTCTGTTTGTTTTATTTTTTCCTGTGTTGTGTGGAAAGAGGGGAGGAGGCAGTTGTGGTATAATAACCCCACTAAAAAAACTACAAATAACCTTTACTCAAGAATAAACTGTACAGTTAGGACCCAACAGTATCAATGCTCATGAAATTCATAATTTGATCTATTTTAAGACCTCTGGGAGTAAGAGCATAATTTCACCTCACACCATGATACAGGTGTTCAAGATTCAAATTGGCATCCACAGGAGAGTGATAATCAAAGCTTCTATACATAGGAAGGTCTTAAGGACACAGTAAAAAGAGTGAGCAGTAAGGAGTAGTGACCTTATTAGGATGACACCTGAGAGGTGTGCCTCCCTTATTTCTCAAGGACCCAAAATGTTTTCTTAGTGGGCAGTGGAAGTCAGGTTTCCTTGGTAATTTAGAAAGCCAACTTTTTGGTTGCTTATATGTTAGTGTAATTATGTTTTTATTAGAGCTCAGTTGCATTATAATAAATCACATTTTCAAAAGTGGAAAAAACCAACATATATATTCAAAAGCATCAACAGGCTATAATGTTACATGGTACTATGTTAAACTTTCAGTTATTTTGTTCTCATCACAATCACCACTGGCAATGAGTTGAATGAACACTAAAAATGCAGTTTTAAATTCCATTAAAAACAAGGCCAAAATTTTATAGAAAAATGTAATGGAAACTTAAAAATCTAAGCTCTTTTGAGGAATTTAACCCTACATTTTAGATCTTAAATCCTACAGTTGTAGTTCTTTCCTTTCACATGTATCGCACACTTCTTTGTCTTCCTATAGCACTGAAAATGCTTTCCCCATGAAATTTCGTGTAATAACAAAATGTCATCTTACTTACAGGGGCTTTACTTTTTTATATGATAGTTTCCAGTCCCTGACTACCTAGTCACTTTCTTGGGTTCAGAGATAGGCGTTCACCAGTTGCTGACTGACTAGGTCTGGGGATGCCTGTATAAATCATGTAATTCTAAAGGCAGAGACCAGCACCCTATAGTACAAATATTATTTGCCACTCATCAAGATCCTTTGAAGAAAACTAACTTGGCATTTTTAAAAATTGCTTTGAAATTAATTTTAGTATTCTTAAAGAGAAACCTTTCTATGAGAAGAAGAAGAAAAAAAAATAGTTCTCTGTTTAGCCTAAAGAACATGCCCACACAAACAAAGCCCCCACAATTTACCTCGATAGTAGGCCTTTGTTATTGCATCAAATTCCTCTTGACCTGCCGTATCCCACAACATTAATCTGACATCTTCGTCATTAACTCTGAAACAAGAGATAGACTTCAAATGTAAAGAAAATGTCGTTAGTAATATAGCTTTGTGTATATTTTTATTTTCCAAATTTGGAAGTATTAAAACAATGTTGTTTTCACTCTGAAAAAGTCTGAGCAGTTTTAAATGCAGATACAATTACCAAGCGAAAGTAATGGTGAAAGACATTCCTACAAAGTTTTAACGTTACACCCCATCTGAATTTACCTGGCATGTTTTCCCCTTTGACAACAGCCACAGTTAGTGGCCTCAGCCGAGCAGTCCTGGGAAAGAGGAATTCCCTCAGGGCAGTGCTTGCTCTCCTCTGCTACGCAGGTGACAGAATTAGAAAGAAAAACTGCAGTTTACCTGCTTGGTTGCCCTTTAACTCAAATATTTACTTTGTCATACAGTCAATTGTCTTTCTCACATTCTATTAAGTCACAGCAAACACTGAATTAGCAAATACTAAATGGCTCCCCTTAGGGGAAATACAGGTTAAATTCCTGTGAGCCCCTGGTTACATTTTCATTAGCTGATCAATACATAACCTTGTTTTTGTGTGGTTTTGTTTAAAGACACCTTATTTCATATATGTTGTTAATTCATTAACATTGAACTCACAGCCCACGGCACCATAACTTAGGCCTGAACGAGGCTTATCTAACACACGTGTTCTATCTGTCAGGCACGTCACACAGCCTTCCTACATTTAGGGTCACTAGACAGCATTTCAGTACTATGCTTGGGGCCATCTTAAATGGTGAAATCACCAACAAAAATGTAGCACAAAAACAGAACACTAAAAAGATGGTCGCCGTATTCCACCTACACTGGGAATGTGTGTGTAGGGTGACTCAAGTTTTTGCTGCATTGTGCATGTCCATAAGTGACCACCAAAGCACTGGGAGTATTGATTTTGGGGTTAAAGATAAATTTGCAAATGCAGAGTCCACCTATAATGAGAATCGACTATATACTTAAAATATTAATTTGGTTCAAATAACAAGTACAAAAACACAAGCATCAATCTTCTTAAAATATCTAAAGGAGGCAAATACAAAAATATCTTAATTTCTCTTTTTAAAAATATTTTTATTGATTTCAGAGAGAGAGAGAGAGAGAGAGAGAGAACATCAACTTTGAGAGAGAGAACCATCTATCAATTGCCTCCTGCACACACACCCCCTCCCCCCTAGCGATCAAGGCTGTACCCTGGACATGTGCCTGCCCTAACCTGGAACCAACTAGTGATCTCCTGGTTCATAGGTCAGTGCTCAACCATTGACCCACACCAGCCAGGCACAAAAATAGTTTTACGAACAGGGTGACAGAATACAAATTAGAAATCCAACAATGCTTAAACAATGAACACAATTACTTGGATGCCAATGTCTGGGCTAGTTAAGTCATATTTGTTTAATGTTACTTATTTCAGTAATACATTTTAGTTTGTCTCTTATAATTTAAGATACCCTATAAAGTTCTCAATACTAATGACAAAAAGTGTTACTTTGATGTGTATTAGAATCAAATAGGATTTCTTGAAGAGTTCCTTTTCACACAAGTATTTAATCCTACCAAATCTGCTTTCTCTTATTTCTTTAGAAAAAAAACAAATTATTAACTTTCTAACTTCTATAGTCTTACCCAGTTTTAAAAAGAGTAGAGAACATTCTAAACAAAATATAAGAAATGAGAAGTATTCTGATAGACAAGTAACTCTCCTTTCAAATGAAATAGTGCATGGAATCTCAGTTTGTGTTTAAGAAGTGCTTAAAGTGCCACCAATAAATACAGAACAGATATAAGATAAAATGAAAAGGGAGGCCAAGGGGAATAGGAAAAGAACATAAGAGAGGAAGGGAAAAGACGAAAGTGGGAAAACAGAGAAAAATAAAGATATGTACAAGCAAGAGTAAATGAAAACCACAACCAACCTATTTCATGAGCCCCTGCCTCTAGACCCTTCACCTTGGACTGTACTGTAGTTAGTTACTATGATTCTGGCAAAAGTCTTGGGCATAATGCACAAATCAAAACCGAGAGATAAAATGGCCAAATACATACTGGATTTGTCGCTCCAAAAAATCAACTCCAATGGTTTTCTTGTAATCTTTTGTAAAAATGCCTTTGCAATATCGCTGAATCATACTTGACTTTCCAACTGCTCCATTCCCAACAACCACCATCTTGATGGCCACTTCCATATCTTCCTCCAACATTTTTGGAGTTGAAAAGGTTTTTGTACCAACTTTAATTCCAGGTAATCAGATCTTATTTCTCAATTCTGTGGTTTAAAATGAAAATAAAATTATTTTTTTCATGACATAAAAACTGTACAATATAAAATAAGCTATACTTGTTTTATCAAAAAAATAATTATATTAAATTGCAAGATTTTGTTTCCATAACGAAGGCCCCCTCCCCACCGTTTATCTAATGTAAATTCTTTGAAAGGAGAGGCCATAGTATCATTCATTTTTGAATCTTTATCAACAGACTCCTAGACAATCTGTGGGCCAACAAAGAAGCTCAAGAGAAAATTTTAAAAGTAATTGAAATGAAAAAAAATGAAGACATGTCAAAATTTATGGGACATAGCTAATATGCAGAGGGAAATTTTATAGCAGTGAATGCTTATTTTACGAAAAATCTCAAGTCAATAATCTAAGCTCCCACTTCAAGAAAGTTCAAAAAGAAGAGCAAATAAACCCAGAGTGAGCAAAAGGATAGAAATGAGACTGAAAACAGAAAAATAGAGAAAATTAATGAAACAAAAGCTGGATTTTTAAAAAATCAGTAAAACTGACAAACAAACAAACAAAAGGAAACACAAATTACCAAAATCAGTAATAAAATAGGGATATCAATCATTACAGACTTTGTAGACTCAAAAGGATAGCACACCAAACAACGCTACATAAATTTGAAAACTTAGATAAGATGGACTAATTCTCTGAAAAGTATGAACTACCCACTATGAAATGCCATAGACAATCTGGATGGCCCCATAACTATTAAGAAAATTGAATTTGTAACTTATAAGTAAAAAAGAAATCTCATATTGGACAAAATTCAACAGCCATTTGTGAGAAAAACTCTCAGCAAACTAGAAACAGAAAGGACTTCTTCAACCTGATAAAGGACACCTATTAAATCAGCATAAAGCTAACACTCAAATGATTTTTCTATACTCTAACAATGTACAATTTGAAACCAAAAAGTTTTAAATGACATTTATAAGAATTCCAAAGATATTATATACTTTAGAATAAATCTAACAAAACGTACAGGATCTATATGCTGAAAACTATAAAATGCTAATGAAACAAAGACCTAAATAAATGAAAAGTTATATCATGTTCATAATGAGAAGACTCAATAAAGTAAAAACAGCAATTCTCCCAAACTGACCTATGGTTTGATGCAATTTCAAAGTAACAGCAGGATATTTTTGTAGACACAAGTTGATTTTAAGCTTTATATGGAAAGACTAAGGGATTAGAACAGTTAAAACAATTTTGAGAAAGAATAAAATTGGAAGAAGTCTAATTACTTGATATTAATATACTACACAGCTATGTTAATTAAAAAAGTGATTCAAGCAAAGGGAAAGATATGTAAATCAATGTAATAGAACAGCGGTCCCCACATTAGATACACACAAATATAGCCAACTGAATTTTTTTTACCAAAGTGCAAAAACAATTCGGTGGAGAAAGACAGTCTTCTCAGCATATGGTGATGGAACAACTGGACATTCATATTTTAAAAAAGTAAATCTTCCCCTCACACTTTAAACTATGTGTGTGTGTGTGTATGTGTGTGTAATTTTATTTTATTGATTTTAGAGAGGAAGAGCAAGAATAATCAATAATGAGAATCATTGATTTGCTGCCTCCTGCACTCCCCCACTGGGGATAGGGCTCCAACCTGGGCATGTGCCCTGACTGGGAATTGAACTATGACTTTCTGGTTCATAGGTTGATGCTTAACCACTAAGCTATGCCAGCTGGGTCCCTCACACTTTATACAAATAATTCCCCAAATGAATCACAGGTATAAATGTGAAATAATAATTTCTAGAAAAATATTTTTAGAAGGTGAAAATCTTCTCGACCTGGAAATTAGGCAGAATTCTTTAGACATGATACCAAAAGATCCACAAAATGAAAAATTGATAAATTAGACTTCATGAAAATTAAAACATCTGTTCTGTGAAAGACAAGCTACAGGCTGGGAGAAAATATTTGCAAAACACATGTTGAACAAATAATTTTTATCCAGAGCATATTAAGAACCCTCAAAATTCAACATAAGAAATGTAACAAATAAGCACCTGAAATGATAGTTAACATCTTTAGCCATTAGTTTAAGACACATTAAAACCACAAGACACTATTACATGCCTACTAGAATGGCTAAACTTAAAAATACTGACAATACAAAGTACTAAAGAGGGTGTGGAGCAACTAGTACTCTCACGTCACTGGTCAAAATGCAAAGTGATACAGCCACTCTGGAAATCAGTGTAAAAATTCCTTAAAAGTTAAATATACTTCACACGACCCTAACAATAGCCCAGAGAAATGAATACTTAGGTTCACAATAAAACCTGTACACCAATGTTGATAGCAGTTCTATTCATAATCACTCAAAACTGGAATCAACCCAAATGTCCTTCAATGAGTGGATGTATAAACAGACACATCCATCTCATGGTATCCTACTTAGCAACTTAAAAAAAAAAAATTGATGATACATACAACAATTTGGAGGAATCTCAAAAGGCATGAAAGAAGTCAGCAACAAAAGGTTACATATTACATTATTTCACTTATATGGACTAGTGGCCTGGTGCACGAAATTCAATCCCTCTTGCAATCTGGGACTACTACTCCTAACGACTTGCCTGCCTGCCTGATTGCCCCTAACCCTTCTGCCTTCCAGCCTGATCACCCCTACCATGCCCCCCTGCCAGCCTGATCGCCCCAATTTTGCCCCCCCTGCCAGCCTGATCATCCCTACCTTGCTACCCTGCTGGCCTGATCACCTCACCTTGCCCCCCTGCCTAACTGATCCCCCCTAATTGCCTCTGCCTGCCTGCCTAATCGCCCCCAACTGCCCTCCCCTGCCAGCCTGATCTCCCCCCAAACTGCTCTCTCTTGCCAGCCTGATCTCGCCCCCAACTGCCTTCCCCTGCCAGCCTGATTGCCCCTAACTGCCTCTGCCTCAGCCCCTATCACCATGACTTTGTCTGGAAGGAAGTTGGACATCTGGAATATGGTCAGCCAACCTGGTCTAAAATTAGCATATTACCCTTTTATTAGTATAGCTAGGTTATATAGAATAGGATTGCTTAAATGAGCCCTTTTCATCAGGAGATGCTCTTGGCAGACAAAAACACGTAATCCCTATATCTGGACTGATAGCCAGCCATATGCACTATACTGCCAAACCGGTCATTAAAAAATTGAATCACTTTCTTAAACCTTACACCAAACAGCTGTTGCCCTTAAAACCCCTCCTTCAGCCCCATCTTAGGTTCTGCCTTTGCAGTTCACCCAGAGTAGATTCTGACCGGTTGGTTTCTATGCCAGTCAGCATCAAAAGCTCCGTCTCCTAGGCAGCCATCGGCTCCTCGCAATTCACCCAGATTTGGTTCTGATTGTAGGTTTCTATGCCAGTCAGCATCTCCGGGCCTGATCACAGAGGCGGGGCTGCTCAGCAGCCACCCCTGGCTGCTGGCAAGGCCCAGAGAGAGAAGCAGGGCCTGATAACCGCCGCTCGCTCGCTCACTCTCCCCGAGGTCAGCAGTTCAGCCCACTTGTCTGCTGTGCACTCAGCCTGGCATCCCATTGAGCCTTCTGTCGTTTTGGATGTTATGACCCTGGCTCTTTATATATATAGATTCTAGGAAAGAATAGTATAGATGGCCCCAGACTTACATAATTCAACTTACAATTTTCAACTTTACAATGGTGTGAAAATGAGAGGAATTCAGTAGAAATCATACTTCAGATTTTGCATTTTGACCTTTTCTCAGGCTAGTGAGATACTGTATGACATACTCTTGTAATGCTGGACTGCAGCATCAGGAGTGGAAGGAGACACAGGGGAGGGAAGGTCAGCTCCCACTCAGCCATGAAATGAAGGTAAACAACCGATATCCTACAGCATAGTATTAAATGAATTTCAAATTATTTTCAGCTTATAGTTGTTTTATCAGGTCCTAACCTCACCGCAAATTGAGGAGTCTCTGTAATTGATGAGTTAGGGGAAGGATAACATGATTTTTGGAGTGAGGTGGTAGAACTGTTCTACATCCTGAGTGTCACAGTGGTTACATGAATCTGAAATTCATAGAATACATCTCCAAAAAAAAGGTCAATTTTACTATATAGTCATTTAAAAAATGAAATTTGAAGAAAAGTTATATCAGATTTTAACACCATTTTGTGATTAGTAGCCACTATTCTATAGTCTTAAAGCACTATATCAAAACAATTAAGTTCTTAGAAAATAAGCACAATTCTGAGTACAATTTAAAAGCTTGACAGTAACCTCTACATACTTTTTACTGCAAACTTAATTTCAAAGATTTTTTTGCCAATCAATGCAGTCTTATCCTATCCAATGAGTAATATGCAAATTGACCTTATCTTCGCTACACCCACAAGCCACACTCACTAGCCAATCAGGAGCTAGGGCTGGGCCAAGGTGGGCCATGCCTTGGGGGGGGCCTGAGCCCTGGAGGGGCGGGGCCAAGGTGGGCCAGGCCACAGGGGGTGGGGCCAGGCGGCAGCATGCCGCTGGCCAGGGAGAAGGCTTGGTCTGGGGGGGTGGGGGGACATACCCCGAGCTAGCCAGGCATGAGCTGGCTGGGGCAAAGACCTGAGCCAGAAAGGGGGGGGGGGGGGACGTGGCTAGCCATGGGACCCATTGCAGGGCATTGGCTAGGTGCCCAAGGCCTAAAGCCTTGGCCAGAGGTTTTAGGACTTGGGCAGGCTGGGGCTGAGTGGTCAGTAGGACATCCCCGGAAGGCTCCCAGTGTGTTTGAGGGGGCAGGTTGGGCTGAGGGATCACTCCCCCCCTCCCCCCGCACGAATTTCGTGCACGGAACCCCTAGTATATTAAAAAAGGATGAGTTAACTCACTGATCAAAAGAGGTGTGGGTTTTTTTTTCTTCATCACAGCCTGCACTTAATTACAGTTGTGATTATATTTTTAAAATACTGAAACACATCTTGCGTTCAATGAAATTACCTCGATGTTAGGAGTTACAGTAAACCTAGAGGAATAAACGGCCCTTTTCAGAGTCCCTGCTACTAGATGGCGAAGTTTACTCCTCTCTTCCACAGCCTTCGGCTCCTCTGCCTGCGAGGAGGAGCTGTCAATGAAATAGTGTAGACTGTCTGGCTCATTCACATCCTAGCTGTCTGAGCGAGGACCTGGGGGAAGGAGGGTGGGGCCCTCCGAGGGAGGAGAGGCGTCTGGAACCAGGGCAGAGCTCTGCATCCTGCTCCCTATCAGACCCAACCCGGGCACCGGACGCCCCTTAGCTGGGGTCCCGCACGGCAGGAGTCGCCCCTTCCCCGTCCGGGGACTGGGGGAGAGCAAGTCGCCCGGAGCTCCGCCAGAATGGAGGCGCAGCGCCTCGCCCCCGCTCCACCCCGCGCACTCCCGCCCAAGGGGCAATTCCAGGCACCCACACCCAGCAAGACCGGACCGCTGGGGGCTGGGGGCTGGGGGCTGGGAGCCGGCTCCCGGCAGGCGCGGCCGCCCACCTCCTCCATCCACACCTAGGACACCGTGCTCCGAGGCGGGGAGGGCCGGCCAGGGCCGGGGGATGGGAGCCGGGCCTGGAGGCTCCTGACCCCCAAACCCTCCCTCCTCCAGTCCCTAGAGAAAGGCACATCCCGGGACGCCGGGGAGAGACGGATCCTGCCCCAGCGGACCCGCAGGAGTTCCTCAGCCCTTGGAGAGGACGAGTGAGCCTTGCGCCACCGCCCCGGAGTGCGAGCCGCTACTCACCGTCCCCGGGCGGCCGCAGCCCCGTAGCCCAGCCCGGCGCGACCGGCTCCTCCTGGTCGCGGCGCAACCGCTGCCGCCGCCGCCGCCGCCGTCACCTCCACCTCCTCCCAGCGCGCCCGCTGCCCCGGCGGGGCCGCCCGGCTGGCTCGCGTCCTCTTTCGCTCTTTTAAGAATGACTACGATTTTTTTTAACGAACTTTATGGGCGATGAGGGGTAAGAACAAGCGCCTCCACGGCAGCTCCGCCGGGGATGGTCGGGCGCGGGAGACTCCACTCCCCACATCTGCGGACCCGCCGCGCTGCGGAGCATGCGCCGGGCTCGGGGTGCGCATGCTCCGCCGGGACCCGGTTCTCCGCCGGCTCCGCCCGGGTGCGGGCTGGGTGGGCAGGACCGCGCCGCGTCCCCCCTCGCCTCCCGGGAAGCCGGGTGAGCAGCAGGCAGACCGGAGGCGGACAGGAGCCCCTCGAGTGTGGATTCCGGTAAAGAGAGGCTGACCGAAGAAGGCCCTCCTAAAGCTCGCCCGCCCGGGCTCAGACTTCCCGAGGACGCGGGTTCGCCTTGGACACACACCTTCTTTTCTGGGCCGGATGGCATCCCAGGGGCAGAGTAAGCAAAAACGTCGAACAAAGTCGAAAACGCACTCAACAGTCCGCACGTCGTGGCTGGACAAAGTAGAAGTCTGAAACGGTTAATAATTCAGAGAACCAAACCAAAAATTAAAAGGTTTCCCCAAAAGCCAGTCTAAACTTTGCTCCAGTTGTTTTTTATATTTCAAAAACAGAATAGAGAGATGAAATAGAGGAAAATACCAAGTGTTGGTGAGGATGTGAAGTAAATGAATTTTTCCTATCCAGCAACTGGAATGCAAACTAGAGCAACTCTTAGCAAAACAACAACAACATAAAACGATGTAGCATTATCTATTCAAGGAGCTTTTTACTGTCTAGGTTTAATGGGTAAAGTTTCGATTTTGCAAGATGAAAAAAGTTCTGAGGATGGATAGTGGTGATGGTTGCATAACAATGAATGTATTTAATGCCCCTTCAAAATGGTCATAATGATAAATTTTATTACTACTATATTTCACCAGTTTGTGTTTTTTTTAAGTGGGGGCTAGGAAAAAGAGAAAACCCAACTGTGCCTTAGAGAATAAATTTGAGGATTCAAATTTGAGAGAAATTCCTTGAAGAAGCCCCCCAAAAGCATTCCTCACCCCCCTTTTCCATTTCCAAAGGATTGTTGGACATTCTCAGTGCGATTAAGACGACTTTTTATTTGACTCAAAGCAGTACCCAAAGTCACAACAGAGATTCTTATGCTGTGATAAGGAAATGAGGCAAGGAAAGCCTGCTTGGAAAGCTGGCCTGCGGTTGTGCTGTAGCCAAAATGGCAATAGAATTCGTCTGAAGGGCTTTGTAAGAAATGTTACCTGCTGTGAGTAGAAATGAGTTGTACAAAATTATTTTAGGGAAAGCACTCTGAAAAGTTAAAGTTTTAAGTTATTTAATGTTGGTATCCGGTACATTCACTGATCCAGGAAAAAAAAAAAAGTATATCCTTTGTCCTTCACTAGTTATTTCACTTATTTCACTCTAATGAGGTAAATACTTTTCAGGGATCCTGAATTGTAGATGATTGAAATGATGAAAACATTAAAGAAAACTTAGAACATATTCTTCAAGAAGAAATCCTTAAAAAGCTTATCACTTAGACTGCAAGTCTGTAAACACATGTGAATGAAATCATGGACATCAGGAAAAGCCTAGTAGAAGCCACAATACAGTAGTCCCCCCTTTTCTGCGGGTTTGTTTTCCACAGTCTGATCTGAAAATCTTAAATGAAAACCTCCAGAAGTAAACAAACTCAGTTTTAAATTGCAGCCATTCTGAAGAGCATCATGAAATCTTGTGATGTCCCGCCACTCTGCCCACCTCTTGTGCACATCTTTGGGATGTGAGAGGAAACTGGAGTACCTGGAGAAAACCCATAGGGAGCACATGCAAGCTCTGGGCAGGAATTAAAAAAAAACAAACTGTATAGCCCTGACTGGTTTGGCTCAATGGATAGAGCGTCAAACCTGCGGACTGAGGAGTCCCGGGTTCAATTCCAGTCAAGGGCATGTACCTTGGTTGTGGGCACATCCCAACTAGGGCAGGGGTGTGTGTGCAGAAGGCAACTATTGATGTTTCTCTCTCATCGATGTTTCTTACTCTCTATCTCTTTCTCTTCCTCTCTGTAAAAAATTATTAAAATATGTTAAAAAAATAAAATAAAACATATATATATATATATATGTATATATAGGGTTTGGTGCTATCTGTGGTTTCAGGCATCCACTGGGGGTCTTCGAACGTTTCTCCTGCAGATAAGGAGGCACTACAGTGCTGGGCTAGCTGTTAATAATCTAATAGTCTACAGCGGTGGTTGGCAGACTCAGTCAACAGAGCCAAATATCAAAAGTTCAATGATTGAAATTTCTTTTGAGAGCCACATTTTTTAAACTTAAACTATATAGGTAGGTACATTGTTATTAACTTAATTAGGGTACTCCTAAGCTGGCCTTTGCTAAAAACTCAAGGGACCAAAGAGTCACATGTGGCTCGCGAGCCGCAGTTTGCCGACCACTGGTCTACAGAATCAAATAGACCATGCTGGAAAATAATTTTTTTATGCTTTCTAGTCAGATATCAGGATACTTAAAAGTTGTTCTTAAAAGTTGTTTCACCCTGGGTCTTAATGTCCTCATGTAAAATACAGAGTTGTCCATCTTACAGGGTTATTTAAAAAAATATTTATTGTGCCAAGCACTGTGCTGGGCACTGGGTATTCAGTCATGGACAAAACGGACATGAGTTGTGCCCTCTTGGAGTTTAATAGTCTGGTACAGACAGCGATACATATGTAAACCTATGTATATTTATAATTATGTGAACTAAAATAACCAATGTAATGGAAGCATATAAAAGGGGATTCTGTGTTTTTAATTTTGTTGAATTTATTGGGGTGACATTGATTAATAAAATTATCAAGGAGTTTTCAGGGGGGCCCTAATTTAAATTGGAAAGCCAGGGTGGGGGTGTCTTTCTGACAAAGTGACATTTTATCTGTTATCTGAAAGATAAGCGAGTTAACTGGGTGAAACATAAGGAGAAAGATGTTAAGTAGAGGGAGCTGGGAGAATGATGGTCTGAGGCAAGAAATAATTCGGTGGCTTTGATGAATGGAAAGGGAGCTAGTTGCAGAAATAAGGTGGTATGTGGTATGAAATGGAGTGAGGGAGCCAGGGGCCAGATCATGAAGACCTTGGGGGTCATATCTCAAGTGTGTTGGAGAAAGCCTGTTAAGGATTGTTAGTGTGGGGATAAGGAGATTCACTTGAAAGATCTCTCTGGCTGCTGTCTAGCAAAAATACAGTGTAGAGGAAAATGGGAGAGATGATGGAGGCCTAACGGAGGTGGTCATAGGATTGATAAGAGTGGATGAATTTGTTTTTAACTTTGAAGGCAGAATTTGTTGGACTTGGCTATGGAGCAGAAACAGGAGGGAATGTCAAGAATGACAAGTTTCTTGAATGACCAGCTGAGATTCCACCACCCAATTCTGACGTGGATTTCCCCCCACACACCACCAAGCAATTCTGGGACACCAGCTGGATGTCCAGCAATTCAACTCAATTTTACACTATCTACATGGAGATAGCATCACATTTTATAGGTTAAGGGTTCAGTCCCACAGGACTGTCCTCTCCACACCCGCCCCCAACACACGCCATTTCAGACACCAATTGTAAGTCCACATAATGGATCGCTCATGCTTCTGACAGACTATTGCTTATAGAGGGGAGATTCCCAGGACCCCAACTTTGGGTTTGATTAATTTGCTATAGTGGCTCACAGAACTCAGAGAAACATTTTACTTCGTATATTACCAGTTTAAAATAAAAGGATATAACTCAACAATAGCCTGATGGAAGAGATGCATTAGGACAAGAGGGAAGGACTCTGACTTTCTATGCCCGTTCAGAGCAGTAATGCTGGAGAGACCCAAATGGGAATGAGGCTCTTGTGATATCTTCAGAAAATTAATTTTCTAAAAGTTGCACAGGAGGATGGGATGTGGAAGAAGGCTTTATTGGCATGGAATTACATTTCTTGGGTTCCAAAGTTCCCTGTCTCTTAAACCAATCCTGGAACAGGGGCAGCTGGGAGTTTAGTAAAATCAGAAACTCTAGTGACCAGAGTTTTTGTTCCATGTTGCAGCTGGGTGAAGCTCAGAATTCAGGCCGGATTAAAGTCCATTAGCCCACCTGTGGAGCCCAACATAGCCTTGCACCATGTGCGCACTGGGGAGAGCATCCCCCTGCAGCAGGATTCCCAAGAGGGCCCGTGTGTGTGTGTGTGTGTGTGTGTGTGTGTGTGTGTGTGTGTGTGTGTGAGAGAGAGAGAGAGAGAGAGAGAGAGAGAGAGCAAGAGGGGGAGGGGGAGGGGGAAAGGGAGAGAAACATTGTTTGACATTTATACATTTAGATTTTGAGAGGTTTCAGTGGCCATGCCCATCCTAGCCACTAACCCCCTCCCAGGTTTGATTGATGGGCAAGTACCTTCCCTACCATCACTCAGACCTTACTGGGCACGTGTCTATACTGCCTTTGTCTAGTCCCTTCCCCCATCGATGAGCTGGGACAGACTTGGACAGTATTAAATGCCACTTTTTGACAAAGCTATCTAAATGGCATGCCTATATCTAGTCTTCCCTTTTACACCTTTCCTGTTAGATAATAACCAAAATATTACAATGGTGTCATCAGTACCTCCTTATTCACCAACCCGGAAGCTCTCCAGGCCAGACCTTTGGGATTTTTATGGGCCTTCATTAGGTGGGCATGATAGATTAAATCATTGGTGATTTAACTCAGTTTCTAGTCTCTTTCCTCCCTCCCTGAGGTCAGGGGATGGGACTAGAAGTTCCAACTCTGTAATCACATGATTGAGTCCATTGGCAACCAACCCCCACCCTTAGGTGATTTAGGGGCTTTCCAAAAGCCATCTCACTCACATAACAAAGACATCGTTTAATGGTTTTCACCACTTAGGTAATCCCAAACGTTTTAGGAGCTCTGTTTAATGTAGAAACAAGGGACAAAGACCAAATTTATATTTATTAATATAAATCACAATATCATACTACTTTGCTAATATGGCCCCAATGGAGCTAATTATAAGTCCTAGCCAGAGTGAGTCAGGAAATATTCAGTTAATTATAGATTCCTTTTGGCTTTGTCACTGATTGTTCTTGTTTCACATGGGCTAGTTTGTACCATCATAGACACATCTAGATTTAGATTTCAATAAAGAAATTCTTAGAACATAACAATCTTTCTGTTTTTTTCCTTCACTGTCCAAGTCTTTCTTATATATACACCAGAGGCCCAGTGCATGAAATTTGTGCACTAAGGGAGGGGTGGTCCCTCAGCCTGGCCTGTACTCTCTTGCAGTCCGGGAGCCCTCAGGGGATGGCCAACTGGCGGCTCAGGCCCTCAGTGCTACTGTGGAGGCGGCCGGCCTTGAGCCTGCCTTCTGGCTGAGTGGCGCTTCCCCTGTGGGAGTGCACTGACCACCAGCAGGCAACTTCTTCATTGAGCATCTGCCCCCTGGTGGTCAGTGCCTGTCATAAAGATTGGTCATTCTGCTGTTTGGTTGATTTGCATGTTATCCGTTTGTTATATAGGATTTACTCTTTATGGAATAGTTTTGGTGTGCTAAGAGATCTTTCTGAAAGGTCTGGCCGTTTGTGCAACTCTGATTTTTAAGGACTTCTCTGATGGCACATAAGAGTGCGTCTGTGGCCTGGCCAGAGTGGCTCAGTTGGTTGAGCTGTGAACTGAAAGGTTGCTGTCTGGGACATGTACAGAAGGCAGCAATTGATGTTTCTCTCTCACATTAGTGTTTCTCTTCCCTCTCTCTCTCTCTCTCTCTCTCTCTCTCTCTCTCTCTCTCTCTCTCTCTCTCCTCCCCCCCCTCCTTCCTCTCTCTCGGCATTTCCTCATGTGAGGATTGAAAAAAAGAGAGAAGAGTGCATCTGTGTGACATTTTTTCTTGTATACCTATTGCAACATTGATCACTCCAAAGATCTAGCATTTAATGAATTTCAAAAGCATATTCACAATCACCATTTTGTCCGTCACTCCTTAATTTAAATTCCTCTCAGGGCGCTCATAAAATAAATAAGGGAATATCTGATTAACCTATTTATAGGTGCAAATGAAGTAAATAAAGGTAACATGCTCTGCAGGTAAATTAGATACAAGAATCCAATTCTCTTGATTACCAATAATAAATCTAAGTTCATATGGTTGTTCATTACCTGCACTTGCAATTATTAAGTCGCATACAGTGATGGGAAAATATTTTACTTATGCTAGCAATCTAACACTTGTTGCCCCCAACAGAATTTTTTTCATACATAGTCCTTTGCACATTAATCGGTGATTGAGGTTTCATGCCTGAAGCATGTTATTTATTTATTTAAGCAAATATTTAAGATTAAATTATTTGATACTTATTGCTTGAGAGAAATTATAGAAGACTTAAGTAAGTGGAGATATATATTATCTACATGATCATAACACTCAATATTATTTGTTATCAGTTTTCTCCAAAGGATGGATAGATTTAATGTAATTACAATAAAAAATCCTAGCAGGCTTTTTGTTTTTTGAAAATTTCAGGCTGATCTAAAAAGTTATGCAAAAACCCAAGATAGCCTAAACAATTTTAAAAAGAACAAAGTTGAAGAACAAAAACTCTCTGATTATACTCTTAATAAAGGTACAATAAAAAAGACAAATAGATAATTGAAAGAGAATTCAGAAATAGACCCACATAAATATGGTCAATTGATTTTTCAACAAATACTCCAAAACAATTCAGTGGAGAAAGGGGGGAAAAATCTCTTGGGATAACTGAATATCTAAACTAAAAATATATGTATCAGGCCTAACTCCCATAATATGATTTATAATTTTTAAATATATTTTCATCTTTATTGTTCAGTTTATTAATTACATTGTTCCATTTTTCCCTCCTATAGCTCCCCTCCACCCAGTACCCATCCCACCCTCCGCCCTTACCTTTCTCCCACTGTCCTCTCCCATAGGTGCATGATTTTTGTCCAGTCTCTTGCTGCACCTCCCACACCCCTTTCCTCCCCAAGAATTGTCAGTCCATTCCCTCCCTATGCCCATGATTCTGTTATATTCACCAGTTTATCCTGTTCATCAGATTTTTAATTCACTTGATTTTTAGATTCATTTGTTGATAGATGTGTATTTGTTGCTCATAATTTTTATTTTTACCTTTTTCTTCTTCTTCTTCTTAAAGAATATGTTTCAGCATTTCATATAATACTGGTTTGGTGTTGGTGAACTCTTTTAGCTTCTTATTTGTGACACTCTTTATCAGACCTTCAATTCTGAATGATAGTTTTGCTGGATAGAGTAATCTTGGTTGTAGATTCTTGGTATTCATCACTCTGAATATTTCTTGCCACTCCCATCTGGCCTGCATCGTTTTTGTTGCGAAATCTGCTGACACTCGTATGGGTGCTCTCTTGTAGGTAATTAAGTGTTTTCCTCTTGCTGCTTTTAATCTTCTCTTTGTCTTTTGCTCTTGGCATTTTAATTATGATGTGACTTGGTGTGGTCCTCTTTGGATTCCTATAGTTTGGGGTTCTGTGCACTTCTTGAACTTTGAAGTCAATTTCTTTCACCAGGTGGGGGAAGTTTTCGGTCACTATTTCTTCAAATAGGTTTTCATTGTCTTGCTCTCTCTCTTTTTCTGGCACCCCTATAATTCGGATGTTGGTATGCTTGAGGTTGTCCCAGAGGCCCCTTACACTATCTTCAATTTTTTGGATTCTTTTTGCTTCTTGCTTTTCTGGCTGATTGGATTTTGCCTCTTTGTATTTCAAATCTTTGACTTGGTTCTTGAGGTCATCTGGACTGCTTTTAGGTCTTTGTATAATATTTTTTTTTATTTTAGTCAATGTATGCTTAATTTCTAGTTGGTCCTTTTTCATATGCTTGTAGGTGTTGTTCATTTCCTCGTAAGTCTTGTTCATTTCCTTGTAGTTCTCATTAAGTTCATCGGCCTTTTCTAGTTGCCTCTTAAAAAACCTTATTACTGTGGTTTTGAACTCTATGTCTAGTCGTCTTTTTTCCTCCATTTCTTTTACACTTGATTTCTTTCCATGTCTCTGCATTTTGGCTGCTTTCCTGAGTTGGTCCATTAGCTGTGTGTGGTAGATGTCCTCTAAGGGACAGTGGCTCAGCCTCCCTATGCAACGCGCAGAGTCAGCTCCGCTCTATGCGGCGAATGGGTCTCTATGCTGGGTGGTAATGGCTGCAGGCACCTCCAAGAGAAAGCCGCCGCTGGTCTCCACCCGTTGCCAGATAACTCTGCCTCTCCCCAAATGAGTCTGCACACCCAAAGTCTCGCACAGGGTTGTAAAACAAAGCAGTCCAGTGGTCTCCCGAGCGAGGGAGCAAGTTATGTGTCCTCTGCGCGATTGCTCACTTTACGCACAAACTGCCATTCCAAGTTACACTCACTCTCCTCAAACTCACAGACCTCAGCTGCACCCAGGTTTTAGCTTGCCTTTCCCAGATCTGGGACCTCGCCTGGAACTAGGGAATCAGTGCTGTGGGAGGCCTCTGCCCTCCCCGTTGGAGAAAACCAGCCGGGTTTGCTGCCGTCCCTCCCTCACTGCTTGCGCACAGAAGGCTCCGAACCTCTCTTCTCGCGTATCTTCAAGGCTGCGCACCGCTGCTCCTCTGAGACACAGCATCCTATCTTTACTTTTATCTGTGGAATTTTCACTCAGCCAACTTTCCGGTGATTCTGAATGATGTTTGTTTTGTTGTTAGGTTGTAGTTTTGGAATTGTTGCATGGGCAGCAAAATAGGTGTTTACCTATGCCACCATCTTGGTTCTCCTCTGTTCATCAGATTTTTAATTCACTTGATTTTTAGATTCATTTGTTGATAGATGTGTATTTGTTGTTCATAATTTTTATTTTTACCTTTTTCTTCTTCCTCTTCTTAAAGAATATCTTTCAGCATTTCATATAATACTGGTTTGGTGTTGGTGAACTCCTTTATCTTCTTCTTATTTGTGATGCTCTTTATCAGACCTTCAATTCTGAATGATAGCTTTGCTGAGTAGAGTAATCTTGGTTGTAGATTCTTGGTATTCATCACTCTGAATATTTCTTGCCACTCCCGTCTGGCCTGCATCGTTTCTGTTGCGAAATCTGCTGACAATTGTATGGGTGCTCCCTTGTAGGTAATTAAGTGTTTTTCTCTTGCTACTTTTAATATTCTCTCTTTGTCTTTTGCTCTTGGCATTTTAATTATGATGTGTCTTGGTGTGGTCCTCTTTGGATTCCTATAGTTTGAGGTTCTGTGCACTTCTTGAACTTTGAAGTCAATTTCTTTCACCAGGTGGGGGAAGTTTTCAGTCACTATTTCTCCAAATAGGTTTTCATTATCTTTCTCTCTCTCTTTTTCTGGCACCCCTATAATTCGGATATTGGTATGCTTGAGGTTGTCCCAGAGGCTCCTTACACTATCTTCAATTTTTTGGATTTTTTTTTGCTTCTTGCTTTTCTGGCTGATTGGATTTTGCCTCTTTGTATTTCAAATCTTTGACTTGATTCTTGCAGTCCTCTAGACTGCTTTAGGTCTTTGTATAATATTTTTTATTTCAGTCAGTGTATGCTTAATTTCTAGTTGGTCCTTTTCATATCCTCAAGGGTCTTGTTCATAGCCTCGAAGGTCTCATTAATTTCTAGGAGCCTCTTGAAAAACCTTATTACTGTGGTTTTGAACTCTATGTCCAGTCGTCTTTTTTCCTCCATTTCTTTGTCATGTGTTTTCTTTCCATGTGTCTGCATGGTGGCTGCTTCCCAGAGTTGGTCAATTAGCTTTGTGTGGTAGATGTCCTCTAAGGGACAGTGGCTCAGCCTCCCCAGTTACCTGAGGTGTATACTCTTGGTATAGCCCTTTAGGGGTTGCACAGTCTTGTTGAAGTTAGGCTTAGATTATTGTTGTTAGCACTAGGAAGATTTGACCTCCAGGCCAGTTAGCTGTGAGTGTCAGCTGTGCTCAGGTTGGATGGGCGGAGTTTCCAGACTAAGCAGGCAGCCTTGATTTCCTGTTAGCTCCGCCCAATGCGGCTCCTGTGTCTCTGTGCCTGGTGTAATGGCTGCAGGCACCTCTCAGAGAGAGCTGCCGCTGAGCTCTACCTGCTGCTGGACAATTCAGCCTCTCCCCAAATGAGTCTGTACACCCAAAGGCTCACCAGGGTTGTAAAACAATGCAGTCTGATGCTTTCCCTTCTTTCTTTTTTTTCTCCCAAACAAGAGAGCAAGTCACGAATCCTCTCTGTGTGCTCGTGCCCTTCTGCAGTCCCCAAGTTTACGCGCCCTCTTCGCAAGCTTGCGGACCTCTGCAGCACCTGAGTTTCAGCGTGCTTCCTCTTTACTGTCCAGTTTCACCCCGTAGGAGTGTTGGTTCCCCGGACCTCACCTGGGACTGGGGAATCAGTGCAGTGGGACGCCTTTGTCTCCCTTCCCGTTTGAAAAAACCAGCCGGGTTTGCAGCTGCCCGCCCGATCCACTCTCCCACATACATGGCACTGAACCTTTGACCCTGCGCGTATCCTCAACTCTGCCCTCCGCCGTTCCTCTGAGTCACAGTGTCCTATCTTTACTTTCATTTGTGGAATTTCCACTCAGCCAGGTTTCCAGTGACTCTGGATGATGTTCGTTCTGTTGTTAAGTTGTAGTTTTGAAATTGTTGTGTGGGGCAGCAAGGTAGGTGTTTACCTAAGCTGCCATCTTGGTTCCTCCCCGAGTTAATACATTTTCTTACTGCTTCTGAAAATTGTTTTCTTTATCTTCATTTTAACAGAGTATCTGCGTGGGTCCAGTATTGGAATTCGAGATGAGTTGTGTTGGAGATTATCAATGTCCTTGGGCAATTCTTTTGGTCCCAAAGAAAAAGAGGTAAGAGTTTATATTTTCTGTGGTGATTTTGCAAGATTTAGAATGTTGATAACTTGTTTGAGGTAGGGAGGAAGTTATCTCAGAGAAATTCACTGATGTGTGAATTTGGTTGTTTCTCAAGATTTGTCCTTTGGCAATGCCCCAGTCCCACCTTGCTACACTCACCCTGGCAATAGGGAGCAATCCTCAGTTTACAAGTCACCTTCCAGCCACAGTCTCTTTCGGCCCCACTTCACAGGGGTAGGCTTGATGCGGTTGTTCTGATGGCATTTCCTGCTGACAGCCCTGCAGTTCAGCGACTCCCATTCACAGTGTGGGGCTCTGGTTCTGTCTGAGACACCATGGACTGAGCTCCTAAGCAGGGTTCAACTCTTTTCACTTATTGAATTGCAGGCTGCTCAATTTTCTCCCAATCTCGTCCTTTTTGCACTTTGTCTTGTAGAAGTTTCTCGGTCCTCTACTTTCTCTTTCTGTCCCTGAAACAGAATTGTTCCTATGTTTATATTAGACTAGAAGGCCGTTGCGTGGATTCATGGACCAGTCTGATCCCTCAGCCTGGCGTGTGCCCTCTTGCAGTCCAGGACCCCTTGGGGAATGTTGGATAGCTGGTTTGGCCCAATCCAGACAGAAGGGAGCTTGATCCTATGTGTTAAGCATCTGTGCCCTGGTGGTCAGTGCACACCATAGTGACCATTCAACCAGTCATTCAGTTGCTTGGGCTTTGATATATATATATATATATATATATATATATATATATACACACACACACACACACACACTCACTAGGGGCCTGGTGCACAAAATTTGTGCACTGGGGGTGGGTGGTCCCTCAACCCAACCTGCCCCCTCTCACATACTGGGAGCCCTCAGGGGATGTCCAACTGATGGCTCACCCCCAGCCTGCCCAAGGCCTAAAGCCTGTGCCACAGGCTTTAGGCCTTGGGCACTCAGCCATCGCCCTGCTCAGCTCAGCCCCAGCTGCCTGCGACCACCTGGCTCCAGGGGCCGGGCACTCCCTGCCGCCGCCACCACTGCTGCTGCTGCTGCCGCTTCCCCTTACAGCACCTGGGGGCTGGGTGCTTGCCACCACTGCCGTTTCATCTCCACCCCCCGGGCCTGGCGCTTACGCCACTTGGCCCCACCCCTGCTTCTGATTGTCTGGTAACATAGCCAATCAGAAGCGAAGGTACAGTCAAATTTGCATGTTTCTCTTTTATTATATAGGACTAGAGGCTGGTGCACGAAATTCATGCACAGGGAGCAGGGATGTCCCTTAGCCTAGCCTGAGCTTCTCCAATCTGGGACCCCTCGAGGGATATCTGACTCCCCGTTTAGGCCCATCTGGTAGGATCGGGCCTAAACAGGCAATTGGACATCCTTCTCACAATCCAGGACTGCTGGCTCCCAACTGCTCACCTGCCTGCCTCCCTGATTGCCCCTAATTGCTTCTGCCTGCCAGCCTGATCACCTGCTAACCGCTACCCTGCCAGCCTAATTGATGTATAACTGCTCCCCTGCCAGCCTGTTTGCCCCCAACTTCCCTCCTCTGCCAGCCTGGTCACCCCTAACTGCCCTCCCCTGCAGGCTTGATTGCCCCCAACTACCCTTCCTTGTAGGTCTGGTCCCTCCCAACTGCCCTTCCCTGCTGGCCATCTTGTAGTGGCCATCTTGTGTCCACATGGGGGCAGGATCTTTGATCATATGGGGACAGCCCTCTTGTGTGTTGGAGTGATGGTCAATCTGCAAATTACTCTTTTATTAGATAGGATAGAGGCCTGGTGCATGGGTGGGGACCAGCTGGTTTGCCCTGAAGAATGTCTCAGATCAGGGTGGAGGTTCCCTTGGGGTGAGGGGCGGCCTGGGCAAGGGGCCTGTGGAGGTTTGCAGGCTGGCCATGTCCCCCAGTGACCTAAGTGGAGGCCCTGGTATCTGGGATTAATCTATGTTTACAATTGAAACTTTGTAGCCTGGAGCAGAGTCATGCCTTCTGCTCGCTCTGGGGCGGCAGCCATTTCTGTTTGAAACTTTGCAACCTAGAGTGGAGGCCTAGGCCGGCAATGGCAGGCTGATAGCTTGGCTTCTTCCATTGCCAGGGAAACCCAAGCCTCTGTTCTGTCCAGCTCAGTGGCTGCTGCCATTTCTGTGTCTTTTATAATTAAAACATTGTAACATTGAGTGGAGGCCTAGGCCCACAGTGGCAGGCGAAAAGCTTGGCTTCCTCTCTTTCTGGGGAAACCCAAGTCTTCCTGCTGCTCTCAGTGGTGTCAGCCATCTCGGTTGGGTTTATTTGCATAATCTGTTCCTTATTGGCTGGTGGGCATGGCTGGTGGACATGGCTGGTGGGTGTGGTTAAGGTACGGTCAAATTTGCATATTACTCCTTTATTAGAAAGGATATATACTAGAGGCCCAGTGCATGAAATTTATGCATGGGTAGGGGTAGGGTCCCTAGGCCTGGCCAGCGAGCAGGGCCTTCTAGCTGCCAGCTGGGGCCTCCCTTCCCTGGCTGTTGTCTAGGGCCTTCCTTCATTCTGCACCACTCCATGAGTTATAGAACTGTCTTTCTTAGCCAGATATTTGATTATAAACAAATCTTAATGGCTCTCTATAAAATCCAAATATCTTAGCTTAGCATTCAGAACTCCCAAAAGTTTCACTCCCGCTCACCTTCTCACTGTGTTTTTTATGTATCTGATATTTAGACTGTTGCTATTTTTAGTACATATGCATAGTTTGCCATGTTGGGCATTTTGTTTTGATTTCCTGACCTGAAGAGTTCATTTATCATATTGTTATTGAATGCCTTCTATATACCAAACACTGTAAATAGTAACATTGTTGTTTCCTAAAAAAAATTTATTTCAGAGAAGGAAGAAAGAGTGAGATTGAGATAGAAACATAAATTATGAGAGAGAATCATTGTTTGACTGCCTCCTGTATCCCCCCCCCCCGCCCTGGGGATTTGAGCTGGAAGCCCCGGCATGTGCCCTGACTGGGAATTGAACCATGACCTCCTGGTTGATAGGTCAATGCTCAACCACTGAGCCATATCAGCCAGGCAACATTGTTTTTTAAGCCAATTATGCTTAAAATTTTGGAGGAGAATATTTTCTTTCATCAAAATCATATTTTAAACCCTATGGATGGCTAGCTTAGTTGGTTAGAGAATCATGCTGATACACCAAGGTTGAGGGTTCAATTCCTAGTCAGGACACATATAAGAAGCAACCAGTGAAATGTAAAAATAAGTGGAACAACAAATCAATGTTTTGTTTTTTTCTCTCTCTCCTCCTAAATACAATTTAAAACGCATACATACAAACTATATTTTAATTTATCTAGATGTTTACTAGTATAACATTTTACACTGTGACAGAGTAATAGGCAGAGTCTGTATTGACACATGAGCTTAGTTAATGCCATTGGTTTACCCTGAACCAGACCATAATGCACTGGGGGATGAAGACACAAGCAGTGTCAGTTGACAGTAGGTTAGAGGCAGAGCAATAACACTGGTGGAGTCTGTAGGTTTGTACTGAAGAATAATCCCATAAAAAACTGGAAACAGCATGGCAAGAAATATGGTAGAGTCTGTCATTGAGCAATTATAGATACAAGGTGCTATAGACTGAATGTTTGGGTTCCCCCCCTTACTCCTAAATGTATACATTGAAATTCTAACCTCCAATATGATGGTATTAGGAGGTGGGCCTTTTGCAGGGCCCTCTTGGATGAGATGAGTGCCTTATAAAGGAGACCTCAGAAAGCTTACTTGCCCTTTCTGCCATGTGAGGATACTGTGATAAGATGACCATCCATCAATCAGGGAGTGGGCTCTTGCCAGACATTACATCTACCTTGATCTTGGACTTTCCAGCCTCCAGAACTGTGAGAAAATAAATTACGTTCTTTATAAGCCACCCGGTCTATAGTACGTTGTAATAGCAGCTCGAATGGTATATGAGAGAAAATTAGTACTAAAAAGTGGAGCCCTGCTATAAGAAATGAGGGAACAACTTTGGAAATGAATTAGGGGTAAAGACTGGAAAAGTTTTTAGGTCCATGCTAGAAGAGGCCTACATGCCAGAATGGACCATTCAGGATGTTTGTGGTGAGAGCTCAAAAGAAAGATGAGGGCTGTAGAGAAAGCCTGCATGTTTTTAAAGAACACAGGTAATTCTGCAGAGAATGGTGGAAACATTGACAGTAGAGACCATCCTGCTGGGTCTCAGAAAAAAGAGGAACTTGTTATTGGACACTGAAGGAAAAGCAATCCTTGCTATAAAGTGGCAAAGAACTTGGCTGAATGGTGTTCATGTTCTAGTGTTTGTCCTGCCATTCACATTTTCAACTGGTCTCCTTGCCTCTGGCCTCCCCACCTCTCATTCATCCTACCCACTGCTGCCAGAACATAGTAGTTCTTCAAATGTTTTAAGATAAATTATATGGCCCTGTGTATGAGATTAATGAGATTTCTTAATCGAATTGGAAGATCTTCTGCTTAAGAGTCTGGAAGTACTCTTCATTGCTATTATTGTCAAACTTTTTAGTATGACCTTGTCTTCGTCTAGCTCTCTAGTCTTCTCTCTTTCCATATTTCTCAAAATGTGCCCTGTAATCCTGCCATCTTGAATAACTTGCCAGATTGCTTCATGTTATTGAATGTCTTTGTGACTTTGATCATGCTGTTTCCTCTCTTAGGATTCTCTTCCTCCTTCCTTGCCTTACTAACTCCTTCATGTTCTTTAAGAATTATACAAAATAATATGGAATGTAAACTGTAATTGAAAAATTAAAAAAAAAGAATTCTTGTAAATGCCACCATCCTCAGGAAGTCCTCGTTATCATTCCAGGCTTAATTCCATGCATTCCATGTCTTTGCTTAATTCTGTTTCTTTTAGACTTCTTTTCTAGTGCCATGATTATATTTACATCACACTCTTTCTGAATCTGCTATGTAACTTTTGGTTTGCTTAAGAGCACCTACAATGTATCAGGCACCACTGCTAAATCTAAGTAGTAAAATGGTGATCAATAAAGATACAGTTCTTGCCCTTATGGAGCTCAGAGACTAAAGAGAAGACAGACATCAAGCAAGTAATTTTAAGTGCTCTGAAAAAGAAGTATAAATGCTCTGGATAGTACAACAGGAAGACATAGGGGATCAGAAGTCTTTAGGCTCAGATTTCTCTCTTCTCCAGTGATTTTCAACCTCTTTCATCTCATGGCACACATAAACTAATTACTGAAATTCTGTGGCATGCCAAAAGTATATATTTTTTGCCTATCTGACAAAAAAAATGGGTATCATTTTGATTCATTCATAGTGGGCAGCTATTGTTGTATTGACTGTTTTATTTTTACAATTTAAAAATCCAAGTGAAAAGCGGTCAGTGTCCCTGACTAAATAGACGGGCATTGCATGTTTTAAAAATTCTCACACTACACCAGTGTACCTCTTGCAGCACGTCGCTGGTCTACTCCATTAGCTCCTGAGCAGCTTCGGATCAGGAAGGAAACTATTTTAGTTCTACTGGCCACTTGATAAGGGTTTGTGAATGAATACGTGCATTCCATGATGGAAAGCTTTTTATTTCATGAGGCAAGGACTTACAATTTTAAACTTCTATACTATTTTGTATTTTATTAAATCCAAAGAAACCTTTTTCTAAAATTTCTACTCATTATTCCTAGCTTTGGTCTCTGGAAGAGTTCAGAATAAGTTTGTTCTTTCTTTCACATAGTAGTTCTTCAAATGTTTTAAGATAAATTATATGGCCCTGTGTATACCTGTTTCGAGTAGAAGTGGAGTGAAGTGTTTAAGTACTTCCATTCCTTCAAAGTAAGAAGAAAAAGTACTTGTACTTACTTTATGACTACCTGTGAAAGATGGTGGATTGAGCACAAACATTCAACTTAGTTATTTCTCCAAACCCCACTAAAATGACTTAAAGGATTTTTTAAAAGGCATAAATGTCTCAGATTCAAAGAGAATAAATGAGAGTGAGTGAGAAAATCAATCAGGAGCAGAAAACCAAGATCACAGGCTTTATTTAGGGAAAAGAGACCTGCCGGGCTGTCTCGCAAGAGAGAACAGCAACATGTGCAGAGGTGAACACACCTTTTGAGGGGAGGAATGGGAATGAATGGGGGCTTAGTGTACTCGGCATGATTGGTGGCTTAATGTATGGGCATATAGGGACAAGGCCTTAGGGTATTTGGCAGGTGTTGATTGGTGGTTCAATGTATAGTCCATATAAGGTGCCTGGTTAGTACTCAGGTATGTCCAGGCCGCAGGTTACGTCATACTCCACCCACCAGTTGGGGAAAGGGAGGATCTATCAGTGAGGACATTATCAAAAGATTTTGGGAGCTGGTGAACAGATAGATGGATGGGTGATAAGTTCTCCCTCGTCATAATCATATATATCCAAGGAAGAGGAACCATAAACAGGCCATCAAGAAACCCCAGAAGTGAGGCACCTTGCACCATAGACCTCCCAGAGGCTAAGAAATGTCAGTGCCCAGTGTATTAAGCATATCTTTTTATTCTGATGATTTGACATCTGAGGCCTTACTGATAGTGGGGAGATTGCACCTTCCAGGGCTAGCCAATTCCTCCTGATTATAAAGAGTCTCCTGCTTGCATCTTCCATATGCAAGCCAAGCAATCCAGAGTTCACACCACCTCCCACCTCTTCTGTCAGGCTCTTACATTCTGGGCCAACGTTATGCCGTCCTATTCATCCCAGGGCCAGGTATAAGGTCCCTAGGGACAGTCTCCATGCCCAAGAGCCTGCTGAAATCATCTGAATTAGCCAATCCTAGTCTGTTTACCCCACCTCTCCCAATCCTCTCATGAAAACCACAGTAGAGGTTCTTGCCCTTATTTCCCCCCCACACTCTCTCTGACTTCTGACCACCCTGGTGCTTCTCTCTGCGCTCTGTGTGGTATGGCATGTCTCAGCCTCTTGGCAACTGTGAATAAAAAAACCCATATTTTTAATGGGAAATTGCTTCCTGATCTGAGTAATAATCAAATTGATAATGAAATAATAAATTCTAAAATACCAGGAATCTCTGAAAAAAAAGGGTAAAACTGGAGGATTGCTTGAAAGTTTGTATAAGAAGCAGTTAGATGCTCCAGATCTCCTTTGCTATCCACTGCCCACCCCCTTGCCTATCACCATGCATAGCTGGTCAACTGCCCTCCCACTACAGCAGAAGGCTCAGTTTACTTTCTGAGTAAAAGAGCCAGAGGGAATGAGGGTACCATACTGAAAACAGAAGTGGCAAGTGCAAGTCCACATACTAAAGGGAGAAACTCTAGATCGGTTTAGCTCCAAGTTCAGTAGCAATCTGGCTTAGTGCCTCATGTAGAACATTGGACACGTTTTTGTTGTTGTTTTCTGGAAATCTAAGGAGCCCCAAAGAAAAGCCTAAAGATACTGATGATTAGGGGTTTCCTCAAGGATAACCTCAGCCAGATCACTCTGTAAGTTCACCAGTTTCCAATTCCTTCTTAGGTCCACACTGTTTCGAGTGCAGGTTTGAATGCCCACTCTTAAACTATGAGTGAATAGATAGTCCATGATCCCCATGCAGTTTAGCAGAGCCTCCAACATCAACAACAGAGACAAAATTCAAGTGTAAGCTAGAACTTGGAGAAAACAGTTAAATCTATGAGGGAGAAGAAAACGTTAAAGAAAAAAAGCGAGCTCATTAAAATCTACAAAGAGATAAGAAAAAGTAACATATCTATGAAACAAATATAGAGGAGTAAAAAAAGAAAAATTCTGAGAACATAAAAAACCCCACTCTTGGAAATTTAAAATATAATAATAGAAAATAAACATATCAATAGAATGGTTGAAGTCTCCCAGAAATTAGAATAAATGTGGATAGAGAAATAAAATGATGGAAATCACCAAAGAAATAACTCAAGAAAAATTTCCAGCATGGAAGGACTGACATTATAGATTGAAAGGTCCCACCACTTTCCCAGCACAATAGATGAGAAATCACCTAAGTCAAAGTACATTATCATATAATTTCAGTACACTTAGGACAAAGAGATCTTCTAGGCATCCAAAGAGCAAAACTGTCACACACAAAGGGTCAGGGATGAGAATGGCTGCAGGCTACTCAGCAGACACCCAGGTAGTCAGATAACAATGGAGTAGGATTTTCAAATTTCTGAAGGTAAATGATTCCTGACCCAACTACACTGGATCCAGGAAATGAGGAAACCAGCACAGATGAGAGGGAGAAAGCCCCAGACCAATAGCCATGTGGGGCAGAGGGAACAGCAAGTCCTGATTGGTGTGTGTGTGTGTGTGTGTGTGGAGAGAGAGAGAGAGAGAGAGAGAGAGAGAGAGAGAGAGAGAGAGAGAGAATGTATTTAAGGAAAGGGGAAAGGGATGGGATATCCAAAGGGAAGGGCTGTATAGCACTGAGCCAAGGTCAATGATAATAGCACCCAGGAGCTGAAGTTTAATTCTTATAGCAGTGGGTGAGAGGGCAATTAGGGGGATTTGTCAGTGGGTTTAGGGGCTGAGCTAGTAAGCTTGGGAGGTGGATGGAATGCAGGTGAGGGATCATGTGTCTTCAGGACAGTTTCCATTCCTTGTATGGTCTGACTCTGGTGTCCAGCAAGTTTGTCCTGGTCTTTTATTCTCCTGTGGTGGGAAGCTTACAAATGGCTAATTATCGTATTGCGCTATAGTCCTAACACCTAATATCTTTGAAAAACATGTTGAGAGAAGATTTACATTTCTAGAAGAGAGTTTAGGGTAAATTAATATAAAATACATAAAGAACTAAACAAGTGACAAAACAAATTCCAGGAAAACAAAAAGTTGTGCAAGAGAGGAAATATAATCATCCTATACTACATGGCTCAGCAGTGAAAAATATCTCACGGTCATAACAACATAAATGATATGTAAATACTGACTATTGATTTAATCAAAAGCTGACACAATAATTCATTATGGGAAGGAAGAGATATGTAAGAGTATCTGTGGGAGTGGTATAGGTATGGGGGGCAGTAAGTGTGTAACAAACATATTTTAATCTTCCATAATAGAAAATTGATAGATATATAAAAGTGAAAAAAAATTTAGAATAGTAGTATTAAGAAGAATAGAAATATGGCTCTAAATACTAAAAGAAACAGAAAAAGGATTGAAAATTAGTTCTTTAGAAATAAGATTTGGGAGGGAAGCTCATGAAACTCTTGGATTACTGTTTTTCATCAACTTAGTGGAACTATTTAGTTTTTTAAACTATACTAATAAAAGAGAAAGATGCAATTGATCTACCTTCGCAACACCCACCAGCCAATCAGGAGTGAGTATGCAAATTAACCCAACAAAGATGGAAGGCTAATTTGCATACACAAGCACCTGGTGGCCGGGGGCGGGATACTTGTGTTGCTGCCATAGTGACGATGCGGTGTTGTGTTCTGCCCCAGCTGCTCAGAACCTCTGGGCAGTGTGGGAAGGTGGAAAGGTGGCTCCGGGTGGAGCTAAGGCAAGAAAGGTGGCTCTGTGTCAGAGCAAAAGTAAGGAAGCCTTGGTAAGGAAAGCCTACTTTGCACGAATCTTTGTGCATTAGGTGTCTAGTGAATATATAAACTGATTAAAAACAAAATTACATTAAAATTTATTTATAAATTATAATATAAAGGATAAAGACTATATTATTGATAGTATTGACAATAAACTATTTTTTTAATCTTTATTGTTCAGTTTATTAATTACATTGTTCCCTTTTTCCCCCCCTATAGCTCCCCTCTACCTGGTACCCATCCCACCCTCCACCCTCACTGCCCTCCACTGTCTTCTCCCATAGTTGCATGATTTTTGTCCAGTCTCTTGCTGCACTTCCCACACCCCTTTTCTCCCCAAGAATTGTCAGTCCATTCCCTCTCTATGTCATGATTCTGTTACATTCACCAGTTTATCCTGTTCATCAGCTTATTAATTCACTTGATTTTTTTATTCATTTGTTGATAGATGTGTATTTGTTGTTCATAATTTACACTTTTATCTTTTTCTTCTTCCTCTTCCTAAAGAATATCTTTCAGCATTTCATATAATATTGGTTTGGTGGTGATGAACTCCTTTAGCTTTTTCTTATCTGCGAAGCACTATATCTGACCTTCAATTCTGCATGATAGCTTTGCTGGATAGAGTAATCTTGGTTGTAGATTCTTGCTGTTCATCACTTTGAATATTTCTTGCCACTCCCATCTGGCCTGCATCGTTTCTGTTGAGAAATCCGCTGACAATCGTATGGGTGCTCCCTTATAGGTAACCATCTGTTTTTCTCTTGCTGCTTTTAATATTCTCTCTTTGTCTTTTGCTCTTGGCATTTTAATTATGATGTGCCTTGGTGTGGTCCTCTTAGGGTTCCGATATATTGGGGTTCGGTGCACTTCTTGGACTCCTAAGTCAATCTCTTTCACCAGGTGTGGGAAGTTTTCGGTCACTATTTCTTCAAATAGGTTTTCATTGTCTTGCTCTCTCTCTTTTTCTGGCACCCCTATAATTCAGATGTTGGTATGTTTGAGGTTGTCCCAGAGGCCCCTTACACTATCTTCAATTTTTTGGATTCTTTTGGTTTCTTGTTTTTTCAGCTGAGTGGATTTTACCTCTTTGTATTTCAAATCTTTAACTTGGTTCTTGGGGTGCTCTAGAGTACTTTTAGGTCTTTGTATAATATTTTTTATTTCAGTCAGTGTATGCTTAATTTCTGGTTGGTCCTTTTTCATATCCTTGTAGCTCTCGATCATTTCCTTTTAGGACTCATTCATTTCCACGTTGGTCTTGTTCATTTCTTTGCAGGTCTCGTTCATATCCTTGAGGGTCTTGTTCATATCCTTGAGGGTCTCGTTCATTTCCTTGTAGGTCTTGCTTATTTCCTTATAAGTCTCGACCTTTTCTAGGAGCCTCTTGAGAAGCCCTATAACCGTGATTTTGAATTCCATGTCCAGTTGGTTTTTTCCCTCCATTTCTTTCACATCTGATTTCTTTCCATGTCTCTGCATGGTGGCTGCTTCCCTGAGTTGGTCAATTAGCTTTGTGTGGTAGATGTCCTACAAGGGACAGTGGCTCAGCCTCCCCAGTTACCTGAGGTGGATATGGGTTGCACAGACTTGCTGAAGTTAAGCTCAGGTTAATCATTGTTAGCACTTGGAGGGGTTGACCTCCAGGCCAATTGTCTGTGAAGTTCAGCTGTGCTCAGGTTGGATGGGCGGAGTCTCCAGGCCAAGCAGACAGTTTTAGCTCTGCCCTATGCAGCCCCAGGGACTCTGTGCTGGGGGCAATGCCCACCAGCACCTCTGAGAGAGAGCCACTGCCGAGCTCCACTGGCTGCCGGGGAATTCAGACTCTCCCCAAATGAGTCTGCACACTCAATGTCTCACCCAGGGTCACAAAACAATGCAGTCTGACGGTTTCCCGAATGAAAGAGCAAGTCACGAGTGCTCTCTGCCCGGTCAAGCAACTGCGTTGTTCCCAAGTTCATGCGCACTCTGCACAAGCTCGCCTTCTCCATAAGTCAGCAGACCCCTGCAGCACCCGAGCTTCGGCGTGCCCTCCCACTGTCCAGTTTTTACCCCATATGATAGTGGGTTCCCTGGACTTCTCCCAGAGCTGGAGAATCAGTCCAGTGGGACGTCTTTGTCTCCCCCGTTCGAGAAAACTGGCCGGTTTTCAGCCACCCGCCCTATCCACTGGCGTGTGCACTCCTCCAAACCTCTCGCTGTGTGTATCTTCAACGCTGTCCTCAGCCGCTCCTCCGAGTCACAGTGTCGTGTCTTCACTTTTATTTGTGGAATTTTCACTCAGCCAGCTTTCCGGTGATTCTGGATGGTGTTTGTTCTTTTGTTAAGTTGTAGTTTTAAAATTGTTGTGTATGGTGGCAAGATAGGTGTTTACCTATGCCCTACAATAAACTTTTTTTTTTTTTTTTAGTTGCTCTGGTACAATGTTTATGCTAGATAAATGAGAGCTTACAAATAGTGTCCAGAACACTGGCATATAGCAAATTCTCAATAAATAATACTTTTCTTCTAAATAAAAGTACCTAAAACTTTTTTCATGTCAAAACAAATAGAAAAAAAAGTGAGATGTTTTGATTTTTTTGGGTCTACCAACAAATTCTATTTTAAATTAGGTTATTTAAAAAATAATAATTTAATACTAGAAAAGGTTATAGTTCTGTAGCTACAACATGGAAATCAAATAGCTTACAATTGATTTAAAATGTTTCATGTTTCCCCAAACCAATATAATGGTTACCAACTAAAAAGTTAAAATATGCTAGTTAATCATAGCATAAGCTTTTTTCCTAATATGGTATAAGCAGTTTTAACATTCTTACTGTATGACATCTTAGGGTTTGTATTTTCTTAACTCTCAGAAGAAGATTAGTAACGTGTCATGTGCTTCTTTTTAACCACGTTGCTACCCGACTTTATTTAGAGCTCTGAAAAGCCCATGCTCCTTAATTATAATTAAGTAGTGATGTAATCTGATCTGGATTTGTATTTGAAATAATCACAGGCAATCTCGCAGCGAGGTTTGCCTTGAATTTTTGTTTTATGAACGAGTTCTCCTGGAAAATAAAAACTTTCTAGACATTCTGTTTCAAATGTCTTCTGTGAGTTTCACAGGTATTCTCAAACAGTATAGTATTATTTGTTCCAAAACCCATGTTCCCCAATCTGGTATCAACTATCAATACCATTTACCAAGGCTAGCCATCTTTCATATACGAACTCTCAGAAGGTTCCTTATGTTCAGTCTGCTCTCATCTGCAATCTACAATTCTGCAGTTTATCATTTTACATCTTTATACTTTCCACATGTCAATTACACATCCTTTTAAAATGCAAATGATGAAAAAACCCAAATGGTAATGGCCATTCACTAGCTAATATTTTCCCCTTAATAACTGGGATCAAGTAAAGGAAGTTGTAGTGGGGAGAAGAGAAAGGTTAGGAGTGTGTGTGTGTGTGTGGAAGCAATGGTGGGTGGCTATGGAGAGCTTGAGCACAGAATGGGATGCTGTGCATATGGGGAAGGGGGAGGAAGGGTGTGGAAAGAAACGGTGCTGGTCCCTAAGAAAATTTAAGAGGGAGGAAAAGGGGGAGGGAGGGAGGGAGGAGGGAGGGAGAGAATTGTATTCCTTAGAATAGAGTCACTGCCTCATTAGAACAAAGACTTATTCAATCAGCAGCAAAAGCTAGGGCACCAGTGATCCCTGCTGTATTTGTACTGCAGATGCCCACAGCCTACACAGCTCACACCTGCAGAATGCCTGGAAAACACTTTGATGGATGGGAGCAATTTTCAGTAACATAGGGAATGATGCTGCTTTTGCAACACTGTTTCCTTTATCTTGCAACACAAAGTCAAGTTCTATTTGCCCAATGACACAGCATTTCATTAACAGTGTGCTTTTCTAGCCAGGAGGTTGGTACTAAGGCATGATCTTTGAATAGCATGGCAGGCTTCTGAGGAAAAAATGACACACTATATACATGGACATTTATCTCCTTTATTTAGAAAAGGCCATGAGGCTTTTTGTCTTGTTTTATTTTGTAGACAACAACCATTGATATACTCGCCAAAGGAGTCACATTTATAATAAGAAGAGAATGGGGGAAAAGAAAAAGAGTTAATTCAATTAATATTGAATTAAAAGTATTATAATTAATAAACCACTGAAATCTATGAATGACCCACCCATTGAGTAAACATTTAGCTAATAAGGAGGGTTTCTCAAAGTTTTTGTGTTGGTTAATGGTACAAAATTTATATATCTCCTTTTATAGGATAGAAGCAGTTTCACTGAAGTTATTTGAAATACCAGACATATTTGAAATAACATCCTGCAGAGGATGGAGGTAGTACAGACACTCTGATAATAATAATAAAAAAAGAATGGAAAATTAATATGTAGCACATGTAAATTGGAAAGTATATTTGCATAAAGACTCCTTTTCAAGTTTTATAATTCACATGATTTATTCTTTTATTTGGTCATTTCCTTACTTGTCTTACAAAGACTTAGAAGTAGTCCTGAAATAAATATTAAAATATAAATAATTTAAAAATCTGTATTAGCTAAAATGTAAATAGGAATAAGCCAAGACCTTGAAAAATGTACAGAATTCAGAAATGAAGACAAAAAGGATAAAAGAAGTTGTATTAACTAAGCTAAGTAAATGTTTGGAAATTGAATTCATTTTTGTTGACTATTACATTTTGTCTAAGCTATTGAAAACCATAACCATAAAGTTTGGAGAGTGTGGGGCAAGTCCCTGAGTAGACTTATATAAGTGCTTTGCACTTGGTTGACATTTAATAAATTCCTGTTGAACTGAGAAAATTGTCCAAGCTTTACACCTTTAGTAGTTAGAACATGAGACCAATCAATTATTAAGTCTTTATGCTATTATTATAACAGATTTTTTGTTGTATTTGTTTTTATCTTTCTGTAGTGTATGTTCATTGTATATAATTATGTACTTAGATCTTAAAAATTTAAATCTCACATACCATCAAATCTAAAGGGAAATAACAGTAAAGTATATTTTTCTTAAGTTTCTCTTCCCCATCACCTACTCTTCTCTGTGAGGGAGGAGGAAGATGATGATGACATACCATAAAGGTACTGAAATAGGGATCAGAAAACATGCATCCAGTCAGGGCTCTGCTACTAGCTGAGCTAGTTCATTGGAGGAAAATAGATTTCATCTTTAAGCCAGATCTCTGACTGATAGAAGCTGCCTGGAGTGCTCCTTGGTCCTTGGTCACATCTGGATTCAGCAGGAAAACAGGCCATAATGGGAACATGACTTTGCCAGTGGCCACCCTGGGGTCTGTGATTAAATTTATCAGTGATATGGGTTGAACTGTGGTAGGCAGTTAGACACCCATGAGCTGAGCAAGGACCATGGACCAGGCACCGAAGATCAGCAGGGCAGAAAGCCCTAGGTGGCTAGCAATGTGCAAAACTGGGCAAACAAGGACTTCGACCCCAGGTGACCGTTCCTCCACTAGCATATGGTTGGTCATGCTGTTCAGACCCTCCTCTGACCTTTCCTCCCGTAGCATGTTGCTAGTCATGCAGGTTAGACCCCTTAGAGGAGGAAGAGAAAAGGGGGCCAGAAAGTAGCCCTTAAATATTAAGTACCCAGGACAACCAGGTTCTGACGGAATCAAATATATCTAGGCCTCAGTTGTATTTCAGCTCTAGGCCCAGAAAAGCATCAAAACCAGGCAAGGCGACACTGTGGCTGACATCAGGACCAGCTGTGTTGGTACATGACCCCCTGCCCTGGCACCAACGAGTCAATGGAGACCATGACCCCGTAAGAACACACCTGGAAAGCTGATGAATAATCTATTGGGATAATCCCCTTAGACCGATAGATAAATTACCCTCAAGACAGAGAACCCAGTACCCAGCTCTCTCTGGAGCACACTGGCACCTTTCCTCACCCTCTTCCGCTAGTATTTTCCTTGCTTCTCTTGCTCCTAAGTTTGCCTCTGTAACTTGTTCTCTGAGTTCATTCAGCTCTGCTGGCTCATTTCTTCCACCACTCAGTTCTTCCACCTCTGTGACTTCCTAAATAAACTTTTACTTGTATTTGAGTCATAACTCTGAATTCTTTCTTAGCCAGAACTCAGGGGACTGAGATTGCTGAAGCGAGGTCCATTTGCTGGTAACATTTTGGTGCCATTTTCACCACCAACAGAATTACATTATTTATACAGTGTCTCTCAACTCTGATATATTATTATTTGGTAAAGAAAAAAATCATAGTTGAAGTTCTCAGGGATATTTTAAAATACAGGTTTCATTGTTATTTAGGTATGGCAAGGCCAACAGATCAGGAGATGACAGCCATGAAAACGAAAATTTATTATACTCACAGATCCTGAGAGGAAAGGGCACACCTCATCGTGAGGATCACAGCGGGAAGCATGGAGTAATTCAGAGGCACAGGGAGTAGGGGAAATGTTGGCAAGAGCCTTGACTGTGGTTTCTGCAAAAAGAAACAGTTTTGTGATTATCTAATTCCAATAATTCCAGTGGGGTCTGGAGCACAGGAACTGTCCCCTAGTGTCTGGTAGCCAGCCCTGGGGTGATTAGGGCAGGGGAACAGCTGCCCTGAGTGTGGGAGTAGGGAGGAGGTGGTTGGGGGTGTGGGCTCTGGATTGGTTGGTTTGCAGTCCCTCTGGAGTCATCAAGGCCTCGATTTCAAAGCATTAAGATACAGAAAATACATGGTTAACAAGGCACTTCTTAGAATTATCAATTCTTTTTTGCATTTCACTTAGGTCAATACAGTGTTTCTTATTGCTATGAATTTCTTTAATTATGAGGAGAAAATGTAAGCAACAAGTAATAATCGGTTCTTTTCCAAATGGGAGAGTGCTAGACATCTGAAAGAGATATCCCCTAAACACTCCTATATTGTTTTGGTTGTGATAACAGCAGTTTGGATGTAGCTGTCCACCGTTCACAACAAGTTCGTGATCTGTTATTGAATATTTTCAAAATATTACTCAGTTTATTGTTGAGATTGCCAAACCCAAACAATCAGTTTATGACTGCCCATCGGCTAGGCATCATGATATTCTTACCTAAAGAGAAAGACAGTCAATATCATAGATTATTATATCTTACCAGAGGCCCGGTGCACAATATTCATGCACTTGCGGGGTGGGGGTGGGGGTCGTCCCTCAGCCTGGCCTGCCCCCTCTTGCAGTCCTAAAGCCTTTAGGGGATGTCCAACTGATGGGTCTCTGCCACCACTGCTCCACTCGCAGCTGTGAGCCTGGCCTGGCTGAGCGGCATCCCTCTGTGGGATCACACTGACTACTAGGGAGCAGCTCCTACATTGAGTGGGATCAGGCCAAAACCAGCTCTCCGACATCCCCTGAGGGGTCCCGGATTGTGAGAGGGTGCAGGCTAGGCTGAGGGACCCCACCCGGGCATGTTAGGGGCCAGGGAGGGACACAGGAGGTTCACTAGCCAGGGAAGGATCATGGAAGAGCTCCAGGGTGTGTCTGGCCCATCTCGCCTAGTCCTGATTAGCTGGACCCCAGCAGCAGGCTAACCTACCAGTCAGAGTGTCTGCCCCCTGGTGGTCAGTGCATGTCATAGCAAGTGGTTGAGTAGCCTTAGCACATCATTAGCATATTATACTTTGATTGGTTGAACAGACAAGTGGACGACCAGACACTTAGCATATTAGGTTTTTCTTCCCTCCTTGTTTTTTCTTTTTGTTAATCCTCACCTCAGAAATAGGGAGCACAGTTACTCCCAATGCACTGGTACTATGATTTACTCAGCCTGTTTAATAAACCCATACGTATGCCCAGGTGGATGGAAAATGGTGAGAGGGGAGGCAGCCCTTGCCAAAACCACCAGGCTGGAACAGGGAGCTCACTATTGCCAGGAGTGTGAGGCAGATGCATTCTGAGGTAACCATTCCTGCTGAATCTCTCACCAGCTAGCTTCTGCACATGCACTTATAGTCTTCATGTGCTCCTTTCTATCCAGTTGATATCCCTGGACATGATTTTTTGATTGCCTAGACCAGTGGTCAGGCAAACTCATTAGTCAACAGAGCCAAATATCAATAGCATAACGATTGAAATTTCTTTTGAGAGCCAAATTTTTAAAATTTAAACTTCTTCTAACCCTACTTCTTCAAAATAGACTTGCCCAGGCCGTGGTATTTTGTGGAAGAGCCACATTCAAGGGGCCAAAGAGCCGCATGTGGCTCTTGAGCCGTGGTTTGCCGACTACTGGACTAGACCTAGGATATCAATCTTCTCTCCCATTTTGTTGGAAAACTAGCCTTATCCCTTTCAGGCTAGACTTCCTTCATTGCCATTACATCCAGGGGTGACATTGATTGAGCTATATAACATAATTTAACACTCCTCTGGTCTGGATAGATTGTTATGTGTTTTAGAGGTTGTCAAATTTCAAGGCTCTGTTTCACACTACACATATTGCAAAGTGCTTAATAATTATCCACAAATGAGGAAGCTTTGAAAGAAGATAAAAACCATTATGAAATAAATGACAGTTATAAGTGAGGCTTATTCAGAGGAACATTATTTTTAGTATATTTTGAGCACCAGATAAATGTCAAAGAAACCAATAAAAAATAGTTAAAATTGTTGAAATAGCATAAATTCACATTGATAGCTGCTGCAGACAAAATGAAAATGTTCTTCACATGGTTGGTCTGTGTGAGAAAGTGTTTCACAGGGCTACTAAAATTCTATCTTAGATGTTGTTCTGGATACTAACAATTTTCAAAGGTTTCTTGGTGGGTTCTTTAGGGTTTTCTATATATAATATGTCATTTATAAATAGTGACAGTTTTTCTTCTTTCTTTCCAATTTGGATGCCTTGTATTTGTATTTCTTGTTTTTGTGCTGTGTCTGGGACTTACAGTACTATCCGAACAATATTGGGGAGAGTGGGCATCCTTGTTTTGTTCCTGATTTTAGAAGAAAAGCTTTCAGCTTTTTACCATTATGTTGGTCATGGTCTTGTCATATACAGCCATTATCAAGTTCAAGGAAATTCCTTCTATACCCACTTTGTTGAGAATTGCTGTTTTTTTCTTTAACCATAAATGGATATTGAATTTTGTCAAATTTTCTGCATCTGTTGAGATGGTCATATGATTTTTATCCTTGGTATTGTTGACATATTGAATTACATCGATTGTTTTGTGGATATTGACTACCTTTATATCCCTGGTATAAATCCCACTTGATCATGGTGTATATCCTTTTTAAAAATATTTTTTAAATTGATTTCAGAGAGAAAGGGAGAAAAGAGATAGAAACATCGATGAGAGAGAATCATTGATCAGCTGCCTCCTTCATGCTCCCTGTTGGGGATCAAGTGCACAACCCAGGCATGTGCCCTGACCAGGAATTGAACCATGACCTCCTGGTTCATAGGTCTACACTCAACCCCTCCTGCTGAGTGGGATGGGCTATCCCTTTAATGTATTGTTGAACTCAGTCTGCTAATATTTTGCTGAGAATTTTTACACTTGTGTTCACTAGCGATATTGATATATAATTCTCTTTTGTTTATGTTGTCATTGTCTGATTTCGGTATCAGCGTAATGCTGGTCTTATAGAATGAGTTTGGAACCATTCTTTCCTTTCCAGTTTTTTGGAATAGTTTGAGAAGGGTATGCATTAATTTTTCTTTAAATGTTGGGTAGAATTAACCTGTGAAGCCAGCTGGGCCTACGCTTTTGTTTGTTGGGAGTTTTTTCATTACTGCTTTAGTTTCATTGCTAGTAATCAGTCTGCTCAAATTCTCATTTTCTTTCTGGCTTAGCTTGGGAAGGTTATATGTTTCTAGAAATTTACCTATTTGTTGGCATATAATTGTTCTTGGCATTCTTTAATGATACTTTGTACTTCTGAGGTATTGGTTGAGGTCACTCCTCTTTCATTTCTGATTTCATTTATTTGGGCTCTCTATCTTATTTCTCTTGATGAGCCTTGCCACTGGTTTGTCAATTTAATTTATCCTTTCACATAATCAGCTCCTAGCTTCATTGATAATTTCTATTGTTTTTCAAGTCTTAACTTTGCTTATTTCCACTACGATCTTTATTATTTCTTTCCTTCTACTTACTTTGGGCTTTGTTTGTTCTTCCTTTTCTATTTCCTTTATGTGTAAAGTTAGATTGTTTATTTGGAATTTTTCCTACTTATTAAGGTAGGCCTCTCGCTACGAACTTACCTCTTATAACTGCTTTTACTGCATGCCATAATATTTTTTAATATGCTATTTATATATTTTTTAAAATTTTATTCTATTTTATTTCTTTGCAGTATAACTTATATAATATAGTAGTACATATATTTTCCTCCCCCCCATTATCCTCCTCCCAGCCTCCCCTATCCCCCAGCACATGTCCCCACCTGCCCCCCTCCCCGCCCCAGTGTCTTTCATTCATTGGTTATGCTCATATGCATGCATACAAGTCCTTCAGTTGGTCTCCCCCAGCATCTGCCTCCCATCCACCCCAGCCTTCCCCTTGTAGCTTGACAGCCTGTTCGAGGCCACCCTGCCTCTATATCAATCACTTCCCCCTGTTTCTTTTCTTCAAAAATATCTTGCTTCTGCATACTAGATATAAATGTATAAGAACAAAAAAAGTTTGAGTCTCAGTTTCAATGTCCAACTGTTCTGACTCCCAGTTTCAGTGTCCAATAGTTCTTTATGTGTACATGTCAGCAGTGACATTCAGATGGTGGACACATCGTGGCAATGCAAGTTCCATCCTCTCTGGTTTGGTCCTGGGCCGCCTGCAGCCACGCACAGCTGCCGACTGCTAGCATGGCAAGGTGTCGTCAGTGTCCCCCATCTCTGGACCGTCCTCGTGGCTGGAACAGACCCGTCAGTTCCTCACTGTCGCAGGAACCCACATGTCTTGGAGTTGTTTTCTGAAAACACACAAACAAATTCTCAACCAAAAGTAACAAAGGGATCCTCTCTGAAAATTAGACTTGGAATTCTTTTTATTTTTGCCTAAATGATTTTCCTTTGGCTTATTTTGACACCATGTGTGTTTTTTCATGGGTGTCCTGCTGTTGGCTTTATAAATGGAAGTTACTTTTCTGGAGTAAGAATTTTGTAGATGTGTTTTACTTACAGGATATTTTTCCTTACATGATATTACCTCACAACCCCCTCCCCCCCTTTTTGATTAATGAGGGCTTTTGGAAATTTTAGATTGCAGTCTTGGTCATTTTACATTTTAATTTTTGCACACAAATATGACTGCTTTAGGTTCTTTGGATGTTAGACCATTTTACAGTGAGATGCACTACTAATAGATATTTTAGTTATTGTTGTAGGAACAGTTTTTTGTCCAGTACACTTAAATTTTCTTGAGTATTCACTTATCTCACTTGGCCAATTTAAATTAATCTGAAAACTTGATTAGTATTTTACTGTCAATTTTAATATACTAGCAAAAATCTTAGTTTACCCTGTAAATACTTGTGGAAAGGAATATTTACATTCTTGAGTAGGTCCTGAGCATTCCTGGTACTACATTGAATTTAGATATAGAGCAGCTATTGCTGGCCGAGTCTCTGTCTGCAACCTGGGTCCCGGTATGAGTTGTGTGTGGGAGGCGAAGCAGCCGTGGGGGCAGGAGACCTCCCTCAGAAGGAGTGAGAGTTCAGGCCCCTGCAAGGTTTGTGGGTGAGGGTCTGTGCCCCACCTCTGTTGACCTTTTAGTTCTCTCCTGTTGGCCCCTCTGCGACTGTGCCTGTCTTAGGTTGTTCCCTGAGGAATCTTACCCATCTCTGGCTAACCAGCCATCCTCCGGGGCCAAACAGGGTGATGTGAGGTTCAGTCCTGTCTCCTTTGTAGTCTATGCCCCCATGGCCTCCACTTCCAGCACCTGCCTTGGGGTCCCCTCGCCTGCTGGTGGGATCCCGGTACTGATCACATATCTCGGGGGACCCGGGTTTCTTCTCCAGAGAGGGCCCAGCTCACACCATTGGGTGAGAGACAGATCCCTGGTGCCAGCTGCCCCGAGGCTTCAGCCACAGCTGGAACTGAAAGCTCAGGCAACAGCTGTGTGTATTTGGATGGTAAGAAGAGGGTCCCTCTTGCATGCCATAATATTTTTAAAGCTGTGTTTTCATTTGTCTCAAGAAGTTTTTTATTTCTTTATTGACCCATTCAGTGTTTGTTAGCAAGTTGATCAATCTCTGTTTAATTGTGCTTTTTTCCCCAGATTTCTTTCTGTGTTTTCTACTTGCATGTCATTTTGGTTAAAAAAAAATGCTTAATATTTGTACTTGAATTTATTGAGGCTTGTTTTTTGGCCTATCCTGGAAATGTTCCATGTGCACCTGAGAACAATGTGTAGCTTGTAGTGTTTGGGTGAAATGTCCTAAAAATATCTATTAAGACAGTTTAGTCTAATGTGCATTTAAGGCCAGTATAAGATTATTTTGAAATACAGAATAGTGAGGTTAAAGAAAAAGCAAGACACTAGGTAAAATAGTATCTAATTCAATCTATCCTTGGGAATTTTGAGTTTAACCAAAAAAAGAATTGAACCCATTATAGGGGCCAATGGTCAGAATGAGACAGGTGGGGAATTAAGGATTATACATAAAATGCATTATATAAATTATGCATATCATGTGGCATATAAAAATCATCATATATTATAAATGTCACATGGCTTAAGAAATTATCTAAGTGCATTTACATGCAGCTTTGAATTGTAACTGCGGAGAGTTGGTCAGGAAAGAGTAGTTCCCAGACACTCAGTGACTTAACACTGGAAACAGATGGTAGAAGCAGTTTGAAGCTGAGCCAAGCTCTTTAGATTACAAAGCCATCTTTAAACTCATTTTGCTATCCATGGAGAGAGATGCATCTTACCTATTAACTTACCCAATTGTCCTTAGCTAGCAATATGAGGTTCAGCCTTGTACTCTTTTAACTTTCATTTGCTAGGCATTTGAAGTGGAATATAATATTTAAAAGATGTCTTACAGTGAGGTAATGATTTCTGTTCAATATCTTTAAATTATTACTTCAAAATAACAGAATTCATTGGATAGCACTTATAGCAATTTGCTCAGCATGTTGGTCTCTGTAGAACTGAAGGCTTCCACCATTTCCTCTCTTTTTTGAAGCCACGTTAATATGCTGGGTAACAGACTCAGCTTTGAACAATGATTAAAGGATATTAGAAAACATGTGAATCTAAAAGGCTAGAATATTCTGCTACTAATTAAAAAAAATTGTCCTCCATAAACGTCTGCAGCTTGGGTATAACATGCCCGTTTCAGTGAGCATTTTGTAAGGAGTGAAATGTAGAAAATCTAAAGTAGCATTTCCTTTTCTTCCTCTGCTTCTGCAAGAGAATACCCCCCCCCCCACTTCAGATTTGCTGAGAAATTCTTTTTCTTTTGTTCAATAAATGTTAATTGCTCTTTAAATTGCTCTACTTATAAACAATATGGGGTTTCTTGGCCTCGTAATACAAAGCAATATTAAAATGTAGACTAGCAGTGTAGGCAAAATCATGGGAACCAGAAAAAGGCCAGGCGTTTACACTAGCCAATACTTTTTAGTTGAAAATATTATTTTACACACAGAGAACATTTACAAAATGTACTTACTTGTAAACACAGCAAAATCCTGTCATTTACAATTCTCTAATGTGCTGAGCACTTTTCTTTATTATAAAAAACTAGTGACCCAGTACACGGATTCATGTACATTGAAAGGAAATTAATTAGAAGATGGCCAGCAGGGCAGCACTGGGCCAGACGGGTCAGATATGCCCTGGAGCCAACCTCCCGCAGTCCCTCCCCAGCCAGCCGCACCTGGGGTGCACTGTGACTCAAAGGACATCTATCTGCACAATGAGGGGGGTCCTTCTGACAGGTGGGGTCCCTCAGCTTGGTCTGTGGGGATCGGGCCAAAACCCGCTCTCTGACATCCCCCAAGGGGTCCTGAGTGTGAGAGGGCACTCTGCAAAGTTGCTGTGGTATGGGGTGTGGAAGGGAAACACAGTGTGCAGTAAACCAGATTCAGGGCCGACAGTGCCCCAGGAACAACATAACCCACTGCCAAAGGTGGAATTGCATGGCCCCTCAAGAAATCAGACTTCCTCTCTGGTTTTGCGGTGTGTCACCCGAGAACCGCTGCTGCCAAGTCATTGCAACTCAGCAGCTCCTGCATTGAGCATCTGCCCCCTGGTGGTCAATGCACATCATAGCTACCAGTTGGATGGACACTTAGCACATTAATATATAGTAGAGGCCTGGTGCACAAAATTCATGCACGGGGTCAATGCGTGTCCCTCACCCCAGCCTGCACCCTCTCCAATCTGGTATCCCTGGAAGGTTGTCCGACTGCCCATTTAGGATAGATCCCAGTAGGATCAGGACTAAACGGGCAGTCGGACATCCTTATCACAATCCAGGACTGCTGGCTCCAAACTGCTCGCCTGCCTGCCTCCCTGATTGCCTCTAGCTGCTTCTGCCTGCCAGCCTGATCACCCCCTAACCACTCCCCTGCCAGTCTAATTGATGTCTAACTGCTCCCCTGCCAGCCTGTTTGCCCCCAACTTCCCTCCTCTGACAGCCTGGTCCATCACAACTGCCCTCCCCTGCTGACCTGATTGCCCACAACTACCCTACCTTGCAGGCCTGGAACCTCCCAACGGCCCTCCCCTGCTGGCCATCTTGTGGTGGCCATCTTGAAACCACATGGGGGCAGGATCTTTGACCACATGGGGGCAGCCCTCTTGTGTGTTGGAGTGATGGTCAATCTGCATATTACTCTCTTATTAGATAGGATAGAGGCCTGGTCCATGGGAGGAAGCCAGCTGGTTTGCCCTGAAGGGTGCCCTGGATCAGGGTGGGGATTCCCTTGGGGAGTGGGGCAGCCTGGGCGAGGGGCCTATGGTGGTTTGCAGGCTGGCCATGCCCTCCAGCAGCCCAAATGGAGGTCCTGGGATCTGGGATTAATTTATGTTCTACAATTGAAACTTTGTAACCTGGAGCAGAGCCAAGCCTTCTGCTCGCTCCATGGAGACAGCCATTTCTGTTTGGGCTTATTTAAATTCTATAATTGAAACTTTGTAGCCTAGAGTGGAGGCCTAGGCACTAGGACTGCAGAAGCTTGGCTTCCTCCATCACTTGGGCAACCCTAGCCACTGCTCTCTCCAGCTTCGTGATGCTGCCGTTTCTGTTGGATTTATGTATCTTCTATGATTGAAACTTTGTAGCATTGAGTGGAGGCCTAGGCTGGCAAGGGCAGGCGGAAAGCTTGGCTTCCTCCATTGCCAGGGAAACCCAAGCCTCCCTCCTGCTCTCAGTGGCGGCAACCATCTTGGTTGGAGTTTATTTGCTCCTGGTGGGTGTGACTGCTGGGTGTGGCTTGATTGGAGGTATGGTCAATTTGCATATTACTCTCTTATTAAATAGGATAGAACTAGAGGCCCAGTGCATGAAATTTGTGCACAGGCACAGTCCCTAGGCTTGGCCTGAGATCAGGGCCATTTTTCCTGGCTGCCAGCTGCCAGCCCTACCATCCACCACTACCCACCCCAGTTCTTCATTTGTCATCAGGCAATCGGAGCCTGCTGGCCGGCAGAGAAAAGACCAAAAGGTTGGCTGGCAGCTCTTGCATTGAGCATCTGCCCCCTGCTGCTCAGTGTGCATCACAGTGACCAGTTGTTCTGCTGTTTGGTCCGGTTGCATATTATCCTTTTATTATATGGGATATGCATAGCCCATGTACATGGACAATAGAGTAGTGAAGACCTGAGGTTGGATGGGTAAGGTGTTAGGGGAAGGGAAGTAAGGCATGGGGGGAATGGGATATATATGTAATATTATCAACAATAAAAAAATATATTTTTAAAAAGTTACTCATCACATTTCTAATCCAATGTGTAATGTCTCTTTCCCATTATTCAAGCTCCGAGAAGGTAGAAACGCAATCTTGTTTCTTTATGTGTTCCTAGCACCAAGGACAGTGTCTCACACATAATGATTTGCTGAAAGAGAATGATCGATTAAGGCCAACTTTCTTTTTCTGGGTAACTCTTATTCACCTATCAAGGACCAAGGCCAAATGTTATAGCCTCCAAGTTGGGTTACAGTCAAATCTGACACATCTTTGGATCCCTAGGGTCTAGTGTAGAACTTGGTACATGATTCATACAGCATAGATATTTGTCAAATAATAATAAACTCTTGGCCAGGAATTTGATAATTGTTGAAACTGCGTGATGGGTATATGAGTAGGGTTCATTACACCGTTCTTTCTCCTTTCATCTATATTTTAAAATTTGCCATAATGAAAAATGAAAACATTTATGTTCACCTAAAGTCAAGCCAAAGTGTGGTCAAAGATGGTCTGAGGTTTCTGGCTGAAGCACACCAATTGGTGGGGGTGCGGGTCACTGGGGGTGGATGTGAGTATGCATGTGCATGGGCTGGCTTGGGACGGGGTTCTTTTTCATGCCAGTGAAAGTTCTTCAAAGGTCAATAATGGGGTGAAAGAATAAGTTTTGATTTCAACACCTTTAATTACTTGAGGGCATCTCCAGTCAGCTGGGAAATAAATTAAAATCTCTGCCTTAAACCATGAGCTATGAGAAGGTTTATGGATGGTAACCTCCCCACTCATGATCCTCGATGGCCTCTGCGGCCCTGATTTACTGACCACCGGCCACTGTCCCGCTACCTAGGGAGTCTGCAGTGGATACTGTGCCCCACCAGTGCTTCCTTCACACTCTCACCCACACTCTCCCCTTCTTCGTTACCGCTGTTCTGTTTCTCTTGGAGAGGTTTATTGACATCGGCGGGGCCTCGGTGGGTGTCACAGCCTTATGTTCAGTAGCAGGTCGGGTGTCAAGAAAACTGGTTCCCTTTTGATTTCACCACCTTCTGACCGCAAGTCGCTTGACTTTTCTGAATCTCAAAGGCTGCCTCTGAAAAAGGAGGATAACAATTGTGGCGACCTCACAAGGCTGACGCGAGGACGAGCGCACTCAAGGGCTTCCACACAGAGCCTGGCACAGTTGCTGTCAGGCTGATAAACAGCAGCTGTTATCATCGCCAGCGCCAGGTCCTCCTCTGCTCTCCACCTGAGAGAGCTGCCACAGGAGAGCAGGCTGCCCTCCGCCAGGGCTGCTGGCTCCTGCCCGGCGGGTGTGTGGCCCTGGGGGGTTGCAGGGAGGGTCCAGCGGGCATGCAGGAACGACTCTGGGCCAGTGGTGTAGGGTGGCACCAGGCCGGGCAAGGTTGGCAGAGGCAGGGGCTGTGCTGTGGGACCCGGGAACCAAGCGCAGAGTTGGCTGGGTGGGGGGGGGGAGGGGAGGGGGTCGGCCGTGGGCTCACCAAGGCAGGAGAGTCCCACTCGAAGCCCTGGCTGTCTCTGGCCTCCGCTGCCATGGGGGCTGGCCCTACCTCAGAAGGACACCCAGCAGGACGTCCGGAAGGTCTTTTGGCTGTCCGGTCTAATTACCATCGTACCCTTTTATTATTACAGATAGGTCAGCTGTGAAAGAAAGAAGCTCTTTTCCAGCTGGCTAACTTGTTGAAAAGCGAGGCTCTCTTAACGATTAGGAGTCAGAAGAGCACGAGTCTGCTTGGTCAGAGTAGGGTCAGGTTTGCCGAGATGAGATACATGTTACTAACGAGAGAGAAGGCATGCTCAGGTCAATGTGCTGGCTGAAGGCTCGGAGCCAAAAGGTTGGGCAGGGCCTAGAGCTGGCACAATGAGTGTGAGAGCTGAGATGAATGGGAAGGCTTTAAATGGAATATTGGTTATTGACAGGTGGAGTGTGGCTCTTTTAAGGGCCTGATGTTCCTGAAACTATTACATCCTGCCTGGAGAATTTATTGGCCTTTCTGGTATTATGGAGATCGGTAGCTAAAGTCTATCTTTTTTGTTTCAGAGCTAGTTCCACTGTGGCAGATGGTTCACTAGGTGGTTTGAGTGTAAGTTCTAAGAGATAATGAATGAAACTAATATTTATTGATTGACCTAATGTGCTGAATGTGTGCCAGATGGTTGATATTCCTGACTGATTTGTTTTTAGTCCCTAAGTCTTTAATTATTTGATTCTACAAATACTGCTATTCTTCAGTATGTAAAGACTGACCCAGACAGTGTTTATCATTTCTCCAGTGTTTTAGATTAGAAATCTAGAAATTCACTCATTCATCAAGTATTTATCAGATTGGTAGTGGTATTGGTACTATGTTGGCCAATGGATATAAAAGAGTGAAATAAAAGAGACATGGTCACTATCCTTATGATATTTATAATCTGGGCAGGCAGATTGACTTTAAATACACACACACACACATAGTATATACATATATAGACTATATCTCTCTGTGTGTAAATATCCTCCTATATAATAAAAGGGTAATATGCAAATTGACCCTAATGGCAGAACGACTGGTTGCTATGACGCACACTGACCACCAGGGAGCAGATGCTCAATGCAGGATCTGCCTCACCCGGATGCACATGGATGTATATGAAAGCTTTATCCATAACTGCCAAAACTTGGAAGCAAAGTAGATGTCCTTCAGTAAGTGAATGGGTAAATAAACTGTGTTACATCCACAATGGAAATATTTTTCAACACCAAAAAGAAATGAGCTGTCAAACCATGAAAAGACATGGACGGGCTTTAAAAGTATACATTACTAAGTGAAAGAAGCCAATCTGAAAATGCTACTTCTATATAACTCCAAGTATAGGAAATTCTGGAAAAGGCACAACAATGAGGAAAATAAAAGACAATAATTGCCAGGGGTGAGAGTGGGGTGAGATGAATAGGCAGAACATAAATAATTTTTAGAACAGTGAAAATACTCTGATATTTTAATAATAGATGCATACCATCATACTTTGTCAAAATTCATAGAATGTACAACACCAAGAGTGAATTGTATAGTAAACTGTACACTTTGGGTAACTATCAATATAAGCTCATCCTTGGTAAAAAAAAAAAAAATGTACCCTTCTGGTGAGTGATGTTGATAATGGGGGAGACTATGCATGTGTGGAGGCAGGAAATATATGGGAAATCTCTATACATACCCTCAATTCCTCTGAAACCTAAGTCCTGTAAAAAATAAAGTCTTAAAAATATTCCATATCTTGATCCATTGAGGACAGACCATGGCTTCTCCCTTTGGATTCATTCCAACATAGTGGTGACTAATTCCTTCTTGAATCTTACTCTTCGGGAATATTTTTATATTTATGGAAGGCAATAAAAACTCAGTTATTACTTAAATCTGTATTGTGTGCATTGTCTTTTAATTGGTAAGGGATGGTATTGTTTATTCATAAGAAATGGAAACTTCAAGTTACTATTCATTGAGGTTTGCCATGTACTGGGAATTCTGCTATGCACTTTTATGTGCATTATCATTTAATCTTCAAAACAAGCCTAAGAACACACACACACACACACACACACACACACACACACACACACCTTCACAAGCACATGAGCCTATTATTATTTCCAAGATCACACAGCTAAGAACCAGCTTATCTAATTCTGGAACCCAAGTTTGTCTACGTTTCCAAGCTCTTGCCTCAACCAAAACTCTATACTGACACACATTAGTAAACTGGCTAAACTGGCATTCCCATTGCAGCTCTACTGTCTCAGTCCTCACCCCTTTCATTCTGGATGCCTCATCTCATTTTCTTGCCTGGCCCACTCTGGGTTGCATTGATCAGAAAGGAGGTCTATTTTATTGAAGGAAAGAAATGTGTTTGGTTTAGGAGTTAATATAGAAATAAGATAATGTTAGGCCAATAAATTCCTGGGGTCATTGGACATGAGTGATAAGACAAAGAGGTTGAGGTTTCTCAGGGTTTACTTTCCTGTGACTTAAGAGTTGTGAGAATCAAGAGCAAAGCTGAAGTTCAGCCAGGAGGATTAGTTGTCTGGGTTTCAGGATCCCCTTCTCAACTTCCTAAGAAAACAACATACAAATGAAGTAAACAGAATAAGAGTGAAGTAACCTGTGTAATTAGGGCTGAAGTCACCTATAGTAGAGTTGGCTCCATTTGGAGAATGATCTGAGTGGTGGTGTGGGAGGGGTTTGCATCACAGCAAGGAGGAGATCATGAGTACAAACTTGTATATATACAGCCCTAGCTGGTTTGGCTTGGTGGATAGAGCATCGGCCTGTGGACTGGAAGGTCCCGGGTTCAATTCCAGTCAAGGGCACATTCCTGGGTGGTGGACTCTATCCCCAGTAGGTGCATGCAGGAGGCAGCCAGTCAATGATTGTCTCTCATCATTGATATTTCTATCTTTCTCTCCCTTCCTCTCTGAAATCAATAAAAATATATTTTAAAAAACTTGGTGTATAAATCAGAAAGTTTATAATACCTCTGTGAGCCTAAGTGCTTCTTAGGTTTGTGGGTTTAATATGCTACTGGACTGATTTTGTTAGTCTGAGAATAAATTGAAAAATTGTTAGTTTGTAGGATCATACCTGTTCCATCTGATACTGGAGTTGTGCAAACGGATGCTCCACCTGTCAGCATTGGGAGACCATGGAGTTTGTCCTCCTGCTGATTTTTAGAATTGAAAATGAGTTAATAGGTATTAATTATGTGGTTATTAATAGTATAATTATAATTTTAAAATAGTGATATCATAATTATTAACCCAGATATCTCCCTATATATACCTAACACTAGTTTCTATTAAGGATGGCTGAGCCCACACAATGGCTTAGGATAGGATTCCAGGGCTGTCTCTGGAATCCTTGTTCCATTGTAAAACACTCTCTTCTATCCCCCAGCCTTTCTCCATAACGCTTCCTCCAATTCTTGGTTTTGACGAAATCTAAATCTCAAAGTAGACTAACAAAAATTGGTTTTGATGGTAAATGGGTGGGTGCTAACCTGTTCAGCTTTTCCCATGGCAACTTCTGAACAAGTGGCTCTCAAACTTTAGCAAGCATCTACACCAATGGGAAGGCTTATTAAAGCACTGAGTTCTGATCCAGTAGATCTAGAGTGGAGCCTAGAATTTGCATTTCTAACAAGTTCCTAGGTGATGGTAATATCGCCAATCTGGGAATCACAGTAAGCAGTAGTGTCCCATGAAAATTATGAGCATAATATACAGTAGAAACCCTTGGACTTGTAAAGGTGAGGAAGATTACATCTAGTTAATATGATCAGAAAACGTGTCAAGTTTATTATGGGCGCCACAGATACTACTAGTTCTAATGATCTTAAGTATAGGAATGCTGGAATTTATATTCATTTCACTGACAGTACCTCACACCTTTAAAAAATTAATAAATTGTGTCTCTTCTAATGTGTTTCTTTATTCATTATGCAGTGCAAAAAAGCTATAAGAGTGCTCACATAAGTACATTTAAGAATGTACTTTTTTGAAGAGATTTATCACTTTATATATATGTGCAGAGTTTCACACACATATATTCTAAAAGCATAGAAAAATCTGAGGAGGATGAATACTGTCTTGCTTTATCCATTGGCATGTTGTTTTCATTGTGATGAGGTGAATGCCCCTTTTTGTGACCTAAAACTTGCAGTAAAAATTAAAATATTATTTTTGGGAAAAAAGATATTAACTCGATTTTGACAAGAAGAGGTGGAAATAATAATACTTTTTATGTTATAGGCACATGTTACCTCATTAATCCCTCATCTGTACTCTGCAGGACTGTATTATGCATTACCTTCATTTTACAAGTGGGATTCAGACAAATTATTGCATTTCATCAGTTCTAAGATCAAATTAAACATTTTGAATCTTTGAAATTTAAATGAATCTTATAATTGATGGTGTCTTAGATTTGATGAAAAACATAAATTGTGCTATTATTTGTGCAAATTGAAACGCAATTAATTAGACGGTGGCTGGCACAATCTCCCACAGCCAATCTCCCATGGTCCCTCCCTGGCTGGCTGCACATGGGGCAACACCGGCATCTGCAGAGTGAGGGGATCCCTCCAGCAGGTGAGGTCCCTCGGTCTGGCCTGAGAGGGTCAGGCTGAAACTGGCAGTCTGACATCTCCTGAGGGATCCCAGATTGCGAGAGGGCGGTTCTCCAGTGACGCACCCAGGAATCAGGCTCCTTCCTCTATGGTTCTGGGGTATATCACCCAAGAACCGCTGCTACCAAGTCACTGCAGCTTGGCAGTGCCTGTGTTGAGCGTCTGCCTCCTGGTGGTCATTGTGTGTCATAGCTACCCGTCAGATGGTTGGTCAGTCAGATGGTCACTTAGCCTTTTATATATATAGATTACATATAATATTCTCATTTGTGGTTGATTAGGTCTAAATCCTGTACTTTCCCCCCAGTAAATTGCTTTACCTTATGTTACAAAAACAGACTTTTTGTTCCTTCTCCAAATTTTCTCTCTCCCTCTTACACACACACACATATTCTCTCTCTTCCTCTCTCGTTCTCTCTCACGTGGTCTAAAATCTCCGTACAAAGTACAAATATCCTGATCATACAATACCCTGCCTTATGTCAAGTGTTATACTTATTTTGAGTTGGTAAACTTCATCTAACTAATGTGTTAGTATTCTCTCTCCTGGTAAATTACTCCATCTATTTTGCTCAACTCCCTTTTATCCACAACTCTTCAGAATCAGTTACTTTGACACTGAGGAAGAAACTAAGCTTCTTTCTTAAATATTTGGTTAATTGGACACATTAATTCTGACTGAAACAATAAAGGTATTTTAATTTTTATTGAGCAACTTAGTTCCTCTGGGCCAATACTTATCATATTGAGCATACTTCCTCAAATACTTAGCATCAGTTTTACTTGAAGAAGTAGGGCATTTAAAAATGTAGATTAAAATCCTTGAAAAAAGTATTTGTTATATTAAAAGAAATGTGATAAGATTATGGAATAGGGTGAGATATTCATTTGTATTTTTAAGGTAAAGTTTTATGAAGTTTGGAGTTGGTGGTAGACCACTGATAGTAACTTGTGGTTGAAACCACAGACTTTCGAGCAAGACTTTGAATCCTAGCTCCATTTTTCTCTAACTGTGTTTCTTGGGCAAGTGGCTTAACCTCTTTGTGTCTAGTTTCTCTTATAAAATGGAAATCATGATATCATCTGCCTTATAGGGTTATGAACATAAATTACAAGTATAAGTTAAATGTTGGAACAGTGGCTGGTACATGGTGAGCTCTTACAAATGTTACCTATTTTCATTTTGATTTATACTTCCTGATGTCCCAGGGGCAAATTTTTTTTTGGTTCTCCTTTTTTGTTAAGGTATTTTGGCATAAAAGTTTGAGAAGCTCTTCCCCAGGATTCTCTCCAATATGCTGTACTTACCTCTCTCTGCTGGTCTTTTGTAATGTTTCAGGAATGTATTATTTTCTTTCTTTCTTTTTTTTGCAACATGATTAAAAACAAAGGTAGCTGTTTTAGGAATTTGGAAAGTGAAGGGGAATGACCCTCAGTTTCATTCCTATTTAAAATAAAATAACTTAATTGGGAGTAGTGTGCCATGGTGAAGATTTCAGAGGTAGGGAAGTAAAAATTTCCAAAGTCTCAGCTCTCCTTGGGACCAGTATTTGGACACACTGGTCATAAAATATGAAGTCTGTAATTGAAACTGTCTCTTGTAAGGCTTGGGATATGTGTAGTCTCATCTGGTTATGGCTCATTAGGGAATAAATTTTCTGACGCAAATGAGGTTTACAAAAAAAAGCATTGTGTCTCTTTATTTGGTTAACATTATTTCTGTAGTTTGTTTTCCTTGTCGGCTTTAAAAGAAATTGAAAAAAAGCAAAGCACCCTGTTACACTGCCAAAACTTGGCAGCAGAATTTCAGTGAGCAAAAAGTTTCCACCTTCAGCAATGTTTGAAGTAGCTGCACAGTGGGGGCCCCGCAGGCTGTTTTTGATGCATCAAAACATCATGTCATGTAAAGTTTAGAAGGCTCGGGTGCCTAAAAGCCAAAGGAAAAGACCAGTGTCTTTGGCACTTGTTCCCTGTTCTTTCTTGCCTCTTCCATCTGATATTATCTTTGGCTCGGTGGTCCAGGAATCAGAGAATCAGAGGCCAGACCCTCCATTTACCATTGACATTGCTGGGCCCTACCTAGCCATCGCCACGACCTGGGACACGAGCAGCCTAAGAAATCGGAGAGCATGGGAGCTACCCTTCCTTTGCTGCCCTCTTTTACTTACCAATATTTTCTAGGCTTGTGAGTTTTGCAACTAGAAATAAATATTTTCTAAGTTAATGATTTTTGCAACTAGAAATAAAAGCATATGAATATTGACCATAACTCATAGTAAATGAGTATCTGTGAGTTGCCATGTTCAATACTAAACTCACACCGTTACAGAGCAGACATCATTCTTTCTAGATCAAGGGTGAACTTGAGGCTTAGAAGAAAAAGTTGATAAATTATTCAAGGTCACAAGTAAGTCATTGTATTAGTCAGGTTAAAAAAAAAACAGGACTAATAGGAAAAAAATACATATATTTTATTATTATTTTTTTAAATATATTTTATTGATTTTTTACAGAGCAGAAGGGAGAGGGATAGAAAGTCAGAAACATCGATGAGAAACATCGACCAGCTGCCTCTTGCACACCCCCCACTGGGGACGTGCCCGCAGCCAAGGTACATGCCCTTAACTGGAATCAAACCTGGGACCTTTCAGTCCACAGTCCGACGCTCTATCCACTGAGCCAAACCGGTTTCGGCAGGAAATATATATTTATTATGAAGAATTGGATCAGACATTTATGGAGGCTGAGAAGTCCCATAAGAAGATTATATCCTCTATCTGCAAGCTGGAGAACCAAGAAAGTCAGTGATGTAATTTAGTCCAAGTCCAATGGTCTGTGAACCAGAGAAGCCGATGTAGGTCCCAGGCCAGGGTCATGAGATGCCCCAAGTCAAGTAGTGAGGCAGGAAATAAAAGGGATGATTTCCTTCTTCTTCCTGCTTTTGTTCTATTCAGACTCACCCAAACTGGGGAGGGCAATTTACTGTGTCCGCTGATTCAAATACTGATCTTATCAGGAAACACCCTCACAGACACACCCAGAAGTAATGTTTAATCTGGGTATCCTGAAGCCAGTCCAGCTGACACATAAAGTCAACCCTCACTAGCCAGAGGTATCGGATGCTGGAAAAGATTTGACCATTGCATCGAGCCTATTATATCAAGTTGCTATCAATGCATAACTAATCACATGATACAAAGGGCACATTTATTTCTAAAGTGTCTGTGGGTCATCTTGAGTGTTGGCGAATCTAGGCTGGCTGATGTAGGCTAGCTGGCTGGCTGAGGTAGCTTTGCTCTATGTGCCTCTGACGTTCTAAGCCTGAAATCAGCTGGTTAGCCTGGACACAAATAAGATGGAAACTGGAAATACACAAGGTTTCTTAGGGCCTATGCTTGGAACTGGCATACTCCTGCCCCATTCCATTGATCAATGCAAGTCACAAGGCCAAGCCCAATATCAGGTAGCAAAGAGATATATTTCACCTCTATGGGTTGTAGTGGATGCTGTGCTGCACCTCTTCATCCCCTCTCAGAACCAAGGCACTTATTCCCTCAGCTGCCAGGAATGTTTGTTGAAGATGGTTCACCAGATATCTCCACCCTTGACTCTCATCCTCCCACTTTAACCCTCAATTCAGGTTCCCCATCCCCACTGTCTACCAGGAACTGCCCTTAGCTAAAGGCTACTCCTTTGCCCAAAGGTGTCCCTGTGAGCAAATCACATGCAATGATTGGTCATATGTGAGGGCATATAGACTGAACCCCTTGCATCAATTCAAAACATCTATGAGGGATTCTTCTAACTCCAGGGCTTCGTAGTGGGTTGGCTGAAGCCTCAGTCCCATTTTTCTCTCTGTCTAATCTTGCTTCCCTCACTCTATTAAAAGTTCCTATGAGCACTCCTCAGTAATTATCACCTGCAAATCTAACCTTTCACCTGGGAGGAATTCCAAAGACAATGGCCAAGGGATAGAGTATAGGATAGAATCATACCCAAACTATAATAATAAAAGCATAATATGTTAATTAGACCAGACAGCCGAATGTCGTTCCTGAAATCCTTCTGGACAAAGCCGTGGTGGCTGTGAAGGCTGAGGGCAGGCAGCTGCAGGGGCGGGGTGATGGTGGCACCTTCCCCAGATCAGCTTGGTCACCTCCTGTAGAGGGAGGCCAGATTGCAGCTTAGGCCTGATCCAGGCAAGCCATCAGTACGCCATCCCCCGAGGGTTCCCAGACTGTGAGAGGGGACAGGCCAGGCTGAGGAACCTTCCTCTCCAGGGCACAAATTTTCCTGCACCGGGCCTCTAATAATACAATATTACCATACCTTTGCAGTTAACAACTAGGCTAAACTACATGCCAACTTAAAAAAAAAAGTGTGAATTAAAGAAAACACTGAATCTCTGTCTGAAATGTCCTAATATGTATTTAAATTATTGATATTAGACCTCAAAATATATTTGAAATGAAACTCAGTTTGTAAAGGCAGGTAGTCCTGAAGAGTTGTGGGCAAATGGAAACTTTGTAAATTGAATTACATTGCAAGTGTTGGTAGGAGTTTGCTATTCTAAAGTGAAAAATGCAGTGAATTGTTTTGTGGATAATCACTTTAATAACTTATTGATTTTTTTCTGTCAGGTTTTCTATATCAGCACTTTTATTTCATTTTTATAAAGCCATTTCAGATTTTTATAATTTCATGTGTGAAATTATAGCATGTTGTCATAAATTTATTTTTGGGCTCTGATTCTTAGTAGATTTCCTTTGCATTAATTTTAAACTGATATGAACCTTAGCAGATTCAAAGGACTCCGGAAAGATCTGGGGGCAGGATTGTTGGAAATGGGTACTATGGAAATAATGAGTAGAGCAGATGTACAGCCCAGGAGAGGAAACGTTGGGCCAAGCAGTGCTTCTATAGTAAACAAGCAGGAACATGGAAAGTAGATACTTGTCCTATTCAGGGACAGGTACTGAGAAAACAGCTACAGCGGACAAACAGATCAGTAGGAAAATCAAGCTTTGCAATCGAATATCGCTACACGCTCTTTGTGATCTGCAGGGTTGAGAAGGACAAGTTGGGCCAGAAAACATGTCAGAACACTGGTGGCTGGGGAGCTGGAGGCCCCTTGTCAGGAAGCAACAAGCTCAGAAGAGTGATAGATCCACCAAACATTTATTCAGTACTTATGGTATACAAGTCACATTTACATTCATTGTCCTCCTACTTCCCTGGGAAGGTTGTGGCTCTCTGATATGCTTACTATATCATCCACGGTCCAGAAAATATTCTTGATATTTTAAACAGAGAATTTCATTCAAGGAATTGGTTACACAGGAGGTGACAGAGCTAAGAAGCCTAAAGTGGACTGTGTGAAATCCTTGAGACTAAGAGCAGGAAGGTGCTACCACTGCCTAAAGCTTAAAAGACAAAAAGATCCAAGCAGAAGCTGGGGTGATAGCAGCCTTGCAGCAAGAGTAGGTTTATAGACGAGACAGTCACTGCCCCCGATAAGGCCTGCAGCACAAAGATGGGGAGAAATTCCCTGGCTTCTTCTTTCCTTGCCTCTGAAGAGGGGATAATGGTGGTTTTTTGTTGTGTTAAATGGGAAAATCTGTGTTTAACCTGTGTGTTCTAGGCCTGATCACCTGCCTGTTATCACAGAACAAGATCTCACATTCTTTTTGTGTGTGTGGTTTTTGTTGTTAATCCTCACCTGAGGATATTTTTTCCCCATTGATTTTTAGAGAGTGGAGGGGTGGGGGGAGACAAAGAGAGAGAAACATCAATGTGAGAGAGACAAACTGATGGGTTATCTCTCACATGCACCCCTACCTGGGAGGAGATAGAGCCTGCACGGAGGTACATGCCCTTGACTGGAATTGAACCCGAGACCCATCAGTCCTCAGGGTAATGCTCTACCCAATGACCCAAACTGGCTAGGGCTCACATTGTTTTTATATTTCAATTTTTATGGCATGAATTTCCATCATACTTGGCTTCAGGAGATTAACTCCCTTCAAAGTATTTCCAGTTATTTCTAGACATCCTCAAAGAAGTTCCCTTGCCAACTTGTTTTTTTTTTGCAGTTGCTGTGGGCTTCTGTCCTGTTATTTTTTTCTGCCCTAGCTCCCACGTCTAGCATCTGCTTGCAAGGCCACTTGTTGAGGTCTCGCCAAGGCTGAAGTTTATCCAGGGTCACTGTCCATCAGGCCCATGCCAAGGGTGTTGACTCTTAATGCTCCCAGAGAGCCCAGTCCTTGGGATGCCTCCATGTGGCTTGTTTCTGTGGTGAGGAGGGGAGAATGGCCTGCTTTGGCTCTAAGCTGTCTCAGACCCAAATATGCAGAGCCTCTCAGAGTTGCTCCAACTAGTTCCTCACCTGTTGTCACATAAAAACAAAACTCACAGAGGTTCTGGAACTGGCTTCCATTGATATCTCAGCCAGGGCTTGGAATGGGAACAGATGCTTTGCCACAATTCTCCCCCAATTCCCACACCCTCCTGCTTCTTCTATTTTCCACACTGAAGCTTCTATATACATCAACCACTGTGGGATGGAACAGGGAGAGTCAAGTAGGAAGGAGAGGTCTAGATGTCCTTGGTCTGTGAATCATTCCTGGAACAATACTTGGAATATGGTAATCCTATCTAATAAAGAGGGACTATGCTAATTGACCATCACACCCTCACAAAGATGGCAGTGCCCACAGCCAATAAGGAGGGAACATGCTAATTGACTGCTACTCCCTCAAAGATGGTGGCTCCCACAGCCACAAAATGGCAGCGCTCAGTCCCCTCAGCCCCTCTGGGGCAGCAGGTGTGCGGCACTGCTGGGCCCACCCCCGGGTGGGTCTGGCTGCTCCATATGCCTGCCTCTAGAGTCCCCTCGTCCCCTCAGTCCTCCACCTGCCCAGGGCTGGCCCAAGGTGCAGACAAGCCTCGGATGGTGGTTACCTAGCCTCCGAGGGCTGCCGAGGCTCAGATAACCAGGGCCGGCTGAAGCTTGCGCTGCTGGCAGTGGCAGCAGCAGAGGTGTGATGGGGGTGTCGCCTTCCCCTGATCGCTGGTTTGCCTTCTGCCCCTGAAGGCTCCCAGACTGTGAGAGTGGGCAGGCTGGGCTGAGGAACCCCCCGCCAGTGCATGAGTTTTCATGTACCAGCCTCTAGTTACCATGTAAATAAGAAACCCCATTTTCTACCATTCAGATTCTACAAGTCCTTCCAGTTTCAGTTTAGATGTCAGTTCTTACAAGAATCCTGGCTGTAATATTTTCAGTATGAAGTGGCCTCTCCCTCTGTGTGAGTTTCCTAGGGCTGCAGTACAAAGTGCCAAACACTGGGTTGCTCAAAACAACAGAACTGTATCCTCCCATGGCTCTGAAGGCTGCAGGTCTGACATTAGTGTGTTGGTGGAGCCATCTTTTCTCTGTCTGCACCAGGGGACATTGCTTCTTTGCCTCCTCCTGGCTTCTTGTGGTTCTCTGAAAACTTGTTGTTCCTTGGTTTGTAGCTGCATCACCCAAACTGTCTTTGTTGTTTCATGGATGTCTTCTCCTTGTTTGTCTTCATTTTCACAGGATGTTCTCTTCTCTTATAAGGACACCAGTCAGAGTGGATTAGGGCCTACAGCAAGGACCTCATTTTAATGTAATTATGTTTGCAAAGACCCTATTTCCAAACAAGAACACATTTTGAGGTATTAGGAGTTAGGACTTCAAAATATTTTTTTGAGGGACATAATTCAACTCCTAGTATCCTCCAATAATCTAAAATCTAATAGCAACAATCTTATTTCTCTTTTGACATCTATCTTATTTGTCTCCAGTTTATGTCTCTTTTTCTTTTCTTTTTAAACATTTCAGCATCCTGATGATGTCCTTAGTTACAGTTGCTATGGAAGTACTGTAGCTTCATTTTTAGTAACTTATTTTTTCTTTCCCTTTACAACACTGAACACTCCTTTTTTACTGACTCACAATCAATCCATTAGACTGGAGTAGACTGCTACCTTGCTTGGTATGTGCATTTCTGAGTTTCTTGTGTTTTTGGCTCTTTGGTTGATTTCTTTTCTGGAAAGAATATAGATTAGGAGGATGGGCTTGGCTAGCTGAGATAGCCGGTTACAGCCTGCCTTAGGTGGTTAAATATTTATGTTTTCTGGGAATAAACAGCAGACTTCACTCTACCAGGGGAAATAATCTTATTTGTCTCCAGTTTATGTCTCTTTTTCTTTTCTTTTCTTTTTAAACATTTCAGCATCCTGATGATGTCCTTAGTTACAGTTGCTATGGAAGTACTGTAGTTTCCTGCAGTGCTGGGTGGGGTGGTGCCTGGAGTCCTATTCAGTTCAGATTTATGATGATGCCCAAGCCATGGGTTTCATTTGCTATTTTTATAGCTTAGTAATTGCTTGTCATCAGGGGAGTGATATACATTTATCCTGGTCCCCTGATTTATCATACTGATTTTTTTTTCTTTTTCATTGGTTCTGGAGTACTCGTCCTCTTCTTAAATATTCAACACATGATATCACAGAATATAATGGCAGGGCCAGCCCCATCTTCTTGTCACTGAATCAGTGAATGGATGCAGTCCCTCCATATCAATGTGGTGAGGGACTATGCAGGATTGTCAAAGCACTTGAAATCTTTTAAGGATGTACAGTTTCAGAATGGCAGTGCCCACAGCCATTGAGACCGAGTAACAACAGGAAAGAAAACCATGCTATCTGGAGACTTGGACTTTGGTAGCTTCTATAAAATGTAAACAGTAATAGTAATAGTAATAGTAATAGTAATAGTAATAGTAATAGTAATAGTAATAGTAATAGTAATACCTGTCCCACCTCCATAATAGGATCATTATAAAGGCCACATGATTTATGTATGTGAAAGCAATTTATAAGCTATACAGTGCTATAAATGCTCCCAAATGTCATTGTGAATTACAACTAGAATGTTTTTGAAAAATATTTTTTTATTGATTTCAGAGAGGCAGGGAGAGGAAGAGATAAATAGAAACATCAATGATGATAGAGAACCATTGATCGGCTGCCTCCTGCACACCCCCCACTGGTGATCAAGCCCACAACCTGCACATGTGCCCTTGACTGGAATCAAACCCCGATCTGTGAGCCCACAGTTCGATGCTCTATCCACTGAGCCAAACGATCTAAGATGCCACTAGAATCTTAATAGTCTTGGCTCTGCCTTTGACCATGGGAAGTAACAATCTCCCATGAAACAATGAGATATCATCCCACACCTGTCAGAATGGCTGTCATCAATAAATTAACAAATAACAAGTGTTGGCAAAAATGTGGAAAAAAGGGAACTCTCATGAAATGTTGGTGAGAATGCAAATTGGTGTAGCCACTCTAGAAAACAGTATGGAATTACCTTAAAAAATAAAAAATGGAACTGTCTTATGATCCAGCGATTCCACTTCTAGAAATACATCTGAAGAAACCCGAAACACTAACTCAAAAGAATACATGCACCCTTATGTTCACTGCAGAGTTATTTCCAATAGCTAAGATTTGGAAGTGGCCCAAGTGTCCATTAGTAGATGAATAAATAAAGAAAGCTGTGGCATATTTACACAGTGGAATATTACTTGGCCAATAAAAAGAGAAAATCTTAACTTTTTTTTTGTCAGCATGAATGAACCTAGAGAATATTATGCTAAGTGAAATAAGCCAGGCAGAGAAAGACAACTACCATATGATTTCACTTATATGTGGAATTCAATGAACAACAACAAAAAAACCTTAACAAACAAAATAGAAACAGACTCATAGTGACAGAGAGCTGACTGACAGCTGTCAGAGGGGAGGAGGATTAGGGAGTTGGATTAAAAAAAAAAGGTGAAGCGATTAAGCATAAAAGAAAACTTCTCATAGACACAAACAACAGTATGATGATTATCAGAGGGAAAGGGGATTAGGGACAGGTAGAAGAGGGTAAAGAATGGGCATAAACGATGACCAAAAGATACTTGGGGCGGCGAACACACAATACAGTATACAGATGATATATTATAGAATCATACACCAGAATCCTATAGTTTTATCAAGCAGTGTAACCCCATTAATTCAATTAAAAAACCCAAACACACACACACACACACACACACCTCTGATTAAGACCTTTGTTGGCCTCTTTACTAACAATCTGAACATACATGCTCCAGTCATTTTGCAACATTTTCAAGGTCAACAGGATCTATGTGTTAACTTCTATTCTACTGTCTTCTTTTCTTTTTTTAAATTTATTTTTATTTTTTTATTTTTTAAATTTTATTTACAATATAACTTATAGTAGTACATATGTTTTCCTCCCCCCCTATATTCTCCCCCCAGCCTCCCCTACCCCCAAGCACATGACCCCACCTGCCCCCCTCCCCGCCCCAGTGTCTTTCATTCATTGGTTATGCCCATATGTATGCATACAGGTCCTTCGGTTGATCTCCCCCAGCATCTGCCACCCATCCACTCCAGCCTTCCCCTTGTAGCGTGACAGCCTGTTCGAGGCCACCCTGCCTCTACATCAATCACTTCCCCCTGTTTCTTTTCTTCAAAAATATCTTGCCTCTGCATACTGAAAACAAACGTATAAGAGCAAAAAAAGTTTGAGTGTCAGTTTCAATGTCCAACTGTTCTGAGTCCCAGTTTCAATGTCAAATAGTTCTTCATGTGTACATGTCAGCAATGGTATCCAGATGGTGGACACATCGTGGCAATGCAAGATCCATCCTCTCTGGTATGGTCCTGGGCCGCCTGCAGCCACACGCAGCTGCCGACTGCTAGCATGGCAAGGTGTCGTCAGCGTCCGCCATCTCTGGACCGTCCTCGTGGCTGGAACAGACCCGTCAGTTCCTCACTGTCGCAGGAACCCACATGGTCTTGGAGTTGTTCTCTGCAAACACACAAACACATTCTCGACCAAAGGTTAAATAACAAAGGGACCCTCTCTGCAAAATAGACTTGGGATTCTTTTTATTTTTGCCTAAATGATTTTCCTTTGGCTTATTTTGACACCATGTGTGTTTTTTTATGGGTGTCCTGCAGTTGGTTTTACAAATGGAATTTTTTTTCTGGAGTAAGAATTTTCTACATGTATTTTACTTATAGGATATTTTTCCTTATATGATATTACCCCACTGTCCCCCCTCCCCCTTTTTTTGGTTAATAGGGGTTTTTGGAAATTTTATCTTGCAGTCTTGGTAATTTTAAATTTTAATTTTTGCACACAAATATGATTGCTTTAGGTTCTTTGGATATTTGGCAATTTTGCAGTGAGATGAACTACTAATAGATATTTAGGTAATGTTTTAGGAAAAGCTTTTTGTCCAGTACAGTTAGATTTTCTTGAGTATTCACTTATTTCACTTGGCCAATTTAAATTAATCTGAAAACTTGATTACCATTTCACTGTCAATTTTAATACTCAAGCAGAAATCTTAGTTAACCCAGTAAATACTTGTGGAAAGGAATATTTGCATTTTTTAGTAGGTCCTCAGCATTCCTGGTAATAAACTAAATTTAGGTATAGGGCAGCTATTGGTGGCCGAGTCTCTGTCTGCCATCTGGGTCCCGGTGTGAGTTGTGCGTGGGAGGCGTAGCAGCTGTGGAGGTAGGAGACCTTCCTCAGGAGGGGTAAGAATTCAAGCCCCTGCAAAGGTTGTGGATGAGGGTCTGTGCCCCACCTCTGTTGATCTTTTAGTTCTCTCCTGTTGGCCCCTCTGTGACTGTGCCTGTCTTAGGTTGTTCCTTCCCTGAGGAATCTTACCTGTCTCTGGCTAACCAGCCATCCTCTGGGGCCAAACAGAGTGATGTGAGGTTCAGTCCTGTCTCCTTTGTAGTCTATGCCCCCGTGGCCTCCACGTCCAGCACCTGCCTTGGGGTCCCCTTGCCTGCTGGCAGGGTCCCGGTACTGATCACGTATCTCTGGTGACCCAGGTTTCTTCTCCAGAGAGGGCCCAGCTCACGCCATTGGTCGAGAGACAGATCCATGGTGCCAGTCTACTGTCTTCTTTTCAAAAGGGAAGGGATACTACAACCTTCATTATGGGTTGAAAAGGAAGACAAATCTTTTTAAATATCTTTTTCAAGTTATTAATACCAAGTCTCTCTGATGCTTCTATACTTGTTTGGCATGTGCTATTATGATTTTGCTCCTTAGCATAGTTGTGGTTTTTTTGTGTGTGTGTGTGTGTGTGTGTGTTTGTGTGTGTGTGTGTTTGGTATGTACTTTGGTTTAGGGCCATGGTCAGCAAATTGTGGCTCGTGAGTCACATGTGGCTCTTTGGCCCCTTGAGTGTGGCTCTTCCACAAAATACCATGGCCTGGGCGAGTCTTATTTTGAAGAAGTGGCATTAGAAGAAGTTTAAGTTTAAAAAAATGTGCTCTCAAAAGAAATTTCAGACAGTTCTCAAGGGTAAGAGGATGTGAGGGGTACAGGAAGAGACTGGACAAAGACAGTGGCTGGGAGGGTCAGGGCATGGGGACGGGAGCGGGAGCGGGTGGAGGGGAGCTATGGGGTAAAAAAAAAAAAAAAAGGAAAACCTGTAATAATCTGAACAATAAAGATTTATTTAATAATAATATCGTTGTACTGATGATATTTGGCTCTGCTAACTAATGAGTTTGCTGACCACTGTCCTATAGCATTTGAAGGAAAATAGGAAGCATCTCTCTTTCTCTCTCATGCCTTGTGTGCGTGTGCATGTGTGTTTGTAAACTTTAAGGCAGACACCCAGCCACCTACTAGAACACACTTAGGCATGCAGACTTTGACAATTCTAGGGAGAAGTTCTGAATGCACATAGCGATTTGATTCATGTGTCTTAGTTTAAAAATCTGTTAATTTATTCTGGAGATGCTCTAAAAATTGATGTCATTACAATTAAACAACTCTTAAGAAAGTATATTCTGCCTGACAACTCTAGATACAATTTTTATGCCGCTTTTCTTGAAGCATTTTTTTTCTTTTTTATTGAATATATTGGGGTGACATTGGTTAGGGAAGCATTTTCAGTTTGCTCATTTGGAGCACATTTTGTGTGTTGAATGCAGTTGGTTTCTAGAACTGACTCATTTTCCAAGTACAAGTATAATCTGCTCCCTCTGCCCCCTCTGCCAGCATGTTGTTCAACCCTTCTTTAAAATGCTGTCAGAACATGGTCCACTCATCATTAACAGGAAATGGGCTTCTTGCCTCTCTTACACAAGTAGAAAGAAGTCAGATAATTTGATTTTTAAATTATAAGAAAAGAAGAAATTGGACTAATTTCTACTCCTGAGACTATTATTATGAGACACTTAAATAAACGAGATACCCAGAAATGAAAGGGAAAGCTGCAATTTGCATGGTTTTGAGTAGAATGCAGCAGAATTTCCATTTCACTTTAAATATCAACTAACTATCTTGTGAGTCAGTATAAATACATCAAGAAATCAAGGCTTCATGAAAGACAAGAGTAGTTTCATGTGGGCGGACAAGTATTTAGGCAGCTCAGCATGAAAACTGGGCCATATGCTCAGGCCTGTTTCTCTGTATTTAGATTTTTGATGCAAACTCTAACTCTGTCTCTAGAATATAAAAGCAGAAGACCTTCAAAGCCAACAATGAAGAACTCATTTTACTAAAGTGCCAATAATGCCAGCTCTAAAAAAGAACAGAGTTTTCAGTTCTATCTAATCAAATAATCGTCTTGACAATTTTTGCAATCATAGTTGTTTATGGAACTGACAAAAGTGACTATTCGTTTAAGATAAAGTCCAGCATTAGTTAAACATGCCATATATAGTGTATATTTGGTTTAACCACGTGGATGGTTTACCCCAAATATGTTATTCATAAATTGCCGAGGAAAGAAATAATTTGTTGCTGTTCAATTATCTGGTTACCTGCCTCAATCTTCTGCTTCACTATGGGTGTTTAGGCAGACTTTATTAGGATAACATTTTACAGGGTAAAAATAGTTTATCCTGCCACAGCTTTCTCCATTTGCCAGTTTCAAACTTCTCTTTCATTTTTGATTGGTACCACTTTGGAACTATCTCTTTATGATTCAACTTCTGTATTTGTGGAGAAGATAAAGTAACACCTCTAAAATAATAAAAGGTTGTTTCAATGATTAGTAGAATAGTACAAAAAAACTTCACACAGGGCCTGGCATATAATAAGTGCTCAATAAATCTTACCCTGTCTTGCCCTAGCTGGTTTGGCTCAGTGGGTAGAGCATAAGCCTGCAGACTGAAGGTTTAATTCCAGTAAGGGGCTCATACCTGGGTTGCACACTTGATTGTTGGGGGCATGCAAGAAGCAGCCAATCAATAATTCTTTCTCATCATTGATGTTTCTCTCTCTCCCTCTCCCTTCCTCTCTGAAATCAATAAAAAACATATTTAAAATAAATAAGTCTTACCTGTCTTTACTTTTACTATTAAAGATGTGAACTCGGAAATCAATAAACATTTGTAGTTAATTCTTTAGTTATGAAAGACAATGTCTTGATATAAGTCTGCAAATGATCTTAAAATGGATATAGTGCTTCTACATGAAAAGTGAAATATAGAATTTAAACAATTATGGGCATTAATTATTCTATATTTTCTTTATCTTTCTGATTTATATATGCTTTGCAGCAGAACTTGATGCAAAAAGATTCACTTAGGTTGGGTATTATTTTATGGCCATTTTTCCTTTTTTTGATACTCAGTATCTATGATGATATGATAAGAATTTGTGTGCAAATAGTTTTGTTTGGGAGGTGATCTCAACAAGCATGATCAGGAATGGGAAGGTAAGACTGGCAAGAGAAGAATGCCATTAAGGTACCTTGATAAGCAGGTTACTGTAGGGGGTTAGTGGGCTCCATTCTTCTGGGGTCCCTCTGGGAGTCTGCATAAAACTGTTGACTGAGCAACCTCATCCATTTGACTCAGTACTGTGCAAATCTATCACTTTCTAACTTTGAAAAGCATTGCTATGAAAAGTTTGGAAAACATTGCTATAAAGAATCACTGAGAGAAATGTAGAGACCTAACCTGGAGAAAGGAAAATTTAAGTTAAGCAGTATAGTCAGAGGGTGTGAGGTCAAAAGTTGGAGATATACGGTTTTTGTATACTTGAAAAACTGTCCAAGAAAGAGAGATTCAGGTAAAACCAGTATCAATAGTTGGAAAGCAAAGGGAGGCAAATAAAAGCACTGAGTAAACTGAACTGCTTGTGAGGGGCAGCACATTATCTCATTTAATTCTTGCAAGGATCATGTGAATTGGAATCTTTACTTTTCCGCTCAACCCACAACTAAACTATTTTACAGATGATTAAATGAACATTTCAGAGGTTTTGCAATTCATCCAAGTTTGCAAAGCTAGTTACTGCCAAGTGCAGAGATTAGGACTTGAATTTATTTGATGTTGGAGCCCAATTCTCTTCCTTCATTTCAGACTAAATTATTCTCTCTCCAAGGAAGCGTTCAAGCAGAGATTGGTTCTCTACTTGGAAATTAGGAGGGATTCCTATAGCATGGTACAGAACCAGATGACTTTCAAACTTTTTGCTGTTAACAGTCTAATAGTACTGTGAAATAAGGGTCATATGCTAGACTCTCAACTTAAAATTGTTTATTTCTCAATTTAGGAATGTAAGTTCTTGTTAATTTTAATAGCCATTGCATGTTTTTATTTTTTATTTATGTTTTTTTTAAAATGTGTTTCAAAGAGGAAGGGAAAGGGAGAGAAGAGGAGAGGGAGAGAGTACAGAAACATCGGCGATGAGAGAGAATCATTGATTGGCTGCCTCCTGCACGCCTCCCACTGGGGATCGGGCCTGAACCCAGGCATGTGCCCTGACCGGGCATATGATCTTCTGGTCAGTGCTCAATCACTGAGCTACATCAGCTGGATCATTAAATGTTTTTTTAAATATTTTTATTGATTTCAGAGAGGAAGGGAGAAGGAGAGAGAAACATCAGTGACGAGAGAATCATTGATTGGCTACCACCTGCACTCCCCCTACTGGGAATGGAGCCCACAACTCGGGTATGTGCCCTTGACTGGACTCGAACCTGGGACCCTTCAGTCGGCAGGCTGATGCTCTATCCACTGAGCCAAACTGGCTAGGGCCCATTAAATGTTTTTAAAGTACCTTTGATTTGATACTAATACAAACTGTTTTGTTAATTGTTCAAAGCATCATTATTAGCATCTTTCTTTAATTATATTGGAATATGCTTCTTAAATCAATAATAGTTTAGGGAACCAGAGGCCATTAAAAAAATGAAGCAAGAAAAGGTTGTAAATTAATAAAGGCTAGAAATGGAAAGATAAATGAAGTTCAGACATAGAAAATGAAGGACAGATTATGCTTAACTGTGTCCAGAAAAGATGTGAGAGATGCACAAAATAAAGCCTGTTATAAAGAGCAGTTGCTGAGCTATAGGAGTTGAGTATATGGGAGCAGAAGCACAATCCTTTCATTTTTATGTATTTATGTATAAATACACGTATGCGTGTATTTTATTTTTTTTTGTTAACCCTCACATGAGGATATATTTTCTATTGCTTTTCAGAGAGTGTAATGGAGCAAAGGATGGAGAGAGAGAGAGAGAGAGAGAGAAAGGGGGAAATATTGATGTCAGAGACAAACACACATCAATTGGTTGCCTCCTGCACATGCTTCTATTGGGGGTGGGGATTGTACCCACAACACAAGTACATGCAATTGATCAGAATGAAACCTGGGACTCTATGGTGTATGAGTCCATGCTCTAACCACTTAGCAACACCAGCCAAGGCAGAAGCACAATTCTTTTAGTGTGCCCAGCATTGTTTGGACTTTAAAAGAATAATGGCTTCTGTTTCTGGCTTTACATTTTTTTCCCCTAGGAAGATTTTATTTTATTTTATTTTTTTATATTTTATTGATTTTTCTTTCTTTTTAAAAAATTTTATTTACAATATAACTTATATTTAATAGTAGTACATATGTTTTCCTCCCCCCCCAATATCCTCCCCCCAGCCTCCTCTACCTCCCAGCACATGTCCCCACCTACCCCCCTCCCCGCCCCAGAGTCTTTCATTCATTGGTTATGCTCATATGTATGCATACAAGTCCCTCGGTTTATCTCCCCCAGTATCTGCCTCCCCTCCACTCCAGCCTTCCCCCTGTAGCGTGACAGCCTGTTCGAGGCCACCCTGCCTCTACATCAATCACTTCCCCCTGTTTCTTTTCTTCAAAAATATCTTGCCTCTGCATACTGAAAACAAACGTATAAGAGCAAAAAAAGTTTGAGTGTCAGTTTCAATGTCCAACTGTTCTGAGTCCCAGTTTCAATGTCAAATAGTTCTTCATGTGTACATGTCAGCAATGGTATCCAGATGGTGGACACATCGTGGCAATGCAAGATCCATCCTCTCTGGTATGGTCCTGGGCCGCCTGCAGCCACGCACAGCTGCCGACTGCTAGCATGGCAAGGTGTCGTCAGCGTCCACCATCTCTGGACCGTCCTCGTGGCTGGAACAGACCCGTCAGTTCCTCACTGACTCAAGAACCCACATGGTTTTCGAGTTGTTCTCTGCAAACAAACAAACAAATTCTCGACCAAAGTTTAACAAAGGGATCCTCTCTGCAAAAAAGACTTGGGATTCTTTTTATTTTTGCCTAAATGATTTTCCTTTGGCTTATTTTGACACCATGTGTGTTTTTTTATGGGTGTCCTGCAGCTGGTTTTACAAATGGAATTTTCTTTTCTGGAGTAAGAATTTTCTACATGTATTTTACTTATAGGATATTTTTCCTTACATGATATTACCTCACTGTCCCCCCCCCCCCTTTTTTTTGGTTAATAGGGGCTTTTGGAAATTTTATCTTGCAGTCTTGGTAATTTTAAATTTTAATTTTTGCACACAAATATGACTGCTTTAGGTTCTTTGGATGTTAGGCAATTTTGCAGTGAGATGAACTACTAATAGATATTTTAGTTAGTGTTTTAGGAAAAGCTTTTTTGTCCAGTACAGTTAGATTTTCTTGAGTATTCACTTATTTCACTGGTCCAATTTAAATTAATCTGAAAACTTGATTACTATTTTACTGTCAATTTTAATACTCAAGCAGAAATCTTAGTTAACCCAGTAAATACTTGTAGAAAGGAATATTTGCATTTTTTAGTAGGTCCTCAGCATTCCTGGTAATAAACTAAATTTAGGTATAGGGCAGCTATTGCTGGCCGAATCTCTGTCTGCCACCTGGGTCCCAGTGTGAGTTGTGTGTGGGAGGCGTAGTAGCCGTGGGGGTAGGAGACCTTCCTCAGGAGGGGTGAGAATTCAAGCCCCTGCAAGGTTTGTTGGTGAGGGTCTGTGCCCCACCTCTGTTGATCTTTTAGTTTTCTCCTATTGGCCCCTCTGCGACTGTGCCTATCTTAGGTTGTTCCTTCCCTGAGGAATCTTACCCATCTCTGGCTAACCAGCCATCCTCCGGGGCCAAACAGGGTGATGTGAGGTTCAGTCCTGTCTCCTTTGTAGTCTATTCTGGCTTTACATTTTTAAAAATATTTTTTATTTTTATTTTTTGCAGTATAACTTAGATTTAATAGTAGTATCTGGCTTTACATTTGAAGTAAGATGGATTTAAAAGAATACTGTGATCATTATTAATTTATTGGGGGTGGGTAAAAGGTTCTATGAATTTCTATGAATTATGTAAGCTGTTACTTCTGTCTACAGCAATAGGGAGGGGAGGCATCTGGCCAGTCACATTCCTTCTTAGTCTCAGGAAACCACTTTATTTTATTACTCTTTACTTTAAGTCAGGAATGTAGTCAGAATGCCCACTAGGTGGTGCTGAAAAATTGTATAGAATTCCATGACCTCTAGTAGCTATAAGAATAGGAACTGTTAGAAGTGAAAGGCATTCTGCCTAGGATTTCCACCTCACGACATGAAGATTTCATACAACGTAGAGGACTATCAATGCTTTTTAAAATACTATCTGATATCAAAATGTTTGTTCAGAAAAGGTGAAAAACATGCTACATCAGAGTCAAGGTTAATATTATTGGTAGGAACATGGATTTCATTCAATAGAGATTGAATGAAAGCTTTAAGGAGAAATCTAATTCACTAGATTTGGACGCATTTATGATGATTTCAACTTATATTATTATATATTTTGGCTACCATATACTGTTAAAAAGTTGTTTTTTCACATTTATATGTCATCCTTAAATGTTATCTCCAAAGTATATAAGATGTGGATCAATACATATGTCAAAGGCAATGATTTGGGGGGTGTGTGAGGGAGAGAAATAAAAGGCAAGCAGAATGAAATACTAATTGCTGAGGCAAGAAAAGACTTTATTTTAGTTAAAAGTAGATGTTGTTACTACCAAATGGTTTTAGATTATCTAAGAAACAATTTAAATTTTTTTTCTTTAAAACCCAATCCTGGATCAATCTAAAAATTTGCTTTCTCCAGTCATGCACTTGAACTGCCAGGATGCTAAAGAAATATCAAGGCAGTTTGGTGCTATTACAAAGTCAAGGTTTTGTAGAGAAGGCTGGAGGTTCTGAAAAGATGGCAACTTGAATGAATGCATTCCTCCTCACTGCCACTGAGGTTCTGGGTCTGAGGGGTTGGAGGGTGCTGGCTCTGTCTGAGTCCTCATGAAGAAGCCAACTGGACTTTCTGCCCAGGGGCCAACTGGAACCAACCTTCACATAAACCTAAATGATAACAGAAATGTCCATAGCAATAGTGTTTGTAATAGCAGAAAATGAAAACCACCTACCCATCAATTAGTAGCAATATAAAGTAATATTTGTGTACAGTGAATATTATATTATACAGCACTGACATAGAAGGAGCTATGGTTCCATGTTGCCACATGAAAATAAGCATACTGTATATAATAATAAGTTATATATATATACTATATATAGTATATATAACATAAACTATATATATACAATATATATTATATATATATATGGCAGTCCTCTCTGCGTGCACTCGTGCATGCACCTCTGGACCTCTGCCGTTCGCTGCTTCCCTGAGTTTCCATCTTATAGTCCAGATCCCCCCCATGAGCCTGGGTCCTCAGGCTCTCACCTGGAACTGAAGTTTAGTGCAGTTGGAACTGGAGTTCAGCGCAGTCTGGAGCTTTTTTCTCCTTCCTGCTAGAGCACACCAACCAGGCACTCAGCCACCCCGTCCTCTCCACGTGCGCGTGTCTCTGTACCTCAGGCTTTGCAGCTCCTCTAATTCTCCATGCACTTTTCTCTTTCCTTTTAGTTGTAGAATTTCCAGTCAACCAGCTTTCCTGTGGTTCTGGGTGATGTCCGTTTAGTCTTTTAGCTGTATTTTTGAAATTGTTGTGCGAGGCGGCAGTTTAGGTGTTTACCTATGCTGCCATCTTGGTTTCCTCCCTATAAATTTCTAATTTTGAAATCATTTGAGATTTACAGAAGAGTTCCAAAGAGAGTGCAAGAGTTCCTGCAGGCCCTTCACCCAGCTTTCCCTAAGGTTTACATTTTACCTTGTATCTCTATCAGAATGCACTTACCTCTGTTCTATTTTCACTGAGTTTTCTAAAGTGACTACTAAAGAAACTGGACAACTGGCCATAGTACTGTGAGTCAATGGGCATTCTCAGCTTGAAACAGAATTGTGCTTGAACAGAAGCTCCTGGAGTCACAGTGCCTTAAGCTGGAGGAGTGGGAATTCTGGGCAGAATTCTGGGTAGGGAGGGGCTTCTGGGTAGTTGGGGTTTTCAGGAGCCTACAGCTTAGCCTGCATCTGGGACTAGCTGTGAGCACTACTTCCAATGAATCTTGACTCAGTAAGATACTGATAAGTGATCTGCAGATGTTTCTTCTTATATTTAAAAAAGTAATAAAACTAAGTTTCTGCATTGTTATCTTGACTACTTTAAACCCTGAGTCTGATCCAACATTCACTTGCATTGCTCAAGCCAGTGCTAATTTATGATCTGGGTTAAATCACTTGGTCTTCACAGATTATCCAAGGAAAACATCAAATTCAGGCAAAGGTCACCACTAATGATAGAAAAAAATCTATCCCTTAGCCTTAGTTCTTTACCTGCTGCTTGTTCCTTTTCAACAGTGATATTTCTTTCTTTCTTTTAAAAACATCCTTGCCCTAGCTGGTTTGGCTCAGTGGATAGAGTATTGGCCTGCAGACCAAAGGGTCCCAGGTTCGATTCCAGTCAAAGGCACATACCCAGGTTGTGGGCTCAATCCCCGATAGGGGGCATTCAGGAAGCAGCCAATCAATGATTTTCTCTCATCATTGGTGTTTCTCTCTCTCTTTCTCTCCCTTCCTCTCTAAAATCAATAAAAATATATTTTAAAAAATCCTCAATACTCATTTGCCTCCTTTTAGGGCTATTTTCATACTATGCCATTCACATGTGTATAAGTTGTGTTTATTGCTTATTTTTTAAGAGTAATGCTGTATCTTCATTTTCACGTACTGCACTAGTTCTTAGCATAGTGCCTTGCTATTATTACATGCTAAGTAAATCTTTTAAAATTTAAATTTATTAATTATCTCACTTTTTTCCCTTGCAGGAATCATGAAATTTCATAGCTTCAAGTAATATCGTTTAGTATGTAAATTTTGTTGGGTTTCTCAAAATGCTTCTTAAATGGTTCTACTTGGATAATTTAATTTCATTGCAAATTCTGTAAAGCTAATATTGAAGTAATTCTTCCTCTCAGTCTCTTCCTGTGATGGGCTGGATTGTATGTCTCCCTCCGCCCTTCGATTCTAATGTTGAAGTCTCTAGGTACCCTAAAATGTGATTATATTTGGAGACAGGGTCTTTCAAAGAGGCAATTTAATTTAAAATGAGGTTGCATAGGTGGGCCCAATAAGAAGATTAGGTCCTGATCGGTTTGGCTCAGTGGATAGAATGTTGGCCCGTGGACTGAAGGGTCCCAGGTTCGATTCCAGTCAAGAGCATGTACCTTGGTTACGGGCACATCCCCAGTAGGGAGTGTGCAGGAGGCAGTTGATTGATGTTTCTCTCTCACCGATGTTTCTAACTCTCTCTCCCTCTCCCTTCCTCTCTGTAAACAAACAAACAAACAAACAAACAAACAAATAAATAAAAGAAATTAAAAAAAGAAGAGATTAGAATCTAGGCCTGGAGGGAAGATGATGTGAAGATAGAGAGAAAACATCGACAAGCCAAGGAGACGCCTTGGTGTTGTGCTTCCAGCCTGCAGAATGGAGAGGAAACAAAAGCCAACCAATCTGTGGTATTTGGTTATGGTATCTCAAGCAAACGAATATACTTCCTTTACCTGAATGACAAACCGGCTTTTCCAGTGCACCTCCACATTTTTGTCATTTACTAACATTCTCTCAGGCGTAAATATTTGGAAGTCTTTTCTCCAATACTCTCAACTCCTTTTATCATCACAAAACATTTTTGTGATAATAGGAAGAAAGAAAACAAAGTACTCTAGTGCACCTCAATTTTTATTCTTTTTTTTAAAATAGCCTCAACACAATTCTCTTTCTACACAGATCTCAGTATCTGATTTCTCTATTATGATACTCTCCCATATGAACTCTGAGTGTAGCATGTACTGAATGATTGACAATCCGAGCACTCTGTGCCCATATTGTTGCCTCTTTTGGGAGTAACCTTTTTACCTCTTCCCTAAGGCCCAGTGATTTGTGGATCTGGACATACAACTACATGCCTTCTTGCTAACCTCTTATCTGACCTATATTTCTTTCTGACTTTGGCCTGTCTTAATCTCTTAACCTGTCTCTCTGCTCTGTTCCGACACCAGCTGTAGTTTAAAATCTTAAATTAACATTGAGCAACCCCTGCAATCAAAGAGGTGTTTCTCCATGTAGTAAGCCACATATACAGGTAGCAGGTACTGAAGATTAACATAGAGTTATGTTAGACTTTTTGGTTTGGTCTCAGTCTATACTAGCTTTGGGACTTTGGGCGAATCTTATAATGTTTTTCAGCCTCAACTCTAAAATGAGATAATATTTAATTTCACTTGTGTATTATGAATAAAAGTAGATTAAATGTCTGAAATATTTGTCAGATCTTAAGAAAGCAGTATTTGGTGTTATTTGTGGTTGTTGGCCTTCTTGACATTTGCCAGAGTGCCTTTTATTGCCACTGGTCCTGTATCCCTAAGTGCCTGTTAACTTTCCTGAAAGACCAGCCCATGGGTCATATATTATTTCTGAGTCCTACAGCACCTAGTTGGTGCTTAATAAATCTAATTCCTAAAATCACAGTAGTTAAAAATACTTATAAGTAGGGTGATTATTCAATCTACTTTGTGTGTGCTGTTTCTGGTTTACTCTTGTTATTCAGCATAATTATTATAGCATACCCTCTCACTCCCAAAAGTCTGCTTATTTGGACAATAAAATATATATGGTCTCTCACAGGAGAGTGACAGAATCACAATAGTTTGTTTCATGAAAATATAAGGGGTACAGGGAAACTTTCTCTGAAGGAAATAGAGCCTGAAGACAGAGTTGAATCTAAAAGTAAAAGTTCTACTTGGGAGACTGTTTTGGCTAATAGACATTATAAAGCCTGTAAATTTATTTTCCTTAAATGTCTGGATGTCAGATAGAATAAACCAGCTGTACTTCACTGCAATACTGCCAAGTTTAGTCTTTGAGTTTAACTTTTGGCAGATACACTTGGATGCCATGCAGCTTAAAAAGCTATTAATCATATTGTTTAAATGTGTGTTGTCAAAAGTTAAAGATGTAGTTTATGTTCTGGTTTTAATAGTGTATGCTTTTAATTACCCAAGTTATACATATATATATAATTTTGTTGTGCCTAATTAAAATGATATAACTTATAGAATAAAAATGTCTCTCCCTCAATCACCTCTCATCCACTCAATCTCACTTTTCCATATGTAAACCAATTTTAATCAAAAACAACACAAAATAAAAACTGAGTATAAATAAATTATAAATATTAAAACATTTTATAGATGCAACAAATTAGTAATTTTAATAAGTTACTCCAAACTTTCAGAATGAGAATTTGGCAAAAACATTAAAATGTCAAACATACTCTTTGACTCAGCAATTTCAGTTCAAAGAAATAATCAAAGAAAGATGTATACACAGGGATATTCATCGCAATGTAGTTTGTAATAGTGAAAGTCTAGACATGACTTAATGTCTTATTAATAGAAAATTGATGAAATATATTACAGTACAGTCATGTAATGGAGTAATATGGAGTCATTGAAGATGACAATATTAGTGCTACATTTATTGATAAGAGGGAGAGAGGTCCATAATATATCACTAAATGAACAAAAGCAGGCTCAAACAGTTTTATAGTATAACCACATTCATATACATTTATATATGCAGGTAATATACATATATATATTAGACTTTTGCTATTTATATATATCTGACAAAAATACATGAAGGGAAATATGAAAAAATTAAAGTAGTCACTTCTAAATTATAGATTCTTAGAAATTTTTTACTTTGTCATATTTTCTATATCAATTTAATTTTTTATAATAAAGATATATTATTTTTATAATCAGAAAAAAACTTTCTTGTTTAAAAAAATTGGTAGAATTCCAGTTTCCAAACGTTATTTATAAGCCATCCATTTAAGAGTTGTTTGCTTCTTTTCCCCCAGCTGGTGTGAGGAAATGCTGCCAATAATTTTGGTGCCAATAATTACATCTACATATCAAATACATCTGCATTCTGAAACAAGATTTTCTTATCAGTAAGAATTGGGCTTTATATTAAGAGCAGTTTAGATGTGGACTATCTGATCCAGTACTTAGAGATTTAACCAGTAATCATCATTTTACTTTGAACCTAGTTAGTCTATATTAATTCTATAGAAAAAGAGTCCTAAATGTTTCTTCTGCCAAAGGAAATGTTTGGTAGATAGCATATTGTAGTTTAATTAGATAGAATTATAATCTTTAGCTTTGTTCTTAATGAACTGACTGATTTTAGGGAAATAAAAAGTAAAAGGAGGGGATACATGAAAATATAAATTTTCCAGGAACTTAAAAGAAGGACTTGTTTCTCCCCTTGTTTTAAATCTCTTCTGTGTGGCAAACTTAATTGCCAAATCCTGATGCTCACTGCCACGTGAACAGGTCCACAGGCACCTTAACTCCTTATTTACAAAAGTGAAGGCTCACCTTCTTCCACATATATGCCATCTATCCTTGTTTCTCCAACTTACCTAAAAGCAAAAACATCATCACCAACACCCAGGTTCCAATAACACGGGGATTGAATGAAAGGAATGGGGGAACGGGCACATCATCTTTCCCTGGAAGGGCATACTCCTATCAGAATTGCACACCTTGAATTTGATCATGCGGAAACATGGGCCATGTACACAAGAACTAGCTAGTACTCTCCAAAAGTATCAAGGATGTGAAGGACAAAAAAGTCTCAGGAACTGTCCAATATAAAGGAGACTTAAGGGAACATGAAAACAAAATGTGATGTGGGGTTTTGGATGAGAAAAAAAGACATCAGTGGGGCAAGATTGTCGGAGCTAGCCGAGGAAGGTTGACAGGTAATTTCTGGTGCTATTTTGTACTTTTTTATAAGCCTGAACTATTTCAAAGTGAAAAGTTTAAAAATTTAAACACCAGCTTTAAGAAATCCATTTGTAGACTGACACTCTACACTGACAGAATGACGAGAGCAGAGAGATGAAGAGTGGAAACACATAACTGCTGGGGATGCTGGGCACATGCAGCACACCTGGGGAGGTGACCTGGAAAACAGGGCGAGAGTCACATGTGAGGGGGTCAAATGTCACCATGGAGGCACAGTTTTAACAGCTACAAAATCAGGCCTTCATGCAAAGCACTGGATTCCCCTTCATTCTCCTCCCCCTCCAAATTATGAAAAGCATTTGCTGCCTTTAAACAGTAAAAGTAGTCCTTTTATTGTTATTTTCATTGGTGTAAGATGACTGTTAAGTTGCCCAAACGTGTGTATTGCTATAGATGTTAAAAATCATGTACAGAAAATGCATTTCAGAATAGTGAACAACAAAAAACAGCCTAGTTGGTGTGGCTCAGTGGTTGAGCATCGACCTATGAACCAGGAGGTCGTGTTCAATTCCTGTTTAGGGCACATGCCTGGGTTATGAGTTCATCCCCTAGGAGGGGGCATGCAGGAGGCAGCTAATCAATGATTCTCTGTCATCGTTGATGTTTCTATCTTTCTCTTCCTCTCCCTTCCTTTCTGAAATCAATTCAAAACAAAACCAAACAGAAAACACACACACTAAAATCTGAATCACTCTGATTCTGCATTCTCCTCTGCCTCCCCTATCCTGTTCTCCTATATCCCTAGGCCTTGTCATTTTCATCTTCACACTGTTTCTTACAGTAGGATTGGAATCAGAGGCTCTGGGTTCTCATCTTTTTTTTTTTTTTTTTTGTATTTACTAGTCCTGTGATGGTGGACATTTCTTTCTGTGCCTGAGTTTCTGTGTGTGCATGTGTGTATTTAGGGAGGAGAGTAAGTAGGATTCCAATGAAATAATGCACATGAAAGCTCTTTATAAACTGTAAGGTATTGTGAAAATGCTAGGTTTTATTCAGGGCTATATATGTATTTCCTTCAACAGTTCTCAAATTTTATGATTTTATGAAACTTAAAAAATTGATTAACTGACAGAATTTCCCATTAAAATTTTTTTATTGGATTGTTTTTTTTACAGAGAGGGAGATCAACTGCCTCTTGCATGCCCCCTACTGGAGATCGAGAGAAACACCCCTCAACTGCCTCCTGCATGCCCCCTGCTGTACATGCCCTTGACAGGAATTGAACCCAGGACTCTTCAGTCCATGGGCCAATGCTCTATCCACTTAGCCACACGGGTTAGGGCAAGAATTTCCCATTTGATAAGATAAATAAATACATTTTCCTCACTACACCATTTCATAAAAGGCAGGCCATTTTAACAGAAAGGTGCTGGAAGGACAGACTCTCAGAATGAAAAACAATCCCTCCCAACCATGTACTGACTTACAATCACCTGGCCCTTAGTTTACTCATTTTGCTGCAGATTGACCCCAAACAATCAGTGATTCCAGGACCAGCATTTGGGAATCAAGGTCCTGGACTAAAATATCCAAAGCAATATTTTTATGAGCCCCTTGTGTCCCATCTTACTTTCTTTCCCAGTCCACCCATGCTTGGCATCCAACAAACTTTTGTTAAGTGAATCAGTACATTAATAGATAGATACACATTTCTTCTTGAACCCAGTGAAGAACTGCACCTAATTCCTTTGTAGTTGATTAAAGGAGGAGATGTTGGAAGCCAAAGATGAGCCAGGATACTCTTATGTTTTGGTATAGAGAGGAGATATGAGAATCTATTTCCCACTTCTCTTTTCCCATGTTATCTAATATTCTGTCCAGTTACCTTACCTAAGCCAGAGGTATGTCCTTAATGTAGCAGGATCTTGCTCGAGAGATGCTCCTCAGATCTTCAGGGTTTTAGTTTTTTCTGGAGGCAGTGAAGGTGGTGCTGTAGTATGTGGGTCTCTTTGCAAAGCACCATTTGGCAAATCCACAGCAGGTTAATGTTCTTTCTCTACTAAGGCCCAGGAGGGAGTGAGGTGGGGTAGAAATCTTCACACACACACACACACACACACACACACAAACACACACCACTCAACCTTATACATCTATACATGAAGTCCTTTACAGAAGGGTTATGGTAATTTCAAAATGACCTTTCAATATAGGATGGAGAAGTGTTACATTTTTAGCCAACTTGGACTTTCTGTTGCATCAGGAGCCAAGTCCTGGTGATGCTTCCTCCACTTTGGACTTGTGTTTTAGGCTCTTACATTTGCACCTGCACCTTGTACTCCCTCCATCATCACTAGCATCTCTGGCTTCCTGTGTCTTAGTCCAGCAACTTTAATTCCTCAGGAAAAAATTAAGCCTCTCTGCAAAAGAAGAGATCTAGATTAGAATAACAACACCCCGGGCTCCAGATCTGGGTGTGTATGCATATACTAGTTGTACATTACTGTCTGGTGTGTGTGTGTGTGTGTGTGTGTGTGTGTGTGGGGCCTGGGGCCTGGGTAGTGAATGGACTCCAGTCCCGTGATTGTGCTTTAATGTGTATCTTCTAGTTGGAGTTCAATCTTCCCTTCAATAAGAATAATAAAGCTGTTGGTTTCCTGATTAGTTGACAACAAATCAGTAACATTGTTCAAAGACAAACATTAATTTTCTGGATAAATCTTAGGTTAAACTTTTATTGCTATTTTTCCTGCTAGCATAGTTGTGGTTTTACCTTCAGAGACATTAGTGCTTGTCATTATGCTGAGATGTGAAGTTGGACTTCTTTCCAATTTTGTCCCATGGGAAGCAGTACCTTTAATGCTCTCCTTTGAAAGCATCCTGATTTGGAGAGCTTTCCTCTTATCAAAAGGGGATAGGGAGGTTTTACCTTTTCTGTCCTGCTATTAATATTGATGTAAGAGAAACTGATTTTGGAAAATAGGTAGTTGATTTCAAACACATGATGTTTTAGGTCTTTTTTGCATATATATATATATGTGTGTGTGTGTGTGTGTGTGTGTGTGTGTGTGTGTGTGTGTGTGTGTGTGTATTTGCAAGAAACAGAAGGAATATCTGACTACCTTAAGCACAGGATAGCAGTTATTTTAGTACCTGCTGTGGAGAAGACCCCCCTTTCTTCTGAGCTTTGTTGTCCTTCCCTCCTCTACTTTTAAAGACTGTGTCCAGAGCTGAAACTCGTGTTGGTCTCGAGTTCAGATCATTGTCATGCTTGGTGGTCTTACGAATGGAAGAAACAGACCCAGAAGTTTCATACCTGATGATTTGAAATGATTAGTCTTAAGAATAAAGTGGAGAAAGTTGGCCAGCCTGAATATGATTTCCTCCACACGTACACTAACATAAAAATATATAAAGATGTTTGCAGATTATTGATTATATGTGTTGAAATTAAGAATGAGTTAAGACTGCCTCCTAAGGCAACTCTGGTTCCATTTTCCTTTGTTTTCTCCATGACACCCACTATAGAAAGATACTTCAGAAGACATTCCTAGTGATTGGCTGGGAGGTCAAAAGCTGAGATAAATGTTCAATCTCTACCCTTAGTGGGGGTGCCACAAAATTCTCCCTTCCAAATTTGAACTCATTTTACTTCCAAATTGAAACCACCAACTATGATGCATCGCCTCAACTGGGCCTTTTATGATAATATAAAATTATGTAGGGGAAAACTCACTTTAAATATAAATCTCTGCCAAATAGCTTAGTTATTATTTAGTTTTTTGAGCAGAGTCACATTTGAAAAGATATGAATGTGGACTATGTTCATTCGAGGTTATTTAATTCTTGAGTTTTTAAGTATCCCATTGAAGTACATACTTGAGTCATTAGCAAACATTTTTTGGCATTAAAATTTCCCTCCAGCACTTTTCCATATGTTTCATTGAGTTCAAGGTGGCTGTTGAATTTTAAATAGTACATTCAAAATTAGTTCCCAATAGAGATATGAAAATTGTTGCTTGGGTATCCACAATATGGCTTAGATATAAATATATCAAATGTCTTATCTCTATCTCTCAGATATACAACTACTAAAGCACATTTCCCCCCTTAATATTTTGTAATTCCATTAGAGTTAACAGATGTTCTCAACCATTTGGAAAAGAAAACAACATTGTTTGTCTCCCGTAAAATAAATACTCTATCCCTAAGCCACTGCATTCTGGAAATGACTTAGTCATAAAAGTCCATGATCTCTAATTCAAATAAAATAATTATCGAAACAGAAAGCAATAATTGGTTTTTAAATTTCTAAAATCTAAATTGATTTTAAATTTGTAAATTTGTAAAAAAACATATTAAGTTTCTGTAGGTAACATTTATCCTGAGAAGCATTATAAATCAAAAGGTTTACTGTTAATCTATTTATGATTAGATTAGAACTTCCCAAACTTGAGTAATGTAAAGAAATCCTTAAGAAAATTATCAAGGATATCTGGAGTTGGTGTGTATAATTTTGATGTCATTGTTATTATGATAGTTTTTATATGTGTAGAGTTAAGATACCCACATAAAAACTAAATACATTTACATGTTAAACACAAAATAGTAAAATCAGTACAATTCCAGGTAACAGTATGAATTTAATTTTCTTGGTGATGTTTTGCTAAATTAAAGAGCATGTGTTGAGGTTAATTATAGAAAGATTTAGTCACTTTGTTACGTGATATTTTTTTTAAATATGTTTTTTATTGATTTTTCTTTTTTAGAGTGAGAGAAAGGAGGAGGAAGAAAGAGAAACACTAATCAGAGAAATATCAACCAGGGGACTCATGCATGCCCCCTGCTGGAGATTGGGCATGTGCTCTGACCTGGAATGAAACAGGTGACCTCTTGGTGCACTGGAGGATGCTCAACCAACTGAGCCCCACATGCCAAGGTGATGTGATGTTTTTTATTTGACAACAGTAACTCATTATCTGAATCATTGTCCTTACCATGGTTGCTTATTTAGTTTTTTATTTAAAAAAATAAATTAGTTTTTGACCACTACACTTGATTGGAAGGCCAATCAATTTAATTGTGCCCTGCAAAATGCTAACAGAAAAATTTACACTGCTTGTGTGCTGTTGCAAGTTGGTATACACAAAGGCAGAATGAGAGCAATATTTCTACTTGCAATGCCAACTGAGTACTGGCTAAATGGGCTTAGCAATTTTGTTGGAATCACTAAATGTCTTTTGAATTATAATCCTGGTGAAAATCTATGTGTTCTACCACAAATACATACTCCAATTTTTGAAATATTTTTAAAATTTTAATAATGTGCTTTATTTAAAATATCCAAAATTTTATTATTTTAACACATAATTAATATCAAAGGTGTAATAAATGTGATATCTTATTTATTTATTTCTTTATTGATTAAGGTGTCCTTATCCCTCCATTGCCCTCCCCTCCTCCCCATTCATGCCCCCACTTCCCTGGTGTCTGTGTCCATTGGTTAGGCTTATATGCAGGCACACAAGTCCTTCAGTTGATCTCTCTCCCTTACCTGCATCCTCCCCTACCTTCCCTCTGAGGTTTGATGATCTGAAGCTTCTCTGTCTCTGAATCTGTTTTTGTTCATCAGTTTATGTTGTTCATTATATTCCACAAATGAGTGAGATCATGTGATATTTATCTTTCTCTGACTGGCTTATTTCGATTAGCATAATGCTCTCCAGTTCCATCCATGTTTTGCAAATGGTAAGAATTCCTTATTTTTTATAGCAGTGTAATATTCTATTGTGTACATGTAACATAGTTTTTTAATCCACTCGTCTTCTGATGGGAACTTAGGCTATTGTAAATTGTGCTGTTATGAACACAGGGGTGCATATATCCTTTCTGATTCGTGTTTCTGGTTTCTTAGGATATATTCCTAGAAGTGGGATCACTGGGTCAAATGGGAGTTCCATTTTTAATTTTTTGAGGAAACTCCATACTGTTCTCTACAGTGGCTGTACTAGTCTGCATTCCCACCAGCAGTGCATGAGGGTTCCTTTTTCTCCGCATCCTTGCCAACACTTGTCATTTGTTGATTTGTTAATGATAGCTATTCTGACAGGTGTGAGATGGTACCACATTGTCATTTTGATTTGCATCACTCAGATGATTAGTGACTTTGAGCATGTTTTCATATGTCTCTTAGCCTTCTTTATGTCCTCTTTCAAAAAGTATCTATTTAGGTCCAGTGCCCATTTTTTGATTGGGTTGTTTATCTTTCTTTTGTTAAGTTGTATGAGTTCTCTGTAAATGTTGGAGATTAAATCCTTATCAGTGATAACATTAGCAAATTACTTTGAAATCTTTATTCAATGAACTAAAGTATCATTTATTGTATTGGGCTTTAATGAAGTCTATACATGTTAAAATTCACCTTTTCAATAGTGCTTTATTTTTCCACACTGGTTTGTTTTCATAGTAGCAAATCAAATGTCAACTTCTTAAATGTATTAAGAAAATAATGACTAGAATGTCTTACAATGACAAATTATGTAATTATGACTGCAAGATAGAAGATGGTTTTGTATTTATAACTGTTTAAAAAATCCAAATTAATAACAGTGGTAAGGCAAGGTGATGATTAAAATTTTGGCCTTAGAATATGCTAATAATCGAAGGGCAGCTAGACATGTTTACCAATACATGGCAAGCCACACTGGTGATTTCAGATGGTTGTATGATACCAATGGGATTGATGTTACATGTAACGGTGGTCACTGAAGTCACATAGCACTATTTGGAAATAGCATAGTCTCCCAAATGACACTTGATATGCTTTGTATTAAACTTTTAAAGCTTACCATAAAAATGGATGGAAATTATAGTTGAATGAAGAGACCCTAGAGATTCAATTGGTTTGAGAAATTCTTGGTTAGGTCATATAAATGAAATTGCTTTGAAAACTATAATGTGCTCCACAAATGCCAATGCCATTATTATTAGGAAACAAAGATAATTGGAGACGTCTGGAGTTAATATAAAAAAGATTAGATTAACTCTGCATAGCAGACAGAAAATTCCCAGTAAAGATCATTGAACAGAGTTTCTGGGAAAACAGCTGCTCCTATCAATCCACTGGAAAGAGAACAAAAACAACCTAATTCCTTCATAAATGATCTCTAGGGAGACTGACCTTGGTTCTAAAGTTGCCTGTGTGGCCTGGGTATGTGTGTGGGTTGGGTGAGGAGGTAGTATTGAATGAGGAGGGAATGGAGCCTGTCCCTCTGAAAGAGCTTGTAGCATTTGATTTGCGGGCTCATGGCCTAAGCCTCATGGAGCAGAGAGGTGTGGACAGAGGGCAGTAAGTGAGAAGCCCATTTAGAGTGAAATCCCAAGTACATACCGCTTCTCAGACATGACCCTGAAATATTTAACCACACAGGAAAAAATCACATCCTTCTAGATGGATGAAGTTTTTACCACATGGTCATGTGGCTGATGGATGTATTTTGCTGTTCAAAGAGAAGAAAATGCAGATAAGGTGATTCCCTCTGTGTTAGGAAGTTCTCTTTCTTCTCTGCACTTAAGATAACGCTGAACATTGATCCTGAAGTGTTTAGATTAGTCAGAGTAAGGTAGATTTATTGTTATTACTTTTTATTTCCATTTTCTGAAATGTTAAAGTCATTTTCTAAGAATGCTAGGTTCTGGACATGATTATCACTCAGGTTGGAACTGAATCTTGGCATCACAACAGGATCATATTTACACCTACTTCAGTTTCTAAAAAATCAGCCAACTGGAAGAAAATATTTTGATTAGGAATTTGAGTGAGAAAGCCAAAATCTAAAGTGGAAACACATCTTCTGTGAGAGATTACATCATGAAGCACATGAAAGCCCATCTGGAATTGGGTGTAAATAAGGAAGGGTTCAGTTCAGTTCAGCAATCAGCTATGTCGTGTCTGCCCTGTGCCGGGAGCTGTGGTAGAGGCAGGAGTGCAAAAATGAATGAGATCGTCAACTTGGTCTCAAGGAACTCATGATCTAAAAACCTGTCTCATGTTAAAAATTCAAATATTCAGAGTAGTTCATGCACAACAACAACAAAAAAATGGATATAGCCAGGATCTAATTGAATTCATACAAAATAACCAGTTCACTCTAGTTCTTATTTGTCATGTTATATAGATAGTACATTGAAAAATGTCATTAATTATAGAGCATAAAATAAACTTATATTTGAAGCTAATTTCTTGATTACCTAGATTCTTTTCTCATGCTATCTTTCTTTAATTAAATTCCTTTTAGCACTTATAAGGTGATTCTTAGTATCTAGCACAGTGGGCTCCAGTCAGTTTAAGTTTAAATAGGGAAAGAATCAGGGACATTCTACTAAATTGTTAGGCACCAAATTGGGTTGTGTGCTTACCTAAAATACGTATTTCTTATAATTTTTGAATGTTCTGAGCTGGCATGAACAATTAGTACTGTAATAAAAATAAATCATGTCAAAAGTTAATTTAATACAGAGTCATGAAATGCCTAAAATTATGGTGTAAAGAGTAATTGTCCATAAATGACAAGTAGTGCTCATAGATACCAGCATTTAAAATGATTTCCACATGGCTAAACCAAAGTTAGCTTTTTTTTTTTTTTCCTGTGCTTTTTATTTGTCTCCGATATACTGGGTGGGCAAAGTAGGTTTACAGTTGTGAGTGACATTCTTTTGAGCTAATAAAGCTATTGTAATAATAACAATCCACTATTATGCCCAGATTTCATGATCCCCAAAGACCACCAGGGAGCCGAATCCGTTGCAATCGCATAGAACCTTTATTACAAGCCTGGGCTTGGCCCTCTGTCCCCGCTGCCACGGCAGCAGAAAGCCAAAGAGAGTGAATTTCCCGAGCATGATGATTTTATAGGGAGGTGGGGCCAGACGTGAACCAATGAGTTGGCTGATTCCAATTGGTTGAGTGATGGCTGGGGCTAGTGATGCAAATAATCCCTACTGCACATGACCTGTCCTGTCCTTTGCTCTTGATTGGAGCTCAAGCGCACAGTCTTTCCTGATTGGCTAATTCGAAGGAAGGGGTTGGTCTTTGTGATTTCAAGATGGCAGCCCCCAGGTAAGTTTGCATATCACACGGCCAACATGGTGGCTGCCAAATCACACAGTCCAAAATGGCGGCTCTCTAAATTGTTCTTTGCAGTCCCATTCTGCCCTTTCACCACGTGTCTTTTTTCCGGTAAACAATTATAAACCTGCTTTTGCCCGCCCCTGTGTATGTCACCAAAAACAAACAGTTTAATGGATCGTATGTTCACTGTGATATTCATTTCCCTACCCTTCCCCAGGTCCTCACCCCCACCTCCCCAATGGATAAACTTGAAGCAGAAGTATTGGATTAAACCTTAGTAGTTCCTATCCCATGTCTCTTCCTGGGCCCACCCAGATTCAGGATTCTCTACTCAGTTCCACACTCCCCTACCCAAGGTGAGAGGGCCAGACTGATGCATATAAGAACACCATCTCCCCCCAGATGTATGCAGGATGCCGGGGAGCTCCAGGCAGGACAAGCTGCATGGGGGCTCAGGCGATCTTCCTACCAGGTCATCACAGCAAGGAATGAGGTGCACTGGCTTTGGGGGTGAGAATTTAGGCTTGGGTGGCAACTCCCAGCAAAAAGGACCTCTGGGTCTTGGCATTTAAACACTTTAGAGGTAAGGGAGACAGACAAGGAAGAGGACTTGTGTTGTCAGGGTAAGGGCCTGGTCCAGGACCATGAATGGAAATGGCAGAGGACCTCAAGTGTTTATTTGTCTGTAAGAAACCTACACACTGACCCGGGTATCAGCAGTCCATGCTCTGAAAGAAATCTCCGTCCCATTTACAACATCAGATCTGTTTGGGTCTTACAGAGAAAGGAGAGAACAGAAGGGTTTTGGAGGGCTAGGAAGTGGGGATGAGATGTGGGATGGAGGGAGGAGGAAGTTAGGTTGAAAATCATTTCTCAACTCCCCAATGTGGAAGATGACTAATTGTGCTTTCCTGTTTCTTGGGCTGTCCCTGCTATGTTTATTCTTTTCCTTTTAAAATTCCCACTATACGTTCTGTACTATTTAAAGAAGAATAAAAGGATCATTCACGTACTCACTATTGAGCCATGTACTAGTGCAGTGGTTCTCAACCTTCCTAATGCCGCAACCCTTTAATACAGTTCCTCATGTTGTGGTGACCCCCAACCATAAAATTATGTTCATTGCTACCTCATAACTGTAATTTTGCTACTGTTATGAATCATAATGTAAATATGTGTTTTCCGATGGTCTTAGGCTCTACAGCAGTGGTTCTCAACCTGAGGGTTACAACCGCTAGCGACCCACAGGTTGAGAACCACTAGCAGGGTTGCCTAAGACCATCGGAAAACACAGATATTTACATTACGATTCATAACAGTAGCGAAATTAAAGTTATGAGGTAGCGACGAACATAATTTTATGGTTGGGGGTCACCTCAACATGAGGAACTGTATTAAAGGGCTGCGGCATTAGGAAGGTTGAGAACCACTGCTCTAGAGCAATACCAGAACCTTCAAAGCTCCACGTGCCCCAACAGTGCATCCTCTTCCCTCCCCAGAGTTAACCACTATCTTGATTTTTAAAAAATTATTTTCTACCTGTAGTATGCATTCCTGAGCAATATGTTATTTCACCCTTTTTAAGCTTTTATATAAATTATGAATGTACCCATCAGGGTCCAACAAGAGAGACAGATGGCACACTCAATATAGGTTAATTCAAAAACAGGTTTTTTTTTTGTTTGTTTGTTTTTGCAAAAACTGTTTGTGAAGGTGTGGAAGTTGGGAACTATAAGGAATATAGTCAAGTCAACTAGGATTTCATCGAAGTAGACATGTTAGTGTGTTGAGACCTGAGGGCAGAAGTAAGGGAGTTATTACCAGACCTAGAGTGAGGGAGTCCTTTATAGTCAGTCACTTGGAGAGGAGAAATGACAGGTTGAGGATGCAGGCAGCCTTGCAGGGAGGCAGCCAAGGTAATACATACATTGACCTCCTTCCTTCCCTCCTTCCCATTGGCTGTTGGGAACTGATTTTAGAAGTTCTAGAAACAGCAGGCACAGGAAGAGATATATATGGTTTATACAAGCTAGGAGCAGAGGGCAGGGGTGAGGATGATCATGTAGGATGATAACCCAGCACATTGGTGTATTCTTCAGTGCCTGATTTTTCAGTTAACATTATGTTTTCGAGATTCACCCATGTTGACATGTTTGCCTTAATTGTAATTTTTTCATTTGCACTGTTTTTTCATACTGCACTGTGTGAATTGACTGCAATTTACTCATTTTCCTCATAATGGGTAGTTTCCAGTGTTGTACTGGAAACTGTGATGTTGTTATGGACATTCATGTTAATGTTTTTTAATGCTTATGCAAAAGAATTTCTTTAGAGGATTTACTTAGAGTAGAATTACTGCACTGAGACAAAGGATCAAATTTACCAGGTGATGTCAAATTGTTTTCAAAAGTAGATGCATCAATTAATACTTCTTCTTGTAGACTATGAGTTCCCATCAACACTTGATATTTTCATCTAGTTGGTATAGAGTAGTACATTAGGGTGATTTTAATTTGCATTTTCCTAATTACTAATATGGCTGAACATATTTTTGTATATTTATTTATATACATATTTATATTTATTGATGTTTTACAGAGAAGAAAGGAGAGGGATAGAGAGTTAGAAACATCGACCAGCTGTCTCCTGCTCACCTACTGGAGATGTGCCTGCAACCAAGGTACATGCCCTTGACCGGAATCGAACTTGGGCCCCTTCAGTCTGCAGGCTAATGCTCTATCCACTAAGCTAAACCGATCAGGACCATATATTTCATGGTCATTATGTTTTCTTTGTTGTGAAATATCTATTTAGGCTCCCCCACCTTGTCTCTATTGTGCTTTTATCTTTTTCTCCTATTTAATATATTCTGACACTAAAACGGTGTTAATTATAGCTGACAATTTTCTTTTTCCAATTTGTGGCTCATTAAAAATGTATCTTATGTGCTTTTTTTAAAAAAAGAAAAATTGATGTATATTAAACAAAACTTATTTTAATCATTTAGAGTGCACAGTTCATTAAGTGGCATTAAGTATATTCATACTATTGTGCAACTACCATTGTTACCATGTCCAGAACTGCTTGTGCTTTTTCTTAATGTATTATTTAAAAAATTCTTTGCTATATCAAGACCATCTGTATATTTGTTCTAAATTCTTAAAGTTTTGCCATTCATATGTAAGTCAATAAATCATCTGGAATTGATTTTTGCTTAATTAAGAAGGTAGTAAATACATTTTCCCTCATATAGAAAGCCAATTGTCCCAGCACCATTTAGAAATGTCCATTTCCCCCTCCATTGGTTTGTGCAGTGGATTTATCGTATACCAGGCTTCTTTATAGGTGTGGGTCCATTTCTGGGTTCTCTATTCTGTTCCATTGGTTGATTTGTCTATTCTTATGCCAATATCCCTTTGTCTTAAATACATGGAATTATGATAAGCCTTTCATCTACCTGAAATGCTATTCTCCTAAAGGTACACATTACTAAGTCACTAATTTTCTTCTGGTCTTTGCTTCATGGTCATATTTTTAGCCAGCCTTTCCTGGCCATCCTTCCTAAGATTTCAATGTTCCTTCCAAAAACTTTATATCCTCCTTCTCTGCTTTATCTTTTCTGTTTAGAAATTATTATTTAACATGGTAATTCTATATAATAAAAGAGTAATATGCAAATTAACCTTACCTCTGCTACACCTACAAGCCACGCCCACCAACCACACCCATCAGGCAATCAGGAGCGAATATACAAATAAACCCAACCAAGATGACTGCAGCCATAGAAAGCAGGGGGGAGGCTTGGGTTTTCCCAGCAATAGAGGAAGCCAAACTTCTGTAGCCCTGGCCTGCCTTGGTCTCTGCTCAAGGCTACAAAGTTTCAATTGTAGAAGATAAATAAATCCCAGATACCAAGGCCTTCAGTCACCAGGAGTGTGGTCAGCCTGCAAACCACCACAGGTCCTTCACCATGCCCCAAGGAAACCCCTACCCTGATTCGGGACACCCTTCAGGTCAAACCAGCCGGCCACACCTGGGCACCAGGCCTCTATCCTATCTAATAAAAAAGTAATTTGCATATTGACCATCACTCCAATACACAAGACAGTTTCCTCCATGTCATCAAAGATCCTGCCCCCATGTGGACACAAGATGGTTACCACAAGATGGCTAGCAGGGGAGGACAGTTGGGAGGGACCAGGCCTGTAAGGGAGAGCAATTGGGGGCGATCAAGCCTGCAGGGGAAGGCATTTAGGGGTGACCAGGCCTGCAGGGGAGGGCAGTTAGGGGCAAACAGGCTGGCAGGGGAGCAATTAGGCATCAATCAGGCTGGCAGGGGTGTGGTTAGGGGATGATCAGGCTGGCAGGCAAAAGTGGATAGGGGCAGTCAGGAAGGCAGGCAGGCAACCAGTTGGGAGCCAGCAGTCCTGGATTGTGAGAGGGATGTCCCAGATTGGAGAGGGTGCAGGCTGGGCTGAGGGACACTGCCCCCCCCGCCCCACCTGGTGCATGAATTTCGTGCACCGGGCCTCTAGAGTGTGTGTGTGTGTGTGTGTGTGTGTGTGTATATATATACTTCTCTTATTTGTTATTGCTCTTTCCCACTAGAATATAAGGGTTATGAGGTAAAAAACTGAGGGCTGTTTCATCATTCTTGTATCCTTACCATAGAAAACATTGCCTGGCACTTACTCAATTAGTATTTCTCGCATAAATCACATAATGTTGGTATATTAAAAGAATATGCTACATCCCTATCCTTCCCTTTAAGAATATACCTTTTCTCTAGTTCTCTTGCTCCTTGATGTTAGATTGATAGAAGCAACCTGAAGCAAAGGGAGAAAGAATGAAGTTTTTCTTAAGGTTTCTTCCCCAGCTAAGTCCCAGAGATGGGTAGAGAAATGGAAAAAGTGGAAGGACCACTGGTTGACTCACTGTACATTAGTCTCTATGGGTCAGCTATCCTACTGGAAATGCCCTCTGTCTTGCTTTCCATGGTGAGCCGAGCTGGCAGGATCTAGAGCTTATAGTGTCCTCAGTGGGTAGAGAAATGTATCATGCCTTTGGTTTTTAGGGTGACACACCCTGCACAAGGGGGGAGAATGAACACCCACTTGGATTTGCCAGGCATGGCAACTAAAATCTCAGCTGTCTGACCCACCACAGGGGAGAGCTCTTGGGCTGTGGAGTCATCTAAAGGTGAATGCTCTGTGCGACACTCTGCTGCTGGGGAATGCCCAGGGCAGGCCCTGACTTAAGCAGTGATGATTCATGGAAATTCCATCTGAAGAAGGTACTCTGTGCTTTATTACAGGATAAACTGGGGAGCCAAGTCATGCTGGAAGGAATATGGATGAAGTTTTCCGATGAGGACTTGAAGTTTTATAGGTTGGAGTCACATTTGATTCAAACCATCTGTTGAAATGTCAAGCTGGGCCCGTCACTTTTCTCATACACGTCTCATATTTTATGTCAATTCAGTATAACAAATATTCGTTGAGGGCCCACAGAGTGCCAGACTCGGGGATTATAAAGATGAACAACACAGTGGTTCTTGTTTTTCAGGTGCTTATTGTGGTCTAGTGGAAGTCAAAGTTATAGTTTCCATGTATTTTCTAACCTCAATTGTGAGTTAGGGTTTGTAATTTATGTGCATCTCAGTTGCCAGGGCTGAGCATTGTGTCAATCCACTTTTGCTGATGAAATACAATAAAGATCTTCCATGACTTACCAAATATAGCTACTGAAATGTGTAACATTGTGCATTACTGGTACGACGATTTGTAGATTTGTATTGTAATTGCCTCTGGATACAGAAAACCCTTTTCACAGGAGGTAATGACCCAAAGTGGCATTAGGAAACAATAAAGATGATGGAATAGCCTACTGACAGAGTCTATTTCATTCTCTGAGATTTAAAATAGATTTTTTAAATGATGAAATACAGCTATTATGGGACATATTCAATAAGATATTGTAATGTTAAACATGGGCATTTTTTTTCCAGTTCTCTCTAAACTGTTCATAAAATATCAGTACTTCATTGTTTAAATTCTGGGCAGGAATTGAATCGTGATATTTATAGGTTAACACTCAACTAGTGAGGCACACCAGCCAGTGCAAGTATTTCATTTTTTTAGAAAAATATATTTTATTGATTTTTTTTTTTACAGAGAGGAAGGGAAAGGGAGAGAAAGCCAGAAACATCAATGAGAGAGAAACATTCATCAACTGCCTCCTGCACATCCCCTACTGGGGGTGTGCCCACAACCATGGTGCATGCCCTTGACTGGAATCAAACCTGGGACCCTTGAGTCCACAGGCCGATGCTCTATCAACTGAGCCAAACTGGTTAGGGCGAGTACTTCATTTTTTAATTTGGAAGATATTTCATATGATAGGCACTTTAGGGATCACAAAGACAAACAAAAGGTCCTGTGCTAAAAGAGCTTAAAAGCTGGTAGTACTACTCTTTTTAACTTGCTGGGTATATGTTCACAAACCTTTTGAAACAGTGTACAAACTTCGTGTGTGGGTGCACTTTTCTGAGGAGTGTGTACTTCAGATCATCCAGTGGTTCATGTTCCTAAAAAAAAATTAAGAACCAAATGAAGTAGAGAAATGTAATTAGAGAAAGAATTTATTATATGGGAATTACAAAGAACATGGGGATTTAAACAAGAAGCAACCTCGGTGGCATAAGCAAAATTTCAATAGGATAAAGGCAGTATTTGCCTACTGAAGGAGAGTTGGGGGTGGGGTGGGGCATAGAGCTCTTGAAGTGGATAGATTACTGCAAAGAGAGACCAAGGTAGGAAAGTGAAGGGTCTTCTTTGGGGAAGTCTGGTAGTTAAGCTGGAGGACATGTGTAGGCATAAAGTCACCAAATCTTGGGGGACCGTACAGTGGGAAGGCTTCAAATATTTGTTGAATGATTAAATATAACTTTAAAAATATCATCAAATGCTCTTCTATTTTACTCCACTGCTAGAGTCTTAGTTGCCACTAATATAAGCATTTTTATGCTTGTGGTAGACTATTTTTTTTAAAATATATTTTTATTGATTTCAGAGAGGAAAGGAGAGAAAGACAGAGATAGACTCATCAATGACAAGAGAGAATCATTGATTGGCTGCCTCCTGCATGCCCCCTTTTGGGGATCGTGCCCACAACCTGGACATGTGCCCTTGTAGGAATCAAACCTGGGACCCTTCTGTCCGCAGGCTGATGCCCTATCTACTGAACCAAACTGATGCTCTATCTACTGAACCAAATGAGCCAGGGCTCGACTATTTTTTTTAACTGTCCAAAGAAATATTTAATGGTCACCAATTATTGTAGAGAAATGGGCATTGGCATTTAAGATAAAGGTGGGACAGTTTAAGACCAGACTGAGGATAAGCCAAGAAAAGTTAAATAAAAATAGGTATAGCTCAGAGGAGTTATCTTGCATCTAAATTTCTGTTGTAATGAAAAACATCTGCCCTGATTGCAAGACTAGGGGAGGAGGGATTGGCGCACACTTGGAAGGGAGAAGGAGTTGCAGAGGGCAGCCTACCCATAGTAGTCAGAGGGATTGAAGAAAAATGTTAATGCTACGATAAGACTGTCTTTCATTAGTTCTCATCAACCATGAAGTTTTATTGCTTGAAGTGGAGGGTTAACAGTGTCTGTCACTGGGTGAAAGGTATCAGGATAGCAATATTAGAAGTGAATTTTATTTTATTTTTGATATTTTCTAAAACATCCACAATGAGTATATTGTACCTTTATTTACTAGGAAAAAAAGGATTTTTAAAATTAATATTGTCAAGTAATCTTTTTACAAAATTGGGACCAGGTGGCATATATGGTTTTATGTATTTTGCTCTGTTAGCTTAATTGTATCCTCAGCATTTTCACAGGTTGATATTCTTCATATTACTCACCTGAGGATATGTTTTTATTGATTTTTTTTTTTTTTTAGTGAGAGAGGAAGTGGGGGGTGGCGGGGGAAAAACATCAATGTGCGAGAGAAATATTGATCTGTTGCCTCCTGCACCTGCCTGGACAGGGACCGAATCCCCAACGAAGCATGCACTCTGGGTAGGAATCTAACTGAAACCTTTGAGCCAGCTAGGGCTCAAAACATATATATTTAGAAGGACTATGTAATGTCCCATAGTATGAATATGCCATGATTTACTTATTCTTTTTTTCTGTGTTTTCACTCTTACAATGGTGCTATGAAGTACTTGGAACACAAATTTATGTGTCCATTTCTGGACAGATTTATATAAGTGAAATTACTTGGTCAAAGTGTATAAATTCTTTTAGAGATTATAGTACACATTACTGTACTACAGGATTGTAACACCACAATCAATTCCTATGTGAGTCTATTGTACTATACTTTGCTCAACATTGAATATTTTCATTGTAAAATTTTTGCCAATTGTGTTTTTTTAAAATATATTTTTCATTGATATCAGAGAGGATGAGAGAAACATCAAAGATGAGAATCATGGATTGGCTGCCTCCTACGTGCCCTCAACTGGGGATCTAGCCTGAACCCCTCTCCCCACTTCTCCTCTCCCTAAGTCCCCAGACTGGAATCCAGCCGTGACTTCCTGGTCCATAGGTGGATGCTCAAATCACTGAGCCACACCTGCACGCCCCCTACTGGGGATCTAGCCATAATGCAGGCATGTGCCTTTGACCTGAATTAAACCCAGGACTCTCCAGTTTGCAGGAGGCTCTAGCCAGTGAGCAAACCAACCAATAAAATCTTTTTAGAAGCACAATTTTATACTTTTAGAGTCAAGTCTTTAGATTTTTTCTTTGTACTTTATTATATTTAGTTTTCTTTCTTCTCCAGAGGTCAAATAAATATTCATGTATATATTATTATGGTCTGTGCTATGGTCTGTGCTCCAGTTTTTTTTCAGGCAGGTCTTACGCTTTCAGGTATCTTCTTTAGACCAGGTGATGTAAATTATGTGTCTAATACACGGCAGAAGGAATGAAAGTGAGGTATAGCTGTCAGTAGGGTGTGTGGTGATTAGCGCCCTGGTTTGGAGACAACTCTGACTGAATTTGGCTGTCACTTATTATGTAATTTGAAGTTACTTAACTTCATTTTAGCTTTCCTCATCTGTAAAATGCGTTAATAATAGAACCTAACCTCATATGGTTATGCAAATACAATGAGTTAGCATGTAAGTCACTTAGAAGACATCCTGGCACAAAGTCAGTGCCAGCCACAATTTGGTCCATGCTGGGTAGGTCCTTTGAAGCTTGATATTGTTTCATTATACTTTGCATTTCTGAAAACTTGTACGTTTCAAGCATCCTTCAGCTCCAACGACTAACCTTTCTTTTGTTAGTGAGACACGCCCCCAAGAGGACACAAGTGCACTTGATTTCCAGCTCTTGGAAACCCTGGCCCTGCAGAGCCTGTGTCGCTCTGACCCGCCACTTCCAATAGTCCACAGTCCTACATCCACTTTCTCCCCAGCGCGTTCCACTTCTTCCACACCTGCTTCTTCCCTCTGAGCCCGCTTTCTTCCAATTTCTGCAGCTCCCAGAGCGACGTCTGTGTGTGTGCACTCATTTATTCATTCTAATTCCAGACATTTTTCTGCTCGCTCACTACGTGCCAGGCGTTTGGGCGGAGCTGGGGTGGAGGAGGGGGAGGGGGAGGGTGCGGGTAGTGAGCTAGAGGTAGACTCTTTAGTGATGGGGCTTGCCTTCTAACAGGAAAAACAAAACAACACAACGCATTGTCCATAGATGGGCAAACGAACAATAATCGTTTAGCTACTGTTTTCTCATCCGTAAAATGGAGTAATACCACTTACCTGAAAGATTAAACAAGAAAAATCAGAGCTTCTGGGGGTGTGTGTTGGGGGGGGGGCAGGAGAGGGGGACACTTTGTAAAGTATGTGATCGTCTAACCACGACCCTGTACATCTGAAACTAATGCAAATCAATTTTGAATGTAAACTGCAATTAGAAAATGAAATGTAAAGTTCTTAAAAAAATAAAACCGAACTAGAGCTCCTAATGGTGATCCAGGTGCAATGAATGAACTCAGTCAAGCCTCTTCTTCCATCTTCCCGGGTGGAAGGTGAGGAGCGGCAGCCTGGCGGGGTGGAGCGCCACGTTTTCACCTCCGGGAATCTTTGCTGTGCCCCGGGATTCCCGGGACAGGCCTCCTCGGCCCGCGGAAATCTGTGCCACTAGCCTCCCGGCACCCCAAAAACTACCAGCTCCTCCCCAACCAGCAGGCGCCCAGGTGAGAGCCCTCAGGCCGCAAGGGGAGGTGCGGCGGAGGCGGGGCATCTGGGGGCGGGACTTGTGTCCGTCACTTCCGCTTCCTGTTAAGTGAAATCTCCCGCCACCCGGGAAAACCGGCGGCCGGCGTTGGTGTTCCTTCGCTTTTGGTGCGTTGCCGGTAAGAGCAACTCCCGTGGATTTAGGACGGACGGCAGTCCCGGTGTTGAGACTTGCAGGCCGAGACAGAAGGGAGAGCGCTTTGCGGGTGATGGGAGCGGAGGGCTTGACCTGGCTCGGGTGTCTGTTATTTGGGGCTGAGACTCAGGTGTCAGTGAGTTGAATGGGGACAGCTTGGCCGGAGGAGGCGGGGGGATCGGGGATCGGGGGGCGGGGGGGGGGGGGAGGGTTTTTATAAGGAACGTGCGGATGCTCCCTAAAAGGAGTTTGAAAGACTGGATTCAAACACAGTTCCGTTTCCCGGGGTCATTAAGTTAGGAAGGAAGTAATTGGATCCGGCCCAGGAAGTTTCTTATTCGTTAGAACTTACCGCCCTTTCCAAGGAGTTGAGGATGGTAGCCCCTCATGAAACCTCATCTGAGCTCGGGACTGCGGAGGTCAGGTGCACGGACTTCCAGTGAGCAGGCAACATCACCTGGCTCTCATGTTGCTGGAAGGTAGACCACCACCTGTATCTCTTCCCTGGCAGCCCCGTCCCTCAACCCCCACCAATTACAAGATTGTTACAGGTGTATTGCAGAAAATCTGGAAAATACAGAAAGATATTGCCAGGGATAACCACAGTTAACATTTGGTGTATGCCCTTGAACTTCAGTGGGGTTTTTTTTTTTTTTTTTCTGTGCGTGTAAACTTATTTTTATGTTTTTGGTTGGTTGTTTCAACACCACTTAACATCATTTCAACCTTTTTAGGTGCTTCCTTATAACGTAACAAGATGGAATTTTCTGGACCAAAGAGGAGGAAACTGAAGTTAGGCGATCAGAAGAATGCTTGCTACCCTCACAGCCTTCAGTTTTACCTGCAGCCTCCTACTGAAAACATATCTTTGATAGAGTTTGAAAACTTGGCTATCGATCGAGTTAAATGTGAGTGATATTTGAATTAGAATTTACAGTCCTGAGGATCTCACTTTTACTTTGTGAGAATGAGTGCGATAATATATTTCCTTTATTAAGCAATTATTTAACAAATATTTATTGAGGGTTTGCTATTCATTTATTTACTCCACAGTTCATATTTTTTGAGCCCACTCTATTCCAGATGGTAGGGATTTTGAGATGAATATTGTTTTTACTTCTAAATTTAAAAAAATGCCTCTTTTTGTATTGATGGAAGAAGAATTCATCTGAAGGAGGATTGACAAGGGGCTGTAGGAACTTTTAAACAGGATGTAGCATCTATTTAGAGAGTGTTTGGATGATTGGAGGGCCCTGCTTCTTCATTATTGTGTCTTCTCTGCTTCATTAGAAAGGAAGGGCTATCTTTCTTTATTAAAAATTAAAAATATATATATATATTCTATTGATTTTTTACAGAGAGGAAGGGAGAGGGATAGAGAGTTAGAAACATTGATGAGAGAAACATCAATCAGTTGCCTCCTGCATACCTTCTACTGGGGATATGCTTGCAACCAAGGTACATGTCCTTGACTGGAATCGAACTTGGGACCTTTCATTCTGTAGGCTGACTCTCTATCCACTGAACAAAACCAATTAGGGCAGGACAATCTTTCTGATGAGTATATGCTGAGAAAATAGAAGCAGACTGGTTAACAGGCAGTTCAACATGAGGGGTGCAAACAAGGGGTGCTTAGCCTTTTCTCCTTACGGATACCCTTTTCCATTCTTCAACCACAGTGGCTCAGTACAGTAGTGGTTTACCATTCCTCTCTTCCCCCTGGTTGAGACCCTACTATTATATTACGCTGTAGGAACTTGATCTTTTCTATACATGAATGAAGGTTAGCTTCTTGCAAACATACTAGATGCCCGGGGCATGAAATTTGTGCATGGGTAGATTCCCTAGGCCTGGCCAGCGATCAGGGCCAATCTGTGGGTGACTGGTGGGATGATCAGGAGGCCCCTGCTGGCACCTACCTTTGGTAGCCTGGGGCCTACGAGCTTGGGACAGCTCTTGCATTGAGTGTCTGCCCCCTGGTGGTCAGTGTATGTCATAGCAACCAGTCATTCCACCTGTCATTCTGCCTTTCAATTGATTTGCATATTAGGCTTTTATTATATAGAATATAATTTATGCTCTTGCAGAAAACTTATAACTTGCCATCTTTTAGAAATAAGAAATTATTCAGTTGCCATTCATAGACTTTGTCTTGAATTTAGTTTTTAAAAATTATCTTGCATTTATATATTTTTCTTTTATTAAATTTTTTCCCCCCAGTGCTAAAAGCAGTTGAAAATCTTGGTGTGAGCTATGTGAAAGGACATGAGCAATACCAGAGCAAGCTCGAAGCTGAGATTCGAAAGCTCAAGTTTTCTTACAGAGTAAGTAAAAGGGGGAACAGATGTTCATTTAGTTCTATGTATTCATGTACGTACTGAGTCTCAGTTGTGGAAAAGGTCTTGTATTAGGCACAAGGCCTTCGTAAAGATTAATATAGCATAGACTCTGCTGATGTTTTGGGAATGCTCATTCCTTGTTTCAGGGACTGTGCATTATAGGATGCCCAGTAGCAGTCCTGTTTTCTAACCACTAGATGTTCCCAAACACTTTCATATGTACTCTGTTCATATAGAGTGATGCATGCTGTGATGATTGCTGTTATTGGTTATGTGCTTCAGGAACTCCAATAGCACAGATAACCTCCTAGTTCAGAGTGGGGTGGTTTGGGAAGGCTTCCCAGAGGAGGTAGTGCTGAATTGCATCTTGATGATTATGATTAGATTTTTATTTTGGGAAGATGACTCCCATTGGCAGATGGATAGGCAAATGTCTGGCAGGAGAAAGACCAGTTAGGGCCCTGGAAATGATGAGCGGAATTGAATGGAGAGAATGATTGAAGAGAGATAAAGAAGGTAGAATCAAAAGATTTTAGTGACTGGTTGCAGGGAGAAAAGTTGTGAATGACACTCAGGTGTCTAGTTAGGACAATAAGTTGGATAGTGGTGATATTTTGAGTTGTGTATACAGGAAGAGAAGGAAGATGTTGAGTTTAGTTCTAGACATGAGTTGAGGTGCCTGTGGAGATGTCTGGTGGACAACTGAATATTCATAAAGGTCTGGATTTAGGTGATATCTGGAGTAGGAGTATATATTTAAGACGAAGGTTGCAATCATCGGGAGTGAGAGCATTGGAGGAAAATATTTGAGAGATGATGGAAGATAGGATGTGAGGAATACCAGTAGTTAAGGTGAAGTAGAATTGGAGGAGCTTGGGAAGGAGAATGGGAAGGAGCTGCCTGAGAGGTAGATCAGTCAGGATGACAGTGTCATAGCAGCGAAGGAAGGCTGGAGTTACAATCATAAAGATAATGATATTAATAGTCATATTATAGGAATGACAGGAGCAAGCATTTCTTTCTTTTTTTTTTAGAAGTACTTGTTTCTTTTTTTTTTTTTTTTAAATATATTTTACTGATTTTTTACAGAGCAGAAGGGAGAGGAATAGAAAGTCAGAAACATCGATGAGAGAGAGACATCGATCAGCTGCCTCTTGCACACCCCCTACTGGGGATGTGCCCGCAGCCAAGGTACATGCCCTTGCCGGAATCGAACCCGGGACCCTTCAGTCCACAGTCCGACGCTCTATCCACTGAGCCAAACCGGTCTTGGCAGCAAGCATTTCTATTATGCTTACTGTGCCCCAGGATTTGTCCTAAGTTTATTATATACATTAACCCATGTAATCCACACAGCAGTCTTATGAGGTAGATACTATTATTATCCCTGTTTTATAGATGAGGATACTGAATTACAGATAGGGAAAATAACTTGTCCAAACTCATGAGAGAGTAAATGGTGGAGCCAAGATTCAAAACAAGATTCAAACAGTTTCAGAAGCTTTGGATAGATGATGTAAGATGAGTTATACAGAATTCATTGATTTGTCAACTGGGTGGACTCTCTGTAGATCGAGGTAGAAGCCTGAATGATGACAGTGGTTGGACGAGGGAGGTTGAGAGGTGGAGATGGAATATGCATTCTTTTAAGATGTTTAGTTGAAAAGATGGGAGAAATAGAGCTGAATATGGAGGAAGTATGGGGACGAGTGAAGACACACACACGTTTTATGTATACACATACATATATGACAGGAGATAGTTAAACATTTATAAACTGAGCAGAAAGATCTGGATGAGAAAGAAGAGGAGTGGAGTTTGAAGATGCTCTGAGAAAGCATTTGATACATCATGGTCCTTAGGAGGCAGGAAGAGATGGATTGCAAGGTATAGGTGTGCAGATTATCATATTGTAGGGGAATAGAGAGACGTTTTGTTCATGGAGAAGGAAGGGAAGACAACACAGTGTGAACACAGAGGCTGGAGCTGAAGAAGTCAGCCTGGTGGCCTTTATTTTCTTTAAAATGGGTGAAGTCGTCAGCTGAGAGAGAAGCAGGGGAGGGTGGTATGGTATGGAGTTTGGGCCAACTTGTGAAGACTGAAACAGCTTTTCTTCTTGGAAATATTTATTATTGAGAGTATTACAGATGTCCCATTTTTGTTCCCCCATTACCTCCTTCCACCCAGTTCCCACCCCACCTCAGGCCTTCACCACCCTACTGTGTCCATAGGTAATAACATATATGCATATCTTCTTAGGTTAACCTCCTCTCCCCTCTCCCCCCATCCCTTTCCCTCTGAGATTTGTCAGTGTGTTCCATGTTTTCATGCCTCTGGTTCTATTTTATTCATCAGTTTATTTTGTTCATAAGATTCCTTGTTCGATATTTTGATTTTTACATTCAATTGCTTATAGCAATGTATTTATTGCCATTTTATTGTTCATATTTTTTATCTCTTTTTTCTTCCTCTTCTTACAGAATACCCTTCAACATTTCATGTAATACTGGTTTTGTGGTGATGAACTCCTTTAGCTTTTTTTTTTTGTCTGTTTAGCTCTTTATTTGACCTTCAATTCCAAATGAGAGCTTTGCAGGGTAGGGTAATCTTTTTTTTTTTTTTTTTTTTTTTTTTTTTTTTAAATATAACTTAAGAACATTTATTTGTTTTTCACTAAGACTTTACCTTAGCACATAATTAAACTGTGTCACTACCTTCCACCCCAACTTGAAGAAGGGTTAGTACAGTGAATGTTATAAAGCAGATATGAAGGATTGGAATCAACATTAACTGACAGCCCTGGCAAGTTTGGCTCAGTGGCTAGAGCGTCAGCCTGTGGACTGAAAGGGACTGAAAGGTCCCAGGTTCGACTCCAGTCAAGGGCATGTACCTTGGTTGCGGGCATATCCCCAGTGGGTGGTGTGCAGGAGGAGATAGCTGATCCATGTTTCTCTCTCATGGATGTTTCTAACTCTCTATCCCTCTCCCTTCCTCTCTATAGAAAGTAAATAAAATATATTTAAAACAAAACAAAAAAAAATTAACTGACAAGGAAATACTTCCTTCTAAGTCATCATAACAATGTTTAAGTAAAAAAAGAGAAAAAGGCGGTGGGGTGGGGTGATGGGAGTTCAGATTGAACAAGATTCTCACATATCATCTAACACATTCAATCCTGGCTAGAGCGTACCAAAATGGAAACAGGATTACTATAATACAAAACTTCACTACAGATAGCTGTACACCCCTGCGTTCCAAGCCCACCTCCAACCCACAAATGCTTCCAACACTATTTTCCGGCCTGTTGGGCCTGTCGACGAAGGAGCACGTAGATCTCTTTAATCCAATCTTTGTTATAACTGGTATGCCTGGGTATCAGCTTGGTAAACAAGACAGCTGAGGTCCGCCAGATCATCAATAAAAGCAAACAACTGGCTGATATGTGATAGAGGGGCTGTTGGGATTCATTCTCTTCAGATGTTTTTCATGCATTTTACAAACGCCTTCCTTGCACTCATTCACTGATTCATAGTCAGCATAAGCTCTGCCTTCTGGTCTCTTGGTAGGCTACACCAGCAAAATGGTGTGAGACATCGCACCAAACTCTTTTGCTGCAGCTGCTGCCAACACACCGCCACACATGAGCTTCGAGTAATCTTAATTATAGGTTATCACTTTGAATATTTTTTGCCACTTCCTTCTGGCATGCAAAGTTTCTGTTGAAAAATCAGCTGACAGTCCTCTGAGTGCTCCATTGTAGGTAACTGATTTTCTCTTGCTGCTTTTAAGATTCTTTCTTTGTCTTAAGCCTTGGCATTTTAATTATGATGTGCCTTGGAGTAGACCTTCTTGGGTTTATCCTGTTTGGAACTCTCTGTGCTTCCTGGACTTGTAAGTCTATTTCTTTCACCAGGTAGGGGAAGTTTTCTGTCATTATTTCTTCAAATAGGTTTTCAATATCTTGCTTTCTCTTTTCTCCTTCTGGAACCTCCATGATGTGAATGTTGGTACATTTGAAGTTGTTCCAGAGGCTCCTTAACACTATCTTCATATTTTCGGAGTCTTTTTTCTTTTTGCTCCCTAATTTGGTCTTTTTTGCTACCTTATATTCCAAATTGCTGATTTGATTCTTAGCATTTTCTACTCAACTGTTGATTTCCTGTAAATTAAATTTATTTCAGTTAGTGTATTCTTAACTTCTGACTGGTCCTTTTTCATGTCTTTGATGTTCTCACTAATTTTCTTGAAATTCTCACTAAGCTCTTATCAAGGTCTTTGAGCCCCTTTATAACCATTGTTTTGAACTTGGTATCTAGTAGTTTGCTTGCTTCCATTTCATTTAATTCTTTTTCTGAAAATTTTCTCTGTTCCTTCATTTATGACATGTTTCCCTGTCTCCACATATTCGCTGCTTCCCTGTGTTTGTTTTCCTGTGCTATGTCTCCTGGAATTGGTAGAGTGGCTTGTGTAGTAAGTGTCCTGTAGGGCCCAGTGGCTGTGCCTCCACAGTCACCTGACCTGGGCTCTCTAGGTGCACCCCTGTGTGGACTGTGTGCGCTGTCCTATTGAGCCTTGATTGCTGTTGACATCACGGGATGAACCCCCAGGCCAGTTGACTCTGAGGAATAGCTGTGACACAGCAAAAGAGCTGAAACAGCTTTTCTAAGAAATGAAAACAGAGATGGTTATGTGTCAGATCCCAGCTCTGCTGCTTAAATGTTTTGTGAACTTGGATAAGTTACATAACTTCCCTGTGCCTCTTTTCCTTGTCTTTGTAATAGGGGTACATAGCAGAGTCTACCTTATCGGAGTTTTTAAAGGATTAAATAGGTTGATAGATGCAAAATGCTTAAAGTAGTGCCTGGTACCTTGTAAGTGCACATGACATGTTTGCTCTTACTATTTTGGACTTGGATAAAGTTTCCTTAGTGTTGGTAAAGGTCCAGCTGGGGTTAGAGACTGTACATTTTCAATATTCCAAATTCTCAGAGTTGAATACCTTTTCTTCAGAGGTTTCAGCATTTTCAATAGATTACAGAGTATAGCTGTAGATTAATTTAGAATTTAGATTTTGGCCACAGTGTTGAAAAGCAAGAAGTTGAGAGTTAATGCAAGAAGTTGTTGAAGTGATGAGTACTCTAGATATAGGCTGGATAATGAAGAAATTTAGGAAAATAGCAGGGTTCAAATCCAGGAGATTTTGCTGAGGTGAGTTCAGTTCTCAGTTTCACCTGACTGCTAACTTAAGAAAAATGATCCTGATCCTGGAAAACATATTATGAAGTTTGTGTTTATGAAACTTTTACTTTACATTAGCTTATGTTGATTCAGTATTTCTTTACACCTCCTACTGTTCTAATGCATTCATTTTATTCATGTACTATTATTTTTAAGGAAAGCTTAGAAGATGAATATGAAGCACGAAGAAAAGATCACATTTCTCACTTTATTTTGCGCCTTGCTTATTGCCAGTCGTGAGTACACATTTATACTTTCACTGTCAAATTTGATGTCTTGGGTTATACATTGGTACATGGAAAGTTAACATGTATTGTACTGAACATAGGAAAACTCAGAGCAACAACAGAAACCAGCGGTTCACAGGTTAAACACTGTTGCAGCAGATTGTTGGAAACAAGTTGTTTGCTAGGCAATATCCCCCAAAAAGTCCTACTGAAAAAATTTGTCAGTTGAAACACTTTTTACCTTTATGGGAGAGACTCTTAATTTGGGATTTAAAATTGAGATAAATTTTATTAGAAAGAGATTTTTGTTACTTTTTCCACCCAGAAAAAAACTGGTAATATTTATAAGAAATAATGAATCAAATACACACTTGAATTCAAAGCAGGTTTTTAGAAGTTGAGATGTATGAACCAGTGCACATTAGATTAAGGTATTTTCCTCTGGTAGTTGATTTCTTATAAGTCAGTAGTGCCACCCAGAGGGAAAGGAGCTAGTTGCCTTTTAAACTTTGTGGTGTTTTTTTCTTATATTAATTCTGGCAAAAGAACATACTTAAAAGTTTATTTCCCTTGTCTATTTACTAATAGACTTATTAAATTAGAATATTAAGTTGTTTACTATCCCAAGATAATAACTAGAAATTATTGACCAATTTGGGTCCGGGAGATTTTCTTTGGTTTAAAAGCATGTGTAGTTTATGCAACTTATGCAGTAAGTGAATTGCTGACAGTGTGAAGACCACTTGGTAAAAAACTAAGTCATATTGTACATTCATTAGCATAATTGAGTAACAATAGTAATGCTGATTATGGGTCTGTCTTGCAAAATAATGTATTTGTGTGTTGGCTTTTGAGAAACTGAAGGATACCGTGCATATTAAATTTTGTGAAATTATAAGCAAAAACGCTGAAAGCAAAGGTTACATTGTGAAATTTATCTGATCATAATCTATTCAGAGGTAAATTACCTTTATAAAATTTGGGTTTATTTGGCATGGATGAAATCTCTTTCTAATAAAATTTATCTCAATTTTAAATCCCAAATTAAGAGTCTCTCCCATAAAGGTAAAAAGTGTTTCAACTGACAAATTTTTTCAGTAGGACTTTTTGGGGGATATTGCCTAGTAAACAACTTGTTTCCAACAATCTGCTGCAACAGTGTTTAACCTGTGAACCGCTGGTTTCTGTTGTTGCTCTGAGTTTTCCTATGTTCAGTAGGCAGAAGTAATGTCCTATATTCTATTGTAATTGACTATTTTGTGGTTGCGTTAGATGCAGTGAACTATTTTCTCTTATAATATTTGATAATGCAGTTAAGTTTAAAGTATTCTGTATTTAATTATTTTAATTTTATGTTCATTACACCTCTTTCCCCACATTCAGCCCATCCCTGGAAGGTTGTGGGGTATGTTATTCATACACTTAAAGTACTTTAATAACTTCTATCTATTGGCATCTTGGTCATGTTTGAATATTATTTCATAAAACTTCTTGGATTTAATAATCGGTGGACTTTTAAAATAATCATTGGACTTATAATTTATACTTATAATTTTCCTATCTACATTTTAGCGAAGATCTTAGACGCTGGTTTATTCAACAAGAAATGGATCTCCTTCGATTTCGATTCAGTATTTTACCTAAGGACAAAATTCAAGATTTTTTAAAGGATAGTCATTTGCATTTTGAGGCTGTGAGTATATTTTTGAAGTCATTTTCAATTGTTTATAACATTCATCCCTCCCTAAGTGCTAGTGTTCATCCTAGCTTATGGCTAGTGTTGACGTGCAGAATTTGTTCTCTTTATGTTTTCTTCCTAAGTACCTGACAGAGAGAACAGCTATTGGCTTGGCATGGTGGTGAACCTTTTCCTTTCAGTGACTAGAAGAAAAGGGGCTCCTTAGTATCAGAGCCTCACATTTAGTTGCTTTATTAAATACTAATGGCCTGGTGCATGAAATTCGTACACTGGGGGGGGGGGTGGTCTCTCAGCCCAACCTGCCCCCTCTCACATACTGGGAGCCCTCAGGGGATGTCCTACTGATGGCTCACCCCCAGCCTGCCCAAGGCTGAAAGCCTCTGGCCAAGGCTTTTGTCCTTGGGCATGGGACCTCGGCCAGGGGACCCCAGCCAGTGATCGCCCTGTGATCCGGCTGATTGCTGGCTGGCTCCGCCCCAGCCCAGGCCCACCCCAAGACTGGAAAAAGCCTCTTGTTGAGGCTTTTTCCAGCCTTGGGACCTCAGCGATCACCCTGCCATGGGTAGCAATCATCTTGGTTGGGCGTTAATTTGCATACCACTCCTGATTGGCTGGTAGGCGTGGCTTATTGGGTATAGCAAAGGTATGGTCAATTTGCATATTCATCTTTTATTAGGATGTGATTAATGAAAGCACAAAAATGTTTAATTTATAAAAGTTAATCTTTAACCAGAATATTTTAGGTAAAAAATTTAAAGCTAATATATTAAAGAAAACAGACAAGTGGTAGTACTTATATTCAATAAGGAAGTTTAGAGGGGTAATACTTATTTTAAAAGTCAGTTGCTAGTAAAATCTTTTGAGTAGTTTTAAATAATAATTTTGCAGACAAATCTGAATGATTTATATATAGTAATCCTATATAATAAAAGGGTAATATACAAATAGACTCAATGTCAGAACAACCAAACAACCAATTAAAGTGTAATATGCTAATGATATACTAAGGTTGCTTAACTGTTCACTATGATGTGCATTGACCATCAGGGGGCAGATGCTCCGACTGGTAGGTTAGTTTGCTGCTGGCGTCTGCTGATTAGACTCAGTGAGGTGGGCTGGACATACCCTGTAGCTCTGCTGTGTTCCTTTCTGGCCCGATCGTACCAGTGGGATCCCTCAGTCTGGTTTACACCCTCTTGCAATCCAGACTGAGGGGACCCTCCCTCCCTGAGTGCACAAACAGGCCTCTAATTATATAAGAAAGAAGTGTCTCTGCTGGTGGGAATGCAGACTGGTGCAGCCACTGTGGAGAACAGTATGGAGTTTCTGCAAAAAACTAAAACTGGAACTCTCATTTGACCCAGTGATCCCATTGCTAGGAATATATCCCAAAAACCAAAAACACCTATCAGAAAGGATATATCTACCTCTATGTTCATAGCAGCACAATTTAGCATAGCTAAGATTTGGAAACAGCCTAAGTGCCCGTCAGCAGATGAGTGGATTAAAAAACTGTGGCACATCTACACAATGGAATACTGCGCTGCTTTTTTATAAAAGACATGGGTGGACCTGGAGAGCATTATGCTAAGCGAAATCCAGTCAGAGAAAGATAAATATCATATGATTTCACTCATATGTGGAATATAATGAACAATATAAACTGATGAACAAAAACAGATTCAAAGAGAGAAACATATCGATCAGACCATTAAACCTCAGAGGGAAGGTAGGGGAGGGTGTGGGTAAGGGGGGGGAGAGATCAACTAAAGGACTTGTATGCATGCATATAACCCTAACCAATGGACAAAGACACCAGTGGTGGTGAGGGCATGAGTGTGGGAGCAATGGGAGGATAAGAACACATATGTAATACCTTAATCAATAAAGAAAAAAAAAAGAGGAAAAAGAATTAAGTGTAGGCATTCCAGGAGGTTGGGGAATGGGTGCAAAAGGTGAAGAGGACTAAGAAGTACAAATTGCCAGTTATAGAATAAGTCACAGGGATGTAATGTACAGCACAGGGCTTACAACCAATAATACCCTAATAACTATGTGTGGTGTCAGATGGTTACTGCAGTTATTATGGTGACCACTTCATAAGGTAGGTAAATGTGTAATTACTATGTTGTACACCTGAAACTACTACAATATTATAGGTCAACTTTAATTAAAAATAAAAAAGAAGAAAAAAAAAGTGGGACATATTAGCAGGGATACCCATTGTGGGTGTAAATAGAATATATGTCCTGTAGGTGGCTCTGTACTCCAATAATTCTGTTTTGGAGGACTTCGATCAATCATGGGTGATAGTAGGACTGAGAGACTCTACTTGGGTGTTAGAATGGGTGACTTAAAGCCAAAATAAAGTAAAAAAAGAAGTTGGAGTAGATAAAAGACATAGTCCTATCTGAGAAGTGGAAGATGTAAGACTCAGTGTGGGTTATTGAGATGGAAAAAAGAGATTGCACAAGGGCAGTAAAAAACATTTGGTAGACATTTAGTGTCTATTATGTGCTCAGGAGGCACTTCCCACAGTTTATCTCACTTTCCGTAAGAGCCCCAGGAGGTTTCTAAATTACATCTAACCAGGCGTAGAAAAGTGTCAAGTCCAAGACCACCTCCTCCAAGCCTTATGAATTTTCCACTTTGTATTTTTCTGCTCCTTTCATTGTCTGCCTCTCATTTCTTTATTTAGTTCATCTGTTTTAGTCTTTCACCTTGAATGTATGATGATCCTTTACTGTTTGTTTTTGTTTAAGATCGAGATGCTGAAAAGTAGATTGGAAGAGTGGGCTTTATTGTACACAGGCAAGTGTATAAGACATTGATTTACTGGTGGTGAATATCTGAAGTGCCAGCATCACTACTCTTGTGCGTTGGGACCGTTTAGTGAAATAAGAGCTACTAGAGCATACGCACTGTGATACCGTAACAGTTATCTGATAACCAAGATGGCTACTAAGCGACTAATGGGTGGGTAGTGCATGTAACATGGATACATGGACAAAGGGATAATTCACAGCCTGGGTGGGATGGAGCAGGATGGCATGACATTTCATCATACTACTCAGAATGGCACACAATTGAAAACTTATGAATTGTTTATTTGTAGAATTTTCCATTTAATATATTTGGACAGTAATTGACCAGGGCTAATTAAAAACCATGGAAAGCAAAACTGGAAAACGGGGGACTTCTGTACTTTTATCTAGTGTGTTGGTTGTGACAATGGTTTTTTCATATTACTCTGGTTGTTAGCCTGCATGCTATAATTTTCTTTCTTCCTTTCTTTTCTTCTTTCTCTTATGTTTCATTCTGCAGGTCATTTGAGATGCATTATAATAAGCTTACATTAAAGTGTAAAAATAAGAATAAAATTCAGAAATTGAGGAGAAAATATCCACATTTGTACGTCAACAGGGTGGGGGGGTGTCCTATACAGTTTTTAAAAGGAACACTAACTTTGGCTTCTTGTGTGACTGTTTTGGTTTCTCTGGTTCAGAGATTTTCAGGGGGGGTGGGTAGGATACATGTGGTCCTCTTTGGGGACTAAAGGTGTTCAGAGTGTAAAAAACATCATGCCTTTTGTTTTTGCAGTAAACACAGAATATAAAACTTGATCAAGTGTTTGTAGCTGGTGTGGATTCATGAAAGTTAGAGAGTGAGAAATCATTCCTGTGATAGGTTTAATCACTTTCCTGAGAGAAACCTTTTCTTTCCTTTTTAAAAAAAAATATTTTTTATTGTTGAGGGTATTACAGATTTCTCCCTTTTTCTCCCTCTTTTCCTTCTGTAGGAGAAACCTTTTCCCTCTTCCTCTGGCACTCTCCCTTGGTGTCTGATAATTAAATTAAGGACCTTGAATTCAGGTGCTGTTGATGGGCTTGCCCCTTGGCCCCGTAGCTCTTCCCACTTCCCAACTTTCACCATTTCATTAATAGGAACATGCACTTTTTCTTCAATATGATTAAAATATTAGGATTGCATTTGAAAACTAAAGTGCTACAACAGGTGTTAATGGTGTTTTAGATTCAGGACCAATATTTTAGATTCAGGACAAAACAAGGGTTAGGGAAAAGTTATTAGCATTTGTCCCATAAGCTGGTCTGTGATGTGCATAGGCCCTGCTGCTTAAGTCTAGGCAGAAGGACACGGAGGGGAGTGGAGGGCCCTGGGCCCATCCTGGTCTCCATGTCCCGGAAGCTGGGTTGCTGGCACACACACATTAGAGTGTACCTGGAATTCAAGTGTGTGTGTGCATTTCTCTCATTTCAGTTTCTCATTAAAACTGCAATGATTTTTAGGTTGATCTACTTCTGTAAAATAAATGCTTTTACCTTAGGAGGAAATGCACTGGTACAACTAAATTGCATTATGTTTGCTTTGATGGAGAAATATGTACAGGAAAAGGGGGAATTAATTCTTTTGTTTTTATTTTTATTTTTTTAATAAGATTTTAACCTTATTGTTCAGTTTATTACTTACATTGTTCCCTTTTTTCCCCCCCTATAGTTCCCTTCCACCTGGTACCCATCCCACCCTCCGCCCTCACCCCCCTCCACTGTCCTCTCCCATAGTTGCATGTTTTTTGTCCAGTCTCTTGCTGCACTTCCCACACCCTCTTTCTCTCCAAGAGTTGTCAGTCCATTCCCTCTCTATGAACGTGATTCTGTTACATTCACCAGTTTATCCTGTTCATCAGCTTATTAATTCACTTGATTTTTAGACTCATTTGTTGATAGATGTGTATTTGTTGTTCATAATTTACACTTTTATCTTTTTCTTCTTCTTCTTCATAAAGAATATCTTTCAGCATTTCATATAATATTGGTTTGGTGGTAATGAACTCCTTTAGCTTTTTCTTATCTGTGAAGCACTTTATCTGACCTTCAATTCTGCATGATAGCTTTGCTGGCTAGAGTAATCTTGGTTGTAGATTCTTGTTATACATCACTTTAGGTATTTCTTGCCACTCCTGTCTGGCCTGCATCGTTTCTGTTGAGAAATCTGCTGACAATCCTATGGGTGCTCCCTTATAGGTAACTAACTGTTTTTCTCTTGCTGCTTTTAATATTCTCTCTTTGTCTTTTGCTCTTGGTATTTTAATTATGATGTGCCGTGGTGTGGTCCTCTTAGGGTTCCTATATATTGGGGTTTGGTGCGCTTCTTGGACTCCTAAGTCTATTTCTTTCACCAGGTGTGGGAAGTTTTCGGTCACTATTTCTTCAAATAGGTTTTCATTGTCTTGGTCTCTCTCTTTTTCTGGCATCCCTATAATTCGGATGTTGGTATGTTTGAGGTTGCCCCAGTGGCCCCTTACACTATCTTCAATTTTTTGGATTCTTTTGGTTTCTTGCTTTTTCAGCTGAGTGGATTTTACCTCTTTGTATTTCAAATCTTTAACTTGGTTCTTGGGGTGCTCCAGAGCACATTTAGGTCTTTGTATAATATTTTTTATTTCAGTCAGTGTATGCTTAATTTCTGGTTGGTCCTTTTTCATATCCTTGAGAGTCTCCTTCATATCCTTGAGGGTCTTGTTCATTTCCTTGTAGGACTCATTCATTTCCACGTTGGTCTTGATTATTTCCACGTCGGTCTTGATCATTTCCTTGCAGGTCTCATTCATATCCTTGAGGGTCTCGTTCATTTCCTTTTCAGTCTTGCTTATTTCCTTATAGGTCTCGACCTTTTGTAGGAGCCTCTTGAGAAGCCCTATAACCGTGGTTTTGAATTCCATGTCCAGTCGTTTTTTTTCCTCCATTTCTTTCACATCTGATTTCTTTCCATGTCGCTGCATGGTGGCTGCTTCCCTGAGTTGGTCAATTAGCTTTGTGTGATAGACCTCCTACTAGGGACAGTGGCTCAGCCTCCCCAGTTACCTGAGGTGGATATGGGTTGCACAGTCTTGTTGAAGTTAAGCTCAGTTAATCGTTGTTAGCTCTTGGAGGGGTTGACCTCCAGGCCAATTGTCTGTGAAGTTCTGCTGTGCTCAGGTTGGATGGGCAGAGTCTCCGGGCCAAGCAGACAGCGTTAGCTCCGCCCTATGCGGACCCAGGGACTCTGTGTCGGTGGCAGTGGCCGCCAGCACCTCTGAGAGAGAGCCGCTGCCGAGCTCCACCGGCTGCCAGGGAATTAAAACTCTTCCCAAATGAGTCTGCACACCCAACGTCTCACCCAGGGTCGTAAAACAAAGCAGTTTGACGGTTTCCCGAATGAGAGAGCAAGTCGAGAGCGCTCTCTACACGGTCTCGCAGCTGCGCTGTTCCCAAGTTCACGTGCAAGCTGCCTTCTCCACAAGCCGGCAGACCCCTGCAGCACCCGAGCTTCGGCGTGCCCTCCCACTGTCCAGTTTTCACCCCATATGATAGTGGGTTCCCTGGACTTCACCCAGAGCTGGAGAATCAGTCCAGTGGGACGTCTTTGTCTCCCCGTTCGAGAAAACTGGCCGGTTTTCAGTCGCCCGCCCTCTCCGCGGCGCGTGCTCCAAACCTCTCTCCGCGCGCATCTTTCAACGCTGTCCTCAGCCGCTCCTCCGAGTCACAGTGTCTTATCTTCACTTTTATTTGTGGAATTTTCACTCGGCCAGCTTTCTGGTGATTCTGGAAGGTGTTTGTTCTTTCGTTAAGTTGTAGTTTTAAAATTGCTGTGTATGACGGCAAGATAGGTGTTTTACCTATGCCGCCATCTTGTTTCTCTGGGAATTAATTCTTTGTATAGTTATTTTTCCTCTTAAATTTTGTTTTTGTTTTGCTTGCCATGGCTTATGTAATTTTGTTTCATAAAAGTGTGGAGGAGGTGAATGGGGCCAGTTATCAGATCTGGGGGCTCTTGTGTTCAGTTTTAGCCTCTGGCAGTTCTCTGGAACGTTGCCTTTTTTAGTGTATATGTGGTTTTCCAGTGGATAGTAAAATTTGAATCTTTATGACAAACAACAGAAAGCCTTACTATGAAGTATTTAAAAAGGATACACTGGTAGTTTTTGGTTTTGGATTTAGGTGTAAATAGCTTACATTTTACATCTGAAATTTCTAGGAAGGAATAGAAGTGAATAAATGTTGCTCTCTGTGGGGACCATTCTGGACCTCTCCTTGCTGAGTTGATTGACTTGCCCTTGTGTCACATGAAGGCGGATGGGTAAGGTTAAACAGATCCTATTAGCGTGTCTTCAGTTGACCAGTTAGGGAAAGGTCAAGTTTTGGCAGCTGTCAGCCTCACAGACAAAAGGTCTCTGTGCTGTTGCAGTTCACAGATTTGACAGCAGCTTATAATTTACTTCAGTGTTTTCAAACCTCAGGACAGTCAAAAAATATTTTTTAATGGATTTGAAATACTGGTGGAGCTAACGGCAGGATGTTTTTGTTAGAATAGTACAGATTGGCAGGGACAGTGAAGGTGAGCATCCTAAAAGATGTGGAGAGGATTCTGTGTGTCACAGATGAAAACTCTGCTGCATATTAAAGAGAAGTAGTGATGTTCGATTGACAAATATGTTCAGGAACTAAGGGTTTTGAGTGAAGGCAAATGGGGCTGGTAACCTTTTATTGCCCTGCTCAGTGAAAATAAGTACATGTGAAACTCTGAATTACTTATTTTTGCTTTGTTTAAAATAGTTTTCCTTATCCTGAACCTGACATTTAAAATTTGTTTCTTGTCCCTTGTAGTTTGAAATCTTAATTTCTTCTGTCTTAGAAATTATTTTATGTCATTTTTGGCTGATAACTTCTTTTCAGTGAACATGAATTAGATTGTCTTTTGTAATTGAAAATGTCAGTTATATGAATTTATTAGGAACCTTTGGATGCCTTTTTCCAGTTAACATTGGAACATTGATTTTTACATTGATTTTAATAGTTTTATGTTGTGTAGACTTTTAAAATGGTTTTTGATGTTCACTGGTGTTATTATTTCTTAGATATTTGTAACTTGACCTTAAGTTAGCAATGCCTTTCTGTTAATTTTTGGCCTTATTGTACAGGTTTGGGCAAAAGTAGGTTTACGGGTGTTCATATGGAAAAGAAAACAATCCTAACTAATACAGAGGGAATATGCTAATTGACTGTCATGCCCTCACAAAGATGGCAGTGCCCACAGCCAATAAGGAGGGAATATGCTAATTAACTGCCATGCCCTCAAAGATGGTGGTGCCAAAGCCACAAGATGGTGTTGCCTAGTACCCTCAGTCCCACCCGGATGGCAGGCGCACAGTATGGCCAAGCCCCTAAGCGAGTCTGGCTGCTTTGCGCACCTGCCTCTGGAATCCTCCAGTCCCCTCAGCCGCCCAGGGCTAGCTCAAGGCTCAGGTAAGCCTTGGATGTTGGGTGCCCAGCTTCCAAGGGCCAGCCTAAGGTGCAGGCAGGCCTCAGATGTTGGCTGCCCAGCTGCCCAGGGTCGGCATGAGGTGCAGGCAAGTCTTGGATGGTGGCTGCCTAGCAGCCCAGGGCCGCCCGGGACTCAGATAACCAGGGCCAGCCAAGGCTTACACTGCTGGCAGTGGTAGCAGCAGAGGTGTGATGGGGGCGTTGCCTTCCCTGATTGCTGGGTTGCCTCCTGCTCCTGAGGGCTCCTGGACTGTGAGAGGGGACAGGCTGGGCTGAGGGACCTCTGCTTTCAGTGCATGAATTTTCATGCACTGGGCCTCTATTAGTTAATAAATAGTAATACAGGAATAAACTTTGTGTTTTGAATACTCACAACTGTAAACCTGCTTTTGCCCCACCCTGTATTATTTTCATGGCTAGTTGACTTAGTTTGGATTGTAGCTCTTCTGAATGCGTGCATCATTGTGATCATGACTTAAAATGTGAAAATGCCTCCCTGGCCATTGTGACTTAGTTAGTTGAGCAACTTTTCATGCACCGAGAGGTAACTTGATTCCTGGTCAGGGCACTTGCCCAGTTGCTGACTCAGTCTCCAGTAGGGGGATATACAGGAGGAAGCCAATCTATGTTTCTCTCATCGATGTTTCTCTCTACCTGTCTCCTGTCCCTTCCTCTCTCTCAAACCAATAAAAACATTAAAAAATATGAAAATGACATTCATTTGATTTACATTACTCTCTTTTACCTACCCTCTGGGATATGTTTATAAATTATAAGCCTGTTAATAAGCTGCAAAGTGATTTTAATGTGGTGCCTGCAAAATGAAATATGTGTACTTTTAATCTCTCCTTTTAATTTCAGGCAATAGGGGAGTCTGATGATAGAGTTGGGACAGGACCCATAGATGTAAAAGTGTAATAAACTAGAGAACAAACATGTGATAAACCTTGAAGCTTTTCATAGGACTTCTGGCAAGCCATCGACTTTGACAGGAGTGGAAAGGGGGGTCTGGACAAGAGTGAAGTGGGATGGTAAGATATACAACCTTAACACTCTTGGTGAAAATTTAACACCTAAAAGGCACTGAGGAGGAAAGAATTAATAATCTGATAAAGGGTCAAGATGATTTCTTGAGTGCAAATCACTATATGTCCCAAGAATCTGAAGTAGTCCAGTTTGATTTGGATTGCTTAACAGTTCTAAGCATGGTGCTCTCTGAGTTTTGAGTAAATGTTTGAATTAATTTCTGGAGAAAATTGTAGTCATGTTGGCATTACCAAAATGGCACCAGATGTTAGTGGAGTCGGATTGGACCTTAGCTCAGCAATCTTAGTTCTTGAGTTCTGGCTAAGAAAGAATTCAGAACCCAGACTCAAACTATAAAAGTTTATTTAGAAAGTTGCAGAGGTAAAAATGAGCAGTAGGAGAAAGGGGCTCAGGAAACAAATTACAGGGGTAAAAGAAGGGCCCTTGGAACTCAGGAGAGAGAGGGCAAAGGGAAGGTGCCTGTGGGAAAAGAAGAGAGGGACCAGAAAGGATAAGCGTGCTTCTTGTCTTTCTCCCAAGAGGGAGAGTGTGGAACCTCTATCCTAAGGGCTTTTTTTTTTTTTTTTAAAGAGGTAATATTTATTTATTTATTTATTATTTATTTATTGTTGACTCTATTATACTTGTCCCCCTTCCTTTTGCCCCCATTGCCTACCTCCACCACTGCCCTGGCCTCTCCTGGATCGACACCACATTAATGTATTTGTCCATGGGCTGTGCATATATGCATATATATTCTTTTGTCCTAAGTGCTTTAAAGGGTGGGGATTTTAGGGGAGGCTCCAGGGAAGGATCTCAATAGAATATTCATCAACCTTTCAGGTGTTTTTTTTTTTTTTTTTTGGCTATGGTCTCAACTGATTGGTCAGTGCCAGGGCAGGGGTCCTTAGTCAATGCAACTGGTTCTGATGCCAACCATAGCCTCACTTGTCAGGTTTTGCTGCCTTTTGGGAGCCTGTTATTCCTCAGAAGTATGTCCTGGATTAGGGTGGGGATTTCCTTAGAATGTGGGGTGGCCTGGGTGAGGGGTCTGTGGTGGGTTACAGGCCAGCCACACACCCTGGCGACCCAAGTGGAGGCCCTGGTATCTGGAATTTATTTATCTTCTATAATTGAAACTTTGTAGCCTTGAGCAGAGACCAAGGCAGGCCAGGGCTGCAGAAGTTTGGCTTCCTCCATCGCCTGGGGCAACTCAAGCCTCCTGCTCTCTCCAGCTCTGTGGCTGCTGCCATTTTTGTTGGTATTTATTTATCTTCTATAATTGAAACTTTGTAGCCTTGAGTGGAGGCTGGGCCCACCAGGGTGTTAGGAAAACTTGGCTTCCTCCATTGCCAGGGAAACCAAACCTCCTACTTGCTTTGTGCAGCAGCCTTCTTGGTTGGGTTAATTTGCATACTCCTGATTGGCTAGAGGGCATGGCTTGTGGATGTAGCAGAGTGATGGTTAATTTGCATATTACTCTTTTATTAGATAGGATTAGTGGCCCGGTGCCTGAAATTTGTGCACTTGGGGGTGGTGGTGGAGGGTGTGTGTCTCTTAGCCTGGCCTGTATCCTCTCTAATCTGGACCCCTGTGGGATCGGGCCTAAACTGGCAGTTGGACAACCCCCTCACAATCCAGGACTGCTGGCTTTTAACTGCTCACCTGCCTGACTGATCTTTCAAACCACTTTGCATGCTGGCCTGCTTGCCCCCAACTGCACCCCCCTGCCAACCTGATCACCTCCAACTGCCCTCCCCTCCTGGCCTGATCACCCATAACCGCCTCTGCCTTGGCCCCATCACCATTGCTTTGTCCGGAAGGATTTCTGGAACGTCTTATGGTCTAATTAGCATATTACCCTTTTATTAATATAGATAGGATATGACATACTGCCATAACTATAACATATCTACCAATATTACCTATGAGAATACATACTTCATGAGATAGGAAAGCATCTAATACATTATATTGTATATATTGTAAGTAGTAGAAAATACAGTATTTGTAGCAAGAATATACACCCTGTGACTTCCCTTTCTGATCTGGGCATGGTTCCCAAGTCTTTGAACATTTCCTGGCCCCTAATATATATATATATATTTTGCCATTTAGTGTAACTTTATTTACTGTTTATTGCACATAATTTGAGGTCTTTAATTTCTAACCACCAAAGATTCAAAGGACTATTTTTTCCATGAATTTTAACATTAACATCAGTGAATTCATGTATTCTTGTGTTTTTATTGTAAACATCTGAATTATTCACACTGTCATAGATCCTGAACTCATAAGCGTGGACCATGCACAGGCTGGCAGCAGGCCAGGAAGCCAGCAGTCTGCAAGCAAACTGACACTCTGTATAAGGAGAAAAGTCATAGCATGATATTTAATGTCCGACTTTAATTCATATGCTATCGGGGACTCAACTGCTTGGTTGGTGATGGGGTTGATTATTGGGAGGATTATTCCTGAAATAATTAAGGAAAGGGGGCTCAATCTTTCTTCTTGGTTGCTTGTTCCTCCCCAGCACCTTCATCACTTTAGGCAGCTTCTGGGGCAGCTTCTCCTTCACCGTCTCTTTAGCTTCTTGGGCCCACAGAGTGGCAGAACGGCAGAACGGTGGAGCGGTGGAACATCACGTCACGCCCTTCATGTCCCCATTCTTCTGTGGGTTTCGGGGACCCAGGCGGGGACCCAGGTGGGATGGAGCGGCGCTGGAGGAGCGTTGAGGGCTGTTTGGGGGTGGGGGGGCGGGGGAGCCCCCCGGAGAGAGGGAGGGAAGGTGAGACTGAGGGAGGGACCCTCTGCCTGGGAACCAGAGACTGCAGCTGGGAGGGCTTCCAGGTGCTCAGGGTCCGGCCAAGGCGTGGCTGTTGCTTTGTTTCTGGCGGACTGAAGTTGGAAACAGCCAAACTGTGATAGCATCTTTCCCTGCAGAGCAGCGTGCTCCACAGTCCTCAGGACAGCTCGAGCATCCTCTGTCATTGTCCCTCCTTCCTTGAGGCCCACTCTGTGCCAGGCTATGTGCCAGGGTGTGTGCCAGGGTGTCAGGCTCCACCGCGGCACAGACTCTGCTTCCTCTTTTTCTCCGACCTGTTGGTGGCCCATGCTCAGCACTGTGGCTGCCCCACGTGAACTTTCTAAAATGCAGATCTTACCCTGCCAGTCCCAACACCTTCTGTTCCATTGCCTGCAGGTGAGAGAGTGTACCTTCCTCAGCCCCAACGTGGAGTCCCCCCAGGAGTTGGTGTTCTTCACCTCTTACCTCCACTCAGCCATCCCAAGGCGAGCATGCTGGTCCCATCCCCTGGGCCCCCTTCCCAGCTCATTACCCAAGGTGCCCCGGGCGCTCATTTGCAAGTTCCACACAGCTCAGTCTTAGCCTATCAGAGCAACCAACATGCGAGCCTCGTGAGGGGATCCTGTGGCATCAAATTCTTCTAACCGTCCTGAGGTCACTGCAAAAGGATGCGACTCAGTCACTGTAACTGAAAAGGAGGGATCTCCCAAGCCCTTAAATACCGTGCGGGCAGAGCTTGTAGTGTGCTCACTTTGGCAGCACATATACTAAAATTGGAACGATGCAGAGAAGATTAGCATGGCCCCTGCGCAAAGATGACATGCAAATTCGTGAAGTGTTTCATATTTTGCACCCAGCTCATGTGCAATAGGCCTTCCTTCCCCTGCTACCCAGCACCATGGCCCTGTCCCCTGCTGGTCTCCCGTCCCACATGCCGTGGGCCCCCCGCCCCCCCCCCCCCCCCCCCCCTCTAGTTCTGCACCTGGCATGCCATGGCCACGCCCCCCGCTCCTGATTGGCTGGTAGCATAACAAATGTATGGTCATATTTGTATGTTTCTCTTTTATTATATAGGATTATATGAGATAAGCTTTTTCTATTGAGTTGAATTTGTGGGATTATGGTAATTAGCAAATTTCAATTTGTTTTGTATTTTATATAGGGAAATTTATGATTTATACAGAGTTCTTTATGTGTTTGTTACAATTACATACTTTAACTTCTTTCCAAATTAGAAGGCATTTACATGGTGGTTTCTTTCTATAAGCAGACTCTACAAATACTATAATACTTTTACTCTCACAGTGTTTTTTCAAGTGAAATAATTATGGAAGCCAACCTTGTATTATTTTATATGTGGTTGTTGGGTAGCTATAGTATTATATTTAGAGAATGAGGAAAAGTTTCACTGAATTTTCTAGTTAACTGAGGCCTAACCATTTATGCATATAGTTGTAAAAATACACCATGGCAGATGGTCTTTACTGGCAATATTTTAGAAGTTCACAGACTTTGGATTTTTCTTACCGAGCTACAAAACTAGATTCTGCTCATTATAAGATAGTTTAAACCTAGCTAAATGTGAAACTTCAAACTGAATTACCCTTGAAGGCTAAAATTAACATATGCAAAAATTTTTGAAATAACTTGTAAAGTCATTTCTCTCTTTTAAAGTTTTCATACAGCCTTTGAACATAGAATTCCTTGTATTCTCATTGTTGATGTCTCCAGGCCTATGACTTTGCCCTTGGAAAAAATGTATGAATGAATTAGCTGAAGTTTCCCATAGATATAGCTATTGCCAAATTGTCTTATATCATACATGTTACTGTTTAGATGCTAAAATGGTGAAATTAATTTTACTAAATAGCATTGTTAGCATCCTCCTATTCCTGTAGTTAAACATTTACATTGTAAAGTGGGATGTTTTTGAAGGTGTTCCAAAAAAAGATACTGCATTTTTAATGTATACATTATTTTTTCATTCTGTAATCTTCCTAATCTTTTCCTCTTCCCCTTGCTACTTGAAAATGTAATCCTTTTTAGTTGAAGCCATGTCATGGACTAGTTTAGAGTCTAGGACAGGTTGCCTTTTCCTAGGACTTGTGACTGAGAATGAGAACCAGGGATATGGAAGGCTAATGGAGTTGCAAAGAAAATCATTTTGTGTTCTCAGTATTGAGTGGCTAAATCTGATTTACCAACAGCAGGAAGAAGTAGTTGCAATAACAAGTTAGGCAATTAGCCCAGGCCCTGTCAGTATATGCGTCCTGCTACTGCTCACTTCTCTGAAGGCATACAGACAGAGCAATTAAAATTCTTGTTCTGAACTTCTCTCCATTTATTCTCTACCTGCTACTGGTTGCTGATCTCTTTGATTCTCAGACTCCTGATGCCACACTTGAGCCATTGAGTTCTGCCAACTGTCTGGATTTTTTTCCTGTTATCTCTGGTTAAAGTGTGCTCTCCCAATTCCAGTGTCCCATGATGCTTTTGAGCAAGATAATCCTTCTGTCATCTGTATTGGAGCGTAATAGCCAGATATTTTCTAGCTCCTTTTAGTTGAGCCAGGGAGTAAGGCCTCTGCATGAATGTTAGAAAATCTAGAAGACTGTATTGGAGCTTGCATGGGGTTCTCATTCACCAAGGAAGGAATGCTTATTGAATACTCATTGAGTGGTGAACATATTAAGGTTTTGGTCTGCCCTGTGATATAAGGAGACAGAGGAGAGAAGTTTGTCCCTAAGAGCTAGCATTTGTTATCTATTTACTGAGTATCACACACTTAGCTAAATGCTTCACATGGACTATATAATAATCCTCACAACAGCTTCATGAGAAACTGAAGCTCAGGGTGGTTAAGTAATAGAACTGGAACCCCCAAGTCAGACCACTAGGCTTTTTGAAATGTGCAAATCACAGAGTATGTTAATGAAATATCTGAGCAGATTTCTTTCCCAGCTAGACCTTACCCAGTGCTGCAATGAAGTGGAATCAATGCTGACATTTAAGGTGACAGGTCCCATCAAGAGGAATATGCAAACACAGGTGTGAAATTAGAGGTTTACATTAATGTAGGGAATTAAAGCATTAAGTGTAATTTTACTAAGATGTTTTATTTTAGCAGACAGTTTTTGGCAGAAATAGAAACCAAATATATTAAATATACCCTAAGTCGTTTTTTTCAATGTAGTATGTGTATGTCTCTAGGAAAAACATTCTATTCACACAGCTTCATGGTTGAGGGGCTCATTGTCTAGTTCATGGCTTTTCTGTACCCTTTGCTGCTTTTCTTCTCTGGTACCTGTTTTGTTTTTAATTTTTTTTTTTTTTATCACACTGTATGTTTTAGTTCATGTTCAACACTAACTCATGTAATGTTCATGATGGGTATAAACCAAAATCCAAGAAAAGATTTATGTTTGAGATAGGAACAATTTAATTTAACAGGTCGGGAAAGAAAAGTTATGGAGGCTTATTGTCTGTGTCAGACTGGGCCTTGCAGTGTTTCTGGGAATGGGTACAGAATCTAACTACTTGGCCATGCCACTGAATACACTGTGCCTGATCATTTATGTATTATTTTAATTACTCTGCTTTTATTTTTCTTTTATATTTTATTTATGGAATCACCCCTTTAAAAAACAGTGTTTACCTCACTAATACTAAAGTAGCTATTATCCCAGGCATAAGTTATATTTAGATATCTTCCTATTAATTAATTTATTTTTTGGGGGTAAAAAAAACAACCTTAAGTTAAACCCTCAATGTCACATGCTTTCAGTACCCACAACAACTTGTGAACCTAGTAGATGAAGGAAACAGTCAAAAGCGGCATCATAATAATTCTTTGTGGTCCCTGGTTAACAGTTGAAAGCTCTTCATGTATTATGAATGCAAAGCTTCCCAATATCCTAGTGGAACAGTGAAGGCAGACTTCTGAGATGCAGAGAATGAAGATGGGCTGTCTGCTCACAGATACTTTGGTGGGTCGGGCGTAGGACGTTCGGTTCCTCCTGTTCCTCTTGGGCTGTCTTCATAGAACAGAGCGAAGGGGCCTTTCCTCTAGATTGCGCTGCCCTTATAGTGAGGATCACCTTTGTACAGAAATAATCCCTAGAAAGTATATATTTATGATTATGAGTTCAAATAGCCAGTCTTGAGGAATGTTAATCACCAAAAGAATTCTACTCTTTTCAGTTTGTTTATTTCCATTTTAGGTCATAATGATGTTGATGTGTAAATAATGCCAGAGTCAATTCCAAGCATTGTCAACCATTGAGAGAACTTTTGCCTTTTGCCTTACTGACCTCTGACATGTATTTAACTTGTCAGCCTACAGGTCCTGCAGGTGAAAAATGAGGGGTGGTTTGGGATGGGATGGTGCCTTAGGGTGATGTCTTTCTCTTGCCTCTTTGTGGAACTAAGTGGCTGCTGGAGATCTGTTCCAAGGACGAGTTGGTGATAGAAAACCCTCCCTCCCTCCCTCCCTCCCTCCCTCCCTCCCTCCCTCCCTCCCTCCCTCCCTTCTTTCTTTTCTTTTCTTTCTTTTCTTTTTTCCTCTAGCAACAGCAGCCTGTTCTTTCTTCATGCAGAGTTCTTTTCATTTCCGGCTTGAACACAGGCAGAGTTCCATCTAATTTTTCCTCATCATCGCATAACTCCAACAACTCTGGAGGCCTGCTGATGTCATATATTCTGTTCATTTAACATTATTTTAATGCTTTCCTTTTTTTATTTCAAGGAAATACACTCCTGTACTGATTCTCACACTAACCTTAGTTTAGTTGTCCATTTTTATGGCAAGGAAGTTTGTCATTACAATGTGGGGAAGAGTGGAGATGAGGCTAGCAAGTTAGGGTCAGGGCAGATGGGAGTTGAAGGTTTTTGAGGCCTGGACTGACATATCATAACTTAATGTGATGAAGATAACTGCAATATCTGGGTGGATAAGGAGATGGAGAGTTGATACCACTTCATTTGTCTTCTAGTGAACCTGCTTACTAACCGAACATGAGGCAGAGTCTATTAAAGGCTTAATAAGATTAATCAATTAGCACCAAGACCCTCAGGGTAAACATAATTACTCTCAATTGTGGTTGTTTCACAAATCGACAAATGTGAGGAAATGGCATGGAATTACACACACGTCCCATCATTTATCTTGTTTATATATTTACCATAGATATGTAACTATAGTTATGTATGATGCAACCATTGAGGGACACTGGGTAAAGGTTACTTGGGACCTCTACTATTTTTGCAATTTCTTGTGAGTCTATAAATGTTTTATAATTAAAAGCTAACAACAACAACAACAACAAAAAGATTGCCAAGTGATAGAAGGTGGAGGCTTGTGGCAGAGTTCTGTTAGGATATTGCCAATTTCTGTGTTAATGTCATATAAGGGGAGTTTGTTGAATGAAAGACTGACCAGATGAAGGGACTGAATGAGGGTCTGAACTCTAGCAGTGGCTGCGGCAGTGGAAAGAAGTGGGCAGAGTTGGTAGATAGTATGGAAATAGCTTGAGGATTTGATGGCTAATGGAATGTGAACTGAGGATGCCTCCAAGCTTTTTGGGATATAGAGTACAAGAATAATGTGATATTAGTGACAGTAGGGAATATAGGAATAGGAGTATGTTTTGGTATATCTGGTTGTGAAAATATTGCTTGTGAGTCCTGGTGGGCCAATGGAGATATACAGTGGATAATTCAAAATGTTTGTGTTGAAGAGGTCGTCATTGAAATTATACAATCAAATACCATGTAACAGCATTATTTGAAATTGTGGGAAAGAAAATTCCAAAGGGAGTGAGCATGAGTGAGAAGACCTGGGAAAATAAATTTTATAGGGGATTTCTTACGGCCCCCTACAAGTTACCTAACCTCTCACTGCCTCATAGAATTGAGAATATCATAGTATATCCCTTTTAGGATTGTTGTGAAACTGATTGCAATTTTCTGTGTAACTTGCATAGTGCTTGGCATGTCATAAATACTACTAAAGGTTACCTATCTTATTTATTAAGCACTTTGGTTATGCATCTAAAAACAGATCTGAATTATACTTCTAACTTTAGAAATTGTATTGAATGTTTAAAATTAAGCAAGTGACCTTATTAGCAGTGCTATTTTTATTTCTCAAGTTAGGACTTTCTGGTTTTTGAATGTTTGGTCAGTTGTAATCCTGGAACTAATTTTTGTGGTAATTTATTTAATTCAGTTGAAAGTGTTTTAAGAGAAAGCTCTCATTGCTCTTCTCGACTGTTAATTCCCTTACAACGCAAACTTGGGCACAGTGGTTGCACTTGTACCTTTCTCATCTGTTTCTTAAATATATAGTTCCTTCACCTTTTGTGATTTAGAGATAAACTCGTGGTAGAATATATGTGATGTTTTCCTTTGATGAGGTAGAGAGTGGGGTAAATGAGGGGTAATGATGGGAAACCTGAATCTAGTACTTGGCAGATCCCTCCGATGGAGACCAGGTAAAGGAACCCCAATGCATGAGGCCTCTTTTCCTCTCTCCGGCAGGATTGTTTGTCCTGACAGCATCATGTGGGGGAGCCAGAGGACTGTACTTCAGCTCCAACAGTTCATCCGTGGAGGAGGGAAAAATAGTGAGATTAATGGACGGTCATGCTTTGCAGTTTTTTTTTTTTTTTCCTTCTGCTTTAAGACTAAATGGCTAAAGGGCTTTATTAAATAGAACATGAATAAGACTAAATGTTAAGTGCTTATAAACTGGGAGTTCAAGCTTTTTATATTTGCGTTTCAGTTGCCCTGTTGATGTTTTAAAGGTGGAGAGGAATTAGTATTTTCAGTTGGATGTATGTCATGTCATTTCAGAGCTGTAGTTGCTCCAAGTTAGGCTGTCGATTCCTTGTCTGATTGCGACCCACTCTGAAATTTCTGTAAAAGCAGCCTTTGGAATGCAGGCCTGAGTTTTCCAGTCAGTGAGCTGACTAATATCTTCTGAATGCTGTAGATGTGAAGCACTGTAAATTATATTAAAAATATTGCCACTCGAGTGAGTCTTTGAAGACAGTTCGGTACTATGTGTTGATTAGTGTGCATCAGAGCTATTGTTTGTTTCTCTAGTTACAGGTTGTCCAGGGTGCAGTCAGAGCTGCATACAGATAGAGTGGAATTTGCATTTGGCAAGAATAGCTCCTTCATTTCAGTCTGCCTTGGTTTTCATTGAGTTTGTTGCATCTCCTTTAAAATGGATTAGAATTCATTTTAGCATCCCTTCTTAAACCTTGGCATAATTTTTTCCCTCTTCTTTTTATTTATGACTTCCTCTGACACACACATAAAAAAGAGCTACAGTTTGGGTAGAATTTATGGCAGGATAAAGATGCGATTTATTTGAAGTTTTGAGTAGATTGCTGTCTGTAGTCATGAGAAAAATCTACCTTTGAATTTCGCTGCCTCTATATGTTTTTATAAGAGGACTAGGGGCCTGGTGCATGAAATTCGTACACTGGGGGTGGGTGGTCCCTCAGCCTAACCTGCCCCCTCTCACATACTGGGAGCCCTCAGGGGATGTCCTACTGACAGCTTACCCCTGGCCTACCCAAGGCCGAAAGCCTCTAGCTGAGGCTTTCGTCCTTGGGCAGGAGACCTTGGCCAGGGGACCCCAGCCAGCGGTCGCCCTGTGATCCAGCTATTGCTGGCTGGCTTGCCCCAACCTCGGCCCGAGCCCGCCCCAAAGCTGGGGGGGAAAAAGCCTCTTCCAAGAGGCTTGGAAACCCAGTGGATTACCCTGCCATAGGCAGCAATCATCTTAGTTGGATGTTAATTTGTATACTGCTCCTGATTGGCTTGTGGGTATGGCTTGTGGGCGTGGTTTACTTGGTGTAGCGAAGGTCTGGTTAATTTGCATGTTACTCTTTTATTACATAGGATTAATTCTAGAACACAGGGGCTATTGCCAAGACCATCTCTTCATCAGAAGCTGGGGCTCAGGGTATGTTAGAAAGGAAAGACTGGGTGCCTCCTCCACCATCCATTAAGCTCTTGCAATTTATTACTTGACTTTGCTCATTAAATCTCAGAGTTGCTTACTTTTGTTAGCTGATGGGGTGTTTTGGGTCATTTAAAAGAGGATATCCTTAAAAAAAAATGTCAGCATCAGTGTGTGAGAATGTAGTTCCTTTAGATAAAAGCAATGTCTTAGTTGAGTTTGTTATGATGGCAGGTTTCTCTTTGTCCAACAGAGAAAATTGACAGGTTATTTACCTTTTTATGAGTGCTTTTCTTTAAAACTGGATGATTGAGCATCTGAAATTAACTTTGGCTTTTGTAGTATTGAATGACAAAAGTGGAAAGTTTGCCTCCCTCCTTTGCTCCTTCCCTCCCTTCTTCTTTCTCTCCCTCTATTCCTCCATTCCTTCCATCCTTCATAAAAAATGCCATTTGAATGCATTTTGGATAAAGTTGAGCTCTGAGAGAATTAATAGAGAAAACTGATATAAAATATTTCTCTTCTGAGTATTACCATAATTTGCCCTAAATGACAGAAATAGCTTAAATGTTGTGAAGTACTAGGTTTCAGCTGCATACTAAACTGAACTTAATTTGTATTTATTTTATTTGTATATGTGGTAAAATTAGATAATTAATAAAGATGTAAAGGAATATCTAACTGATAAATTCACCCCGTTTCACCTTCTTAAACTTAAGAAGCATAATTTGCCTAAATTATGCAAAATGCTAATTAAAGGGTTTAATTTGCTAATCATCTCAGTTTGATTAGAAGCAGATGCTGATTATCTGCACAAGTCTAAATGGACTTTCCAGAAATGGCTTTCATTATTTAAAATCAACTTGTCAAACTAATTAAGACATAAACTTAAGGAATAACAGATATCAGTAGTTATGTATAGACTTCATTGCAGCACAGGGGAGCATAATCCACAAAGCTGTACACCAAAGACAGGGTGTAAACAGTGTCATGCATTTTAGTTTTTCCAAAGTTTATGAAAAGTTTATGACTTTTTTACTGAGCTCATTAGATTCGCTAGTTTTACCTTTGTTGGTCCTTTGGATCTCTGATTTTTTTTCCTGGCTCATTTTTCCTTCTCCTGTGAATCAGACAGCACAATGGAGCTGAGACATGTGCATTCAAAACAGGCTTAGAAACAGGCAGGTGTATTAGTAGATAGATATGCCAGATTCTCCTCAAAGATAATAGATCTTGCACTTAACAGGTTGAGATGTGCCAAGAAACAGTCAATAGGTATGAGTCAGTATTAATGCCTAGAAGCAGGGGAAGCATCTTAGTTCAGTAACTGAGCAAGAATTTTGATCCCTGTTCCCAGCCTTTGTATTCTTCTGGGCGTGGCTTTTTCTCAGGGAGAGTGAAGACAGAAAACTATTTAGTGAAGTGTCTGTCGCTGATGTAGGAGTAAGACTAGGGAAATCAAGGCAGAAATTGTATCTCCCTAAATCAAAGTCAGATATAAATGTTTGGGGTCTTGGGTTGGAGACCTAGGGCATTAGGACAGGTGATCTAAGGTAGAGACAAATGAAGCCTGCTTTGATCAAGGCCAGTGTGGTGAGGTAGCTGCTTTCTCAATGGGGACGACCTATGGGTCATATGCTCTGGGGTGAAGAGCACAGACTTTGGTGACATACCCTCTAGGGTTGAATACTGGACAGCCACGTACCAGCTTTTTTTCCCCCTCTGCTTCCCTTACCTGCAAAACTGAAAATATAATTGTATTACCTCATAAGGTTGGGAAGCTTTAATGAGTTAATATATTTAAAGTACTTAGAACAATGCTTGGCAGATAGTAAGCATTCAATAAATGTTAACATTATTATTATTGTTACTATTCTAGCTTTTGCATGAGAATTGCAAAAGGTAGTATATGTGGAGAAATTGGATTCTTTCCCCAATATCCCTTTGAGACATTTAAAAATGATTGCTACAAATACATGTACAGTAAAAACTTGTAAGAACTTCAGTTGTATAAGGTAAGCTAATAGAATTTGAAGTACTAGAGTTTTATTAAACAAAGATTTTAGTTCAAATCTTCTTTTTATGTAGTGTGAGGGAATTAGGGATGGTATAGATAAGTGCTAGACTAATAAGATTCCTGATTATGAGCATGCTTTACATTTTAATTCAAAGGGTAAAAGGATGCCCGGCTGGTGTTGCTCAGTGGTTGAGCATCAACTTACGAACCAGGAAGTCACCGTTAGATTCTGAGTCAGGGCACGTGCCTGGGTTGTGGACTGGATCCCTGGTGTGGAGTGTGCAGGAGCAGCTGATCAGTGATTCTCTCTCGTCATTGATGTTTCTATCTCTTTTTCCCTCTCCCTTCCTCTCTGAAATCAATAAAAACAAACAAGCAAAAAACAAAGGATGAAAGGAGAAGTTACTTTGCAATTCAGTTATTTCGGCTCCCTGAAGATTAAAAACAAGTTACCATGTAATAGGATGGAGGAAAATAGAATGTTGTGGGTTTTGTAACTACTTTGATCAATAGAATATGGTAGAGAGGACCCTGTACCAATTTCTGGGTGCAGCCTTAAGAAACTGACAGCTTCCACTTCCATATCTGCCACACTTACTCTGGGAGTCCTGAGATGCCATATAAGAAGTCTAACTAGACTTGCTGCTTAGCTGGTTTGGCTCAGTGGGTAGAGCATTGGCCTGCAGACTGAAGGGTCCTGGCTTCGATTCTGGTCAAGGGCACATGCTCGGGTTGCAGGCTTGATCCCTAGTAAGGGTGTGCAGGGGCAGCCGATCTATGATTTCTCTCTCATCATTGATGTTTCTATCTCTCTACCTATATAAATAAAAAAATATTTTTAAAAAACCCCACAAAACCAAACAACAATCCTACTTGCTCTTTATGTTTAGAGCTGGAGAGATGTGTTCTGAAACCTGGCACAGACCAGCAGTTGCAGACTGGCAGGCTATGTCTCAGCATTCCCCAGCAGCCCCGGCTGAGCCCAGCCTTTCAGCCATCCAGCAAGGTGCCAGGTGCCTTGTGGGTGAAGTCGCCTAGACTGTTCACAGCAGTGAGTTCAGTACCTCTAGTGACCATGAGGGAGCAGATAGGCTGACAGACACATTCTTTCTGAATTTCTGACCAACAAAATTGGGAGATACTTTAATAAAATGGTTGCTGTTTTAAGCTGCTATGTTTTGTTATTCAGTAATGGATAATTGGAATCCATAGCTAAGCCAGAGCTTCTGACTTCTTCAATTTGAGCTGAGAACACTACAAAACAGTGTACTCCAAATGCTGTCAACCCTACCATGATTTGAAAAAACTTTAATGGAATATAAAGATACCTGTATAAGTAAAAAACTATGATTACATAATAGTATGGAAAATGAAATTCTGATAATCAGGTGAATAGAGAAGCTAACTCTGAGGGAGCTCAGATGACTCGGAAGGGAAAGGAATGGGGAAATGGTTGATACGTGTTTTGTATCATTCATAAATGTGATTGGTGAAGCTGCTTAAAAAGAGTTGGTTGAAAAGTTCATGGCTTTTTGATTTTGAAGAAGAGAAGTTTACCACATGTCTGAGACCTGCCAGTGGTCTGGGGGTCCTATGTGTCTTCTTTACTTCCAAAGAAATCTTTTTATGTTTCAGGAGCCTGGGAAGTGAGGTATTAAGGTGTAAAGTAGTTGATGTTACCCAGTGCTCGTACCCCCTCAGAGTTTGCGAAAATTTAAAATAGCCTGAATTAATGAGTTTATTTCATAGCATATATTGTAGATAGTCCCATTGTTTACTAAATTCAATTCAAGTAAAAGATGGTGAACTAAGAGATATGTTCAAGGCACAGTATAGTTGCTACAAGGGATTTAAAAGCACTTTCTTAAATAGAAAGAGCTATAAATAAATGAATAAAAGCGATTATAAGTTACTCTAGATGCTATACCATATAGGCTCCTTGAATTTTTGTGTGCCCTTTTGAAATGGTTGTTGATTTTTACTTTTTTATTTTCCACGTTTAATGCTTTGTATTGTCTCTTGCTTTGTGAAATTTTGGGCTTAGGTAAGGAGGAGATTTTAATTCATATGGAAAATCTATTGAAATTACTTCTTATTGAAAGACTGAAAATATATTTAAAAAGCCATTTTCTAAGTCCAGGCAGATAGGGCAGTTGAAGCCTAATAAAAACCCTTTTGTGTTGCCAGACAGCACATTTGCTGCTATCACAACACTTTGCTTAAGAACAGAATCATGGATGGATGCAAACACACAGACAGCTGTTTGCATCTGCTGCTCAGCTTTTTGGGTTCCTTAAGCTGTATCACATTTGGATTGTAATAATCTTGCCGGAGGCAAGAAAGAAAGTCAACAAGATGCAGCATAAATTTTAAGTTTCCTAAGGCTGCTTGTAATTATTTCTACAAAACAGAAATACAAATTTTTGCCTTTTTTTTCCGTAACTTAAAAACTAACAGCAAGGAGAATATAGATAAGAAACCAACTGACTCATATCTTGAGTAAGAGATCCATGTCAAGGTCATTACAGAAAACAATATGAAGGATGTAGAATAATGAATTCAACATTTGCTATTTTTTTCAATTTTGAGGGCAGATAATTCAAATGGCCACATTTAGGTATGGGTAGGAGTTCAGGCTTTGGAAGGAAAAGCTACTGTGTCCCAATGTGGATGAGATAACTACAATATTACAAGAATATGATGGCTTTCACAGGAGGTTCATATTAATGTTATAGGTCCCTCCAGGCTGAAATGAGCTCTCACCTCACATCTCTGATGGAGAGGAGTGGAAGGAGGGCTGTGAATTGATGGGGCATGGAAGAGTGGCCTCTGTGCTGCTTCCTGTCGTACTCTAGTCCTCGGAAACTGGATGTCCCTGAACAAAGCCAAGCCTTCTGAGTGGCATCATGGCATCTTCCTGTATATGAATTTGTACCATAAGCGCCAGTGGAGCACTTGAACAGCTTTAGGACAGTAATTAGGGGTAGAATTGTAGGGATTTTACCAAGGGGAGGAAGCTATTGATGGACTTTGAAGTCAGAGAAATGGGTGAATAGCATCTTTTCCTCCTTAATCTATGTTTAAGATAAGTTCTTAGTGCCCTGGGCTAGTAGGTCAGTTGGTTATAGTGTCATCCTAATACGCCAATGTTTGATTCCCAGTCAGGGACACATACAAGAATCAACCAATGAATGCATAAATAAACGGAACAGCCCAGTCAGTGCGGCTCAGTGGTTGAGTGTCAAACTATGAGCTAGGACAGTGGTCGACAAACTCATTAGTCAGCAGAGCCAAATATCAACAGAACAATGATTGAAATTTCTTTTGAGAGCCAAATTTTTTAAACTGAAACTTCTTCTAACGCCACTTCTTCAAAATAGACTCGCCCAGGCCATGGTATTTTGTGGAAGAGCCACACTCTAGGGGTCAAAGAGCCGCATGAGTCTCATGAGCCTTAATTTTGCCGACCAAGGAACTAGGAGGTCCTGGTTTGATTCCAGGTCAGGGCACATGCCTGGGTTGCAGGTTTAATCCCTAGTTGGGGGCATGCAGGAGGCAGCTGATTAAGGTTCTCTCTCATCATTGATGTTTCTCTCTCTCTCTCTCTCTCTCACTTCCTCTCTGAAATCAATAAAAATATATTTAAAAATAAATAAGTGGAACAACAAATTGATGTTTCTTTTTCTCTCTCTCAAATCAATTTAAAAGAAAAAGTTAAGTCCTTAACTACCAGAATTCTGCTTCTTGCCCATCCTACATGGAAGTTCTATATTCACTGTTGTCCTTGATGTTACTTTATAGCTAATGTTTAAGACATGTTTTATGTGTCTTCAGCATTATGTTGTGTGTCATGGAGGATTTACATTAATATGCTTTTGCTAGTTTGGGAGAACAGGAAGAGACTTTTTTCATGAAACAGAGAACAAGTAAAATAATTGCACTCCAGAATGTTTGATATTGTCAATAAAAGTTAAGTAAAAGAGGGTTTTGCTAGGGGCTGGATTAATCTAGGAATGCATCCTTGAGCTAACAATATTATTGGAACTGAATCAGAAAAGAAAAGAAGGCAGAAAGGTAGCAGAGAGATTTTGAGAGATATAGTGCCAGCTTTAACCTAAGTTTTTGAGGAACTAAAGATGTTGAATTGGGTCAACAAATAGGACACCTTTATCAAAGCTGCTTCCTGTTATTTTCAGTTATAAATATACTAGAGGCCTGGTGCACAAATTTGTGCATGGGTGGGGTCCCTCAGCCTGGCCAGTGATCAGGGCTGATCAGGGCCCATTGGGGCCAGCCAGAGGGACCGGGGGAGGTTGGCCGGCCACAGGAGGTTGACTGGCCGTGGGAGGTTGGCTGTGGGAGTGCACTGACCACCAGGGGGCAGCTCCTGCGTTGAGCATCTGCCCCCTGAAGGTCAGTGCTTGTCATAGCAACCAGTTAAAACAGTCGCTTAGGCTTTTATATATATACTAGAGACCCATTTCGGGAAGATTCCTGCAAGAATAGAGCTTCCTGCAGCCTGAGCAAAGCTCCCTCCCTTCTCTGCTGCCTCGCTCCCTTCTCTACTGCCTCGTTCTCTCCCATCTCCACTGCCTCGCTCCTGTCTCCACTGCCTCGCTTCCTTCTCTGCTGCCTCCCTTCCTCCCATCTCCTCTGCCTTGCTCCCTCCCTTCTCCCCCACCCCGCTTGCTTACTTTTCCACAGCTTTGCTCCTTTCAGCAGTGCTTGGCTTCCTTCTAAGCTGTCTTCTGCATGCAGATATGCAAATTAACCACCATCTTGGGTGGGTTAATTTGCATACCCACTCTGATTGGCTGGTGGGTGGGGCTTGTTGGTATAGCAAAGGTATGGTCAATTTCTCTTTTATTAGATAATACTAGAGGCCCAGTGCATGAAATTCATGCATTGGAGTGGGGTGGGGTCCCTCAGCCAAGTCTGCACCTTCTCACAGTCTATGATCCCTTACTTGTTACTGCCCACATGCTTGCTGCTTCTGACCACTCAGCTCACTGCTCCTTAGTGCTGCCATGTAGGTAAGACAGGTTCTCGCCACCAGCACTGCACTTGCCAGCCATGAGCCTGGCTTCTGGCTGAGTGGTGAATCCCCTGTATGAGCATACCAACCAGGGGGCAGCTCCTGAGTTGAGCATCTGCCCCCTGCAGGTCATTTTACATCATAGTGCTGATTGTTCCCTGTTCATTCTGCCGTTTGGTCAATTTGCATATTAGGCTTTTATTATATAGGATAGACTAGAGGCCTGGTGCACGAAATTTGTGCATGGAGGGGGGTGTTTCCTCAGCCCTGCCTGCACCCTCTGCAGTTTGGGACCTCTACACCTTTTTCTTAACTAGCTAACCTCTTCAGATATTTAAAAAAAACTAACTGAAATATTCACCTATTCTAAGAAATCCTCTTTGAACAAATGTTTTTACAGTCTGTATTAAGTATTGACATAGTATACCATTATTTTTCTTTAACAGCTACTTAGAGTGGATGCAATGTGGTTTTCATTCTTGCATCTGAGTTTTTTCTTCTTGCTCTTGTAATAGCAAAGCTTATCCAATTTATATTTGCCCTTCAAGGGCTTATATTTGGTTCAGTTTCTAGTTGCTCGCTGCTTTTTTCTAAGCAATAAATTTGGGTTGTGATAGTAAGCCTCACTTGTAATCAAGCCTGTAGGTCTCTCTATCTAAATATTTCTATAATACTTATCACTTTAGCATACCAGAGATTGTGTTCATTTATAGAAAATAACAATAAATGTCAACTGATCATTTGATCTAGTAATATTTTATAGCTAGATGTATTATTCTAGTAATTTAACTATTACAAAACTGAAGCATACAGAAATAAATTACATTGAACAATAAAGAATGACTCAAATATCAAAGCATAGTACACTTAGGGCCTCCTTTGTCCTGTGCCTCAGATATCATAGCATAGTACACAGTTCACATGGAGCTCAGATTCCTTTAAAATGGGAAGGGATGCCATACTCATGAAGCAGCTACTTCCACACATATTTTTAAAATTTAATTCATAGCAAATACTCTTTGTACTGATTATTGGAAAATCATCCTAGCAGTTGCTTCTGTTCCTCTCTGTATTGTTGCCTTACATTCTGATGTTATTACAGCGCTTTTATCATCCACTTGCTCTAATAAGATTTTAAGGGTAGAGATCATGACTTGAGCTTGTGATTCTCTATTACAGTGTCTAGGTAAATACTCAAAGGCCTTCCAGTCCAAATGACTTGTGATGAGAGAGGCCCATCCTTGCTGGAGACCTCTGATTTCTATGTAAGGGCCTCACTTGTTCTGTGCCTTCACAGAGGGGTGAGTAGGGGTTGAGGGAATTTGAGGAAACACAGACAGAATTCTTCTCCTAAAAGATCTTGCTAAGCTGACCACAGGGACCACAAGGCATTTGTCTAATTAAAATCCAAACACACAGGAATAACAACGGCACTGGTCTCCTACTGCTTATTCATGGGGATCAAACCCCAGCCTGCAGGAACTCACTCCCGCAGTCAGGACCAGGCCTCTGGATAGACCTGGGCTGTTGCTCTAACTCTAGGGAGAGAGAGACTTCCCATGGCTGCAAGCTAGAGGCCCTGGACTCCGTACCATGCACCCAAAGAGGTCTCAGGTGCAGGTTGGTCAGCAAAGTGGCTTCTTTGCCTGGAATTGCGGGACTGCCTCTCCTGTTCCCCAGTGATCGTGGGTGTGGGCTCTGCCTGTTCAGTTCCTCCGTGATTGGATCGGGGCTCTTGGCTCTGCCTGTCCAATTCCCCTGTGATCGTGATGGCAGGTCTGGGCTCTGCCTGTCCAGTTTGCCTCACCCCATGATGGCAATGGCAGGTCTAGGCTCTGCCTGTCCATTTTGCCCCACCCCGTGATGGCAATGGCGGGTCTGGGTTCTGCCTGTCCACTTCCCCAGTGATCGTGATGGCAGGTCTGGGCTCTGCCTGTCCAGTTGGCTCCATAATCACGATGGCGGGTCTCAGCTCTGCCTGTCCTATTACTCCGTGATCACGATGGCGGGTCTCGGCTCTGTCTGTCCAGTTCGCCCTGTGATTGTGATCTCATGGATCTCGGCTCTTGTCTGTCCTGTTCACCCAGCCACATGATCACCATGGTGGGTCTCTGCTGGGCCTGACCTCTTCCTGGGGTGAGGGGTAGTTTGGACCCCGCCAGAGGCTTAGGATGCTGCCAAGTGCCACCAGCTCATGTCCCCTTTCATCCCCTTGGAGGCATAGGGCATTACCCGCCCCCACATATGCAAATATACTACCATTTTTGCTGGGTTAATTTGCATATCACTCCCGATTGGCAGTAAGTGTAGCAAAGGTACAGTCAATTAGCATATTACTCTTTTATTAGATAGGATGTATTTGAACATCTCTTGGAATAAACACTTCTTACACTTCACTCCAGGCACAAAAAATAGCTTGTATTATCTGCTTGAATTTGAAATATATGATGGAAATTAAATTAAAAAACAGCTGACATTAAAACTTGCTACCCAAATATTTGATTTTTCTTATAGCCTATAAGAGAAAATGTAACATATCAATTTCTTTTTCTGACCTTATTTTTTTCCTACTTTTTCATTTCATTCTCCATTTATTTGAATAAACCATTGGCCTGTATACTAGTAGACTCTAAGAAAATTTTTTCCTTTCCTCCCCACTAAGTGAAGCCTTATTTTTGTAATATACTAGTACTACTGATAGCTGCTTAACTTGGAAAGCTTCCGTCTTCATCAGCTATTTCATAAATCAAAGCATGGCTGCCTCTCTTCCAATGATCTTGAAAATGTCCAAAATAACACATCGTTTAAAAACTTAGAACTAAGTAAAGTTGAACAATTTTCTACTGGGCTATGTTGTAAAGTGGGAAGGGCAAATTACTCTTTGTTTTTTTTTGAAAGACATTTGCCAGTTGGAACATTGAGAAAGATTGAGTTTGTGAGGCCTTTAAATTGTGCACCAAAAGGTTATTGCAGAAGATAACATAAGGGAGATGTCATAAAGTAGAAAATTTGATGCTCAGCATTAGAAAGCCTTGTGAAGAAACAGGCATCCTGCCAATTAACAGGGTGCTTAAAATAAATAGTTTGGAATTAAAGAAACAGTTGCAAATTTCAAAGGCTTAGTTCACTTAGTTCATAGGAAGAGGGGAAAAATTTCAGGTTACGTTAGTTATAAAGTATACTTACTATTCATTCAAATTTGCTTCAACATATTTACTGATTATAATTTATGTGAAATCAGAGAGATTGTTAATCTAATATTTTATGTTAAGCTATTGAAATAAAATTCCAAATGTATTTTCATGAAAATGAATTATGATCACAAGAGTTCAGTCTTAAACTATTGATTGTCCCAGCAGTCAGTAAATATTTCCCAAACTGGGTATAGTGTGGCTCTGGGTGGCCAGGAGGGAGATCCAGTGAAGCCTATGTAGTCCATGGTGCCTGACCCTCTGGTCTTATCTAGTGAGGAACCACAACACAATTATATAAGTAATAATGCACAAGAAAACATGATTGTATGTATAAAGGAGATGTGCAGGAAAACAGTAACTGTTCATCTTTCCATAACGTCCAACTGTTCTCATGTTGCATTAGTTTGAAGTAATGTACTGGTTTTAGGCTTTATTACTATACTTATTTTATTTGGATAAAAATGCTTTTATATAAACAAAAACAAGAAAGTAGGTTGTATCTTTATTGAAACATGTTTTTGCTTGATGTAGAATTCTAGGTTGGCAGGTACTTTTAGCACATTGCAGATATATGATTCTACTGTCTCTGGCTTCCACTTTACTATTGAGAAGTCAGCTGGTAGTCTAACTGTAGCTCCCTTGAGTGTAAGATAGCCACCTGCTGGTTGTCTTCTTTCAGGGTACTCTGCTTGATTTAAACATTCTCAGTTTGTCCAGGAGTGCAATTCTTCTAATTTATTTTTGCAAGGCTGTAACTAGGCTTTTTGAATCTGTAGACTGGTATCTTATACTAATTCTGAAAAATTCTCAGCCATTATTGATTTTAAACTTCCCTCTCCTGTTCTTTCTCCTCTCTGTCTGGAATTATAATAAAAAGTATTTTAGACCTTCTTCTTCACATCTTATTCTCATATCTTTATTTTCCTTTTTCTTTCTCTGCTGATTTCTCCTGAACTATGTCCCAGTTTATTTATTTTTTATTGTGTTTCATCTATTCTGCCATTAGGTTTTACATTTTGGCTATTATAATTTCTAGAAATTCCATTTAGTTCTTTTAAAGATCTGCTATGTTACTTTGTATAGATTCTTGTTCCTACCTAGCTCATATTTTAAAATTTGTTGTTCTCTTCTCTAAATGTTGTAGGTTGCTTTTTAATCTGTGTCTAGTAATTCTAAGATGTAAAATCTGTGTTGTCTATTTCTGCTATTAATCTTTTTCTCATTCATGCTGCCATATTTCCTTGTGTGTCTGGTTATCTTTGATTATTGTCCTAGCACGGTTTTTTAAGGGGTTCCCAGGGTAGGTGTGCCCTCCTCTGAGAGGTATTGTGTTACCTCTGCCAAACTTCTGGGGGCATTACTGACCAGGGACTCTTTTTAAACCGTTTTTGGGATCTTGACTCTCTGGCACACTGTGGATGTGTGGCTGGGGTGCCACAGCTTCTCGGAGACTTTGTTTTTTCCACCTTTTTACTTTCCTGCTTTGTCCAGTGCCAAGAGAACCTGCTCTTCATTCTCATGTGGTTGGAGGAGAGATGGTGGGTCAACTAGTTCATTCTTTCCCAGGGAACTCATCCATTGGGACCCCAATTCATCGCAGGGAGGGTATTCTTAAGAATCCCATGTTTGGCAGATGTGTATCCTTACCTTTTGCTACCTTGTCCCTTGAGGATGAGCATCTGAAGTATAGCCATAGCATTGGCTGATGTCCTGAGGGCAAAAGTGATTTTGGTTCTCCTGGGCTTAGGTTTTCCTCAAAATTTGGTCTGGCAGTTCCCCTAGTCTTGTCAATTTCTCAGTGCTCTCAAATCCTATATAATAAAGAGCTAATTAGACTGGATGGTGGAACAACCTTCTGGAATGACCAGGGGGTATGGGGTAGGGCCCAAGGCAGCCGGGGCCGGGAGGCAGCCAGAGCTGCGAGGGCCAAGCCCCTTGCACGAATTTGGTGCATCCGGCTCTAGTATTCTATATAATAAAGAGCTAATATGCTAATTAGACCAGATGGTGGAACGACCAGTGGGCAGGACCGTGAGGGCTGAGCCCCTTGCACGAATTTCATGCATTGGGCCTCTAGTGTGTGTGTGTATGTTTGTTTGTTTGTTTTTTACAATATATCCGTTGGTTTTCATTATTTTCTGTGGGAAGTAGATCTGAAAAAATGTAAGGAATCAGAAACTTCCCAGAATCTACTGGTGGGTTGTTGGAAATGCTGTTGTGAACCTTGGGCCCTCCACCCAGCATATGCTTTGCAGCCTCTGTAAAGGCTGGGCTGCAGACAGGATGGGTCTTAGGGTAATATTATTTCGCTTGACTGTTCATGTGCTTCTGGAACTGTGTCAGGGAAAAACCATTTTTATTAGAAGTACTGCTATTTTTTTTTCCCTGCCGCAGGTTTATTTGTACAAACACAGACAGCAGCCCAGGGACCCCACCAGTCCTTCCATCCTCAAGTCGGCAGACAGAGGCCTCTACTGCGGAGCCTTCGTGGGGGGCTGGGCGCCTTTGGGAGCGGGAGCCTGGGCGCCTTTGGGAGCCTGAGCTGCAGTGGCACCCGCAGACTGGGGCTTGGTTTCCCCCTTGGCCTTGGCCTTTGGCCGGCAGAGCCTGAGCCCCTTGGTAGTGCGGGCACGAGCATGTTTCCTAAGCTTGGGGTGATCGATGTAGGCAAGTCGACTGAGTCTGTGGCTGCAGCCCTTTGAGATATTGGCCCTGGGCTCCTTGGTCTTGACCAGGGCCTTGATGGCCTCAGCACGTGTGCTCATGGCCTTGGCATTGTTTGCCTCCATCTTCTTCAGGCCCTTCTTGTTGTGCTTCTTGGCAAAGCGCATGTTCCTTAGGAACTTGGGGTCTACCCCCTTAAAAGATTCGTATCTTTGTGAACGGGGTTTCTTGATGCCATTTCTGTGCCATTTCCGAGCCTGGTTGTGCATGATGTGGTTCTTGGACTTGGCCATCTCTGCACTGAAGTCCGCGGCTCCCGAAGTGCCAGGGACTGGAGGAGAGCAGAAGTACTGCTATTCTTACATGCACTCAGGCATGAGCCTGTCACCTGTAACTTCTTGGTGTTAACTTTCCATCTTTTTTAATTGGTTATCTTTTTCTTCCGTTCTGTCATAGTATTATAGGATTATTTTACTTCAGCTTGTTGGTCTACTGTCAAGGATTGATTGAGAGCAAGAATGAGATACATAGAAATAATTGAACAAAAGATTCATTGAGATTTTTGGTATAAGTTTCAGACTGGGGGGAGAGATAGAAGGAAGAGAAGGGAGAGGGAGACATTGGTTAATTGGAAGTGAGTTACTTTCATCTTCATTGCCCCATTTGGCTTCCCAGGTTTCCTTGTCTCTGGGGTGACATCAGGCTATTCTCAGTAAATCTTCATGTTTAATGCTCTAAATGCTGCCCAGGACCTATGTACTGCTGCTGTTCTTCCCTAAGCCTCAGCAGAAGTCACTGCCATAGCAGTGCCATCGGTGACTTCAGCTCAGTTTATCACAGTAGTTTGAGCATGGCAGAGCTGGGCTCTGATATCAGGTTCCTGGAAGGAGAACCTTGCCGCCTCTTGTCCACTGTAATGAGTGTGCTTCCCCTCATTCTGCTCCTCCGTGACTCAGAACGAGGCTCAGCTCAGGCCTGGTGGGCATCAGGCTTGCAGCTTTGATCAGTAGCTTGTGGTCACCAGGCTTTTCCCTCTTGTGAGTGGAGTCAACTTGTCTTCTTTTATAAGCTTTTTGCTGTGGTTAAATATTATAGTTAATTTATGGATTAGCATCTTAACTATTGTTTGAATTATCTGCTGGTACTGTACCTGGCTAATGGAAAGTGCTGCAGAAATGTTTGTTGAATGGGGTGGGCTGGAATGGAATGCGTATTTGATGTGGCCGGTCAGATTGTAATTATCTAACATGTATCTGGTCCTGTCATGGCCAGCTGGGGAATGACTGCTGTTTTGATTAATTCAGGAGACTTTTAAGAAGAACTCTTGTGTAAATTAACCATTTTTTTAAAAAAAAGATTTTTCTTGTAGACAAGAAGAAATGTGCTTGAATATAAGTAATTAATCTTTCATTTCAGTGTAATTTTTAGTATATTTCAAATGTGCCTGTACTGTTTAAAAAACAGTAATAAAGTAATCAGATGATTGCTTTTACATTGATCAGCTTGGCGTAGTTACTGAGACATCAACATACTAATTAGAATGTCAGGATATTAAATTACTGTTCGTTTTCTAACTTAATGTTGTGGATGATAATAAATAAGAGAATTTGTAAGTGAGTTAACATACTATCCTGTCAATTTTGGATAATTAACAGTTATACAGTGGTAATTATTTCCTTTTTTTTTTTTTAGTTCCTTACTATCTTTCCTAAAGATTTACCAATTGTTAACAATTTAATGGAAATATTTTTTCCACCCTGACCAGTGTTGCTCAATGGTTAGAGCGTCAGCCTATGCACTGATGGTCTTGGGTTTGATTCCCAGTCAAGGACATGTACCTGGATTGCAGGTTTATTCCAGGCCCCTTTCAGGGTGCATGTGTGAGGCAGGCAATTTATGTATCTCTCTCATATCAATGTTCCCTCCCCTTTCTTTCTTTGCTCCCTTCCTCTCTTCCTTCCTCACCCCCTCCTGTCCACTCTATCTAAAAGCAATGGAAAAAATATCCTTCAGTGAGATTAAATAAAATAAAAATAAATATTTTTTCTTATATATGGCTCTTTTGTACATTTAAATGAAGAAAGTGTGTTGAAGCATTGAATTGTAAATAGAAAATTGTTCTCAACTAACTTTTATTTTAGGTTGATTGTGTTTTGGTTACTAGTTATTATGTAGCAACTACCCCTCAAACTAACACAATGATTCTAAAACGTAATATCAAAAATTTAAGCCAAATCCTAACCTTAACATTTTCAAACAATAACCATTTTATTACTAGAGGCCCAATGCACGAAATTTGTGAATAGGTAGGGTCCCTAGGCCTGGCCAGCGATCAGTGGGGCGATTGTCGGGGGAGGTCCTGCTGGCACCTACCTTGGCCAGCCTGGCGCCCCCTGCTTGCCGGCCTCACCCCCTGCTGCTGCCACCACTGGTTGCCTCCCTCAGCAGGGCAATCGGGGTTGGGGGTGTGGGCGCTGGTCCCTGCCTTGGCTGGCCTGGGGTCTGCAGGCTGGGGGAAGCTCCTGCATTGACTGTCTGCCCTCTGGTCATCAGAGCCTGTCATAGCGACTGGTGGTTCTGCCGTTCAGACAATTTGCATATTAGGCTTTTATTATATAGGATTTCACAGTTTTGGGATTCAGACTGGGCTTAATGGGGCATTTCTGCTCTATATGGTGTTTGTGCAGTTACTTGCTTGGCAGGCAATGTACAAGACAGCTCTACTCCCATTCTGCTCTGGTGAGGACTTGTGGAAGGCTGGACTCTGCTGGGATCCTCTCCATGTGATCCCACAAACTAGGGGGTTGAACTTCTTCTTTGGAGGACCCAGGACTCCAAAAGAACAAGGCAGAAGCCTATGCCTGGGACTGGCATGACATCACTCATGCCATGTTGGTCCAAGTAATCATAGGTCAGCCCAATAATAGATCTCAGAGCTCAATGGGAAGAGTGTCAAAGAATTGCAGCCTTTAATCTCTGCAGGGAGACTAATGATTAGGTCACAGTGTATTCGGGGAACAAGGTGCCCATTATAGAGCACAATGTTTACTACTGATATAAAACCTGTATTTATTAGAACTAGTAATAATATGAAAAATCATGATATTTTCTCTCATTTTCGGGGTCTTCCGCAAAGTTTAATTTTAAAATTTTGTTTTATTGATTTGAGAGAGAGACATTGACTTGTTGTTCCACTTATTTATGCTTTAATTGGTTGATTCTTTTATGTGCCCTGACTGGGGATGGACCCTGAAACTTTGGGACCATGCTCTAACCCAGTGTCAAACCACGGCTCATGAGCCACATGCGGCTCTTTGGCCCCTTGAGTGTGGCTCTTCCACACTCTTCATGTGCGGGCACGCACGTACAATGCGATTGAAACTTCATGGCCCATGCGCAGAAGTCAGTTTTTGGCCTCGGTGAGTCTATTTTGAAGAAGTGGTGTTAGCACACTCAAGGGGGCCAAAGAGCCGCATGTGGCTGTCGAGCCAACTGAGCTATCCAGCCAGGGCCTTCCTCCACAAACTGTTTATTTAATTTTATTTTAAAATATTTTTCCTCCACAAATTTTTAATTTCATTATAAAAGAAATGATTCTTAATGGTTTCATTATATATTGGGTGTTTTAAACAGTCTTTTCATTAATTATTTGTTTTAATTGTAGTTTTAATATTGTTGGAATTGTTAACATGTATCTAACTATAAAATATTTTTTATTTTAAGAAAAACTGATAGTTACTAGTAAACCATTTAACTACATTTATTGATGCATGTCCCTTTCCACAAAGGATTGATTGAGATGACTTATAACAAGACACACATGACAAATCTATATAGAAGTAAAACACAAATAGCAAACCAGGACCAAGAAAAACATCAAATCAATTCCATCACTGTCTGCCTAGTGACTAAAGCACCAAACCTAGAAGTCTTTTTCTCCAGACCCCCTTCATTTGCAATCTCTCTGTGTCACCTCCCAAATCTACCCCAGATCTGTCCCTTTGTGTTCTTTCCACCAGTGATCCTATTATCAGGACACTATCATCTTTTTCCTAAACTACTAAGATAGCCCCGTAAGCATAAGCTGTAAATCAGATCTGAGCTTTGCTCTGCCAAAAGCCTTTGTTTAATGCACAGTTCTTAGCATAAAAGTATCTCACCTAGGGCTGGGGCTCCATCTACCTCTGTAGCCACTTCTCACACCACCCCTTGCCTGCCACTGCCCTCCATCCGTCTTCTCTCTGTTCCTTTCCTATCTTCAGGGAAAAGGACCTGTTACCTCTGCTCGGGATGCTCTTTGCCATGGGTTTGCAGAGCTGGCTCCTTTTCATGCAAGTTTCCATTTAAAATGTAACTTCTTCAGACGGGTTTAATTGATCACAGAGCTGAAAGTATAAATCTGTTGTCCATCTATAGCACTTCTTGTGCTATAGTTTCTTGTTTGTTATTTATTGTCTCGCTGATAGTTTCTTGTTTGTTATTTATTGTCTGTCTCACCCCATTAGAATGTAAGTTTCATGAAAACAAGTTTTATTTTTGTTTATAGTTGTATTCCATCTGCTGGAAGTAGTGCTTTGTATTTGTTTTTTTAAAATATATATTTTTAATTGTTTAAGTATTACAAATAGTAGTACATATGTCTCCTTTTATTCCCCCATTGAACTCCCCCTGGCCTCCCATACCCCCCAGCATATGCCCTCACCTGCACCGCCCCCCCCCCCAGTGCCTTGTATCCATTGGTTATGCTTATATGCATGCATACAAGTCCTTCGGTTGATCTCTTTCAGGCCTCTCCCTCCTAACCTCCTCTGCCTTCCCGCTATAGTTTGGCAGTCTGTTCAATGTTTCTTTGCCTCTGTATCTATTTTTCTCCCATTTCTTTTCTTTAAAAAATCTTGCGCCTCTGCAAACTAGAAATAAACATATAATAACAAAAAATGTTTGAGTCTCAATTTCAATGTCCAACAGTTCTGAGTCCCAGTTTCAATGTCAAACAGTTCCTAATGTGTACATGTCAGCAATGATATCCGGATGGTGGACACATGGTGGGAATGCAGGTCCGATCCTCTCTGGTTTGCTCCTAGGCAACCTGCAGCAACGCACAGCTGCTGACTGCTAGCATGGCAAGGCGCCATCAGCGTCTTCCATCTCTGGACTGTTTCTCCTCTTGTCTTTGTGGTTGGAGAAGACTTGTCAATTCCTCTCTGTTGCAGGAATCCACATGGTCTTGGAGTTGTTTTCTGAAAATATACAAACATATCCTCAACCAAAAGTTAATAAAGGAATCTTTTCTATAAAATTGACTTGGGATCCTTTTTATTTTTGCCCAAACGATTTTCCTTTGGCTTATTTTGACACCATGTGTGTTGTTTTTTTGGGGGGTGTCTTGATGTTAGCATTACAAATGAAAATTAATTTTTGTAAAGTAAAAATTTTCTAGATGTAATTTACTTACAGGATATTTTTCCTTACATGATATTACCCCACTATCCCCTCCTTTTTTGATTAATGGAGGCTTTTATAAATTTTATAATGCAGCTTTGATAACTTTAAATTTTAATTTTTTGCACAAAACTATGACTGCTTTAGGTTCATTGCATGTTAAGCAATTTTACCATGAGATGAACTACCAATAGAAATTTTAGTTAATACTTTATGGACAGCTTTTTGTCCAGTACAGTTAAATTTTCTTGAGTATTCACTTATTTCAATTAGCCAATTTAAATTAATCTGAAAACTTGATTACTATTTTACTGTCAAATTTAATACTCTACCAACAATCTTAGTTTATCTTGTAAATATTAGTGTAAAGGATTATTTGCATTCGTGAGTAGGCCCTGAGCATTCCTGGTGCTAGGTAGGATTTAGATATAGGGCAGCTGCTGTTGGCCAAGTGTCTATTACCTAGGTCTTGATCTGAGTTGGGTATGGGAAGCGAAGCAGCCATGGGGGCAGGAGACCTCCCTCAGAAAGGGTGAGGGTTCAGGCCCCTGCAAGGTTGTGGGGGTGAGGTTCTGTGCCCCATTTCTGTTGTGCCCCAAGTTCTCTCCTAATGGCCCCTCTGCAACTGTGCCTGTCTTAGGTTGTTCCTTCCCTGAGGAATCTTACCCATCTCTGGCTAACCAGTCATCCTCTGGGGCCAAGCAGGGTGATGTGAAGTTCAGTTCTGTTTCCTTGGTTGTGTGTGCCCCCATGGCCTCCACACCCAGCACCTGCCTTGAAATCCCCTCGCCTGCTGGCGGGGCTACAAGTGCTTTGTACATAGTAGATCCTCATTGCTTTAGAAAGAACAAATGAATTCTACATAAGACATTGAATATTAGAATTAATGGTGGTATTTTAAGGACATGACAAGTATATTTTAGAAAAGGTAATTCCTTGGGATTCATGTAACACTGGTGATGTGTGTCAGAATCACTAATGGACTTTAAAAAACTGTACAGCTAATCTTTGATTTGTAGGCTAGGTGACACCAAGAATCTGTAATTCTGAAAAGCTCCTATGCAAATCCAAGGTACGGTCTTGCTTAAGGGCCAAGGTGCGAGAAAGAAAGCAAGCTATGTGCATTCAGGTAGAAAACTTCACGATATTTATAAACATGATTGAATATTATTGATTGGAAGTTTATAGAATAACTCTCTGGGAAGCCTTATCTTTATCATTACACTAGAGGCCAGTGTAATAGTTTACAGGTTCCAAAGTAGTATACCCAAGATGATAATTTTGGAGTATGGGAAAGAAATAATACAACATATATTTTTAAACTCATTTTAAAACATTTTGGGGAAGACTTATTTTGCATACATAATGTACAGTAATACATGTGTGTATTTATAAATAAGTATGCATATACCGGAAGTATGTGCTCAGCATATTTTATGGATAAAAATGTTGATCCAAAGAGGCTGGAGATGACTCTGCCACTAAGAGTAGTTTACTAGTATCTCCTGTAGGCCACTTCCAGCCCTGCTCTGTGTTGTATTGGCACTCACCTCAGATGATTGAGCAGCCTTTATCTGGAAATTCACCATGTGCAGTGGCAGAGGGAGGAGAGACACAAGTAAACCATCTCCTTGTAAGGTTTTGCTTGGGGGTAACACATATCACTTCTGCTTAGATTTCACTGGCCATTGTATGACCCTCCCTCAATGAGGGACTCTGCTTAGGGTGAATAGCAGTGTGGTCTACACAATCAATCTCCACCTGTGTGTTTACTGTGTGGGGACACTGTCTTTCTGGAGCTGCTCTTGACCTCTGTTCAGGATGCTTGGTAGAGTGAGACTGCTCTCTCAGTTCCTGGTTTTATGAAGAATATATATATAAAAACTTCCACACAGCCCAAATCCTTAATTCTATGAGTAAGGTAGCATGTAAAGCAATATGATTATAAGATATAGTGAAGCATCCATCTTATGTAAAGACTGCTGCTTGAAATTTTAACCCTGCTATTTTGGCTTCTATAAATGCTTGCTTGCTTAAATAATAAGAAAAAAGACTACTCCCACTATAGAGAGGCCATTAAACCTTCCCTGGACAAAGTCATCAATATTGGTGCCAGGCCAGGCCTTTGGTTGAGGTCTCAAAGCCCCAGCACATAGGGCTTTTTAAGAACTTGCAAAGTTGTCTTCCCATATTTGGGAGACAAAGGGGGTAAAAAGATAAAATAAGGAAACTTCCTCCATGTTTTTTGGCTCAGAATTTCAGAGACATTTTTCTCTGAGACCGTGCATAGTAATAATAATAATAATGAATGTAACTCCATCTCTCTAAGCGTTGTTTGGTTCTTTTCTGATTTTTCTGTAACAATAGAAATAAAACTTTACCCATACTTTTAAAGCTTATTGTGGTTTGTGCTTGACATAAAGATTATACCGTTATACTATACCATTTGAAGCAGTATTGACCATTGAATGGATGGATATAACATAGATCCTAAGGATCGAAGTGTGGGGATTTGTGAATAGTTCTGGAGAGAGAATTTCAAAGCTCAAATGCTCAGGGTCTTTGCTGATTGAAAATTAATCAGAGTGAAGGTTGAGCATCTCTAGCACAGTAATGTAAGTCATCCAGAAATGTGATTCCATATGATTCTAGATAGAGCAGTTTGTTTATATACCTCTATTTAGGAAGATGTTTATTTTGTGAAGCATGATATACAGCAGGTTCTCGAATAACATTGTTTCATTCAATGTCAGTTTGTGATAATGCTAATGATATGCTATAGGAACTTAACTCTAGTTTATATCAGTCTATGGTAAAATTGGTTTAATTATCAGGTGTTTTGCTTAAAGTCACAGAGCCTTCAACGATGGTGAGGACTTACTGTACTTTGATTGTAAAAGATGTTGCAGTGATAACCTAGTTTATTTTATTAGTTTTGAACACACCCTGAAGACCAGTTTTATGTTACTTTTACTAATCAAAGTAGTAAGTAGTTTTAACTAATAAAAGTTTATTGAAACCAGTTTAGATGCAGGGAACATTTCACTTTATTTCTTGGAAAATCCTGGAAAACAGAAGGTAATAAAAATGTACATTAATGATAGTAACAATAAATATTTACCGTTAAGGGCATGCTATTTGTTATATCTGTTCTAGAAATTTCTGTATTTTATTTAATTTAAAAGCTACATGAAGTAGGTATTGTTTTCTTCATTTTACTGTAGAAAGAGAGGTACGAAGAGGTTAATTAACTTGTTTAAAATTTGAACTTAGGTTTCTGCAGTTACAAAAACTATATACTTTCCACTCTGTTGCTCTGCTTTTATAATTGTTCTACAATAAGTGTTTTTACTTTCGTACATGAAATTCTTTGTTAGTAGAAGCAGGAAGACATTTAATTTTGTCTTGCTCTTTTAAGAGGATATTTTTGAGGCATACATTGGGTAACCTCATTAAGGGAGTCTGAGAAAATGAAATATGCTTATATTTTCCCAGTAGTTTTTAGCCAGAAAGCAGAAGAGAGTACTGAGGATTACTTAAAAAATTTGAAATAATGAAGTCAATAGCAATTTACACTAATTAGTAAAGTTTCATATAATCATCCTATATTTTTTCAGTCAGAATTCTTTGAAATTTAAGTTTTGGTTATAACTAGCTAAATAGATAAGTGACGATTTAGAATATGTGTGACAAGTCAATGAACTTTATTGATTGATTAAAAAAATTTTTTTAGAGAGAGAGAAACATCGATTTGTTTTTCTGCCTTTTATGCATCATTGGTTGTTGCTTCTTGTGTGTGCCCTGACCGGAGATCAAACCTTGGTGCATTAGGTCAGTGCTCTGGCCAGGGCCATGAATGAACTACTTTTTTATTTTTATTTTTATTATTTTTTTAGAATAAACACCTTTATTACATGAACTAAGATAATAGGGAAGATGATTTATTTGCTTTTCCGGGCCTTTATTTCTTCAGATAGAACACCAGCTCCTTACCCTTGAGCACATAGCCATCTGCTTGGCCACCCTGGCCTGATCTTGAAGCAGTTCATGCAAAGGAATTGCTCTTTAAAAAGACTTATTTCCCCGCCCCCCGTTTTTTTTTTTCTTTAAAAAAGTCTTGTATCTGCATACTAGATATAAACATATAAGAGCAAAAAATGTTTGAGTCTGAGTTTCAGTGTCCAACAGTTCTGAATCCCAGTTTCAATGTCAAATAGTTCCTTAGAGGCAAAGAAGCATTGAACAGACTGTCAAACTACAGCGGGAAGGCAGGGGAGGGTGGAGGATGGGGGCTGTGGGAGATCAACCGAAGGACTTGTATGCAGGCATATAAGTATAACCAGTGGATACAAGACACTGGGGGTGGGGGCAGGTGAGGGCATGAGCTGGGGGGTAGGGGAGGCCGGCGGGAGGTTAATGGGGTAAAGAAAAAGGAAACATATGTACTACTATTTGCAATACTTTAAAGAACAATGTAGTTCTCTACTAGGGTCTTGGTATGGACCAGTTTATTGTTGGGTGCATTGGAGACATTAATAATCCTTGTTTTTCGTGTACATTACTCTGGGCCCCAGGAGAAGTTGCCCACGCTCGATACTTCTTGTTGTCTCTCCACACATGGACTGTGTGTATGCAGCAGGGTCCAGTCTTAGTGTCGGCAGCTGGACATCTCAGCTCCTACTTTCACTTCTTGTGGTAGGGCTTTCTCTTGCCCCCTTCTTGTGGCGCTTGTGCCAGTTGTCTCGAGAGATGCCCATGGCTCAGCGCTGGCTGGAAGGAGCATGGATGAACTTTCTAACACACCAAGGAAAAACAGAATATTACTGAAAGGCTGAAATGCAGAATATGATATGAATTTTAGATAGCATGCATGTGATTTGGAATGCATGTGGTTACTTTGGATTAATGGTTTAGAAATGTGTTGATTTCCTTAGAATTTTATCTGTTATTCCTAATCTAAGAAGACTAGGTGACTTTTTTTTTTTTTTGGCCCCGGGGGTCGGGGGGAAGGATGGTGGAAGGGGAGTACATTTCAATGAAAGAAAATCTTATTGCATTCTTTAATAATCTACCCTAGTTTTTATTCAAGGTCTTGAGATTATTTTTATTTGAGTCTTTACTGAATTTCTAAGGCAGAAGACTATTTGATAAGTCAAGTCTCTTGCTTTCTTTGCTGCCCTGACATTTACTTGGTAAGCAGGTAATTGCTTGTAAACACCTATGGTATTGTTAATACAAGTATTTGAATTGAGTTTAGGAAAAGGAGAGTATTATCCTAGAAGTGTTAGCATTACTTATATATTGCCTTGTGATTTGTTTGGTTAGAACCGCGAATATTATTAGGATAAGCGTCTGTATGTTCAAAGGTACCTATTTCTTTATTGCTGTAGTAAATTACTCTAAAAGGGCTATGGATGGTTAACACAGTTGATTTCAATTTGTTTTTCAGATTCAGTTAAAACATGGCAAAAAACTGTATAAACAGTTATGATTACCTTTATTAATGGTAGGGAGAATATTAAGATTTTATCTAATTTCAAATAAATATCCACTGAACACATTCGAAATTTATTTTAATATTTAAATTGGAAATTTACTTAAAAATAATGAAAAGACCATCATGAAGACAGGAAGATTTCTTTTTCTCCTTTTACCATATCTCCCTGATCAGTTTGTTTCTTTATCAGTGCTGTTTCAGAATGATAGCGTGGCTCTAAAAGTAGTCTTAAGACATAGTTACCTTCTCTCAGATATTATCGGCAGTGTGTGTCTTTGAAGGAATTCTCTTATGGAATGCAAATTAAAAGGTAAATAGTCAAATAGAGAAGTTACTGTCAGCAGGTGTATGTAAACAAAGCAAACACTAAAGCATAATAATCTGGTATGAGCTCTTAAAGAAATATTTGCTATTGCTAAACCATAATTTAAACACTCTGGAGTGTTGATTATATATAATACTAGAAGCCCATTGCAGGAAGATTCCTGCAAGAATAGGGCTTTCTGCCGTTGGAGCGAAGCAGAGAAAGGAGCAAAGCCTGCTGAGGTGTCTCCACTGCCCTGCTTCCCTCTCTTCTCCACAGCTTCGCTCCCTTCTGCAGTGCTTAGCTTCTTTCTACACTGTCTTCAGTCTTTGCTCCGTGGCCATGTATGCAAATTAACTACCATCTTTGCCGGGTTAATTTGCATACTTGTTCTGATTGGCTGGTAGGCATAGTGGAGGGATGGTCAATTTGCATGTTTCTCTTTTATTAGTGTAGATGTGCTCTACATTCTTTCAAAGAAATATTTTTGCCTATAAGATTTCTCATGATACCTAGTTATATTACATTTTTAGTTTCTGTATTTTAATTCTAGTTCATTACCAAAAAGAGGTTGAGGTGAAAATTTTCAATTGATGACTTTTTCTTGCATTGATTTTGATGTTACATGTTTGTTCAACTTTTTTTGTTTATTGGAGACTGCATGGCCTTGTGGGTTGGACATCCAGTTTGGCTTCTGGTTCTACCAATTAACCATAAAATTAAGATACTATCTACCTTGTAGGGTTGATGGTAGAATTGATTGAGATGGTATAAGTAAAATGGTTAGCATATTAACTAGCAGATGGCATGCATGGGCCTCAACTTTCATTGACTTTTGAACAGTCTACAGATTGACACATCTAAACTACCTCCTCTGTGCTGTCTTTCAATTTGCACGTAATCAGCAAGCAAAAGTTTTGAGCAATCACACAGTGGTTAGATACTCCTTGTGATGTAGAGTATCTCATCACACAGTGACTCTGTTTCCATTTATTACTATTATTGTCTTTATGATATTATTTATGCAATTAAGTATGTTGTAGGGTTTTTTCTAAAAGTATCATTAATTAATTAATTAAAATATTTTTTATTGATTTCAGAGAGGAAGGGGAAGAGAGAGAGAGAGAGAGAGAGAGAGAGAGAGAGAGAGAGAGAGAAAGAGAGAAATATCCATGGGAGAGAGAATCATTGATCAGTTGCCTCCTGCATGTCCTCTACTGGGGATCGAGCTCACAATCCGGCCATGTGCCCTTGATCAGAATGAAACTTGGGACCCTTCAGTCTGCAGTCTGATGCTCTAGCCATTGAGCCAAACTGGCTATGTCTGAATGTACTCTTTAGAAATGGGCCATGGAAGGGCAGAGATGGAGTGATGGTGGGTTGAATGGGCAGTGCTTTGGGCCCAGCCTTACTTCAACCAGAGTATTTTTTCCTTCTAATTTCTGCAATGTATTATCATTCCAGGCAAGATTTCCTTTGAAGAAAGATGTTTGTTCCTAAAAACACATTTGAAAAACAGCTTCCCATTGTATTTTTATCTTCTATGGAAAAAGCAGAGGAAGAAATGCTTAACTAAGCTAGTAGTAAGAAGCCAAAGTCTTTGACTCGATGGATTTAGATAAATGTGGAAATCACTAGGTGTGGCAAAAGTGGAGATTCTGCCTGTTTCCCTAATACTTTTGGATTTAAGCTATCTTTAATTTTGGACTTAACAGTCTTTTTAATTTTGAATTAAATGAACAAATTAAAAAAGGATATGCAAGAAAGCAGTGAACAACTAGAAATTGAAATAAGAAAATACCATTTATAATAACATCTAGAACATGAAATATTTAAGGGATAAATTTAATAAAATATTTGCAAGTATAAAGAAGAAAGTAGAAATTATATGTAATCCCCATACCCAGAGTTAGTTATATCTTTGTGTAGACTATTTCCATGCACAAACTTATACAGAAACACGCTTGGAATCTCTTAAAATATTTATTTTACTTTGCCTTTACCTGTTTGAATTTACTTTCACCTAGCAGTATTTCACACATATCCTTCTATGATAGTAATAATAAATTTCCATAATTTAAAAAGAATTTTACTGACTGCATGATATTTTGTTGTAACACAATTCATCTTTCTTTCTTTTTTTTTACTTTTTTAACCTTTTAAACACTAAGAAGTATAAACATATCCAGAAAAGTACATAAAACAAAAATAAGTGTAGCAGATTATTATAAAGTGAATATTAGTCTGTCATTCAGATGAGGAATAAGGCATTGCTGTTACCCTTGAAATGCCTTCTTGTATTCCTTTTAACCAGTCTTTTCCTCTCTCTCCTAGTCTGACTTTATGGTTAGGTTACCTCCTCCTTACTTTTTTCCTTTTAGTTGATCATCCAATTGTTCATCCCTAAACCATATAATTTTCCATATTAAGACAAATCTTTCTATAAATGGAATAATCAGGCATATTTTATTTTGTCCATGGATTATTTTGCTTAATATATATTTCAGGTTATGCACATTGTGTGAAGTTGTATTGTTTCTGTTACTGTGCCATAATCTACACTGAATATGCCACACATTTATTCATTCTGCCTTTGATGATGAGTTTCCAGATTTGGGCTATTATGAGTAATGTTGCTTTATGGTTATACGAATAATGCTGGTTCATGTTTACTTGTTTGTATGTTGTCCTATGGCTTTGGTTTGAGAATTGAAACATTCCTGGTACTAGAAAACTTACAAATGCTGATTCTTGGGATCCACCCCATGCTTAAGAATCAGGAACTCTGAGGGTGGTGCCCAGTAATTTGTGTTTTAACAAGCCTTCCAGGTGATGCTTGTGAGTGGTACAGTTTGAAATCTATTGCTTAGGGGAAGGGTCAGCAAAATATGGCCTATTGGCCAAATTCTGGCTGAAGCCTATTTTTCACATGGCCTGCGAACTAAGACTGTTTTTCATATTTTAATTTAATTTATGTTATTAAACCTGTTATTTTGTTTATTCCCCCTTGCATTTTTAGTAGTTAAAAAATTAATGGAAGAATAAAATTTCTTGGCACAGGAAAATTATTTAAATGTAAATTTTAGAGTTTATAAATATAGTCTTATTGTAACACAGCTGTGTCCATTTATTTACATAGGCTGTTTTCTTGCTGCAACAGGAAGGTGTACTTGTGACAGTGACATTATGGCTCACAAAGCCTAACATATTAACTATTTGGCCTTGTTTAGAAAAAGTTTGCTTATATCTGCTTTGCTGTATATACTTCGAGGAGTAAAATTACCAGGTTATGGAGTCATTTACCTTCAACTCCTGAGATAATACCAAATTTTCTAAAGTAGTTTTTACCAATTTACACTTTTGGCAGTAGGTAATGGGAGTTCCCATTGCTCTCCATTATTTTTGTAAAATACATTTTTATTGATTTCAGAAGGAAAGAGAGACAGAAACAAAATGAAGGGAGAGAATCATTGATCTGCTGCCTCCTTCATGCCCCCTACTGGGGATCAAGTCTGCAACTAGGACGTGTGCCCTGACCAGGAATTGAACCGCGACCTCCTGATTCACAGGTTGACACTCAAATACTGAGCCACGTCAGCCGGGTGCATTGCTCTCCATTCTTAGCTGTATTTTCCAACTTAACTTTAGTTGTCCCAGTGGGAGTATAGTATTATCTTCATTGTGTTATTTTGCCTCCAAAATTGTGAAAAACTTCAAATATATATAAAACTTACAAGAATCTTATAATGAATATCCACATTCCTTACCTAGATTTTACAATTTACAGTTTATTATATTTGTTTTTATTACCTATTACCCATTCCTCTGTCTACCCACCAATCCATTTCAAAATAAGTTTCAGAAATCATAACACTTGCCACCAAATACTATAGCCTGCATATCATTAACTAGAGTTCAGTGTTCGTTAACACTGTTCTCTTTTTATTTAAGTGACATGTACATACAATGAAATGCACAAACCTTAAGCACACCTAATTCATGAATTCTGACAAATGCATAAACTTGTGCAACTTAAATGTATCAAAAGACACAAAGCATTAATATCTGAAAGTTTCCTCATGCTGCATCTTAATGAATCTCTGTCTTGGTAACCGCTACTCAAATCTTTTCCTACCATATTAGTTCTGTCTATTCTAAAACTTCATATAAATGGGATCATGTAAGTCTTTCTGTGGTCATATGCTTTCATTTTTCTTGGATAAGTGCCTGGGAGTGAGATTGCTGGGTCATGGCATCAGATATTTTTAGTCTTACAAGCAACTGCCAGACCTTTTCTTCAAGTGGCCTTACCATGTTTATTCCCACCAACAATGAGAGAGAGTTCTAATTCTTCTGTACCCTCATCAACATTTTCCTCCATTTTAATGTTAACCATTCTAATGGCTGTATAGTGATATGTCATTGATGTTTTCACTGTGATCACCTCCTAACTACTCTGCTGCCAGCCTGATTGATGTCTAACTGCTCCCCTACCAGTTTGCCCAAAACTTCCCTCCTCTGCTGGCTTGGTCACCCCTAACTGCCCTCCCCTGTGGGCTTGATCACCCCCAACTGCCCTCCCTTGCAGGGCTGATCCCTCCCAACTGCCCTCCCCTGTTGGCCTGATCACCCACAACTGTCCTCCCTTATAGGCCTGGTCCCTCTCAACTGCTCTCCCCTGCTGGCCATCTTGTGGTGGCCATCTTGTGTCCACATGGGGGCAGGATCTTTGGCCACATGGGGGCAGCCATCTTATATGTTGGAGTGATGGTAAATCTGCATATTACTCTCTTGTATTAGATAGGATAGAAGCCCAGTGGATGGGTGGGGGCCAGCTGGTTTGCCTTGAAGGGTGTCCTGGATCAGGGTGGGGGTTCCTTTGGGGTGTGGGGCAGCCTGGGTGAGAGGCCTGTGGTGGTTTGCAGGCTGGCCATGCCCCCCGGCGACCCAAGAGGAGGCCCTGGTATCTGGGAATCTGGCATTTATTTATGTCCTACAATTGAAACTTTGTAGCCTGGAGCCCCTCCGTGGCAGCAACCATTTCTGTTGGGGTTTATTTATCTTCCATAATTAAAACTTTGTAGCCTTAAGCAGAAGCTTGGGCTGGTCAGGGTGTGCGGAAAGCTTGACTTTCTCCATTGCTAGGAAAACCCAAGCCTCCCTCCTGCTCTCTTCATGGCCGCAGCCATCTTGATTGGGGTTAATTTGCATACTCACTCCTGATTGGCTAGTGGACATGATGTAGCGGAGTGATGGTTGATTTGCATATTACTCTTTTATGAGGATACTTTCTATTTTTTTGCTGTTTTTCTTTTGGTATATGTTGTCAGAAATTGGCAGAGTAGAAATTTGAAAGTGTATTGAGTTTAAAAATTTAAAAGTATCTGGCTTCATTAAGGCCAATACTGATTTAGTGGTTATATTAGGAATTATTTGAAATACCAGGATTTACAAATTTTATAAAAAATAGAATATTCACTGTTCTAGTGAAGGAAAATATATTAAAACTGAGTGACGACTTTTACTTCCTTAAACAATATGAAATATATTTTCTTTTAGATAAGTAAGGACGAGAAGACTTTTTCAGAAAAGGATATTATTGCTTCATCTTTCAGTTCAAATGAGACTGTCTCGGAGTTGGACTCAGTTTATAAGGTATGTACACTTTAAACTACTTTCTAGGTTTTGTTAAGTACATCACATTGAGCTTTCTATGCGTCTTTAACCCATTTGTATAGCCTGTTGTCACCACAGCCTCTCCTGCTCCTGCGTGTATTTCTTCTTCACCCCACTAAGAGTGTGCCAGCGTTCTGTGTTGGGATGTCCTACACAGACACTGTCCTAACCCTGCCTGGGCTCTGACTCTGCATTGCCTGCATTCTCTAAAAGGAATTCTCTCCTCATAATGCTTAGGCTTTTATGCTGCATGCTGGGCTGCTCCCTGCAAGGACACTCCCATTATCCCTCACTCTATTTCCCTGCTCTGCATGGAAACCGTCTTTGCCATTTAAGGGCTGACACCTTCTTGGACCATCTCCCCATGTGAACATGGTCTCATACCCTTTGGGCACTCACACTTGCTCTCCTTTGGAAAGACCTTCTTTAACCCACCCACCCAGGTTCCAGCATTTTGCTTGGGCTACCTCTGCTGCTCTCTATCCCTTAGCATAGATATCTGCTGTGCTTGAATCCATTAAATGGTTTTTGGACTAAATAGTTCTAGAGGGGAGAGCTGAAATTCATTTTAAAATTTGATAGTTGCACCCTCCCAGTTTCCTTTGGAAAATATGTACTCAACATTATTGGTGAGTGCCAGTGGCTTAAAGTCCTGCCTCCACATTAGCTCCCCATTTGACTTTCCTGTTCCTACCAGTTAGGCCATCCTTCAGTCAGCCTTCCAAATGTAGAGTTTGGGAATCAACATTTATTTCTCCCACATCACACATTTCCCATTACTCTGTCTTCATATAATCCTTTGCTTTTGCTTAAGCATTTTTATTTTTATTTTATTTATTTATTTTTTTAAGCGTTTTTATTTTCATTGAGACTACCCTGATAAGCTAGAATCATGGAATATGAGAGCTAGGGAACCCCTAAGGGCCATTTAGATGATCCCTTCCTGCCCCGTCCTGGTTGTAAAGATTCTATATTTTTATAAAATTTGTAAGCCCTGATATTTCAAATCATTTCTAACATAATTACCAAATCAGTGTTGTCACTAATGAAGCCAAATTTGTTTAAAAATTTAAATTCAGTATACTTTCAAATTTCTACCAATAAATCTTTACCACTGAGGTTTAGAAGCAGTAATTAAATGTTCCAAAACCGTAAGTCTAGTGAGTAATAGAGCTTGTATTAAAACCCGTTTCCAAACTTCTCCTTTCCTTGCCTGAATTATTGTAATAAAGCCTCTCACCGCCTCCTCTGAGGTGTCCTGTGTGAGTTACCTGTTTGGTGCAGTGTCACGCAAGCACTGCCCCGGAGAGCTGTCTGACTTGCCATCTGCGTCCAACTTACTTTCTCAACTAAGTGATGACCTGCTTCAGGACAAGGACTGCGTCGTCGTAAAAACTACTTGTTACAAAAAGCATATGTTCTGTTTATTATATGATGTCGTTGAATATATTGAAGAATTATGGGCATATAGATTTAACTCTTATCTAAAACTTGGGCAAATAGACAATTTGGGGGTCATTTTTTTAACCTAATTTTTTTCTCTCTTTTTTTGAAAAGAGATACACAGTTCACTAACATATTTCTGAAATCTTAAACTTTTAGTATAGTCCATCAGACTTTATAAATGTATAGTGGTATTTGTTTTTTAAAAAACATTTATTGGCAACTATTTTAATAGCAAAACTGAGTGCTTATTGTTATTTTTATTTCTTATTGTTGAGATTAGCATTTGCAGTATATTTCTCTAGAGAAAGAAGGAAACATAGATGAATAAATTTGTATTGCTTCATTTGTTAGTAATTTTCAGCACTGAACATATTGTATACACATTAGGATTCTACTTGATGCAGAATGGAATGTGGAGTATATCATATGAGAGGAATACAATGTACTTTGAGGGTTTGAGTTAGTAGTTTGAACTCCTGGGGGCTATAATTTGTAAATTCATTAGTTAAGTAAAAAGAAAGCATTTTAACTTGACAATATTTTTCAAGACATCTACTCTGAAATAAACACATTTTTGGATTGCCACTTCTTTCTTGTGCTAATTGTTTACTTTTAAGCAGTGTAAATTGATCTTTCTTTTCTTCTGATCTGTGAGGGTTGAGGAATTTGTCATAGGAAGAATTTTATTTAGACTTGGTACATATGAAGACTTAGGAGGATTTCAAAATGACAGGTGCTACTTATTCTCCCTGTTTCACTCTGAATTCAGATCCCTTTTGCTGATGCTCTGGATTTATTTCGAGGAAGGAAAGTATATTTGCAAGATGGTTTTGCTTATGTACCACCTAAGGACATTGTGGCAATCATTCTGAATGAATTTAGAACCAAGTTGTCCAAGGCTTTGGCAGTAAGTATTTTTCTTTTTTTACTGTATTTCCATATTCACTTTATTTCCACATACTCACATTTTAATTTATAAAGTAGAACCTCAGGTCTCGAACTTAATTCCTTCTGGAAGGTTAGTTGGGAAGTGATTTGTTCAAAAACAGAATCACTTTTTCCCTATTAAAATAATGAAAATTAAATTAATTCAATTGAATTGAATTAATCAGTTCCAGACCCCAGATGATTCCCTGTTTGTACCTTTCTTATATAAAGTACATGTCTAATGTACTGATTAATCTGTAAATAAACACTTCTTTTCTAACGTTTATTGAACCACCCCCTACTAGCTTTAAAGGAACCTCTTTTAGCACTCGTTTCCAGGGCTGTCTTTCTGGAGGTCAGTATGCAGCATCTTTACTTTTTCCCATATTGCTACCATCCAACTGATTACTTTTCATTTATCCAAATCAACAATTTTCTACCTCTTCAATTGCTTGTGATTGTTGTTTTGTGAACTCTTTCAAGTCCTTAGCAACAGCAGCACTTTTGATGGCCTTTTTATGTTTTAAAATTGTGCTAATCATCCATTTGGCTAACAACAAAAGCAAAAGAAGCCCAAAAACACAAAAATATTCAGAGCACAATTTCCTGACATTTTAACAACAGGAGGTTCAGTGGTAAACTGACTCATATTCTGCATTCTGTCCTTTGTGGCCTGTTTTGTCATGTTGAGGTATCAGTTTGAAAGGGTTATTTATTGGTCAACAACTGAAGTTTTGTTCGACAACCCAGACATTTTTTTCTGTGAACAACTTGCTTGAGAATCGAATTGTTTGATGTGGATGATGTTTGAGAACTGAAGTTTGACTGTATAGCCTTGGTCATTTTGTTCTTTACTTCTTAAGAAATAAATTAATTTTTATAATGATATTCAAATTGCTTATGATGTTGTACTGATAATTCTAGAACTGTTAGGTTTTTATTCGTTTCTACCCTTAGTTAGTTTTTTTATTTTTTCCTTCTCTTGGTAATACTAATAGAGAGCTGGTTAATTTTGTAAGTGGGTTTTTCAAGGTCCTGTCTCTTTGCTTGTCGATGGATTTTATATAAGGCCCTTCACATTAGGGTGGCCTTTGGTGGATGTAACCTTTAGATTTTTGTTCTAAATTGGTATTTTGGGTCAGTAGAGGGCAATGTAGAAGAAAGTCTTTATATTAAACTAGAGGCCTGATGCATGAAATTCATGCAGGGGTTGGGGTGGGGAGGTGGTGTCCCTCAGTCCAGCCTGTACCCTCTCCAATCTGGGACCCCTTGAGAGATGTCTGACTGCCCGTTTAGGCCCGATCCCGGTAGGATCAGGCCTAAACGGGCAGTCGGACATCCTTCTCACAATCCAGCACTGCTGGCTCCAAACTGCTCGCCTGCCTGCCTCCCTTATTGCTCCTAACCAATTCTGCCTGCCAGCCTGATCACCCCCTAACCACTACCCTGCCAGCCTAATTGATGTATAACTGCTCCCCTGCCAGCCTGTTTGCCCCCTACTTCCCTCCCCTGCCGGCCTAGTCACCCCTAACTGCCCTCCCCTGCAGGTCTGATTGCCCTCTTTGCAAGCCTGGAACCTCCCACTGTCCTCCCGTGCTGGCCATCTTGTGGTGGCCATCTTGTATCCACATGGGGGCAGGATCTTTGACCATATGGGGGCAGCCCTCTTGTGTTTTGGAGTGATGGTCAATCTGCGTATTACTCTTTTATTAGATAGGATAGAGACCTGGTGCATGGATAGGGACCAGTTGGTTTGGCCTGAAGAATGTCCTGGATCAGGGTGGGGGTTTCTTTAGGGTGTGGGGAGGCCTGGGCGATGGGCCTATGGTGGTTTGCAGGCTGCCACACTCCCCACTGACCCAAGTGGAGGCCCTGGGATCTGGGATTAATTTATGTTCTACATTTGAAACTTTATAGACTGGAGCGGAGCCAAGCCTTCTGCTTGCTCCGTGGCGATAGCCATTTCTGCTTGAAACTTTGTAGCCTGGATTGGAGGCCTAGGTTAAGGTTGCAGAAGTTTGGCTTCCTTCATCGACCTGGCAACCCTAGCCTCTGCTCTCTCCAGCTTCGTGGCCATCGCCATTTCTATTTGAATTATGTATCTTTTATAATTAAAACTTTGTAGCATTGAGTGGAGGCCTAGGCGGGCAATGGCAGGCGGAAAGCTTGGCTTCCTCCCTTGCCGGGGAAACCCAAGCCTCCCTCCTGCTCTCAGTGGTGAACCATCTTAGTTGGGGTTTATTTGCGTAATTTGCTCCTGATTGGCTGGTAGGCATGGCTGTGAATGTGGCTTTATAGGAGGTGCAGTCAATTTGCATATTACACTTTTATTAGATAGGATAGTAAAAACAGTGATATGTTAGTGCTGCAATAAAGAGCCTACTGCTGGGTGAGATTGGTGCTAGCTGTGTTGAATATATAACATGATCAGTGCTTTTTCAGAGATTTGTTGGAACTCTTATACTTAAGTATAACATCTTAAAAAGACACACAAAAATTGTAGTATTTTCTGGTGTAAGTAATTTTGATTACTGGCTCTCCTGGGTTAACTAACATGTATAATTCAGCTATATCAGCATTTGGGAAGACTAAAATGTTAAGTCTGCTTTTATGAAAGAAGGCACTTTATTTAAATACATAGCATTATGGCTGTTTCATAACTGTTATCCTTAATCCTATGTGTTGTTGTTACTGTTGTTAATCTTTAGTAGTGTTGGTGTTTTTCAATATTTTCTTTACTTGTCTTATAACTTATCCTGGACCATAATCTACTTACAGGTAAAGATATAGTAACTTTCATACTGTCAGTCTCTGTAGCAGACATATTTGCCTACTGGTGGTTGTTCTCCTTGTTTTATTATTGGCTTTGTTCACTCTCTTTGCCTATTGACATGTTGGATAGCACTTCTTTATGTGAAACAGCCATGTACTTTTCAAGACAGTAGGTATCGTTAGCTCTCATCCCCTAAATGCCAATAGTGGTCCAAGTCCCCATAACAATGAAAGATATCACCTTTTATTTCAGAAAGCTTCTGCAGTGTTGGTATCCTTGGGCTGATCATGGTGGTTTCTTCCTCCTTTCTAAATTGTTGAACTCTGCATGCGATACAACGTAACTCTGGCTGAAAATATGAGAAATTGTTTGGGGGCTTCTGAAGAAAGCTTTCCTTGCTAATAAAAATGGACACATGCATATTTGCTAGTCAACTTAGTTTCCTAACAATCTTATGTACAAAGAAGACTATGTGGCAGATTAAAAAAATAGCACTTTTATTTATTTCAGAGTTGAAGGGAGAGGGAGAGAGAGATAGAACCATCAATGATGAGAGAGAATCATTGATCGGCTGCCTTCTGCATACCCCCTTCTGGGGACTGAGCCTGTAACCCGGGCTTGTGCCCTCACTGGGAGTGGACCTCCAGGTTCATAGATTGACCCTCAACCACTCAGTCACACCAGCTGGACCATGTGGCAGGCTTTTGCAATTTCCCCTTCCTTATGGGCAGAAGATGGGGAATATAGATATACTGAGATTAAAGGCAGAACTCTGAGAGTTCCTAAGTTAGCAATAAATTTATTTTTTCAGCAAATTACACTTAAGCTTTGTACCTCCCTCTCTCATTCTTTCCCCCTTCCAACATACTATAAGAAATTTTAAAAAATATTTTTTTGAATTTTGAAGTAATCACAAACTTACAGAAAAGTTGTAAGTAAAATAACAATAATGTTTTTCCTAAATCATTTGAGAATAAGTTCCCAACCTTACGTCTCATCACTCCCAATACTTGAATGTGTAATACCTGGAAACACAGATGTCCTCCCAAAACCACAATCCAACCGTCAAAACAAGGAAAAGCAACATCAGATCATGGCCACCATCCTCGGGCCCCTTTCACTTGTCACCAGTTGTCTCAGTTGTGTCCTGTATTTGTCCTAAATAAAATGTGCTATTTAGTTTTTGCCTTTTTAGTCTACTTTAGTCTGGAATAGGTTCTTAGGTTTTCCGTGACTTTCATGATTTTGTTACTTTTGTAGATTCTAGGCCAAGTTACTTTATAGAATAGCTCTCTATCTGGTCTGATATTTTTGCATGTTCAGATACAAGTTATACATCTTGAGCAGGAATATCATAGAGGTGAGGGTATATTCTTTTAATTGCATCCTATCAGGTGACACATGATTTTGATTCATTTCAGTTCTGATTGACTTTATTTAACAGTGTATTTACCTATTCGGTTATTGACGTGTATTTGGGTCTTGTTTTCTTTCTTGTGGTTATTACTTATACTGCTGCTCTGAACATTCTAGAACCTCTTTGGCAAGCACTTTTCTGTTAGCTCTATGCCCAGGATTGGAACTGTAGGGTGTAGGGTGGTCCAGTGGATATCTGCTTTAGTGGATTCAAACTTACTGGATTGGTCCTGATTGCCAGGGCTTGTGGAGAGCTCTGGCCTCAGTGTCTTTGGATTTGATAGAAGAGGGACAGTGATTGCTGCTTGACTTTCTCCTTGCAGGGTCAGGGCCACATTGGGTTGAAAGATTGTCCAAAGAACCGTTTGCCTTTTATTTATTTTTTATCTTCACCCGTGGATATTTTCCCCACTGATTTTAACAAGAGTGGAGTGGAGGGGAGAGGAAAAGGGGGGAGAGGGAGAAACATTGATGTGAGACATCATCGATTGGTTTGCCTCTCAGGGGCCAAGGATTGAACCCACAACTGAGGTACGTGCCCTTGACTGGGAATTGAATCTGTGGTCTGTGGGTCTGACACTCTAACCAAACCAGACAGGGCGCCTTTGCCTTTTCATGCAGGAGGGTGGATGGCGTGTATTGCCTGGGAACCTGACCTGACAGCTGTGGGGAGGGAGCAGAAGGATGGGAGGGGATTTCTTTTAGGCCTATTGTGAAGGAAAAACCTAAACCTGTTGCTATGGTCTCTTTATTACTGTCCTTTTTCAGAAGAAAAATTTTGACCTTGGGATAGATAATTGAAAAATATCAGCCTTATGAATGAAAATATCCTTGTAGGATAAGAAAAATTCCCCTAACAATAAAAAAAGAGGTACTTTAATTAGTGGCAGAGGGTGAAATAAATGGGGCTGGGGGAAGTCCAAGGTGATAAAAGAGTTTTATCCCAGGTGATATCTGAAAGCTTGTTCTTGATGGGATTTTTGTGATGATAATGGAACTAGTCTGGCTTTTGAACATGCTCTAGGACTCATAAAAGATGGACAAGCTTCTCATTTGATTAGAAACCCTTTCTCACCATGCTGATCTGTGGAGACAGCCACTCTTTCTCCCAGAAGCCCTCCCCAGGCCTCCAGGTTGTGTTAAGTGTGTCTTCTTTGTGCTGCCATAGTACTCAGCTCACTACCAACTATGATGACATGATTCCAGTTATGTTTCTCTCCTCAACTAAAATATAAGCTTTTTGAGAGTAAGAGCTCTGTCTTAATTAAAATTTTCCATCTACCCCATTTTGGCAGTGTTCAGTAACATTTTGTTGAACTGGTAGGTGCTCAATAATAATAATTTCTATTTGTCCATGGTTTTCTGTTTATGCATTTGAACCTCACCATGAGTCTCTGAGACAGACAGAGATTACAATCTGCATTATAGATTAAGAAAATGCAATTCCTAGAGGCTATTTCTCCAAGATTATTGCTGGAGCCATTTCTGAATATCAGGTCTCCTAATTGTAATTCCTAGCCTCTTTTGATGGTAACTGTTCCCTTGTAAGGCATTGTATTATCAGGGAACTTACTCTGAGATAATATTGGAAGGTAAATTTTACTAGTGTCCAGTTACAGAGCAGGCAAAAAGGGTGAATTTGGAGCTGAGATCCAATAAATTGATAACCAGTTATAAAAAGAATGAGGGAAAGACATATTTCTTTGCTCACAAATAGTTTTAGAAGCTTTGGCCGCTTCTTTCAGTTAATGGTTTATTTTTTCAATAACTTTATTTGTTCACCCACGTATTGTTTTGGGTACTAGGGACACAGTATTTAACAAGATAAAGGGAAATTTTCTTTTTTATAAAGTTTATATTCTAGTGGGAAATAGATAATTACTAAAGTAATAAACAATAACAATGTTGAATGTGTGATATGAAGGAGCCAGCTCAATGCCGACAGAGGGAAGTGCATTTCAGGCAGGAAAAGTCACCAATTCAAAGACCTTGAGGAAAAAAAGGGGGTATATGTAATACTTTCAACTATAAATATTGAACAAGCAAACACACAAAAAAAACATACAAAGGCCCTGAAGAGGGAGTATTGGTATTTTTGCAGAGTTAAAAAGGCTAGAGGAGCTGAAGGGTAGTGAGCTAGCAGAGAGTGGAACCAGGTGAGACTACAGGGGTGGATGGAGGACTTTGAATAAACCAGGGTAAAAGGTTTGGTTTTTAGCTCAGTGTAGTCGAAAATCAATAAGGGAGTGATAAGATCTGGTTTATATTTTAAATAGACTACTGGGGCTGCTACTTGAAAACCACTGTGGAGGGTATAGAAAAGATGGAGGCAAGGTTAGTTTGGAAGTTTATCACAATCTAGATGGTGGCTTGAAATAGGTTGGTTTTGAAGGTAACAAGAGAAAGAAGTTATTGGCTATCAGCTTTGTTTTTGAAGTATTGTTGACATGACAGACTGGGTGTGAGAAAAAGAGGAATCTTAAAGTTTGCCAGGCGCTGATCTAAATGTTTTTCATGAATCAACACATTTAATCTTTTAGTAACCCCATCTGGTGCGTACCATTATTGCCCTCGAGGCTTGAAATATCTTTGCACAGGATATCCTGAGCATCAGATAGGATTTGAATCTTTGCAGCCTGGCTTTTGAGTCTGTATTTAGAACACTATATTACACCCCCTAGATTTTGGCCTGAATAACTGATTAGAGGGGCATGCCTTTTACCAAGATGCTGAAGACTGAGAGAAAGAGGTACAGAAAATGAAGTCAAGAGTTCTGTCTTGACCATGATAAGTGGGAGGTGCTTATTAATCATACAAATAGAGATATCAAGTACGAAGCCAGGTTTAGAAGTTTGGATTTTTAGGCAGGAGAATGTGAAGCCCTGAGACTGAGGTGGCAGGAAGGGTGTGGATATCAGTGGAGAAGAGAGGAGGGCCCACAGCTGAGCTGGAGCAGAATTTCCCATGAGTCTGTTCTGTCATTCAGCAGTGGAACCGCTTTCTTTTAAAAAACAAAAACAAAACGGACAGCTTATGAATTTCTTTAAAGCAGATTCTCTTTTTCTCATGTAGTGTGACTGATTTCACTTTGTGTTTGTGAGACTCATTCTTAAAAGGCACTAGTGAAACGTTAAAAAACCAGTCTCAGAAAATATATCTATACATTTTAATTTAGACGTAGAAGGAAGTACTTTGAGAAGTTCCCAAGGAAATAATTTGCAGGCAAGTAAGTAGCTCTTGGAGTCACAGAGAAAAGTAAGGACTTTCCCTCCCTCCCTCCCTCCCTCCCTCCCTCCCTGCTTCCTAACAAAGGATTGCTTTTTTACATTTTTGGAAACCTCTTTGAGTCTATGGCTCACCAAGTGTTTGTTGCTGTGGAAAAATATTCTTTGTAGTCACTTGATCAAGTAATTTTTATTTTTATAAAGAGCTTGGAATCCTCTTAATTCTTTTATCCTCTTTTTAAAAGCAGTGTTCAGTTTAATTACTTAAGCTGTGCTTAAATATAATTATTTTTATTGAATAGTTACTGTGGAATCATATAGGAATTTTATTTGTCTCATTTGTGTCTAACTAGTTGATTTCCTTGGATTTTAGTTTGACTAATATGCCTTTTCTAATGTTTCTAATATTGTTTCCTGGTTATTTAATGCTATTTTTAAGTGGTTACAATGAACTAATTAGTGCTACAATTAGTCCATCAATGTGACTACTACACCTTCACCCCCACTTTTGCTACCATACTCTACCTTTTTTTTTTATGTTTTGGCTTATTTTTAATTTTAAACATTTAAACTTTTTTTTTTTTTTAAAGATTTTTCACCTTGTTTATTTTCCCGTTGTACCAATCTCTAGGGAACAAAACATTGCAGTTGAAAGCATGAACCTGTCAGAAAGAAATTGTTTATTTTTTGGGGGTGGGAAATAGACATACTGTTTCTACTTGGAGACGTGCTTGTTGACTGAGGATACTAAGCTGAACTTGGTCATTGCTCTGTTTGTGAGTCACTGGTTTGTTAAGCCCTTTATAATGTGCAGTTTACAGTTTGTTGTCCATTCAACAAATTAAAAAAAAAAGTCAGGTTTAATGCACAGTGCCTATGGGAAATGGAAAGTTTATGACACAGGACTCTGACGCTCAAGAACCCCCTGGTCTAGTAGGGAAAGCTTAGGACTCAGTGACCAGGTAGAAAATGGGTGAGTCCTGAGAGTTGTATCACCGGAGCTAGGGAAATTAGTGAGAGTTGACATTGACAAGCCAAATGAGATGAACAGTTTGCAGAGAGCAGTAGAGTTAACTGGTTAGGTGCCAGAAAGCATGGACTATTGGAGATATGTTTTAGCAACAGGGATGTGAGACTGAGCTGTTTGGGAGAGGAAATGATTTTGGTAGTTGGTCTTGGAGTTTGTTGGTCTAGTAGGACATTCTGGTAAATTTGGGTTGAAACTTAGAAGAGTGCTTAGAGATTAAGAAATAGATTGGGGAGTCACCTACATGATTGTGAAATTTGAAGCCTAACTAGTAGATGCAATTTCAAAGGAGTAAAGAATATAAAGGGAAGGGGACCAGACTGAATATTTCATCGTTGGATGTGGGGATCAGGCAGATGCAATGAGCTGAATACCACAAACGAACAAGTTATTTTAAGTGAGTCTTAGTATCTTTCTCCATATGTATTTTATTTTATAAAATGGGGCTTTGGATAGGATAGAATAAAAGTGATTTTCTTGTTTTAGTGAAATATTCTAGGTTTTTGATAAAAGACGTTTCATTCATTGAAAAAAACAGTAATGTATATGAAATTCTGTAGTACTATATATTTTTTAAGTGTTCATTTGAAGGGGCTAGTTTATGTGAATAATATTTTTAAAACTTTTGATCTTTCCTTTTATTTCTTTCTGCAGTGCATAGTGCGGTTCTGTATTCTGTGTTTATGGAAATTATTGGTGGCAAGAATTTTAATGATTCACTTATTTCAAGTTCTTTGCTTTCTAGGTGCCAGTAAATGTGAGCACAGAATTTTAGGGCAGGGAAGGATGTTAGAGCTGTGTTAATCATTTGCGTGTTGTCTTGCCCTCTTTTTTGGCATCTAGAAACTCAGTGGATATGCTTGTTTTATTATGTACGACAGTGCTTATTAGCTTTATTTTATAAGGGGCTCGTAATAGCACTTACCAGGTAGGCCCCTTCATTTGCCCTCGAAAGCATAGCCCCAGATAGGTTGAATGGCTTACCAAAATTCAAGCAGCTACTTTAGTGTAGGACCTGGGCCCTGCATAACTTCTTAAGTTCAAGGCCCTTTTTACTATAGTAGTTGGTTACCTCTTCCCAGGCCCATGTACTTCTGCTCCTCTACTACTTTCTCTGATTCACTTTCCCTATAGTGGTGTTTCCATCATGTTTTATTTTATTTTTTAAAATTTAACATTATTGAAAGTATTACAGATGTCCTTTTTTTTCCCCCCATTGACCCCTTCTAGCCCGCCCCTGCCCCAGGCCCTCACCACACCGTTGTCTGTGTCCATGGATTATGCATATATGTTCTTTGGTTGATCTCTTTTCAATCCTCCCTCCCTGTAACAGCCCCCCTCCCCCCGCCCCCAGCCTTTTCTTCTGATATTCATCATCAGTCTGTTCCATGTTTCTATGTCTCTGGATCTATTTTGTTCATCAGTTTATTATGTTTTAAATGTTGGGCTCTCTAGGGTAGGGATTGTGCCATATCAGCCTCATTAGCTCTGATGCCTGGCACAATGCCTTGTGAGGAGTAGAGGCTTAGAATCTGATGGATTACCTTTGTGAGAGCAGCATGTTTGTATTCTCCATATTTGTTGAAAAAACTAAAGTTAAATGGGATTGCACTTCACTGTACTATTTATAAAGGAGTGAGGTACCCAATAATGTGTGAGGTGCTGTACCTGCAGAATATTCCTGAAATCTCAACTGCAAATGTTTATCATCTCAATACTTCCAAAGAATTACAATTGCCTGCAGCAGTTAAAATTATTAATCTTTTGACAGTTTTTCTCTGGAGTATGTAAAAAACTATGATGCAGCATAAACCAGGTTTAAGCTCTGGCTACTTTGAAAATAGCAGCTTCATTCTTCATGGTTGAACTAACTCTCCAGAGTTACTGTTTTTATGGCCACATTTGTGTCCCCTGTACACCTCTCCCCATTCACAGAAAAGATTCACCCATACTCCAGTGTAAACACACCCAGTCCTCACATCACTTAACAGATTTAAGCATTATAATTACCTGTTTCAAATCCGAAGCCTAGATTGGCTAGATAATACTTAGTATTTTTACACGTTATTTATAGTATTTTTTTTATTGAGCTGCACTGCTTTCATTGACACCAGAGTGCACTGAAACACAGATTTTGATTCCTATTCCTTACTTGTGATGAGAAAATATCAGGAGATTCAGTTGCTAGGAAACACCTGAATACTGGAAAGTTTTTTTTTTTTTTTTGTACTTGTAAATTCAATTCTTTGACAGTTCCGCTCTCATAGAGCAAAAATGTATTCAGTCACTACAAAGAAAGATGCATCACCTGTTAGTTTTCCAATTTAAAAATTTGCACAGGAGGATCTAGGATTATGGAAAATGTTATAGGATTGATTAAGTGTTGAGAGTGTAATTTTTAACAGTGACCAGACATTGAAAAGTAATGATGATGTATACGTCCTTGATTTTGTTTTTTTAAAGTTCCTAATTCATCATTAATAAGAAAAAGAGGAGAACAAGACATATAAGTACACACAACACACATACAACACACAATACACACACACACACACACACACACACACACACACACACACACAGGAAATTAAACCAAAGTAAAATACTATATCAATTAAACCAACTTTGTCTTCTAGGATTGGCCAATCTAATATTAAGTCACCCATGTCTGCTCTTTTACCTATGACACCTAGTAATTACATGCCAAAGGAAGAATGAATATTGAAAGGAAGTGCTTGGTTATAATCATATATAACTTTCTTTTATAACTGATTTTCATTTGGAAAAAGATGTTTATCCAAGTTCATTCCAGTAACTGTTTTTGTGTATTTATCATGTGCCAGACAAAAACACTGGGGCACAAGTGTATGATTAAGTTTTCAGGGTGTGCATGATGTTTGAGGGGCTGTAAGTGGGAAGATGACTATCGTCGCTACAGAGTGGTCAATGAAAGAAAAATGTACACTGAATACAGAGGTAGCATAGAAAGGAGGGTGATGGACGTTGTGTGGGGGTCATAGAGAGAGCCACAAAAACTTCGGCTCCAAACTGGGTTTTGCATGGCTCTGTCTTTGATGTGAATAATCCTTTGACCTTGTCTTTTTTTGAGGTGAGGGTGAGGAATGAGAATAGGACCACTGTGATTTGCCTTCATTTGTAAGTTCTTTCTGCATTTCTTCCTTGTCCCACCCTTGGCTGACAACCCCTGACATTTCTTTCTCCTGCTGCCTGCTCTATTCAGGCAGGTGAGTATTGTTCCTAGAGCAGGTCCTAATTCTATACCTTCAAATTTCACTACTTGTCTATTTAATTGCGCATATATATTTTGAGGAACTTGTCAAGGAGTGCAGGATCTACCCTCTGATTTACATGCATTGCAATATCTTGAATCTCAGATAGAAAACTGTTAAGTAAGTTTTAATGTCTTTATCCAGTGACATAGCGAGAACCCTGTGAACTTAAGTAGGCAGCGTTTGTGCTGAAATTGGAGTGGTGCAGAGACTTGTTTCTGAAATGTTCTAGGAGAGCACTGTGCAAGTTCAAACCAAAATAAAAATAATAAGTGAACATTGTCCCAGAGTTGATGGAGATAATAGTTGATACTAGAAATAATCAAGGAACCATACACTTGAGAAAAACAAAATGAACAGGTTTGGTTTCCCCGGAAATTTAAAAAAGGCACTAAAGTTAGAAGTAAATGTTTTATGAGGCTCTTGCTGTTTGTATGAAATTCTTTTTACTCTTTATAATTTTATTCTTTCAGGGTACATTTAAAAACATGACAGTCGACGAGTTTGTATTTTCATGCCTGCATTTTTAATCAGAAGCCTATCATAGAGTTATGAGCCTTTAGTAATATAGAAAGCACTTATGCTCTGGTTTTAAAAATGTTATGGTTGTCCTTGGTGAAACTATAATTTTGTCCATGTACAAATTTTATATGTTGAGTTGCAAAACATTTAGGTGAACAGTGTCAATGAGTTTAGTAAATTGAGGTGTGAATGGGGTAATGGTCTAGAAAATAGAGAATTGAAATGGGAAGAAGATAGAGAAGACAGATTTTTTTTCTCATAAATTTGAAAACAGAATAGTAAGCAGGATTGGTAACCAGACGTTATCTTTTACAACCATGTCATCGAAAATTCCAGTTATCACATTGATTATTAAAGCTAAAATAATGGAAAGAAGGTGAACTAATGATAAATCTTTGAGGAAAAAAACAAAACACAAACTTTCATAGCTTTGGATTTTGGTAGGGCAGCTATAATCCTAAAGAGAGAGAATAACAATTTGCATTTATAATCTTTTCTCTCAAGTAGCTTAAATCTTTGTTAAGTACATTTTCATTAATCCTTTGGACTACTTTTGAGTTTGGTTGAAAATATTAAGAAGACAATCATTTCTTCTTCTTGAGATTGCTGAAAAAAAATGACATACTGAAAGTCATAGAAATTACATTTTTTACCTTGATGGCTGCAAACCTTCCATCTCCATTAACTCTTTGTGTCTTAGCATTCTCGATTGTTAACACTTTGATGAAGAAATTTTACCTTCAGCAAATATATATCAATTGCATACTGTTGGATTGGCCCGAGGCATTGTGTTCACACACACACACACACGCACACACGCACACACGCACACGCACTCACACTCTCTCAGTTTAAAACTATATTTTCTCCTTTAGTTTCATTTGGTGCTGAATCGTTCTTAAGTCAAGAAGCTCTGAGCTTGACCAATATTAACTAAAGAATTGGCATGCTGGGTGATGACTGTCATGGTAGTGGTGACGGGTAGGTTTCTAGTCTTTTATGAAGCACTTACTGTAAGCCAGCCACAATGAAATTTATATTTGCATTGCCAATTTAATCCTGTCTGTAACATTATGAAGTGGTTCATAATATGATTTTTGTAGATGAGGAAACTGAGGCTTTGAAAGGTTAAGTAGTTTATCTAAGGTCATAATACTGTTCCTGAGCCAAAATTCTAGTCCAGTGTGTGGAATCCATGGTTTCTTTGCCCATGGAGAGAAATAATCTTATTATCACTCACTTACTCCATGATTTCTCAACTCAGTGTGTGTGTGTGTGTGTGTGTGTGTGTGTGTGTGTGTGCGCGCGCGCGCATGCGCGTGTTTTGTCCATTCATTTGTCAATGGCCATTTAGATTGTTTCCATGATCTTTCACCTCAGTGTCATATCTGTCTCTTTATGGGAAGTGGTATAAATAGGATTCCTTTTTCCTTTTTTGGGGGATCAGTGTTGATGAGCACAAATGTGTTAATCCCTTACTCTATTGCCAAGGTAGAATTGAGGATTTTATCAATTAAAAATGTCTTAAACAAGTAGTTGAAGATATTTAATTAAAGTAGGGGTTATTTTTCTAACCCAGCCCTAGATAGGGGTTTGCTCACCATACTGTAGTGACTTGATAACACAAGGGCATGTCTCTGAAATCCTCTTACACTTCCCTCTGGATTAAGCCTCTGGATTGCAGAGTGGCAGCCGCTTAGCTTCAACTTCCATGCCACCGTCAGCCAGATGAGCTGCCTCTATTCCTCTTCATCAGGGAAGCAAATGTTTTCCCAGAATTATTATCCCTTATTTCTCTTTCCTATCAAGATGCTGTGTATTTCTCTTTGGCCGGAACTTGCGTATCATCAGTTCCTTTGGGAGAGCAAATATTTCATGTCTTCAGGTAGAAGACAGGCAAGGGATTTTTGGTAGAGGCAGGCAAGGGATTAGGTAAAAAAACTTGTGTGTTTGCACCAAGATTGATGAGCTCTCCTGAATGTAGGTGAGACGAAGTGCACTTATCCGCAGATGGATTGGAAGAGGACTTTCTCAGTGTATACCTGGTGGCATAGCTGTTTTCCATGGCGGAATGTAGTACTAGGAGGTGACAGTATTGCTGATGAGTTAATGGAACATACCTTCATCTTCAGCTAAATGAGCCGGTGATCTTTAGCAAGTTCGGAAGAAAAGAGGCTTTTGGGAGAAAAGGAGCTTGCAAATTATTTTTTAGATAAACTGGGTTAAGTGAGAACAACTAAAATCAAGAATGTGTTGAATCCATGTGAGACTTGTATTAGGGGCTCAATAATAAGTTACTAGCCAGACTTTTCTTTTTTAATAGCAGGTGTTTTTGAAATGATCATCAGATTGATGTTACCATTATCACTTGGATCACTAAATTCCGATTGATTTCTCTCTTGAGGGATGGAGTGAGGGTAGTCACTGTCTGGGTATTCTTGGGGATGGATTGTTTCTGATCCTTCCTGTTCTCATGTCCCAAGTTAGCAAGTATGGCTGTAGAAGGTATTAAGGAAAGGTGGAAAAACACCCCTGTGTTATGACTTAGAGCCCTCTGAGTTTGTGCACCCATGTAAAGGAAAAGTCTGGAGACAATGAAAGATGTTGGAACGATGCAAAGTTATTATTGTCATCCCTTTCTGTTGGGCCTGGGTACCTGGCAGACGACAAGGTAGCTTTATCTATATAAGTTATCCAATAAGTATATCTTTACTTTTATTATTGTTTTAAAAATTGATTTCTGAGGAAGGGAGAGGGAGAGATAGAAACATCAATGATGAGAGCCATTGATCAGCTGCCTCCTGCATGCCTCCTGCTGGGAATGAAGCCTGCAGCCCAGGCAGGTGGCCTGACCGGGAATCAAGCCGGGACCTCCTGGTTCATAGATTGATGGTCAACCACTGAGCCACACCAGCTGGGCTGTCCTCACTTGTAAAAATAAGTTCCTTTCTTTATGATTCCATCTTGTTAAGTTGCTCTCCTGACTGAGGCCCCTTAATTCATTGTTGTTTTAGACAGGGACTTTGTATTGTCTTTGTTGGTGTATTATTATTATTTTTTTTGTGTGTGAAAAATTGTGATTTATTTTATACCAACTTAATCTTGGATGCAGACACTTCAGTAGATATTCTTACTGTTCAAAACTTCCATCTCCATTAACTCTTTGTGTCCTTATTTCTGCTTTCTCTAATTTTACAGTTTACCCACTTCATGTCTTTGTATTTCATATACTCATCATTCATGTACTCCATGATCTTTCAACTCAGTGTCTTGTGTCTTAACTCTTTTTATCCATATTTTCCCACAATCTTATTATTGTGGTAAAATACATAACATAAAATTTATCCTCTTAACCATTTTTAAGTGGACAGTGTAGTTGTATTAAGTACATTCATATTGTCATGCCACCATCACCAACATCTGTGTCCAGAACTCTCTTCATCTTGCAACACTGAAACTCTGTACTATTAAAAAATAACTCACCATGCTTCTCTCTCCAGCCCTTGGCAACCATCCTTCTACTTTCTTTCTTTTTGTCTTCTCTTTTCTCCAAACTCTGTCTTTTGTAACCACCATTCCACTCTTTGTTACCGTGAATTTGGCTCTTTTAAAAATTTTATTTATTTTTTAAGGATTCCATGTGTGAGCTCATGTAATATTTGTCTTACTGTGTCTATCATATTTCACATAGCAAATATCCTCAAGTTTTCCATGTTACAAATGACAGGATTCACCTCTTTTTATTAAAGGCTGAATTAATTTGTGTGTGTGTGTGTGTGTGTGTGTTTCATTCATTCATTTCTCAATGGCCATTTAGGTTGTTTCCATATCTTGGCTAATGAACTTGGAAATGCAGATATATATCTCTTTGAGATAATGAGTTTTATCCTTTGGATTGTAATGTCTTTGAATAAACAGAACTTAGATCACCCAACCTATCTAATAAAAGAGTAATATGCAAACTGACCATCACTCCAGTACACAAGATGCTGCTCCATGTGGTCAAAGATCCTGCCTCCTTGTGGACACAAGATGGCCACCACAAGATGGCCAGCAGGGGAGGGCAGTTGGAAGGGACCAGGCATGCAAGAGAGGGCAGTTGGGGGCAATCAAGCCTGCAGGGGAGGGCAGTTAGGGGCAAACAGGCTGTCAGGGGAGCAATTAGGTATCAATCAGGCTGGCAGGGGAGTGGTTAGGGGTGATCAGGATGGCAGGCAGAAGGGGTTAGGGGCCATTGGGAAGGCAGGCAGGTGAGAAGTTAGGAGCCAGAGGAATGTCGGACTGCCCATTTGTGAGAGGAATGTCCGACTGCCCGTTTAAGTAGGATCGGGCCTAAACAGGCAGTTGGACATCCCTCAATGGGTCCCAGATTGGAGATAGTGCTGGCTGGGCTGAGGGACACTCCCCTCCCCCGTGCACGAATTTCATGCACTGGTCCTCTAGTTCTCTTTATAAAATAAAACAAAATTCTCTTTCCCTAATACGAATCTAATATATTCTTTGTAAATGTGTTTTTCTCTTTTAGTCCCCATTAACTCTTCAGCCATATTTCTAGTTGTGTGTTTCCCTCTCTCTCTCTCTCTCTCTCTCTCTTTTGGTAATTTTTCCCCCTCTTAGTGATAAGGCAAAGCAAGTCATGAAGAGGTAGGAAAGTGGGGTGGGGAGGAACTTATCAGTAAATAACACTTAATTTTGGTTTTAGTAAAATGAGGTGCTTATGTTAATATACCTTAGTGAAAATAATGTGAGAAATACAGAAAAAAATTGCTCAGTATAAACATTTAAGGAATTGCTTTTGAACTTTGTATCCTACCATATTTTATTTAGGAACTCTGTATTGCATTAATTTGTTTACATGTCTGTCATTAGGTGAAGATTAACAAACAGATAAATAAATTTCCATAATTATCTATGTTCTTATTGCTTCCTAGTATATAGTGTTTGGCATATAGGAGGTCCTTGAAAATATTTGTTAACTTGAACATTCATCCTCAATTTTTCCCAACTATTTCTTGAAATTGCCTTGAAATATATATATGTGTGTGTGTGTGTGTGTGTGTGTGTGTATATATATATATATATATATATCTGTCTTAGGGGCCCAGTGCACAAATTTGTGCACCTTGAAAGGAACTTTGGACTGTGAGGCTGCAGTGGGGCACAGGAGCAGGTCTTGGCCCATCCTCAGTGCCCCTGCTTAGCCCCTCCCATCACGGCTGCTGGTCCCCTGTCTGCCAGCAGCCCTGCTCCCGCCACTATTGCTTCCATTTACTGATGGCATTGACCTGCTCACATCTGCTGACGGCATGGAGTGATTGGAGCCAGTGCCAGCAGCAGGTGCAAGCAGTGTCTCTGGCACCAGCAGTGGTGTGAGCAGCACCAGCGTTGGCAGCAGGTGTGAGCGCTGGGTGGGACTGTGGTGCGCAGGAGCAAATAATTTTCAGTAACCACCAGAGACTCACCCCGATGACAGAGACTGGTGTTCTGCCTTGGCCTGGTGCTCCCCACTCACCTGCTCCACCTTCCCACTGCAGCTGACGCCCACCATGTTCTGCACTCTGCCTCCTGCTGCCTACACCTGCCATGTTCCACACATGCCCCCTGGTGGCCAGTGCGCATTATAGCAACCAGTTGGTCAGATGTTCACTTGTTTCACTGTTTGGTCTATTTGCATATTAGCCTTTTATTATATAGGATATATATATATATAATACAAAGATTTATAATGTATTATATTACATATAAATACACAATTAATTATATAATATATTAATAAACATATTAATATATTTTGAAATAAATATAGAGTAAGAGCTGCCCTAAGGGGAAGCATGGCCACTATGTTTTTACTGTTTTAAATTTGACCCAGTAACATAAGCTGTTTAGTTAAGGTGGTAAAATGTGACATTGCAGACAATATTGCATAATAAATACTATGAGAAAGTAAATTAAGGATATATAGTAAATGGACAAATCAGAAGACTTTATTACTGTTTTATAAAAGTATAAAGGGAGAAAAATTATAATCTACAATATATTTTAAATTATTGATTTTGAAAACACTGCAATTTCGTACGTGGGGAGGTTGTACCTGGTTCTGGTTATCACGGAAGTTGATTGTCCTGGGAGGGAAGTGCCCAGGCTCTGATCTTGCAGCTGTGGGAACCCATGTGGACCTTTCTTATGATTCTGGTGATGAACTACACTGAACTTTTTATTGCTTGATCACAACTTTTATTGTGTTTCTGTGGCCAAATACAACTTACGGTTCCTCTAGTTCAACTTGTAAATTTCGGCATGTACCATTGGTAAAGTACACAGTGGGTGAATGAATTAAATAAAACACACATCTGAGTAATGTTTCTTATTTGACATCGATTTTGCTTCAATAAATCATTAACTTCTGAGAAATGTCATATATTTGAGGCTATTGTTTTATTTAGAAAAAAATCAGTGTTAAATAGAGTATTGTAAGTATCTTTTAAAAAGTACGCTTATAGCCAAAAACCCGATATAACGTCGGCCTGTAGACTGATAGGTCCTGGGTTCGATTCTGGTCAAGGGCATGTACCTTGGCTCTAGGCACATCTCCAGTAGGGGGTGTGCAAGAGGCAGCTGATCAATGTTTCTCTCTCATCGATGTTTCTGACTTTCTATCGCTCTCTCTTCCTTTCTGTAAAAAATCAACAAAATATATTTTTTAAAAAAAGTACATTTATAGAGTCCGGCCAGAGTAGCTCAGCTAATTGAGCATTGGTCTGGCCCCAAAAGGTTGCTGGTTCGATTCCCAGTTAGGGCATATTTCTGGGTCGTGGGTTCAGTTTTGGTCAGGGAGCGTATGAAAGGAGGCTGATTGATGTTTCCCTCCCTCCCTCCCTCCCTTCCTCCTCTCTCCCTCCCTCCCTCTAAGCATGTCCTCAGGTGAAGATTAATAAACAGACAAACAAGCAAATAAATAAATAAAATGGTTATGAACCTTTTAAGATTTCATATTATAGTGTCAAACTATTCAACTATGTTCTTGGTTCATTGTTCATAATGTTTCTAGAATACTTCAACACATTTTAGACTTAATTCAATTCATAATTCAGTATGTTTTAGACAGTAATCCATGGTTCACTATATAAACACACACATATATTTACATACACTCTCCAGTTTTATTTTTAAACTTTTTTCCTGCATGACTTAGCTAGTTAGTCACAATATTATGGTAAGAAAGATTTGCCACTTCTGGGAAGATGTGTTTGGGAAATAATAGGTAGTGTAATTTTAAAGTTGCTTTAAAATTTCACTACCTATTATTGTAATTTTAGTCCAAATGGACAAGCTTTATCTTCAGTTTAGTTTTAGTTTTTATATAACTAGAGTCCTGATGCATGGATTCATTCACCTGTGGGGTCTCTCAGCCTGGCCTGTGGGGATCAGGCTGAAACTGGCTCTGTGACATCCCCTAAGGGTTTCCTGGATTGTGAGAGGGAGGTTCTCAGGTGATGCATCCTGGAATCCAGCTCTCTCCTCTCTGGTTCCAGGTGTGTCACTCAAGAACCACAGCTGCCAAGTCATCAAGAGAAAGGAGCTCGGCAGCTCCTGTGTTGAGCATCTGCCTCCTGGTGGTCAGTGAACATCATAGCTATCAATTGGAGAATCTGCCCATTGGTGGTCACTGAGTGTCATAGCTACCGGTTGGATGGTCAAATGGTTGCTTAGGCCTTTATATACAGACTAGAGGCCCAGTGCACAAAATTTGTGCATGGGGGGCGGGGGATGTCCCTTAGCTCAACCTGTACCCTCTCCAATCTGGGACCCCTCGAGGGATGTCCGACTGCCCATCTAGGCCCGATCCTACTGGGACCAGTCCTAAACGGGCAATTGGACATCCTTCTCACAATCCAGGACTGCTGGCTCCCAACTGCTCACCTGCCTGCCTCCCTGGTTGCCCCTAATCACTTTTGCCTGCCAGCCTGATCATCTGCTAACCACTACCCTGCCAGCCTAATTGATGTATAACTGCTCCCCTGCCAGCCTGTTGGGCTTCAACTTTCCCTCTCTGCCAGTCTGGTCACCTCTAACTGTCCTCCCCTGCAGACTTGATTGCCCCCAACTGCCCTCCCTTGCAGGGCCTGGAACTTCCCAACGGCCCTCCCCTGCTGGCCATCTTGTGGTGGCCATCTTGTGTCCATGTGGGGGCAAGATCTTTGACCATATGGGGGCAGGATCTTTGACCACATGGTGGCAGTCCTCTTGTGTGTTGGAGTGATGGTCAATCTGTGTATTTATCTTTTATTAGATAGGATAGAGGCCTGGTACATGGGTGGGGGTCAGCTGGTTTGGCCTGAAGAGTGTCCCAGATCAGGGTGGGGGTTCCCTTGGGGTGAGAGGTGGCCTGGACGAGGGGCCTGTGGAGGTTTGCAGGCTGGCCACGCCCCCAGTGACCCAAGAGGAGACCTTAGTATCTGGGATTAATCTATGTCTACAATTGAAACTTTGTAGCCTGGAGTGGAGCCAAGCCTTCTGCTCACTCCGTGGAGGCAGCCATTTCTGTTTGAAACTTTGTAGCCTAGAGTGGAGGCCTAGGCCAGTAATGGCAGGCTGAAAGCTTGGCTTCCTCTGTTGCCAGGGAAACCCAAGCCTCTGTTCTCTCCAGCTCAGTGGCTACCACCATTTCTGTATCTTTTATAACTGAAACTTTGTAACATTGAGTGGAGGCCTAGGCAGGACTAGGCAGGCAGCTTAGCTTCCTCTGTTGCCGGGGAAACCCAAGCCTTCCTCCTGCTCTCAGTGGTGGCAGCCATCTTGGTTGAGGTTTATTTGCATAATCTGCTCCTGATTGGCTGGTGGGCATGGCTGTGGGCGTGGCTTGCGGGTGTGGTGAAGGTATGGTCAAATTTGCATATTACTCTTTTATTAGATAGGATGTGTTTCTTCACTAAACAAACATCCAAATGTTGATTATGTTTTACTTCTGGTGGAGAACACTTTATGAATTAGGAGAAATTCTTATACCCTTGTTGCTTCTACTGAAGCTTTCTTTTATTTATTTTTCATCTTAAGAGACTTAAAAAAAAAATTGAGCTAGCTCAGAAGGAAGGCAAGGGAGGGGGTGTGTAAGAGATTAACCAAAGGATTTATAGGCATGCATATACTAGTAAGCATAACCCATAGACACAGACTGTAGGTGGGGGAGGACATGTGCTGGGGGAGGGGGTGTGAGTGATCAATGGGGGAAAAAGGAGACCTATGTAATGCTTTAAACAATAAAGAATTTAAGTAAAAAATTTAACAAAAAATAAATTTAAAAAATTGAGCTCGAATTGAAATATATCGTTATATTAGTTTTCAGTTTACAACATAAGTCAGTATTTGTATATACTGTGAAATGATCACCACAGTCATCAAAGTTTCAAAAGTATTTTTTCTTGTGATGAGAACTTTTTAGACTTACTCTTAGCAACTTCCAAATATACAGTATAGTACATTAGATCTCCATGACACATTTATTTTATAACTGGAAGTTTGTACCTCTTTACCCCCTTCACCCATCTCGCTCTCCCCCACCACCTTCTTCTCTAACAACTACCAATCTATTCTTTGTATCTATGAGTTTTGTTTTTTAAATTCCACATATGTGAAGTCATATGGTATTTATCTTTCTATGTTGACTTATTTCACTGAGCATAATATCCTCAAGGTCCTGTGAGCTTTGTTAATAAAAAGCTGTTCTGTCTTTTATATGCATTGCAGGCTTTTCTCTCTAGGTCATTCTCCGGAAATTGTTAAAAAACTATTTCCAGAGACATATATATTTGTGTGTGTGCCTCTGTGTGTGTGTGTTTCCCTAAAGAAACAATGTCAGTCATCTTCTTTGCACTTATTAATCTGTTCACTTTAACACTGCTTAGTATTTCTCTTTATGAGCACCCTTGGCATCTGAGTCATTGAAACTGACGTTTTGTTAAGAAATGCTTCACAATAGGGCCTTTTATTCAGCAGCTGGGTCCCAATCCTTTTAAAAATCCCTTAGTCCTACTTTCACAATCTTAAGGATCAGATACACTTTTCCTATGACTATTAAGCAGAAGCTATCAAGCAGAATAGAAACTATTTGAAATAAGAGTATATATATTTTTTCACTTTTTAAAGATTTGCAGTTTATTCTTGGAAGATAAGTATAATGAAGATTAGAATACATATGGCCCCATTATCTTTGATTAGTAATGTATACAGGTTATTTTTTAATGTTTATGAGATCTATTTTTTCTTTTTAATAATTGTTTATTTTTTATATGATTGGGAGTATGCTTTTTGTATTAGGTTTAAATCTTTAAACTAGCTTTATTGAGGTATAAATTCATACATAAAATTTACCAATTTTAAGTGTATAGTTGGGTGAGTTTTGACAAATGTGTGTGGCTGTGTAACCATTACCACAAGAGATGTAACATTTTTGTCATTCCCCACAATCTTGTGCCTTGTAGCAGTTAATCCGTTCTTTCCACCTCTGGAACACTCATTTGCTTTCTGTCGAGATAATTTTGTCATTTTAGAATGTTTTCCTTGTTATCTTTTTACTGTGTAGTATTCCATTGTGTGAATGCCCCAGAGTTTATCCAATCTCCACTTGATAGCGATTTAGATATTTTCTAGTTTTTGGCTACTGTGAATAAAACTACTCTGAACATTTGGATAAATACCTATGGGGCTGCTGGGTTGTATGGTAAGTATGTGTAAAACATGTCTAATTTTATATGAAACTTCAAAACTTTTTCAAAAGTGGCTGGACCCTTTTGCATTCCCACCAGTGATGTATGAGTTACAGTTACTCTACAACTTTGCCAGAAGTTGGCATAGTCAGAGTTTTACTGATTTTTATTTTTTTTTAATTTGAGGTAAAACTAACATAGAACATATTAGCTTCAGGTGTATAGCATAAAGATTCAGTATCTGTATACTTTGTAAAAGAATCACCAAACAAGTCTTGTAAATATCCTTTGCCATATGTAGTTATAATTTTTGTGTGTGTGATGAGAACTTTTAAGATTTACTTTTTAGAGTTTTAAATTTTAACAATTTTTGTGAGTTATTTTTTGTCAAAAAATATTTTTTTTATGACAATTGAGATGCTTTGCACTTCCCGGGAGGCCCTAGAGCCTGTGCACCCAGTGGACAGCTTCAGGCCATACCAGATTACAATTCTACACGTTCACGAGGGACACACTCAAGGGGAAGACTCACTGATTACCAAAGTCCCGCTGAAGCGAGTTCTGCTCCATAAGGTGTCTCCTGAACAGCAGCTCTTCCACTATAGTTGAAGCTGGTCCTCACAGCCAGTTGGCCTGGAGGTCAGTGGCATCAACAACCACAGTCAAGGCTCATCTACAGTAAGAGTGTGCACACAGCCACACGGGGGCGCACCTAGAGTGCCCAGCTAAGGTGATGGGGGAGGCTGAGCCACTGGGCCCTATAGGACACCCACACAAGGCCACTCTACCAATTCCAGGAGACATAGCAGATCTGCCTAATAGATAGAAACACAGGGACTTAGCCAAAATGAGGAGACAAATGAAATAACAGAAGAGGTCTCCAGAAAAAAACCTAAATGAAATGGAAGCGGCTATGATAATGAGCTACTCAAAAGCAGTAATTTTAAAGAGGTGAAAGAAAATAGTGAAATTGAAACTGTGTGAAACAATAGGCAGAAAATTCTGTGTTCATTGTAAATTAGTACAATTGAAGGACATGGTTGACTGATAAAAACTTAGAAGGAAAAATGAGTGACATATGTTTGAATTGAAGTATGTTTTGATGGATAAAAATGTTAATTTTTAAATAGAAACTTGGTGTATATCTTTTTTATAGTAGGTAAATTCATTTATAACCTGTTTGTTTCCTCAAAATATCTGAGGCAGTTTAAAATAAAACATATTGATTGATATAGTAAGAAAGAGAGAAAGGAAGAAAGACGAAAATTAGGATTAATGAACAAATTATAATTCTCAAGTGTCAACCTGGGTGCTGTATTTGTGCATCATGTCATTGGTCGGCAAATTTATTAGTCAACAGAGCCAAATATCAACAGTATAACGATTGAAATTTCTTTTGAGACCCAAATTTTTTAAACTTAAACTTCTTCTAATGCCACTTCTTCAAAATAGACTCCCCCAGGCCGTGGTATTTTGTGGAAGAGCCACACTCAAGGGCCAAAGAGCAGCATGTGGCTCGTGAGCCACAATTTGCTGACTACCTTAGGTTATTTGCCTCCTGGGAATAGAGGCAAATAGGAAACTAATAATTTACATAGAAGAGTGGGGCTAGACGTTTCTATAATCTAAGACTTAAGGACTGTGCTGTGCCAGTTAAGTAAACATTTTTACTGATGAAAGATATATGAATTAATATAAAATATAATAAATTATAAAAATGCTCAAATCTTCCACTATATTTGAGACTTTTGTTTAACTCTATAGTAGACATGGTATGAACTATTATTTCTTTATCTTGGTATTTATGGATCTGGCCCGTCTATCTGATGATCATTGAGAAGCTACCATCCACTCGGCATGTTGTCAGGACTTTGAAGGGATAGAGATGCATTTAATGTAGTCCCTATATCATGAATGCTTAAGTTCTGGAAATGAAGGCAAATGAACAGCAGGAAACATTTAGAAAATAATTACACATAAGGTCAAAGGTACTTGTGAAGACATTGATGTTTAAAAAATGCGAATTAACTTGTTCAGGTTCTAGAAGCATCTGGTTAAGTGGGAAACAGGTGTGGACAAGGAAGACATGTATAGATATATGCTGCGGTAAAGGTGAAGTACAATTGGTGTTCATCTTTTGAATCACAGTCTAAATAACATCCTAGTGGAGATTAAGAGGCCCCTTTTCATATCCTCTGCAAAGGATGATCACAAATGATAGATCACAAATGAATTTCATTTGAAGAACATGAATATTTTTATGACATGTGAGAAATACAGATTGAAAAGAATAAATGGTTCTTTTTCACCTTTGAATTCTCGATGCTTACCATGCTACTTTGCATATTATAAAAGATTAATAAACTATTTTCTCTTAGCTGTTTCAATTGGTAGTTTCTGCTACCTTGTTTTCCAAATTGCTGTTATTACTTCTAGTATATTCATTTCAATTATTATATTCATTTTTGACTTTTTTTTTTAATGGTATCTATGTTCTTTTCTTTATCTTGACTATTTCTTTGTTTGAAGTTCTCACTGAGTTCATATGTTCTTCCTCTTACTTCATTGCACATTCTTATAACCAGTGTTTTGAATTCTGTACCTGGTAGATTGCTTGTGTCCATTTTACTTAGTTCTTTTCCTGGAGTTTTCTCCTGGGATTAATAAATGTTTATTGAATGAATGACTAAAAAGAGAAAAATGGGAGAAAGGTGTCCTATAATAATTTATAAGAGAAATAAAAAATAACCTTTTTAAAGAGATCTAAAGAAAGGATTGTGATGAGAGTTGCTTATTTTTCTACTATAGTTATTGTGGCAACTTGTCAGTATTTTTTTTGTAAAAATCTAGTTTATCTTTTGTATTTAAGTGAAACAGTACTCATGGGAAGTTGTATATACTTACTAAACAGTCTCACATATGAAGATGTTGTCACCTACCTGGTAATTAAACCACAGATTTTGATTAATCAAAGTAGTAGCTGGTGAAGCATTATTTCTTAATTATCAAAGTGTTTTGATTACTTTATCACTAGTCTGCTTACTAGACAGTTAATTATTTCTGGTACCCAGCATGATATCCAACTCAGTATTTATGGAATGTGTCAACTACTCTTTCTTAAGTGCTTTCTACATAGGAGAGTGGAATAGAAGTACTGTAAGACAGGATTTTTGGTATGAGTGGCTTTTATACTCTTCAAGTTGACATGAACAAATAAACAGTGGACAGTTAATATGGCATAATAGAAACATTACTCAACAGCTATGCCATTTGAGTAAGGAGAAGAAAGAGATCTCTGACTTAAAGACTCTGAAGGCAATACTGATTAATCTTTAGAACAAAGAAGTTCATGAATTTATCCAGCCACTTTCTAAAGAAAGAAAAATAACTATGCATTTTCCTTCTTTTGACAAATATGTGTGCAGCCAAATCTGTTAGAGCACAAAGATTATAAATCATTATTTTAACAGGAATATATCCTCATTGCAAATTGTGAATATTTATAGCTAGAAGGTTGCTACAAGGCAACTCTGAGGGAAATCATAGTGTAAAATAAATGCTAAAAAATGCTTCACCAAACAAAGGAATATAGGAGATATTTATAAATAAGAACGCTTAAAAATGGCAATATACAAGTGCCATAATAATACCATTGAATGGAGAAAATTACTAAGCAGAAGACTACATTTACATTAGACTAATGTAGGGGAAATTTTAGGGAGACAACTCGAGTAGGAAAAGTGTCTATTAGTCAAAAGAGTTTTTTAGAAAAGTCTAGGGCTAAATTAAAAAGTTAATGGATGAATTTAGAGTCTGGATAAAAACTCAATTTAGAGATGGTAATGGAATAGCATCATGTTTCCTCTGCTTTTATATTCTTATTCATTCATTAAATAATTCATGAGTGCCTCCTCAATCCACAGTCTGTAAAGAGGAACTTAGAAAGTATTTTTCATCTTTTAGTTCAAATCAGTCAGAAAAGAGATTAGTTATTTGCTTGCCAAATCTGGTTGTCTTTCCTATGTCTACTTATACTCATGTACAAAAGTGATGAGGATGAAGAATTACCAGTTGTAGATCTTATTCCTAGGAATATGCTTTCAGAGTACATTTCCCACTGGGCTTTCTTATTTATACACAGTTTACCTTTCTGAGATACTCAGTTTTCAAAAGAATTAAATATTTGACATGAATTCTATATGTGTGTGCAAGAGATGGTACAAGGGGAACTTTGCCATTGGAGAACTTGTTAGGACACTGTCGCGATATTCAGATAAGAAGTTATCAGAAACCCAGACTGGAATGGTGATAGTGGGGGTAGAAGGAGAGGGATGACTGTGAGAGATGTGCCCTGGGATTTTGGTGGCCAATGGAGGCCTGGGAATGGCTGGCTAACCTGGGAGGATGGGGTGTGGAGAGTGTGGGAAGTTGCCAGTCAAATCCTAGTCTTCAAAGGGTATGCAGAAATCAGACTTACTCTAGATTGGTTTTGGTTTTCAAGAGGATTCACTTTGGTATAGGAATACAGCAAGAGTGTCTCGTTACTGCTTAAAGTCTGTGGTGACGTTGATGTGGTTTTCGGGTGGTCTGCCTTGTATGGGGGATGAATTAACTATGGCAGGGGGAGGGCATGTTAGTCTTAGGAACAGGGTGTGGCCTCCCAGGGCCTGGTGGTGGGCAGTACTCAGGCTGGGAATTTCATCTGTAGCCAAGTGATCTGGGCCACAAGATGGCCCAGTTCCTGCAAGTTCATTGAAGTGTGCTTACCAAATTGACAGGATTTGGATAGATCTATTGAAGACAAGGAGGCAGGGCAGGAAGGAAGGGTGGTATGTAGTAGTTACCATTCATATTTAACCTCATCTTTTGAATAGTCTTTATATTTGGTAAATTTTCCAGTATCAGATTTGCTTTGCTGATAATGTAGGAATCACTCATATCAACCTGGCCAACAGTACTCAAATTTTCACCCTCTTTTGTAATCATCATAGACATACCGAGTTCACCAATGAGACTCACTTCCCACAAGATTTTGATTGGAACCGAGGGAACAGATTTTGCAAAGAGTTTCCATTTTTGCTGGTGGAGGCAGCCCACTCACTGGTTGCATAGTTGATTTTCAGAAATGGTGGTAGTGATCGGATTTCTTTAGTTCTCTGGAACAATAGCAACGATGGCCATTTTCTAATCAGCCTTGTTTGTGGTATGATTTGGACATTGTTCCTGGAAGTTTAACTTTGAGCATTGTTCTTCATCATTCTAACAATCCTGTGAGGATTTATTCTTAATAAACTCCTTTTCTGCTAATCAGCCTGGGTTAGCCTGTTTTGTGTTCAACTAAGAATCCGAACTAATTCTGGCTTGATTAGGATACAAGGCAGCGGATAGACTAGGCTTTTGATACCTGCTAGGCTTCATCAGATTCCTAGTAACTGGTTGCAGTTGAACCAGTGGGTGTCAACCAGTCAGTACTTGCTGCTGAGTAGGAGCAAGGATGGATAGGGATAGACTTCAGATCAATAGGGACTTGTTTTAGATTATATTTTGGGGTGATCTGTGTGTTGGAAGAAGAAATTTTTGTTTGCCCTTCTAGGTTCTTCCAGCTAGTCTAATAATTAAATCTACATAAGACAGATTAACAAGAGAAATTAAATTTAATTATGTACATATGGGGACCCCTTATACATGAGAGGTTCAAAGACAGAAAGTTATAATGAGGCATTCTGAGCTAAGCACGAGGTAAGGTACCTTGGGGCCTCAGGGGTGGAAGAGGTCATTGGCAGGATGATAAGAAGAACAGATGTTCAGTAATTAGATGTTTACCCTGCCTTATAGAAAAGTCATGGGAAGTTATTTCTAGGGATAACTCTTATTATGGACAGGGCCCCCAATTTAAATTTTTGAGAAAAGGGTAACAGTTTCTCTGGGCCTGCACAGTCTCATTTGCCTTCAGTTAAAAATGATTCACATGCAACAGTGGCATATCTTGGTGGGGCCTGTTTTGAACCTATGCTGCTGGAAGACAAATGGAAAATAATGGTGGTGATAATTGGTCTGTTTTCGATGTTGGGAATGTGGACAATGATTTTAGTTTTGGACATGTTTAATTTGAGATACCCATTAAAAATAAACATTTTTTTGGAGATATCTGGCATATAATTGGAAATGCATTTCTAAAATTCAGAAAAGAGATTGAGGATAGAAGTGACTTATCCAATTTAAAGTTATCTTAAGACTGTTGAATTGAATGAGAGTGCTAAGGGTAGCAACAGGGAATGCGAAAAGAGGAGGGTTGAGGACAGACCCCTGGGGAAGGTTCATAATTATAGGAAGATTGGGGGAGGAGAGAGCGAAGAAACCCAAAGAGGAGTGTTCTGCAAGGATGAAGAGAACTCAGAGAGGGAATACTGTTTGAGAAGTTTAGAGACAGTAGAATTCCAAGGAGCATCAAATCCTAGACAGGAGAATAAAGATTGAGAAGGGGCCACTTGTATTGTAGTGACTTTGGAGACAGTTATGGGAAATAGAACATCACCTTCAGTAGCAGAGCAAAGGACTAAGGTAATATAAGTGGAGACTCAGGTCAAATTTTGTTAGAAAGTTTGGAATCCAAATCACAAAATTAATTCTGAAACCAGAGATCAAGCAGTATCTTTCTGGCCAACAGATTTTTATCAGGCTAGCTGTTAAGTTTATCTGTCTGAGTAAGTACATTGGTGTTACCCAGTTCTTTTGCTTTATTGAGGCAACAGCTCTCTAGTGTGAAAAATTTGGGAAAATATTTTGCATTACACTTTTAGTGCTCATTAAACATTATTATGTGAGCTGTAAACAAATGTTAGGGAATTTAAATGTTTGTGACATCTGTGTTTTTATTGTGAATGTGAAGTTTTCTTTTGTGAGTATTACAATGATCATTGTTAATGTTTTGACCTTGCTTTACATTTTTGCCAGACTATTCAATGATGGCTATTTGCAGCTTTCTTTTCTTTCTTTTATTGTAGCATTCCCCTTCCTCTCATGCTCATTAACAATGACTTCATTATTACCAAATGAGAAGCTTGACTACTGTCATTGGTTAGAGCCTCAAGATTTTCGTTTTTTCTGGGTGTTGAAGGGCTGTCTTTTTTACGTTTTCATTTTCTCTATTTTAAAGAACTGTCTCTTTATGTTTGAAATTTTGATGAATTTATCTGCTCAAAATGAAAGTCTGCTTCTTGAGACAGGCTTCACAATAATCTAGGATAGATGTAAGATACCAAAACAAGATGCGAGATGCAGAGATGCCAGTCTTAATTTACAAAGGTTTATTATCAGCAAGATGGGGTGGTGACTTGTACCAGTCTTAAAAGATGTATCTTGTGTTTTGAGCTACAGTATTTCACCAAATATGCATACAGTTTCATTTTATAGTTTCCTAATTTATTTTCCTTAACATATGTAGTCAAATAGAAGACATGAAATTCAAAAAGCATTTCTTAAAATAAAGATTTATTTAAATGTTCTGTTCTTTTTGTGCAGAGCCTTTTAAAATTAATTGGATTTCACTTCATTTATGCAAGATGATGACCTGACTATTATTACATATTTATAGAACTTTAAGGATACTTGAGTGGTCACACAGCCCAGAATCTAAACCCCTTTCTAGATTATTCCTTTGTGTAAATGAAAGTTTAAAATATGTTTGAGTTACTGGTTTTATCAATGATGTAATTCCAGGCAGCATACACGGTAAGTGTAATCTCATTTGATCCTACTGGTGGAAAGTTACTCCTATTCCTAACCCCCACATAAAGAAAATAAGGCCCAGTGAGGTTGGCTTGCAGCTGTCAATTTCTGGTAGAGGGGATTTATAGAAGGGATTTTGAATTCCTAGCTGATATTCATTTTTCTATATCAACAGGTATTTATAACATAATTCATGTGGTCTAAAAATTAAATGTTTCCATGTTTTTTACCAGTAGCTTTCTTGATTATATTGACCACTGAAATTTAGAATTTTACTTAGAAACCAAGTTGCTATACAAAAAAAACCCCAAACCAAAACAACTCTTTAAAATAACTTTATTTGAACTAATATGTCAGAATTTCAATGGCAGCGATAGCATTTACTTTTATTTTCTTGATGGCATTTCCCCCTATAGTGTATTGCTCTTATATACTAACTAGAGGCCTGTGCATGAAATTGTGCACTTGGGGAGAGGAAGGGGTGTCCCCCAGCCTGGCCTGTGCCCTCTCATAGTGTGGGAGCCTGCAGGAACTCCTGCAGAAGTTGCGTGGAGCAGCTGCTGAGGGCCCACCCCCATGGTACACATGCGGGACACAGGAACTGCGCCTCTGCTGTGCCCGCAGCCATCTTGTGATGGCATGAGGACCACCTAGGCTTTTATTAGTAAGATGATAGTGCTTTATGTTAAATAGTTGTGTTTTTTTTTATTCCCCCTAGATACAGCAGAACTCTGTTTTACACTGTGGCCTTTCAGAATAAACTGGCAAGCATGTCAGGTGCTAAGAAAGGTTGGGAAAACATTTTTTTGCAGGTAGATCTTTGGGATGTTGTGTTTACTTAAAATGTTAAACAGTGAGCTAAAAAACCATGCTGAAGCATGGATGTTCCAGAACAATGATTAATGAGGAGCTTGTCATTTGGAATGTACTTCAGGAACTATGTTTCCAGTGTTAGCCTGAAGTAATTCCTTGTAGCACAAATGGATGACTTTTATAATATGTCCACAAAGTTTAGTAGAGTAAGGTAATTTAGCAACACAACAGAAGTCTGATATTCTTGGTTTTGTTTTGCTTTTTACTTTGCAGTTAACTTGTTAACCTGTTAGAAAGCTTATTTTCATTACTTTATTAGCATTATACTGTGGTCTTTTTCTGACAATTTATGGTCCTTCCCACACCCCGCCCCCTTTCATCTGAGAAATTCTAGGTTTAGGATTTCAATAGATTTTTTTTATATGCTTTCACATAGTTCAGTTTTCCATCATTAGTTAGATAAGCATATATATAAACTTCATTTTAGGCCAGTGAGTTGAGAAATGCTGCAGTTGACAATTTACAAAATAAATCAGTATCAATCAGTTGATGGTTAACACAAAAGAAATCTAGAAGGCCTCAGTGTAAAATACGAGACAACTCACCCTTTACATTGGACACTATTCCCCTGAATGGGGGATGGGAGCTCTGGCAGTGGGAGTGATGTTGAGTGCAGTGGAGGAAGCTGTGGCAACATCAGGAAACTTGGGGGCAGCAGAAGTAGGGTCTGGTAAGATGCCAGTTTTACTAGGCAGTAGGATTTAAGTAAAAGATTCATGGTCTATGATGTGGTCACAAGTCCTCTTGAGATAATTATGATGAAGTAGCAAACTAAACTTGGTTATGCAAAATCAAGGTAAGCTATGCTTCCTTAATAAACATCTCAGACCAATTTATGGTCCTGTTCTCTGTCTGTGGGGAGAAAAATGAGAAAGAAATATCGACTGGCTGCCTCCTTCAAGGTCCCAACTGAGGATCTAGCTGAAGTATCCAGGGCTGTTGGTGGGTATGATGCAGGCATTCTGGGCGTCTGCCACCCACTGTGGGTTCTTGGTGCTGTGCAAGAAAGAATTCATATATGAGCCAGCACATTATTTAAAGTGAAAGTGAGTTTTTAGTGAAGCAGGGAGTGAGCAGACAGACAGAGCAGCCCCCCGGTAGCAGAATTTGTTACCTTTATGGAAGTTCATTTAATCGGAGTGGGCAGTGGGCATAGGGTATTCAATAAAGGAGGAGAAATATTCAGGATCTTCCTGGTAAAGGGGTTGGAGATTTCTAGAGGAGCTTCCTTGGCTATTTGTGTCCTTATATGGTCTTTTCTTTGAGTTCTTCTTCTTTTTTTAATGTTTTCATTAATTTGTAGAGGTAGAGGAAGGGAGCAGCAGCAGAGAGACAGAAACATCAATGAGAGAGAAATGTCCATTGGTTGCCTCCTGCAAGGCCCCCACTGGGGATGGAGCCAGCAGCCCCAGCATGTGTCCTGACGAGGAATTAAACCAGTGATCTCTTGGTGCACAGACTTATTGTGTTCTTATGTGATCTTTTAGGTTCTGATCATGGCAGTCCAGGGTGTGCCCTTTCGCATGCTAATGTATTACAATGAGCATATAGTGAGGCCAGGGGTTACCTTTAGATGAAATTAGTCACCACATTGGATTGAGTTGGTCTCTGCCAGTTTTAAGTCATAAATTCAGTTGGGGGTGGAGAGGTGATCTTCCCTCTTCTTGACAGCTCCTGTAGCTTTTATTAATTGCAGCTGTTCTACCATGGACTCTTTCTCAGGTTTAGCTAGAGTAATAGTGACTGATTAAGGGTATGTGTTAGTTCCATAATGATCCCCATGAGCCAGGGAATCATCACTTAGTGCAGAAGCTTTAGAAGCTTCCATGTCTGAAGGTTGATTTACACCTTTTGGCTGTGTTGGAGCTTCTTGCTTCTTCTTCCTTTTTTCCCCCCAAATATATTTTATTGACTTTTATTTTTTACAGAAAGGAAGGGAGAAAGATAGTTAGAAACATCGATGAGGAAGAAACATCGACCAGCTGCCTTCTGCACACCCCTTACTGGGGTTGTGCTTGCAACCAGAATACATGCCCTTGACCGGAATCAAACCTGGGACCCTTCAGTCTGCTGGCTGACACTCTTTCCACTGAACCAAACCAGTTAGGGCATGTTGAAGCTTCTTGTATGTGTCTGCATGTGTGTGTGGTGTATGCATGCCTAGATGAACATGGTGGGGGTTGTGCATATGTGTGCCTGCATGTGTGTGTATTCAACAAGGTTTCAGCTTGATTGAAGCCCAATCAGTAATAGTTCAAGCCATGCTCTGAACATTTTCTTTTTAACACTTCATTTCTTAGGAGTGATATTCTTGTTTTTTTACTTTGGGCTGACCAGAAATCTTTGTCTGTGAGGTCAGAAGTAGATAGATAGATATAGAGGTGGAAATGGGTTTATTTTAGTCAGCATGGATTGTAAAAAAAGTGCATTTATTTCAATAAATTACAAGAAAAATAAAACAAAATATGGATTTAACTTAAACATTAGATACTCCTGGAAATAAATATTCTTTTTCTGTTTATTCACTCATGGCTAGCTACTTCTCTGGGATTTAACTAAAAGACCAAGATGAATTAAATTGTTGTTTGTTACTTCCACATCTTACAGTGCTTGAGTAATGAACTTTATTAGCATAAAGATAGCAAAATTCTAGGCAATGTAGAGAATACGTGAAAAAGTTCTTTAATTTTTATCAAAGGAGAGATTAAATAAAATTGAAAGTCTGCAAAAAACCAACACCCCCCCCCAAACCACCAGATTTTAAATATTTAGTTAATTATGTGAGAACAGATGCAAAAGATATGAGCAAGTGCCTGACTGTAGAAGATAACATGAGTAAGTGCTAAAATAAAGGTGTTTAAACTTATCAAGTAATTGGTAAACAGCATATCAAGAATAGATAGATATAGCTTCATTGCAATGGCTCCATTAAAAGACTATCAAATTTGGGAAACTCTTATATTTAGGAGATTAAGTTAACATTAAGTCAAAGAAATGTTTAAATAATAACATTGGTTTATAATTGAAGGGAATCTTATGTAGAATAATGTCTTAAAAAGACATCAAGTTGGATAATTTAGAGAGAAGATATTAGAATGTGCATTTCTGACTTGTGTTTGCACATGATGCTAGACATACCTTTTTTAATAACAGTCTTTAAAAAGATTATTACTACCTTGGCTGGTTTGGCTCAGTGGATGGAGTGTCGGCCTATGGACTGAAGGGTCCCGGGTTTGATTCTGGTCAAGGGAACATGTCGGGGTTGTGGGCTCAGTCCCCAGTTGAGGGCATGCAGGAGCCGGCCCATCAGTGAGTCTCTCTCATCATTGATGTTTCTACCGCTCTCTCCCTTCCTCTCTGAAATCAATAAAAATATGTATATTAAAATATTATTATTAATTTTGATGCCATGAGCATAATTTGAGGCAATTAAGATATATAATTAATTTTTAAATGCACTAATAAGAATCACTTTAGACCTTTTATACATATGCAAATAAATGCAATTCAAATAAAATAACAACAGCAAAAAACAACAAAACCTTGGCAGTGTTCTCTCAAGTAAAAGGCAGAAGAGTAATGAATGAATGAGTGAATGAATAAACAAACATACATACACATAGAAAATTTTTTTCTCTGTTAAATAGGTAACTATAAGAATTATACTTAGGAATAGCTTCAACTTTTCACACTTTTCTCACATAAAATATGCATTGTGTCTATCTAGATTTAGTTGTCTGCTTATGTATTTAAATTATTTCTTTGAGCAAATAATATATCATTTGATTTGGACTTTAAACTCATTTTTCATGCAATTATTCATACTGAGATCTAATTTATAATAACATTAGATGTTTGAAATGTTACTCAAAGATTAGAAGTCTCCTTTGAGCATGTAAAATATTTGGTCAACATAAGGTTAACGATCTCTTTAAAGACCAGATAATTCTCAGAAGCTAGAAGTCATTAATAATCTGAGTAATGATGAGGGTCATTTAGGAATACAATTCCAAGGTACCTCAGAAGGCCAACGATGAGGGATGGTGGCAGAGACAAAGTAAATCATGTTTCTCAAAAGTAGTATACCTTTTTATTCATTTTGTTCCCAGTGATCAATTGAAGGATTGTAAATAGATAGATGGAAATCCAGAATGACAGGGTCTTTTAGTCTTGTTTGTGTCCAGAAGGGTCCCTGAACCTAGATCTCAGAATCAGTTCCTTTCAAGGTGCACAAATTCGTGCACTGGGACCCTAGTCCTATATAATGAAAGCATAATATGCAAACTGTCCCCTGGACTTGGAGTTCATCCAGGAGTTTGACAAAGGGGAGGGGGGCAGCCAGGTTAAGGGAGGGAGGCCTGGCCAGCAGCTGCTAGGGACCCTACCAGTGCCTGAATTTCATTCACTGGGCCTCTAGTTTACTTCGTCCATTTTAAATATATGGTTTCTAACTTTTGGCAAAAGTATTCTTTTATGTAACTACTATTTCAAACCCAAAGTAGAACATTTCCATCTCTCCAGAAAGAACCCTTGAGCTTGTTTTTAGTCAGTCTTCTCAGTTCTCTGCCCTAAGCAACCAAAGTGATTTTGAATATTATAGATTAGTTTTGCCTATTTTAGAATTATATGTAAATGGGATCATATAGTATGTACTTTTTTGTGTCTGGTTTTTTTCAGCAAGATGCCTGTATGGTTCATCATTTGTTGTGTTTGATTCCTTTTTATTGCGGAGTAATATTCCATTGTGTGAATATCCTGAAATGTGGACAAGATTCGAATAGACATCTTATATATATTAATGGCCTACGTGTATGTGGAAAAGCTGCTAGCATCATTTGTCATCTAAGCGAAATTAAAGTCTCAAACAACTGCATATTCTTCTAGAATGGCTAAAATTAAAAACTGCTAATACCAAGTCCTGGTGACCAATTTGTATTCTCATGCATTGCCATTGGGATTAGTAGAATGGTGCAACCACTTTGCAAAATAACTTGGCAGTTTATAAAATTAAATATACATTTACAATGTTAGGCAGCAATCTCATTCCTAGACATTTACACCAAAGAAAAACCATGCCTACACAGAGACTTGTTCATGTATATTCATAAGTTTTATGCATAATAGCTCCAAATAGAAAAAAAAAAAACTTAATGTCCACCATCAAGTGAAATATATTCTGATGTAGATTTCTTTTTGTTTTTGTACTGAGCTTTGTCCTTGGCTAACTTGGAAATGTGTAAGATTTTCAGATATTTTAAAACAGAAAGATTCTTAAAATAAATAGCCACATCACCCTGGCTTGTGTGTCTCGGTTGGTTGGGGGTGGTCCTGTGCACCGAGAGGTTGTCAGTTCAAGTTGCAGTCGGGGCACCTGGTCCAGGCTGTGGCCTCAGTCCTTGGTAGGGAGCATGTCGGAGGTAGCTGGCCGATGTTTTACTCTCATATCGATATTTCTCTTTCTCATCCTCTTTCTCTCTTAAAAATCAGTTTTTAAAAAAAGCACAGTCTTTGTTAAGTCAAAAATCACAATTAATCCTATTTCATATTATTTCTAACACATGAAAAAGCAGTGGATTTTTGCACTGTGTATGTGACCTGGAATAAGCTAGTTGAATCTGATTGAAATCATTGCACTGCAATGCCCTGCCTGTTTGAAAACAGCTGCCTCCTGAAAGTTCCCTTCTCCTAGGTGAAAACTAAATTCTCTAGAAAATGAGGTGGACTATCCCCAAGGCACTAATGGACTTAATTTATTTTTAAAAATTATTTTTGTTTTTTTTATAGTTATTAAATTGATTGAGGTGACATTGGTCAACATGAGCATACAGTTTTCAGGTGTGGGTTTCTATCGTCTTTAAACAATAAAGAGGTCTGTTTTGATTCTTCGCAGATTCTCTCAGTCTCAGTTTTTGTGTTATAAGTTTTCTTATTTTCCACATTTCATAGAACATAAGAATTTGGCAATGCGTATGTCAGGAACTGTTAGATTGTCTTTTAAACCAAACATTTTCCTGGAATAGTATTTTAATGGTGTAATTCAATTCTCAGCTTCAGTGAATAGTGAGTTTATGTCAGTGTTGTCTTTATTGTAATCATAATTTTTGGCGAGTGTTAGGGTTTATTTACAAATGTATTGTTTGAATTCATTCAGTATGATGAGTTAAGAGCCTTATCAGGGATCTCTACTGAGATGGTAGAAAATCCTAAGATCAGAAGTAGCAGATCTCGGTGGGGAGGGGTGTGGAGGGGACAGAAGAGATTAATCAGAGAGCATACATGTATGTATTCATAATTCATGGACACACAATAGTGTGTGTGGGAGGCCTGGGGTGGGGTGGGGGTTGGATAGAGGGGGGCAAAAAGGGAAAAATGGGGGACATCTCTAATACTGTCAATAATAAAAGTAAATTAATTAAAAAAAAGGAAGTCAGTATTCCTGAATCCTTTACATATGGTTCGTGTATTATAACCCTGCTTTTTCTTGAAATAAGGATACTATAAATTTGAACCTTATTCTTATAAGTAAGACTTTGCAGATTACCTCCAAATTTCAAGCTGTTTCAAATTAATTTAAATTTATGCCAAAAACTCTGTGATTTTTTCCTAAGGGGACTTTACGAATCCTGTGGCTATATCTAGACAGGAGAGAAGCTAGATTGAAAACAAACTTTTAAAAAAAGGATTTAAAAAATATATTTTTTTATTGATTTCAGAGAGGAAAGGAGAAGGGGGGAGAGACAGAGACAGAGACAGACAGACAGACAGACAATGAGTCATTGATTAGCTTCCTCCTGCACACTCCCGTACTGGGGATAGAGCCAGCAACCCTGGCAAGTGTCCTGAGTGGGAATCAAACTGTGATGTCCTGGTTCATAGGTCGACGCCCAACCACTGAGCTATGCCAGCCAGGCAAAAGGATTTTATTAGGTGTAAATTGTCAATTCCAGGCAATGGGAATTGATATATTTTTTTAATGCAAGGTTTATTTATGCCCTGGAAAGGGTTTTCTTAAAAAAAAAAAAAATACACACAAGAAATGTGTTATACCTGTGTCTTGTTGCTGAAATATAATTATTTTTGAGGCAACTCTTCATTAATTGAATATGAACCAATACTACCAAGATGTAAAGTTGTTTACCTTTCCACTTCATTTTCATTGTTTCCAAAATTTAATATAGGGAGAATAAAATTAACAAGCAGCTTTTGAAATCTGGGACTACCTACAGGGAAAATCATTCAAATTCTCATGTAAATATACTTTGAAGAAGGAACTAATTAAAGCTATTGATAATCTTTGCCTAAAACATCAATTCTCAGATATTTTCCATTAGGACTTCCTATTCAGGCGTCTCAGTCCCTGGACAGCATACCCATAATATTGTGATGGGACTTTGAGTGTAATGGGTTGGAGTTGGGGGGTGGGGGTGGGGGGGAGGGAGACACACAGTCTGAGACCATAATTGTTTCTTTTAGGGGTTTGGAGAGAGAACTTTGTGTCTGGCGCATAGCAACTAAGCATGATTCTCTAGGCTTCACCAAAGACTCTATGAGCTATGACTATATATATTTTTAGCTTTTTATGTGGAAATGAATATAGACTCAACATAGAAGTTGCAAAAATAGTAGAGTTCCATTATAGTCCTCACCTAGCTTTCTCCATGATAACATTTTTTATAACCGCAGTACTATTATCAACTGTAAACCTTGTTCAGATTTCACCAGTTTCTACATGTACTCTTTGTGTGTCTATTTTATAAAATTTTGCTGCACTCTGATTCTCAGAGCCACCGCATTCAGGATACAGAACTCCTCTGTCACACCAAAGAAATATTCTCATGCCACTCCTTTATGGTAACACCTTCCCTCCAACCCTGGCAACCATGTTCTCACTCACTATAATTTTGTCATATTAGGGATGTTATAGAAATTGAACCGTATGTTATGTGTCTCCCCAACATTCATTTGTTGAAACTCTAGCCCTCAGTACTTTGGAATATGATATTTGGAGATCTTTAAAGAAGTGATTGAGTTAAAATGAGGTTATTTGAATGGGCCCTAATTCAATGTGACTAGTGTTCTTATAAAAAGAGAAAATTTGGGCACACAGAAAACTCAGGTACAGAGAAAAGACCACATGAAGACATAGAGAGAAGGTGGCCATGTGCATGCCAAGGAGAGGCCTGAAGAAACCAATCCTGCCAAAAACTTGATCTTGAACTTTCAGCCTCTAGAACTGTAAGAAAAATTTTGTTGTTTAAGCCACTCAGACTGTATTTTGTTATGGCAGCCCTAGCAAACTAATACATAGGCAGTCTAACATTAAAAAAACATGTACAGCCAACCTGCAGACTGAGGGTCCCAGGTGTGATTCCAGTCAAAGGCACATGCCTGGGTTGCAGGCTCGATCCCCAGTAGGGAGCATGCATAAGGCAGCTGATTCTCTCATCATTGATGTTTCTGTCTTCTCTCTCCCTCTCCCTTCCTCCCTGAAATCAATAAAAATACATTAAAACACACACATACACAACATAATTCCCCCTCCCCCCCCAATAGTGTACCAGTAGTTCCTTTAATTGCTGAGTAGCATTTCATTGGAGGATGTCTCACAGCTTGTTTTTCATTCATTCATTAGTGGACATTGGATTGTTTCTGGTTCAGAGCCATACTGAACAGAGCTGCTATGAACATTCATGTACAGGTCTCTGTGTGAACAGCTGTTTATTTCTCTAGGTAAATGCTCAGGAAAAATACTGTTGGGTCATATGATAATTGTACATCTAACTTTATAAGAAACTAGACGCCCAGTAGAGGAAATATGTGCATGGGTAGGGTCCCTAGGCCTGACCTGTGATCAGAGCCAATCAGGGCTTCTGACTGCCGACCAGGGCCTTCCTTTTCCTTCACTGGCTGCCGGCTGCCGGCTGGGGCTTTCCTTTGTCCCGCGCCACCCCTTGGTGTTCAGCGCACATCATGGTGAGCAATGTCTTCAGAGTCGTGGTTTTTACTAGCTACTTACCATTAACCTACATACCACTAAAAGCAAATGTGTAAAGAAGAAATCAGTTTACCTGATTTTAGTCAAACTCCCAAGGAGACACTTTGCGTATTAGCCATATATATTTTTTTTCCCAGCTGGTTTCTAGAGCAGCCAAACCATTTTACATTTTGCATTTCCACTGGCAATGTGTGTGAGTTCCAGTTGCTCTGATTCTTACAGGCACTTGGTATTGTCAGTATTTTTCAGAACTTGTATTGTCAGTATTTTTTTATTGCTATTCTAATAGGTATGTGATGATATCTCATCTTGGCTTTAATTTGCATTTCTATAATGGCTATTTCCATAATGAGGTTTAATATCTTTTCATTTACTTATTTGCCATCCTCATGCCTCCTTGGCGAAATAATTGTCTCTTATTTTAGTTCAGATATGTAGAGCATTGTAAATCCGGAGTCAAGGCCAGGAAATTGAAATTGAAGCTGGATATGAAGGATGTTTAGCATTAGGGGGTGGTGGTGGGATATTTTAGGAATTGGTGAATTGTTAGCTCAGCCACAATGGAAATAGTGCTTTGAATTGAATTCTGTAATTGGGTTCTGTCCTTGGTGTTGTGCTTTGTATTGTGCTAAGAAAAACCAATACCTGAGTGAGAAATCCATTTTGCTGGGATTTAAAATGCATGAATGCTATTCATGAGAGGTAATAGGTAAACTGATTTCTTCCTCTTTACTCATTTGCTTATAGTGGTATGTAGGTTAATAGTAAGTAGCTAGTAAAAACGAGGATTCTGAACACATTGGATTAAAAGCTGAGTCCATAACTAAGTAATGGGAAACAGAAAGCAGTTTTATATAAAATGTTAGCTTTTCACATGAGCTTCTCAACTCTTGAAAAGCTACTGTTGAGAGAAGCAAATTAGACTATATAAGTAATACGTATAATTAAGTTCCTTAATGTAGTTTTGAAGATTATTTGGATATTGAATCATTTTTAAATGCATCTTCTGTTGACTTCAGGCATTTTCTTCAAATAAGCTTATCCTAGTTTTAATGGAACTGATTGCAGAAAACCAAAAGAGAAACACTTTTGCATGTTTGGAAGATACATTATTTCATTTCACACCACTTTCTCACATAGTATTCAAAACTGTTGTGGATTTTGTAATAGGCAGTTTTGTAAAAGTGAATGTTCTCTCTCTCTCTCTGTCTCTCTCTCTCTGTCTCTCTCTCTGTCTCTCTCACACATACACACTCACACACCCATGCGCGCGCACAGACAGTTTTCCTTCAGTCCCTTTTATTTTCCTTTTCTTCCTATTGGATATTTTTCCTCATCTGTTCTGTCTCCTCATTTTCAATATGTCCACATAGAAATTAGTAAATTACTATTCTTAGATCATCATAATCTCTAGCACAATGGAGAGCACACTCAGAGGAGCACTACTTTTCCCAGGTGGTCACAGAACCACATCCTATTTCTTTACTTTATGTAATAACTGGGAGCTACCTCAGCTCTGTTAAATATGCTTCCCAAAGATCAGATACAATTGGTCTGCTTTAGTATCCAGTAGCTAGACTGTTCTTGACATACTTTTTTAAAGGAAAATTTAAGCTGTTCTTTTTCGAAAGATAAACTTATTTACTCATCAAGGACCTAATGATATCTATTTATCCTATCTAACAAAAGAGTAACACTCATATTTGACCATACCTTCGCCACTCCCACAAACCACGCCCACAACCACACCCACCAGCCAATCAGGAGTAGATTATGCAAATAAACCCCAAACAAGATGGCTGCTGCCACTGAGAGCAGGAGGAAGGCTTGGGTTTCCCCAGCAACAGAGGAAGCCAAGCTTTCCGCTTGCCAGGCCTCTACTCAATGTTACAAAGTTTCAATTATAAAAGATACAGAAATGGTGGCAACCACTAAGCTGGAGAGAACAAGGCTTGGGTTTTCCTGGCAACAGAGGAAGCCAAGCTTTCAGTCTGCCATTGCAGGCCTAGGCCTCCACTCTAGGCTACAAAGTTTCAAACAGAAATGGCTGCCACCCCAGAGCGAGCATAAGGCTTGGCTCCACTCCAGGCTACAAAGTTTCAATTGTAGACATAGATTAATCCCAGATCCCAGGGCCTCCACTTGGGTCGTTGGGGAGCTTGGCTGGCCTCCAAACCTCCACAGGCCCCTTACCCAGGCCGCCCCTCACCCTAAGGGAACCCCCATCCTGATCTGGGACACTCTTTAGGGCAAACCAGCTGGCCCCCACCCATGCACCGGTCTCTATCCTATCTAATAAAAGAGTGATTTGCAGATTGACCATCACTTCAACACACAAGAGGACTGCCCCCATGTGGTCACAGATCCTGCCCCCATGTGGACACAAGATGGCCACCACAAGATGCCCAGCAGGGCAGGGCCGTTGGGAAGTTCCAGGCCCTGCAAGGGAGGGCAGTTGTGGGTGATCAGTCCAGCAAGGGAGGGCAGTTGGGAGGGACCAGGCCTGCAAGGGAGGGCAGTTAGGGGTGACCAGGCCATCAGAGGAGGGAAGTTGGGGGCAAACAGGCTGGCAGGGGAGCAGTTAGACATCAATCAGGCTGGCAGGGTAGTGGTTAGTGGGTGATCAGGCTGGCAGACAGAAGCAGTTAGGGGCAATCAGGGAGGCAGGCAGGTGAGCAGTTTGGAGCCAGCAGTCCTAGATGGTGAGAAAGATGTCCAACTGCCTGTTTAGGCTCGATCCTATTAAGATTGGGCCTAAACGGGTAGTCGGGCATCTCTTGAGGGGTCCCAGATTAGAGAGGGTGCAGGCTGGGCTAAGGGACATTCCCTGCCCTCCCCCCTGCCCAGATTTTGTGCACTGGGCCTCTAGTTTATATATAAAAGCCTAAGCTACCATCTAACTGTTCGATTATCCAACTGGTAGCTATGACTTGCAATGACCACCAGGGGGCAGACACTCCAACATAGCTCTGATGTGGACTGACCATCAGGGGGCAGATGCTCAGTAAAGGAGCTGCAGAACTGCAGTGACTTGGCAGAATCAGAGAGGAGGAATCCTAATTCCAGGGTGCATCACCCAACAAGTGCCCTCCCACAATCTGGGATGCCTCTGGGGATGTTGGGGGGAGGTGGTTTCGGCCGGATCCCCGCAGGCCAGGCCTAGGGACCCGACTGGTGCACGAATCCATGCAGATCCATGCAGCAGGCCTCTAGTTTTCATATAAAAGCTGCTAAATGGATGCTGATATTGTGACCCAGATTTAACTGTGACAACTTCACTGTGCTTATCTCTCCTTCTCCACTTTCAAACATAACATTGTCTCATTTTCATAAGTTAAGCTTTTCTAAGATACATGTGTGCACGTTTTATTGCTATATGTATTTTGAACCTAAAGTAATAGAATTGTATGAGTAGTTGTGGGTGCAATTCACAACACTTAAGGGTTTATTATAGCATTTGGTTTCACCATTGGCATTATACACTATTAAAACATTTTCTTTCTCAATATGGATGTCGCCTATTCCAATTAATATGTTATCACCAACATAGCCTTTGTAAAAGTAAGATGAATGAAATACTGGCATTGTGAGGTTTTGTGAAAAGGAGAGAAAATTAGATTATTAAATTTGCCAACTCCTGGAATAAAGGAACTTGCAAGTATGAGAAATGAGAAAAACTTACTTTTTTTGGTAGACTTTAAAATTACTTTCATGAAAGAAATGTGCTTTGATTCTAGTGAAAATGGTAAAGCAGGACCTTTTTGAAACTTGGGGTTGGTATGCTAAAATACAAATAATTGTATTGAAATTTTTTGTGAAGCAAGAAGAGCAAAAGGTATTGAATGAGGAGTCTTGGGAGGCCAGACTCTTGTTCTGTTTATTTTGTGACAGGGACTGTTAAAACTGAAGAGTAGACACAACAACTTCTTAGAAAATGAAAGAAAACCTGTTTGTCTTGATTATAGCCAATTGGCAAATAAAACATTTGCATTTAAACACAATTCCACAAATAGAGTTATAGTGTCATTAAAATAAAAATTTATTTTTTTTTCATTTTTAAGACTGTGACAGTTAACAATAATTTTGGAGCCCTAGTTTGGCTCAGTGGATAGAATGTCGGCCTGAGGACTAAGGGTCCTGGTTTCATTTTCGTCAGGGGCGCATACCAGGCCGCAGGCCTGATCCCTGGTCCGGATCAGGGTGCGTGCTTGAGCCAACCAATCCATGTGTCTCTCTTGCACTGATGTTTCTCACTCTCTGTTTCCCCCCCTCCTTTCCAGTCTCTCTAAAAATCAATGGGAAAATATTCTCATTGAGGATTAACAAAAAATTAAACCCAATAATTTTGGAAAAAAATCCTATAACTTATACACACACATATAACAGTATTTTCAGTCTTTTTGAGAGCCTTCAATTAAAATATGCCTCACAGAGTGTTAAGCTCTTAAAAATTGTGGAACTTTGAGGACCTGAGTATCAGTCTTTTGTTATCGACATAGTGGACAGTTGAATATTTGTCTGATTTGAAAAACAAAATTTTGCTGTGGCTCAGCAGTGCTAGCAGAATGCGCAACAGAAACTTCACCCTAAACCATAACTTAAACAGGGACATTTACTAGAAGTAATTTGGAATTTTAATTAATAAACAAGTCATACAGCCTTTTCTAAATTCTTTTTTTTTTAATTTTAATTTTTAAAAAATCATTATTGTTCAGTTTATTAATTACATTGTTTCCCCTTTTTATCCCCCTATAGCTCCCCTCCACCCGGTACCTATCTCACCCTCCACCCTCACCTCCCCTTCCCCACTGTCCTCTCCCATTGTTGCAAGATTTTTGTCCAGTCTCTTGCTGCACTTCCTACAACACTTTTCTCCCCAAGAATTGTCAGTCCATTCCCTCTCTATGTCCATCTCTCTGTTATATTCACCAGTTTATCCTGTTCATCAGCCTATCAATTCACTTGATTTATATGTTCATTTGTTGTTAGATTGTGTATTTGTTGTTCATAATTTATATATATATATATATATATATATATATATATATATATATATATATGTATTTTTTAAAATATATTTTATTGATTTTTTTACAGAGCAGAAGGGAGAGGGACAGAAAGTCAGAAACATCAATGAGAGAGAGACATCGATCAGCCGCCTCCTGCACGCCCCCTACTAGGGATGTGCCCGCAGCCAAGGTACATGCCCTTGCCGGAATCGAACCCGGGACCCTTCAGTCCGCAGTCCAACGCTCTATCCACTGAGCCAAACCGGTCTCGGCCATAATTTATATTTTTACCTTTTTCTTCTTCCTCTTCTTAAAGAATATCCTTCAGCATTTCATATAATGTTGGTTTGGTGGTGATGAACTCCTTTAGCTTTTTCTTATCTGCGAAGCACTTCATCTGACCTTCAATTCTGAATGATAGCTTTGCTGGATAGAGTAATGTTGGTTGTAGATTCTTGCTGTTCATCACTTTGAATATTTCTTGCCACTCCCGTCTGGCCTGCATCGTTTCTGTTGAGAAATCCGCTGACAATTGTATGGGTGCTCCCTTATAGGTAACCAACTGTTTCTCTCTTGCTGCTTTTATTATTCTTTCTTTGTCTTTTGCTCTTGGCATTTTAATTATGATGTGCCTCGGTGTGGTCCTCTTAGGGTTCCGATATATTGGGGTTCGGTGCACTTCTTGGACTCCTAAGTCAATTTCTTTCACCAGGTGTGGGAAGTTTTCAGTCACTATTTCTTTGAATAGGTTTTCATTGTCTTGCTCTCTCTCTTTTTCTGGCACCCCTATAATTTGGATGTTGGTATGCTTGAGGTTGTCCCAGAGGCCCCTTATACTATCTTCAATTTTTTGGATTCTTTTGGTTTCTTGCTTTTTCAGCTGAGTGGATTTTACCTTTTTGTATTTCAAATCTTTAACTTGGTTCTTGGGGTCTCCAGAGCACTTTTAGGTCTTTGTATAATATTTTTTGTTTCAGTCAGTGTATGCTTAATTTCTGGTTGGTCCTTTTTCATATCCTTGAGAGTTTCCTTTATATCCTTGAGGGTCTCGTTCATTTCCTTGTAGGACTCATTCATTTCCACGTTGGTCTTGACCATTTCCTTGCAGGTCTTATTTATATCCTTGAGGGTCTTGTTCATTTCCTTGTAGGACTCATTCATTTCCATGTTGGTCTTGATCATTTCCTTTGTGGTCTTGCTTATTTCCTTATAGGCCTCGATCTTTTGTTGGAGCCTCTTAAAAAACCCTATAACCGTGGTTTTGAATTCCATGTCCAGTCGTTTTTTTTCCTCCATTTCTTTCACATCTGATTTCTTTCCATGTTGCTGCAACGTGGATGCTTCCCTGAGTTGGTCAATTAGCTTTGTGTGGTAGACTTCCTACTAGGGACAGTGGTTCAGCGTCCCCAGTTACCTGAGGTGGATATGGGTTGCACAGTCTTGCTGAAGTGAAGCTCAGGTTAATCATTGTTAGCACTTGGAGGGGTTGACCTCCAGGCCAATTGTCTGTGAAGCTCAGCTGTGCTCAGGTTGGATGGGCGGAGTCTCCGGGCCAAGCAGACAGTGTTAGCTCCGCCCTATGCGGCCCCAGGGACTCTGTGCCGGGGGCAGTGGCCGCCAGCACCTCTGAGAGAGAGCCGCTGCCAAGCTCCACCGGCTGCCGGGGAATTCAGACTCTCCCAAAATGAGTCTGCATGCGCAATGTCTCCCCCAGGGTCGTAAAACAAAGCAGTCTGATGGTTTTCTGAATGAGAGAGCGAGTCGCAGAGCACTCTCTGCGCCATCACGCAGCCGAGCTGTTCGCGCAAGCTGTCTTCTCCACAAGCCGGCAAATCCGGCAGCACCCGACCATCGGCGTGCCCTCCCACTGTCCAGTTTTCACCCCGTATGATAGTGGGTTCTCTGGACTTCGCCCAGAGCTGGAGAATCAGTCCAGTGGGACGTCTTTGTCTCCCTGTTCGAGAAAACTGGCCGGTTTTCAGCCGCCCGCCCTCTCCGCGGCGCGCGCTCCAAACCTCTCTCCACACGAATCTTTCAACGCTGTTCGCCGCCGCTCCTCCGAGTCACAGTGTCTTATCTTTACTTTTATTTGTGGAATTTTCACTCGCCGAGCTTTCTGGTGATTCTGGAAGGTGTTTGTTCTTTCGTTAAGTTGTAGTATTAAAATTGCTGTGTATGACGGCAAGATAGGTGTTTTGCCTATGCCGCCATCTTGGTTCTCCTCCTCTAAATTCTTCTATCATAACTACAGTAGGTCCTCAGGTTATGTCGTCGGAAATCTGTTCTTACAGCGCAATATAGCACAATTTTTGTAAGCATATACCTCACTCACATGGAGTACGTACACGGAAGTCATGAAGTGAAACAGTAAAGAAAACTTAAAAGAAGATAACAATTTTTGACCTTTACTTGTGGCAAATAAATAGTAACAAACAAAGTACATGGATACATACTTCGGAATGACAGAACTTTTTTTTTTATAAGTAAATGGGAGATGGTGATGTAACTATGAAACAATGTAGGTCGAGTCCAATGTAATCTGAGGACTATCTGTAATACCTTTTAAACCAGGAATTGGCACCCTGAGGCTCTGCAGACCGAATATAGCCAGCTGCTAATTTTTGTAAATTAAGTTTTATTAGAACACAGGCATGCATATTCATTATGTATTATCTATGGCTTTGGTGGCAGAGTTGACTAGTTGTGTGTGAGAGAGATTTTGATGCTTAAAATATTTCCCATCATACTGCTGACCTCAGTACTAGATGATGGCATGAAAAATGAGAAATGAGAAAAACTTTGTCCCTTTTTAAACTGTATTAAAAGATTAGGACTCATTTCTGTTTAAACAATCAAGCTATTGTTCTATACTGAAGGGAACAGGGCATATATGTTGGCAATAGTTGAATTCTTTGAGAGGCAATTTATTCTCTTAGTCTGGAGCAGAAATTATTAAGTGAGGTTTATCTTAACTAGCAGTTACCTTAAACAGCAGCCAGAAGTTTAAGTGGTTGAATAAAGGTGACAAACCAGTATTCTTTAAGAAGCTAACAGTCAAGTTATACAAGACACTCAAAGCAGGTGTTTAGAACTATTTATGTTCATATTTCATTTTGTAATTTCACAGTCAATAGCAAGTTCTCTCATGTTTTATGATATGCAAATTAATTTTTCATTTTTTCCTAAAGCCTAAGTGAGTCTATTATGTGTTGTGTCTATAGAGACTTGGATTTGAATCCTGCTTTTTCCACTTAATAGTTTTGTGGGCAAGTAATTTAATTTGTCTGTGCCCAGGCTTTCTTTTATTTTAACCATTTACTTTTCAATCCTATCTAATAAAAGAGTAATTATGCAAATTGACCCTATCTTTGCTAAATCTACCAGCCACGCTCAGAAGCCAATCAGGAGTGGGGGCGGGGCCAAGGCGGCTGGTGAGCACTTGAGGTGGGGGGTGGGGCCGAGGCCTGCATGAGGCAGCGAGCAAGTGCGGGGGGGTGGGGGGGGACGGGACGCGGACTGGCCGGGCATTCACTGGTGGCTGAGGCCAAAGTGGGTGAGAAGCACTCGAGGTTGGGTCAGGGCCGCGGCACGCGGGAGCCTGATGAGGCTGCCAAGTGTGGGATGCCCCCAGGGCTGGGCAGTTGCCGCTGGGGCAAAGGCCTGGGTTGGGGGAGTTGGGGGGAGTCGAGGTGTCAGGCGAGCATAGGCTCCTGGGGCTGGGCGGTTGCCAGGTGGTTGCCAATGGCTGGGCCTAAGGCCAGGGGCCAGGGCCAGGTGGGTGGGGCCGAGGTGGGTGGGACAGAGCCAGCCATCAACCCCATTGCAGAGTGATGGCTTGGTGCCCAAGGCCTAAAGCTTCAGCCAGGGGTGAGGGGTCAGTAGGACATCCCCTGAGGGATGCCAGTGTGTGTGAGGGGGCAGGTTGGACTGAGGGATCACCCACCCCCCAGTGCACGAATTTCGTGCACCAGGCCCCTAGTACAAGATTATATTAGCTTTAGGTGAAACTAATATAGTGAGTAGACATTTATACACCTCACAAAGTGATCATACCAGTAAGTTGTATCCTAGTTTTCTTACCTGTAAATTGGAGACAATAGCAAGATCTACCTCAGAGGGCTGTTGGGTTAATACATATAAATGTCAGGTTAGTACAGTGCCTTGTATATTGTAAATGCTTAATGTATGTTGTTGTCAGAATGGTTTGCTTTTATAATATTTTATCGAAGCTCCTCCAGTCACAAGATGACAGCATCTGTAATTGAAAGCAGTGTGCTTGGATGAAGGTAAAAAAAAAACAGAATCACGAGAATTTGCCCTGAAACCCCAGCTCTGTCTGTACTGGTAATAACTGTCAAGTGATGCTATTCATTTTAGATATCAGAATTGAAAACTAACCGAGTAGCTACATTTCTGAAGTAGAATAAAGTTATCTGTATAATAAAATTTATTTTAATTATTGAGCAACAAATGAATTGAGGTAGGTGTTTCTTTTAATTTCTTGATTGAACTCTTTTCTTTCTGTTGTTTGCCTGATGCCATTGAAGTGTTTTTCTCTACCAGCTTGAGTTTCTGAAAGAGTGGTGTACTCTGCAGTCTCGGCATCCTGGGTCTGTGCTTTGACCTTAGGGAATTAGAATCTCTAGGGATGGACCCTCAGGGGATTCTTATGGGCATCAAAATTTGAGAACCAAATGAGAACAAAGTGATTTGAAATATGCAAACTATTGAGTTCTCTGGCTTTTTTTTTCAGGTTTTTTTTTTTTTTTGGGTAAGAAGTTAGTCTGTGGAGGAGATGAAACCTTGTGACAGCAAATGGATTTCTATCTGTGTCACAGAATTTGCTGAAGTTTGAATAGGGACTGTGGAGGAAGAACATTCATGGGGGACATGCTGTCTGAATTCTGTGACCGTTCTTGCCTCTGTGTTGCTATCTTTGCCAGAGACTCCGTTCTCTCACTCATATTACACCTTCCCCTTTTAACCTCAAGCCTAAATTGTGCTTACACTGAGCTAACCTTATTAAGTCAGCTAGATAATTTCAAAATAATTTTGGAGAAGTAGAAAACAAATACCTAAAGGAAGAGACAAACATTGTAAAATATGCTTTGATATAGGGGCTCCTACTCGTTTTTTAATTTTTTAAAAATTTTATTTACAGTATAACTTATTTAATAGTAGTACATATGTTTTCCTTTTTTCCCCCAATATCCTCCCCCCAGCCTCCCTTACCCCCCAGCACATGTCCCCACCTGCCCCCCTCCCCGCCCCAGTGTCTTTCATTCATTGGTTATGTTCATATGCATGCATACAAGTCCTTCGGTTGATCTCCCCCAGCATCTGCCTCCCATCCACCCCAGCCTTCCCCCTGTAGCTTGACAACCTGTTCAAGGCCACCCTGCCTCTATATCAATCACTCCCCCCTGTTTCTTTTCTTCAAAAATATCGTGCCTCTGCATACTAAAAACAAACGTATAAGAACAAAAAATGTTTGAGTGTCAGTTTCAGTGATGGTTCCTACTCTTAAGAATCCTAGTGAAAGGTGTAGAGAACTTCCCTGAGCCTCACATCCCTTTCTTCTAGCACTTGAGCTGATATAACTTGCCTGGCTAACTTCCCCTCCCATCTTTATCTCATGGGTACCTGTTTTCTTATTACCACATTGAGGCCACCTCCCTGCTCATTTGCTTCAAGAAGTGGCTACTCCCCAGTTTCCTTTTACTGTTTCCAGACCCCATAGGATCTCAAATTTAACTTTTAAGTATCTCCCCAAATTCGGTATTACTTTGTCAATCAAGAGTTATTAATGCTCAAAGAATCCTAATACATTTTAGATTTGCTGCTCCTTTACTTTTCTAGAGCATTCCATTAATATAACTCCCACAAAATGAGTTTCCTTTTTCTTCCCTTTACTAAGCTCCATATAAGGAAGTATCACAATATAACAGGACTTTGCATGTTAATTTGTTGTGTAATTGTCATCAGAATTAGATACAGTTAGAAGAAGGACAAGGTTGTGCTTTTGACTTGCAACTTGTGGTCCTCATTATTGTGGGTAATTAAGAGCTGCTCAGTGACTGTCACTGTAAGATGCGCATCTGCACTGGAATGGGAAGGTGTTGCCGGAGCCTGACTGCTGGCAGGGGCCCTTTCTGTGTCTCTTGCCTAGGGTGAGGCCTGTGCTTTTAAGCTATTGTATCATATTTTTTAAAGTTTCTAAGAAAGACAATTTTACAACCTGTCATGGTAATGTGTCTCAATATTTAATCGACATTATCTTGTTGATTTAAATATATTTCTCCTTTACCACTATCAAGCTGTATTTCACATGAAGTTTCTTTTAAATCGTCTTTTAATGCTGATTGATTAAACTTGCGGTCCATTTTGACTTTGAGATCTTTCATTGCTAGCACCTCTGTGTGACTAGACATCGCCCACAATTGCTCTGTGGGCGTTTATTCTTCTATCCATCAATGGGCTTTATTATATTTCTTGAGTATAGTGATTGATCATTTTTAATTTAGAATTCTCTGGAGCTGCTGATTGATTGCTCTGTCAGCAATTCACAAGTTACATTCAGATTCTAGCAACATTATGTCATTATTTCATTAATAAAATTAGTTCTAAGTTCAGCTTGTAAGTTTTCAATACTTCTCCCATCTCTTCCTTTTGTTTTGTCCCCATCTTCTCTCTCCCTTGCATTCAGTTCCTCTTCTCACTTATTAGAATGGGGAGGAGAGTAATGCTTGATTTCATGGCTTTTGCTGAGTTTGCCAACAGTGGTATTGACTGGGTTGTAATTTTTAAGAACCCGGGGGGCAGTTTTATTTCTGATAAAGAGGATTTGAAATGAGTAAAGGTGTGAAAAACTACATCATATCTTGTATAAATCCTTATAAGGTTCCTAAGTCTCTTACAGAACATAATGTGATCTGTCAGTGGTCACCTTTTGTGAGCTGCAGATGTCATCAATCATAAGAGAGAAAAATGCCTATTTAAATGTTTGATCATTTGTCTTCAGAAAACGTGATTTTCAACTTTCTTAAGAGTCACAGAACTTCTAAGCAATTATGAGTTGTATTCCCATTGGCAGTACTGACTGCTGAGGAGTGCTACACAGACTGACGTGACTTAGATTGGATGCTGCTTACCCAGCCCTAGGGCCTTTGAGTTGTGCATTGCGCTTGATTGTTGATGTGCAAAGGACCTGTAATGAAATACATTTCTGCAAAAGCACATTTCATGTAAAGGTTTAATCCTTTGTTGTTGTTGTGATAAATAGGTTTATTATACTATTGGCCAAGAATTTGAGTGAAAGAATAAAAACAGGGCATTTTTCCCAAAGAGTCCTTTACTTAATTAAACTGCACAAGCCCTGAGAGTCTTGGGATATGTATATTCCTAACAAAAGTTATTTTGTGCACTGGTTTTGAAATTGAAAGAAAGTGTTACAACTTTATTTCTTGTTATTACAGTTTTTATAGAACATAATTATACAGATAAGGCATTTTATTTTTTGCTTAGGGGTGAGGTTTGGGCTGCTGTCATTTTCCCCACCCTTTTCACTTACTCTTTTTTCAGTTACTCAGTTTTCATCTGACTATTAGTTCTTGCTCAAGCTTTCTTTCATACCCTTTGCCTATCAGAGGTGGAGTGATAGCGGTGTAGAGAAATTTTTGGAGGGGAGGGTTAAGACTGTTATGCCCAGATTTCATGATCCCCAAAGACCACCAGAGAGCCAAACTCGATGCAATAACATAGAACCTTTATTACAAGCCAGGGCTTGGCCCTCTGCTCCCGCTGCGGCGGCAGCAGGAAGCCAAAGAGAGAATTTCCAGAGCATGACGATTTTATAGGGAGGTGGGGCTAGACGCGAACCAATGAGTTGGCCGATTCCAATTGGTTGGGTGATGGCTGGAGCTAGTGACGCAAGTAATCCCTAATGCACGTGACCTGTCCTGTCCTTTGCTCTTGATTGGAGCTCAAGCGCACACTCTTTCGCGATTGGCTAATTCAAAGAGAGGGGTTGGTCTTTGTGATTTCAAGATGGCAGCCCCCAGGTAAGTTTACATATCACGTGGCCAACATGGTGGCTGCCAAGTCACAGAGTCCAAAATGTCGGCTGTCTTAAATTGTTCTTTGCAGTTCCGCTCTGCCCTTTCAAAGACCTAGGTTTCATTTTCAGTGTAGAATTTTATGAGATAAAATTATTGAAAGAGAGATGATTTATACTTTAGCAACTAACAAAAATTCTTAGGAAGGATTTTAAAATATATTCCTCCCCCAGCTCTACTTCCCATCTAAATGGTATTGGATGGTATTGGTCACTAAAATAAGTTAGATGTTTTCCTCACAGCATTCTAAAAATTGGCTTTAAAAAAGTCTATATTCAGTTTTGAAATATTTTAAATGTACTCTTTTGCCAAATTATTTTTTTCTAATATATGATTTGTTCCTTAAGATTTCCCCTAAACTTTAAGAATGTAAAGATTCTCTTTTTAGTGTATCTGTGATAGAGTATTTCCTGTTGAAATCTTCAGATTTACAAGCTTTAATTTACTACTTTCGAAAGGAAAACTCTTCAGGGGAGGGCTACTTTCAAATAATCTCGAATCTTAGGGAATGTGTCCAGGGATATGAAGAGCAGGAAAATTGTCACTAAACTTAATAAGGGAAGTGCTTTGCTGGCTCTTACAAGGTGAACAATGAGGGGATGACCTCTAAAATTACCCACCATGCCTGGCCTACAGTTGTAGCTCTCTTTGAGTTCGATGAATATGAGCATATTTTAAAATTAAGGTATTCCAGAAATCAGCATAATTCTGGAGATTAGTGCATAGAAGTTATATTACCTCAAGCATGAAGGAAGTGGAATACATTTAAATGCTCCTTGACAGATTTAGCTTAAAATGATTAGTTTTGTGAAACTTGGAGAATTCTATGGCGTTTGAAGGCAGTGTTTCTTTCTTTCTATCTATCTATCTATCTATCTATCTATCTATCTATCATCAATCATCTATCTATCTATCTATCATCTCCAGGGCAGGGTGGTCCCTGGCTCTCCATGTTTATTCCCCAAGTTAATGAGCTCAGCATCTTGTTTTTGAGCTTTCTAAGGAAATGGTGCATGCTAGGGTAGACATCATTTGCTCACTACTGTTTTTTTAAGGGAGTTCAGAAGCTATATGGATTTATCATATTGTTTACATCAGACTCTTTATGTTTTTTATTTTAATTGTGGCCACTTTGACTTTGGATTTGTATTGAAGGCTTGTAGGTATTTTTGTCTTTTCAGTTTGAGTTGGCACTATTGTATGGAAAAAATTACAAATTTTTTTAACTTTTAAAAAACTGCCCAACCAGTGTGGCTCAGTGGTGGAACATCAATCTGTAACCCAAAAGGTCATGGTTTGATTATTCCCAGTTAGGGCACATACCCAGGATATGGGCTCGATCCTCCCAGTGTGGGGCATGTAGGAGGCAGCCCATCAATGATTCTCTCTCATCATTGATGTTTCTATTTCTTGTTCCCTTTCCTTTCCTCTCTGAAATCAATAAAAATATAAAATAAATAAATTGATTAATTAAAAAAAATAAAGGCATTTTCCTAGCCAAGTTGGCTCAGTGGATAGAGCATTGTGCCCATTGCTTTCAAGTCGTGGAGGCAATACAGTGATGATGAGAGAGGGTTTCAATTTATGCTGCCTAGGAGAATTGGGTTCAATCCTGTGCTCCAATAGTTAAAAAATTATTTTAAATTTTATTTTTAAATTACAGTTTACATTTAATATCATCTTGTATCAGTTTTAGGTGTACAGCATAGTGGTTAGACAATCATATAATTTACAAAGTGAATCTTTGGTTTTTCAAATACCAATCTGCACCATACATAGTTATTATAATACTAGAGGCCCGGTGCACGAATTTTGTGCATGGTGTGTGTGTGTGTGTTTGTCTGTCCCTTAGCCCAGCCTGTACCCTCTGCAATCTGGGATCCCTCTCACAATCCAACACTGCTGGCTCCCAACTGCTCGCTTGCTTGCCTTCCTGATTGCCCCTAACTACTTCTGCCTGTCAGCCTGATCACCCCCTAACCACTTCCCTGCCAGCCTGTTTACCCCTAACTGCCCTCCCCTGCAGACCTGGTCACCCCCAACTTCCTTCTCTGCTGGCCTGGTCACCTCTAACTGCCCTCCCCAGCAGGCTTGATCGCCCCAGCTGCCCTCTTTTGCAGGCCTGGTCCCTCCCAACTGCCCTTCCCAGCTAACCATTTTGTGGTGGCCATCTTGTGTCCACATGGGGGCAGGATCTTTGATCACCTGGGGGCAAACATCTTGTGTGTTGGAGTGATGGTCAACTTGCATATTACTCTTTTATTAGATAGGATAGAGGCCTGGTGCATGGGTGGTGGCCAGCTCGTTTGCCCTGAAGAGTGTCCCAGATCAGGGTGGGGGTTCCCTTGGGATGTGGGGCAGCCTGGGCGAGGGACCTGTGATGGTTTGCAGGCCAGAAAGCCCCTCAGTGACCCAATTGGAGGCCCTGGTATCTGGGATTTATTTATCTTACACAATTGAAACTTTGTAGCCTTGAACAGAGCCAAGGCTCCTACAAGCCTCCTACTTGCTCCATGGTGGCAGCCAGTTCTGTTGGGATTTTTTTATCTTCTATAATTGAAACTTTGTAGTCTTGAATGGAGGCCTGAGCCCGCCAAGGAGTGTGGAAAGCTTGGCTTCCTCCATCGTCAGAGAAACCCAAGCCTGTCTCCTGCTCGCTTGGTGGCCATAGTCATCTTGGTTGGGGTTAATTTGCATACTTGCTCCTAATTGGCTGGTGGGCATGGCTTGTGGGTGTGGCAGAGTGATGGTTAATTTGCATATTACTCTTTTATCTGATAGGGTTATTGACTGTATTTTCTAAGTTGTACTTTACATCCCTGAACTATTTTATAACTATAGATCTGTATTTCTCAATTCCTTCACCTTTTTCACCTAGTGCCCCCAACTTTCTTTTACTCTCACAGTCATCACTCTGTTCTCTATATCTATGAATCTGCTTCTGTTTTTTGTTGTTGTTGTTGTTTCTTTCTTATTTTTGATTTATTTTGCTATTTAGATTCCACATATAGGTGAAATAATATGGTATTTGTCTTTCTCTGACAGACTTCTTTCTTTCTTTCTTTTTTTTTTTGAGTCCAAACTAGGCAAACCTTTCTCTTTTTCAGAGTTTTCTTCCTAATCAGTAGTTTGAAGTATTTTATTTTTTGTTCTACATTGAGAGAGTTAGACTGCCACAAACTTTGAGAACAGGTACTCTTTTTTTTTGAGTACTTATGTAAATACTGTCACTTCATATGCTTTATTTAAGATTATGTAAAATATGTTTAAACCAGATTTTAAAATTTTAGTTTCTAATCATCAAATAATGTATAGTTGACGTGTAGAATTTCTTGAAGTATTTTTTTTAAAAAGCTAATAAGATCATTAAAGATAATTAAAAATGTAGGCTTATTTCCTAAATTATTTTAAAATGCAAGAATTTTGAATGATCAATGTTTTTTTAAAAAATATTTAAATTTCCACAAATAGACATATGTTTACATATGTCCATTTGCTTTTTTTTTTTCTTGATGATCAGAGTAATATGTTCCCTTCAGAAATTTCAGAGAATACAGAGGAATGCCAGTAAGAAAATTAAAGTAATTTAGAATACCATCATATAGAAATAGCAACAATTTACATTCTGGCAGAGACCTTACCATGGCTTTGTCTAGTTCAAATTGTATTTTATCTTCAGGAGAATCTTCTACGCCAGTACTTCCTATTGAGTATTCTGTAAACAATTTTGATTACTTATTGACAGCCAAGGAGAGATGTAAGAAAAGGAATTAGAGATTAGTACTTGTTTGGAATCATCTTCCCTTTAATTCTCTCTTCTGGAAACAAATTGTAGTTGTTTGTGGGCAGCTGATTTACTTTGAAGCGTATACATACATTCCTCCATGTCCTTGACTCAGGAGTTTTCTTTGGTTGAAGGATATCCCGCACTCTGATTAATCCAGTCTTGGTGACATCTCTTATCATTTAGGGAATATGTTTGACTTTTGGTTGGCAGCATTTTGAATGATTCCTTCAACTAACAAGGTTTTACAGTAACTGTATTTGTTGACCAAATTAAATTGCTTCCCAGTAGCCTCATTTGTTCATTCTCTGTAAAGCTCACTCTGTTTAAATCTTTTCCTTATAGAAATTCCTACAAAAAAAAATCTTCAAGTAAGACCTTTCTACTTGCCTTTTAACAGTAAATTCAAATAATACCTTTGTGCAAAATAAATATAGCAGAACAGAAATCATACTGGTTGGACAGAAACAGCATGAGCCTCTCATTGAACCTAACATTAAGAAATGTCTGCATCTTTTGGCATCTCAGTGAGAGCGGTTGGAATTACAGGTTACTATTTATTGTTTGCTGAAGTCAAGCGCATAATTTGTCATTTAGTAAGAGTCTGTGCTGTTGTGTTGAGTGTATCTGCACAGGTCCCATTGCTCATTAAGCATGTATTTGTCTGGGTTTTTCACATCTCTGTGTACTTGTTCATTCTCAAGCATAATTTAAGGAGAGCTCACTCAAGAGAACCCCCTGCCAATTGCCAGAGCTGTGGCTCCCTGTGAGTTGTTCATTAATGGTCAACACTTTTCTTCCTAGCTTTTTCTGAGCTTACCAGAGAAATTATAACCTAGAGGTTATTTTGCTCAGTGAATTAAGCCAGTTAGAAAAAGAAAAATAACTATATGACTTTACTTATATGTGTAATCTAAGCAACAAAATAAATGAACAAAATTGAAACAAGCTCATTGACACAGAGTTGACTGATGGTTGCCCAAGGGGACAGGTGTGGGGGCGTGGGTGAAACAGGTGAAGGATGAAGAAATACAAATTGGTAGCTGCCAAACAATCATGGGGATGTAAAATACCAGCTTAGGGCAGTGGTCGGCAAACCATGGCTAGCGAGCAACATGTGGCTCTTTGGCCCTTTGAGTGTGGCTCCTTCCACAAAATATCACGGCCTGGGTGAATCTATTTTGAAGAAGTGGTGTTAGAAGAAGTTTCAGTTTAAAAAATTTGGCTCTCAAAAGAAATTTCAATCTTTGTACTGTTGATATTTGGCTCTGTTGACTAATGAGTTCGCCGATTACTGGCTTAGAGAATATAGTTAATAAATTATAATAATAATATATGGTACCAGTTGGGTACTGAGATTTCAGGAGAACACTTTGTAAAGTACATGATTGTGTAACTACTATTCTGTACTCCTGAAATCAATACAAAATAATATTGAAAGTAAACTGTAATTGAAAGAGAAATTTAAAAATGAAAAAAATTCAATTGGAGAAAATGAACCAGTACATTACATTTTTTTATACTGAAAATTATGATTCCTATGAGGGAGACAATAACATATGATAGTATATAAATGATTTTTATTTTCATCAGTATTTTTTTTTATCTAAACAAGTAATAATAAATGGGTGGTTGCATAAACAGACCCATCGTAATTATATACAGACATGGTTTATGGGTTTTTTAAAGGATAATTTTCAAAAAGTTAAGATATGAAATAAACTTGTAAATATAAAATGAACTTATCAGAGATTTTATTTAACTCATGAAAATAATGAGGAAATCAGTAAGATGTTATGCTGGTTCAAATAGCATTTGAGATACTATGTATATACTAGTAGCCCTATACACAAATCTGTGCACGAGTAGCTTGCTGCCATTCTCCTGTAGCTTCCCTCCCCACCTCATAGCTTGCTGCCCTGCCCCCTTCTGTAGTTTTCTGCAGCCCGCTTGTAGCTTGCTGCCCCAACCTCCTGCCGACCCCATGATCCGGTTGTTATGTGGTTGGTCATTATACCTCAGGGCGTAATGGATGATTAGCATATGTTTCTCATTATAGAGGATTATATAGGATAGGCAATTTAGCAAAACAATGTTTCTGAGTTAAATAGAAAATAAATATATATTTCCTATAAGAATCATTGAGTAGAGTTAGAATGGTTATCTGGGTGTCTAATGCTAAATTTGTTTCTGTTGCTTATGGGGATGGCCAAGATGTGAAAAAAGAGTAGAAGATACATGTTCATTTTACAAGGGCATTTTGTACTTTAGCTTTAGCAGAAAAGTAAACATTTTGATATATTTATCAAGGTTATAAGCAAAAGCTAAAATTAATATTTCACAATTCTAATTGCTTTTCCTTGGCTTCTCTCTACATGTTATGTGTTCTGGTTTTTAATATTTAAAATTTCATCTCTAGCATAAAGTGGAAGTGAAATAAGTTAGAGTGGTAGCTTGTTGTCAGTGATAAACCCCCCTCCCCTTAAAGCAGAGCAATGTTCATGTCATGTCTTTCTAGCATCAACAGGAATTATTTGCTGAGGTGACAACTTCTCTAAGCGCTAACAACATCTAGAGAGTGAACATTTATAATGTGCGACTTCATGTTGTGTGGTAGGCATAATTGATAATTCTGCTTTCTCCTGTTGAATATCTAATATTTTACTGTCATGACATGTATTCCTGAAATATTATCTGCAGTAGGTTTAGGCAGATTGCAGAAAGGTGGATCCCTCAACAATTTAATGCTGGAACGGATTCAGGATGACTTTAGGATATCTCTTTGTATGTTACTTTTGTAACTGAAAAAAAATAAGACTTTATCTGGGGACAGGATTTAATATATATATTAAAGTTCTTATACACATACACACATCCGTATACATTTCTGTATCTGTGTGTGCATAATGAGCTCATGGGTTCTTAATGATACCTTCAATTCTAACCCAGCATCTCAGAGTTTTTTTGTAAATACATTCTCTGGCAGTGAGAAACACAGCACCTATTATCCTCAGTATATTTTTTTGCTCAACCAAAAATAACTTAATATGCCTAGATCTCTCACTCAGGTGCTGTCTTTGCTGCCCACCACCTCCAGGTTACTCCTGTCACTGCCCTGACTGGCTGGGGTCTCTACATGGAACCCCCACTCTTTCTCACTGCTGTGTCCTTAGCCACCTCGGCCACTGTGCTGTGTCCTCCATGCTGGAAACACGAAGGAAGGCAAGATGGAAAGGCAGGTTATAATTCCTTTATATTTCACAGATATTACCCTTAGCTCTGCCACATTTTCTTGAGAATTTCTTTTATTTTCGAGATTCCTCTCTCTCTAGTTGCCTGAGAACTCCCAGGGGCTTACTCATTCCTATAGTTAGTTCTGGTTACTTTTTTCACAGAAGGGAAACATGAAGATCTCATTATTTTATCAAAGGGCTGTGTTCCTGCAGCCCAGTGCAACCTTTGTCCCCGGTTCTCCCTGCAGCCTAATGCCCCACAGAAATAGACAAATGTGCTTCAAGTGCTAGTCCAGCACTTACTTCTAATGGTGGGGGGAGGTTCAGCCACAGTCTTTCCAGCACTTCAGTTCCAGCTTCTAACTTGTACAGATACTCAAAACCGTTACTTGGTGTTCACTCTCTTAGCCAGGGCTGGAGGCCAAGGAGTGGCAGTCCTTGCCAGCACCGTGTTTGAAAATCCCTCTTGTGGAATTTCAACATCTTGACCCCGGAGGGTAGAGGAGTCTTTTCTGCTCTTAAGCCTATGAGCTTACTCTTTTGTTGTGCCTCAAAACAACATGTGACATTTCTTTTTAGTTGCAGGTAATAGGACACTTGCCTCAGAATGACTTTCTGAGGGAAAGGGAACGCATTTGTTCCTATAAGGGTAAAATCCAGAGGAGGGTAGGCTCAGCTGCACGTTCTGTGTTAATCACTGAAGAAAAAGAGTTGGGATGAATAACCATTTGTTTTGCTTTTGTCCTAATAGATACAAAAATATTCCCGGGCTCCCAAGGTTATAAATTTGGGGGTAGTTGGTCTCGAAGTGTTTGAGTATTTGTTTCATTAAATTTTGGGAAATGCACTACTCCAATCAGCATTCAACTCTGTGAAGTGAATTTCAAAGAATTAAAAAATCCTGATGTTCAGATGTACAGCATATATTTCTAAAGTGCACACATCTATTTATTAAGATACTGCTATACCGAAATTTCTATAGAAAAATCTAAGATGTGTTCCTGAAAAGAGATTTTAATCAAAATAGATTAATTTTAAATCCAATCACTTTTATGAAATATCTAAAATTTCAAATCAATGACAGTTTTACAATGTCATAAAAATAGATTTTTCACTGAAAATTTATGGTTTCTTTGAGGTAACAGAATAGTTTTTTGGGAGCAGATTCTGAAGTAGGGTGGAGATTAGATGGGAAGAGGGAGGAAGTTCAAAGGAATCCACTTTTGTTCAACAGTTAACACTTTTGAGAATATGTTCTAAAAATATATATATTTTATTGATTTTTTACAAAGAGGAATGGAGAGAGAACCCAGTGGGGATGTGCCCGCAACCAAAGTACATCTCCTTGACCGGAATCGAACCCGGGACGCTTGAGTCCGCAGGCTAATGCTCTGTCCACTGAGCCAAACCGGTTTCGGCGAAAATATGTTTTAATCAAATTGAGGTTTATGTATATAATTGGATCAACAAGGATTAATTGGGAAAGTTAAAAAGTAATTGGCTGATACATATATAAATTTCTATCTAAGGGTTGATTGGCAGTTTGACCTTAGGTGCTGAATTTGTATCAAAGAATTATGACCAAATAATTTCTCTTTAAACTAGCATATTTGCTTTAAACAGTCCTCTTGAAAATTAAAATTACTTTGTTTTTCTTATGTTTGACTCTCAACTGGAGAAATCAATATTCTAATTGCAAGGAAGATAAAATGACAATATGTGTCAGTTAAGAGTGTTCAATTATTTTACATAAATACAAACCCATTTACTTTAAGGAGAATAATCACACCTTTTAAAATGAAATCAATCAACACCTTTCTTAGAATCGGTTTCATTGAGCTAATGAATAGATATTCTTGAAATATTACTTTTTTATTTTCCTTATTAATGGCATTCCCTGCACACGAGTAAATAAATTATCTGGCTGCTGGTAGTCTAAGTGCTTTTCAAAGAGAATTTAAGGCTTTGTAATCACTAAGCAAAGGAATACTATAGATTAAATGTGTTGTAAGCCACACTTGAATGCAGTATTTTTTCCCCCATTATCTGTAACATTAATGGAAAGAAAATGTTAATTTAGGGTAATGAAATAGACCTCCAAGTATGATGGGTGAGTAGACTATTAGATTAATTAAAATGAGGAGATGTATCACGGCTGTGCTGGACTGTCGTGTGGAGGAGCCACTTAGTGCTTGAGTAGTAAAATTCAGAATGTGTTACTCCCAAACTGGGTTTCCTACACACACGAACCAGAACGATGACAAGGGTAATTCAGTTTTATTTCATTTACTTTTACTTGTCACCTGCCATTCCAGAGAGCCTGTCACTTAGAGGGGGAAATGTATCCAATCTTTAAAAATCAATTAAGTATAAATTTTGTTACTCTCCTATTTGTCCATCATTTTAGCTGAATTAGACACAAAAACAAGATTTAAGGACTGGTAAGCATACACTGTCAAAAAGTTATGCACTTCAAATTTATTGATTTATAAAAATACAATTGAAACAACTTTTTGGTTATTACTTCATTTCAGTGTCTAATACCCAACCCTGTTGGAAACTAATTTGTAGTTTTTATCTCCTTGGCCAATGTAATGTTTGAATTTACTATAGAGTTCAGTGCTTCAAAACTGTACCATAATTTATAAAATGCGTTTAGATGTTTTTTGCTTCTTCCCTATGAAAAGTCTTAGCCTTGTGCCAACCATAAAGTAGCTTTTTAGTCAGTACTTCTTATTTTGATATAAAAGACTTGGCATGTGATGAACAAAAATTAAGCTCAATATACTACTCTAGAGCTATTCAGTTTCCCCAATTATATGCCTAATTTATTACATTAATTTCTTTTTAGATCTTAGAATTATAGCATCTGGCCCAATAGTCAACCAATGTGATCATCACTAATAGCTTCTTGTCTGGGATATGAAATATTCATGTGTGTAGTTAGTGATTTATAAAGCAAGCACTTTTCCTAATGATTTATATGATCTGTCAGTCAACCAACTATTTATTGAATGCCTAGTCTGAGTCCCCTGATACTGTAGGTACTTCAATGTGTTTAAGATTTTCCTTAGGAAGCTATGATCAGACTATGTTTATAAAAGAATTAGCTTCTCTCCTTAGCTGTACGAATAATAATACTTTTTAGGAAGATGAGATTCTCTTTTTCCTTTGTTTTAGCATTTTAATTCTGGAAGTGTATTATTTTTATTTTTGCCTTTTCCATTTCCTCAAATTCACCTAGATCAGTGGTTGGCAACTCATTGGTCAACAGAGCCAAATATCAACAGTGCAGCGACTGAAATTTCTTTTGAGAGCCACATTTTGTAAACTTAAACTTCTTCTAATGCCACTTCTTCAAAGTAGACTCATCCAGGGCATGGTATTTTATGGAAAAGCCACACTCAAGGGGCCAAAGAGCCGCATGTGGCTCGCGAGTCACAGTTTGCCAACCATGGATCTAGATGATATTTAGTAGGAGATATTTAATGTGTTTATGTAAGTATATATGTTTAACATTTCTTATTATATATGTTTATTATTTTAACTAAACTTGATAGCAGTAAAAAATTAATGCTTATATTAGGAAGTGAATCTTTATTTTGTAATTGGATTTACTATATAAAATTAAAAAATATATATTTTATTGACTTTTTTATAGAGAGGAAGGGAGAGGGATAGAGAGTTAGAAACATTGATGAGAGAGAAACATCGATCAGCTGCCTCCTGCACACTCTCTACTGGGTATGTGCCCGCAACTAAGGTGTATGCTCTTGATTGGAATCCAACCTGGGACCCACTGAGCCAAACTGGTTAGGGCCATATAAATTTTTTTTGGTTACCATCTGATAGGTCTCATTTAGTCCTGCTTTTTTTTTTTTTTTTTTTTTTTTTGTAATTAAAGACTCACTTAGGCTTTTTAAGAAAAATAGGGGATTGTAATGGTTTGTTCATCTTGAACCGGGCCAAAAAGCTATAGTGATAAAGGCAGCTCCAAGTTTGGAAGTTCATCAGTATACTTATGAGCCACTTGACTTCTACTGGTGAGTCTGTTTTTTTCTTTGTGTCTGTTCCATTTTTAGAATTATAACTGCATAGAACATTTGTCATCTTTTACTTTGTCTCTCTTTCGTGTCTCAGCTTCTGCTCACTCATAATTTAGTTTTGGCTTGTCATAAAGTCTTTGCATTTTTCATCTATTGCTTATCACCCAGTTTTTCTCTTTCTTAATTTAAATTCCCAAGGGAAATAATCTATTTGAATTTTATACCAGTCAGGATAAGCTAATTTATTGTTGAGGTGACAGAGATGGCTATATAATTTCTTATTTGTGCCATGTGTTCATCACGGATTGGTTTGGGATCTGTCCCTTTATTGTCCTCATTCCGGACTCAAGCTGCAGCCATCATTTGAAACACTGTCAGAAAAGAAAGTGCCCAATCATGCGCCATGTCATACAGCTTCACCCAGAAGTGACATATCACCCTAGCTCATATTTTAGTGACCAAAGCTAGTTACCTGGCCATCCATGACATTAATGGGATGAGAGTGTACAATCCTTCCATGTGCCCTGGAAGAGAGTCACAATTATTTGGTGGGCAACACTAGTGACTATTGCAATTGGCTTCCCTAGTTATCAGCTATTCACTTCCCTTTCCTTCTTATGTGGAGTAAGTAATTTAAAAATCTTATAAGACATGTGTATCCACATCCTTAGCTGTTTGGTTTCTGGTAATTTCTAGTAGACAGAGTGTACTCTGTCCCCCCACAGTAAGGCTTATCATGTGAATTATCATGTTTGGTCAGTGGAATGTGAGTCAGCACGATGTTTGGCAACTCTGAGCAGAAGCTTTAAGTGTGGTTTGTGTGATTTGGCTTGAATTCTTTCCAGATGGGGACTGCTCCTCATGCTTGAGTCCCAGTATGGGAAGACATGCAGAGTAGACCTGCAGCATAGAACAGAGCCTGTAATTTTCATTCCACATGAACAAAGAATAAATGATGTGGTAGGTCACTGGGATTTTGGGTTTGTTACTACCAGCAAAAGCCAATGTAACCACAGTGGGATTTGGAGTTAAGACAACTTGGGCTTCATGCTAACTCTGCTAGTGGTGTGATTTTGGTTAAGTTTTTTAAGTTCCCCGAAACTGTGTTTCTTCATCAGTAAAATGAAGATAATAATGTCTATCTTACGTTTCTGATGTGAGGATTACATTGAATGACTTATAAAATATTTTGTATAGCATTCAACATATGAGAATAGTTATAAAAATGTCATCTCCCTTCCCTTTATCTTGCAGCTTGCTTCTTCCATTAGTAGAGTTGTTTAAATATAAGATTATTTGAAAGGAATTAATTGGAAATAATCAATTGTGAGAATAGGGGTTGGGTTAAATGGTTAAGTGGACCTTTTTAGGCCCAATTTAAACATTTTCTTCTGAAGAGAGCTCAAGATGTTCTTATAACTGATCTTTTCCACAGATGATGGGTTCCTAGACAGTGGTAAGTAAAGAGGATTTTATCTGAGCTAAATAGGCTTCTATGTAGCATGCCTACCAAACATACAACACTTCAAAGAGACACTCCTCTGCCTGTGGCATAGTCAGGTTGCCTAAAGAGTCCCACCATCACCACCAACAATGTCCTCCATGCAGGTACACCTACTGCACTGAAACCAGGAACAGTTAGCCTAATAGCCAGCCAGTGACCTAGGATTCGCCCCTGCTCTAGAAGATGGGACATCTGTAAAGAGATCGTGTACCTAATAAACTTGTACTTATAGGGGAAGAGCTAAAACAAACAGAATGCTAATGGTCTGCATGTTGGCTGCTGTTAGAATGTAATGAAGTGTCCAGTTCACAAGTAGGAAAAGAAAGTATATAGAGAGTCTACACATTTAGAGACTTGTAGGATGGAAAGAGACAAACTAATTCTCAAGTCAACAATAGGCTAAAACTAAAAGAAAGACCAGTTAAAGCTCATTGATCAAATCAAGATTATGGTTTCACGTCCTTCGGTGGTTTTAAAATATGTCTAAAAACTCTTTGTTACTGTTGCTGTTAAATGGTGGAGTGTGGCTGCTTAATGGACAGAATGTAGTAGAAGTGATGGCAGGGGACTTCCAAGACTAGCTCATAACAGGCACTCTGGCATCCTCCTTGTTCTTGGATTGCTCATGTTGGGAGGAACCATCTGCCATGATGTGAGGACACTCAAGAAGCCCTGTGGAGAGTACAGGAGAGGAAGAACTGAGGCCTTCCGCCAACAGCTAAGAGGAACGGAGGCCACTAGCCAAGGAGAACCAACATTCTCGGGACAGATCTCTGGCCCCACCAGCCCTACTCAGGTGATCAGGTGACTGCAGCCCTTGCCATCAACTTGTCTGCAACTTAGTGAGAGATACTGGGTCAGAACCAGCTAGCTAAGGCACATGTGGATTCCCTACTCTCAGCACCAGTCTGAGATAGTAAATTGTAGAGTTTCTTATTACACAGCAGTGGATCATTAATGCTTGGTGAAATCTCCGAATACGTAAAGCACCGTATTTTTCTGTGTATAAGATGTCTCCACGTGTAAGCTTGCCTGAGTTTCCAAGCTTACCCCACAGATGTCAGATTTGACAGTCTCCCCAATCATTTGAGCCAATTCCTTAACCCAAAATTAAGACATCAATATTTTAAACATTTTGCTGGTTTTCCTCTTAAAGCCTTCTTCTTTTTTGGCATCTTTAGGAGTTGTTCTTCCTGTTTTCTCTACTGTCTGATCATACACTCAGTGGGAGGAGGTCCAAATTGTCTCTCTGCAGCTCGATATTTCCATGCTCTTTTGCATAGCTTACATTCAGTTTGAATGTTGCAGAGTTAGACAATTGCTTACCAGTATTTATCTTTTTATTTTTTGACATTTTTAAAAAAATATATATTTTATTGATTTTTTACAGAGCGGAAGGGAGAGGGATAGAAAGTCAGAAACATCGATGAGAGAGACATCGATCAGCCGCCTCTTGCACGCCCCCTACTGGGGATGTGCCCGCAGCCAAGGTACATGCCCTTGCCGGAATCGAACCCGGGACCCGTCAGTCCGCAGTCCGACGCTCTATCCACTGAGCCAAACCGGTCTCGGCTATTTTTTGACATTTTTATGGGCTCAGAACGCTCCGGTTCCTGTTGCATCTGCACACTCATTACCTCCACCTCCACTTACGGCATCAACTGATGTCAGTAACAATAAGGCTCATGATTGGAGGAAGCCTGTTTGAGAAAGTATGGGTAGCTCTGCACCCACGTGGCTCCCTTCTCCGCTGACTTCCATGTATAAAATACTACTCGATTTTCAGTCTAGTGATTTTAGAAAAAAAGTAGCGTCTTATACATGGGAAAATACCGTATCTTTTCAGTGACACCCAATATATCCTTTTATCCTTTCAATATACAGTGTGTCCTTTCAACTGGACAAAATGACTCAAAAGAAAAAAAAAAGAGAGGGAGAGAGCCTTGGTTGTTGTGGCTCAATTGGTTGAGTATCATCTCAGGTATCCAGAGGTCACCAGTTTGTTGATCAGAGTTGCAAGCTTGATTCCCAGTGTGGGGTATGCGGGGGAGGGGGGAGGAGGGGGGGCAGTCATCAAGTGTTTCTCTCTCTGTCTCTCCCTCTCCCTTTCTCTCTCTCTCTAGAATTAATAAAAACATATTTTTTAAAAAAAGATAGAAGTCATATCTATAGTTTACATTTCATTTGTTCTGGGCTAAAAATTGTTTTTTAGTAAAACACTAAAAGGGATACTTGGCTGAAAAGCTTAGCCTTTGTTGGAAAAAAAAAGTATAAAGTACTTATCTGAAAACTGTTATTGGTGGTTTCTTTTTGTTTGATTTTCTATCCCAGTGATTTTCTGAGTATTTCCTAAGCCTGATACTTAAAACAGGTTGTATCATTCCTGACCCTCAAAGAAACAGAATCCATAGGAGATACTAGGAGACAAAAAGGGGGGTGGGATGGAGGAGATGAGAGAAGGGGAGGAGGAACAGGAAGGGGGTGACAGGAGAGAGAAATTAAGGAACTGGCTCATATGATTGGGGAGACTGTCAAACCTGACATCTGTGGGGTAAGCTTGGAAACTCAGACAAGAATTCAATTTACAGTTTGGAGCCTGTAATTTGTAGGGCAAGCCACCATGCTGAAAACTCAGGCAGGAATTCTGTGTTACAATCTTGACACAGAATTCTTTCTTCTCCAGGAAACTTGTTTTCGCTTTGAACCCCTTTAACTGATTGGATTAGGCCCACCCACACTATTCAGGATAATTTCTTTTACTTAAAGTCTGATTGAAAATGTTAATTACTCCTACAAACTGCCTTCACAGCAATACTAGATTACTGTTTGACCAAACAGTAGGGCACCATAGCCTAGCCAAGTTGACACATAAAATTAATTGTTGTACAGGCACAAAGGGATTTCCTAAAGCAGAAGAGGCTGTGCGGGGTGCAGAGACCTAAAGATACCTCTCCCTCAACCCCTTCATATTGAAGGTTGTTGCACCTCATCTCCATGCTTTTCTAGTACATTTGATGCCATGTAGTGGGAGCAGCAACACAAAAGCCAGTGTGAATGGCTTTTGTTGTGTTTGCCAAACTGTTTGGGGGTTCTGTTTCTCAAACTTATGTTTAAAGAAAAAGGATTTTGTTCACAATTAGAGCTAAAAGTAGCCTGTCAGGTATCAGAGGGAGGATGGGAACATTGCTTCTGCTGCTGATCAAGTGCTTGCTGCCAGTAAAAAAGTTATAGCATGTTCAATTTGTTGGAGTGCTTAATTCAGTGACAGTTTTGCGTAGGCTTTTGTAGAGCATTTCGAGGTATTCAGGAATATACTTGAGTCTCAGTAAGCATCTCTTTTCACAATTGAACAGTCTCTGCAATTTCACAGACGGCAGTACTTCTGAAAACCGCCAGGGGGATATTCTGCAAAGTTTAAGTTCTCTTCTCTTCTTCAGCAGGTTAACTGTGTCTACTGCATTTTAAACCTGTGCCATTTTTAAAAAATGTCCTTTTAAGATTTTACTGAGTGAAGCCTTTTGATAGACCTGGCTTATGGCTGTCAGCCTGATTTTACTTTTTGAAAAAAATGCCTTTAAATTGAACTTTAAGGTTGACTTCTAGGTATAACTTTTGAAATCCCCTGTGGGTTTGATTTACTGCAAAAGTAATATTAATTTTATAAAACTGCTTCTGAGCCATGTTTTCCTTGCTCTTGGATTTTCCTTATGAAAAATGAAGGACTCCTTAACAACGTTTTACTGGGGTAAGATAAATTTTATGAAGCCTGACGACTTCTTATTCTGAATTTTACCTGAGTGATGTTACAACTCAACTGAATGACCCATAATATCAAGCGACTCTTTTGTCAGCACCTTTATTGATTAATGACATAGACGAGAAAAATGTGCCTTGTTGCCAGGGGGATTAGAATCCAGGAACCCAGAGTCTCTTATCTCATCTTACACCAGTTGGAAGTCTGTATTTAAGGATGATGCGATCCATGAAAGAGAAGGACAGTCACGTGCAGTTAAGCACTGTGGAATGGAGAGAAGGTGAACAGGGAAGGGAAGGCTCAGCAAGTGATGTCGTTTCGAAAATAGCTTGGGGGGAAAGGAAGAGGAATCACCTGGACAGCCAGCAAAACGCTACATAAAACCTGGATGGTGGCTTTGCTGCCGTGTGGGAAGGTGAGCGCTGTTCCTCACCGTCTTGTTCAGCTGTCAGAGGAGGTTGCGCAGCTCCCTGCACCTGCCCTCACGTGCTGCCTCACGGCTCCCTCCTCCTGAGATGGATGAACCTTGCGGCTCGGGACTGTCAAGGGCACCGCAATTATTACTGCATCATTCTTGCTCCAATAAGTTCTGGCAACCGAAGCTTCTGGCAGGTGTGCATGCACGTTTTCTGTGTTTCTGAATGTCCGTATGGCATAGCACACCTCCCAGCTTGCCAGTAGCTTAATCTGATAGTGAATTCAGCACAAGTCAGCTTTCAGCAGAGGAGGCATATTAGAAATCAAGATGGGCTGTTGTGGTTATCTTGTGCTAATCATGATCAACTTTGGTTAATTTTGAGGGTCTATTCCTTTAATAACATAACAGGAAATTCACGCAAAGAGGATTTGTATATAAAAATGTTGGTGTAATTCAGATGCAGTCAATGCCTGCTTTTCTCTCTTGATAGAATTCATAAGCCAGTTGTGGAATAGCATGTGTGTAAATGATAGCAATCACAGTCAGTTTACATAGAACAGTATCTGGAAAAAAAGAAAAATACCTGAGGAATTAAAACATTAAGGGTTAAAAAATGTTAGTCTGCCATGAAAGAGAAGCTATAGTCCGATTGGTTAAAGGCTTTTGCTCAACAGTGGAGCAAGCCAGCCTTCTCAGTGCATTGAGGCAGTGTTGGCTCCTGGGCAGATTAAGGAGATGGGATTTTCTGAGTGGCAGGGGACAGCGCTGGATCGGAAATCTAGGACTAAGGTCTAGTCCTGGTTTTGTCACTAAAGGCTGATATGATTTCTTCTACTGCAAAGTGAGGGACATTAGGCTAGATAATGTTTCTATCCTGTCTATCTTTTTCAAAAATACATTTTTTTTTATTGATTTCAGAGAGGAAGGGAGAGGGAGGGAGAGATAGAAACATCAATGATGAGAGAGAATCATTGATCGGCTGTCTCCTGCATGCCCCCTACTGGGGATCGAGCCCTCAACCCCTGAGCCACACCAGCGGGCATATCCTTTCATCTTTCATTTATCTTCCTTTGGTTCTATAATTTAAAACACTTTTTGGGGGGAAGTGGAGGGCAGAAGTTCCAACATGTGTTTTTGAAAGCGTCTTCATAGATCTTCAACCATTTAGGCCTTCATAACACTGCATGTTAGATGTTGGGTATTGACAATATCTCAAACCCACGTCAACTATTTCACATGGTGATGACACTCCAGCATCCCAAGTGGCTTAGAAAGTTGATTAAAGAAGCCAGCTGTGGTGCTGTGGTCCTGTTCGCTGGCCTTGGGATCATAAGCATCTCTTCTGTGGTTTGGAAGTCTCTTATCTGGTCCCTGCCTCTTCTGTTCAGTCCCACTGGGCTCCCTTTGGTTCTTGGAATGCAGTGTTTTCTCATTCCCAGAGAATGGTTGGCCGTTCTCTCCGCCAGGACTGCTCTCTGTTGTCCCGCCTTCCTCCGGGGGATGCTTTTGGCTGGCTCACCTCTCTCAGTTGGCTTATTCCTACTCTCTGGCCTTCCCCCAAGAGTCACTTAAAAAGGGTCAGTCTTCCTCACGCAGCCACAGTGCCATATATCTCTCCTTTGTTGCACTTGTCTTCATTATGATGTCATTTACTCGTATGGTTATTTGATTACTCATTTCCTTCTCCTGTGTATTTACTGTAAACTCTATGAGAATGCAGATCATGTGCGTTTTGTGGTCTTTATACTTTTTGCTAAAGCCTGGCTCAGTAATTGCAACCTACTTCGTGCTCAGTACCTATTTGTTGTGTGATTGCACAGCTAAACTACCTGAGCCTCTTGACTTGGAATAAATAATGATGATCATAGTAACCACGGTAGCAGAGGCTATTTATTATGTACTTCCAGAATGTCAGACACCATTCCTCTGCTCTTGTCCCCACCCCCATCTTCACGATTTTCATAGTCATCACTACCATGATTTCTTGAGTATTTTAACCCAGGCTCAGACCCTGGAATCCACATCCTCCACAGTTGTGCTCCACACTTGGAAATATCGTAGGAGAAGATCAGAGGCTTTCCATGGATTTGTCACCCACATCAAATCCTGTCCCTGTCCTTTTCGTGTAAATCTCTCTTCTTTGCTGTGTCCACCACGACCATCACAGTGTGGCAGAGATCTTGTCTTTTAGTTTGGCTAGCACAACTTTGATCTCTTGGGAAATTCCTGTGTGTGGAAATGCTCTTTCCCGCCCACGAGGACAGACATCTCTCTTTTCACACAAGCAGAAAATGTCAGCCACCTGCCTTCCCCGCTTTCCTTGTAGCTAAGGTACAGGAACATGATGCATCTGCCCTAGTTTCCAAGTCAGAAGCTCGTGGCACAAAGAAGAAGGTACCAGAGAGAATCTGTTCTGCTGAGGGTTAGGTGGGAATGGTAGCTAGATCGGGTTTTCAGAAATAGTACTATCAGTCACTCCAGAGAGCGAGTCCAGGGTGCAGAGCTGCTGGAGTTTGTAGAGTCCGTGCCCAGAAAGATAGCAGTGGTCTCCTCCTGGACTTTGTTCCTGAGCTGCTTGTCTGGGAGGCAGCCCAGTATGGAGTGTGGACGCATCCCTGCTGCACGCCGGCTCTGCCACTTCCCAGCCCCGAGCCTCTGCTTGAGGAGGTTACTTCAGCTCTCTGTGCTTCCGTTCCCTCGGATGTGAAAGGGGAAATAATAGCATGGGCCTCGTAGAGTCGTGAGGATCAGATGAGTTAATTAAAGTAAAACTCTTAGAGCAGTGTCTGCATATTTACTGTAATGTGTATTAATGTTTTCTGTCATTGTACTTGGGCCCGCTGGATATTCTCTAAATATGCACATCTTTTAACAGATTATTTTTCTGCTTATATTTATCAGTTGGAGGATTGTTTACAACTTGGTACCCTGACTGATATAACATACACTTATGAATGGTAACTCTGTGGAGTATAGTATAATCAGATGCTTCATTTTCTAGAAGGATATATAGAAGAACCATTTTCTTCTGTGTGTCCAGGGTCAAATTTTGTATAATTTTTTTATTAAAGTGCTTAATTCACTTGCTCTGGAGTCTCTCTGCGTTGACTTATTTCATTGAAGGCCTCAGGCTGTGATGCCAGGCATGGTGCAGTATTTGTCTGTAAACTCTGAGACAGAGGGTCTCTGTGATGGTGACCAGCTATGAGGAAGGCGTTTGTGTGAGGATATGCGCTGTCAGGTAGTGATTGCACCATCCCCACCAGCCAGCTGATCTCGCATACACTGTTGCTGCTCAGCAGTATTGTCTGCGAAGAAGCTGATGAATGTGCTTCCCACCTGATGGAGTGGAGGCCCATCCCGGTGCTGGGTTTCCCCTGGAGCCCTTTTTACTTGCCAAGGAGCACACTGCCTCCCGGCACACTCGCTTTCGGTTTGTGAAAGAAGATACTTTCAAATGGGAATATGTCATGCAAGGTGAACTATTGGTATTTTCACAGCAGGCAAATTCTTACCATCCTCATTGTGAAAACACTGCTGAAGCACATTTATGGTTTTGTCGCCATTACAATGAAAACAGACAGTGACATTTAAACCTAGGAAAATTCCACCCTGGTGCTGACTGTTACTGTGAAAAACTTGAAAAAGCAGGTAGAACACTGTGACCTTACGGATGTGAATTCTCTAATTAGAGCATACCGAGCAGTCAAATATTTGACTTATTGATTTTTGGAGAAGCAAGCCGTTTTGTATGCAAGGTATGAAAATAGTATGAGTTTTTGTCCTTGATTCAGAATAAGCAATGAGACCCAGGGCCCGATGTAGTAGATTTAAATTTATGTTGAATAGTATACACATTTTTAATATTTTAACAGAAGGGGTATTCAGTTTTCTCATGTGTTTATAGCTATGTGTTTAAAACACAATAATTTATATTTAAATATGAATGTTTGTTTTGACAATATTTACCAATAAATATATGCTGTTATTAAGAACGTAGCATAGTATCTTAGAAAGACCCTAGCCACACAGCGTTCTAAATTTTCTCTACCCACATTTGAATATATTTCTATTCTGTGTTCTCCTCCTTTTAAATTTTGCTCTTTTGTAAATTTACCCATCTAGAGCTTTATTGGTTAATTTGTAGTACATTGGAAGCTGACCTGTTAAAGAAGCCTTTCCATTTTAACCTAAGAAACACAGACTGTCTTTTGGACAAATAGTAATCTGTAAATTCTACTTCCTGTAAGGTTTTTATTTGAGCATTGTGGCATTTTATCAGAAGTGTTTCCCATTTCCCCTTAATCTTTTAAATCACATCTTACAAATATTTGAAGACACCTTGAACTCCCAGGTCTGGGTAATCCTCTTGTCCTCCCCACCTCCTTTTCTTCATGGGGCTGTTTTGTAGCCAGCTCTTCATGAAAATTCCATCACAAATTAGAAATTAGTTGGCTTGGGTTTTTAATGTGCTAGTTGCTTTAAATAAAAGAAGGGGCATTTTTTTTCCCCCTGATTTTTTTTTTTTCAATAGGTAGTCTTTAGGTAATTTCTAGCAAAGCATAGGACAGGAGCTTTGCTGCTTTAGTGGAATAATGTGGAGAGTAAATATGAATCGTCATGTTTCAGAATGACTTTTGGAAACCTGAAATCCCAGGATTCTGCCTTAATCTTTAAGTGCCATTCAGAATTTAGACTAGAAAACGTGTTTACTGAATAACTGCCGGAGCCTCATTATTAGCAGGTACTGATACTAGTTTGGTAGGATGAACTTACATTGCCTTTTACATCTCACTGGATTCCAGTTACAGCCAGCTTTAGTTACAGCCTATTATCTTGTGCTCCCATTTTATGGTTCAAATAGTTCTTGGATTCTAGGTTTTCATGAACACCTTGCCTTCTTCTTTAGTGCTTGGTATTCCAGTTGTTCTTCCCCACTAATTACCCTTTCATAGGAACTTCAAAGATTGAATAAGGGAAGCCAGAATGAGTCGAAGTAATAGCTTCCAGTGTACAGTTACAGAGATGAATAAAACCACTTATTTGATTTTATGAGATCAGTATGGAATTCTCTCTACTCAGTTTTTGAGAGAATATTGGCGGAAAATTATAGTGATTGCAGTAACTTAGTTGGCCCCATGTGACAAGGATTTATAGTATGAGATGTTAGTGTTGTTATTTTTAAATACAGAGTCTGGAGTTTCCAGTTCATTGGAATGTTAGCTCTTGCTTTTCTTCAAGGAGCACCTGTTTTGGGACAGGTACTTAAACAGTGAAATGAGGTGTGAGCTCCTGGAAGGAGAGTAGGACAGGGAGTGAAATAACCAGTGGAGAGAGAAGGCTAAGGCAGCAGTGAGAGCGAGAGACCAAGGCGAGGGAGTTATCAGGCCAAGAAGAAAAACAGCCGTGGTGGGGGGTGGTTTGGAAGAGGGAGCATGGAGAAAGAGAGGAGGTTGGAGAGAGCAAGAGTGTGTCTAGAGGAAAATAAGTGGTGAAAACAGTGGAAGTTGAATGGATTCAAAGTAATGCAGAAAAAGTAATTATAAAAGACCAGTTAAGGGAGAGTAGGAGGTATAAAGTCAGGGAAGGTGACATAGGTTAGAAGGATGGAGAGGAAGGAGAGATGAACGGAAATGATAGGGAGTGTGGGTGTTGGGGTAGGGGTAGGGGAGACAGGGAAGGTAAAGGGAAAGGTGTGGGTGTGCTCCTGGGAGGGAGAGCAAGCTGGGTCCTCCTCCTATGGGTTTTAAGGGTGGAAATTTTAGGGGAGGTCCCAGGGGAAAATCTTAACAGGATATTCGGCAACTTTCCAAGTATGTCCTTCAGGTTTGGGGTCTCCACTGATTGGTTGGTTGGTGCCAGAGCAGAGGGGTCATCTGGTCCTGTGTCTGGTTTTGTGGCTTTTCTTCTAGGCCTGGAGCTGAATTACAACTGAGACCTAGATGTCATTTCTAGGGAGGAAAGGTTAGCGGGTCCAAACTGCCTGAAGTGATATGTTAGTGGGCCCCCAGAGTTCCACCCTACAATTGTCCATTGCTGGGCACCTGGGTCTTTCCACCCTGGCGACCTTCTATAACTGACCCATTGTCCTTGCTCATGTCTGTCTACAACAGACCCTCTATCCAGTGTCCTGCTAAAATAGGTGGGAGACACTGCTGATGGTTTCTGTTGAAGGTAGAATCCCAGCAGGTCCCGTGGTCGTCAGTCCTTCACAGTTCCTGAAGATGTGCATATTTTCACTTTTGCAAAGTTATAAACTTAACCAGAATTAGGGGAATCATCAAGTTACTGTACTTTCTTTTCCTCTGAAAAAATGAAGCATACTTTTCAGTAAGAGAGCTTCTTTGAGTGATGATAATAGTTTAGTACATGTATAAAAGCTGAATTTTCCATATTTCATTCAAGATATGAAAAAAACAGAAAACTTAAGCTGAGTGTTTTTAACAATGAAAGTCATTGTGTGTGGCTTTGATAAAATTTATTCTGGAGCCCTTGTTTTGAGGTGTACTGTTTGTTTTTTTGGTTTTGTTTTGTTTTGTTTTTTTGAAAACTCATCATTGACCAGGTGGTACTTTAAAATTAAACAAGGCCTGCCTTCAACTGGAGTTATTCTGGAGGCAGTGACCAGTGAGATGACTTGGGTGTCGGATAGTGGAAGAGATTTTGAGGATATAATGAGGTTTTGCTAAGGAGGGCTGATGGGGTTCTCTCTAAAGGGGCCCCTTGTGCATTAAACCAAAGTTCTGCCTAGGGTTGCCCTTTCCTAAGTGAAGGGCAGGTGTGGAGTAGGGATTGCTTGAGTGTTACCAGTTAGTGGGTTCCTAGCAGGGTACCCTGGATGCTTGTTGCATCGTAAGGATGGTGTCTTTCAAATCGTTTTGATTTGCATTTTTTTAATGGGCCAATTTTACCAAAAATATCCTTCTATTAGGAGAATACAGGAATTTAATCAATATGAAATCTTGGAATGTTCACGTCTCAGAATAACTAATTAATATTAATATATAACAGGGAAATGTGACAATTTGGCTCTGCTATTCTATTAGAATGAATATAAAAAGGCATAGCTGAAGAAAATTTATTTTGCTTAAAACAAAAGCATACATTTTAAAGTTGGCTTTGGAGAGCTGGAAGCAATTGTATTGTAAGTGTGTGTAATTATCTGCATTCCTTTCCAACCTCTTTGGGATCAAATTGGTTTTCTCCAAGATAGGCAATTATATGCGGGAGGCCACTTTTTGTTGAATTACTGTGCGGTGCACCCAGTGCATCCCACAAACCTGAAATCATAGATCCGGCTGCTATGATTTATAATACCCATTAATTACAGCTTTGTATTAAAGGCTTTTAGTTTTCTGCTTCAGTAAACCTAAATTCTCCTTTTGAAGAAGAATTGCTTATATTAGGTCTTATGCTAAATAGTGAAGGTCCTGTCTTTTAGAATCTCATCAGAGGGCTTGATGCAGTGAGAATTTCTCAGTTGGCTTTAAATGTGCATTGCTGAAGCTGTTGAACTTTGTAGAGTGATGAGATACCTGGAAGAGATACTGGTCCTTGATGAGGAGGTGGCCTGCATCATGGTCCAAAAGGGAAAACTGCAAAGCATTCATCAGAAAAGTATTTATCCACCCGATGTTTGTTATCCTTACAGCATCACGACAGGCTTTGTACTGCACCTGGCCTGCACTCTGCTGCTAGCTCAGTAGTTCTCAACTCCAGTCATTCTTTACACCCCCCCCCCGCCCCAATTAAATACTGGGTATGGCATTTTTAAAGGGCTCCTTGCTGAATCTAATATGTAGCCAAGCGTGAAAACACAATCTATTCAGTCCTATCTGGTAACTTCCTCCTTCTTTCCTTTGTTTTTGGCCCCATATTCCCATATTCTCTTACAAGGAGAAAATATGATCACGTGAAACAAGTGAACAAAGCCAGGCTGCATTATTTTCTCCGGGGCCTCTTCCATAGTATAACTCCATTCAGAGGCAGAGAGTCTCCTGACAACTCTTTTCAGTTTTGTAACCTCAGTTTTCCCCCTATGTGAAGAATGTCTAAATCTAAGGTTTCTTTGCTAAACCTGACCATTTTCAGTTTTGTAACCTCAGTTTTCCCCCCCTGTGTGAAGAATGTCTAAATCTAAGGTTTCTTTGCTAAACCTGACCATTTTCTAGCCGGTTCCGGGACCTTGTCAGTGAGGCTTGTCAGTGAGGCTCTGACATTTGTGTGTGTGTGTCTAATTATTTAAAATCACATTTTGACCTAGGAAAGTTTTAAAATAAGGAATGATAGTGTTTTTCATGACTCTTTCTTGCGAATTACTCGTTAAACTCCATTTTGTTTAAATTTTACACGCCTGAGGAATATTTAAGTATTATGTGTTCTTTTGTAAGGAGAGGAGTCCAAGAACAGATTCATCTTACACAACATCAGGTTGTCCATTTGAAAATGGAGTTAGTGTCTATTATCTAATGATGCTACTTACTGTGTTATCTTTTATTTGAATAATAGAGGCCCAATGCACTAAATTCATGCACTCGGAGATGGCAGGGGGTGTCCCTCAGCCCTGCCTGCACCCTCTTGTAGTCTGGGAGCCCTTGGGGGATGTCCAACTACTGGCTTAGGCCCACTTTTGAGCCTGTCTTCTGGCTGAGCAGCACTCCCCTTGAGGGAGCACACTGACCATCAGGGGCAGCTTCTGCGTTGAGTGTCTGCCCCCTGGTGGTCAGTGTGCATCATAGCGACTAGTTGTTCCAGTGTTGGCCAAAACTGGTTCTCTGACATTCCTTGAGGGGTCCCGGATTGCGAGAGGGCACAGGCAAGGCCAAGGGACCCTACCAGTGCATGATGGGGGCTGAAGGGGATGCGGGAGATTGGCCATTCGGGGGGGACTGCGGGCGGACTGTGTCTGGCTTCCTCAATCTTGATCGGCCAGACCCTAACACCTAACAGCAAGCTAACCTACCTGTCGGATGTCTGCTCCTGGTGGTCAGTGCACATCATAGTGACAGGTTGACCAGTTGACTGTTTGGTCCCTGGTGGTCAGTGCATGTCATAGTGACTGGTCGACCAATTGACTGTCTGCTCCGTGGTGGTCAGTGTACATCATAGCAATTGGTTGAGTGGCCTTAGCATATCGTTAGCATGTTAGTTTGATTGGTTGGATGGACGACTGGACACTTAGCATATTAGGCTTTTATTATATAGGACTAGAAGCCCAGTGCACGAAATTCATGCACAGGTGTGTGTGTCCCTCAGCCCAGCCTGCATCCTCTCCATTCTGGGACCCCTTGAGGACTCCCTTAATATAGGACTGCTGGCTCCCAACTGCTTACCTGCCTGCCTTCCTGATTGCCCCTAACCGCTTTTACCTACCAGTCTTATCACCCCCTGCCAGGCTGATTGATACCTAATTGCTCCCCAGCCAGCCTGTTTGCCCCTAATTGCCCTTCCCTGCAGGCCTGGTCACCCACAACTGCTCTCCCTTGCAGGCCTGGGTTCCCCCCAGCTGCCCTTCCCTGCAGACCCAGTTGCCCCCAACTTCCCTCTCTGCTGGCCATCATGTGGAGGGCATCTTGTGTCCATATGGGGGCAACCATCTTTGACCACATGGGAGCAGTCATCTTGTGTGTTGTAGTGATAGTCAATTTGCATATTACTTTTTTATTAGATAGGATAAAGGCCTGGTGCATGGGTGGGGACTGATTGGTTTGCTCTGAAGGGTGTCTCGGATCAGGATGGAGGTTCCCTTGAGGCATGGGGTGACCTGGGCTTGGGGCCTGTGGTGGTTTGCAGGCTGTCCATGTCCCCCAGCAGCCCAAGCAGAGGCCCTTGTATCTGGGATTTATTTATCTTCTATAATTGAAACTTTGTAGCCTTAAGGAGAGGCCAAGGCAGGCCAGGGCAGGCAGAAAGCTTGACTTTCTCCATTGCCAGGGAAACCCAAGCCTCCTGCTCTCTGTGGCTTTAGCCATCTTGGTTGGGTTAATTTGCATACTTGTTTCTGACTGGCAGGTGTGCATGACTTGTGGGTGTAGTGGAGGTATGGTCAATTTGCATATTACTCTTTTGTTAGATAGGATATATATATATATATATATATTAGAGGCCTGGTGCATGAATTTGTGTATGGGTGGGGTCCGGCCAGCCTGGCCAGGGGGTGGGGACATGGGTGGTTGGCTGGCCTGCCTGCTGGTTGAACTCCTAGTGGAGGCGACAATTTACATATTAGCCTTTTATTATATAGGATATAATAAATTGCACATACTATGCAATTCAACCATTTAAAATATACAATTCAATGGTTTTTAGTATATTCATGATGGTGTGCAACAATCACCTCAGTCAATTTTAGAACATGTTCATCACCCCTAAAAAAACATTATAATGTTTAGCGTTCACCCTCAATCCATCTATCTCCTTACTCTATGGGTTTGACTACTCTGGGTATTTTATGTAAATGGGATCATACAATATGTGATCTTTGTGACTGGCTTCTCTCACTTAGCATAGTATTTTCAGGGTTCATTCATGCAGTAGTATGAGTTAGTACTCCATTCCTCTTTGTTGCCTAATATTATTTCATTGTGTGGATGTAGCAGATGGGTGAGTTATTATATGAAAGTAGCACATTGATGATTTTATTCTGACTTCTGTATCTTTCTCCTCTGACTCCCAACATTGTTTTGGTTATATTAGCCAAAGCCATGCCTCTCAGTATCACAGGAGAGAACAGACGCAGTTGTACTGTTAGAGGTAGAATGGAACCCCTCATTCTTTTGTGCATTTATCACATTTATATTGAGTGCCTAATGTATGCATAGCACTGGGCTATACATAAACTTATAAAGGAAATGGCATAATGTTTGACCTGTGCCATAATTATGTTTGTTTTAAGAAAAATCAGGTTCAGAAGAAGGAAATAATTTGAGGTTGACAGTTCTCCTGGCTCCTAGGTCATTTTTTTTTCTTTTTGTCATTATCTGCCACTGAAGTGGCGATGTTCTCCTCTATAGGAGCTCTGTTCAACAAGTTCATTCTCCTACCCCCATACATTTAGATATTGAAACATGAATCTGAGTCATTTTGGAATTTTTCCAGTTTAAAACCAGCAAATAAACATTTTTTTAGAGTCTTGAAGGTCGTAGGTTATAATGGATCTAAAAATGTAGAGTATCATTTAATACCAAGTTATTCAGAAATGTTTAAAAATGGCAAAGTACATTCAGCCACAAAAATTGCACAGTGATAGTATCCTATTTAATTCAGCTGAAATTCAAGTTAAAGGGAGGTTTAATGGATGGGAAACCTTGTAGCTTCTGCATACCCCGATAAGCATTGTTTAAATACCAGTTGTAGCCATTTGAGTGAACTTCAGATCCATAAGAGAAATTCTCTTTAGGATATTTTGAAATGCAGTTCATCTGTTTCACTTTAGATTTTATAGCTAGCATATCATCCTTTTCTGTTGTTAATGCTATAAAGTATATCATATAAAAATATTCACAACGTCACTGTCATTGTGTTTATAATTAGCTGTGAAAGATGTTTCTCTGTACTTATCTTGCTGTGCTAAAACTCTGTAGGCCATCTTGATTTATTACTTTTATTATTAATATTTAAATATATTTTTATTGATTTCAGAGAGGAAGGGAGAAGGAGAGATAGAAACATGAACGATGAGAGAGAATCATTGATCAGTTAGCTGCCTCCGATACAACCCCTACTGGGGATCAAGGCCACAACCCAGGCATGTACTCAGACCTGGAATTGAACCGTGACCTGCTGGTTCATAGGTTGATGATCAACCATTGGGCCACATTAGCTGGGCTTGAATTGTTTAGTTTAAATACCATGTAGCGTAAGTAAAATGATTATGTGATTTAAAACATTATAATAAACTATAAAAATCGGGAAAAGATTTTATTTACTAATTTTGGATTTTGTAAAATTTTACTCCTAGTTTTTGAAGGTATGTTAGCTACTACAAATAGTACTGAATAGTTCTAATTTAAAGCATATGTATTCATTTCAAAGTAGTATGAAGATATTTTCAGAATTAGTAGCATCAACTATAAAAAGTGTTTCTTTAAAATTTGAAATCTAAAGAAAATAGCCTTTTCCTCGACTCTTCAAAGGTAACTAAAATGCCTTCTATCTTTACAGCCTTTGTTGTTTAAAAATTTTTAATGAGTGTTTATTTTTGTTACATTCACATGTAATTTTTAACATTTACATGTCTCTAAGCTGTATACTATTATTATCAGCAGCAACAACAATAGATATTTTAGTTAAATAGTAAAAGACTGTAGATTTTTATGGGCAGAATAATAGACAGGAAGCCAAAGCAGTGAGAGCGAATGGTGATAAGGGGATAGGAGACTCTCCTGAGCAAAGACACTTTTGTTTAAAATCAGATAATAACTTATATGGAAGGAGTCAGCTTAAACCAGATAGTATGTATGTGTGATTAGAGGCAGTAGTTTTTAAAGTAAGTTTATAGTAAGTCTAGATGGCACAGTATCCCTTGTTCGTAGCCATAATATATACTCAATGTATCAGCGATAATGCAAAATCATGCGCTGCAGTAAAATGTAAGTAATAAAATGACAATAGTAGTGGCTAGTATTGATTGTTTACTATAAGCCAGACAATGTGCATATATTTAACACCTGAAATCCTGTGAGGTGTAGTGATTTACTTTCTAGATGAAGAAACTGAGATACAGAGTTAAGTAACTTGCCAAAAAGAATTTAATCTTGACTAATCCCATTATCTGTGTTCTTCACCACTGTGATACTGCCATTGTTTGTTATTTTTCTACAGGATTTTTTTTCCGGTGATGAAATGCTATATGTTTCTTGATATATATAAAAACACAAATGAGATATTTGGAGATTAATATTATTTAGCCTTTGTCTTTCTAAGAATGTATATTTTCTTAGCTGAAAATTTGGAATTGAACTTTAGCTGGAGGGAGTATTAGAATTTGTATCTACTTTGGGTCAGACAGACCTGGATTTGAAGTTTACCGATGCCAGTCTACTAACTGTTCCCTGGGGCAAGCTCCTTACATCTCTGAGCCCGAGTTTTCCCATTTGTGAGTGGCTATCACTTCCATGGCTGAGTGTCCTATAGTGAAGAGAATAATAGGTTGAACTATATTGTAGGTTAAACATTTATTTCAGTCTTTCTATATAATTTTAGTAGCTGGCCTAAAGTGAAAATAAATCCTCTGAATTAAATCATCTGAACTGATTTACTTGAGTGTTAATTGATAACTGTGAGCATTATGCAGATGTCTTTCTTATACAGTAGTGCATGTGGAATTGCTTGATTGGCCATATTTGCTTGGTTAATGTATTGTGGATTGTTGAAAAAATGCTTCAGAACTTAAAATAATTCTTTCAGAAAAAACAGGATTAGGAAAAGTTATAGGCTGACTGCTTTTATTGATACCCTTTTTATGATTCATTTTGTTTCTCTGGTCTTAAGTCAGGAAGAACTAATGATTTTTCCTGTCTGAGTAGGGGATGATTTGCAGCTGGTCCATGGAGATTTCTGAAAGATATACTTTTAAGCATAATCTAACCTGTCCTTATTACTGTTTTACAAGGGAAAAAAGTTTTTCCTCTCAGTCTCTCTTGCCTCTGGATATATTGCCCCATACACATGTGGCCTTTACCGAACACTGTCCTCATTATGGTGCTGAGATGGCTAGAGGAATTCTCGATAGAGACCTGGCACCTATTCCCTCTTCACCACTGCCACACTATTGCTGGCAAACATTAACCTTTCCTTTATTTCTATAATTTTATTAAGAATATTATATAAATGGAATAATATATTATGTAGCCCCTTTTAAAAAAAGACGACAACACTTGCATTTTCAAATAATCTTAGATCCATAGGAAGTTTGAAATACAGTATAGAGGTCCCTTCCATGTACTCTTTACTCAGCTCCAGTGGCTGTATCTTGCACAATCATAATACCAAATTCAGGAAATTGACATTGGTACAGTGTATGTGTATAGTTCTGTAGATTCATGTAACCACCATGACACCAAGATACACAACTATTCAGTCAACACAAAGATCCACTTCATTCTACCCTTTATGGCCACACCCACATCCTTCCTGCCTCCGTTCCACCCTTAATCCCTGGCAACCACCAGTTTGTTTTCCATATAATTTTCCCATTTCAAGAGTATTATTTATAGGGACTCATGCGGTATATGACCTTTTAACATTGACTTTTTTCTTAGACCCACCCAAGTTGTTGCTTGTTTCAGTAGTTCCTTTTTATCACTGTGTGGTTTATTTAACCAGCCATCTGTGGGAGAACATTTGGACTGTTTCCATTTTGAGCTATCATGAATGAAGCTTCCATCAACATTTGTGTGCAGGTTTTTGTGTGAACATAGGTTTTACTTTTTCCTTTGTGATGAATGCCCGTGAGTTCAATTACTGACTTTCGTGATAATTGCATGTTTAGTTTTTTTAAGAATCTACTTCCCAGAGTGGCTGTTCCATTTACATTTCTACTAGCAATGAAAGAGTGGTCTAAGTTTTTTCCATTCTGTCTATCATTTGGCATCATCACTTTTTATTTTCTTCATTCTGATAGGTGTGTAGGGTAAACTCAATGTGGTTTTAATTTAATTTTCCCTCATGGCTAATGATACTGAACATTTTTCTCCCCATCAAATACTGTTTGAGTTAGAAACCAACGTGTTTCAATAAGATTTTGGTTTGGCTTTTGTGTTTTTTTCTCTGGGCTGAACAGGTAAGAAGAGAAAGAGAAGGGTGAAATTGAAAGCTATTGAACTTGTTTAAGTGGGAAATTTAGAAGGCTTTTGGCGGGCTAAGATAAACAGAGAAAGAATGGTACAAATGTCTGCATAGATATGAAGAGTAAGGATAATGGAGAGAAAAAGTAAGTGAAAATTTGGGTATTGATGTTTGATGACTGAAAGTTCAGGGTACACTTGACAAAAATAGATAATTCTGAATTTTCCTTTAATTTGGATATTCATTTGGCTCACATTTTGCTTGGATATAAGCAATAGTAAACAAAAGAAATATATAAATTAGATATCTGGAAGGGGCAACGCAGGAGGGACCAATTTCATAGGCATTGATGGTCAGCAGAGTCTCAGCTGATTGAAGATTGAGGAAGATAAGGGGGAAGGAAAGTGTTGGGGGCACTTTCAGTCCACTGGTATGTGCAAATGCCAGATCTGAAAGGACTGAGGTATAAATGTGACCAATAAACTTGGAATGTTGTTTTTTTTAACCACAGGAGAAGTAATCATAGTTATAGAAAGAGAAAAGAGAGATCAAGAGAACCATTAAAGGTTTAAGGAACATGTGAGAACAGGTTGTCTCAAAACTGCAAGCAAAGATTTTTGATGGAAGCAGGGTGTGAGTGAGGGACATGTTAGGGACAGTATCAGAGGCAGGAGAAAGCATCCTCTCTGTCAGGTAAATACATCTTTCATGGCCCAAGAGGGAAGAGAGAGAAGGATCTGCGGAACAGAGAGTTTTGAGGAGGGAGACTGAGGACAAGCATCAGATGGCTTCTTTGATCTTAGGAAAGTAGATTGTTGTATTTTTTTTTATCAGACATTTTGGATTATTGCAGGTTATTTATTTTTTAAAACGATTGCTATGATTAGAGCCCCAGGATATGAGTACAATATAATCTTTCATTAAATGTTTAAACAGCAGCAGCAGCAGCAGTGAAAAGTAGTGCCAGCAGCGTAAACAATATATCTTACAATCCTGTCAGAGGGTTTGTTTAAAAGGGACATATAGATGCTTACTGGTATATCATGCCAGAAAGAAACTGTACTTAAAATTTGATGGTGAACATGAAATACACTAATCACATATGATAGTTAAAAACAAAACAAAACACCCAACACAAAATTGATGACTCTCAGGTCAACCAGAAGCTAGGATTTTTTTTTTTAAGTGATGCAGGGAAGATGAAAGGTTCACTGGGCAAGGCATTGTAATACTGACTGTTCATTCAGCGCAGGTTATGATGATCTGTAGGCCTAGAAGGCAAAAGAAGGCAAAGACTCAGCAGGAAGGGAATGGGAAAGTGAAGGAAATGCCATTCCTTGTATTGCTCATAGGGTTTCTGATTGAGAGAGGTGGTGTGGTATGTTATACCATAATTAATCACTAAGAATTAAGATTTCATCTAAACGTTTCATCTAAATATTTAATAAAAAGTAAAGTAAAATATTTATTTCTTGGCAATGTAAGGTTATGTAACTTGCAGTGAAATGTGAGCTAGTATTGGTCTAAATTAAAGGCACAAGAAGACAAATTGTATTGTAGAAGTAGTAAAAAAATAATTGATCTGAGTTAGTACTAAAATGATTAAGATATTAAATAGTTCTGATATTCTTACAATAACACGAGGCTTTATATCATCTTATTTATTGATCGAATAGTACTTTATGCCATGTCAAATACTTGATCGCATGATTATTAGGTATTATTCATAGTTGAAATTTATTTCCTTTGTCTTGCTTGTTCACAAATATTATTTGATCTTGCTTGAGCTTCATAGACTTAAAAGCTTTAGCACATGGGAAATAAAAATGGTGTTTTTCTCTTGGATAATTACATAAAATCTCTTTATAACTGATTCTAAAACCCAATGCACAATAGTATTTGCACAGGTGTTTGGAAAGTAAATAATAGTGGTAAGGATTGTAGGGATTATGGTGTCATTAGTAGTTGTAGTTGATTTTTTTCTTTTTTTTTTCTTTTTTTTCTTAAATATGTTTTATTGATTTTTTACAGAGAGGAAGGGAGAGGGACAGAAAGTCAGAAACATTGATGAGAAAGAAACATCAATCAGCTGCCTCTTGCACACCCCCTACTGGGGATGTGCCCGCAACCAAGGTACATGCCCTTGACTGGAATCGAACCCAGGACCTTTCAGTCCACAGGCCGACACTCTATCCACTGAGCCAGACTGGTTTCGGCTGTAGTTGATTTTTTTCACCCTAGAATAAGAAGGCATAGACATAGTGTATGGGATGAGAAAAAATGAACATGGTTTCTTGTCAACTCAGAATAACAAATCCTTGCCTGTCTGTCCAGTTGTATTTTGTGAAACCACTTTTTCCTCACTCTCCTCTAGTTGTACCTCGTTTTTCTGTCTCAGAGCCTTTGTGTAGTCTCTCTTCACAGGCACTACTCGTTTTCTAGATTGTGGTTTCCTTGAACACTTGCACGGTAGATCCTTACATTTGTTTTGCCCTCATCCTGGCATGCTCTTCATCCAGATATTCATATGGTTTGTGTCTTCACTTTATTCTGGTCTCTCTCCTCAAATGTCATCTTCTAAGAGAAAATGTTCCTATCTAAAATATCCTTGCCTTCCCAAACCTTCTCACGTCCTATCCCCTTAACATGTTGTTTTTATTATAGCAGTTAATCTCACAATACTTTAAAATTTATATTTGTTTACTGTCTCCACCAAAGGGCAGGGATTTTTTTGCCTTGCTCACATTTGTGTCCTTAGCATCTAGAACTGTGATTGTCGGGGGAGGGGAGTGGGAGTGAGGAGAGGGAAAGGGCGGGGAGGAGAGGTACTCAAATAAATAATGATGAATGGATACTTATCTAAGTTGTGATGTTCAGCTGAAACTAATATAATAAATGCCAGCTGTAATTGGAAAAAGAAAAACAGTTTCTTACAAGTTGTAGAGAGAAGCTACTTTAGAGCTGGCGTTTGGAGATACTTTAATAGGGAGTTAGGTATCTGGGGTAGCTTGTAGAGCGACACATAAATATCCACACTGCAGGACCAGATTCTGTGACCATGTGACATAGGCTGGGAAATTATAATTTCACATCCTTCTGGCCACAGTGTTTAGTCTAGGACCGAGGTCGGCAAACCACGACTCTCCAGCCACATGCGGCTCTTTGGCCCCTTGAGTGTGGCTCTTCCACAAAATACCATGGCCTGGGCAAGTCTTATTTTGAAGAAGTGGCGTTAGAAGAAGTTTAAGTTTAAAAAATTTGGCTCTCAAAAGAAATTTTAATCATTTTACTGTTGATATTTGGCTCTGTTGACTAATGAATTTGCCGACCACTGGTCTAGGATGTCTTGGCTCGAACTGAGCTGGAGGACAGTAAACCTGGCTCTATTCTGTGAGACTTTGCCATTCCTGCTTTCTGTTGCTCTTCCTTAGTTTCTGTGAGCTACTCCAACCTGGTCTCCTTTGGTTTTCCCCTTTGAATAGTTAAAGTTTTGTATCTGTTCTTTGACCCCCTAAGAGTTCTGCCTAATACAGGTGGGCAGAGACGGATCATGTGAATTTGTTCAGATATTTCTATTATAAGATCTGAGCCGGTGTTAGTCTATAGTAAGGGTTGATAAGGATAGCCCTTTGTTTTCCTGTTTTTATTTTAGGTCTCTAAGGCAGAGTAGGAGATGGGGGAGGGGTATATCTACATTTTGAAAACTCTTAGTTTATAGGAAAATTGAGTGTCTGTAGATGTCCACACATTATTACCAGTGGCTAGAGAATTATTCATTCATTTGCTTATTCTGTAGAATTTAATATCCTGTGCAGGATATTATCTTTACATGCCAAGGTTAATTACTTCATTTGTCAGTCACTTATTGAGTGAAAACTCTATGCTGTGTTTTGTGGGGGCAGAGATGGACAAGTCCTGGCCTCTGCCCTAAAGGAGCTTGCTGTTTAGGAGGAGAGCAACAAGCAGACAGGTGTGTGCAAAGCAGAAGCGTGTATTGTAGAAACACCAAGGAGGGAGTCTTCAGCTGTAAGGTTAAGGTGTGGGGCAGATTGAGGTTTCCTAGAAGGCCCTTAAAGAATGGAAAAGATGAATAGGTGTTTGGCAGAGCGACACATGAGGTGTGTAAAAGGAAAACAGGACTCCAAAGAGCAGAGGTATTGGAACTGCTAGGCCAATGGGAAGAGCTGCTTTGCAGAATAGCTAGAGCATCTAGCCTAAGGGGAGGAAGGCTTGGGTAGGGATGGGACTGAATGAAGATGAGGCAAAGGGAGGTAGAATAGGCTAAAGGTTGAGACTCCATCTTGAAGGCAGTGAGGATTCACTGACAAGATTTAAGTGTAAGTGAACAGCAGAGCAGGTTTGTATTTAGCAGGATCCCTGGCATGACAAAGTGGAGTGTAGGCGGGAGGTATGTAAGACGAGGCCGGGAAGACCTTGGAGAGAGACATCTGAGGCCTCCTGTTCTTAGACACAGGTTTATCCTTAGGGAAAGAAGAGGATCAAGAGACCTTACCTGGTCAGAGGCAGTAGATTCAGCCTCCAGAGAGCCCTGGGCACAGCAGACACATTCCTGATATGTCTAGTATACACACTGTGCTCAACTTCCCTAACAGTTTATTGTCTTTCTAAATCAAATGTCATATTTCATATTAAAAGACAAACCTAGAAATCAGAAATGAGATGTTGGAAAAACAGTTTGATAGCCAGTATTGAGCAGTATTTATTGTGAAAAAACTTGATCTCGTGAGATGATGTCTGGGAGAAATGGATCAAAATTGAGTAGACATACAACAAATATTTCTGTGGTTGGTTATTTTATAAAAGTTACTGGAACCATAATCTTGTGTTCCCTCAGAGTATACATTTGTTTTTGTTTTTTTCTAGTGTGGAGCATAAAGGTTTTTATTCATATTTCTTAAAAAAGCATTTCAGAAAAATGTGTGCTGAGTACAAATGCATTTAATGTTTATTTATAGTGGCTTTTATTTAGCCCCTGAATTTTACATTAGAAAACCAATTTTAAAAATCAGTAGTCCAGTTCTAACAATCCCCCTAGAAAATTATAAAAAGGTAATGTCTTTAATTTTTTTAAGAATGCAACACTGAATTTTATTTTATTTTATTATTTTATTTTTTTATTGATTAAAGTATTATATATGTGTCCATCACCACTTATGCCCTCACCCCCCTGGTGTCCGTGTCCATTGATTAGGCTTATATGTGTGCATACATGTCCTTTGGTTGATCTCTTCCCCTTACCCCCACCCTTCCCTACCATCCCTCTGAGGTTTGACAGTCAATGCTTTTCTGTCTCTGGATCTGTTTTTGTTCATCAATTTATTTTGTTCATTATATTCCATAAATGAGTGAGTTCATGTGATACTTATCTTTCTTAGATTGGCTTATTTCACTTAGCATCATGTTCTCCAGTTCCATCCATGCTCTAGTTTGAAGCAGCCACTTTTTCTCCTTTTTCTTCTTCTTAAAGAAAATCTTTCAGCATTTCATATAATACTGATTTGGTGTTGGTGAACTCCTTTAGCTTCTTTTTATCTGTGAAGCTCTTTATCTGATCTTCAATTCTGAATGACAGCTTTGCTGGGTAGAGTAATCTTGGTTGTAGGTTCTTGCTATTTATCACTTTGAAAATTTCTTGCCACTCCCATCTGGCCTGCATTGTTTCTGTTGAGAAATCAGCTGACAAGCATATGGATGCTCCCTTGTAGGTAATTAAGTGTTTTTTCTTGCTGCTTTTAATATTCTCTCTTTCTCCTTTGCTCTTGGCATTTAAATTATGATGTGTCTTGGTGTGGTCCTCTTTGGATTCCTTTTGTTTGGGGTTCTGTGTGTTTCTTGGACTTGTAAGTTTATTTCTTTCACCAGGTAAAGGAAGTTTTCAGTCATTATTTCTTCAAATATATTTTCAATATCTTGCTCTCTCTCTTCTTCTGGCACCCCCATAATTCTGATGTTGGTATGGTTGAAGTTGTCCCAGAGGCTTCTTACATTATCCTCAAATTTTTAGATTCTTTTTTCTTTTTTCTTTTCTAGTTGAGTGTTTTTGGCCTCTTGGTATTTCAGATCTTTGACTTGATTCTTGCATTCCTCTTGTCTGCTGTTGGGTTTCTATAAAATAATTTTTTTTATTTCAGTCAGTGTATGTTTAGTGTCTAGTTGGTCCTTTTTCATATCCACGGGGGTCTTGCTCATATCCTTGAGGTTCTCACTAAGCTTATCGGTCTTTTCTAGAAGCCTCTTGAAATACCTTATAACTGTGGTTTTGAACTCTATATCCAGTCATCTGTTTTCCTCCATTTCTTTTGTTTGAGATCTGTTTTTTTCTCTTCCTGTTTTCACTGCTTCCCTTCACTGGGTTCAGCACAGCCTGGAGTTTTTGTCTCCTTTCCGCTAGAGCTCCCCTGCCAGGCGTTCACACACCCAGTCCTCTCGAGCTCCCGAGTCTCCCACCTGACTTGGGCTTTGCAAAGGCTGTGATTATCCGTGTGCACTTTTATGTCCCTCCAGTTTCAGATCTTCCAGTCAGCCAGCCCTCCCGTGGTTCTGGACAATGTGCGTTTGGCCCTTAGTTGTGTTTTCGAAATTGCTATAAGGGGCAAAAGCCTAGATATTTACCTATGCCATCATCTTGGTTTCTCCAAAAGTAATGTCTTTTAATAAGCTTGTTTAATATTAACTTTTAATTGCAACAAGCACTCAACTTGGTTTTGAATCAGTGTCTTCAAGTCCAACCTCTTCTACAAAATATTCATGTAGTACAGACAGACAAGAAGGTGGAAAGTAGTGTAAAAGGCATATATCTAACATGTGTCTCAAAGTATTTGTGTTTGTATATATGAATGTACATATATTATTTTGTAAAGAATTGTCTACTTTTGAGTAAAAAATGTAGCAATGTCTACCATGTTTGGAGCTGAGCATAATTGATCAATAAAATTTGTAGCCTTAAAGTCATTATTTTTATGGTACTACAAACACTATATTTAGAAATAATGAGAAGTAAACACATTCACTGACTTGTGGAGGAGACATTTTAGTAAAAACCACATACTAATAGTTTGATTTTACTTTTTTAGAAGTAGATTGGATCCATTGGGAATTGACATAACTTGAGAATTCAGTAAATGTATTCTTAGCGTAATTACATGAATTGTAAGCTTGTGAATTCTGAGCAAAGCTTAGTCAAGATATTTGAATCAACAGAACTAATAGTAATGGTGATAGTGCTAGTTGAGTGCTGATTAGTACTAGCAACAGCCAGTAGCTCTTAGCACAGAGCCCATTGTTTTTGCACAATGCATATTTGCTGATTAAATAAATAAAGGCATATTATGTGTATGTTTCATTTATTATTCTTAGTTCTTACAGTAGTCATGTAAAATAGGAATGAGTCCCCTCATTTTACAAATGAAGACTTTGAAGCACTAAAGGAATTAACTCCCTTATTTCAGGGTCATATTGCTAGGAAGGATTAGGATTTGGATCCAGGCATGTCTGATGACTTCAGGCTCAGGGTGGCATCATTCATTACTGTGTCTTTCTGCCTGATTTCTCACTTCCTCTTCCAGTCTTATATTAAAATCCTAGTAAGTAACTGGCTACAGTGAGATGATACGCAATATTGATTTTGTGTTGTAGGTGGTTAGAAAGGAGAATTTCACTGGAACAGACAGCCACAAATGGTGTGGTGTTTGCCGGTGGTGTTGGTTGGAATCCCAGTATGTAGGTCAGATTTCCCAGGATTACTGCTTTAGCAGCATTTCCTGAGCAACAAACACCTCACCCCCATCATCTGCAATCTAATGTGAACCAGGAACATGTTCTGAGAATACTATAGAGTTTACACAGGGCAGTTCTAAAGCTGTGCTGGTTTAACTGTGGAAACAGGAAGATTAGTACAACAGGAGAAAGCAGGTTTAGTGGTCACTCCGAATTTCACTAAATAATATGTGATTCTGACAATTTTTTTTAATATTGGAAAGAATTTTAATTGATCCATCACAAAGACATTGCACATGCAAATAATATTAATACAAAGTTTAAAATAAAATTTTAAGACAAACAGCAGTGCAGAAAATTAGATATTTGCATAATTATGCACATTTTAACACTTCCACATTCTTTTTTGGCACTCAAGCTTTTAGATTTTGGAACCATGTTAACTTACAGGCAAATAAAAGAGTGTAATGAACATGTTCTACATAAAGTTATAACCTGGAAAACTACTTCCCTAGAGTGTTATTCTCAGATAGCAATTAAATGTTTTTTAGAATCAACAATCTGAATAATTCTTTGCTTTTCAAAGTATCCAAGAATTATACTAGAAAACTGATTTTTAGAGAGGGTAAGATATGTGGGTGTATCTACATAATGTCATGTTCTCTGGCCCATCAACCTAGATAAGTTTATTCACTAACCTTGGTTCTGATGCTATGCATTTTATTAGATGTCTCAGAAAAAGTAAAATGAATTTTAGATATGCAAGAATTTTAAAATGTGATAGTATGAATCATCTAATCCTAATTGGGTATCCATTTTGTTGATGATTTCAATGAATAATAATAAGTACACTAAAGATAAGTAGCACAATTAACATATTTTGACACCCCAAATTAAATGACATTGCAATTACTAAGTTTAATTTTAATTAAATCTGGTTAGAATTTCTTTTGTGTAGAGATTTTTAAAAAGATTAAAACATTAAGCTATATAATTCTGTTCTACACAAATATCTTATTCTTTATCATCTTACCCTATTACAAACTAGAAATTTAGAACACCTTCTGAATACATTCAACTGAGCTGCTACCTATAAGGTGAGAATTCTGTGTACAGAATTCAGGAATTTCCTTTAAAAATTGGGCATCAAAATTATTTGTCTTTAAGTTTTCCTGTTTGCTTCTGAGTAAGCATGAAATAATGCTGGTTCAAAAGTGCTTAACAAAATGTAAGTAGTCACATGCTTGTGGAAAACATGTCAGTGTTCCTATATAAGGGGTGAGTAATTTCCAGTTATATCTGCAAAGTTTCATATTTAAGGATTCAGAGTGTTAGTCAGTATACATCATCCAAAGGTTTTTTATTTTATTTTATTTGAATCTCCAGATAATTTTCACCAAATCTATCCTTGACTTTTCAATTCATAAAGAATTAAACAACCAGGTTGTGTAGGTGTGTGCGTTTCAGTATTTTTATTTTGACATTTGCTAAGTAATTTATGATAAGAAATTATCTTAACTCATCCATACGTAACTATTCTATCTATAGTTGGAATTGGCTTTAACTATTAAAATTGTATACAGGAAATTAGTGGTGTTGCAGCACTTGGCTGTGAATAACTTGCCATCTGGTGTTGGGTCAGAAAATGCTATTTCATTAGTGCTGAGAAAACAGCCAAACATGAAGTGATTCCTGAGTTATATCTACCAGTTGTCTTGCAATGTGCTTTCTTCTCTTAAACCTGAAGACCGAGATTCTACTATTCCACAGACTGCAGGTACTGGTCTGGTACATTTGAACATCACCAAGAAGCCCTGTGACATTCAGTAGAACTTGGAGGTACTGGACTAGTTGGTTCAGACAAGACATAGAAGGCCAGTTGGATGGGCTCTGCAATTAAACACCCAACTAACTACTCTCTTTTCATCATATATACAAATAAATGTTTTGGTTTTTGTTTGGACATCTGGGAACAACTTGCTGAAAGCCCAATTCATTATCAACAAGTTCTTGCATTTCTTCTACCTTTTTGATAGCATAATTTGGATCATGTGGAAGAACCAACAATTTTCCCATCCCAAAACTCTACTACTACACGTCCTTTATTTTTAAAAATATATATATTTGATTTCAGAGAGGAAAGGAGGGAGAGAGGAAGAGAGAAACATCAGTGATAAGAGAGAATCATTCATTAGCCTTCTGCATGCCTCCCACTGGGGATCAAGCCCACAACCGGGCATTGAACCAGGACCTCCTGGTTCACAGGTCGATGCTCTGAGCCACACCAGCTGGGCACGTTCTTTTTTCCAGCCTGTGTATTTGATTCCCTTCAGAAATCTGGTCATGCTGAACATGCTGCAGTTCATCTTCAGGGTTAGAAGCAGTATAGATCATACCACAAGACTTAACACCTGGTGGCTCCAAAAGGTTTCTGACGTGCGTCAACGATGAGCTGGTTTTTTGTTTCTTTATTTACATCTCTGGCATTAATACTTTTCTGTGTATTGGTCTGTTTCAAAAAGTTAGTAGATGTGATGGTTGCCACAGAAGACTGTTCTCCAACTAGAGATCTTTTTGTATTGACTGAAGACACACCGAAGATGGGATAGACCCTGGACTCAAAAGAAACTGCCTTGCTTTCACTGTCTAAATCTTCTGAAGAAAAACACGTATTTTCTTCAGGTTTATGCTCCCTTGAAGAAACTACTCCAGTTGATGAATCCTTTATTATTAATTTCTCTTCATTTTTATTTCTCATACCCAGCAGCTCAATGCTCAATTCCTTTTCTAGCCACAAGTACTTTAGCACTTGCCTTGTCTCAAAACTTTGCCTTTCATTGATGGTTTATACTCAGAATCTTTAATCACTTCTGATTTATTCTCTCAACTGAGTCCCAGAAATGGCTTATTTTCCAGAGACAATTATCTAAGGATTTTTTTTCCTAACCAAAAATGATGCTCCACCCTGGAGTGTTACTTGTGGTTTGACTTTTTGGCTTAGAACTCGAGGAACATTTAAATTATTTTCAGCTGAATAACAACTATTCTCTTTTTCTACAATTGGTTTGCAGACCACTCAGTTTTGCTTGGAATTTTTAGAATTCTTTGATACAGACATGCTGCACTTATAACTTGATTGACACTTAGCAGTTAAACTCTTCCGTGTTTTTTCCTTCATCTTCTTGGAGCAGATTGGTTTTTCATGCATATTTGCTGTCACATGGGGAAAAAAGGTACTTTATTATTAGTTTTTAGATAAATGGGCCTATTCACTCTTATCATCTTTCTCCCTAATGGACTGAGGTAACACTTATTTTTATTATAAAAAATACAGTAGACACACAAGATTTAAAAGGTGGACCTTGATTTGCAGATGCTAATCTTTTTTTTTTTTTTAGTTGTTTTGAGCAGACTTGAAATGACCTTGTTGAGAGCAATGCACATTTTCTTTTCATCATTACTTTGGCAAATATATTTCTTGTTAGGTGATGAAAATATATTTTCAGTAAAGTCCCAAATTAATTTCTTTGATGGAATGTCAGATAATAGGTTGTCACAGTTCAAAGAATTCTACTTACTTTTCCTTGGAGTAAAAGCTCACATCTTCTTAATTGAACCCCTGCACCTTAGAGCCCTTGAGCTATCTTTAGCCAAGCCGCCCCTGAGAATGTTTTTGTATTTGTTGAGCAAGTTACATCTGTTGCTCCTCCAGAGGGAGGAATCCCACTCTGTGGAGCATAGTGTAGGGCATTGCAATGCCTGCCACCACTGTGCGGATTGTAGGAGTCCAAGTCACCAAGGAAGGCATGACTATAGATGGAACAGTGCTTTTTTCACAGAGAAGAGGCAGAACAAGGTCAACTTCAGTGGAGAACATGGGTTCCCTGTGGGAAGACGATGCCACAGGGATATGGTGTGCAAGCACCCTCTGACCTGTGGGTGAAGGACCTCATTCCCTCCTGCCCAGAACAGAGAGAGCAGTGGCCTTGGCCAGGTGCCACATGACACAGAGGCTCAAGCAGAACAACAAAGGTCAAACCCAAAACATGTAAAGATATTCCCCAAACAGAGATATGACCAGTGTAGGTTATAAGAGCACTTACCCTCTTTGTAAGAAAATCTGGGCCCCAACCATCTTCTAATGCCACACATGACTGCCTCTCCCAATACTCATGTTTTACCAGAAATATGGTTAGGAGTTGTGTAAAGGAGTTAGGCTTTATTTTAGGAAGTATTTTTAATTGTTGGTATTAGTCTGACAATTGGAGTGCATGTTTGTTTGTATTTTTAAGTGTGCCTGTGGTACTTAAAAAATGTTAGATTACTTACACTTAGTGTTGTCAATGAATCCGTACAGGATTTTCTCATATTTTACCAACTTCTTAAGTTGTAGCACAGGGATCTCATTCCTTTGCTAAATGATCTGGGATTGTGTGAAGATAGTTAATGGGGACTGTTGGCTCTTTTTCCCAAAGCTAACCATGGAGAGGAAAGAGGAAAGCATGGGCCAGAGGAAACAACCCAAGTAACTGAAGAACTCCAGGGGTGACTGAGGCTGTTCAAAGTTGGTGTATGTGTGTGGGTAGTCTAGCCAATGGCATGGGATTGCCCATACATTAGTTTAAGTTTCTTTCCTTTTAAGTTTTGTGTTGACCTGATTTTCTCCAGTTGCCTTGAAATGATAATTGCTGCCCCTCTGTTACAGAAATTGATGTCAATAGGGTGCAGTTAGGGCAGTGTGACAGTCCTGCTGGGGTGTGAGCTGAGAACAGGCACATGTTAACCAACAGACCAGGTTCATTCCTCCCAGTGCTCGCAGATCATTCTTCACAGAGACGCCTTTCCCCACTGCTGCCGCTTTAAGAGATTAAAGGCTAAAAGGAGTTGCCAGGTGGCACACAGCAAAAGAAGTGGTCAAGAGTGGTTATTTGGCGCCTGTGGCTCATCCCCTCCATCTTTCTCAAATATATCAGGAGGGATAATAGTAGGACTTGGGTTTTGGCCATTTTTCACACATGTTTCCAGATCTGTTAGCTCATATTCTTTGGTGAATATGACCACCTATGCCAAAATAATTGGATGCATGAAGAGTACAATCATTATTGAAAGCATAAAGGAATAAACTGAATAGTATATACTTCATGAAGCAGAGTTGTGAGAGCAGAGGGATCAGTAATTTAAAATAAACATAATTATATACTATATCCTGTGATAAAGGAGGATAGTAGTCGTATTAAGAAGGAACAAGAAGTGAAAAAGAACAAAATGGAAGTATTAGACAAATGTAGCTGAAGTAAAGAACTGAATAAATCAGACAAATAGGATGGATGCAAGAGAAAAATAAATTAATGAACTTGAAGGTCATGTAGAATTCTGAAGGCAGAGGAAAAACAGATAAAAAATATCAAGAAGACTAAGAGAGATGAAGAGAAATATTAGTGCTGACATTAGAATAGTAGGATTCCCAGAAGGGAGAAAAGAAATTGGAGGAGAGAAAAATATTGAAAGAAATGATGATAAATGACTTGAAATTAAGAAAGAACAAAAACTACAGATAGAAAGGGCTAATAGAATACCAAGGTATGAAAACCTACATTTTGGTATGAAAACCTACATTTTGGTAGGCTAGTGAAATTTAAGAATATCATATGTAATACCTTGATTAAAAAATAAAAAAAAAAGAATATCATAGCCAAAGAAATCTAAAAAGTTTTGGAACACAAGCATAGATAATTCACAAATGAACATAAATCAGACTAAGTTATCTTTTCAGCCTGGAGGTTCTCAGTTATTCCGCATATTCCTAAGGTTAGGGAAATTGTCTGTATTACATGGAATTTAGACCTTATAAAATAAATTTATTAAATCACATTGCACTTACTAAAGTATTTCTCTATGGAATAAGGAACATGCTTGCTTTTATAAACTTCCCACTTGAAAAAAATTTAGGGTGGATGATCACAATATATAATTCTATGGTTTTATGTAAATAACTAGGGGCCCGGTGCATGAAATTCGTGCACTGGCGGGGGGGGGGGAGTGGTCCCTCAACCCAACCTGCCCCCTCTCACATACTGAGAGCCCTCAGGGGATGTCCAACTGATGGCTCACCCCCAGCCTGCCCAAGTTTGGGCACCCAGCCATCGCCCTGCTCAGCTCAGCCCCAGCTGTCTGCGACCACCCAGCCCTGGGGGCTGGGCGCTCACCACTACTTCCACTCACAGTGCCCAGGGGCTGGGCACTCCCTGCCGCCTCCACCACCGATGCTGCTGCTGCTGCTGCTGCTGCTGCTGCCGCTGCTTCCCCTCACAGCACCCGGGGGCTGGGCGCTCGCCACCACCACCATTTCATCTCCACCCCTGGGGCCAGGCACTCATGCCACTTGGCCCCGCACCCACTCCAAATTGGCTGGTTGCATAGCCAATCAGGAGCGAAGGTATGGTCAAATTTGCATGTTTCTCTTTTATTATATAGGATTGGGGAAAGTTATTATTTTAATTAAAGGGATACGTCTTTCCTTATTTTCTTATTTTTATTTTTTTAGTTGTTCTTGATCTCATATTGGGGTATATACTTTTTAGAGATGTGTTTGTAGCCATAGATCTAAAATGGATAATTTTCTACTTCTAGTAATTATATATGATTTTCAGTTGCTCTTCTTCATGCTTCTGGATTTTCAGTTATTTAAATAGCATGACATCACTGCTTATGTACCAGAAAAGAAGCCATATTCATCTTTTGTTCAGAAATTTTCCAGTAAAAATATAATGTGACACATGTATTTAAAAAATGTCTATCCACAATAAAAATGTTTTATAAGGGTGAAATTAATTTTACTATAGTCTATTTACCCAATACCCACTAAATATTATCAGGCTAGCATGTAATCAGTATACATAATTTTAAATGAGATATTTTACATTCCTCTCTGCATACAAAGTCTCTGAAATTTGGTGTGTGTTTTCTAGCACATCTCCATGTGGATTAGCAAAGTTCCAAGAACTCAGGACCACAAGCAGCTAGTAGCTAACGCACTATCAGTGCATCCCTAAAGCAAATATATGATGGCTCAGTGTTCTGGGAAGTGTTAGGTGGCTAAAGAGTTTCTTGTAAGAAGGGATCTTCTTGAATTAGGGATCTTAGGACTGAATGGTCCTGTAGCAACTGATACTTCTATCCATTAGTTGTAGCTAATCATGAAAAGAGTGTAAAACATTATTTGATTGCTATCGTTTTCAGGGTAGAACTAATATTAAACATATAAATCTACAGACTGTGCTGAGATTGGCTGATTTTATAGTTTTGTTTCTTCAGTTCATATAGTCCTTCCTGGATTTTTAAAAGGCAGTTCAGACTTAACTTGGACAAAACGAATTTATGATCTGTCTTTCCAGATCGGCTTCTGCTCATATTTAGTGAGGGGCATCTCTGTTCTTTCCTACCACAGGGCCAAAAATTCTTTCTTTGACTGCCAGCTAGCACGGTGAAGTCACAGGCTGCTGTTGCAAATGTCCAGTTCCCTTTAAGTCCTTAGTTGCCCATGCTTTTGCTGTGATGTATCTTTAATGAAAGAAGTCTGCTGAGTATTTTTGAATAATGTTAATGTCACTTAAAAAAAAAAAAACTCAGTAGAGATTTAGGCCAAACCTATGTGTTTTTCAGTACTTGACTTTAAAATTCTGTCAGTTCTCTGATAGTTCTTATGCCAACACTGTTGAAGCATCTTGGTAGGACTGATTTTAGTTCCTGCTGACATTCATTTACATCTGATTGAAAGGAGCAAACTGAAGGTCAAGTATAAGGCAGGCAGAAGGGCAGAGCAGGAAAAGCCAAGCTTTGCATTTGGTGTACTGTGCTTTGCCCAGGGCATCCTGTGATATTGTGAGCAAACGTTTTATTAGAGAAAGCAAACTTCAGCTAAGATACAAATCTCTCCCTCGCCCCAGTTTTATAACTGTTGATGATTCTTTAGTTGCAACAAAATTTTTATTTAAAGATTGGCATCTTCAAAGTAATACTGATTTGGGCCTTTCTGTGTGTAGTGAGATCTTTTGGAACTGACATTACCTAACTAACAGAAAAGGATTTTTTTCCTTTTTTCCTAAAATATATAATAAAATATGGAGATGTCAGATATAAAGGATGGCTATTGCTCAGACTTGTCCTTTGCTTGTCTGGTTATCCATCAAACACTATCAACCAGATTGTGCCAGAAAGGAAGAAATAATGTCATTAGAAAGCAATCAGTCAAATGTGTATCAAGGTCTTTTAAAAGGCTCAACTAGCCCTAACTGTTTTGGCTCAGTGGATAGAGCATTGGCCTGCGTACTCAAGAGTCCCAGGTTCCATTCCGGTCAAAAGTGTGTACGTTGGTTGCGGGCACATCCCCAGTAGTGGGTGTGCAGGAGGCAGCTGATTGATGTTTCTCTCTCATCGATGTTTCTAACTCTCTCTTCCTCTCCCTTCCTCTCTAGAAAAAAATCAATAAAATATATTTTAAAATAAAAGGCTCAACTAACTGTTCAGATATCAAAGGATGTTTTACAAATAAGATATGCTAAAGTGGTTACTCTTAGGAACTGTCTTTGACAGGCTTGCTTTATCCTCCCTCTCTCTTTTTAAAAATATATGTTTTTATTGAGTTCAGAGAGAGGAATGAAGAAGGAGAGAGAGAGAAACCTAATGAAAAAAATCATTGATTGGCTGCCTCCTGCAGGCCCCACTCTGGGGATGGAGCCTGCAACCCTGGCATGCGCCGTAACTGGGAATTGAACGGTGGTCTCCTGGTTCATAGGTCAATGCTCAGCCACACCAGCTGGCCCCTCTCTTGATTTCATACCTTAGTACTTTCAACCAGATGAGCTAGGTGCACTTGGTGTTCTGTCACAGTGGTGCAGCTTGCAGGAAAGTGTCAGCTAGGGTCCATTCTCTCACTAAAGTGGCAGCTCCTAACTTTAGGCAGTCAAAACAATAGGCAGTTGTTATCATAATAATGATCATAGCCACATTATTTTTTTAAAAAATCTTTCTAGCTGAGCAAGGAAGGATTCTTTTAGATCACTATCTCTTCTTTACCATAGAATGTTGTTTATGTTACAGGCATGTCAAACTCATGGCCGGCAGGCCGCATGTTTGACATGCTTGGCAACTTTAAAAATAATAGAAAAGGCCATAACCTGAAAGGACATAAGGAATAAAAAAAAGTATCTACTTTTATCAGGAAAATAGATAAGGTCATCTAAATGAACAATGAGCAGATTTATTCCTTTATGCTATTAAATTCAGAAATTTGGGTCTGTGTTCTTAAGGGGATTGTATGTTATTTGAAACTTCCATGCGTTTAATTATGATTGCCAGGGGGTGAGGACAGATGGAGGAAAGTTTAGGGAGGATAGATGGTGATAGAAGGAGGTAACTTGGGGTGGTGAACACATAATGCAATGCACAGATGATGTGCTGTGTAATAGTACACCTGAAACCTGTATAATTTTGTTCACCAGTGTCACCCTAATAAATTCAATAATAAGAGAAACATCTATAAGTTTAGAAATGAGAAGACACCAGGGACCCAGGGAATTACTTGTGCTAATTCCTAATTTGGGAGGAAAAAAGGTAAGAAAGAAAAGAAGAGGCTTTGTGGGAACCCTGCTGTGTTTTTGAAATATTTAAAAATACATTAATTTTATTTTTCTTCATATTTCTTTAGTTGTCTTACCTGAGTTTTGTGTCTAAATTTATGATTAAGTGAAACCTTTTGGAAAATGCATCTAATCTGATGTTAGAATGTGCAATGAAAAGTCCAGTGTTGTGTTTGAATGTTTCTATCACAGCAAAGATATTTTACTTCTCTGTTTCCTTTTCATAATGAACTGTTGTTAATGAATGATTGAGTATTATGTCCTAGTAATGGAAATTATTTATTTTTGTCTGTTCTGATTTGTTTTAAATACATTCAGATGTTTTATAATTAATCACAAGGCTCTAGTTTGAGCTGGCAGAACATGCTTCTTTGTGTGTAATTGAAAGCTGGTCAAATATTTTAGGAAGCTTCTTATAGAAGCTTAAATATAAAAATTCTTTAGTGGAGGAGCAAAATTATATAATAGTCTATAAAGGAAAGCTGTAGGACTACTTCGTGAACAGAGAAGATTGCTTAAATTTCAACTAAATTGAATTGAACCTAAAAATAGTATAATGTCTGATTATTTCAGGTTAGAGAAATAGACTGTGAGATGTGGAGGCACATTGAGCCATTTTACACTTAACTAAAAACATTTCCTACACCTTCAAAGGTTCTCTGCCAAGAAAAAAAATCAAGGTGCTCTGAGACAGCAGGGAAAATTAAGTCACAGAGGCAAGGAAAGGCATGAAGCAAATGAATACTTTCTGCAGCATCTGTTAGCATAACCATTAGAAGTATGTTGTTAGCCATCTGGGGCCACCTTCCTTGAATTATAAATCTGGATCAGTGGTTTGAAGTTCAGTGGCTGCATTTCCCTGTGGAGAGAAATGGAAGTCTCTCTATATGTCCTTGTTGATCAGTTGTTTCTGATCACGCAGGGCCCTCTGGTTCTGCAAGGGCATCCCCCAAGGACAGCTTGTTTTGTCACACAAATGATTACTGTCACAGGCGCTTTAGTAAAAATCCTATTCAGCCCTTCACTCCCATTGCTCTACATTTCCAAGCGTTCATAAAAGTCCCAGTCAAGGGGAAAAGAGTTCTTGTAAAAAAAAAAAAAAAGAAAAAGAAAATATGAACTTATCCACACAGATCTTTTTGTGTCTCTTCACTTTGGTAGTTAAATATAATTGTGAGTCCTTTGATGTGAATTTCAGCTTATTTAATAAACAGATTTTAAGTGTGTAAGTGTAGTGTAGAATAGATTATATTGAATTTAGTTTCCAACATTGGAAGTGGTATACCAGTTAGTAATATTTAGAAAGGAGATAAGATCGCCAGTGTAATGAGAGGTTTATGTCTGACATTTATAATAGGAAATAGACTCAGCAGGAAGTTGAAGACTTTTGGATTATACTACTTAAAGAAGATAAATAACATGCACTAGGAAAGCCACTAGTCTGTCTGGGCAGTCTTTTAAACATTTATTGGAAGCCTATAGATAGAGTTGGTAACTCCAGTGCACATAGTAGAATTTATGTGCATATTTAGGAAGCTTTATGAGAAACTTCCACATAATAAGATTTTGTTCAAGATTCATGCTTACAACAAACAGTGAAAGAACAGTTGGGTCCTGTAAAACCCAGATAAGAGTATTTCTTACATTAAATAGGAAATTGACAAATGTAAATTTAGGTAAATATGATACAGGTGTTTTGGAAGACAAAACTGATAAGTGAAAATATGATAATAATGAATAAGGAATGTTAGAACTTCAATTATTGCCTCACAAATTGATTGAGTGAAACATCCAGGAGGGTAAATGAGTTTTAGAGTCTTCACATATGAAGATTATGACTGAAACAAATGGCAGGTGTCTTCTGTTTGTAATTGTGAGGGTCACAGGACTTGGCCCATGAAATCTGGCAAGACTCAGACCATCTCAACCAGCTCCCCAACCCTCAATATATATATAAAGACTTCAGGGTAACTGTAAGGAGTAAAGATATGCTAACACATTTTCTAAAGCTATCATATGGCCAAAATATATGGGACTAGGTATATTAGGCTATAATCAAGCACATCTATACTAATAGAAGGATAATATGCTAATTAGCCTGGGAGACATTCTGGGAGACCTTCCAGATGAAGCCATGGTGGCAGGGCCGAGGCAGAGGTGGTTAGAGGCGATCAGGCCAGGAGGGGAGAGGAGTTGGGGGTGATCAGGCCAGCAGGAGGGCAGATGGGGGTGAACAGGTCAGGGAGGCAGTTGGGGGCGAGTAGGCCAGCAGGAGGGTCAGTTGACAAGCAGACCGATGGGGGGGCAGTTGGGGGTCCGCAGGCCAGTGGGGGGAGCAGTTGAGGGCAAGCAGGTTGGCAGGAGGAGGGAGTTAGGGGTGAGCAGGCCAGCAGAGAGGGGCAGTTGAGGGTGATCAGGGCAGCAGGAGGGCAGATGGGGGTGAACAGGTCAGGGGGGCAGTTGGGGGTGAGTAGGCCAGCAGGAGGGCTGGTTGGGGGCAAGCAGACCGATGGGGGGGAGTTGGGGGTGCGCAGGCCAGTGGGGGGAGCAGTTGAGGGCAAGCAGGTTGGCAGGAGGGGGGAGATAGGGGTGAGCAGGCCAGCAGAGAGGGGCAGTTGGGGATGAGCAGGCTGGCAGGGGGGGCAGTTGGGGGTGAGCAGGCTGGTGAGCGGGAGCAGTTGGGGTGATCATGCTGGTCGGGGGACACAGTATGGGGTGATCAGGCCAGAAAGGGGGCGTAGTTGGGGCCAAGCAGGTCAGCAGTCAGAGTGGTTAGAGGTGATCAGGTAGGCAGGCAGGTGAGCAGTTAGGAGCCAGTGGTCCCAGGTTGCAAGAGGGATGTCTGGCTGGGCTGAGGGACACCCCTGCCCCCCTGTGCAAGAATTTCATGCACCTGGCCACTGGTATCCTATCTAATAACAGTAATATGCAAATTGACCGTACCTCCACTATATCCACAAGCCAATAAGAGCGAGTATGCAAATTAACACAACCAAGATGGCAGTTAATTTGCATATCCAGGTACAGAAGATGGCATAGAGGGAAGCCAAGCACTGCAGAAGGGAGAAAAGCTGTGGAGAAACAAGCAAGTGGGGCTGGGGAGAAGGGGGGGAAGCAGGCTGGGCGGGGGGAAAAGGGAGGGAGTGAGGCAGCAGAGAAGGGAGCAAGGCAGTAGTGATGGGATGGAGTGAGGCAGTGGAGACAGGAGAGAGCGAGGCAGCAGAGAGGGGAGGGAGTGAGGCAGTAGAGACAGGAGGGAGTGAGGCAGTGGAGAAGGGAGGGAGCGAGGCAGCAGAGAAGAGAGCGAGGCAGTGGAGATGGGAGGGAGCTTTGCTCAGGCCTCTGGAAGCCCTATTCTTGCAGGAATCTTTCTGCAATGGGTCTCTAGTAGGACAATAATGGCAATGGTAAGATAATTAAACATTTTGTTAGTAAGACCAAGAAGGACATGTTGTAGAATGAAGTGATGCACAGTTTGTATACATTTTAAACAAATTCCTGAGGCTAAAAGAACTAGGTGCTTAGGGCATAAAAGGTTACCTATTCACTCTATGTGTGTGTTCCAGATACATTTGGCTGAATGAACAGTTTGCGAAGCCTTGGGGTTCCTCAGAGATAATATTACCTTTAGGGATATTGAGAGGATTAGTCTATATAGAACTCCCAGTATAATACCCTGCATGTAGTAAAAAGATGAGGAATGCCAGCTGTGTTGCTGCTGCTCTTATTCCTACTCCATAAGAGCAATCCTTTAAGAGGACAAACAAATCATTAACGATTTAATCTCTTGGGTGCCAACATGAAAGACAAAACATATTGCATTTTACTTGCCAGATCTTTGCTTTGCTTATGGGAAGTCTTATTGTAAAATTACTTGCTGTAGTGGCTTAAGAATTTTGAACCAAAATTAGCAAGCATTCTAGAGGTAAAATGATTTTATAGGTGTTTCACTCTTAAGGGAGAAAATTCAGCAATCCATGTGTATTTATCACTGCACATCTCTTAGTATCTTCTTTCTTGCTCAAGCAATTGTTTTACATTTCTAAATGATACAGAGCTTTAGTAAGGCGCTTAGATTAGCCTTTGAATAACAAGCTTCTTTTCACACCATAGGTTTCATGATCAAAAATCAGTACTGGGATGTCTGCTTACACTATTCCCAGGTTTACTCTCCCAGTTCTTCATATCATCCAGCCCCCTGAACTGGAAATATCTTGTTAACTCTGTACTGTTTAATATTCTTTGGGAATTAAACTACTTGGGCATGTTTAGAGCTCAAATGGAATCTATGCGTTTTGCTCGACAAGGTTGTTGGTTGGGTTTTAGAACTACATATTAAAAATTGTGTTTGTGGCTAGCTGATAGAGAAATGCCCATGTACTGGAGCATTGTGTGGATGGAAGCACCACTGTTGTGAAGATCAGTGAGATAATGTGTGTAAGAGCCCTGTGAACACTGGGAAATGCTTTGGGCGTCTGAGCATGAGCCTGTTAGGATTAGTGGCCAACCGTGTCCCAGCCAGCCACCAGAGAACATGAAACCGGTAAGCAACTTTGATTTTAGGAGCAAGGTGAACGATAATGTGGAGCCTCACAGTTTGGGATTTGTAATTGGGATCCATTGCTCTTACAAGAAAAGGTAGTTCAAAAAGACACAGGATTTTCCGTTGTTAAAAATCAATGAAATTAAAAGAGCAGCTGCTTGTAAAAGTTAATTTTATTTGACATCTGTCCTGGTCCCAGTAATAAAACTGATAGTTCTGTAGAGCAACCTGTTCTCTCTATAGCTGTCTCTTTTTTTACTGTGTGGTCTCTGTTTAAATTGTTGCCTTTTGATTTCACAAATTATTTTCCGGGCCTTTAAATTGTGTGTGTCTCAGAATATATGCATAAATATAATCGGTGCATCTTCAATTCAGTAGAAAAGGATTGGTATTCTAGATTTTGAGTTGGTATCTTGGTGATTTATAAGGTGCAGTAGGAGCCATCTGAACCTTTTTTTCATTCCTATTTAGAAAATTTTTGAATGTTATTTCTGCATCAGACTTATTGAAAGAAAAAAACAATTTCCCCTGAAGGCATCCTGTCATTTCTTATGATCTGTATACCCTAATGTGTTTTTTTATTAACAGATTAAGCTTGGCTAGTGTGGCTCAGTGGTTGAGTGTGGACCCAGGAACCAAGAGGGCAGGGTTCGATTCTTGGTTGGGGCACATGTCTGGGTAATGGGTTCTATAGCCCTTGGGGGCATATGGAAGGTGGCTGATTGATTATTCTCTTTCATCATTGATGTTTCTGTCCCTCTCTCCTTCTCCCTTCCTCTCTCTGAAATCAATAGAAACAGTAAAACAAACAAACAAACAAACAAAAAAACAGTTAAATATGAAATTAGTAAATGAACCATTTGAAAGGAAGAGAATGTAAAGACATTTTGAAAAGCATTCTCTATTTGTTTTTCATTAAAAAAGACACCTGTTGGAAACTCGTGTCCACACAAAAACCTGCACACAGATTTATAATTGCCCAAACTTGTTAGCATCAGAGATGTCCTTCAGTGGTGAATGTATAAATAAACTGTGGCACCTCCAGATGATGGAATGCTAAAAAGAAATGAGTTGTCAAACCATGAAAAGACATGAAAGAACCATAGATGCACAGTGCCAAGTTAAAGAAGCCAATCTGAAAGTGTAAATACTGTATCATTCCAATTCTGCGACCTTTTAGAAAAGGTGAAAGATCAGTGGTGGCCAGGAATTGCGGAGGGAGGTGGGTTCCACGGGGAGGAAGGAGTGAATGGGTAGAGAAGTTTTAGGACAGTGAAACTATTCTGTACAATACTGTAATGGTGGATACATGTCATTATACATTTGTCCAAACCCATAGGATGTACAACACCAAGAGTGAACGCTAATGTAAACTAAGGACTTTGGGTGATAATGATGTGTCAGTGTAGGTTCATCAATTATAATAAACTAGAGGCCCAGTGCAGGAAATTCACGCACGGCGATATATGTGTGTCCCTCAGCCCAGCCTGCACCCTCTCCTATCTGGGACCCCTCGAGGGATGTTCAACTGCCTGCTTAGGCCCAATCCCACCAAGGATAGGGCCTAAACAGGCAGTCAGACATCCCCCTCACAATACAGGACTGCTGGCTTCCAACCACTCCCCTGCCGGCCTGGTCACCCCTAACTGTCCTCCCCTGCCGACCTGATCATCACCAACTGCCCTCCCCTACTAGCCTGATCACCAACTACCCTCCCCTGATGGCTCGGTGACCCCTTACTGCCCTCCCTTGTTAGCCTGGTTGTCACCAACTACTCTCCCCTGATGGCCCAGTCACCCCTTACTGCCCTCCCCTGCCAGCCTGGTCACCCCTTACTGTCCTCCCTTGCCAGCCTGGTCACCTCTAATTGCCCTCCTCTGCTGACCTGGTCCCCCCCAACTGCCCTCCCCTGCAGGCCTGGTCACCCCCAGTTGCCCTCCCCTGCTGGCATTGTCACCCACAACTGCCCTCCCCTGCAGACCTGGTCCCCATCCAACTGCCCTCTTCTGCAGGCCTGGTCTTCCCCCCCCCCAGCTGCCCTCCCCTGCTGGACATCTTGTGGCAGCCATCTTCTGTCCAGATGTGGATAGCCATCTTTGACCACATGGGGGTGGCCATCTTCTTTGTTGGAGTGATGGTCAATTTGCATATTATTCTTATTAGATAGGATGTACCACTTTCACAGAGGATGTTAATAATGGAGGAGGCTGTGTATGTATTTGGCAGAGGGTATATGGGAAATATCTGTATCTTCCTCGCAATTGTGCTGTGAATCTAAAACAGCTCTAAAAAGTCAATCTATTAGAAAAAAAAAAAATCCAAACCTGAACAAAACCCACTTAAATTTGGTCTGTCATTTATAAGTGTACCTAAGTGGCACTGCTGTGCTCTCACTGGGAGAGAGCATGTCTTTTGTCTTGAGGATATCAAGATTGTTTGAAAAGAAAGGTCTAACTTGTGCTGATTACCCACCTTGGATTGCCTTTAAGGTACAACTCTGGTATTAGTGCATATTTTCATTTCTCTTGAATTTTGTAAGGAAACTGAAGTTACTGGTAGAGGGTAAAAACACCAGAGAACAGAAATGAACAATATTTTCCAAGTGAGCATTGTTTTCCTGTCATTTTTATGTATTTTAATTTAGTCCATGTTGGGTGAGTGGTACAGAAAGAAGGGATTTATTCTTTTAAAATGAAGCCATCCTCTAGTTCTTCATTTTCAACTGATTGAATCAACTTAGTTTTCCAAATGTTGACTCTTTAAGAAACATTTACTGTATTTACTTATGTAGTTACCTCCTTGTGTATTCCCGTTTCCTCACTTCATACCCATCATGTGAAAAAGAAAACCATGAAAAAAATCTTTCCCTATGGGCCCTTGAAAACAATTCTGCTTCAAAATAGCAGTGGGTTGGAAGCACAGTTGCCTTGAGGATTTTAAGAGCATCGGTCAGCTTCATAGCTGGAGGAACAATGCTTTTCTCAGGGAACATACCCCCCAACCCCACAAAGTGAAATTCATTCATTCCAGGTGTGCAAAGGTGGTTACATTAAAGGAGCTATTGGTTGTATTCTCTCTCTCTCTCTTTCTCATAAACCTGTAGTTGCTTAAAATCAGTATTATAAAACTTTTAAGTCTGTTGGCTAAATTTTTTATTTCTTTTTATGATCTCACTAGAGGCTGAGGGCCCCCACCAGAGCACCACTGGGGCCAGGGAGGGACTGTGGGAGGGCTCTAGGGCATGTCTGGGCCGTCTAGCCCAGTACAGATCAGCCGGACTCCAGCAGGCAGCTAACCTACTGGTGGGAGCGTCTGCTCCCTGGTGATCAGTGTGCATCATAGTGACTGGTCGAATGGTCAGAAGGACAATTAGCATATTGGGCTTTTAGATATATAGACTAGAGGCCTGATGCATGAAAATTTGTGCAAGGGGCTCAACTCTTGCAGCTGTGACAGCTTGCCATGGCCCTCACAGTTCCAGCTTGGTCTGGAAGGTCACCCAGAAGGTCGTTCAGCTGTCTGGTCTAATTAGCATATTACATTTTTATTATAGATTCCCAGTAAGGATAGCATATATCTGGCAGATATCTCTAATCTCCTAGTCCATATCCAGAGCATGTTGGTAATCAGTCCTGCTCTTTCCCAGATGTGGCTGGGAATGAACCTTCAACACACTGCCCTAGTCAGCTACTACTGGTGAATGACAATTGGACATTCTTGCTTTCTGGGAATTTTTAGCCATTCTATGGCTTTACCTGCCACTTCTTTTTTTTATTTTATTTTATTGATTTTTTACAGAGCGGAAGGGAGGATAGAAAGTCAGAAACATCGATGAGAGAGAGACATCGATCAGCTGCCTCTTGCACGCCCCCTACTGGGGATGTGCCCGCAGCCAAGGTACATGCCCTTGCCCGAATCGAACCAGAGACCCTTCAGTCCGCAGTCCAACGCTCTATCCACTGAGCCAAACCGGTCTCGGCTACCTGCCACTTCTTTATGATAACAGTTAAATATAAATCTGTAACTTCATCGCCTGTCCATATGCCTACAACCATAAATATTCATTTGCCTTTTGGATATTGAAAAGCACCTTGAATTCAGCATGCTTGAAACTAATAATTTTCCTTCATCTCCCCAATCTCCTCCTCCTATAGCTGCTGTATTGCAGTTAATAGAAACAACTATCTACCCACCTCGATGTCCTCTCTTATTCTCCTGTTTTAGACATGAAGCTATATAGGGTGTATCCTCTTCATATTTCTATTGTTTAATATGTTTTTATTGATTTTAGAGAGAGAGTTAGGGAGAGGTAAAGAGAGCGAAACACCAAATCAGCTGCCTCCTGCATACTGCCTCCTGGGGATTGCGCCCACAATCCCGGGTTTGTGCCCTCACCAGGAATTGAATTGGCAACCTGCAGGTGCATGAGGCAACACTCATCCAGCTGAGCCACACTGGCCAGGGCTCCTTCACATTTCTTAGTCATGTCTTCTTTTCTGTTGCTACTGCCTCTGCCACAGTTTAGTTCTTTATTTTGGATCGCTGGATCACTCTTCTCTAACCCATTCCTCATGTCACTAGAAAAATCAGTCAGCCAACCCTCTTTTCCTCCCTCCCTCTCTTGAAGGATTTCAAACACAAATGTATGCAAAATAATATAACAAACACCCATGTTGTTACCTGCAGGATCATAATTCTGAAAAGTACTTTTTCCTTGATGATTGAATTTAAATAAAAAGTGTAAGAATAAATTATCTTCTGTGCTTGCCTTGCTCTTAAGAAGCTATGACCACCAAGCATGCTTTATATCCAGGTTTTAGCATCCTTGAATAAATTAATCTTCTAATTGCCATTTGGATTTCAATGTTCTTGAAACTTTATGTCCTTTAGGGGTTGGAGTGTTTTGAGACAAATGTTTTGGGTTCCCTTTCAAAATAACTTACCTGCCAGAAACAACAAGCCATTTATTTAGCAGTAGTATCTTGAAAAGTGTTTAGCACAGAACTTTAATTTTTTTTATTGTTATATAAATGCTTCTTTACATCTGTCTAAGTGCGTTTTATTTGAATAGTCACATTTCCATTGTCTGTTCCTTATTCCCTTCCTATAAATTTTTGAGACCGTTTCAGTCTTGCCAGGTTATTTTGTTATTGGTCTTTTAAGGATGTTCACTGTAAAAGACTTTGAACTTTGCACATGTTAAAGTTTCAGTAATGTTAGAAAAATACATCTTAGCTGACATTTCTGCTTTATTTATAGCTATCATTTAATGACCAAAAATGTGCACAGAAAACAGAGAGACATAGATTAGAAGGAAGGAACCATGTCGTGACTACTCTTGGTGGTGCCTGTTATAGCATGAGCATAATTCGGATTTCAGACAGTTTTGAGCTATTTATTTCCTTTGAACCAGGGAGCCATAGTTTAAGCTGCATTGAGTGGTAGAGCATTTGCCCTCCTTGTAAAGGGAGGACTTCAGATATTCCATCAGCCAGAAGTGGAAAGCGAAATGTATGTACCCTGTAGTTCTTAAGTCATGTTTACTTATGAAAACTTTAGAAATGCAGGACCAAAAGGGTCAGCATCAAGGGCAGATCTTTCTAAACTCATACTTCTATTGGAAATATTTGAGAGAGGTGAACCTTTTATTCACCCTACAATATTTATTGAATGTCTACTGCTACTGTTCTTCCAGCATGTGGGGGAAAAGTGGAGGGCGAGGCAGAAAAGGTTCCTTCCCTGGTGGGCTTTATATTCTTTTGGGAGAGAAAGTCAGAAGTGAGCAATCTAATAAGTAATTTCAGATCATGATAAATGTGAGATACCTGTAACCGAAGAGGGTGCTGCTTCACCAAAGGTGGCCAGGGAAGGCCTGGGGAAGAGGTCCCATTTGAGTCAAATCCCAAATGGTGTGCAGGAACCTTCAATGCAGAAATTTGGGAATCTTTAAAACAAAGTTCAAGGGTTTGTGACTCTTGAAGGGCACTGCCCTGTTTGGAAAGTGAAAGGACTAAGACAATTGTCGGCAAACTCATTAGTCAACAGAGCCAAATATCAACAATACAATGATTGAAATTTCTTTTGAGAGCCGAAAACCGACTTCTTGCATGGGCCACGAAGTTTCAGGTGCACTGTACGTGTGCGCCTGCATGTGGTATTTTGTGAAAGAACCACATTCAAGGGGCCAAAGAGCTGCATGTGGCTCGTGAGCGACAGTTTGCCGACCACTGGACTAAGAGGAGACAGAAGTGCTGTGATGAAGCAAAGGCCTTATTCAGACTAGGTTGCATTACTGCCTTGCAAAGTGCCCTGTGGTGTGGGGCCCCCGGTCTCGTCTCAGTGACTGCAGTAGCTGCTCATGATCTGAAGAACCCAGTTTCCTTAGGATAATACGAAAGAGTTGACCCAGACACTCCCAGACTCTTTTTTTTCCGTGCTTTTAAATCTAAGTAAAAGGAGAATCTTTAGCTGCCAAAATGCATTATTATTTCCCCCATATATATGGTGAACTGCATGATTCACTAATGATACTAATCTTTAAAATGAGATTTAAGAATTAGTGATCTGTTAGTTAATGCAGTGTGCTACGTATCCTATATAATAAAGAGCTAATATGCAAATGGTCATCACACTCTCATACCCTAATGGCACAGACATTCAACACTGGGGAGAGAGGAATGAGGACCAGCCAGGTTGTGGCCCGGGAGAGGGACAAGCCGCCTGCCCCACGATCCTGGGTGCCAGCGACTGCACCTGTGGCCCGGGAGAGGGACAAGCTGCCTGCCCTGTGGTCCTGGGCATCTGTGGCTGCAGCCTGGGTGAAGCCACCTGCCCACAGTCCCCTGCGGCTACGGCCAGCCCAGGTGAAGCCGGCCTAGGACCTGGGTGCCTGTAGCTGGCCAGAAGCCAGGAACCCTGCGTCCCAGGTGCCTGTGACTGGCCAGAGGAGGGAATCCTGGGTCCTGGGTATAGGGTGAGGCAGAGGCAGTTAGGGGTGATCAGGACAGCAGGGTAGCAGTTAGGGGTGATCAGGTAGGTAGAGGAGCAGATAGGGCAATCAGGCAAGTAGGAAGAGGTGGTTAGGGGTGATCAAGCAGGCAGAGGTGGTTAGGGGCAATCAGGCAAGCAGACAGAGAGGTTAGGGGCGATCAGGTAGGCAGGTGAGTGGTTAGGAGCCTGCGGTCCCAGATTGGGGCAGTTAGACATTCCTCGAGGGGTCCTGGATTGGAGAGGGTGCAGGCTGGGCTGAGGGATCCTCACCCTCCCTGCCCCCCAGTGCACCAATTTCATGCACCAGACTTCTAGTCTACATATATAAAAGCCTAAGCGACCATCATGATGGAACCACTGGTCAACTAGTTGCTACGATGCACACTGACCACCCGGGGGCAGACACTCAATGCTGGAGCTGCCTCCTGGTCAGTGTGCTCCCACAGGGGGAGTGCCGTTCATCCAGAAGCCGGGCTTATGGCTGGCGAGTGCAGCTGTGGCAGTGGGAGCCTCTCCTGACTCAGCAGCAGCAAATTGAGTGGTGGCAGCAGGTGTAGCGGGTTGGGCTCCTCCCTGGAGCCAATTGGTGCATTGCTGTATCTCCTGAGGGGTCCCGGATTGCAAGAGAGTGCAGGTCATGCTGAGTGAAACACCCCCCCCCTTCCCCTCCGTGCACAAAATTCGTGCACTGGCCCTCTGGTATACTTAATAATAAAAGTCATCTTAACAGCACACCTCTGACCTCTCAACCATAAGAAATGAACTATAAATTATGCTGACTTTATTACGGTTCCTTAACTCAAACAACCCATTAAGGTTTTGCAGATGTTAACTGAGATAGATCTTTCTCTTTTGTTCTTGGTGATTTATATGTCAAGGACATTGTTGTTTTAGAAAAAAACAAACAAAACGTGGAAACCAAAGTCTATTTCAGCTAGGCAGTTATTCATTTTGGTGTGTAGAAAAAAGTCCTTAAAGCTGAAAATCTCGTTATGATAGTGTATTGCTTTCTTGGAAGGCTGACAATTGTGATTTAGTTTAGTTTTGGTTTGGATTTAGTTTGCTCAAAGCAGGCATTGGAAACGCTTTAACTATGAAATGTAGATGTACTTTTGTTTTCATCAGTGAATAGAATTACACAGTTGCGAGTTTTTGGATTTGTCACACATTTAACAACTATTTATTGAACACCTGTTACGTTGCAAGAGCTAGGGCTGCAGTAACCCTCAGAGTTCAGTGGAACTAGCAGTAACTGCTTGGGCTCAGAGAGACTTTCAGTAGAAATGATGGAGCCAGCAGCCTCTAAAAGAAAGCTTATATCTGGCCAGCAAAAGGTCAGCCAATAGCTTTGCCTCTGAGAGCTGTGGAATGCAAGCATTACGTATACTTCATCTCCTTAACTTGAAGAGATGTGTGCTCTTTGTGAAAATATTGTTTTAAAAGTTGAAAGCAATGCTTTTGGAAAACTCAAAACCTCCCTTGAAATTATTTTACTCGGAGCATTGACCCACTATTTAGGAATTCTTCTTGTCAGTGATTCAAACTTGAGTATACTTTGTGGGTTGGGGAGGGAGTAGAGAGGGATTCCGTTGTTGTGCACATGTATTCCAGAAGCTGGAGTCATGGCAGGTTTCCACCTGGTGGCTCCCAGCTCCTGGCGTGTCTGGTGGAGTGGGCCATCAGTCATACTCATCCCAGGCCCAGTGTTTCCACAATGTGGCCCAAGGGAGTATTCTAGGAGAATCTGATGAAAGAACAGACTTTAGTCTGGGAGCCTAAGGGAATTATTAAATGGTTTTAAATAGGGGAGTGGTTAACTTGCATTTTGAACATTTCAATCTGGCTTTGGTGTAGAGAATAAATTAAGGAAGAGGCATAATTGGAAGCAGAAGAAACATTGGGATGGATGTGTAGTTTAGCAAAAAGGAAACAAACACTGAAAATAAGGAGTGAATTGAGTAAATTTTCCTATAGAGCAGACATCTACACTGATAAAAGAGAAACATGCAAATTACCATCACTTTGTGAAGCCCACCACCAATCAGGAGTGAGTATGCAAATTGATGGCACCCAAATTAAAGGGTATATTAAAGATGGTGGCAGCCACAGAGCCAGCCAATGTGGGCAGGAGGCTTGGGTTGCCCCTGGCAACAGAGGAAGCCAAGCTTGTTGCCCACCTGGGCCGGCTGCCGAAGGAGGGGCCTATGGATAGTGGACATGGAGCCGGCCTGGGCAGGCGTCGAAGGAAGAGCCTGTGAGCAGAGGACACGGAGCTTGCCCAGGGTGGCCGCTAAAGGAGGGGCCTGTGAGTGGAGGACACGGAGCCAGCCCCAATGCATGGGAGGCTTGGGTTGCTATCGCATGAGCCGGCTGCTGAGGGAGGTTCCTGTAAATGGCCCTCAGCCCCTTACCCAGGCTGGCCATGCCCCATGGGGTGAGGGTCCCCTCTAGGGGTGTGGCCAGCCTGCAAACAGCCATCAGCCTCTCACCCAGGCTGGCCATGCCCCCCCCAGCAGGGACCCTCACTCTGTGGGGGCGTGGCTGGCCTGCAAACTACCCCAGCCCCTCACCCAGGCCAGCACCGTCCCTAGTGGGGATCCCACCCCAATGGGGGTGTGGCCAGCCTGCAAACCACCACAGGCCCCTTGCCCAGGCTGTCCCAACCCCCACTCTAATCTGGGACACCCTTCAGGGCAAACCAGCCGGCCCCCACCTGTGCACCGGGTCTCTATCTATACTAATAAAAGGATAATATGCTAATTAGCCTAGGAGACCTTCCAGGAGACCTTCCAGATGTTCTTCTGGACAAAACCATGGTGGCAGGGCCAAAGTAGAGGTGGTTAGTGACCAAGAGGGGAGGGCAGTTGTGGGTGATCAGGCCAGGATGGGGCAGCAGTTGTGGCTAATCGGGCTGGTGAGGAGGGGTATTTAGAGGTGAGCAGGCTGGTTGGGGGGCAGTTGGGGGTGAGCAGGCTGGCAGGGGAGGCATTTGGGGGTTAGAAGGCCAGCAGGCATTGTGGTTAGGGGCAATCTGGCAGGCAGGCATGTGAGCAGTCCTGGATTGCAAGAGGGATATGTGACTGCTGGTTTAGGAGTAAGCAATCCTGGATTGCAAGAGGGATGTCCAACTGCCGGTTTAGGGACTGGGGGGACCAGGCCTAAACCCACAGTTGGACATCCCTTGAGGTGTCCCAGATTGGAGATGGTGCAGGCTGGTCTGAGAGACACCCCCCCCCCCTCCCCCAACACACACACACGCACACACACACTCCTGTACATGAATTTCATGAATGGGGTCACTAGTCTATACTAATAAAAGGGTAATATGCTAGTTATACTGGACATCTTCCTACCATCCGACTTCCTTCCTGACAAAGTTATGGTGGTGGGGGCTGAGGTAGAAGTGGTTAGAAGTGATCAGGCCAGCAGGAGAGGGCAGTTGGGGGCCATGAGGCTGGCAGGGGAGAGCGGTTGGGGGCCATCAGGCCTGCAGGGGAGGGCAGTTGAGGGCAATCAGGCTGGCAATGGAGCGGTTAGGCAGCGATCAAGCCATTAGGCAGGCAAGTGGTTAGGAGCCAGCAGTCCAGAATTGCAAGAGGGATATCTGACTGCCAGTTTAAACTGCCAGTCGGACATCTCCTGAGGGAGTCCTGGATTGGAGAGGGTGCAGGCTGAGCTGAGGGACACCCCCTTGCACGAATTTTGTGCACCAGGCCCAAAAAGATAGCTTGCTGGCATTGATATATGTTTTTTCACTTAGAAAAGATGCTTTGATTAGCAAGCATGCTATATAAATTGACAGAAGTAACTAGAGAAAATCCAGTCTGTGTGTTCTATTTTCAGAAAATTTACTTTTGAAATATATAGATAAATTATTTTAATCTTTACAGAGCATAGCATTGGTTCTGAGACATGAAATTTCTTAAACAATGAAAATGACATTTTGTAAAGGGATTTGACATTAGCAGGTAAAGGGTATATTAAAGTGTTTTGTTTGTAATACCTTGGTAACATTTTTTATAAAATTTCTTAGGGTTATAGAGAATCTTTTAGTTGTGCTACAATCACAGCTGACTAATTGTCTAAATTTTACTTTGAATTAGTCTATAACTTTGCTGACTTGCAAAAAATTGGGACTTCACATGTGGCATTTTGTTCAACATGGTATTTATTAGATGTTTTAAAGGGCATGGCTTTATTTTATTTGCATAATATTGAAAGTTAGGCTTGATGAATTAAATGTCTGTTTTTAGATACTTTTAATTAATGTATGAAATAGTTAGAGGACAGATACCTTATATAAAACCAAAGGATAACTTTCAATTTGTTTCTTATCTAAAGGAAAGTTCTCTTTTGTGAATTGTCAAGTAATTTGTTAGAAGAATACAAGAACTATTTTGGCAACTAAATCCAGAATAAATTTATCTTTTATTTTTGTTTTGGTATTTTATTAAGGTTATTTCGAGCTATCTAATTACTTTAGGTGAATATTTTTAATTTCGTTGGGTCAGATTCTTATAGCACAAGATGACTTTTTTAAGAATGGAGAGAAAAATGGATATAGGTAGGGATATACTTAATATTGCAGCGAAGTTTACCAGGGGCTCACAGTTCGTGATTCTACTGTGAACCTGGTGCACATCATTTAAGAATAAGCCTTTGGCACTCACATTTTGTTTCCTAGGTCAATTTGGCATCGTATGCCAATATTAAATATTTTGAGTTTCTCTTATTCTGTTTAAAAGCTCTTAGTTTCTTATAGTAATGTGGTTGTCAAAACGGAGGAATGAATGGTAGTGTGTGCTTCTGCACGTAACCAATTTCACAGTGGCTTAGCTAGAAATGAATGTCGCTCTCCTCGATTTTTTCATCATCCCAGGGTTCAGTGCTACAAGATTGGTTGCTATAAATTTAGGAGTTTTTTCATTTTTATTTACAAAGATAATATTTTCATGACTAGAGGCCTTTTCATGAACTCAGATGATATTCTTTGTTTTACCTCTTTTTTCTTGACTTGTAAACTCAATGATATACCCTACAAACTTAGAACCATAGAGCTAGCTTGAATTACGTAATGTATCAGCTTTCTATACAATTCTCTGATTTAAAAAAAAAAGAAAATAGTCCTTACATTTTAAGTGTTTCATATCCCTCTGCCTCCTCACCCCTATTTTGCATCCACTGTTCAGACCTGTTTGTATTTGTCCTTTGCTGTTCTAACTAACCCTGTTCTCTGTTTCTAGTTAACAGCCCGGTCCTTGCCTGCTGTGCAGTCTGATGAGAGACTACAGCCTCTGCTTAACCACCTCAGGTAAATAAAGGCACCGCTCTGTCATGCTTATAAATGAGAGGGCATTACAGTGAGTAAAGCATATTAGAGTGGGTGAAACCCCTTCAGTTACCAAAAGCTTTGTGTGTGTGGTTTTTTTTCTTGGTTTAATTCATTGATTTAAGTTGAATTTTTAATACAATATACTTAAGACTAGTTGACAAGTTTAAGTTAAAATGAGTAGAGATGACCGGCTACAAGAAAATCACAAAGGAATGAGCTATTTACTTAAATATAAGGCCAACACATACTTTTGCACCCCCACATATTTTATGGGGTATAGGAGAAATAGTGATTTGCTTTCCAAATACAACAATAATGTATCTCAATTTAAAAACAACAACACAAACTTAGAAAATACAAGAGGGTCAAGAGAAAACCCATCAGCACTACTCAGAATAATCCTATCCTCCTCCTCCTATATAATAAAACTAGAGGCCTGGTGCACAAAATTTGTGCACTTGGGGGTTGGGGATCCCTCAGCCAAGCATGTACCCTCTTGCAGTCTAGGAGCCCCTGGGGGATGTCCGACTGATGGCGAAGAGCGGGCCTATACCAGCAGTTGGACATGCCTCTTGCAGTCTGGGACCCCTTGCTTCTTACCACCTGCCTGCTCACTACTCCCTTATCACTTGGCTCGCTGCTCCTTAGTGCTGCCTCAGAGATGGGAGAGGCTCCCACCACCACCACTGCACTTGCCAGCTGTGAGCCCAGCTTCTGGCTGAGCAGACCTCTCCCCTCTGTGGAGTCCGCTGACCACCAGAGGGCAAGAGGCATTAAGCATCTGCCCCCTCGTGGTCAGTGTGAGTCATAGTGACCAGTTGTTCCAGTGTTCCGTTGATTTGCATATTAGCCACTTATTATATAGGATAGTAACATGCAAATCAACCATACCTCCATTACACCCACCAGCCACGCCCACCAGCCATGCCCACCAGCCAATCAGGAGTAATATGCAAATTAATCTAATCAAGATGGATGCCAGCCACAGAGAGCAGGAGGGAGGTTTGGGTTTCCCTGGCAAGGGAGGAAGCCAAACTTTCTGCCTGCCCTTGCCAGCTCAGGCCTCCACTCAATGCTACAAAGTTTCAGTTATAGAAGATAATGATGGCAGCCACAGAGCTGGAGAGAGCAGAAGGCTTGAGTTGCACTCAGAGATGGAGGAAGCTAAGCTTTCCACCTGCCCTGGCCAGCCCAGGCCTCTGCTTAAGGCTACAAAGTTTTAATTATAGAAGAGAAATAAACTTCAACAGAAATAGCTGTCACCATGGAGGGAGCAGAAGGCTTGGCTCTGCTCCAGGATACAAAGTTTCAATTGTAGAAGATAAATAAATCCTAGATATCAGGTCCTCCACTTGGGTCATTGGGGTGTGTGGCTGGCCTGCAAACCACCACAGGCCCCTCGCCCAGGCTGCCCCATGCCCCAAGGGAACCCCTATCCTGATCTGGGACACTCCTCAGGGCAAACCAGCTGGCCCCCGTCGATGCACCAGGCCTCTATCCTGATGCGAAATGGCCATCACTCCAACACACAAGATGGCTGCCCTCATATGGTCAAAGATCCTGCCTCCATGTGGACCCCACAGATGGCCAGCAGGGGAGGGCAGTTGGGAGAGACCATGCCTGCAAGGAAGGGCAGTTGGGGGTGGTCAAGCCTGCAGGGGAGGGCATTTAGAAGTGACTAAGCTGGCAGAGGAGGGAAGTAGGGGTTGACTGGGCCTGCAGGGAAGGGCAGTTGGGGGGGGGGGGGACCCAGGCTTGAAGGAGAGGGCAGTTAGGGGCAAACAGGCTGTCAGGGGAGCAATTAGGCATCAATCAGGCTGGCAGGGGAGTAGTTAGGGGGTGATCAGGATGGCAGGCAAAGCGATTAGGGGCAGTCAGGAAGGCAGGCAGGTGTGCAGTTGGGAGCCAGCAGTCTTGGATTCTGAGAGGGATGTCCGACTGCCTGGTAGGATCGGGCCTAAACGGGCAGTCGGACATCCTTCAAGGGGTCCCAGATTGGAGAGGCTGTAGACTGGGCTGAGGGATGTAGGGGTTTTCTCTCTTTTCCACATTCAGCGTGGGGAGAGAGTGGAGCCAGTTTCTGAGTAGAGGAGCTGGGGATTGAGAAATGAAAGAATAGAAAAGGCGCAGTACACTCCCCCACCTTGCACGAATTTCATGCACTGAGCCTCTAGTTCTTTTATAATGTTTTAAAACCCAGTGTTGAAATTATACTTTTGTGTAATTTGCTATTTCCTTTTAAAATAAACATTGTAAGACTTTGTTAGTTATTCAAATCTCTCCAAAAACATATTTTTTAGTGACTGTATGAAGTTTTCTCCCCTTGGGGGGCATTTAGACAATTTCCAATTCTTTTCACTAGAATAAAAAAATGTCATATGTATACCTTTATTTGTGTTTTTGACCATTTCTTTTATATAGATTTTCAGAAGTGGAATTATTTTGTCAAACCATATGAACCATTTAAAATATTTAAATATATTTTTTTTCTCAAAAACCTTATTCTAGCCCTTTCCATTGTGGCTTAGTTGGTTGGATCTTGTTCCATGCACTGAAAGGTTGCTGGCTGAATTCTCAGTCAGGGAACAATCCCTGGTAGGGCGTGTGAGAGGCCACTGATTCATGTTTTTCTCTCTCCCTCTCTCTCTCCCTTCTTCTCTAAAATTCAGCAAAAAAACAAGTTAAAAATTACTTTAAGTAATAAAGATTAAAAAAACCAGACCTATTCTTTAAAAACACACACATCTTATTCTGCCTGTACTTTCATATTGTACCAGATTGCCCATGTTACTGTACCCTAAACTAGCTGGAACAACCAAAACATTGCTAACTTAATAGTTAATCATAGAGATACTATTGTGATCATGTACATTTCATTTATTATTAATAATTTAAAAAGCATTGTAATCTTAAAACATTTTTATTTTGAGGTGGGATTAACTATGTATTTTTGCCCCATTTATTGATACCATCTCTTGATTTTTATTTGATCTTAAGTACTTTAGATATAAAGGATATTATTTCTTCATTGTATTTGTTATAAACTTGTTTCTGCAAATTTTTTATTATGTTGCATTATTCAGCATACCTACATTTTTAAGTTTTATATAACCAAGCATCAATAATGTTTTCTTTTTATTCTTTTAAAACTGAGAATGCCACTTCTCATTTATAAATTTGGATGGATACTAATTTCCAGTACCTTTTAGTGTTCTGTATTTTTTCTCCCTCCTTTCCCTTTTTTCTTCCTCTCCTACCCTTCTCTTTAGTAACTTTTCCTTTAAGACAGATACTTTTAACTCTGTATAACTCTCTCCTTTTTGGGGAGGGGGCTGTAGATGGTGGTGGTCAGACTAACATTTCATCAGGTCTGAGTATCATAAATATTACATCTAATTGTTAAATTTTCTAGAACATTGTGGTAGGGATTCATATTTGAGTCAACTTACCTAACCCCCTCTTTTGCTTGTTCTACTGTTAATGATTTTATCTTCCGAGAATCTGTCTTCCTATAGTAGCTTCTTATCTGTTCTCCTTGATACCAGTTTTGCCTTCTCTAAAGTATATCATATCAGTGCCAGAGTGATTATATTGTTCCTTGGCTTAAAACCATTCTATCCCCTCAATTTCATTTTGGATGAAGTCTGAACTTCTTAGGCTGACATATGAGGTTCTTCTGGAAGGAGCCTGGATTGTTTCTTTGGACTCTTAATTTAGTACCGGTACCCCAACTTCTAGTGCCACCAAAGGCCTTGAAGTTGCTCTAAGACAGCACACTTACCTCTGTGCCCTAATAAATATTGTCCTTCTTCCTGGAATGATCCCTCCCCTTTGCCACTTTTATAATTTGACTAACTTTTGCTTGTCCTTTAAGATATGTCCCCATTTAGTCCCCATCCCCTTCCCCTCAGTCAGCATTTTATGTTTTTTATATGTATTTCCACAATACCCTATGGCTACATCTGTATTACAGAAGTTATGATGTTGTGATTGTCTGTTTACTTGTCTGATTACTCGGTTAAAATGAGCTGCATGAGAGCTTGGGAAGTGACTTTCATATTTGTGTTTCCAGTGGCTGAGACATGATTAGTATTTAATATGTATTTTGTTGAGTGAATGAATGTGCCTTTTAGTATTAATGTTCTGCTTTTACTTATGCATAGCTTTATAATTTATAAATCACATTGTCACAGTATTTCTTATAAAACCACTGGTATAGAAGGTATAAACCTAAAAGGGCTGAATCATACCTCTAGTTAATGCTCAATTCTGTGCGATAATGATGGATTTTCCTGCTTCCACCTCAGTATGGTAATTGTCAACTAGAATTTAGATTAACTACTGACATGTCTCTTTGAGTCCTTGAAACTTGCACAAACTGTACATTCGTTTGGGCGTTCATTCTCCATGCAGTTCACTCAGGACTGGTTGCTAGGCAACCAGGGCTCGATGCTACATGTAATATGCACCAACTGGTGTTGCTTTTTTATTATTATTAAACCAAATGGTTTTTCATTTTATTACCATGTCAGAGATATCTGTATGGAGGGTGACAGTTGATGTGCATAGTTTGACATTTTCTGTTGTACGAAATAACCTCATGATACGGCTTTCAATCATGTTGGATTGAATATAATGTTTTTCTTTTACCTTCCTTGTGCTTAGGTCAAAATAGGAATGCATACTGTTTGGTTTGAGAAATTCTAATGATAATCTTGTTAGGGAAAAATAATCACCATTGATTTGCATGAACTGAAATGTTTAATGTTACCTAGAGGGGATGGACAAGAGGTTGAGACTCAAATCATTATTACATCTAATTTTGTTCAGTGACCTAATGATCAAAGTGGAATGATGAATAGCATTTTAATTAAATTTGTCGATAAAATTAATTTAGGATGATGGTACAAATACCTTTAAAAATTGAAGTAGCAATACAGAGAAATTCTCAAATCATTTTATAGGATTTAAAGGCTCAAAGATATAATATTTTGCCACTCTAAAAATCCTAGATATTGCTTAAAAATATATATTATTTTCAGAATGTAGAGGCAATAGTTCTCTAGTCAAAAGTTAAATTAAGCACAGAAAAACATTTTGCTTTAGTATCTTAGGGAAATACAAGCTTAGTTTTATTCATTGGTAGCATCCATCCATTTATTAGTAAAAGTGAGCTCATTATTTGGTTGGAATTTAAATACACAATTTCTGTTCTTAAGGAATTTGTAGTTTGATTTCATTTGAAAGATAGACACTTAAACACATTACAAAGTTTGTAAACCTTTCTATTAAGAATTAAGCACAAAGTACTTAATTTTATGAATTGAACTGTGTCCCTCCTGGAATTATTTCTTTAAGCAATGGGGCTATGACTTCCTGGTTTAGGATTCCATACTCAGCACTGTAGTGTCCCCCAGGGGGTATGCAGATTGGTCTGAACTTTCATCTCACTTGGTGATGATGATGTCTTAGAAGGAGAATAAAGAAAGACAAGGGATTAGGGAATGAAGGTGATTACTGGGATTATAAATTTAGTAGTTTCATACATTTTAAACTTGAGTTGCCTGTGGAGCCTATGTGGGGGGCAGGGGATGTTTAGTAAGTAGCTGAATATACACCATAGTTTAAGAGTGAGGTTTATACCAGAGAGAGACATTTGCTAACCATCAGTATGTGGGTGCTGGTTAAAATCAGGGGAATGGTTGACATCACTGAGGGAGAGAGTATAGAGTGACAAGCAAAGGGAAGTGTCTCTGAATAGAACCTGTAGAACTACCAGTGTTTAAGTGACTTGTGACAGGCAGCAACGGAAGGAGGAGAGGAGTTACAAGAGAAAACCCAGTAGAAATACCAGGGAGGAATCTTGAATGAGACAGGAACATAGCAAGGGATGGTGGTGTCAAAAATACTAAAGGAAAGATTTTAAAAAGGAAAGGTAAAACACTGTCAATTGCCGTAGGAAAGTCAGGTCAGAACTGCATGATGTCAGTTGGATTAGGCACATGAGAGCCACTGGTGGTTTAGCCACATCATTGTGATGTTACAGAGGTGAGTCTGATTCCCTTGAGGAGTCTACGAGTAAATGAGAATTGAGGCTGTGAAGATACAGGGCTATATCCTCTTCTAATGATCTTCATGGCTGAAGAAGTGGCTTACTTTTCCTTAACATTGAAAAGATGAGCCTATTTATAGATTAAGTGGGAAATTATATCTCTGGCAGTAAGATGAAATAATTGAAGAGGGAAGTTGTTTAGAAGAAGTAAAATGAGATGGGACCAAGAAATCAAACTGGCAAAAGTGTACGAAGTACTTTAGTTTATATTCAGAAAAACCCATTGAGGGCAATAACTGGTAATTTTTCATCATCCCTATTTTAAAGTTTGCTGATGGAGACTTAGGAAGTTCTGATTTTTCAGATAAACTATACTTCCTCAAAAGAGATGCATGGATTATTTTATAAGACTTGACTACTTTTGAAAATTTATGTCAAGAACTTCTTCATTGGAAGAAATAAACTTGCTTACACTTACCCAAAATGTTAAATTCTGAAGTGCCAGAGAGATTTTGTGTAAACCATTGTTTCTGCTTTCAGTTCACATATCATTAGATATATTATCTAATGAGTCTACATCTCAGTATGACTTTATTGTCATTCTTACTGCATTTTCTAGAGCGAACTGTATAGTGTACTGATGTTTTAATTTAAAAATATATAAAGGTATTGGGATATGTTTCTGTGAATGTAGAAGTTTATTGTTCATAAATATCTGTGCTACCTTAATGAGGATATCTCCGGATACTTTTTATATAATAGTACTAGAAGCCTGGTGCAGGAAATTCATGCATGGGTGGGTTCCCTCAGCCCAGTCTGTACTCTCTCTGACTGGGGACCCCTTGGGGGATGTCTGACTGCTGGCTTAGGCCCGATCCCACAGGGCCTAAACTGGCAGTCAACATCCCTCTCTAAATCTGGGACTGCTGGCTCCTAATCCCTCACCTGCCTACCTGCCTGCCTGCCTGATTGCCCCTAACCACTCTGCCTGCCTGATAGCCTCTAACTGCCCCTGCCTCCCTACCTGATTGCACCTAATCACCTCTACCTATCTGCCTGATCACCCCTAACTCCTCCTCTGCTGGCCTGGTTGCTCCAACTGCCCTTCCCTGCAAGCCTTATCTTTCTCTCAGCTGCCTTCTCCCCTGCCAGCCTGATCACCCCTAACTGCCTCTGCCTTGGCTCCCACCACCACTGCTTTGTCTGGAAAGAAGTCAGATGTCTGGAAGATGGCTGGTCAATCCGATCTAACTAGCATATTACTCTTTTATTAGTATAGATGAATTATATAGGGTAAGATTGCTTAAATGGGGGAAAAAGCCTTTTTCAGTAGGAGGAGATGCTGTTGGCAGACAAAAACACATAACCCCTACATCTGGACTGATAGCCAGCCATATGCACTATACTGCCAAACCGGTCATTAAAAAATTGAACCACTTTCTTACACCTTACACCAAACAGCTGTTGCCTTTAAAATCCCTCCTCAGTCCCCATCTTAGGTTTTGCCTTTGCAGTTCACACAGATTAGGTTCTGATTGGTTGGGTTCTATGCCAGTTAGAGTCAAAAGCTCTGCCTCCTCGCAGTTCACCCAGATTTGGTTCTGATTGGTTGGTTTCTATGCCAGTCAGCATCTCTGGGCCTGATTTACAGCCTCCATGGCAGCTGCTTATCAGGCCTTGCCTCTCTCCTCTTCAGGCCTTGCCAGCAGCGCTCTCTCTCTCTCTCTCTCTCTCTCTCTCATCCCCCCTCCTCCGTGTCACTATAGGAAATAACTTTATTTCCTATAATGATGCAGTCCTCCTCACATTTAATAGTTGCTTTTATTTAATTTTTTCTCCTCAATTAAAGAATAATTTAAAAAAACATGTATTTGTTATACAGTTTCTCCTAATTATATTAGCACATTTTAGCTCAACAACGAAGAAGAAATAAAGGATAAAACAAACTAGCAATGAAAAGATTAGCTATAGTAAATACACGGACTGTATTGCATAGATTAACTTGTGATGCATCCTGAATTTGTAAGCAGATGTTTATATTGACCTTTAATTTAAAATCATTAAAAATAATGAAAGCATCTTCATTCAGTTGGTATTATGTTATTACAGATTGTTTTTGTGACTGTTTTTCTAAGGTAGTACATTTGGTTAATATGTACACGTTTCTCTTTATTCATGTAAAGAATATGACCTCAAAGATTTTTATATCAGAAATGAAACCCCTGTAAGAAAGCTTTTGCCTTTTTCCATAGTGATACAGTTCTCAATATTCTCTTTTTGAATTTCTCTTTCTGATTTCATTTGAAATCAGAAAATTGTGTGTGCATTCCTGTGCTAGAAAAAGGTTCAGTAGACAGGGACTTCCACCAATTGAGGGCTGAAATGAAAGCATCATTAATGTGGTCCACAGGCTTCAGGTGCTTGTCAGCTCTTCCTCATCACCTGTGTCCAGCATCTTGACAGTCCCTTCTATTTATTTTTCTATGTGCAGCAATATCACAGCATGATCATTGTGAAGGCTTTTCAGGTAACTTATAAGATATTAATACATTAGAAATAATATATTTTTGTATTAGTTACTAGAGGCCCAGTGCACGAAATTTGTGCAAGGGGGGGGGGCGGGGAATGGTTTTAGCCCAGCCTGCACCCTCTCCAATCTGGGAACCCTCGAGGGATGTCTGACTGCCCATTTAGGCCCGATCCGGATCGGGCCTAAACGGGCAATCAGATATCCTTCTCACAATCCAAGACTGCTGGCTCCAAACTGCTCACCTGCCTGCCTCCCTGATTGCCCCTAACCACTTCTGCCTGCCAGCCTGATCACCCGCTAACCACTACCCTGCCAGCCTAATTGATGTGTAACTGCTCCCCTGCCAGCCTGTTTGCCCCCAACTTCCCTCCTCTGTTGGCCTGGTCACCCCTAATTGCCCTCCCCTGCAGGCTTGATCACCCCCAACTGCCCTCCCTTGCAGGGCCTGGAAACTCCCAGCAGCCCTCCCCTGCTGGCCATCTTGTGTCCACATGGGGGCAGGATCTTTGACCACATGGGGCCAGCCTTCTTGTGTGTTGGAGTGATGGTCAATCTGCATATTGCTCTTTTATTAGATAGGATAGAGGCCTGGTGCATGGGTGGGGACCAGCTGGTTTGCCCTGAAGAGTGTCCCAGATCAGGGTGGGGGTTCCCTTGGGCGAGGGGCGGCCTGGGCGAGGGACCTGTGGAGGTTTGCAGGCTGGCCATGCACCCCAGTGACCCAAGCAGAGGCCCTGGTATTTGGAATTAATCTATGTCTATAACTGAAACTTTGTAGCCTGGAGTGGGGTCAAGCCTTCTGCTCGCTCTGGGGCGGCAGCCATTTCTGTTTGAAATTTTGTAACCTAGAGTGGAGGCCTAGGCCTGCAACAGCAGGCTGAAAGCTTGGCTTCTTCTGTTGCCAGGAAAACCCAAGCCTCTGTTTCTCCAGCTCAGTGACTGCCACCATTTCTGTATCTTTTATAATTGAAACGTTGTAACATTGAGTGATGGCCTAGGCCCACAACGGCAGGCAGAAAGCTTGGCTTCCTCTTTTGCCGGGGAAACCCAAACCTTCCTCCTGCTCTGCAGCCATCTTGGTTGGGGTTTATTTGCATAATCTGCTTTTGATTGGCGAGTGGGCATGGTGGTCGGTGTGGCTTGTGGGTGTGGTGAAGGTATGGTCAGATTTGCATATTCTTTTATTAGATAGGATTGTCTTCAAATTAACTCCCCCCACCCCCACATATTTATGGAAAATGTGCATGCCTTCCTAGAGATGGACTTGTGAAGAGTCAGCATTTTGTTAAAATCAACCCATTGTGTTAATGGCACTATAGTATACCCTGGTTAAGTATGAAGGAGTTGATAGATGTTGTCCCTTAATTTGAGATGTTTATACCGGTATCCTCTCTCACACACACACTTCTGCTCCACCCCACAGAGCTGCACTGCATTAATGCTCCAGCTTAATCATGTAAAGAGAGAGGTGGTAAATCTTTCTTGAGAGGTAGTACCTATATGTGATTTTGTTACCAATCTAATGATATTTTATTGTTCCTGATAAAATTTATAAGCACAATATGTAAAATTGAAAAAAAATAGAAGAAACAAATCCTACCTCACTAATACAACTGCTGTTAGGCATTTGTTGTAATCTGTCTGTATATTTTTATGTAATTATAATTAAAGCAGGTAAACTTTTAAAAACTTTTTTAACTTAATATATCATAACTGTAATAAAGGAAAAAATTGGTTTTCATGGCTTTAATTATAACTGACTTTATAATATTCAGCTGAGAATGGATAGATAGATCTACTTCTATTTAGCCATTCCCATTTTATTGGGTATTTAGACTTCTCTGGTAGAATTAAACCTGTGAAGAAAAATTGTACCATATTTTCCATCAGATGGAGATAAGAACAACGAGCATCAGCAAACTAGGTGATGCATAGCTTTAAAGATCAAGTTTATTATTCTTTTTTAAAAAATATTTTTTTCTTTCATTGATTTTTTTTTTTTTTTAAGAGAGTGGAAGAGAGAGGGAAAGACAGAGAGAAACATCGATGTGAGGGAAACACATCAATTGGTTGCTTCCTGCACTCACCCTGAACAGAGCCCAGGTTGGGTAGGAGCCTGTAATAGAGGTACGTGCCCTTGATGGTAATCAAACCTGGGACCCTTGGGTCAGCAGGCCGATGCTCTGTTCACTGAACCAAACCAGGTAGGGCCAAGAGAGTTCATTATTCTAACAGTGTCATGTTGCCCAGGTGAGAAGGTGGCAGAGTTTTTAACAAGTGAACCAGTGGCTTGAAAAATATGGAATTTCGGAAGCTGTAATTTAAATCTTATTAGTGCATCTAGATTGGAAACTTATGTTTGAGCCATAAGAAGTTACCATAGATTTTAGTGGAGTAAAACAACACGAATTAATTTTCATACAGTTCTATAGGTTAGACATTTGACATAGGTCTCACTGAGCTACCCTCAGGATGTCAGCAGGGCTGTGATCCTTCCTGGAGACTCAGAAAGAATCTGCTCCCAGGCTTATTCATGTTACTGGCTGATTTTAGTTCCTTGCAGTTGTAGGACTGAGGTCCTATTTCCTTGCTGGCTCTCAAGCAGGAACCATCTTTGCCCCAGAGGCTGCCCACATTCCTTCTGAAGCTTCCCATGTGCCAGCCTGAGGGTCCTTGCACGTCAGTCCCCTCTCAGAGCAGTAACAGAGCAACAGTCCTCCTCATGCTCTGAATCTCTCTGACCTCCCCTTCTGCTATATCACTCTGCTTCCACCCAGGAACATTTTCTGCTGTCAGGCTCATGCGATTAGATTGATCCACATGAATATCCTGGATAATCTCCCGTCTCAAGGTCCTTAATCTTAATCACATCTGCACAGTCCCTTTTGCCATGTGACCTAACATATTCACAGGGTCCAGGGATTAGTGTGAACATTTTTAAAGGACCATTGATCTGCTTAACAGGGACGGTTTTCTTTTGAGGTGTTTAAAATGGATTGTTGCATCACTTTGCTTCAGTGTTTCAAGTAAACCACCACTCTTAAATTTCCCTAGAGTTTTGTGGTTATCTTAATTCATCTTGCTAGCTTAACATGTTTTAGAATTAATTTTTAACAAATGATTTTCACAGAACTATAAATAAGTTACAGCTTCTCTTTTTAATGACATAGAAAGAAGGCAGAAAAAATCTTTCCTGTCTCTGAGTGGCTAGCAAGCCAAGGCAAATATATAGCTTTGTAAACAGGTTGTGGTGCAACTTGTGGAGGTACTTTGGTATGAGAGGTATTTAGTAAATATATGGTCACAAACTTTTTAGCGTCCTAAGAGTTTATTTATCATTTATTTAACACATACTAACGGAAGTCCTACTTGGTGCTAGACGTGGTGTATGTTCTATGGATATGTATTTATGTTGTGCCCTTATAGTACTTTCTGATCACAGAAAAGAAGAATTTTAGCTCAAGTTATTGCATTAAATTATGATGATTTAGCATAGCGGAGGTACATGATTCTTGGAACACAGCATCAAGGTGATAACAAGGCCTCGTGTGTCATGGTACTCTTGCAGCTTGTTCCCAATTAGACAATCTAGATTTCCGTTAGCCCTCTGACTCCAAAGTTTCTCCGGGGCTTTCTGGAATGTGGATACTGGCAGTCTTCCTAGAAAGCAAAATCTATGATTATACCAGTTTCCTATTCTTCACTCATTGGATTTCTTTAAAACATTGATTGTCCTCTAGATAATAATAAAGAAAATTAGTTGTTTTATACTGTGTTACACCTAACATGCCAATGAAATAGAAAATGATGCTGCTGATACAGGGAATAACTTAAAAAGCCCAAGAAAACACTGTGGTAGTTACTGTGACATGTTAGCAGCTGAAAGGTAACTTGTTGAGTGCTGTGCAGTGGAACCTGTGCTGATGGGAATGTTCTTTACCTGTGCTGCTCCATCCAATAGCCAGTAACCACATAGCTCTTGAATGCTTGAAATAGAACTAATGTGCTTTTAAGTTTTATTAAATTTTAATTAAAATTAAAATTTCAATAGCCAGTGGTAGCTAATGAGTACTTGATTAGCATAGACCTGTGTCATATTTGAAATACGTTTAGATAATTATGTTTTTTGAAAAAATCACAGTAACTGGTTTTTAGATTAATGGACTCCAGAGTTCCAGCTCTGAGGTGGCCCTGGAAGTTATACCTCTGGAGGTGTCATTAGAAACTGGCTTTTGTGGGTCATGAGGCTCCTACACCAGGGCAGCTTCTGCACTTGCTGGTGTGGATTTTGCCTCCTTGCACACGAGCTGTCCACGTACAGGACTGTAGCAAGAAGTCCCAGAGACTAGGAAAGCTTGGAGCTGCCGGCCAGCTGTGATTCCACTGCTGGATCTCTTAGAGTCAGCTGGTGCTGATGAGGAAAAAGACATTATGCGAGCTAGCAATCTGAATCTAGTCACTGCCCCTATAATTGTCTGGTCCTGCAAGACCTGTTTATAAACCTTCCCTAGACGAAGTTATCAGTGCTGGTACCTGGTCAGGCTTTTGGTTGAGGTCTCAAAGCCCCAGCATCTAGGACTCTCAAAGGGGACCAGAAAACCCCATATTTAGGAGACAAAGGACTGAAAAAGATAGAAAAAGGGACAGCTTCCTCCATGTTGCTGCTCAGGATTTAAAAGACATGTTTCTCTGGGCCTACACATAATAATACAAAATAACAATAAAGTGTAACTCCATTTCTCTAAGCGTTGCTTGGTTTTCTCCGGTCTTCTGAAACATTGCCATCTGTGGCCTGTGGTAATCTGAGTCTAAATATTTAATCTAAGAAGACCTCCGGGCATTCCTGACACAATTGACCTTTATTCACCCAGAGTGAAAACAAACAAAATTTGAGAATTTGGGCTGAGAAAAGACAGACTACCAAGACTCATTAAAGGTTTAATGCCCCCTCAATTGTTTATAACTACTATTTAGAAAATAGTTCTATAAAAGATAATATAAAATAAATTAAAAAGTCAGTTTTTACTTACGCTACCTTACCTTAGTTGTTGACATATCGCATACATACAGTGTAAAGGGGGCCCATAGGTATAGTCATCCCACGAGTATAAGAGGTGTCTTCCTGATCTTACGGAGGTCTGCTCCTAACCACCCAATGTGAAATCACCCCCAGTGCTTTGATATTACTTTACTCCATTTTCTTCACAAGCAAAATCACTAGCCAAAATGATCTTTATTTTTTTCATTTATTTATTTTATTCATTTGTTTTTTTTTATTTCCCTCCCTCCCCAAGTCCCTACCAAAACCCTAAAGACATTGTGTCCTTGATTCTGTACTGTTATTAGAGAGCAAATGTGAGGAGGTAATCCTAGAATACCATAAACTTGGGCTAGCTAATCTCAGAAGCACTTCACACTCTGTAGATTATTTGTGGAGGAATGAGATGTACATCAACTTAATGTATTATTTCTCCTGGATGTTAGAACTTTGTTTCTTGCTCCCCTCTCTTCTCAGTTTTTCCTTACCAATCTCATAGGCAGCATTTTTGTATTGTAATTATTTGAGTATCCTGGGTCAAAAGAAGATAAAAAACAGCCTCCATTTAGGCATTCATTAAACTACTAAAATATATGCTAAGAATGCAGAGGAATATGCAAAACTTACTTATGAAATGAAGCTATTTGTTGGAGGTTTTAAATGTGTGTAGTGAAAATACCTATGTTGGTCTATAGTGTGAATACATTGTGCACATACGTATGTATTTTACTTTTTAAAATCAGTTTTATTGAGGTGTGGAGAGCGGCTACAGTATTTAGACATGTTCAAGCCTCAGACTGATGAGAGGGCACAGTCCTCATGGCAAAGTCATGTTCACATGCTAGTCCCAGCTTGGAGGGAAAAGTCCTCCTAGCACAATTATAGCCAACAGCTATAGTTGTAAGCTTGAACTTATGGTCTGAATACGTGGTCCTACGTGTCTGAGTGACAGACACGTAGAGTTCAGGTGCATATATTGAGTAGATTCGAAACTCACGAGAACTTTGTAACCACACCCTTACTTTGCCTCATGGAATCTGGCTATAAAATAGAGAGATGGTTACAGGCTGTGGCACTGTCTCTCCATTAGAGAGGGCAGTGTCCCACCCAGACCCAGCTTTCTTCTCTTGTTAGTCTTTTCTAAATCCTTCACTGCTCCCCACTCAGGTTCACCCTTGGCCATGGCGTGGGACATGGAGGTATAATTTACATACTGTAAAGTGCATTTATTCTAAAGGTACAGTTCAATGACTTTTGGCAAGTGTAAGATACAAATGTTTTTGATAGAACAATGATATGCTCCTTTAAGTTCATTGGATTGGCGCAGTTTAGAAATTGGAGTGAATATGAAAATGGGACCACCTGGAGCAAGATGAGGCCAACCTAAAATAAAAGTAGCAAGTGTGTTAAATATAGTTCTTACCTGATACAGAAACCCAGATGATCCTCATTTTTATTGGATACTAGAGGCACGGTGCATGAAATTTGTGCATGGGGAGGGAGTGTCCTTCAGCCCAGCCTGCACCCTTTCCAATCTGGGACCCTTTGAGGGATGTCCGAATGCACGTTTTAGGCGCAGTCTCACTGATTGGGCCTAAACGGGCATTGAGACATCCCTCTCACAATCCAGGACTGCTGGCTCCTAAATGCTCGCCTGCTTGCCTGCCAGCTTGATCAACCCCTAACCACTCCCCTACCATTCGTATCAACGCATAACTGCTCCCCTGCTGGCCCGATTGCTCCTAATTGCCCTCCCCTGCTGGCCTGGTCACTTCTAATTACCCTCCCATGCAGACCTGGTCACCCCTAACTTCCCTCCCTTGCCAGTCTGAACTTCCCTCCCCTGCCGGCCTGGTCACTTCCAAATGCCCTCCCCTGCTGACCTGCTTGCCCCCAACTGCCCTCCCCTGCAGGCCTGGTCACCCCTAATTGCCCTCCCCTGCAGGCCTGATCACCCCCAACAGTCCTCCCCTGCAGGCCTGATCACCCCCAACTGTCCTCCCCTGCAGGCCTGATTCCCCCCAACTGCCCTCCCCTACAGGCCTGGTTCCCCCCATATCCTCTTCTGCAGGCCTGATTGCCCCCAACTTCCTTCCTCTGCCGGCCTGGTCACCCCTAACTGCCCTCCCCTACAGGCTTGCTCGCCCCCAACTATCCTCCCTTACAGGCCTGGTTCCTCCCAACTGCCCTCTCCTGCTGGCCTGGAACCTCCCAACGGTCCTCCCCTTCTGGCCATCTTGTGTCCACATGGAGGCAGGATCTTTGACCACATGGGAGCAGCCCTCTTGTGTGTTGGAGTGATGGTCAATCTGCATATTACTCTTTTATTAGATAGAATGTGAGCCTCTTGGTATCAGAATTTGTCCCAGTTCTAAAGAAATATAGATTATCACACTGCATATTGTCTGATGGTAGTTTTTAGGGAGATTTTTTAAAAAATGCAACTTCTGACTTTATGCTTATGGAAAATATTTTACATTTAATTTATAATAGAATTTTATTTTATTTTATTTTATTTTTAAATTTTTTATCTTTATTGTTCAGTTTATTAATTACATTGTTTCCCCTTTTTATCCCCCTATAGCTTCCCTCCACCCTGTACCTTTCCCACCCTCCACCCTCACCTCCCCCTCCCCACTGTCCTCTCCCATTGTTGCTAGATTTTTGTCCAGTCTCTTGCTGCACTTCCCACAACCCTTTTCTCCCCAAGAATTGTCAGTCCATTCCCTCTCTATGTCCATGTCTCTGTTATATTCACCAGTCTATCCTGTTCAACAGCCTATCAATTCACTTGATTTTTATGTTCATTTGTTGATAGATGTGTATTTGTTGTTCATAATTTTCATCTTTACCTTTTTCTTCTTCCTCTTCTTAAAGAATATCTTTCAGCATTTCATATATTGTTGGTTTGGTGGTGATGAACTCCTTTAGCTTTTTCTTATCTGCGAAGCACTTTATCTGACCTTCAATTCTGCATGATAGCTTTGCTGGATAGAGTAATCTTGGTTGTAGATTCTTGCTGTTCATCACTTTGTATATTTCTTGCCACTCCCATCTGGCCTGCATCGTTTCTGTTGAGAAATCCGCTGACAGTCGTATGGGTGCTCCCTTATAGGTAACCAACTGTTTCTCTCTTGCTGCTTTTAATATTCTCTCTTTGTCTTTTGCTCTTGGCATTTTAATTATGATGTGCCTCGGTGTGGTCCTCTTAGGGTTCCTATATATTGGGGTTCGTTGCACTTCTTGGACTCCTAAGTCAATTTCTTTCACCAGGTGTGGGAAGTTTTCAGTCACTATTTCTTCAAATAGGTTTTCATTGTCTTGGCCTCTCGCTTTTTCTGGCACCCCTATAATTCGGATGTTGGTATGCTTGAGGTTGTCCCAGAGGCCCCTTACACTATCTTCAATTTTTTGGATTCTTTTGGTTTCTTGCTTTTTCAGCTGAGTGGATTTTACCTCTTTGTATTTCAAATCTTTAACTTGGTTCTTGGGATGCTCCAGGGCACTTTCAGGTCTTTGTATAATATTTTTTGTTTCAGTCAGTGTATGCTTAATTTCTGGTTGGTCCTTTTTCATATCCTTGAGAGTCTGCTTTATGTCCTTGAGGGTTTCTTTCATTTCCTTGTAGGACTCATTCATTTCCACGTTGGTCTTGATAATTTCTTTGCAGCTCTCGTTTATATCCTTGAGGGTGTTGTTCATTTTCTTGTAGGACTCATTCATTTCCTTTGTGGTCTTGCTTATTTCCTTATAGGCCTCGATCTTTTGTTGGAGCCTCTTAAAAAACCCTATAACCATGGTTCTGAATTCCATGTCCAGTCGTTTTTTTTCCTCCATTTCTTTCACATCTGATTTCTTTCCATGTTGCTGCATGGTGGCTGCTTCCCTGAGTTGGTCAATTAGCTTTGTGTGGTAGACTTCCTACTAGGGATAGTGGCTCAGCCTCCCCGGTTACCTGAGGTGGCTATGGGCTGCACAGTCTTGCTGAAGTTAAGCTCAGTTAATCGTTGCTAGCACTTGGAGGGTTGACCTGCAGGCCAATTGTCTGTGAAGCTCAGCTGTGCTCAGGTTGGGTGGGCGGAGTCTCCGGGCCAAGCAGACAGCGTTAGCTCCGCCCTATGCGGCCCCAGGGACTCTGTGCCAGGGGCAATGGCTGCCAGCACCTCTGAGAGAGAGCCGCTGCGGAGCTCCACCAGCTGCCGGTTGCCGGGGAATTCAGACTTTCCCAAAATGAGTCTGCATGCGCAATGTCTCACCCAGGGTCGTAAAACAAAGCAGTCTGACGGTTTTCCGAATGAGAGGCAAGTCGCGGTGTGCTCTCTGCGCCGTCACGCAGCCGAGCTGTTCGCGCAAGCTGCCTTTCCACAAGCCTGGAGACCCGGCAGCACCCGAGCTTCTGCGTGCCCTCCCACTGTCCAGTTTTCACCCCATGTGATAGTGGGTTCTCTGGACTTCACCCAGAGCTGGAGAATCAGTCCAGTGGGACGCCTTTGTCTCCCCGTTCGAGAAAACTGGCCGGTTTTCAGCCGCCCGCCCTCTCTGCGGCGCGCACTCCAAACCTCTCTCTGTGCGAATCTTTCAACGCTGTTCGCCGCCGCTCCTCCGAGTCCCAGTGTCTTATCTTCACTTTTATTTGTGGAATTTTCACTCGCTGAGCTTTCTGGTGATTCTGGAAGGTGTTTGTTCTTTCGTTAAGTTGTAGTATTAAAATTGCTGATTATGACGGCAAGATAGGTGTTTTGCCTTTGCCGCCATCTTAGTTCTCATAATAGCATTTTATTGATTGTGTTCTTGTTTGGAATAACTGCAGGGAAAATCACCTGGGCCAACACAAGTCAGATAGCATTTACTAGAGCAGTGGTCGGCAAACCTTGGCTCATGAGCCACATGTGACTCTCCAGCCGTGATTTTCTGCTCTGTTGACTAATGAGTTTGCTGACCACTGACCTAGACTCTCGATTCCAATAATTACAGGCTGTTGTTGTTTCTTGCGACTAAGCCCCTATCCCAGTAGTTGGCAAACTCATTAGTCAACAGAGCAGCAAACCACGGCTCACGAGCCGTAGTTTGTCGACCACTGTACTAGGGGTTTAGTTGTAAAAGGAAACTAATTTCAATTTCAGCACTGACAGCTGTTGAGTGAATTTTCCTGTGATATCCTTCACAGCAGGAAATGATATATTGTAACTTCTGCTCCCCTGACTTCCTACACACCCAACAAATGCAAACTGCAGGGATTGTGCTTTCTAAATGTCTGAATAGCCTAGCTCCTGTGGACAGATTGTTTTTTTGTGTTTGTGTTTTGTATTTTTTTTTTAACATCCAAAGTGGGTAAAATTGTGATTGCAAAAGTGGATATATGGGTGATACACAAAATCTTGGTTTCCTCCTCCTGAAATTGTTTTTCCATTTGTGCCATGATTACACCCGGCTTTATGTGGAAAGGTCATACTGGAGCTCTTTCATAGAATGATGTAGGAGATTTCAGCTCATTTGAAAGATGCATTAGTTTACTTTTTAATGCTCCAAATAGATATGTTTCCTTTGGTTACTTATGCTATTTTCTTCACTGTCTTTTTTTAAATTTTATACTAGTTTTTGAGATATGATAAACTATAGCCTGCCACATAGAAAGGAGTAATAGTTTTAACCTCCTTAGGTTCAAGAGTACCAGGAAATTCTTGACAAAGAAAGGAAATATGTTTTATATGTTACTAAGATGCCCGGTGTACGAAATTCATGTGGTGCGGGGGAGAAGGGGATGTCCCTCAGCCCAGCATGCACCCTCTCCAATCTGGGACCCCTCCAGGGATGTCCGACTGCCCATTTAGGCTCGATCCCAATAGGATCGGGCCTAAATGAGCAATCAGACAGCCTTCTCACTATCCAGGACTGCTGGCTCCAAACTGCTCACTTGCCTGCCTCCCTGACTGCCCCCTAACCCTTTCTGCCTGTCAGCCTGATTACCCCCTAACCACTACCCTGCCAGCCTAATTGATGTCTAACTGTTCCCCACCAGCCCGTTTGCCCCCGACTTTCCTCCTCTGTTGGTCTGGTCACCCCTAACTGCCTTTCCCTGCAGGCTTGACAGTCCTTATTTACTCTTCCTTATAGGCCTGCTCCCTCCCAACTGCCCTCCCCTGCTGGCCATCTTGTGGTGGCCATCTTGTGTTGGAGTGATTGTCAATCTACGTATTACTTTTTTATTGAATAGGATAGAGGCCTGGTGCATGGGTGGGGGCCAGTTGGTTTCCCCTGAAGGGTGTCCCAGATTAGGGTGGGGATTCCCTTGGGGTGTGGGGCAGCCTGGGCGAGGGACCTGTGGTGGTTTGCAGGCCAGCCATTCCCCACAGTGACCCAAGCAGAGGCCCTGGGATCTGAGATTAATTTATGTTCTACAATTGAAACTTTGTAGCCTGGAGTGGAGCCAAGCCTTGGACAGCCATTTCTGCTTGAAACTTTGTTGCCTAGAGTGGGGGCCTAGGTGCTAGGGCTGCAGATGTTTGGCTTCCTCCATCGCCTGGCCAACCCTCGCCTCTTCTCTCTCCAGCTCTGTGGCTGCTGCCATTTCTGTGGGATTATGTATCTTCTATAATTGAAACTTTGTAGCATTGAGTGGAGGCCTAGACCTGCATCGGCAGGCAGAAAGCTTGGCTTCCTCCATTGCCGGGGAAACCCAAGCCTCCCTCTTGCTCTCAGTGGCGGCAGCCATCTTGGTTGGGATTTATTTGCATAATTTGCTCCTGATTGGCTGGTGAGCATGGCTGTGGGCGTGGCTTGATCAGTGGCACGGTCAATTTGCATTTTACTCTTTTATTAGATAGGATTGTTTAGGAGACTCAGAATCTGTTGCTCTAGAGGTTGGCAGAGTTACACTCCCCAAGAATGGGAGAGGAATTCCTTCCAGTCTGCCTCAGGGTCTTGCTGCCATCTCAATTCTGTCCCACCTAGCATGGCTCCTTATAAATGACAGAGAAGTGGACAGTTGCAATTAGATGTTGTGGCAGGCCAAGCAGCCTCAAAGATTCCCAAATAGAAATTTGTCACAGCTTCATTTTCCCCCAAAGAAACTATTCAGTTTACCTCCAAACTAATGAGAATTCAAGATTGTTTCCCTAGTAGTATACATGGCAGACTGTGGCTCAAGTTTAAAACTTGATTCCCAAGTAAAATGCTGTGAAAGTAAGCATATTTGCAGTAGACTTGAGGCACTTTCTTTAGTGGTTCAATTGCAGCTTATATTCTGCTTGCAACTAGCAGAGTCTGATCTTAACTTAGCAGACAGAAGTCAGTGGTCATTTGGCTATTCTACAGATAAACCTAGTCCTTGAGAATCATTTGATTGTCTGGTACTATTATGTTCTCTTCACTTTACAGCAGTACAGTTTGGTAGAAACATAATGACAACCACAAATGTGGGTCACATATGTAATTTTAAATTATTTAAGTAAAATTAATTTCAATCTTATTTAACTTCTTTCTAAAAGGTCATTCTAAAATGTATTTGATATGAAAAAAAATCATTAATGAAATGTGAAACATCATTTTTTTTCATCCCAAGTCTTGGAAACCCAGTGTATGTTTTACATTTATTGAATATCTGAATTCAGACTAAGCTATGTTTCAAGTGCTCAGTGGTCCCATTTGACTAGTGGTTGATGTATTGGACAGTGCAGCTCTACCAAATGGGGTTCCAATTGAAATGGAAATAGAGATTGAAATATTTGATGTTGAATGTTTATACTTTGGAAATTTTCTGAGAGTGTCAGTGTGGATAAAGCCTTTCTGGTCATCGTGTTATTCAGGGACACCTAAATCCTCCAACTTCAAGATTAAATATTTTATGTGATAATAGAAAGAAAGTAGGTAGGACAGAAATACATTTCCCCCATAATATTCAAGGAAAGAAACTGGTGTTAAGAATAAAGAAAAACAACCAAAACATTTAAATGCAATAAATTTAGGCTCGAGTGATGATGATGATTGCAATTTGAGTGAAAAATTACTGTGATAAACTCGTTTACAGACATCTGCTTTGGTCCCCGAGGCTACCGACCCTTGGAGGGAGGTTCTTTAGATCCCCTTTCTAACCCTTGTTTGCCAGTGAAGGGGATCTGGAGGTTTCTGCAAAATCACACAGTGAGTGTGCCAGCCACTGACCAGCGGATTCTGAAACCTGTGCTCTCAGTCACTTTCTGACTCCCTTATCCTGCCTTGCCTCCATGATTGCCCTGGACCACTTGCACTTGGAAAAATTATACAAATGAAGAGAAGTTACCACTGACTCCTAAACTGTTGAAATGATCCCTGTGCGCCTTGTTTATTTCCTCACATTTTCCTCAGTAGTCAGAAAAGGAGATGATTAGAGAAGGAATCACCCTTGAAAAGTTGACCCATGCCCTCTCATTTGCCAGTCACACCCTGTGGCATTTATGTCTCTGTAGAGGAGCTGGGGCTACCACTCTCAACCCAGGTGTGATGATCCATCTGCTGAGGATCAGTGCCACAGCATGAAAAGGTTATTTTTTCTTAACCAGCTAATCTTGCTGTGAGACCCACAAGTCCACTTTCTTATGATTTCTTCCCTTTGTTTTGAATTCTCAGTTGCTCAAAAACAATTCCCTGCCGAGTACCTAAGTGCTCCTATTGATATTGTGGGGCACTGGACAGGACTTAAATTTCCATCATTCTACAAAGACCAGGAGTAGCTCTACTTTTCCCTTGTGATTCACAGATCAGACGTATGCAGATACATCTGTTTCAGATTTATGTTCAGATGGCCACTATGTTTTTATTAAATTAGATGTTTGTGTTGTAGTGTTTTGTGAAAATTCTGGTTCTCTGGGCCTGTGATGAATTACGCTTTCCTGTCTCAGTTATCCCTCATCCTCCTCACCCCTTTGAATTGATTTGATTGGATTTAAAATAGGATTGTTTAATTTGATTACATAAATGTTATGGATATATTGAAAGTCTTCTTTTGCTTTCGGTTTTTAATATATTGAAGCTGTTAGCCTTACCATTTTCTGTTTGCTGTGATTTTTTTTTCTTCTATATTTCAAACCTAGTCGTGCTTACCTCTGTTTAATGAGCAAGATAATCTGGGAGGAAAAAGTTTCTCAGATGTGGCTGAGTTTTAATTAAGTTGCATGTAAGTTTATTGGACAAATGCTGCAGTAAGAAGATGCTTTTATATGTTCTGTGTTCTCTCAGAGTACGCTAGATAATTTAGGACCAGCTCTTCAAAATAAAAACATAATCAAGGACAAAGACTGAATTATTTTAGTGTCAGCCAAGGGTTCGTTATCCACAACTGCACAGTTCAGTTCTGTTTTCTTACAGACTACTATTACGCATACATTTACGTTTTTAAAGGCTTTAAACTTGACAAAGCCTCAAATTTTTGCTAAAATGGCAGTTTAGCACTATTATTGCAAAAGGAGATAGGATTTAAAGTTTGCTTTTTTGTTTACAAATTTGCCTTTTAAAACCTACCTATCCAGTTTTAGAGTTTTCTGATCACCACTGCTTGTTTTTTGTTTTGTTTTCTTTTTGGTGATTTTTTTATGCCATCTATCCTAACCTCCATCTATAAACTGTGTTTTAGAGATTTTCTTGGTTTTACTTTTTTTCTCTTTCTGTCTATCTTCAGATTCTGAGAAAAATAGTCTTTATTATTCCAAAATTTCATCTCCTTCTCATAGGTTTACCTTTACACCCCTACAATTACCTTAATAAACTCAAACCACTTTTATGAACCTGGTCAACATTTAAGAACATTTAATGCATGTATTATTGTTAAACTACGTGATAAAATACTAAAACAAGCAGGCCTTTGACTTTTATGTGATCATCACATCCTATTTCCAAGCCTTCAAATTCAAATCATTTGCTGACTGTAATCTACTTTTCTGCTTTTCTCCCAGCAGCTACTTCTCACTGATTGTCATCTTATTTCAGCCTTCTCTGCTCATCCCCCAAGTCACCTCTACTTTCTGGCTAACCAGGCTTCTCTATTCAGTCTAGGCTCTGGTGTCAGTCATTCCAAAGCATTCTTTCTAATAACAGCATAGAATCCTGTAGCCGGTAGCTTTTGAAAGCATGTAACTCTCTATTTGGTGCCATTTCTTTGTTTAAGAACCTAATGCTGCACTTTGCTCTGTCCTCCTCCCACCCTTCTTTGGAAGCGACCTTATTCTCTCGGCTCCGGGACATGTGAATGTGTTGTGGCACTCATCACATGTATGTCTGCATCATCTCTGGATTCTCCACTACTCGTGACTCTTCCTAGGTAACAAAGGTGCTTAATGATTGTATGCTGAGCGATCCAGGGGTCAAACAGGGACGCGTGAATACATTTTGGTTGGTTTTGTTGTTTCCTTGGGTAATTAGAATCTGTTATAACCAGATAAGAACAGCAACTGGGGAAAAGTCTGTTATAGAGAATCTGACAATCTGATGAGCTTTACCCTGGGTTTTATGCATTTATAGCATCATTTGAGTAATGAAGGTGTTAATTTTACTGGTATAGTGTAGTAATTATTACATTTTAGCAGAAGTACATTATAATCGTTACAACCAAGTTTCTTCAGAGGGTATTCTAATGTAATTAACTACTCACTGAACACGTCTTTATTTTCACTACTTTTCTGGGTTTTTTTTTTGTTCTTCGTTTTTTTTGTTTTTTGTTTTTTTGTAACTTGAGAAAACTGTGTAACACTCACCCTTGGTGCCTTTCACCTGTTACTCTTGCAAATAAAAGACAAATTATGCATAGAGACTTATGCATTTATCACTGCAGTCCTTTACCACTATATTTGTGAATGAACGGACTGATGCATAGTTTGACTTGCCTGTTTTTCACTCATGGTTACTTAGTGGCTAAACTAAGAATTAAAATCATATCTTGTTTTGTTTTCAGTTTTCTCTGATTATTTCTCTTTATATTTGTCAAAATAGTGATTAATGACATAATTAGACTTTTGTGGCCCATTAAAATATGTTGGTCTGCTGTGTTGAAAAAATGGAACTTGTGATACATCTCAATTTATTCTTTTCTGAAAGGCGGGAGGCGGGAAAACTTATACTCTCTGAATCTCTCTTTTTAAAAACTACATAAGTGACGGAATGTATCTCAAAATAACATTATTTAAAATGGACAGAAAACAGTATTTTCTGCTGGTCTTACATGTGTTTACATACCTATATTTATATTTATCTATCTCTTGAACCAAGTAGAAATGATGTTGCTATTAAAAATTACTATTTCCATGTTTCCCCAATATAAGAAATGCTCATTCATAAAATTGTTTTGTTTTGTTTTGTTAAATCATGAAGATAAGACTGTATATATTGGCAGTTCCTTGATGTAGCAGCTGCATTCATGCGGGAGCAGTTTGATGTTAAGCTGGAACTGAGCTCTGCATGTGGTAGGAAGTGCCTCACCCCCTGGGTACCTGATAGGAGTCTCATTTAGTAAGGTCCCTTGGCACCTCTGAGTAAAAGCCAAAGGTCCAGTTTCCTGAGCTAATGCGAATTGTTCTTAGAGATTTTTATTCTTTTATGGCAGCATTACTTGTTCCTTTTTTTCCACCTACCTTGATTGCCTTCCTTTCTTCACATCTGCGGGCACTACTTTATTTAGGATCTCCCCTTCTTTTGCCTGGAGTATTGTGGTATTCTGCCAACTGATTTTCTATTGCCCTGGCCCTCCCTTTTCCAGTTGTTCCTCCATTTTGCTTGCTTTCGCAAATGTAAACTTGATTATGTGACTTCTTGCCTGAAAAATCTTTTCATGGTTCTTTAGTATTGGATACAATGTTTCCCATGACCTGTCTATGTTATATCCAAAAATTCCCCCCACCTAAGCCCGATCTGTCTATAACTAGTTCATGTATGTATGTAATAGTTGTGACATACCAACTCTTCTGACCAAAACCTAAGTTGTTTCTTCTGGTCATAAGTAGAGAAGTCTTTTTTCTAATTCTGAAGCTTAACATCTTCATTTCTGTCATTTTCCCTCCCATGGGCTCCATGCTTGTCCTCATTGGGTTGGCTGATGGCCATTTTCCTGTCTATTAATAATAATTAGAAATGTGATGTCTATATAGTTTCCTTATATCCTCTCGGTAGTTATATATATCCATTAAAGTCTTTGTACTAATCATTGCTACTATTCTGTTTCTTTTTTACACTCTCCCCCCCCCCCCCCGGGAATTTGGCTCTTTTGCATATTCTATCAAAGTATGGAGGAATAGGCATTTGCACTACCATTCAGGCAAATGCAAGCTTCCTTGTGCTAACCCCTAGTACTATTTACTCAATAACTATAGTCATGTCCATACATTGTTTTACCATTTTTAGAGGACTTTTGTATTTCTTAATCAGTTGATCTGAACAGTCCTGTTAAAGGATTACAATCACTTTCTAGACTAAAAGGCTGGAGGTCATATGGGTCATTGGAGCAGCCCTGTACCTCCCAACTGTGTGGGGGCTCCTCTGTAGGATTGTGCTTCCTACCCCTTCCAGCCTGTTTTCTCTGTATTCATTGGTCAAGGCTGCCATTGCTCTGTGTACTGGAGTATGATTTACTGATTTTAATTAGTACTTTGAATATATTATTTCACTTAATTTTCCAGCATTCCTGGCAGTGGGCATGCCTGGCATTATTAATGTCACCTTACAGATGAGGATAGTGCAAATCAGGACAGTCAAGAGCTCACCCAGTTTGCCAGCTAGAGACTTAGTAAACAGAAACCAGGGCAAGTTTTGGACACTGAGCCCACTGCTCTTTCCATTTGCCATGCTGCCTCTTTGCTCCACTATAACATGTATTGGAAACTGAAACGCATTTTTATTTTTGAGATTTCATTGACACAATTATCTGGTTTTGCTCTATACTAAAGGGGGTCCTAATATATGGTGATAGGAGATTTGACTTTGGGTGGTGGGCACACAGTGCAGTATACAGATCTTGGAACATAGAAATCCACACCTGAAACCTCTATGTTCATGTTGATCAATGTCACCCCAAACAATTTAATAAATTAAATGGTAACTTTGGTTTAACTAAGCATGAATTTTATATGCCATGGAACCACTGTGATTAAAGAAATGGTTATAATTTAATGATACATTATCAGAAACTTGTTACTGAAGAGGTAAATATACCAGAGGCAAGAAGGTGCTTTTCGGGTAAGGGATTATTCTATATCGCTCCTTGGCATTCCACTCATCTTGCTGTCTGTAATTTTCAGGCCATTCGTATCACATTGAAGGGGGATGACAGGGAGGGGAAATCTGCACTCCTAATAGTCTCCTAGCCAGTGGCTATAGCATCCCCAGTAGTACCTTAGTTTTGCTTCATCATTCATTCCCATTGTTTAGTCAATACAATTGATTGATTGTAGGAACAACAGCCTTTCTACAGAGCCTCTTGAGTGTGTATATTTATATTGTTCTGCAGCAAGAATCTTTACTGACCTGGTAGAATGTGGAGGTCAGAATGATGCTTTATTCTAGGTTTCCCCTTAGCTGTGGAGTCTGCATAGATCATGGTTTGATTGCGGTTTTCTATGTAAGCAGCTGGTTTTCACTGTGTCATTGTGTCTGAATGTCTGCTTCTGAGTCACTGTTTATGGAGTTAGGCATGGGTGTGGTGCTATGTAAGGACATAAAAATATACAAAAGTATATACATACCAAGTTAAAAATCCTAATTTATGCCGAGACCGGTTTGGCTCAGTGGATAGAGCATCGGACTGCGGACTGAAGGATCCCGGGTTCGATTCCGGTCAAGGGCATGTACCTTGGCTGCAGGCACATCCCCAGTAGGGGGCATGCAAGAGGCAGCTGATCGATGTTTCTCTCTCATCAATGTTTCTGACTTTCTATCCCTCTCCCTTCCACTCTGTAAAAAATCAATAAAATATATTTTTAAAAATCCTAATTTATGAATAATATTAGAGACCCATTGCAGGAAGATTCCTGTAAGAATAGGGCTTCCTGCAGCCTGAGCAAAGCTCCCTCCCATCTCTGCTGCCTCGCTCTCTTCTCTGCTGCCTCGCTCTCTTCTCTGCTGTGTCGCTCCCTTCTCTGCTGCCTCGCTGTCTCCCTTCTGCACTGCCTTGCTCTCTCCCATCTCCTCTGCCTCACTTCCTCCTTTCTCCCCTACATGCTTGTTTCCCTCCCTTCTCCCCAGCCCCACTTGCTTGCTTCTCTGCAGCTTTGGTTCCTTCTGCATTGCTTGGCTTCCTTCTATGTCATCTTCTGCACCAGGATATGCAAATTAACCACCATCTTGGTTGGTTAATTTGTATCCTCACTGGCTTGTGGGTGTAGCTGAGGTGCGGTCACTTTGCATATTACTCTCTTATTAGATAGGATTACAGGGAAACTTCTTATGGTATGTGAAGAGGCAAAGAATCAGGGGTCAAAAGGTTTGAGTTCCTTACTGCACTGTGGGCTTTCTTTCTGACCTAACAAGTTTCTCACTCCTCTGAACTTCCATTTTCTCATTTGTCAAATGTAAAATAAAAATGCTCTATCAGGGCTGTGACGATGTTATTTATAGGATATAGATAAGAACTCTGCATATCTAAAATGTCATGAAGATGTTATTTATTTTAGTAAACAATGATTACTATATGTCAGGTCTTTTTAAATAATTTTTTTTAAATTTTCAATTACAGTTGACATAAGTATACTATGTTATACACATAGTGATTAGACATTTACATACCTCATGAAGTGATAAGTCTAGTACCCATTTGACACCATACATAATTACTACAATGTTACTGATTATATTTCCTACGTGGTACTTGATGGAAAATTATTTCAATTCAGACCGCCTATCAACACTGCAAAGCAGGCATTATTATCTCCATTCAACAGATAAGGAACAGAGTGTGTAAGGAACTGGCTGAGGGACTTACCGCTAGTGCATAGTCCTAATTTAAGCTCCAGTTTCTCCTTTGCTGTGCTGACTGCTGTTAATTAAGGATCAGCAGTCGAGGTTGGAACTTTAACAATTTGCATTATGTTTCTAAGAATGGAAGTGGCATGCTAGACTGTCACTATAGTTTTGTACTGTTTTAGGGAAGTTACTACTTAAATGGATTCTAAATGCCTTTAAAACACAGCTATGTTTCTGCTAAGATTTATGTATAAAATGTTTTCTCATTCTGACTTAACATCATCATAAAAAAATTCCCTTTGATGTGATCTAAAATGTCTTACAAATCTTATCTTAATAATTTTTCTTTTTCTCTTTAGTCATTCCTACACTGGTCAAGATTACAGTGCACTGGGCAGTGCTGGGAAGATTTCTTTGGATCAGATTGACTCGGTAAGCATTTTAAATTTAGATCTTTGTCAATGAAGGAAGCACAGATTTTCTTTAACCAAAGATTATTTTGGGGTTGGAATATTGGGAGAGAATATTATTCCTTTGTCTGCCAATAATTTTAAAGAAATCCTATTTGCTATAAAAATATTTTTTTAAATCATAAAAATACCAAAATCAATCAGGAAATCATTTATATTCTGATGAAAACAGGATTTAATTAAATTAGTATAATGGGGAATTCTTTTATAGCTAAGTGGTGTTCATGTATTTATATTTAAATAACGTATACATTTAGAAAAGAAGAAATGGAAAATACTAAATGTATGTTTGCTAGGCTTCTATAACAAAATAACACAGGTTGGGTACTTTAAACAACAGGAATTTATTTTCTCCTAGTTTTGTAGGTTAGAATTTCAAGACCAAGGTGTTAGCACTTTTGATTTTTTGTGGGACTCCTCTCACTGTTCCCACATAGTCTTTCCACTGTGCACCCATCCCTGTTGTCTCTTCCTCTTCTTAGGAATCGGACCAGGCCCCCACCCCCATAATCTCATTTAACTTCACCTTTTTAAAGGCCCCATATCCAAATAAGTCACATTCTGAGGTAATGGGGGTTAAGACTTTCCCATGAATTTTGGGAGGATGAAATTTTTTCTATAACTCTAAGGTCTACGCTCCCATCCTTGGGTTGCCACTAGATTACTGGCCAGCTCATTATAAGTCCACTTTGTGGTTCCATTGTAGAATGAAAGAGTAGTGTATTTTACTATAGTCTGTAGTATTTCTCTTTAACACATAATTGATTTTCCACTTCATCCAAAAATATGGAAAATAATCCAGCCATAAATTATGATCAACACTGCTGGTTAATATGTCTAGGCATAACAGTAGAATTGCCCATCCTATCTAATAAAAGAGTAACATGCAAATGTGACCATACCTTAGCTCCTGATTTGCTATGCTACCAGCCAATCAGGAGCAAGGGGCATGGCCAGCAGGACAGGAGGCGAGGCCGGCGAGGCATGTGGGGGCGTGGCCGTGGCGCAGCATGTGCTCCCCAGGTGGGGGTCCCGAGGAAGGGTGGGATGGCTGTGGGAGGCCCACCTGGGGCTACAGGGCATGCTGTCTGCCAGGTGTGCTGTCGGAGAGGCGCCCTCCTGCTGGGTTGGCATGGGACCCCCCAGTTCTGGGTGCATTTCTCTGCTCCTTCAGTCTCCATGACCTCATGCTGTTGTCAGTGACACTGTGTGAGAGTCCAGTAAGATCACCCTTTCCCCAAGCACCACGTATACTCCATGGCTCCCCACCTCCTCAGGCCAGGATCAGAGCCGGGAGCCTTCCAACCAGGTGCTCCAGCTTCTGGAGATGCTGAGGAAGGCACACCCTCAGCGGGGCTGCAGCATCTCCAGTTTCTCAGCTCATGCCCTCTCCCCAGGAGGCTGGGGAGAACATATATGGCAAAGTTCTTTAAGCCATGGCAGTCAGAGTGGTGGGACTCAGCCAGGCAGGCACATAGAGGGACTGGGGCCCTTTCCGGCCCTGGGGTTAGGCAGCATGCCCTGTGGTCCTGGGTGCCTGTGGCTGCGGCTGGCCTGAGTGAAGCTGGCCCAGGTCCTGGGTGCCTGTAGCTGGCCAGAGGGAGGGATGCCTGGGTCCCAGGTGTGGGGCAAGGCAGAGGCAGTTAGGAGCAATCAGACAATCATGGAATCAGGCAGGTAGGCAGAGGTGGTTAGGGGTCACACATCCCCGAAGGGGTCCCTGATTGGAGCGGGTGAAGGCTGGACTGAGGAAACCCCCCTCCATGCACGAATTTCGTACACCGGGCCATTAGTCTTATATAGTTGATTTGAAATCTTTAACACTTTCTCCTGCCAAATGATTGTGTTTATGTTATGTGAAAGGTTAGAAGTTCATTCTATTTCTAATTCTATCATATTCATTCAAGCAAGTGTGAAATTGATTGGATATTGTAGGAAGATACAGAAATATAGTCATTAATTCATTTAGTAAGTATATATTGAGCCCATCAGTTAGATATCAACTACTGTGATGTGGATACAGAGGTGCATAAGACAAGAAAAACCTCTCCCTTCATTGACCTTACTTGAGAGAGGTAGACAACATCCTATATAATAAAAGGCTAATATGCAAATTGTCCCCTGGGAGTTCGACCACTTTCTATGATGTGCGATGACCACCATGGGGCAGCACAGAATGAAGGAAGGCCCTGGTCAGCAGTCAGAAGACCCAATTGGCCCTAATCACCGGCCAGGCCTAGGGATCCTACCCATGCACAAATGTCGGGTACCGGGCCTCTAGTAGTAAATAATAAGCAATTGTCATGATAAATTACATTAAGCGCTATGATGGTCATTTCTGTCCGTGGGTCTGTGACAGATCCTGTGCTAGGTGATTGCTGTACCCTTATCTGGATATCTTCCTAACTCAGGCCTTTAGCACATCCTGTGATGTCCTCCATGTCTTTTCTAAACGTTTCCTTTAGATTTCTAAATGAAATCTGGATGCCTTGATGACATCGTTGGCCCTGTAGCCTCTTTCAAGTAGCAGCTGTTTTTCTCTCACACTCTGTTAGGTTATGGGACGTGTCTTCCTTGGTCCACATCACCACTTCCAAACTGTTTTTCTGCCTCCCTTGTCAGAACTCCAATTCCTTTCAAGCCCTTGTAATCCTATTGTACCACCTTGTTACTTACTGTCCTTGGCCTCCACAACACCCATGTTGGTAATTCACCCCATACCCTGACCTTATAATCCCTTGTTTGTTCAATATCCACAATCATTTCTCTGCTTTTGCATATTCATTTTTGGATTACTGCCAAAATCTCTTAAACATCCTTCCTGCCTCTGTACAATCTGTTCACTACATAACAGCCAGCGTTCTCTGTTTATCGGGTCATGTCATTCTTCTGGTCACAACCCTCTGTTGGGTTTCACCACATTTAGACTAACATCCGAACTCATGGTTATGGCCTGTAAAGCCATCTGTACTTACCATGTCAATTTCGCCATTTCCATTGTGACTCACTCACTGTGCTCTGGCCATAAGGACCTCCTTTCTCTTTCTTGAGCAACCAAGATCATTCCTTCTCATGTCCTTCACTGGAACAGTATTCTTGGATCTTTATTGGACTGGAGTCCTGCTTACGCTGTGTGTCTTAGCTGCAGTGCCATCTCTTCAGAGGGGCTTCTCTGGTCACTCAAGTTGAAATACTTCTCTCCCATTTACATTTGACCCCATTATTCCACTTTATTTCCAGTGCTTTTAGAATCATACATTATCTATTTTTTTAATTATGTCTGTTTATTGCCTATCTCCTTCCATTAGACTATAGCTTCTTTAACGATAGGCTGTTTGGTTCATGGCTGGTTGCCCAGGACTGTACACATAGTAGTATTCAATAGATATTTGGTGATTAAATAAGTAATCAAGAAATTGTGCCACAAGCTGTTGAAGTTGTACTGGGTCTTGCCAAATGGCTTTGTTTTGGCTAGATAGCATGGGGAGTGCCAAGACTGTACCAGACCGGGCTGGTGGCGTGAGGAAAGTGAGAAGGTATAAAACATGACTTGTGATCATGGGATAACACAGCTAGCTGGAGCAAAGTGTTTGTGATGGTACAGTATCAGAGTGGGCCTTCTTACCCCTCCCTGTCACAGTGCTTCCATGGCACTTGATTTATGCCCTTGTTGGAGTCCTCATTATGTAATTTGTTATATGAGTTTAACATATATAACATGGCATATAATAGTGGCTGCTTATTTTTTTAACTGAATTACAGGGAAATTTATGTTTTATTCACCTTCTTGTTACCTAAAACATCCAATAAGTATTTGTTTTGTGGCATATAATTGAAAAGTAGTTCATTATAGACATTGAAGGAATCTTGCATGTTCAAACTAAGGATGTGGAATGTTCATTTATGTTTTTGAACTAGAACAATAGTTAAGAAAAGTAATTTTGTAATAGTATGAAGGAACATAGAAATCTTTCTAGTAGTGCTGCCAAGGGAGGATAGAGAGAGGCCTCACTGAACCAGAGATGGAAAATTCGGTTGTTACTATGAAAGGACGAAGAAACTGGTGGCCACTAGAGGGAGCAGCAACCCCAAGCATAGTGAGACCTGCTCCTGTTTAAAGGTAAAGTTGAGAGTTTGTCATGAGAGGAGGCTATTTGAGGAAGTCATAGAGAATGCAGGTAAGAACATAAATGAAAAAGTTGAATTGAAAGTGGGCAATGAAAGCTTATGCTCGACACCAGAGGAAAGACCTGTAATTTTCTTCTTTCAATTGTTGATTTCTTTAACACATTTTTTTAAAAGATTTATTTTGAGACCCATTTTTCTTATTTTTGTGGGCTACTTTGTATTTGGGTTATTTTAAAAGTTCATCTGTGATCAGCCACTGTACTTTTGAACATTTATCCTAGGGAAATCTTATGTTCACACCAAAATCTGTGCATTCATTTTATTTGAAAGTAGAGGCCCGGTGCATGAAATTCGTGCATGGGGGGCGGGGGATGTCCCTTAACCCAGCCTGCACCCTCTCCAATCTGGGACCCCTCGAGGTATGTTCGACTACCCAACTAGGCCTGATCCTGGAAAGATCAGGCCTAAACGGACAATTGGACATCCTTCTCATAATTCAGGACTACTGGCTCCAAACTGCTCATCTGCCTGCCTCCCTGATTGCCCCTAACCAATTATGCCTGCCAGCCTGATCACCCCCTAACCACTACCCTGCCAGTCTAATTGATGTTTAATTACTCCCCTGCCAGCCTATTTGCCCCCAACTTCCCTCCTCTGTTGGCCTGGTCACCCCTAACTGCCCTTCCCTGCAGGCTTGATCACCCCAACTGCCCTCCCTTGCAGGGCCTGGAACCTCCTCCAACGGCCCTCCCCTGCTGGACATCTTGTGGTGGCCATCTTGTGTCCATATGGGGACAGGATCTTTGACCACATGGAGGCAGCCCTCTTGTGTGTTGGAGTGATGGTCAATCTGCAAATTACTCTTTTATTAGATAGGATAGAGGCCTGGTGCATGGGTGGGGGCCAGCTGGTTTGCCCTTGGGGTGAGAGGTGGCCTGGTTGAGGGACTTGTGGAGGTTTGCAGGCCAGCCACGCCCCCCAGCGACCCAAGCATAGGCTCTGGGATCTGGCATTAATCTATGTCTACAATTGAAACTTTGTAGCCTGGAGCGGAGCCAAGCCTTTTGCTCACTCCGGGGCGGCAGCCATTTCTGTTTGACACATTGTAGCCTAGAGTGGAGGCCTAGCCCAGCAATGACAGACTGAAAGCTTGACTTCCTCCATTGCCAGGGAGACCCAAGCCTCTGTTCTCTCCAGCTCAGTGGCTGCCACCATTTCTGTATCTTTTATGATTGAAACGTTGTAACATTGAGTGGAGGCCTAGGGAGGCAGAAAGCTTGGCTTCCTCTGTTGTTGGAGAATCCCAAGCCTTCCTCCTGCTCTCAGTGGTGGCAGCCATCTTGGTTGGGGTTTATTTGCATAATCTGCTCCTGATTGGCTGGTGGGTGTGGTTGCTGGGTGTGGCAAAGGTATGGTCAAATTTGCATATTACTCTTTTATTAGATAAGATAGCCCCAAACAGGATGAAATAGCCCAAGTGTCCTCCAGCAAGTGAATGGTTAAACAAACTGTGGTTTATCCATACCATGGAATATTACTCAGCAATAAAAAAGGAACGAGCTACTGATATCTGCAACAATTAAGATTAATTTTGTGGAAGTTATGCTGAATAAAAAATACCTAATCACAAAACATTACATACTATCTTATTCTGTTTATATAACACAAATGAAATGACAAAAGCATAGGGCTAGAGAATAGAGTCATAGTTGCCCATGGTGAGGAGATGGGAGGTGGGGTGCAGAAGGTAGGTGGGGTGGTTATAAAAGGGAAGCATGAAGGATCCTTGTGGTGATAGAACTGTTTTGCATCTTGACCTGCATGTGATAAAATTACGTAAAGGTACAGAAACTACAGAAATGCGTACATAAGTGCAACTGAGGAAATCGAACACTAGTGGGTTATTAAAATGTCAGCATCTTGGATGAGATAATATACTATAGTTTTGCAAGTTCTTTTTTTTTTTAATATTTTATTGATTTTTTACAGAGCAGAAGGGAGAGGGATAGAAAGTCAGAAACATGGATGAGAGAGAGACATCCATCAGCTGCCTCTTGCACGCCCCCTACTGGGGATGTGCCCGCAGCCAAGGTACATGCCCTTGCCGGAATCGAACCCAGGACCCTTCAGTCCGCAGGCCGACGCTCTATCCACTGAGCCAAACCGGTCTCGGCAGTTTTGCAAGTTCTTACAACTGCTTGTGAATCTATAGTTTCTCAAAAGAAAAAAATTAATTAAACATTTTTTGAAATAAATAGATATAATTTTTATAATACATTTTATTTATCCTCAAAGCAAAATATGTAAAATTTCAACATGTAATCAACATGAAATATTAATAAGAAAGTAAATCTGTAATGTCAGTAAGATAATAATTCTTTCTTCTGTTCTTTTTTATTTACTTTTATTTTTAAAAATAAATTTTTATTGTTCAGATTATTACAGATGTTTCCCCCCCCCCCCCACAGCTCCCCTCCACTTGATTCCCCCACTTCATTCCAACCCCCTACCCCCCCCACTGTCCTCATACATAGGTGTAAAATTTTTGTCCAATCTCTTCCCACACTCCTCACACTGACTTCCCCCTGAGAATTGTCAGTCCATTCTTTCTATGCCCCTGATTCTATTATATTCACCAATTTACTTTGTTTCTCAGATTTTTTATTCACTTGATTTTTAGATTCATTTGTTGATATGTATTTGTTGTCACTTTGTTATTCATAATTTTTTATTTTTAACTTTTTCTTCTTCCTCTTTTTAAAGAATACCCTTCAGCATTTCATATAATCCTAGTTTGGTGGTGATGAACCCCTTTAGCTTTTGCTTGTCTGCGAAGCACTTTATCTGACCTTCAATTCTGAATGATAGCTTTGCTGAGTAGAGTACTCTTGGTTGTAGGTTTTTGCTGTTCATCACTTTGAATATTTCTTGCCATTTCCTTCTGGCCTGGATAGTTTTTGTTGAGAAATCAGCTGACAGTCATATGGGTACTTTCTTGTAGGTAACTAACTGTCTTTCTCTTGCTGCTTTCAAGATTGTCTCTTTATCTTTTGTCCTTGGCATTTTAATTATAATGTGTCTTGGTTTGATCCTCTTCGGATTCCTCTTGTTTGGGGTTCTCTGCGCTTCCCCGACTTGTAAGTCTATTTCTTTCACTAGGAAGGGAAAGTTTTCTGTCATTATTTCTTCTAAAAGGTTTTCAATGTTTTGCTCTCTCTCTTCTTCTGGCAGCCCCATAATTTGGTTGTTGGTATGCTTAAAGTTGTCCCAGAGGCTCCTTACACTATCTTCATATTTTTGGATTTTTTTCTTTTTGTTTTTCTGGTTGAGTGTTTTTTGCTTCCTCATATTTCAGATCTTTGGTTTGATTCTTGGGGACTTATTGTGTAATGTTAGATTTCTCTATATTATTCTTTATTTCAGACAGTGTATGCTTAATTTCTGACTGGTCCTTTTTCATTATTTCGGCATTCTCATTAAGATCCTTGAAGGTCTCATTAAATTTCTCGGTGGTTTCTAGAAGACTCTTGAGTAACCTTACAACTGTGGTTTTGAACTCTATATCCAGTAGTTTGCTTTCCTCCATTTCTTTCATTCATGACATGCTTCTTTGTCTTCGCATTTTGGCTGCTTTCCCTGTGTTAATGGAGTGGCTCTGTGTGGTAGATGACCTATAGGGCCCAGTGGTGCAGCCTCGCCAGTCACCTGAGGTGGACACTCTTGATGCACACCTTTGTGGGCTGGTGCACAGTCTTTTTGTAGTTAAGCCTTGATTGTTGTTGGTACACTGGGAGGAATTAACCTCCAGGCCAGCTGGCTGTGAGGACGTGTTGTGTCTATAATGGAAGCACTGTTGTGCTGGAAGCACCCTTATGGGGCAGGACTTGCTTCAGTGGGGCTTTGGTACTCACTGAGGATACCTCTTGAGTGTGTCACTTATGTATGTGAGGAGTGGAAATCTGGTGTTGTCTCACACTGACTTCTAGTTACACTGGTTCCTGGATCTCCAAGGAGGTCCAAGTTAGCTACTGTCTTAGGCCATCCAATAGGAGCTATAGGGAGATCTGCAGATTTCTCCTTTTTGCTTGGGGTTTGGAAGTTTTGGAGTTGTCTGACCCAGCTGCAGTTTGTTAGGTTAAGCTGGGAGAGGGCAGGCTATTCATATGCAAAAGCCATTGGGCATAGCTTGGGCGGGTTTGTAAATTGGGTGGGGCAGGGTCTCAGGGAATCACTAGGACGTGGCAAAGAGTGATGGCTGCCAGTCAGCCATCTCTGCATCTCCATGTTTCTGCATCCCACATCCCAGACCCTAGCGCAGTAAGCAATGATTCATGCGCACAACTCTGCGAGAAAGCCACCCTCACTTTCCAACCTGATGGCAGACAGTCCAGTTTCTCCCTTTATGAGTCTGGGTCTCCAGAATCTCGCTGGAAACTGGAGTTCAGAGCAGTCGTGAGCTTGTAACTTCCTCTCAATTGAAAAATAAAACAGCGCATGCAGTCGCCAGCCCGATTTGTGCACGCCTCCATACCTCTGCGCTTTCGAGCCTCTGCACCACCCACACAGTCTCAATGAGCTTCTGTCTTTCCTTCTATTTGTAGAACTTCTACTCTGCCAGCTTTCCCGTGGTTCTGGGTGGTAGTCATTTTGTCTTTTAGTTGTAGTTTTGGTGTGGTTGTGAGAGGCAGCACGTACAGGTGTATACCTTATGCCGCCATCTTGGTTACTCTCCAAGATAGTAATCCTTATAATTTTTTTTTATACCAATCAGACCGAATTTGCTAACTAGGTTGAATTTGTAACAATTATTGTGAGTGACTTGGTAAATCTTTCATATAACCAAAACCTCTTTTTTCTCTTGTAGCTTTGTACCAAATCCTTCCCACCGTGCATGCGTCAGTTGCACAAAGCTTTGCGGGACCATCATCATCTCCGTCACGGGGGCCGGATGCAGTATGGCCTCTTCCTGAAGGGCATTGGTTTAACGCTGGAGCAAGCACTGCAGTTCTGGAAGCAAGAATTTATCAAAGGAAAGGTTGATCCAGACAAGGTAATTTTGAAAAATCAGCACAGTAACTTTTTAAAATATATTTTTATTGATTTTTCACCGAGAGGAAGGGAGAGGGATAGAAAGCCAGAAACATCGATGTGAGAGAAACATCGATCAGCTGCCTCCTGCACACCCCCCACTGGGGCTGTGCCTGTAGCCAAGGCACACGCCCCTGACCGGAATCAAACCTGGGACCCTTCAGTCTGCAGAACGATGCTCGATCCACTGAGCCAAACTGGTTTTGGCCAGAGCAGTAACTTTTATTTGGAACTAGAAGGTCTGATTTTCAATGTGCCCCTGAAGTGTAGTTGCCAATTCTAAAAGATAAACATGTCAATAGTTTCTTTTAGGTAAAAAGAAACTCATGTACTAATATAATAGATACTAAACAAAAAATTGGAGGAGTTAATTCCAAGGGGAAGATTGAAACAGCAGGGTCAGGTGTAAACTAATGCTTAAACGAAGAGTCTTCTCCTCTTTGTGTATACTAGAAGCAGTTGTGATAAGATGGAAATTTCCCTCTGAGGTATATTTCTGTAGGAATGTATAAATACATGGAATATACAAATGTACTGAGCTCTGATTTCTGCCACCCTGTGAATGAGTGATGTCCACAATGTCCTGTCCTTAACAGCCAGTCTTTAAATCCTTGTTTTGTTTTTCATATTTGGTGACATATTCTTCTTAGGACTATAACAGATAGATTTAGTGTCTGTGGGTTGAAATAATTCTATTGGTATTCCAGCAGCCCTTGGTGGTTTATTTCTTCCCAGTTCTTTGAAGGTAGCTTTCACTTCACTTTCTAGAATTACAGATTCATTCTCCTAGGAATCTTCTTCAAAGGTTCCTGCCACCCCTTTGTGTGTTCTGTATAGATTTTCAGCATATTGTTTCCACCTTCTTTTCACTTTCTCCTGGTCAGATAATGTGCTTCCATGTCTGCTTGCATTTCTTGAATCTTCTGGTAGCAATTTCTGGTTTTCCATTGTCATTGTTCTCTCCTCTTTCCTTACATTGACATTGTAATAATTGTCTTTATTTCTACATGATTATTATTTAAAAAGTGAGTTCAGGTTTCTAACCTTGGCTTTGTCACCTTTTACTTTTGCCTCTGGTATGCTTTTAACAATTTTTCGTGTTTCTTCTGTCTTCCATCTCAATTTGTCTTTCCTTTTTACTTCTGGATTTTTTATTTTTTGCATTCTTCCTCCATAATATTTCTAGGTTCAGTTCCTCTGGTTCTTGGTCAATTAAGTTTAACAGAGCAAATCTGCTTTTATGTAAAACCATCAGGAATGTTACACGTTATATTTTGGCACAATGTTATATTTTGGTACTGTTCTTTAGCTTTACTCTAACTTTTGACACTAACAGTTCATGGTCAGTACCTCAACCCGCTCCTGCTCTCGTTTGGCAGAGCGAGCACAGCTTCTCCATCTCCTGCATCCAGCCAGAGTCTGTTGGATTTCTGTATTGGGCACCTGGTGATGTCCATGTGTGCAGTTGCTTGATCACTTGTTTGAAGCATGTGTTTACGATTGACGAGTTGCTAGCCTCACCCAAATCCATGAGCCACCTCCTGCTTTATTTCTGTCCCCTACTTCAAGTTTTTTGATGACATTTGTTTCTGCTTTATTTCCTACTTTTGTGCCTCAGTTTTTATATTTATCAGTATGTCATGTTTTGGTGTGTGATCAGTTTCTTCTTGGATATGTGTATAAAAGTTCTCTTTTTTCTTCTCTAGTCTCTGTAGTTGGAATTTGAAAGATTGTTTACATTAACAGGTTTTCCTAGAGGTCTGATTACTTACATGCTCGTGTCATGTCATTCAAGCTAAAAACTATTTAAAATGTTTCCTATTGTGTTACGCTAAGTTACACTGGGGAGCATTTTTAGGTAAACATAAAAAATTGCTTTTTTTTGTTCACCAGTTTATGTTGTTCATTAGATTCCACATATAAATTAGATCATGTGATACCTTTCTCTGACTGGAGAGGACAATGGGGGAAAAGGGGATATATGTAAACTTTCAACAATGTAGATTAAAAGAAGAAACTGCTCTTAAGTCTGTTAATAGTACTCGGATTCCCACTCCCATTCCTTATTTAATAGTGCTAGCTAATAACATTTTATTTTGGAAATATGTTTTTTTCTCCTTTTACAGCCATGACACTGGTATGAAGTAAATTTTTTTTATTGTTTATTTCTTAGTTTCCTTCTTCCTAGTAAAGATAAATTATAAAACCAAGAATATTTACCAAGTACATTTTGTAACAGTTTATACAGCACCTATGTATGCTGTATTAGCTCTAGGAGGCTAATATAAGACGTAATAACACTTTATTACGCCTTATGTTAGCCTCCTAGACCTAATACAGCATAGATGGGTGCTTTAAACAACAAGAATGTATTTCCTCCAGTTTTGGAGGCTGGAAGTCCAAGGTCAAGGTGTGAGCAGATCTGTTTTCTTCTTAAACCTCTATCCCCAGCTTCCATCAGCCACCCTCTTGCTGTGTACACCTGACCTTCTCTCTGCTTTCACTTCCCGGATGTCTTTTCCTCTTATGAGGACACAGTCATAAGGGATTGGAATCCACCCTCACCACCTTACTTAGTCTTCAGGACTTCTTTATATGCGCTATCTCCGAATGCAGTCACTTGGTGAGTTGGGGCTCCAACATGTGCATTTCACTTCCTAACATGTCCCTAGTTTTATATAGCTTTAAAGATCAAGATTCTTTTATAACATCTAAAAAGCTCTTAAAATTTTTACAGATTTGTTTTAAAAACTGCTTCCATTGACAAAGTCTTAATTTATCATTTAATAGGGTCTTCTTTAAACATAATTTTGGGTAATGTTTTTAGACTTTATATATATATACATATCTGTGTGTGTGTGTGTGTGTGTGTGTGTGTGTGTGTACACACACACACATATATATATAATTTTAAAGGTAACATTCTAATTATAGAAAATATGAAAAATGTAAAACAATGACCTGACATTTCCCCATTCAGAAATAATTATTGTGAAAATTTTAGCCTTTCCTCTGTAAATTAGATAACTAAATAATACTATGTCCCCACCTTTTAAAAACTGACATTCTATTATCATTTCCCTATGTTGCTGAGTGATTTTTGAAAATATCATTTGGGTTAACTGCATGACAGCACATACTTTTAAAATGATATAATTGTCACCCAGAAAGCTATGGCTTTTTTATACACTAATAATGAATTCACAGAAAGAGAAATGAAAGAAAATCCCATTTACCATTGCACCAAAAAAAATTAAGATACCTAGAAATAAATTTAATTAAGGAATAAAACACCTATACTTGTGCCAGACGTTGGATGACATTTAGCACTGGTGCGTCTTGATCCAGCATCTAGAAGGGTTCAGCAATCTGGAGAAGGGTTGTGCATAGATTAAATAAAAGTTCAGAGATGAAAGATAATTTTGAAAGGCATTGGGGGTCAGAGGAGCCTAGCTACAGAAACTAAGTTCTCCTTGTCTCAGGACTCCTTGCTTTTTATTTATACCATTTGTCATAAGTCCAGGTGGACATATACACTTCAAAGTGTAGGGTTTCTTACAGAATCCATTGTCAGATTGAGGAATAGCCTATGGCTGTTTAAGTGTTTGGCCAGTAGGAGGCAATAACATGTAGATTAAAATGCCAATTTAATGCATCCTTTTCAGGTTTGGGGAAATGTCTTCAGCCATTCCAGCAGGTGATAACATAAGTGACTCAGCCCTTGTTGAGTCCCCAAGTTCCATCAACCTTTTGATGAAACTCTAGCAATTATGACATGCTGGAACTGGCTTCCAGAATACTTGGAAAACTACAGGATATTGAAAAAAGAAATAGAAGAAGACATAAAATGGGTTGGTAGAATCAACAACATTAAAATGTTCATACTACCTAAAGCAATCTATAGATTCAATGCAATATCTATTAAAATACCAATGACATATTTCAAAGATATAGAACAAAATCTCCAAAAATTCATCTGGAATAAAAAAAAGACCCCGAATAGGTACAGCTATTCTGAGAAAGAAGAACAAAGTTGGAGGGATCACAATACCAGACATCAATCTATATTACCAAGCCACGGTTCTCAAAACTGCCTGGTATTGGCACAAGAACAGACATATAGACCAATGGAACAGAATAGAGAACCCAGAAATTAACCTAAGCCATTCTACTCAATTAATATTTGACAAAGGAGGCAAGAGCATACGATGGAGTCAAAACAGTCTCTTTAGTAAATGGTGCTGGGAAATTTGGTCACATACATGCAAAAAATGAAACTAAATCACCAACTTACATCATACACCAAAAACTCAAAATGGCTAAAGGGCTTGAATGTAAAATGGGAAACCATAAAAGTCTTATAAGACTCTGTAGGCAGCAAAATTGTTATATGTCATAGAAATATCATTATAGACACAGATCCTAGGGCAAGAGAGACTAAGGAGAAAATAAACAAATGGGACTGCATCAAAATAAAAAGCTTCTGCACAGCAAAAGAAACCATAAACAAAACAATAAGAAAGCCCACTGGATGGGAGAACATATTTGCCAATATATCTCTGATAAGGATTTAATCTCCAACATTTACAAGGAACTCATACAATTAAAAAAGAGGAAGATAAACAATCCAATCAAAAAATGGACAAATGACCTCATTAGACACTTTTCAAAAGAGAACATTCAGAAAGCCAAGAGACATATGAAAACATGATTAAAGTCACTAATCAAAGAGAAGCAAATCAAAACAACAATGAGGTACCATCTCAGATCTGTCAGAATGGCTATCATCAACAAATCAACAAATAACAAGTGCTGGAGAGGATGTGGGAATGCAGACTGGTACAGCCATTGTGGAAAACAGTGTGGCATTTCCTCAAAAATTTTAACATGGAACTGCCCATTTGACCCAGTAATACTACTTCTAGGAATATATCCCAAAAAAACAGAAACACCAATCAGAAAGGATATATGAATACCTATGTTCATAGCAGCACTATTTACAATAGCTAAGATTTGGATTTAATGCAAATTATCCACCACTCCTTCACAAAAATGGCGGCTCCCAGTCCTCTCAGCTCCGTGGAACTTAAATACCAATCAGCAGATAAGTGGATTAGAAAACTATGATGCATCTACACAATGGAATACTATGTTGCTGTAATAAAAGAAGGAATTCTTACCATTTGCACCAGCATGGATGGAACTGGAGAGCATTATGCTAAGTGAAACAAACCAGTCAGTGAAAGAAAAATACCACAAAACCTCACTCATTTATGGATAATAAAGAACAATATAACCTGATGAACAAAAAGATAAAGAGGCAGAGAAGCATTGAATAGACTGTCAAATTACTGCAGGAAGGCTGGAGAAGGTTGAGAGGGGAAGGTAAGATATCAGCTGAAGGGCTTGTATGCATGCATATAAGCATAACCAATGGATGCAAGACATTTGGTGGCATTGGGGGTGGTGAGGGCATGTGCCGTGGGGTAGAAGAGGCTGGGAGAAGTAGGGGGAAAAAGAGATATATATACTACTACTTGTAATACTTTTAAACAATAAAATAAAATTAAACAACAATAGAAAAAAACCCCACAATTTTGGGCAATGTTTTTAGACTTCTAATATCCTACCTAATAAAAGAATAATATGCAAATTGACCATACCTCTGATAAAGCCACGCCCACCAGCCAATCAGGAGCAAATGAACCCCAACCAAGATGGCAGTGGCCACTGAGAGCAGGAGAGAGTCTTGGGTTTCCCCAGCAATGGAGGAACCCAAGTTTTCTGCCTGTCCTTGTCAGCCTAGGCCTCCACTTAATGCTACAAAGTTTCAATTATAGAAGATATATTCCAACAAAAATGGCAGCAGCCACGGAGCTGGAGAGAGCAGAGGCTAGGGTTGCCTGGGCGATGGAGGAAGCCAAGCTTCTGTAGCCCTAGCACCTAGGCCTCCACTCTAGGCTACAAAGTTTCAATTATAGAATTTAAATAAACTCAAACAGAAATGGCTGTTGCCACAGAGTTAGCAGAAGGCTTGGCTCTGCTCCAGGCTATAAAGTTTCTTTTGTAGAAATAAATTAATCCCAGATTCTAGGGCCTCCGCTTGGGTCACTGGGGAGGGGCGTGAGTGGCCTGCAAACCACCACAGGTCCCTCACCCAGGCCTCCTTATCCCCCAAGGGAACCCCCACCCTGATCCGAGACACCCTTTAGGGCAAACCAGCTGGCCTCCACCCATGCACCAGGCCTCTATCCTATCTAATAAAAGAGTAATTTGCAGATTGACCATCACTTCAACACATAAGAGGGCTGCTTCCATGTGGTCAAAGATCCTGCCCCCATGTGGACACAAGATGGCTGTTGGGAGGTTCCAGGCCTGCAAGGGAGGGCAGTTGTGGGCGATCAGGCCAGCGGGGGAGGACAGTTGGGAGGGACCAGGCCTGCAAGGTAGGAGAGTTGGGGGCAATCAAGCCTGCAGGGAGGGCAGTTAGAGGTGACCAGGCCAGCAGAGGAGGGAAGTTGGGGGCAAACAGGGTAGCAGGGGAGCAGTTAGACATCAATTAGGCTGGCAGGGGAGTGGTTAGGGGGTGATCAGGCTGGCAGGCAGAAGCAGTTAGGGGCAATCAGGAAGGCAGGCAGGTGAGCAGTTTGGAGCCAGCAGTCCTGGATTGTGAGAAGGATGTCCGACTGCCCGTTTAGTCCCGATTCTACTATCGGGCCTAACGGGCAGTCGGACATTCCTCGAGGGGTCCCAGATTGGAGAGGGTGCAGGCTGGACTGAGGGACAACCCTCCCAACCCCATGCACGAATTTTGTGCACCGTGCCTATCTAATAAAAGAATAATATGCAAATTGACCATCACTCCAACACACAAGATGGCTGCCCCCATGTGGACACAAGGTGGCTGCCACAAGATGGCCACCAAGGGCGGGCAATTGTGGGCAATCAGGCCAGCAAGGGAGGGCAGTTGGGATAGATAAGGCCTATAAGGTAGGACAGTTGGGGGCGATCAAGTCTGCAGGAGAGGGCAATTAGGGGTGACCAGGTCATCAGAGGAGGGAAGTTGGAGGCACCTGGGCCTGCAGGAAGGGCAGTTGGGGAGGGGGGGAACCAGGCCTGCAGGGGAAGTTAGGGATGACCGGGAGGGCAGTTAGGGGAAAATAGGCTGGCAGGGGAAAAGTTAGGTATCAATGAGGCTGGCAGAGTAGTGGTTAAGGGGTGATCAGGCTGGCAGGTGAAGTGGTTAGGGGCAATCAGGAAGGCAGGCAGGTGGGCAGTTGGGAGCCAGCAGTTCTGGATTGTGAGAGGGATGTCTAACTGTCCATTTAGGCCTGATCCCACAGTCAGACCTCCCTCAAGGGGTCTCAGATTGGAGAGGGTGATGCTAGGCTGAGGGACACCCATCCTCTCCCCCGCCCCATGCACAAATTTCGTGCACCAGGCCTCTAGTATATATATAATTTTAAAGGTAACATGCTAATTATAGTAAATATGAAAAATGACCTGCCATTTCCCCATTCAGAAATAATTATTGTGAAAATTTTAGCCTTTCCTCTCTAATCTAGATAGCTAGATATCACTACATCCCTACCTTTTAAAAACTGACATTCTATTATTTCCCTATGTTGGTGAGTGATTTTTGAAAATATCATTTGGATTAGCTGCATGACAGCACATCCTTTGAAAATTATTTAATTAGGTTAATCATTATGGCTGTGTCTGTCTGACTCTGCCATCAATGGTATGGCATCCAGTATCCTGAGCACATAAATCTTTGATATAGTTCTGATTATGTCCATTATATCTATTCATCAGGTAATAAAATTACCTAGTGAAAACTGTAGACAGGTTTAAAGTTTTGATGCATGCTAGGAAGGGATGGTTCGAGAGGGTTTTGAATTAGGCTCTTATCAAGCCACGTATCTTGCTTTGTCATTGAAATTATGTATTATGACTTTAAAATGTTTTTTGATATTTTATTAGGAGTTTGATATATTAAGGAGGTAGGTGTATTAGGGTTTCCCAGAGGAACAGAACCAACAGAATGGGTGTGTATTAAAAGAGATTTGTTATGAGAAATGGCTCCTGTGATTATGGAGGCTGACAAGTTCCAAGGTCTGCAGTCAGCATGCTGGGGACTCAGGACTGTGCTAGTGTACTTCCAGTTCAAGTGCAGGAGACGTGGGACCCCGGAAGAGCTTGAGCCTGAATCTGGGGGCAGGGAGAGCCCATAGCCCAGCACAAGGCAGTCGGGCAGGCGGAAGTTCCCTGTTACTCACTGAAGGGCCAGCCTTTTTGTTCTATTGGTATCTTCAAAGGATTGGCTTGGTCCCCACCACCACCAGGGTGACATCTGCCAATTCAGATGTCATTCTCATCCAGAATCACCCTCACAGACACACCAGAATAATGTCTGACCACAGTCTAGGCCCTCCTGGCCCAGTCAAGTTAACACAGAATTAATCATCACAGTAGATAAATTTTTATGAACTGTTGTTCTGAAGTGAAAAGAGAGAAGTTGAGTTAGCAATCTAGCTTGGTTTATTCTGTACACTTGAGAGGAGGAAGAGGAAAGTGAGAGGAGGGAAAATTGCTCTGAATACAAGCCTTTGACTTGTACACCTGTTCCTATTCCCTGGCCATCTTTTTTAGGTGTATCTGCGATGGCCTATGTATAAATGTATTTAGTTATTTAAAAGCACACACAACAGTTTATTGATTTTGAGGGAGGGAGAGGGAGAGGGAGAGGGAGAGGGAGAGGGAGAGGTGAGATCACAACATCGATTGGCTACCTCTGCATGGGATCAAGCCTACAACCTAGGCATGTGCCTTTGACCAGGAATCAAACCAGCAACCTCTTGATGCATGGGACGATGCCAAATCAACGGAGCCATACTGCCCAGGGCAGTATTTAGTTATTTTTAAACCTGAGTATATGAAAATATTTTTTGCATGGGATTTTTATTTTGCTTTGTAAAAGTTTTCTTCAAAAATTATTGCAAAAGGAAATCAATAAATAATTTGTAACTTTCTAGATAATATATAGCAATCTATATATTCATTAGCTTATTATTGATTACAGCAAATATATTATTTTGACAAAAAGACTATAAATTATACATATGATTTATGGTGCCTGTCTAGTGTTCTATTGTTAGAGTCTGTATTTATAAATACATGTTCATGCTTTTTCTCAGTTGCATCTCTTACATATTTTGCAATGAAATATTATACTGTATCTTTTAGTTTATTAAAATATTCTCTTTGGTTTAATAATTGTACCTTTCTGTTAATTCTACATACAATTAAAAATACTCTGGCCGAGACCAGTTTGGCTCAGTGGATAGAGCGTCGGACTGCGGACTGAAGGGTCCCAGGTTCGATTCCGGCAAGGGCATGTACCTTGGCTGCGGGCACATCCCCAGTAGGGGGCATGCAAGAAGCGGCTGATCGATGTCTCTCTCTCATCGATGTTTCTGACTTTCTATCCCTCTCCCTTCCGCTCTGTAAAAAATCAATAAAATATATTTAAAAAAAATACTCTGAAGAGATGAAGAAAATGGGTGGCTTCAGTGCTGTTTATAAAGGGTGATTATAGAGGGTAGTGCCTTAGCCATTCTGACAGGTGTGAGATGGTACCTCATTGTCATTTGGATTTGCATCTCTCAGATAATTAGTGACTTTGAGCATGTTTTCATATGTGTCTTGGTCTTCCTTCTGCTTTCAAAAAGATTCTATTTAAGTCCGTTGCCCATTTTTTATTTGATCATTTATCTTCCTTTTGTTAAGTTGTGTAAGTTCCCTGTAGATGTTGGAAATTAAACCTTTATCAATGATAACATTTGCAAATATGTTCTTCCATATAATAGTGGGCTTTCTTCTTGTTTTGTTGGTGGTTTCTTTGGCTGTGAAAAAGCTTTTTATTTTGATGTAGTTCCATTTGTTTAGTATTCATTGCCCTAAGAGCGGTATCAGTGAAGAAATTGCTTCGGCATATATCCGAGATTTCTCTGCCTGTGGATTCCTCTAGTATTTCTATGGTTTCCCGTCTTATGTTTAAGTCCTTTATCCATTTTGAGTTTATTTTTGTGTATGGTGTAAGTTGATGGTCTAGTTTCGTTTTTTTGCATGTATCTGTCCAATTTTTTCCCAACACCATTTATTGAAGAGACTGTCTTGACTCCATTTTATGTTCATGCCTCCTTTGTTAAATATTAATTGAGCATAGTGATTTGGGTTGATACCTGGGTTCTCTATTCTATTCCATTGGTCTGTATGTCTGTTCTTGTGCCAGTACCAGGCTGTTTGCAGAACAGTGTCTTTGTAATACAGCTTGAAATCTGGTTTTGAGATCCCACCTACTTTGATCTTCTTTCTCAGGATTGCTGTGGCTATTTGGGTTTTTTAAAGTTTTATTCCAGATGAATTTTTGGAGAGTTCATTCTAGGTCTGTGAAATATGCCATTGATATCTTAATGGGGAATGCATTAAATCTATAGATAGCTTTGGTTAGTATGGATATTTTAATGATGTTGATTATCCCAGTCCAAGAACACAGTATGTTTTTCCATCTGTTTATATCTTCCTCTATCCCTTTTTTTAGAGTCCTGTAGTTTTCAGAGTAGAAGTCTTTTACCTCCTCAGTTAAGTTTATTCCTAGGTATCTTAATTTTTTTGGTGTAATGGCAAATGGGTTTGCTTTTTAAGTCTCTCTTTCTGTAAGTTCACTATTGGTGTATAGAAATGCCATAGATTTCTTGGCATTAATTTTGTATCCTGCTACATTGCTAAATTCATTTATTAAGTCTAATAGTTTTCTGATGGAGTCTTTCGTTTTTTTTTATGTACAATATCATGTCATCTGCAAATAAGGACAGCTTACTTCTTCTTTTCCAATTTGGATGCCTTTTATTTCTTCTTGTTGTCTAATTGCAATGGCTAATACTTCCAGTACTATGTCAAACAGGAGTGGCGAGAGTGGGCATCCCTATCTTGTTCCCGTTCTTAGGGGAAATGGTTTTAGTTTTTGCCCATTGAGTATGATGTTAGTTGTGGGCTTATCATATATAGCTTTTACTATGTTGATGTATGATCCTTCTATCCCCACCTTGCTGAGAGTTTTCATCAAGAAAGGGTGTTGGATTTTGTGAAATGCTTTCTCTGCATCTATTGATATTACTATATGATTTTTATCTCTCATTTTGTTTATGTGATGTTTCACATTTATTGATTTGCAGATATTGTACCATCCTTGCATCCCTGGGATAAATCCTACTTGGTCATGGTGTATGATTTTTCTGATGTACTGCTGGATCCGATTTGCTAGAATTTTGTTGGGGATTTTGGCATCTGTGTTCATGAGGGATATTGGCCTGTAATTCTCTTTCATTGTGTTGTCTTTATCTTTTTTGGTATTAGGGTGATGCTGGCTTCATAGAAGGAGCTTGGAAGTGTTCCTTCCTCTTGAATTTTCTGGAATAGTCTGAGGAGAATAGATTTTAGTTCTTCCTGGAATGTTTGGTAAAACCCCTGTGAATTCGTCTGGCCCTGGGCTTTTGTTTGCTGGAAGCTTTTTGATGACTGTTTCAATTTCTTCCATAGTTATTGGCCTATTGAGGTGTTTAGATTCTTCCTGATTGAGTTTTGGAAGATTATATTTGTCTAGGAATATGTCAATTTCCTCCAGGTTGTCCATTTTGTTGGGATATAGTAGTTCATAGTATTTTTTAACAATCCTTTGTATTTCAATGGGGTCTGTTGTTATTTCTCCTTTTTCATTTCTGATTTTGTTTATTTGGGTCCTCTCTCTTTGCTTCTTGGTGAGTCTGGCTAGAGATTCATCAATCTTGTTTATCCTTTCAAAGAACCAGCTGTTGGTTTGACCTTTTGTATTGTGTTTTTGGTCTCAATGTCATTTATCTCCACTCTGATCTTTATTTCCTTTCTTCTGCTTACACTGGCTTTTCTTGTTGCTCTCTTTCTTTGAGTTGTAGGGTTAGGTAATTTATTTTGGTTGTTTCTTGTTTTTTGCAGTAAGCTTGTAAAGCTATGAACTTACCTCTCAAGACTGCTTTTGTTGTGTCCCATAGATTTTGGATTGTTGTGTTTTCATTGTTGTTTGTTGCCATGATGTTTTTTATTTCTTCTTTGATCTCTCTGGTAAATTAGAGGATAGGATAGGGAAGAAGAAGAGAAAAAAACAAGGAAAAAAATGGAGTGCAAAAGTGAAATTGGGAAAAGGAAAAAAAAAAGTAAGAGAAAAGAGAGAGAATAAGAAGGAAGAGGGGGGAAAACTATATATATATGGGGAGGAAACTCCAATAGAACAGCCACTAATCCCAACACATGCCAGCAACAAGAACCTGGAGGTGAATGCAAACTACAAACAGCAAATAATATCAAGCAAGGTGAGGGAAAACAGAAGCAAAACACACACACACACACACACACACACCAAAAAAAACAAAAGCAAAACAATCTCAATAAAAAGCATAAAAGAATTGATATAATCAACAATCAAGCAAACCACAACAAAAGGACAGAGGAAAAAATTTTGGATAGTGAAGAAAGAGAAGAGAGAGGTGTGTATGGACTTGGAACAGGTTATTGGAAATTAGATTTATAAGTAGGGTGAAATTGTAACGGAGTAAAAAGGAATAGGGACAATCTAATGCAGGAATAGGTTGAGAGAAACAAGACAACAAAAGGGGGAAAGTGAGGAAGAGAGTGTTGGCATAAAGGCAAAGTTGAGATAGAGTAAAATGATGAAAATAGAATGTAAAACACTAATCCCAAAGTAAAATCAAGAGAAAATGAAATACTTTTAAAAAAGGTAAACTAGTAGTAGTAATAATACTGATTGAAAATTAAAATGTAATAATTAAAAGGGTAAAATTAAGTGAGGAAAAAAATGAGTTTCTTAAGTAAAAGATGATAAAAATATGCAGTAGCGAAAGTCATTCACTTCCTCTACTTTTATGTTTGGCACACCTGTTTCCCAGTCAGGACAGTTTTGAAGTTCCCTGCATTCCGCTACTCCTCAGTATTGTAAGCCAGTCCTGATTTTTAAGCAGGCAATACATCTCTATTTTATATTTTCCTTAATTTGTTTTTACATAAGAGTCAATTTGTGATTCAACCTCTGAGTGGCGGTGTTTCCGGATTGACAACTGGGTCTATAGGTCCTCTCAAGCTAGTGGTTAGATTTGTTTTCCCTGTGGCATTTAAGACTGGTTTGGTGGAGTGGGTTGCCCCAGAGCTGGTTCTCTGATAGTTATTCCCCGCTCTGATACCCAGGTTCCAGAAAAACAAGTGGGTGATCCTATGTATTGGGCTTAGAAATCAAAAGCAAGGATTTAAAGAGGAAAAGAAGAAACAAACAAACAAAAAAACAAGAGCCAGAGGAAGTGTGCAAACTCCAAGGCTGCGTGCAAGTCTGTACAGTCTTTTCCCCTTGGGTCTCAGCAGCTGGCACACTTTTAAAATTTGTAGGCGATCCTTTTGCGCCCAGATCAAAATGACTTGCTTTTTAGAGTTCCCTCCTGTTAGCAGCTCTGCAGATCCCTTCCACATTCATGGATCGCGCCAGCCCCAACAGCCGCGGGTTTTCCTAGGAGCAGACTTCCCCAGGTCTCCAGCTCCCGCCGTGCCTATGTTTCTCTTTCCTGCCCGGACCTGAGACCTCACCTTACCCCAGGCAGAATGTGACCTTTCCGCGGTGGTGTGTAGCCCTCCTCCGTATCCGTGTGCTTGCGCCACTCCGGGACCGATGTTCAGTGGGTGCTGTAGTTTTATATTTTCAGGCTCCAAATAACATCCACTTTCCCCTTCAAGATGGTGCACTCTCTGTGTTCCATCCAATCGCTGCAGGAGGGAACTCAGCAGCAGTGAGGGCTGCCTGGTCTGGGGAGCACCGTACAGCAGTCCCCCTCTGTCTCCTGGAGTAGAGCTGTCCCTCAGCTCACCAACAAACACTCCCTGTGCGACCACACACTCTCCCTTTGTTTTCCCATTCACACACTAGCTTGCAGTCTGCCTTCCCGTGGGCGGGCAGCCCTCTTCTTTCTCTTGAGGCTGATTCTTGAAGTAGGATTCGAAGGTAGTGAATGCCGGGGATTGGTAGGTAGGTAAGGATGAGAATACTCTCAGTGAACAGGAATGAGGGGAAAGTAATCAGAGCATTGCTCGCTTTTCCACTCTTTGTGAGCTTTGATTGTTTTCATTCTTAAATCTGTGCTTTCAGATGCCTTGAATTTTACCGGGTCATTATATTTGGATATCATTTTTATTTGGATGCATATTGTCCTAGAGCAGTGGTCGGCAAACTTATTAGTCAACAGAGCGGCAAACCAAGGCTTGCAAACTGCCTGTGGCTCGTGAGCTGCAGTTTGCCAACCACTGACCTAGAGTATAAAGAGATTTTAGCATTAAAATATCAGCCATTTGGAAGAGAACATTCTGTTGTTATGACTGATCTTATAACGAATTGCTTTAAGTCAGTGGTCGGCAAACTGCGGCTTGTGATCCACATGCGGCTCTTTGGCTCCTTGAGTGTGGCTCTTCCACAAAATACCACGGCCTGGCTGAGTCTGTTTTGAAGAAGTGGCGTTAGAAGAAGTTTAAGTTTAAAAAATTTGGCTCTCAAAAGAATTTCAATCGTTGTACTGTTGATATTTGGTTCTGTTGACTAATGAGTTTGCTGACCACTGCTTTAGGTTATCTCTTACTCCCAAAATATTTCATATGTAGGGTTTTTATCATTAGATATAATTATATATATTGAATATGAATATTTATGATATATTAAATTTAAGTAAAGCCTTTCAATGACCCTTGTCATCGGGGGTTGAGGACATTTGAAAATTGCATTTGTATTTGTGAGTGATTTTATAAGAAGTATTTGTGGCTTTGAATATGTTATTCTTTAAATGATTTCTTAAATTCCTGAAATAAACACATCTATGCTTTCTGCAAATAAAATATATTTAATTAATCACAGTACAGTTTCCTGCAAGTGTTTCTTAGTTGTGATTATTTACATGCCAGTGTACCTGAGAAAAAGCCTCACTCTGTGGATATTAATCAAACCTTAGTTTAAAGCATGAAAAAATATACTGCTAAAATATTCGTTCACTTGGAACTTGGATATTAAATCACTTCAGCCACTAGCTTTGTTAAGAATAAATTGAACTGGATAATTCTTCTAATAAATTCAAAGCAATGTGTCCTCTTAATCAGATTGCTCATATTGGTGCTGTTGTGAATGGCTTTGACCTGGCTGTGCTGGATATTAAGCACAACATAGATCATGCACATTTTATGTTAGCTGAATTCCTGTCCCTGATGATAGCATACTTAAGGTGTACTACATGTTGTTATAATTGGGTCAAGGAACATTTAGCACTATTTAAAAAGCTTATCTCTTGTCCCAGAACCCAGTTTGCATCATGACTTAGAACAGTCCTATGTTGTTAAACATTGACAACCAAAGGATTAAATACTTGGCAGGGGGATGGAGGGAGTGAGTACATGAAGCCTATTTATCACTAGGGTTTTTGTTTCTAAGACCAGTGGTTCTCCCAGGACCTGTCCAGTGGCATCTGGGAATTAGTTTGAAGTGCAAACTCTCTGAATCAAACTCTGGGCATGGAGCCCATAGTTTGGGGTTTAACAAGCCTTCCAGGTGAAGTTGATGCACACTAAAGACCAAGAAATTTTATTCTTTAACTTTTTATTGAATTTATTGGGGTGACATTGGTTAATAAACATTATTTAGGTTTCGAGTGTATAATTCTGTAATACATTATCTGTATATTGTGTGTTCCTCGTCCCAAGTCAAGTCTCCTCCCATCACTATTTATTCCCCTTTACCTACTCCTGCCTTCCTCGAGTAATCACCATACTATTGTATATAAGTTGTTTTTGTTTTGTTTTTTTAATCCCTTCACCTTATTCACTCAGCCCCTTAATCTCCTCCTCTCTGACAGCTTCTGCCTGTTCTCTGTATCTATGAGTCTGTTTTTATTTTATTAGTTGATTTGTTCACTAGATTCCACCTATAAATGAAATCGTACATATTTGTCTTTTTTGATTGGCTTATTTTACTTAGCATTATACTCTCCAGGTTCATCCATGCTGTCACAAAAGTAAGATTTTTTTTCTTTTTTTTAAATGACTGAGTAATTTTCCATTGTGTAAATGTAGATATTGCTCTTATAAAAATCTAAATTGGTTATTGGCTTTTCAAAATATAGGCACTGAAAATTTTCAGCTCTTTTTCTCTTGTCCATTTCTGTTGGCAATTTAAGCATAATGTGTTGTCCTTTTTCAACAAGCTGCACATATATCTAGTATCTACAATATGCCAGGTACTAGTAATTACTAAATGGTATGTACACTACAGTTTCTCAGCTGGTATATTGCTAATGAACCTCCAATATACTCCAGTATTGATCCCATGAACCTCTGAGAAGGCTAAGCTGGGCATGGGGTACTGAAAACTAGTTGCCTTAGACTGTGAGCAGCTTCTTCCTTTTGTCCTAGAGAGCTTTACAAATCTCATTTTATATGTGCTTGGTGACATGAAAAAAGTTCAAAAGAACTAATGGGTAGAATTCACCCTTGGAGTCAGACTGAGTTCACATTTGGGGTGTTAAAGTCTGGTTCCCCTATAAAAACAAAACAAAACTGTGTGCTCTTGGGCAAATTACTTAGCATGTGCATTACTTATGGAATGTGGACAGTGATTATTTATACGTGTGTAGATATACACATATATCTCTCTCTGTCTACACTCATTGAAAGTGGGGAGGATTAAGCAAGGGCTGAGTGCAGATTCTGACATTCTCTTAGTGATAGCTGTTCTTATTCTAGGACTTCATAGGAAGGAGATGTTAGCTTGACATGGAGTAACCAGTGGTTTTTTCAGGTAGAATGACATTTGTGCTAGCTTTTTGAAAGGTTTCATATAGCCCTAGCCAGTTTGGCTCAGTGGATAGAGTATTGGCCTGTGGACTGAAGCGTCCCAGGTTCAATTCCAGTCCAGGGCACATGCCCAGGTTGCAGGCTCCATCCCAAGTAGGGGGCATGCAAGAGGCAGCCGATCAATGATTCTCTCTCCCCTTCCCTCTCTGAAATCAATAAAAATAGATTTTAAAAAATACAAATGTTTCATATAACTTAGAATGCTGAGGAAGATTAAGGGGAAAGAAAAGAATTAGGGACTGAATTCTAACAAAGTTTAGGAAATAGTCAAGCGATTTCAGGCTGTGTTCCTGGGAGCTCCTGGGTTCTGCAGCAAAGTGGGCGGGAACTCACAAGGCAGATGGAGGGGTCTGATTTCTGGCCCTGCTTTAGGAAGTGTATTTGTTTCTATGTCTTATAATTCTGAGTAAGATTTCACTTAAAAGTTGGATTTTAGTACTTAAAATGTTCAAAAATTACTACCTATTTGTAGTGTAGAATTTAGGAAAGTAGTAAGAGGATAAGAAGAGGGGAGACAGATATTAGTGTGAAAATATAGGTGCTTTAAATGAAATTTGTTTTTAGTCAAGAGAAAGCCATTAGTGAATTTTAAACCAGGGCAGGATAATTGTTTTCACATGATTAATGTAGAAGTAACATGCAGAATTGAAATGGGAGGGATTAGGAATGGGATAGTTGACCAGATTAGGTCTTGTAGTAGTGATAAGAGCAAAATGGAAGAGGTGGATTCAAGAAAGGTTTTGAGGGACAGTTTGTAGGACAGAATGAGGAAAGAATTAGTTTAACTCATGTGCTCAGCCTACGTAAAACAGAAAGATAAGAAGCTCCATTGACATAGGTAATGGGTGGTGATCGGACTTGTCTAGGCTTAGAGCGGAGGAGAAATGGATCATGGGTTTGGTTTTAGGTGTAAAGTTGAATTGATGTCTAAGTACAAATTCTTGCTGGTTGATTAGTTGGCTTGTTTGTTCCTTCCTTCATTCTGTAATTATTTGTTGAGTACTCACATTGTGAAAGGCACTGTTGGTTCTATGTGAAGGAACATGGAGATGTTGATTTGAGAGTCAAAATAAAAATGAGAGGAGAATCCTTTGAAGGTAAATACATAGACAGAGAATATAGGGAGGAATTTAGAGAGCAGAGGATTCCACTTTGAGGAATATCCACTGTTTGGAATGGAAATGGAGGAACCTAAAGTGAAAGCAGAATTACCAGAAATTGGAGTAGAAGAGAGAAATCAGTCTGGAGACCTAAAAACTGAGAAAGAGGAGAATTTAAAAAGCAAGGTGTACGTGGTACTTTTGAACTGAGAAAGGCATGGTTATTATTTTGAGGAAGTTCTCAGAAAAGCATAAGCAGGAGGCAGATTTCCAGGTTTCCTTGCCCACATGAAAAAATGGAAATGGAGTATTTGTTTCAGAAGTTTGAAAGGTCAGAAGGGAGAGAAATTGATCATCATAGGTTTAGAGGGTGACTGTGCCAAGCAAAGGTGATTTCAAGCTGGAACTCATGGAAATGGAGGATGTGTTGGGAATAATTGAGGAAATAGAATATTCCTGTTGTGATTATTAAATAGTGTGACTCTCCTCTTCCATATTGTACTCCTGAGAGTAGGGACTTTTTCTACCTTTTTTACTCCAATATACCCAGCACCTGGCCTGGTGCCCAAAGCGTCATAGATGTTCAATAAAATTTGTTCAATGAATGAATGAATGGTGTAAGGAGTTCAGAGAGGATATCTATTTGTCTGAGACCTGGAAGTTATATGAGAGGTTTTAAGTTGGTAAAGAAGTTTTTGAAGGAAGAAAGGAAGGAGCTGGGGAAGCTCATACCACTGCCCATCTTTTTAGTAAAATAAGTAGAGAGGTCACTTACCAGAGGATCTGGTGCAATTAAGGCTTGAAGGAAAGTGGAAGAGCTTATAGAATAACACCTTTTGGAAGTATGCTAAGGAGTTCGCCTATGATAAATAAAAAGATTGCTAAGCTATAGAGTGATTACAATATGACTATTTACTGAGTGCTTAGCATATGCCGGGCACTATAATTAGTAGTTTGCATGTCCCATCTATGGAGATAAGTGTTATTTGTGTCTAGTTTACTAAAGAGAAAACTGTACCAGGCTATAAATTTGTAGTCAGCTGAGTCATCATTGTTCTATTACTTTCCCTCACTGTGCCTTGTGGCCTTAGAGCAAAAGCAAGAGAGGGTATAAGGTAAAATGTACTCAGGTGTAGGAAGTGGCAAAGCAGACATGCTGTTATTAAATCTTTTCTATGTTTCTTATTTCATTAAATCTCACAACACTGTGAGATAAGCATCATCATCCTTTTATGGAGAGTCTAATGAGCTTTCCCCAGGCGGCAAAGGGTGGGTGGTACATGATCAGAACTGAGTTAGAACCCAGGTCTGTTTTAGTCCAATCACTGTGCTTGTCCCAGTACTCTCAGGAAAAAGAGTAAACGTGCTATTTAGGTTGACGTTGGTATGAACAACCATGTAAACTTAAGAAGACACAATTTACAGCAGAGGTTTTCAGTTTTGTATTTAATCATTTAGTGAGTGTTTCAATCACATTGTTAAAATGGGGACATCAGTAATGTAATGATTGCTAAAATGTTGCAAAGAAAGAAGTATATGCATGAAATATTATGTAACCTATACAGTACTAAACCAATATTAGTCAATAATTTTAAAATGATGAATGGGTAATTCTATAATCATGCATATGTTTTCTTTATATTTATATTTATTAACTAGAAACTCAAACATTAATTAGCTTACTAATTAGTTATATTAATTATAATTATTGATTATGTTTTTTGTTTTTCTTTCAAAGAAAGCTTTATTTTGCTTGAATATTCAAATTAGCAATATCCTTGGAAGGTCATTTGAATGTAATAAAAAGTAGTTTCTTGCAAAAGTAGTCTAAGCTTTGTCTTTATGATATTGAGCAGCAAATTTAAAAGAGCCTTTAGCAGTTACTAAGTCATCTAGAATATATTTTTTAAAGTTTTCCTGTGACCAAATTTCTATTGTAGTCTCTCTTCTAAATATTTTGATGTATGTGTAATAAAGATGTGTGCATATTAAGGGCTTAACTCTTATCTCCATATTTTCCAGTGCCTTTGAAATACAAATTGTAGATAATACAGTATGAAGATTAATATTTAGACATTGCTTACTTTCATGAATTGTCAAGAGTCTAGCTAGTCAAATTTTCAATTAAATTCTGTATTGTGTTATGTCTATCATTAGAATCAAACAAGTATTACCCCTCCCTCCCAACACCATTCTGGTTAAAGTTAGCTTTAGCCAATCTAATTGCTTTTGATGTTCTACTCCAAATGCTTTTCAATTCTTAAACTATAAAAATGAGATAAAAAAGTAGAAAACTTTAACTTTATTTATTAACTTATAACTGTTTTATCAGTGGTACTTCTATGGATTAAAATAGATAGAAAATGACATTTTATCCAACATTTTCAAAGATAGATTAAAATTTAAAAATATATGCAGTACTTTTAGGAGAAAATGATAATAAGGAGGAACAAGTTAAGGTTTCACAGAATTTGCCTTACTTGCCATGTCCTGGTGGTAAATTTTCTCCAGAAAAATGGGGTGTGTAAGTTCCAAAATCCAGAAGACTTCTGATACCAAGATATTTTTATTTGGAAAATGTATCAAAGTTAGGAATTTGAAGGGCTCAGAGTGTGGGGAAGGTATTTCTAGTCTTTCTTTAACCACTATGTCTTTAATCACTCAGATCATTGCAATAAATCTTTTTCAAAAGATTCAAACCAAACTTTTTTGGTTTTGTTTTCTCTAAAAAAATTACTTGGTACTGTGTTTCCAGTTAACTTACTTCTTTGTAGAGTAGGATTTTATTTTACTTAAAAAGAAACAACGGCCTGACTGGTAAGGCTCAGTGGTTGAGTGTTAGCCGTGTACCAAGAGATCACTGGTTCTAGTCTTGGTCAGGGCACATGCCTGGGCTACGGGCTGGATCTCCAGAAGGGGGCTTACAGGAGGTAGCCGGTCAATGTTTCTCTCTCATCAATGTTTTTATCTCTCTCTCAAAATCAATAAAAATATATATTTTTTAAAAAGAGCAACAACAAATAGCTACTTTGTGCATGCATGCCACCAGGCATTGCCCTTTCTAGTAAGACACAAATTTCCATGATTGGGGGGGCTCGGAGAATGGCTGTGCTTTAAGGATGCAATTACTGTATGTAGATCAATCAGAAAAGTAGGAATTCTAACCAGGTGAGGAATAGAGATATGATTACTCAAGTAGAGATATAGATAATTAATGTTTTAGATTGGCAAGAACACCAATTTTTAGGTGAAGTAAGACTTTTAAGCGATAATAGGTTTAGAGAAGAATGAGGTAAGTTAAAAAATTTAACTCAGCTTAAAAAGTTTGAGGTAGGTATTGATGAGGCACTCTAAGAAGTAGATTGCTTTTATACTTTAAAATAAGGTTGTCACTTTCTTTTGCACTGTCTTAGATATGCCCAAGCTAATTTGTCTTTTCCTAGATAGCTATGTTAAGAGCGTATTTTATTCATTTGTATAAAAAATAATTATCGAGTGTCGACTATGTCCCAGACACTCTTCTAGATACTAGAGGTATATCAGTGAACAAAATTAGACAAAAAAATTAACCCTCTGATGTTAACATTCTGGTGGGAGAGATATAAGAAAATTATGTATTAATGGTAAAAAATACTATGGAGGGAATTTTGCAGGGAGAAGATAGAAAATGTGGTTTTCATTAGGATAGTCAGGGAAGGCCTAAAGTAAAGATTACATTTAACTGCAACTTGAGTTTTGTATAAGAGTTCTGGACTTGGCATTGTTGTTGTTTATCATATATTGGGATATAAATAAGTGAATGTTAGAGTTTGCTATTTTATAATGAAGAAAATGTGAGGCAAGGAAAACTGTCCAAATGTTCCCAGAAACACCAGACACTGGATCTTAAACCCTTTGATAGTGTGACTTGGGTATCTGGAAGTTGAGCTGCAATGCCCAAAAGTCAACATTTCAGGGAAGGCCAGCCCAAAGCAGTAGAGCCCCTTGCAGTCATGAGTTTGTGCAGACCTAGCAGAAACCAGGTGAGAAGCAGGACCGGGTGGACCAGGCATACACTGAGGCTCATTAAGCTCACTGCGTCTCAGATTTCAGGGAGAAAAGTCCTTTCAGACCCTCTTTTATGAAGAGTTCTGGTTTAAAATAAGGTACCAGGCTTTGTGATCACTTTAGAACTGAATGAGGCTAACTCTCCAGTCTTTGATCCTTATAGTCTCACTAGGGGCCCGGTGCACAAAATTCGTGCACTGGGGATGGGTGGTCCCTCAACTCAACCTGCCCACTCTCACATACTGGGAGCCTTCAGGGGATGTCCAACTGATAGCTCACCCCCAGCCTGCCCAAGGCCTAAAGCCTCTGGTGGCACCCAGCCATCACCCTGCTTAGCTCAGCCCTGTCTGCCTGCGACCACCCGGCCCACTCACAGCACCCAGGGGTCGGGTGTTCCCTGCCGCTGCCACTACCGCTGCTGCTGCCCCTGCTTCCCCTCACAGCTCCCCTGGGCTGGGCACTCGCCGCCACTGCCATTTTATCTCTACCCCCAGGGCCCAGCGCTCACGCCACTTGGCCCCGCCCCCGCTCCTGATAGGCTGGTAGCATAGCCAATCAGGAGTGAAGGTATGGACACATTTGCATGTTTCTCTTTTATTATATAGGATAGGATGAGTCAAGGAAAACTGTTCATCACACCTAGAACTGGGCATCCTGTGATGTAACCAAGGTTTCAAAGTTTGAGAGAGGGCGATGTGCGGGCTTCCTACTAAAATCTCAGAAGAATTCTTGGCTATTTTTTTAATCCCCCCCTGGAAAGGTACCCAAAAGGGAAATGGTGGTGCCCAGTGTGGTTTCTGGGTCTTTTAGCTGATACATCCTTAAATTTTTCTCTACATCTTTATACCTAAAAACCTTTTATCACAACCTTTTGTTTCTGACTTTCCTTTGCATTAAGACTAACTGTCCCTTACATTCTTCAGCTATTCAGATAACTCCTATATATCATTCTCACCCTCTAAATTTTCACATAGACCTCAGAAAGGTAAGGTCTTTACACACTGAAGTCCTAGCACTACCTCTGGCAGATCAGCTCTGTCATCACCACACAAAGAATCTAACTTTCTCTATGCCCACCTGTCTTTTCTGCCCTATCGTTGGGCAGATTTCAAATTAAAATCCATTTTGAAAATTCATGTCAGATATTCTCCACTGTAATATTAAAAATTTTACAAATAAATTGTATTTTATCCTATTAGATTTATTTTGAGAGTACCGTGGAAAACAAAGCACTTGTCGGAATAGGTAAATATATATGAGACTAGGGGCCTGGTGCACGAAATTCGTGCACTAGGGGTGGGTGGTCCTGCACCCCAACCTGCCCCCTCTCACATACTGAGAGCCCCCAGGGGATGTCCAACTGATGGCTCACCCCCAGCCTGCCCAAGGCCTAAAGCCTCTGGTGAGGCTTTAGGCCTTGGGCACCCAGCCATCGCCCTGCTCAGCTCAGCCCCGGCTGCCTGTGACCACCTGGCCCCGGGAGCTGGGCGCTCGCTGCCACTTCAATTCGCAGTGCCTGGGAGTCGGGTGCTCCCTGCCTCCACCACCTCCGCTGCTGCTGCCCTGCACAGCGCCTGGGAGCTGGGTGCTCGCTGTCACTGCCGTTTCATCTCCACCCCTGGGGCCCGGCGCTCGTGCCACTTGGCCCCACTCCCGCTCCTGATTGGCCGGTAGCATAGCCAATCAGGAGCGAAGGTACGGTCAAATATTTGACTGTTTCTCTTTTATTATATAGGATGATATATCACTGTCTTTAGCTGAGGGAGTGGCTGGGAAATACTGTTCAGTGAGTGCATATGTAAAGTCAGAATGGTAAACACTGACATTTCATTGGAAATATGTGGATTAGAGACATTTTATTTGTATAGATATGATAATTTAAATATAATGGTATACTTTAAAACCCCTAAAGTTGAGTTGTGCTTTCCACTTTGATGTTTTTAAATAGATCATAGATGTATGTGTTGTTTCCCTACAGAGGAGAAAAGTGTATGGTGACAAATTTTTTTGTATGTAAGTTTTGTCACAATTATGCTTTCATTTCTACCTTCAGATTTAAAGTATTTTTAAAAATCTTGAAAATACATATTTAGAAAAAACAAATCTAGAACAGTAATTTTATCAATATATAACAGTAGTTTTACAGTTGCATGTGAAAAAGAGTTTATTCTTGTTTTATTTATTAATTATTGTATTATTTTCCATATGAACAACCGTAAGACTGCTTTTGTCTCCCTCCCCGCCCCCCCTGTGTAGTTGAATATAATATTCACTAACAAAAATGATTTCACTCAAGTTAATTCTAGAAGAGATCATCAAGTATTTTCCCTGCTTTTCTGAAAATGTCTAATTCTTTCTGTCTTTAAAGGTGGGTGGGGTTCCTTTTTTGTGTTGTAAGCTTTGGTTGCCCTTTCTTTTCCCTGGTATGTCTGATATTAGCTCATCACAAAGGTCTTGACTCGTGTATTTTTTTGAGGTCTGAGTGTCTTTTTCTTTTCTAATGTGATGGAAGCACTCTTGCTTGGTCCTTGGAGTTTCAAGGATGTCATCACACGTAAGGCCATGTCCAGAAGGTCTCCTCTTATTGCCCCCTTATCCCTTGCAGAGCTTTGCCTTGGCCACCTGTGAATGCAGGCAGTATGTTTCTGCAGTTTCCAAATTCTTACTGCAAATAACTTAATCCCAAAAGTACCTTATGCATAGCATTCTTCATCCCTTACTGTTGTTTTCTCTTTTATGGATCGTCTAGGAATAGTACCAAAAAGAATTCTGTGTTTAATAATGGACCCTTTCTGATAAGGCAACACTTAAACATTATGTTAACAGAATTTTATGGCAATTATTATCTGCTACTGTTTTATGGGTTCTAATTATTAACTTATTGATTGTACCTTGAGGCCTTCTACACAAAGGATACATTTGAATAATGCCATGGTAACGCCATTTAATCTCAGTTTATAATTGTGCTGTTTCATCTCAGCCAGTAATAATGCCTTTCTATGGACTCATGGCATGCCTGGTTTACATGTAAATATTGTTTTAAAAGTTTATTTTGTTAAATTTAGAGATTCACATTCAAGGCCATTCAAAACTTTTGTGATTTTTTTTCCGTAGATAATTTAATTTTTTATCTACCTAAAGTATGGCGAAATCCATTGCCTGGAGAAAAGGGAGAGGTTTACTTTCTGAAGAGGGGGAGGACTGTGAATAATTAAGCTCATGGATGGAATTAATTTCAGTACTATTGGGGATAGATTGGATTTAGTTTAAGCCACTGTTGGTAAGAGCCAAAGAATCTTTCCTGTTTATCACTTATGGCCCAGTTCCTGAATATCTGAGACAGCAGTGACTCCCCCCCGAACCCGCCCCACCAAACACCCTATTTAATCTCAAATAGATTTTAAGTCTCTAAGTAGCAGAGACTCTATCTTAAAATTGTTGTACTCTCCCCCACCTGCCTCTGCAACTGGGCAGAATGCAGTGCACCTATTTTTTTTTCTAACTACGTATTCATTAGTTGAAAATGGTCTTCAGTATGTCAAGCTGTTAGTTTTCCTCAGTAAAATTTTTTCCTTCTCCCTTCCTATTTGACTTTTACTGGAGTAATAAAGATCTACCTCTCGTTTGTAAAAGTATAGTTGATCAGGACCATGATGTTATTCTTCAGGGAGTCCCTCCAGCCAGGTAATCTGCTCTCCTGACTGTGGCTTATAAGATGGCTTATCCTTAGCAAGTGGACCCTGACAGCCCGAGTGAATGATGACCTGTGGCATTTTCTCTTTATTAAAGCTACATCAAGATCCTAAAAGAGAATATTTTCTATATTGTTTATAGGGTTTATAGTGAGGGAAAGGGCAGTTATAAATAGGGGCTTTATAATATTCAACAATCTGAAGATTGTTGATAGATAAAATGAAGTAAAAATGTCATACTTTTTCTTAGAAACATATATATTTTTAATAGCACTCAGAAAAGATTATTGATTTAGAGTAAATTTGCTATCTTCTGGCATGGTTAAGGCATTTGGTATAATTTATCATAATAAAGATATTAGCATTTATTGAGTCCTGCAGCATACCCAACACTTGTATGTAAATATTCTTATTTAGTCTTCTGGCATACATAATATGAGAATAGGTATTGTTGTTATCCAGATTTACAAAGAGATACCCTGAAACTCAGGGAATTTCTTGGTAATTAGAAGCTCTGAGGTTCACAGATCTTTCTGTCTGCTGGGTAGACCATACAGACACTAAATGTGCTTAATGGTAGCATCTTCTTCAAGTGGAAAGATGGAAAATAAAAACAGAATATTGAAAGAAATGGAGAAACAGGCATTGCTGAACACCTAGCTAAATTAGTTATTCTACTTGAGCCCTAAATTAAGCTACGGGGCAGGGGGTGGGGGACTCCATGATTCCTATTTTTGGAAACAAGTATAATTTTTTAAACTAGAAAGCTTACATATTTGTATTCATTAAACTCTGCATATACCAATGTTTTTTTAAGGACTGGGAGTGGGGAAAAAAATGTGCATAAGGCATTACTCATGACCTTAAAGGAAACAGTCTGTACTAGACTGATAATAACTTCTGTCTTATAATACAACTATTGAATTACTTTTCAGTGAATTACAAGCTTTTTGAGTGGCAGAGACCTGGATTTCTGAAGTTTAAATTTAAGTAACATTTGTTGGACACTGGGAATTCCTTCACATAACTTCTTCAATAAAACACTGGCCTCCTGAAGAGGGTGGGTCAGCCTGTTGGAAGGCAGTTGGACCGGAGCGCAGACCTCATCTGCTGCTTATTAGCTGCGTGACTGAGAAGTCAGCCTCGCTCAACTTCAGTTTTCTCAACCCTCAAACAAGGAAGTGATAGAATTGATGTGGGGGTCTCATATGATAGTACTCTTACTACTGCTATAACTTTTAATAGATAATCAATAAAATGCGCTCACTTTGGTTCTCATTTTTTTCTGAGACTGAAAGTGTTGAGCTCAGTATTAGAGCAAGTTCAACAGATAATATTATATCCACCCAGGGGACCCAGAGAGGGCTCCATGGGGAAATTGATATGTGAATTGAACCTTGAAAGATGATAGAATTTGAATATACAGCATTGGAGCATATGAGTAGTTCGTGATCCACGGAGTAGTTGTGTAAAGGCTGTTGGTAACCCAATGGAGGACTTTTATAAACCGTGTTTGGCTGAAGAACAGATCTATAACTCAAGTGGGTAGGTCTTATATTGAACCTTTGTAAGGGCCGAGAGCATGTTATGAAATCTCAGTGGGAGTATTCCTGCTGGATGCTGAGAAATTATATAATGGCTTCGTTGCTATGTAGTGATCTTAATACTGAGAAAGAGATTAGAAAATCTAATGTGTGGTTATTTGCTACACATGTTTGGATTTTCCTTTACAAAGAGAAGGAAATTGAAGGCGAGTGCTGGGATGAGGTCTCTTTAGAGTTCTATCATCTGATGAGTGCCAACACTCTTTTAGGAAGTCATTTAAAAGATAACTTTTAGGCTTTGCGGTGATACCTAGATGATTTAGATCGGTATCTCTCAAATTGTATGTGTCACACATTTTTGGACACTTGACTTTTTGGTGGTGGGTGTAAAAGATTTAAGTTGAATCCACGAACATTACTGCAGAAATTACTCGGGTCTCCCTTCAGCACTGTGTCATTGACCGCCTGTTGTCAGTGTTTCATGTTTTAGTGAACTCACATGCTCTTTCCTTCGCTTCAGTTCTACCTCTTACCTGCAGCAAGTTGTGCCTCTCAGCCTTTGTTAAAATGGTATCTAGGGACCTACTCAGTTCAGAGTCCTATCTGATTGATGTCACAATAACCATTTTTCTTCAGTTGCAGCAAAGATAAATGAACGCTTTGATCAAAATTTGAAGAACTGGTTCAGAAGAGTTCATGGGATACTTCATGGGCTAGCTTGACAGCATAGCTGTTATAGATATTTAATATCCCTAAGGCAGTATTCCATTTAAAAAATATATATATCTTAGTGCCCTAGGACACAGCATATTGCTTTAAAAAAACCTATTTGGGGGAGTAGGGGTTGTCAGTCGGGGAAAAAGGAGACATATGTAAAACTTTAGACAAAAACAAAACAATCTATACTGACTCCTAAGTGATCTCATTCTCTTTTCAGGCCTGTAATGTATATCTCCACCAGCCTAGCCTCCTCTCTGAGATCTAGACCCTGATACCCAAGTGCCTACTTACAATCTAGACCAGTGGTCGGCAAACTCATTAGTCAACAGAGCCAAATTTCAATAGTACAACGATTGAAATTTCTTTTAAGAGCCAAATTTTTTAAACTTAAACTTCTTCTAATGCCACTTCTTCCGAATAGACTCGCCCAGGCCGTGGTATTTTGTGAAAGAGCCACACTGAAAGGGCCAAAGAGCCGCATGTGGCTTGAGAGCCAGTTTGCTGACCACGGATCTAGACTCTAGATCACACACATGCAATAATACTTGAAGCATCTCAAACATAAAGTCTCCAAACTGAGCTCCTGGTCCACTAGCCTGCCCCAAATCTCCTCCTCCTCCAGTCTTTTCCATCTCAGATAATGGCACTTCCATTCTTACACTTGATCAAATAAAAAACCTTGATGTACACAGTCTTTGACTCATTTTTTCCCTCCCATATCTATACTGTCAGCAAATCCTTTTGACTCATCCTTGAAATTCTATCATTTCTCATCACACCTACAGCCCCAGTGCTGGTCCCACCACAACTGTCTTCTGTGGATTGTTCCAATAGCTTCCTAATCACTTTTCTAGCTTCTCAGATTTGATCAGTGTCAATAGAAGCCATTGAAAGAAGGACAACTGTTTAGGCCAATATTTTCCTTGAAAGGAATTTAAAATTCCTTTAAGTCCTTGGACAGGTTTTCTCTTAATGCCTCATAGAGTTTCATATCCCAGATTTTTTAAATATGTTTTTATTGACTTTCGTGAGGGAGGGAGAGAGAGGGATAGAGAGATAGAAACATTGATGAGAGAGAAACATCCATCAGCTGCCTCCTGCACACCTCCTAATGGGGATCCAGCCCACAACTCTGTCATGTGCCCTGATCAGGAATCCAACCAGGAGCCTCTTAGTTCACAGGATCACTTGTATACCTTAAGTATATTACTAAATCTTAAAATAAATAGAATATGAGGACATGCACTCATCTCCAGAAGTATACTGAAATTAATTTAATCTTCTTTTTAATGACTTAGCATAAACTTCAGGATTTGGAGCTGCTGCAGGCTTATCATTAGAAACACTAGTTATCATTGCATAGTAAAGGAAGTGCGGATTCATAGAAATCTCTGGTTGAGTTATTGTTAGACAAAGCAGCTCTTTCTCTTTTCTAAAATAAAAAAATAGTTTATTAAGCCTTTCTGATTACTTTTGCTTATGAAATTTGGGGCATAAGGTCATTCACAGATGATATGGATGTATATATTACTATGGACTCACAAGCAATGATGGGTGACTGGTGGATTTTGTATATTACTTTAAAAAGGAAAGTTCACTAATTGAGTTTTATAGGTATTTTATTTGACGTGTGTGTGTGTGTGTGTGTGTGTGTGTGTGTGTGTATGCATGCTATAACTTTTTATATTTTTCCCAACCATGTAGACCTAAGGTAGTGGCAAAGGATAAGATACTAATGAGAATGTCTTTGAGACATAATTATGTAGATTTAAAAGAGTGATGTAGTTTTAATTATGCCCTTTAGCTAGTGTACTTGCATATTAAACTCATCGTTGTCTTGGTGTATTTCCCTCTGAAACTTTGCTTTTCTCAGGCCTTAAATTGCTAATCAGCTCATGGGTATACCTGAAGATTATGTAAGCTAAGTTGAAGACTGCCAAAGAATGTGTTTAAATTATTAATCCAAAATATACAGAAGTTTATAGTTAGAAAATAAATGGCCCGCGGGTGTCCAGAAGCATGTCAACCTGCGAGCCCAGATTTGACATGCTTAGTTTACAGTGTTCTTCACTGGATTCATAAGGATGGAATTCCAGTGTTGTATGTGTATATACTTTCCCTCCCTTCCTTCATCCCTAAATGAAAAATTCCCTTTGGTTGTAATGTGTTGAAACATGTAATATATTGTTTCCCTTGGGCTATTCTTTTTTAACCCAGGGAACTTGAAGCAAATAATATATATTTTAGTTTTAATTTTTTTTTTTACCTCTGCTTTTTGGCTTATTTGTTTATTTTCATTTTAAGGCTCTAGATTTAGCAGAAAAAGTAGCTACCTTGAAGCTATGAAATGATTTATTCACTTATGGGAAAACAGATGAGGCTTTCTCAACCCTACTTTGTGGGTAATTTTGTTTTTATTTCTGAGAAGCTAGTGTAGGGAAAATCCTTGTTAAGTTTTAAGGAGGAAGGCTCTGAAAAATCTTTTGAGGCTAACTTTCCTCTGAAAGAGGCAGTAAAAAAATACAGAATTTAGAACGGGAATAAGTGAATTTGCTTTAAAGGGAGAGATAGTACATGTTTTTGGCTTTATGGAGCATTTGGTTTCCATTGCACCTACTCTGTTGTAGCATGAAAACAACCATAGACAATATTTAACAAATGGATAAGACTATATTGTTACTGACAAAAAGAGACAGCTGTCTGGATTTAGTCTGTGGGCCAGACATGATGTGCAGACTCCTAATTTAGAACATGTGCAAACTCAAATCCCCATATTCCCATTACCATATCAAATAATTATTAATATTTTCCATATTTCATTGACATGTCCCTTTTTATTCTTTTTATTTTAGCTAAAGTATTTAAAAGCAAATTCTAGACTATGTCATTTGATGCCTATACACTTTTATATCTTTAGAAATTATAAACCTCCTATACTAATAAAAGGATACAATGCTAATTAGACCTGGTCGACTGGCCATCTTCCAAACATCTGATTTCCTTCCAAACATCTGACTTCCTTCCGGACAAAGCCATGGTGTGGGGGCCAAAGCAGAGGCAGTTAGGGGTGATCGGGCTGGCAGGGAAGAGCAGCTGGGGGCGAGATCAGGTTGGCCGGGGAGGGCCATTGGGGGTGAGATCAGACCAGTGGAGGAGTGCAGTTAGGAGTGAGATCAGGCTGACAGAGGAGGGCCATTAGGGGTGAGATGAAGCCAGTAGGGAAGAGCAGGGCAGTTGGCGGCAAGATCAGGCCAGCAGGGGAAAGCCATTGGGGGTGAGATCAGGCTGGCAGGGGAGGACAGTTGGGAGCGAGAACAGGCTGGCAGAGGAGGGCAGTTAGGGGTGATCAGGCAGGCAGAGGCAGTTGGGGGGTGAGATCAGGCTGGCAGGGGAGAGCAGTTATGGGTGATCAGGCAGGCAGACAGAGTCAATTAGGGGAATCAGGCAGGCAGACAGAGAGGTTAGGGGCAATCAGGCAGGCAGGTAGGTGAGAGGTTAGGAGCTAGCGTTCCCAGATTGTGAGTTGGACATCCCCTAAGGGGTCCCCGATTAGAGAGGGTGCAGGCTGGATTGAAGGACCCTCCTTCTCCCCATACACAAATTGTGTGCACCAGGCCACTAGTTTCTTATCCTATCTAATAAAAGAGCAATATACAAATTGACCGCACCTCTGCTACACCCAAAAGCCACGCCCACCAGCCACGCCCATCAGTAAATCAGGAGCAGCCAACCAAGATGGCTGCTGGCCACTGAGAGCAGGAGGGAGGCTTGAGTTTCCCCGGCAACAGAGGAAGCCAAGCTTTCTGCCTGCCCTTGCCGGCCTAGGCCTCCACTCAATGCTACAAAGTTTCAATTATCCTATCTAATAAAAGAGTAATATGCAAATTAACCATCACTCTGCTAAAAAAATAGTGGCACCCATAGCCACAAGATGGCGGCACCCAGTCCTCTTAGCCCTGTCAGGGTCCCCCAGTCTACCCAGCAGTGGCAGCCTGGGGTGTCCGGCTGGGAGGCACCAGCACCCAGCGTGATCCCTGGCCAACAGCAGCAGTGTGGGCTGGGGCCGCGCACCCAACCGCATGATCACCTGGTCAGGGGCAGCAGCTTGAGCTGGGGTCTCATGTGGGCAGGGCCGTGCACCCCCACGGCAGGATCCTCAGCTGGGCTGAGGTCGCAGCCTGGTGGGGGTGCACACCTCCACCGGATCTCTGGCCAGGCCGAGATGGAGCCTGGGCTTGGGTCTCAGCCTGGCCTGGGAGGGCACCCCCCACGGCGCCATCCCCAGCCAGCAATGTCAGCCTGGGCTCAGGTCTCAGCCTGGCTGGGGTGCACACTCCTTTGGCGTGATCTCTGGCCAGGCTGAGATGTCAGCCTGGGCTGGACTCTCATCCTGGCTGGGCTAAGGCGGCAGCTTGGGCTGGGGTCTCAGCCTGGCCGGGTGCATACCTCCGCAGAGCTATCTCTGACCAGGCTGAGAGGGCAACCTGGGCCCTGGTCTCAGCCTGGCCGGGGTGCACACCCCTTTGGCGTGATCTCTGGCCAGGCTGAGATGGAGCCCAGGCTGGGGTCTCAGCCTGGCCTGGGAGGGCACCCTCTGCGGTGCCATCCCGGCCAGCGATATCAGCCTGGGCTGGAGTATCAGCCTGGGCTGGAGTCTCAGCCTGGGCTGGGGTGCACACCCCTTTGGCGCAATCTTTGGCCAAGCTGAGATGGAGCCCGGGCTTGGGTCTCAGCCTGGCCTAGGAGGGCACCCCCTGTGGCACCATCCCTAGCCAGCAATGTCAGCCTGGGCTCGGGTCTCAGCTTAGCCGGGATGCGTACCTCCGTGGTGTGATCTCTGGTGAGGCTGAGATGGCAGCCTGGGCTGGGGTCTCAGCCTGGCTGGGGTGTGATACCCTTCCAGTAGTGGCAGCCTGGGGTCTCAGCCACTGAGTCACACCAGCCACGCAGTTATGGAGGAATCTTAAATGTTCCTTTAAAAAAAAAAAAAAATATATATATATATATATGTATATATATATATATATATATATATATTATTGATTTTTTTACAGAGAGAAAGGAAAAGGGATAGAGAGCTAGAAACATCTATGAGAGAGAAACATCGATCAGGTGCTTCCTGCACACTACCCACTGGGTATGTGCCCCCAACCAAGGTATATGCCCTTGACCAGAATCAACCTGGGACCCTTGAGTCTGCAGGTCGATGCTCCATCCACTCAGCCAAACAGTTAGGGCTGTCCAATATGCTAAAGAAGAAACCCTATCTAATAAAGAGGGAATATGCAGAGGAGGGCATTTGGGGGTGACCGGGCTGGCAGGCAGAAGCGGTTAGGGGCAATGAGGCAGGCAGCGAGCAGTTGGGAGCCAACAGTCCTAGATTGTGAAAGGGATGTTTGACTGCCTGTTTAAGCAGTTGGACATCCCCCGAGGGGTCCCAGATTGGAGAGGGTGCAGGTTGGGCTGAGGCACCCTCCCCCCAGTGTACAAATTTTGTGCACCAGGCCTCTAGTACAACTATAATACCATTATCTTACCACTTGGCAAAATTAACAGTAATTTTTTTGATAATATCTAATACCCAGGTTAACTTCAAATTTCCCCAATTGCATATATATATGATCTACTTTAGGTCATATGTTACATTGACTGTTGTGACATAAATCTCTGTTAATAATCCTTTACTTACCTCTCCTTTTCTTTCTTGTTTTCTTTGAAGGAATTAACCAGCTGTTTCACATTCTCGATTTATTTGTCTCCCCCCCCCCCCCCCCCCGTGGTGTCATTTAATTTGTTGCCATATTACCAATTTTCCTGTAAGTGGAAATAGCTTAGGAACCTTTTTGCCAAAAATCTTTTATAAGTAGTACTTGGTTTTTCATATTTGTGTCACATCAGAAATCTGAAAGTTCCCCTTCACCTTTCCATTGAGTGGTTTTATCCATTGAATCAGCTTTCCCAAATCAATGATCTTATTTTCATGACTACATTTATTAGGTGGTATTTTTCTGTGAAGAATGTTCTCTAGTGATCGTGGGCGCTTGGTTACCCTGAAATACAGTTCATGGGGAGTATTATTGAATCTCATTCTATAGTTTGGGATTGAGTCTCAGGAATTTAAATGAATTGTCTAAAGTCACAGAACTAGTAACCTACTTAGCTCAGAACAAAGTGAAGTTTTTGATACCAGTTCTAGTTATCTCAGATGTAACACCAGTGGGAGCTAGAAGACTGACATTGTAAGTTGTTCAGAAGTTAAAGGGTGAGAAATCGAGAGACTGAGAATAATTTCCCTTTCCTCTGCTCCCCACCCCAATAAATCCAGGGAAGAGAAGGTAATTTTATCTGATAAACTACAGAGACTTTTCTATGGCAGCTGAGTGCTTAGAAATCAGATTGTTCTGCTGCATACCTCTGCTCTACCACTTGGCAGCTGTGTCCCGACTTTGGTCAGTTTCTTAACCTTCTCATGCTATAGGTTTCTTATCTGTAAAGTGAGGATCCTGAGAGAATCTCTCTTAAAAGATGATTGTACGGATTAAATGAAGTTGCTACAAGGAGAACAGTCCCATGAAAAAATAAGCACTCAATACCACCTAGTATTTCAGAAGTAAAACTGTCCCAGAGCTACACCTTTACTTCTACTAGTCATCCAAACTGAGCATTCGAAATAACGTAGTAATTGTTTGGAAAACAATATTATGTTGTGCTGTTGATGCAAAAAGTGATGGCAGGTCAGTATTCAGAAGGTCTTATTTGAAGGTATAAGAAAGAGCATGAATCTAAAGAATCAAAGCTATGGAAACTGCACTTCTATTAACAGTTGTAATTGCAGAGACACTTTTAAATTTTAGTTACACACATAGAATTAGTTATGCAGTGAACTTTGTGGGTAGTTATTGAATGCTGAAGGCCTGGGGTGGGGGTAGGGGCAGGGTGGAGGTCAATGGAGGAAAAAGAGGTCATCTGCTTTACTTTTTTTATGTTGGAATTTTTTTTTTAACATGAAGAATACTTCCTTATGGAGTCTTTTTCTTTTCTTCTTCCCACAACTCCATCCACCTTTTTGGAGTCTTAATGCTTCTCCTAGAGCACAGTAGGGAAAGCTGTCAAATGTATTATATTTTTAACAGGATGTGAAATACTTTATCATGTTATAAGTGGTATTATTATATTTAAATTGTGTGTATAATCATCTCAGTCGTATGTGTGGGCTTTTTAAGGACTCCTTTGAAGGGTTCCCTTTAGCGCAGTATTTTTCATCATCTGATAAGGCAGTGAAATTCATAATTGTACTAGAGGCCCCGTGCACGAATTTGTGCACGAGTGGGGTCCCTCGGCCTGACTGGCCATCAGGGTCAATAAGGGTGCCTGGCTGGCTGGAGGGACTGTGGTAGGTTGGCCAGTGGTGGGGAGGGACTGCAAGAGATTGGCTGGCCGCAGGAGGTTGGCTGTGGGAGTGCACTGACTATCAAGGGGCAGCTTCTGCATTGAGCATCTACCCCCTGGTGGTCAGTAGGCATCATAGCAACTGGTCATTTATATGTATAGATTTTTCAAGATACTGTTAAAGTCTGTTAATAGCTTCATCATTTTGTATTACTTTCTTTTTTAATTATTCTTTTTATTGGTTTGAGAGGAAGAGAGAGGAAGAGAGATTAGAAACATGAATGATGAGAGAGAATCATAGTTGGGCTGCCTCTTGCTCACCCCACAATGGATTGAGCCCACAACCCGGACATGTGCCTTGACCAGGAATTAAACCATGACCGCCTGATTCACAGGTCGACGCTCAACCACTGAGCCATGCTGGCTGGGCTTGAATTATTTTCTTATGGTTCATATTTTAACACTGTGCCAAAGGTATGTATGTGTATGCACTTGGGTTTGAAAATGTTTCGGTTTGTTCATAGCCATTTCTTCTCTGGTATCTGTATACTATTATGAAAGTCTTTTCACTATATATTTCTTGAGTTGTCACTTGTATTTTCTGAGAATTTGAAAGTGCTTCACATTGGCCACATGAATCAGAATGAGTATAGTTAGTCCAATTTCTAGTTGTATAGGTAGGTACAGTTTTTTTTTAAAGTAACAATAGATTTTTTAAGCAGTTCAAATAAAGAAAAATGTACATAAAATTCTATTCTTTTATTTTTAATCCTTACCTGAGGATATTCATTAATGAGAGAGAGAGAGAAAGAGAGAGAGAGAGAGAGAGAGAGAGAGAGAGAGAGAGAGAGAGAGAGAGAGAGAGATACCTCTGTGAGAAACATCGATCTGTTGCCTCGAGCACAAGTGGGGATTGAACCCACAACCTTTCTGGTATATGGGGCAATGCTCCAACTAACTGAGCCACCTGCCCAGGGCCAAAATTCTATTCTTACAAAGATATGAAATAAATAACAAAGATAAATGTGTGATTAAATATGAAGATCGGGGGCTATCAAATTTTTAAGAGGGTGTTCCTGTCCAAGTACTTTGTTGCAGATGCAAGTATTTCAAGTACTGGCCAGGCCTGAGTGTTGGAAAGAGCACCAGATCTGAAGCTAAAGCACAGACCAGGCAGGCCCTTGAATCTGCTTTGGGAGCTCAAAAAACTATTTGCTCTCTTTGGGCTTCTGTTTTCTCCCCTGCAGTAGTGAGAAAATAATGCCTGCTGTGTGTGTGTGTGTGTGTGTGTGTGTGTGTATTAAGTGCTAAGTAAGCTTCTTGGACATGAAAATTCTAAAGTGTCAATTGTTAGTGTATTAAAGTTAGGATATGCTGCATTGGTGATGAGGGAGCACAGTGATGATAGTTCGTTTCTATTAAGATTTGACCATTTGATTCATTTTATGATCTTGGTCAAGGTACCAACCCTCACCCAGGTCTGCCTTGTGCCCTCATCTGTATATAAGATAATAATTCGTTTTTTGCATTGGTTCTTGTGAGTGCAGAAATTGTGTCTGTAACTTCCATTGTCATTTACTTACAAAAAATTATTGTTAGTTAACCAATACTCATTTTGTACACATTAATGTGAATGAAAGTAACCTTTTGGTAGAAGGAGGACATTGTAAGTATTAAGAACATGTGGCATTTATGGAAAATATCCGTTTCTAATCATTTTCTCTTCTAAGGTATAGAACTAATTTAAAATCAGTGTTGTGAAATTAAGTAAACATTATTGATTTTCCTTGAAACCAAAACATTGATGACTATAAGAAGGAAGTTCTAAGCTTAGATTTTATTTGTAGTCTCTCCTTTCTCCCTGAATGCTGTCATCTATTGTATTCATTACTCAGACTTTTTCAAAAATCAGGGTTTGAACACCAAATTATAGAAGGAGAAATATAATTAAATGAGAAAAAGTTGTAAAGTTCATATTCTAAGGTGAATTCATAAGCCTCCAGCTTTCGTTTCCATTCTCACTCTGCTCTGGTGGACTCTATTAGTTATTCTTGCCCATTATTTCCTTGTGGATGAAATGAATAGTGTGTGCATGAGAAGCCATCTCCGTAGTTCATTAACTCATTGTGGCCGCTGCTGAACCAGGATGACACCTTTAAGAAAGGTAATAGAAGCACTTGTCTGGAGAGTGTTCGGATCAAAGTTAACTGACGCGCAAGAGCTGTGAATAGGCTTTTACGGTCTCCTGTTTTAGATAGGTTTGCAGTACCAACCAACTGCCTTTGTTTCAGCTTTTTTATTTGATCCCTTGTTGGTATCATGGAGTAGAAAATTATTTCTGACCATTTCTTTTGCGATTCCTAATTGACAAATTTCTTTAATTTCCTTTTAGAATTCATTAACTCGATAATGTCTTGGACATCACAGTTCTTTTTTTAAAAATCTTTATTGTAGAAAACATGACTTATGTTCTGTGACATCACAGTTCTTTATAGTTTCTCTTGGTATCTATAAATAGTATTGTTTTCATAATATTAAGATAATTTTTCTGATTGTAAGTATTGTAAAATACTTAGGTACTTAACATTGCAAGGATTGATTCCTTTCTTAGTGTTCTAATGAAAGGGTTTTGGAGGCTTCCTGGTTGTCCTAGATGAATGTAAAAATTCATAAAGTCTATAAAATTGCAATTAAGTTAGGAGGAAAATAAACCATGCCATTCAACATACCTTCAATAATTGAATTCATTTCATGATTGGAATTAAAGCATTGAGATTTTTGTTAAAAAAAATAGTGTCCTACATAATAGTTAAAAGCTAGGTGTGGCCCTATAACTGTATTTCATGGTCTCTAATTCACAATGGCTACTATGCTCTCATAATATCAAATCATGACCATTTTTGAAAAATGTTGTTAAAATGTAGGTGTTACTAATAGCAAAATTGATTTAACTTTATACTCTATAAAGTGGATCTAATCTTATAACTAAGATAACTTTATATAGCTATTTAGGCTATACACAATTTATGAATAGTATAACGTAGAAAATATAAGTGACCATGATACCTACTTTTCAGACTTATAAAATAGGAGGAATAATCATACTTGGAAAATGTTGTTAGCTGCTGGTTAAAATTTATATTTCAGGGTTATAACATATTAATTTGACTTGAAAATTATAGTTTCAGAATAGGTACTTTCTAGTTACCCAGAGCTGACTTCAGACAACTGACTAGCAGTGCAGGCTTCATTAAGTAAGTTGTTTTATTTCTCTGAACCTCAGTTCCCACATCTGTAAGATGCTAGTGAAGTCTTTTTCATACTATTGATAGGATGGAAACAGAATAAAATATGTAGCGCAGTACTTAGAACAGAGTAAAAACTCAATAAAAGCAACTATTACTATGATCAGAAAACAACTTTTGCCAGAAAGTAAACCACCAATGTTGAGATGTGACTTCAAGATTATTGTTTCATTTAAGTGTTGGAATTACTATTTCCTGAGGAAGGAGGAGACCTAGTTCAGCTTTTAGGGAGATTTCAGAAAGCTGTAAAGTTTGTTACTAGTTAGGTTTAAAGCTGAGGAGCATTTTTAAAAATTGAAGCTTCCTTCAAACCAGCATCGTTCTTTTTTAATTTTTTTTTTTTTTTTTGGTCCCAAGGTATTCACAATGGCAATTTATAGATAAAATTTTATTGGAAAAGAAAAGCTATTTGATTTACATAATGATAAAATAATAAAGTGAGTGTTCCTCTAAGTCTTGTGTATTGAGGTTTCAAAAACCCAAATAAAAAATACATGAAAAGCATTTTCTCATTTTTTAAAAATCTTCCATTCATTCCCCTTTAGAATACCTGTCTAAACTTAGAATTTCACTGCATTATTAGTTTGTGTTTGAAGATGGCAAAATTAGAATTGACATATCTTCTTCAAATTAGTATCAAAGCAAAAGCTCATAAATATCAATAAGGTAATGAATAAGAATTATGGTTATTCCCCGTCCCCCCCCCATGACTTCCTTGCCCTGACCGACCACACAGCAGTGAGAAATATACTGGAAGTCAGGCTCATAACATCAAAAATTGTTTTCGGGACTCTAGCACGTTTGGCAAATGTATAGTCATATTTAACTGGGTTCACAGTTTCGAAAACTTTAAATGTATAACCCCGTCTCCTTAGGGGGAGGAGGGGTAATGGGCAATGCGGGTGAACTCTGAGTCACCAAGAACGAGCTGTCTCCAACCCCAGCCAGCCTTGGTTTTGCCTTTGTGGCACTGTATTTGTTGAAATGTTTCTCTATATTTATCACTTATGAATACTCTGCATCCTAACTAGAATTTTTACAACCTATATTTTTTGTTGTTGTTGCCAATCCTTACCAGAGGATATTTTTTTCTGTTGGTTTTTAGGGAGGGTGGAAGGGGGCAGGGGAGAGAGAAGCATCATTGTCAGAGAGACCAGAAACATCGATTGGTTGCCTCACGCATGCACCTCAACCCTGACCAGGGATTGAAATTGCTACCCAGGTACGTGCCCTTGATTGGGAATAGAAACCATGGTCCTTTAGTCCAGTCAGTTGCTCTAACCACTGAGCATGCCTGTCAGGGTGCAAAACCTAGCTTTTTAAAACTATACATTTTATCTTCTGCCTTCTTTCTTTATTGCCCACTATAGTTCCCTTCAGTCAATTTCTTTAAGAAAAATAAAGTTTAGTTAATGAACAAGATGCTGTCAGTGTCGTACAGCAAGAAGAGAAGAAAAGATAGATTAAAGCGCCTTTTCATTTTGCTTTGCTCAATCCCCAGTTGAATGGAATAGTGTTGAGTGGCAGCCAAAACCATAGACTTTGAGATTACTTGTTTCAATATTGAATGAAGGCTTAGCCGAGAGAGATGAAGAGATGGGTTTTAGGGTATTATTTTCCCTGAGTGGAATTCAGGTGACTTTCCTTTGCACATTGTGTCACCTCAATTTTGGAGCTAAACAGCTTGGGCTTGTTGGTCGGATAGCTTAATTTTACAGGTTTGTAGGATATGATGTTTTCATAACAGAGGGAAGTGTAGGTAATAACCCTCTGAACCTTTAAGGAATCGAGTTTTAACAGTTCATTGTGCATTTATATGTGATTTTATGTTTATACCTGTGGAATTTAATGTATAATTTTTGAAGAACCTTGCTATCAAGGGCAGTGGGCATAAAGCAGAAAGATTTAAAGAAATGGAGAAAAGTCCCTGCTATCACACTCACTGTCCAATTGCATTTAATACATTAAGGAAGAGAAACCTAAGCTGCATGATGAGTACATTCATTACCTAACATGAGTCAGAGCAGCAAGATTTGTGAAATGTGAGTTGTTTATATTATAGAATTCTTCAGTTTATATATAAATCATGTAATATTAGCTACTTGATGAAAAGGTTCTCAGTGCCTAGTAAAGTTTCAAAAGTGGTATTGTGCTTTTATTTCTTCAGAAATAAATTAAGTGCATCAACTTGATTTGAGAATGATTAGTATTCAACAAATTAAATTTCACAAATCTTTAAAGCTGCACATCAAAATATTATTCCTGTAATTTTATGCGTGTGTTGTTTCTCATTACTGTTCTGCTCATTTGTAGGCCATATGGGACACCAGAGGTGGCTTTCAGATCTCAAAGAAAATTAATCTACATATGAGCTGCTAGTAGACTTGTGATTCTAGAAACCTTTGCATCAGAGTGCCATTTTTAGATTTTTACATCTTTCTCCAGCTTTACTTTTTAAATTTTTTATTATCTTGTCATTTAAATCACTAAGTTCAAATTAATGTATAGTAAGAGTTATTTCAGCAACAGCTTTTCTGTGAGAAACAGAACAGAAAATGATATTTTATAGTAAACTAGGGGCCCAGTGCACGAAGACTCATGCATGGGGGATGGGTCCTTCAGCCCCACCTGCACCCTCTCCACTCTGGGAGTCTGCAGGAGAGCCCTCTCCATCTGGGAGTTTCTGTCTGTCTTGTAATCATATGAGTGAATTGTCTGAGACCCCAACCCAGTTTGGTTTGGAGCTCACAGAATAATAGAGGTCTTTTTTTTTCCCTTTCCTCCATTGGTGGAGATTTCCTAGAAGTTGCAGGATATCTTCCTTTAATTATTCCTTGAAACTGTGACTTTATTTATGTCTTTCACCTTTGCTTTCCCTCCATCCCCCATCTGCAAGGGTAACTTGCTGTAGGTTCACTTTGTTCTAGTGTCTAGGAGATCCTGTACTCGTCTGCCACCAGAACTATGATTGCCAGAATTCCTGGTGCTCCCTGTGCTCTTGGTTTGACTTCTGGTCCAGGGGCTGCACAAAGCAAAAGGACTGCGAACTCCAGCGACCCACAGGCCCAGCTGACTGGACTGGACAGTGCAGTGGCATCCCTGGGACCCTGGCCACTCAGCGCCGGTGATGCACACGCTGGCCACGGGTTTGAAGCGGGCGGTGTCCCAGGGATGCCTGCTGCGTCGCCCCAGCTACATGGAGGGTGAGTGGGCATTCCACCCTGCCCCTGGCCACTTGGCACCTGCATGCGCTGCCCAAAGGCCTACCATCTTTGTTGGGTTAATTTGCATACTCACTCCTGATTGGCTGTGAGTGTTGTATGGTCAACTTACATATTTGTCTGTTATTAGTATAGATGCTTAATTTATGACATGATAAAATGGATAAGATAGATACTCCAGAAAATTATTTTTTTTGTAGCAGAGTGGTAATTTGAAGCAGTGTGTGTGTGTGTGTGTGTTAGGAGGAGAGGTGCTTCACATAATTATCTAGTAATTATCTCAGTAAAATGTTAAGCAACTGACTTTTAAAAGTTTCTAAATGTGACATTGCATAGAAAAAAGTTAAATGAAGGGGGAAGTTCCTAATATAGTTAAATGCCATAAGAACATATGAATGCACATCTCTATATCCTATCTAATGAAAGAGTAATATGCAAATTAACCATCACTCTGTGACAAAAATGGCCACAAGATGGCGGCGCCCAGTCCTCTTAGCTCCACCAGAGTCCTGGTCTGCCCAGTAACTGCAGTCCAAGGTGTCTAGCTCAGAGGCGCCCATCCCCCTCTGACCCCCTTTCTCCCCCCCACAGCGATCCCCACCCAGCAGCGGCAGCCAGGGGTGTCCAGCTAGGAGGCAACAGCGCCCAGTGTGATCTCTAATCAGCGGTGGCAGCCTGGGCTGGGTTCTCAGGCCGGCAGGGCCCCATACTCCCACCACGCAATCTTCCAGCCAGTGCCAACAGCCTGGGCTGGGGCTGAGCACCCCACCACGCACCCGACCACGTTATCACCTGGCTGGTGGTGACAGCCTGGGCTGGCATCTCATGCCAGCAGGGCCACGCATCCCCATGGTGCCATCCCCGGCCAGTGATGGCAGCCTGGGCTGGGGTCTCAGCCTGGCTGGGGTGCAGTCCCCTTCCAGTGGTGGCAGCCTGGGGTCTCAGCCACTGAGTCACACCAGACAGGCAGATATGGAGGAATCTTACATGTTCCTTTTTTAATATATATATATATATATATATATATATATATATATAATATATATATATATATATATATATATAATATATATATTATTGATTTTTTACAGAGAGAAAGGAAAAGGGATAGAGAGTTAGAAACATCTATGAAAGAGAAATATCAATCAGCTGCCTCCTGCACACTCCCCACTTGGTATGTGCCCCCAACCAAGGTACATGCCCTTACCAGAATCAAACCTGGGACCCTTGAGTCTGCAGCCTGGTGCTCCATCCACTGAGCCAAACCAGTTAGGGCTGTCCAATATGCTAAAGAAAAAATAAAGAGGGAATATGCAGAGGAGGGCAGTTGGGGACGATCGGGCTGGCAGGGGAGCAGTTAGGCGTCGTTCGGGCTGGCAGGGGAATGGTTAGGGGATGATCAGGCCAGCAGACAGAAGCAGTTAGGGGCAATCAGGCAGACAGGTGAGCAGTTGGGAGCCAGCAGTCCTAGATTGTGAAAGGGATGTCCAACTGCCTAAACAAAGGGGTCCCAGATTGGAGAGGGTGCAGGGTGGGCTGAGGGACATTTTGTGCACTGGGCCTCTAGTCTCTATAATAAAATCCAGGGTCTAACAATTGATCACAACCAAGGGCTCACCATCGAGAAGTCAGCGCTGGGTTGCCATGGGGACCCAGCACACACTACTGAGGTTGCAGGCCCAGTGACCCAGCAATGACTGCTTAGGGGGCTTTGAATCAGGCCCAGAAAGAGACCTGGAGAAGCAGGGGCTGATCTGTAGTGGCTGAGGCAGCTTTTGACCATCATTTGCCTCCCCCCTTTTGCCCCCCCCAGTCTGGCCAGCTGCCCCACATCCAATTCTCTCCAGGCCTCCACCTGGGCTGCTGATCAGCCCTGCTGTTCTGATCAGGCCCCACTGATAGGCCCAGAGACGCTGACTGGCAGAGAAATTGGCCAATCAGAACACCAATCTGGAAGTCAGTCCTGCAGTCAGCACTGACTACTGTAGTTGCAGGCCCACTCAGTGACCTAATAGTGACTGCTGAGGAGGCTTTGAATCTGACTTGGAAAGAGACCTAAGAGAGAAGCAGGGGCTGATCTGTAGTGTCTGTGGCAGCTTTTGACCAGCACTTGCCTCTCTCTTTCTCTCCGAGCCTGGCCAGCAGCCCTGTCTCCATTTCTCTTTGAGCCTCCATCTGGCTGCTGATCAGCCTTGCCTTTCTGATCAGGCCCTGTTGATTGGCCCAGAGATGCTGACTGGCATAGAAACTGGCCAATCAGAACCAAATCTGGGTCAACAGAGAGGAGCCATTAGCTGCCTAGGAGGTGGAGCTTTTGACACTGACTGGCATAGAAACTGATCAATTAGAACCAAATTGGCCAGCAGAAGAGGGCAATTGGGGCAAGATCAGGCGGGCAGGGGAGGGCAGTTGGGGGGCAGCCAGGCCGGCAAGGGGAGGGCAATTGGGGGTGAAATCAGACCAGCAAGAGAGGGCCATTGGGAGCAAGATCAGGTCAGCAGGGGAGGGCCATTGGGTGCAAGATCACGCCAGCAGGGGTGGGCCTTTGGGGGTAAGATTAGGTTGGCAGGAGAGAGCAGTTGGGGGGTGAGATCAGGCCGACAAGGGAGGGCAGTTAAGGATGATTAGGCAGGCAGAGGCAGTTAGGGGCAATCAGGCAGGTAGGCAGGTAAGTGAGTGGTTAGGAGCCAGTGGTCCCAGATTGTGAGAGGGATGTCTAATTGGAGAGAGTGCAGGTTGGGCTGAGGGAACCCCCCGCTCCTTGCATGAATTTTGTGCACCAGGCCACTAGTATGTAATATTTCTGTATAGTTGGTGACAGAGACATGTTTTCTCTACTTTTCTGCTGTGGCTTTGGAGAAATAATCCAACTGTTACTCAGTTATTTTAGCTATAACATGGTGATCGTGGTGCTGAGAACCACATTGCAAACGTATTTAAAGCCAACTGCTTATATACTTTACAAGAGGCTATCCTTAATTTCCTAATAATTACTTATAGGCAGTGTCAGGGAAAGGTCATTTCAGTCACCACCACCACCACCACCACCAGTGGGTGTTTATTCAGTGCCTGTCATCACTGCACAGGAACGGTAGCATGAGACTCTGGCTCATTGCTCTGCAAAGAAGCAGGACCAACTGCCGCTCCTCTACTCACTCTGCTCTGCTCTTTTTCTAGAAAGAGCCATTTTTCTATCTCAGGCCTAGAGGAGAGACTGTGAAAGGAACAATTACAGTTTATTATTCGTTTGATAAGTATTAGATGAAACCACAAGGACTTGCCATTTATGTAAATAAAAAATGGCTAATGTCATGGCAATTGCATCTGGTCCCATTTAATGCTTACAGAGCCACTAGAATGGGCCAGGCATTGTTGTAGAAGCGAAAGGCATAGCAGTTAGCAAAACAGACAGTTCCTATGTTCCTGGGGGTTGCATTCTGGTGGTTGTCCGGGCACTCATCTCTTACTCTAGACTCAGCATCTATCCACTGCCTTCTCTCTGTGTCCACTTGGGTTCCGAATAGGCATTAAACCACACTCCTGATGAATAAACAGTACACTTAGATCTTATCTGCTTTGTAGATAGAAATCACAGATAGAAGGATGTTGAATGTATGAGCTAGCCCAAGGTCTCTCCCTCTTTCTCTCTCTGTGTGTCAAGATAATAGAGCCAATAAACAAGGTGGTAATTTCTAAGACACCAAATGGTGATTTTTATCTATTGAATTTTAAAATGCACCCATACATGAAAATGAAGCCTGGTAGACTGCTAAACACACCTATGATGTATTTGCTCTTTCTACTACATTGTGACAAGCTATTCTCTACCCTTCACTACACATAGTAAATAGCCAAGGTGTGTTATGATTCAGTGAATGAGCTCTGGATATGGAATCAACAGAGCTAGATTGGAGTTTCAGATTTGTTGTTGAGGAACTCTGTTATTCAAGTGTCCATCAGGAAATAGAATAAGCTGTTTATACATGCTTCAACAATGTGGGGAAAGTAAATGAGATTACCAAGTGGTTTGAAAATGCACTCTTTAGAAAGGTGAGAATTGCATAAAAGACGTAGGGAATTGCTGCTGGAGGAATATATGAGTGGAATTCCTCCATTATTCCTGAGAGTGGGTTCTTGAGGCATTGCTGAAGAATTTTCAGAAGCCCCAAGGGAGGATGAGAGGTAGGTGGTAGATTTTATTGGCATGGAGTTACATTTCTCTGGTTCCAAAGTCCCCTGTCCTTTAAGCCAGTCCTGGAAAAGGTGCAGCTGGTGTTTCAGCAAAGGTAGAAACAAGGCCAGTGTCCAGAGCTTTTGTTCCATGTTGCAGCCAGATGTGTAGTTCAGCCAGGTGTGTAATTAAAGTGCATTAGTCCACGTGCAGAGCCCAACATGACTGTATGCCACGTGGGTGCAGGGGTGTGCAACCCCCTGCCACAGGGGAGTTTACTTCTTTACTTAGAAGTTTAAATATTCAGGTTTCTAGTGACTGCATTGGCTATGCCCATCCTGGGCACTAAAGCTGTTTAAATGGCATACCTATATCTAGTCTTCCCTTTCCTCCTTTCCTGTTCAATAACCAGGTTATTATAGTGGAACCATAATAACGATCTTCATATTCATAGTTTTATGTAAACTATGTGTGTTTTTTAAAAATTATCTTTATTATTGAAAGTATTATAGATATCCTTTTTTTCACCTCAATCACTCTGCTCCTGTCCCCTCCCCAGGCTTTCATCACGCTTTTGTCTGCATCCATGGGTTATGCATTAATGTATATGAGTTCTTTGGTTAATCTTTTCCTGCCCCCTCTCCCCCTCTCCCCCTCACCCCATCTCTCTCTCTCTCTCTCTCTCTCTCTCTCTCTCTCTCTCTCTCTCTCTCACACACACACACACACACACACACACACACTGCTTTCTTCCCTCTGAGATTTGTCAGTCTGCTGGATGCTATGTGTGTTTTTTATTTGGTTTTGTTTTCCTTGACTAAGGTATTACAGGCTTCAACATTTTCTTTTGAACAATACTCTAAAATCTTTGTTTTGAAATGTCTCAAACTATCTCATTTAGTCTTTGCTCAGTAATCAGATTATTCTCCCCAGTTGTTCTTTAGAGCATGTTCATTATATCATTGATAGATTTTTAAATTACATTCTTGTAAATGGATATATAAAAGATTTATTATGCTACTTAAAGTATTTTCTAACATTTAAAAATATGTGCTTAAAAAAAGCATTTTCTGGTTTATTTTATCATCCTTTTCTCTTAGCATGTCCTTTATATATAGTTAATTCAAAAGAATGGCATGGCAGAGTGAATTTAGTTTATTAATGAGATAGCACATCCAAGTTGAGAAGCAAACAGATATCCTGAAGCTATACAATAAGTTTACATAGCCTTCCCTCCGTAGAGCCTTCTTCCTGCATTGCTGAGAACACAGTCCGTCAATAATTCAATTTAATTACATTTGGTTACAAGAAAGCATCCACTTTGTTTTGAGACTTTAATTCTGATGCCTGTGAGTAACCTATCAATAAAAGGGAAAAAGGGAAGTATTTCTCTTCAGTCATGAGTATTTTATTATTTTTGAGATATTTCCCTAGAGTTTGATATGCTTTTCCATTGTATTAAATAATATTTATATATTGGTTTGTAGGTAAGTGGTATAATGTTATGAGAAAAAACAGCACTGAAATAAATTTGAAAATTCACTTAAGTTTCTGTGCTAGGTACCTGTGAATTATATAAGAAAACACCTATGCCTGTTGAACAACCTTTGTAACAAATCAGCCTTTCTTATGCTTTATGTTGGGATTGTAGCAGTGTGTTCTATTTTGTAGAGTTCTACAAGACTTGCTAGATGTTACAGTAAATTAAAATGGCTGTACTGTATATAGTAATTTGCCCTTTATTATTATGCTGGAAAACCTTTTGTTTCCCTCCCTTAAAGCGCAAATTGAAAATTATCACTAAGTTCTACCATTTATTGCTAGCTTTTAAAATCTAATGTAATATATAATTGTCTCTTTTGGTCATCTCTTATGTAGCCAACTTAGATGACTAGAAGATGACATGTAATCTAATAAGTGAAATATTTCACTATATTGTGGTGACTTGGGGAAATTATTTTAGCAGTTCATTTTTAGAGTTATTTTGGAGCTAGTTTTATGATTATGATGGTGCTGAAAGTGTGCTAAAGATGGTTGTTGTTTTGTTTGTTTTAGTAGAGAATCTGATTCATTTCTGGCATTCATAGAAAAATGTTTATCTTAATATGCTATGAGTAACCACTAGAGGGTGGTCATGGGTAACCAATTACTCCACTTGCAATTTATTCAAGATGTTCTGACACTAAAAATTAGCATAAAGGAGGGGAGGGGAATACCTACAGGAGGAATAAAAATAAAACTGGACTGAAAACACTAATATCAACAAAATTCAGTACAAGGAGAAAACTATTATGCAGGACAAATATATGTTTATAAAACATAATTCACCAGGATTATATGATAATTCTGAACCTTTATGTACTCAGAAACATATAATTGAAATGTATCAATATATATAAATATTTAAATGTTTATAATAAAAATATTTAAGTATTTAACATTTGTAGGCATAGGGGATTGTATGTTTGTAATCATCCTGATAGCTCTTCAAAACCTTAGACTTATTACATATAACATATATATATGTGTGTTTGTGTGTATATTTGTGTATATATGTTATATTTGTGAGTAGTACCTTGAAACATATTTTTAATGTTCAAACTAGATCCTTAAAATTCCATTGTAATAGGAATTTAGTTATAGAAAATAACTCGCTGTTGATTAAAGTTGCCAGATATGGCAATCTAGAAAAGCAAAGTCTGGGGAAAAAAAAAAAAGACAAAAAATTCTGGGAAAAATAAGCAAATAGGATTAAGTGAATCTAGCAGAAGTTGGATAAATTTACATTTAACTTTTACTTTGAAATGTTTGTAAAAATTCATTCTTATACCTGTGAAGGACAGGAGGCCTTTTCCTTGGAGACTGGAGCTCTGTGGAGTCTTTGGCTAAGGCTTGGCTGATGTTTTCCATTGGCTTCCCTTGTTTTCAGTGAGCGAAAGGACCACTGTATTCAAGCTGAGCCGGCTCACTTTAGACTGGAGCATCCCCTCTCTAGCAGCCAGTGCCTGCGTTTCTTCTGATGGAGCCTGCTTTATGTTGGCTCTTTTCCTACCAGTGAGGTAGTGACTAAATTGACCACTTCTTGGGAGTTACTAAATTTTCTTTTAGGCTCTCACTATGTGATTTCAGTAAATGCATTGTAGAGAATGAAGGACTGTTTGTGGTTTCTGTCTTCAAATTCAGGCAAAGTTCATTTGGAATCTGAATACATTTTCACTGTTATGTCAATGTTGTTATCAGTGAATAAAGAACACTTTTCTAAACCAAGCTTTCCAGGTGAGATACTGAAAGTTCTATCACTGATATGCCCTTTTCTTAATATCAGGTACAGTACTGAACAGATAGCCAATTAAAATGGCCTATACAACTCTTCCAGCCCATTTCTGCCAGGTTGAATTGTTGAGGCCTCCATATAAGTAATATGTTGTTCCAGCGCTTAGTGATAGGAATCTGCTAACACTCTTGTCAGTGAAAGTTAACAGAGTGATAAATATAAGATTAGCTTTCAGTCCTCTGGTAGGGACAAGCCAATGACCACACAGTACAAATATATATATATTCTTAACAGTTAACCCGAGTAAATGTTTAGTAAGCAGCTACAGTATGCTAGGCTTTGTGTTCAACATTGGGGCTACAGACTGGATGGGAGGTGCTAGATATAGGCAATACAGGGCTCCTTTCCCCAACTCACATTGCAACTTAGGGCTAGTCCTTGCTTTCTATGTATTAATAGTTGTGCTAGATGATATCTAAAGCCTGTTTCAGCACTTAACTCAGATTCTGATAAGGAAGCTAAATTTGCTAAAACCCCAGATGGAGTTGCCAGTTAAATAAGTGATTGGCCCTGCTGGAGTGGCTCGGTCTGTTGAGCGTCATGCCATATTCTGAAAGGCTGCTAGCTGAATTCCTGGTTAGGGCACATGCCTGGGTTGCGATTTGATTCCCAATCAGGGAGTGTTTGTAGGGAAGGCAACCAACCCATGTCCCTCTCCTTCTCCCCCCCCCCCCCCCATGACCTTGGGTGAAGATTAAATACATAAACAATGGTGTGTTCTGCATTTTTTCTCTCCATTTTTCATACTTTTTTTTCTCTGACTTTGTTCTCCAGTTCCTGACCATGTCCCCACCTCTAATATTATAGAGGGGGACTACTCAGTGTGCCTGGTAATTTGAAAGCATTCACAAACACTGTTTAGTGGTTTGTTTTTCATTTCAAATGTGTAACTTCAAATTTGCCATTTTTGTGATTCTAAAATTATAAATTAGAAACCAAGTAAATGATTTGTGAGTGGTTTGTTAGACTTGCCATTTCTTTTGGGAATAGACAGCTTTCTCTGGTTTTCATTAGACTCGGAATCATTTTGTTTTATCTTGGTTTGCTCTGACTTTCACCTGTCCCTGAAGGAACTGAGTGACAGGAGGGAGCAGCCTACAGTTGAAGGCTTGCCTTGGGTAACTGACAGTTGCCTGTATTTACTTTTTCCCCATCTATAATATTGTAGCATTTTCAAAAAAAAAAAAAAAAAAAAAACAACCCAGAAGACTAAGATTTTAGCTCCATCGTTTCCATAGGATTACTTATTCCTAAGTAATTGAAATAACTATTCACTCAACCTCTTGAAACCTTAATTTCCTCATTTATAAAATAGGGATACCTAACTTCTATACCTTGCAAGTAGTAAAGGGTCTAAGTATCATCACTTTGTCACTGCTAAGGATCTGTAGAACTGTAAGCTATAAGTATTGGAACATCACTGTTACTTTATTTTTATTGTTAATAACAGTATTGCATTTGCACTAAATTCTGCATTAAGAATTTATAAATTATATTCTTTATTTAATGTCTGACCTAATAAATATAGTTAGACTGATGTAGATCACACAGCCCCCAGCCACGGATGGCCCTCATACCTTGTTTTCTGAGTCTGCTGGGTACAGTCTTATAGCGTAGAACAAGAAGAGAAATGACAGTCCACACGCCACTGGTATCCTGAACAGAAAGCTCCCCACTGTCCTCTGATGATATGGCAGGTTTTTTCTGCACAGCTGATGTTTCTTTTGATCTATTGACTTTACCGAAAATGGTCTGCTTAATTGACGATCTTATCTAATTACATACGATCATTTTGTTTAAAACTTTTTTGGTGGGTTTTGGCATTTCACTATTTCCTTGTCATTTTCTAACCAAGTGGTTAATCACAACTTAAATATTTTAGCTAGACTCTGCCTCAGGGGAAATTTGAGGGAAAGAAAATCTCATTCTAGAACTGAAAATGTTCTCCATGACTACAGGGAAGGGGATTAGGATGTGAAGATGAAGAACATATGCCCTGCTCTTTTGGACAAAACTGAAGGGGAGGAAAATACCGTTTTTCTACTCAAGTTTTCCAGGTGGTGCCCGTAAATTAGACTGACAAAAGACGGATTTACAAGAGAAAAACAAACAGATGTGCCTGCTTTCTCACTTTTCTTGAGTTCCATTGGTAACATCATGCCCTTGAAAATAATTCACTGCTGACTTTGGCAGAAATGCAGATGGTGTGTTGCCAGTGCCACAGCTGGGATGGCAGGACTAATTTGGGAGGTCACACATTGTCACTCAACTACCTTCTAACCGGAGTGGATTTGCTGGCATTTCCTGTCACTGAAAGTAGGACTGGAGGAGCCAAAATGGGAAAGTGTGCTCTTCACTTAGTTCCCATGCAACTACTTGGAGATGTTCCTTTAAGTTACGGGTAGGGACACTTAGAAAGTATTCTCTCAGAAACATCTCACAGTAAATGCTCCCTCTCTGCAATGTTACAAAAGTTAGCCTGTCTGAAAACTAGAGGACTACTTGTGTTCTTGACATGCAGGTAGTCTGAAAGGTCAGTAAGGTCCACATTTTAGGCATCTATACACACAGACGATGGGTGAATAAATTGGAAAGGTGAAAAAAAAATACTAATTTAGCTTTGTGTCCTTTCCAGAGAGTAACTTTCCATTACTTTAACAGAATAGCTGACCCAAAATTTCTTCCAGTGTTTTCTGATGAACATACAGAAATCTTGTATCTATTTAAATTCACATCAGATCTAAAAGTTTGCACAAAGTGATTGACTATAGCTAATGTTTAGGACTTACAAAACAAACAGAAGTTGTTTGTAAAAGATGCTTGCTGGAACTTCTAAATGTTCTTGTTTTCACCAGTGAAATTTAATGTTGTTTTGAAAGTTTGTCTTTTTTTTAAAAAAGTTGTTTTTAAAAAAAAACAACTTGAAATGTCTTTGTTTTCCTGGTTGTAGATTTCTACGGGCAGATAGGAAGTTGTGAAGCCATAAGCTACTGATTATTGAAAATTTCAGCAGTCTTTTTAAAAATAGAAGTTGATAAACTGATTCTGAAATTTATAGGGAAATTCAAGGACATCAAATAGCCCAAATAATTTTGAGAAAGAACAAAGCAGGAGGACTTACAGTCTTAGATGATCTGAATTTGAAATTTAACTCTTAAGACTTTGTAATGAAGATAGTATGGGCCCCAGCTGCCTGACTCAGTTGGCTGGAGAATGGTCCCTGCACACAAAAAGGCTGCAGGTTGATTCCCTGGCAGGGCACACACCCAGGTTGTGGGTTTGATCCTGGTTCAGGGAGCCTACGGAGGCAACAAATCGATGTTTCTCTCTCATATCAATGCCTCCCTCTCCCTCTCCCTCTCCCTCTCCCTCTCCCTCTCCCTCTCCCTCTCCCTCTCCCTCTCCCTCTCCCTCTAAAACGAAAAAACAAAAATGGAAGTGTGGCACTGACAGAAAGATAGACATATAAATCCCTGGTACAATATAGCATCCAAAAACAGACCCACACATTTATAGTCAAATTTGACAAGGGTACCAAAGTGATTTAGTAAGGAAGGGAAAGTGTTAGAAACTTCAGCATTAGTGTTGGAAACGGTGCTTATCCCATGGGGATGAAGGGTACTAGATAATAAGCCATCCCAAAATATGCCGCTTTGGCATCGGGATTATTTTGACCTAAAGCCACTTGAGAACTAGCAGATGCAGGAAAAGCATTTTATCTCCCCTAGCTGCCTAAAATTAAACTACAAGCTTCCCCTTTAAATAAAGAAAATATACATTTGAAAAGATGTGTCTGTATCCTGTGGGAGATTGGCCAGCCAGGAGAAGTTGGCTGTGGGAGCACACTGACCACCAGGGGGCAGATCCTGGGTTGAGCATCTGCCCCCAGGTGGTCAGTGTGCATTACAGTGACCAGTCGTAATGGTCACTATATATATATTAGCAGCCCGGTGCACAAAATTTGTGCACTGGGGGCGGGGGTGTCCCTCAACCCAAACTGCCCCCTCTCACATACTGGGAGCCCTCAGGGGATGTCCAACTGATGGCTCACCCCCAGCCTGCCCTAAAAGGCTTTAGGCCTTGGGCACTCAGCCATCGCCCTGCTCAGCTCAGCCCCGGCTGCCTGCAACCACCTGGCCCTGGGGGCTGGGCGCTCGCCGCCACTTCCGCTCACAGCACCTGGGGGCCGGGAGCTCCCTGCCGCCACCACCACCACCACCACTGCTGCTGCTGCTGCTGCTTCCCCGCATAGCGCCCGGGGGGCTGGGTGCTCGCTTCATCTCCACCCCTGTGGCCAGCACTTGTGCCACTTGGTCCCGCCCCCACTCCTGATTGGCTGGTAGCATAGCCAATCAGGAGCGAAGATACAGTCAAATTTGCATGTATCTCTTTTATTATATAGGATACACACACACACTAGTAGATAATACCAAGAAGATAAATAGACAAGCCATACACTGTGAAAATATCTGTAATACCTATGCAGGCATACCTCACTTTATTGCACTTTATAGATGTTGTGTTTATTACAGATTGAAGACAAGACCCTTCACCAGCAAAAAAATTAAGAGAGCTTTTACTGCTGTGTACTCACTTTATTACAGTGGTCTGGAACCTGACTCACATTGTCTCCAAGATATGCTATATCTGACCGAGAGCTTGAGTCCAGAAACTGTGAAGAATTCTTACAATGGGATAATTAAAAAAAGACAATCCTGTTTGTTTGTTTTTAAATGGGCAAAATATTTGAATAGACACTTAATAAAAAAGGCTGTCACTAATCAAGAAAGACTATGAAAAAGTACTCAGCAGTATTAGTCATAACGGAAATGCAAAAGGAGATATCACTACCCATTTCTTAGGAAAGCATTTAAACTAAAAGAAACACCATATTTTGGGGGAAATTTGCAACTTACATGCATAGCTGGTGGGGTATACAGCGACTCCGGAAAAACAGTTGGCAGCAATTCCCACTCCTAGGTATTTATACAAGAGAAATCAAAATATATGTCCACAAAATCATCTATCAGAATGTTCATGGCAGCTTTATTGATAATAGCCCCAAACTAGAGTAGCCCAGGTATCATCAATAGGAAAACTACTGCCGAAACCGGTTTGGCTCAGTGGATAGAGCGTCAGCCTGAGGACTGAAAGGTCCCAGGTTCGATTCCGGTCAAGGGCATGTACCTTGGCTGCGGGCACAATCCCAGTAGGGAGTGTGCAAGAGGCAGCTGATCAATGTTTCTCTCTCATCGATGCTTCTGACTTTCTATCCCTCTCCCTTCCTCTCTGTAAAAAATCAATAAAATATATATATTTTTTAAATAGGAAAACTACTCAATAATAAAAAATAAACTCCTAATACATGTAAAATCTCAAAAACATAGACAGTTTATTTGTATCATAAGGGACCCAAATGATGTGTGTGAACTGAATGTACATCTGCTCATGAATACTGAATTTGTTTTAGAAAATATCACTGCTCTTTGATTCTAGCCGGATTTCTGATACCACTTCTACAATATTGGCTTACTTTTGTCTCTCCTTTCTTTTTCCTCCAACCAGTTTGATAAAGGCTACTCTTACAATATCCGTCATAGCTTCGGAAAAGAAGGCAAGAGGACAGACTATACACCTTTCAGTTGCCTGAAGATTATTCTAAACAATCCTCCAGGCCAAGGGGATTATCATGGTAAGTGCTTCCACTTGACATGCTTGCAAAGTACAGAAACCCAAGCGCTCAGTGGTAAACGCTGAGACAGTGTGATGGCGTTTTGCATCACTGTCAGGAGCCAGTTTACAGCGTACGCCAGTCATCAGTGTCAAGCTGGAGCCCCATTACTCCTCTGTCGGTTTGCCTTGTCACTGAACTAGGTCAGGCAAGAGAAAAGAACATCATGTAGCTGCTGGACCGGGTTTTTTTGTTCTCAATTTCCCCCTTGCCTGCTCATGTCTGTCTGCCTGTCTGTCTGTCTGTCTCTCGTTCTGCAAGTCTCTTAGCAGACTGACAAGTTCTTCAGAGCTTTTTGAAAATTGAATGCCTGGAAGTGTAAAATAGTAGATTCACTGATTTTCAGAAGACTATCAAGGACAAATTGTGTTTTGTTCTCATTACTGTCATCTGATTAACAAACATAGATTAAGTGCAGAATTGAGTAAGTCACAGTATCAAACATCTATTAATTTGCCCGAGTTGTAGGTTAAAAAAAAAATCTGTGTTAAACAATTTTCTATAGATTTCTGAGTTCAAAATCTTTTTTCTAAAATAGTTCCCTGAGCATACCTTGAAAAGCTCCCCATTTGTCTAGTATGTCAGAGAATGGTTTAACAGCCCATATTAGTAAATTTTCTAAGCTAACCAAGTTCACTACAATGTATGTGTCAAAAAACATTTTGTTTTAGCATCTTAAATGAAACTCTTTAAAAATATACACATTTAGGTTATAAAGACCTATAATCACAAAGAGAATTTTAAGAAAGATGCTGCATGTGTACAGAGCATTTTAAAATGCTTGTGCGTTCATATTTCATAGATGAAGAGGCAGCAGTGCTGGTAGTGCAGTATACACAGCAAGTGAGTCTCACCGCTCATCCATCACTTAATGTACCTTCTAGAAAGGCATATTCTCAGGCTCCACCTTCAGATATATAAACGCAGGTGTATTTACAAGTTCCCTGGATGATTTTTATGTTTCCTGAACTTTGAAATCCATTGGCCAGACACTTCTGTTAAAGCCTCAAGCTTTGTCTAGCTGCCACAACAGGCAGGCGATTTACATGGAGCTTGGCCAAGTAAAACTCCTCCCAGGGATTCCTCTGTCAATTTCTAGATCCTACCATTTGTTACACATTTCGTTTATTTTTATTATTTTAAGTGCATGATTTTATATTTCTTACTCCTGATAAATTAAGTTTAATTTATTTCAGTCTATTATGTTTGTTTTGAACTATCAGTTAAAAATATTATACTTAGCAAACACTCAATGATTTCATATAATTTATAGACACATTTATCTGTCCTTTTGTTAAAATTAACAAAATTGAGCAAAACGTACAGAGTTTCCAGATAGCTACTACCTCGCACTTGCATAGCTTTCCCCGCTACTGGCATCCCGCACCAGAGTGTTTTGTTATTTGTGAGTTGAGAAGAATGTGCAATTGGCTGTTGTTGGATGTAGTTGTTTTATAGATGGCAATGATATCCAGTTAATTGATTGATGGTTTTTTTGAGTGCAACTATATTGTTGCTTATTTTCTGCCTGCTGGATTTGCCCATTTTTGATGCAGGGACGTTGAAATCCTTAATGCAGAATTCATCTAAATTTCTTTGCAGTTCAGTTTTTGCCTCATCTTTTGATGTTCTGTTGTTAGGTGCACATACCTTAAGGATTGCTGTGTCTTCTTGGCGTATTTGCCCCTTTTATCATTATGTAACGTCCCAGATAAATTTCCTTGCTCAGAAATCTGCTCTGTCTGAAACCAATATAGCTTCTCTTGCTTTTTAAAAAATTTTGTTAGCATGGTACATATTTCTCCATCCTTTTACTTTTACTCAGCATGTGTCTTCATATTTAAAATATATTTTTATTTATTTTTTATAGAAAAGGAAGGGAGAAGGAGAGGGAGAGAGAGATAGAAACATCATATACCTTGCCAGGAATCCAACCAGCAACCTGCTGGTGCATGGCAGGGTGCTCAATCCGCTGACCCAAGCTGTGTTTTAGTATTTATATAATTGGGTCTTGTTTTTTGATCCACTCCGCAGTGCATTTAGATGATTGACGTTTAATTATTGATATAATTGGATTAACATCCATAATATTGGTTACTATTTTCTATTTGTTACCCTTTATTGTTTGTTTCTATTTTTGCCCTTCACACTTATTCTACCTTTTTAATGTGCATTTTACGTTTTACTCTTTCTTTATTTACATATTCATTATGCTTTCTTTATATTCCTTTTTTTTAAAGTGACTTTTTCAAGAGTTTTCATTATACATTTCTTCTAATCCAACTCTCCTTTCAAATTATACTATATCATATCTGGGTAGTGCCAAGTACCATTTAATACTGAAATATTTCGAATCCTTTTATATCATTCTGTCATTCATTTAATTTCTACATAAACACACACACATAGTCACGTAAGTATATATAATTAAATACTGGTTCCTATTATTTTGAACAAACTTATCTATTAGATCAATTAAGAATAAGAAAAATGGTCCTGATTGGGAGGTTCAGTTGATTCAAGGGTCATCCCTGTACACCAGAAAAGGTTGCAGGTTCAATTCCTGCTCAGGGCACATACCTAGGCTGTGGACTTGATACCTAGTTGGGGTACGTACATATGGGAGGCAACTGATGGATATGTCTCTCTCACATTGATGTGTCTCTCTCCCCCCTTTCTTTTTCTATAAAATCAATATAATAAACATTTCCTCCAGTGAGGATTTTTTTAAAAATAGGAAAAATAAACATTTTAATTTTATTTTTCCTTACCATTGTTTGATGTTCTTTTCTTTATATAATTCTATTTCAGGCCTATGCCATTTTCTTTCTCTTTGAAGAACTTCCTTTAATATTTCTTGCAATGTAGGTCTATTGGCAACAAATTACCTCAATTTTTGTTTCTCTGAGAAGCTGTATTTCTCCTCTTTTGAATGATAATGTATCAGGGTACAGGAATCTAAGTTTGTGGGAGTTTTTTCCTCAACACTTCTCTGCTCTCTTCTTGTTTGCATGCTTTCTGAGAATAAGTTAGTTGTATGTTATCTTTGCTCCTTTATAGCTAAGGTGTTTATTTTCTCTGGCTTTTTTCAATATTTTTTCTTTATTTTGATTTTTTTGAAGTATGGACATCATTATGTATAGATGTATCTTTTTGACATTTATTCCTCTTCGTGTTCTCTGAGCTTCCTGGATCTGTGGTTTGGTGTCTGTCATTAATGTGAGGGAAATTCTCAGTCATTATTGCTTCAAATGTTACTGCTATTCCTTTCTCTCTTCTGGTTTTGCATTAGTTGTATGTTACATTTTTCATAGTTGTCACACAGTTCTTGGATATTCAATTCTTATTTTGAGTTTTGTTTTGTTTTTTTAGACTTTTTTCTCTTTTTTCAGTTTTGGAAGTTTTATTTCCATAGCCTCAAATTCAGAGAGTCTTTCCTCAGCCATGTCTATTGATAAGCCCATCAAAGGCATTCTTCATTTCCATTAGTGGTTTTGATCTCTTTTTGATTCTTCTTAGAATATCCCTTTTTGCTCATATTACACATCTGTTCTTGAATGTTATCTACTTTCACCTTAAGAGCCTTTAGCATATTAATCATTGTTGTTTTAAATTCCCTAATAATTCCAACATCCCTGCAGTATTTGACTCTAGTTTTGATGCTTGTTCTAGCTTCTCCAACCTGTATTTTTTGCCTTTTCATATGATTTTTAATTATTTGTTAAAAGGTAGATATGACATACTGGGTGAAAAGAACTCCAGTAAAGTGGCCTTTAGTAGTGAGGTGGTATTATGGATGGGGAGAGTGTTCTATAGTCCTCTGATTAGATCTCAGTCTTGTAGTGAACCATGAACTTCAACAGTGATTCTCACCTCCCCTTCCTCTTCCACTTTCCCTCCCTCACTCCCCCCCCGCCTCCCGTAGGTGGGCAGGATGGCTGAAGGTTGTTAGAATTGTGTATTTCCCTCCCCACAGGTAGGTTAGGCTTTATGAAAGCCCCCAGCATTTTAGGCTTTGATAAAACAGTGTTTCCTGCGAGCAGGCCTTGTTAAGAAGAACAGGTAGTTTTTTCAAAATGGTTACTTTTCCTCTCCCACTGCTAGGAGGATGTGGGGATTCTCTCTCTTATTCACTGTGAGGATCTGGTAGAGTTCCTGGATGTTAAACTTACAAAAGTATGGGTTTCCCCCTTGAGTGGTCTCCTTGGAGTTTTTAACTCTTAGAATTGACCACATGGAGACTCGAGCAATCTGACCAGATTCAGGTTTACTACCCCAGTGTTTAGTTCCCACATGGATTTCTGGTAAGTTGAGATTCTCTGTGTCTCCTCTCTCCAGTTTTGGGGACAGTGATTTGCCCTGTGACATCACTTCTCAAATGGATCCAAGAACAGCTGCTGATTTTTTCAGTTCAGCTTTTTACTTTTTGGATGGAGAGGCAACTTCTAAGCTCCTTACATGCTAGACTGGAAACCAGAAGTCTCTCTCCTTTTATTTTTTTGTTACTTGCAAAGCTAACTAGTCACCTAGGTTCACATTATTTCATTAAGCAGCACTGCCTGGAAGGATTGTTCAACCAGTTACGAATCTATGTAGGTGTAACTGTATTCTGGATGTTTATCGATCTCTTTCACAAAAGCTTTGTCAAACGCTTAGCTGAAGTCAGTGTTAGTTGTTTAGGAATTCACTTCTTCTTCAGTTATCTTGTTAGTTCAACTCTTTCCAATTGTAAATATCATTCTTTTTCATGTGGAAGATAGAAACAAAGTAGGAGGTGCTGAGTTCTGTTTTATTTCTGTTCTCTGTTACAGTAACTCTAGAGGCCTGATGCATGAAATTTGTGCAAGAGTAGGCCTTCCTTCCGCTGGCTGCCCAGCACCAGCTTCCCTCTGGCACCCAGGACCCGGGCTTCCCTTGAAGCCCTGGCTTCTTCATCTGGAAGGACATCTGGTCTAATTAGCATATTACGCTTTTATTATTATAGATCAGTTTCTTTAGTAGTCTAGTTCCTCTGTTTTCTTCTAATAATGAACATAGCTTTTAACGACTTTTCTGAGATATTTAATATTTTGCTAATCTTAAGTTTCTTGGCTTTGCCCTTTCTGACCTTTCATACAGGTATAGCCATTATTTCAGATATACTTTGTGTAATTCAGTTAATGGCTTTTTGGTGTCCTTTAATAATTCTGGACTAACCCAAAAATTCCACTTGCACCCTCATGTCTTTCTCATTGTGATTCTTCATAATTTCATTATCAGATTTTTTTGAGTATTTACTATGTGCCAGGAGTATCTAAGATAAGAGCTTTATAGTCCATTCCCACAAGAGCTCAGTGAGTATTTCCCTCACTTGACAGAAAGTGAAGCTGAGTCAACATAAAGATACAAAATTTGTCTAAGTCTTCCAGCTTGTAACTGTTAAATTCAGATCCAAACTTTCAACTATGTGCTACACAGCTTCTCAAGATATTTTCTTGTACTAAAAATAACTATGATTTTAAAATGAATAAAGTATATACTATGCATTTTGTGAATTTCATAATTTGTAGGAGTCCATAGTGTTATCATGGGTTTTTTATTTAGAGTTAATATTTTTGGGAAACACATTTGTTTGACCTATAGACTCCTTTCCATTATTTTTGTCCCAATTTCCTTTTGTTAAAAATCCACAATTGTTTCTAATTAACTTATTGATCTATCAGGTCTATGACTAAAAAACTATCTGGCATCTTGTATTAAATGTCAAATTAAGTATTTTGGCCTGTCATTGCAGTTTCTTATTAAAATATCTAAAATTTTCTAGATTTTGGCCTAATACAGCTTTCACACGTCAATTTTTTGTGTTTTTGTATAAGCAAATATGTGTAGTAGTCCAATTTTATTATTCCTGTGAAACAGTCTAGAGATGACATGCATCTACTATAATTTATTTTTCTGCGAGATAGTTCCTTATTTATGCATCTCATTCCCATCTGTGATTCATCTAAATATATATTGTTTCTACACAATGGGAAATAGGTATATAATTTACATCTGAAAATTTTTATATTTCTTAGCATTTGCACATTTTTCTTTTTGTCTACACTATCTTCCTTCTATAGTATGTCTTTTAAGTAATTCTCTAGAAAAAAATGTGTGATAATAAAAGTTTTTAGATAAACTATTTTATAGCTACTTTGTGATTATCTCTGCTTATTAGCAAGTAGCACAATTAAAACTGTTTCTTCCCAGCGAATGAGCAACTGAGCCTGAGAATGCTGCAGTGTTTTATGTAACTCTTGAGCCTGTGGTACCCTGATAACTGTACAGCGAAGCCGTCATTTAGATAAAGAGGAACACAGTTGCACTCATGGGCAATTAACTTTTTTATTAATAAGCTGTTAGCCAATTAAGGGCAGCTTAGGCAGTCTCTCGAGTATGGCTCTGTACTAAGTCCCAAGTAAATAACCTTGTTGATGTGCTGGCCTGTTTTTTGTTGTCAGGGTGCCCATTCCGTCACAGTGATCCTGAGCTGCTGAAGCAGAAGTTGCAGTCGTACAAGATCTCTCCCGGAGGGATAAGCCAGGTAGGTCAGAGTCTGCCCTGCCTCTTCCGTAATGAGGTGCCAGACAGTTCCTCTCAGTTTCATTTAACGTCCTTGCAGCAATGCTGTGTACTACTGTCAGGCCTCACGCAGATAGCCTGCCTTCCAGGTGAGTTAAGCTAAAGCCTTGACTTTCCTGGTGTAGAGTGCTTGGAAATTCTGGTTCTTTCATCTGCTAGGTTGCATTTTTATGTTTGTTGGTAATAAGAAAGCTGGAAACCTTTTTTCTCTCTCAATTTGTCTTATCACAATTGAGGGCATTGAAACAATTTTTAGAGGAATGCATTAAAGCTTATTAATGAAGCTGAAAATTAATGACATCTTATTTCATTTTAGAAATTGTTTGCTATGCCACATGTAGGTTAGAGCAGAAGATGATGCAGTGTGTGCTGGCTAAATGTTCTGATAATCATCACTGTTGCTATGTTAAATTTCCAATTCTAATGATAGTTCATTAGGTCTATGAAACACATTGTCTTGATATAAACCATTTAAATTTTTTAAAATGCTCCAATATAAAACCAACTATTTAGGAGTATACCTTTTAGTAAGTACACTTTTAAAAACTAGTGACACTGCAAAGATCACTGTCCATAGTGTCCTTTTGAGTTGACTTGGATTTTGAAGGAGTTCCAGAAGAGCTTCTGCTTTCTCAGTTTAGAGCTGGAACACCTACACCATGTGTTTTTCTACACAGATTTCTACTTGAAGAAGGTAATTAGTCTACTGGTAGAATGCTCCTGCTTGCTGTGTCCAAAGTTCAGGTTAGTTCAGTTCAAATAAATCTTGGAGGTTTTCTATACTCTGCCCAAGACAGTGCTCGGGTGCTGTTGGGGGATGCAAAGGAGGATCAGATGTAAACCTGCATTTACAGAGCCAGAGTCTGGCGGGAAACTTGCTAAAGGTTAGGGGTCCAGCATTCTCCCCTTCCCTGCACGGGATATGTTCCAAGACTCCCAGTGGCACAGATAGTATCAAACCCTACAGTAAATACTACGGTTTTTTCCTATACATACATACCTACAATAGAGTTTAACTTATGAACTTAGGCACAGTGGGAAATTAATGATACCTAATAACAGAGCAATTATAACAGTATACTGCAATAAAAGTTATGTGAATGTGGATTCTTTCTCTCTTCCAAAATATCTTACTGTACTATATTCATCCTTCTTTTTGTGATGATGTGAGCTGATAAAATGTCTATGTGATATGATGAAGTGAGGTGAATGCATAGGCATAACTTTATGCTGCTATTGACCCTCTGACTCTACATCAGAAGGAGGGTCATCTACTTCAGGTAGTCCTTGGTTTTGGAGCCATGACAGTGTCGGTGGTTGATTGTCAGGAGCAGACTATGTTAATGGTTGGTGAAATTTCCCCTTACCCCCACCTTCCCTTACCTTTCCTCTGAGTTTTGATGGTCTGAGCGATGTTTCTTAGTCTCTGGATCTGTTTTTGTTCATCAGTTTATGTTGTTCATTATATTCTATGAATGAGTGAGATCATGTGATATTTATCTTTCCCTGACTAGCTTATTTCGCTTAGCATAATGCTCTCCAGTTCCATCCATGCTGTTGCAAGTAGTAAGAATTCCTTCTTCTTCTTCTTCTTCTTCTTCTTTTTTTACTGCAGTGTAGTATTCCATTGTATAGATGTACCACAGTTTTTTTAATGGCACTTAGGCTGTTTCCAAATTTTAGCTGTTGTAAATCATGCCATTATGAACATAGCAGTGCAGATATCCTTTCTGATTGGTGTTTCTAGTCTCTTTGGATATATTCCTAGAAGTGGGATCACTGGGTCAAATGAAAGTTCCATTTTTAATTTTTTGAGGAAACTCCATACTGTTCTCCACAGTGGCTGCACCTGTCTGCATTCCCACCAGCAGTGCGTGAGGGTTCCCCTTTCTCCACATCCTCACCGGTACTTGTCGTTTGTTGATTTGTTGATGTTAGCCATTCTGACAGGTGTGAGATGGTACTGCATTGTTATTTTCATTTGCATCTCTCAGATTAGTGACTTTGAGCATGTTTTCATCTGTCTGTTGGCCTTTCGTATGTCTTCTTTCGAAAAGTATCTATTTAGGTCCGTTGCCTATTTTTTGATTGGGTTGTTTATCTTCCTTTTGTTAAGTTGCATGAGTTCCCTATAAATGTTGGAGATTAAGCCCTTATTGGTGATAACATTAGCAAATATGTTCTCCCATGCAATGGGCTTTCTTATTGTTTTGTTGATGGTTTCTTTTGTGTGTAAAATATTTTTATTTTGATGTAGTCCCATTTATTTATTTTCTCTTTAGTTTCCATTGCCCTAGGAGCTGTATTGGTGAAGAAATTGCTTTGGCATATGTCTTGAGATTTTGCTGCCTGTGGATTTCTCTAGTATTTTTATAGTTTCCCTTCTTGTATTTAAGTCCTTTATCCATTTTGAGTTTATTTTTGTGTATGGTGTAAGTTGGTGGTCTAGTTTCATTTTTTTTTCATGTATTTGTCCAATTCTCCCAGCACCATTTATTGAAGAGACTGTCTTGATTCCATTGAATGTTTAATTCCACTTGATTCCACTTGATTCCACTGTCTTTGTCAAATATTAATTGATTCCACTTGATTCCACTGTCTTTGTCAAATATGAATTGAGCATAGTGGTTTGAGTAGATTTCTAGGTTCTCTAGTCTATTCCATTGATCTATATGTTTGTTCTTGTGCCAGTACCAGGCAGTTTTGAGAACAGAGACTGGGTAATACAGCTTGATATCTGGTATTGAGATCCCACCTACTTTGTTCTTTCTCAGGATTGCTGCAGCTATTTGGGGTCTTTTTTTATTCTAGATGAATTTTGGGGGAGTTCATTCTAGGTCTGTGAAATATCCTGTTGGTATTTTAATGGGAAGTGCATTGAATCTATAGATTGGTTTGGGTAGTATGGACATTATAATGATGCTGATTCTACCAATCCATGAACATGGTATGTTCTTCCATCTGTTTCTGTCTTCCTCTATCTCTTTTTTCAGTATCCTGTAGTTTCAGAGTACAGGTCTATTACTTCTTTAGTTAAATTTATTCCTAGGTATCTTAATCTTTTTGGTACGATGGTAAATGGGATTTTTATTTATTTATTTATTTATTTATTTATTTATTTATTTTAGTCTCTCTTTCTGGGGAAATGCAATTTTAAACTGCAGTGACTACCATTAGAATTAGTATTTTGGAAAAAAAATTTGACAATATCAAATGCTCAAGAGGATGTAGAATGACCTGAAGTCTTAGACATTGCTAGAAGAAATCCAAGTGGTAGAACCTCTTTGAAAAACCATTTGGAAATTTCTTATAAAGTTAAACATACACATACTATATGAGATAGTCATACCACTACTAATTTTTAATATAATTGAAATAAAAGCATAACTCCATACAAAAACCTATTTATACTGTCTTTATTCATAATTGCCAAAACCTAGAAACAACCCAAATGTCCTTCATTGTGTGGTTGGATAAACAAATTGTGCTATAATTACAAAATGAAATACTACTCAGCAATAGAAAAGGCACAAACTATTGCTACACCCAACAGCATGCATCATTTTTTAAACTAAGTGAAACAAATCACACTATATGATTCCTTTTATGTAACAGGAAAACACAAACTTATAAGTATAGTATACACTAAAAGGGGTATGTTTTACTTTATGAAAATTATACCTTTTTTTTTTTTTCATTGGCAAAAAAAGAGAAACAGTAGGTAGGAGGTAGCATAAATGAACCAACTATTTATCTTATGTAGCAGAATTTAATAAATTAAGTTAATAAAGAACTTAATCAGCATTTAATTTAGAATTATATAGAAAACATCCTATGTAGCCAAAAATGGAAATGGTTAAAAGTAATTGCCTCTTGGGAGTACCTGCCTCCAGACAAGGAAGAAATGTGATGTGGAAGTTGTTGATATTAATAATTAGCCATACTAAGTATATAAAAGAATTTTTCACTTCCACTTTACTCAATCAAATGTTGAAAAAAAAAAACACAATTTCATGTATCATATGGAGTTTAATTGGTCAAGTGCCTAATGGATAGGTAATCGCAGTGAAATAGATACTGAGATCTTTGTGTATGAGATTTTAACCTTTCCTTCAGTCCTCCCAGCGCCTACCAGTTTCTAGTCTCTGTTAAGAACTGTGAAAGGTGTGAGATTTTATCTTACTTTCAAGCTAAGAATTTAGCTGTCACAATTTTATGGATTCTGGCAGAAGGTTTAAAGATTTCAGAAACAGCAGTACATCAGCATTTTCTTGTACCAGTTCCCTGAACCCCAGTTCCCACAGAGCAACATGAAGAAGGCCAGGCACTACCACATGTGTTGGAAGAGAGAAACCCTGAGTGTAGAGAATGTTAATCTTTTAAAATAGACAGTAAGCATTTCTATATATATATATATATATATATATATATATATATATATATATTTCAATTACAGTTTACTTTTTAATATTATTTTATATTGACTTCAGTTGTACAGCTTAGTAGTTAGATAAGCCCATACTTTGCATACCATTTCTACACCTTCATGGGGAGGCACTATCTCTTCTGAGGCTGTTCATTACATGAACATCCTTGAAAAAGTGGCCTGGAGCAAATGCTGCTGTTTTCTCTGGTTGCACATTTTCAGAAACTTGAGGCCCCTGGAAAATTACTTCAGCAGTATAGAGCAGAAGACCAATAGATAATATAAAAGTTTATGAGCTATATTGGCCAATTTTTTTTAATTGCCACCTTCCATTTTTCTTCTTAAAATATTAATCTCAATTTACTTTCATTAACATTCATTTAAAAAATTTCCAATGAGGGTAATAATTCTTTTAATATTTTGTTAGTTTTTCAGCTAGCCATATCTATTAATAGTTCCTTCCTAATTTAGATATCTTGGTTTTTGGTTTTAGTTATCATTTTGCTTTCAGTTTTTGCTTTTTAAAAAAACCCTACAATTTTATAAAATATTAATATTTTGAGATGCAGAAATCTTAAGATTTTTTAATTGAAATGATGCATTATTTGGAAATGTATTTTTGCCCGAATATTTTTAAAACTCTTTTACTTCTCATTTTAGTTTTTTTTTATTTTTAGAGAGAGAGAAACTGTGTTTTATAATTTTAACTCAACATAACCATTAATGATTATTTAAAAGCAAGTATAATTGGTGCTTTTCAAGAAAACTTACTAATGATACTAAAACCATGAAGTAGGAAAAGAAGTATGCTCTTTAAACTTTTTGAGAGATTGGTTAACCTCTCATTTTCACAATCCAAAAATTCTCAAGAAGTTAGTGAACATATTAAATCTAAAACTGGTAAAGTCCTGTTAATGAGAAGTCTTTCAAAATAGTTTAAAAGACTTAAAAGCAACTCTATGTCAAGAAAATTTTATGGCAGGGATAAATCTCAGTAAGTCCTTATTCAGTGTTCATATAAATCTGAACTATCTAAAAATTCCTTTTTTTTCTTCCTTAGGTGAGAGTACTTATCAATAGATATAGTATTCAGTCTGTCCATTACTTTATGAACAGTAACTGCTTTTAAGAGCAGCTTTTCCATCTATTTCATCTCCAGGAGCATCTCTCCTGATTTTCAAGAACAGCACTTTGCTGCACTCAGCTTGCTTTCGTGTTATAGCTGAAAATGTGTACACTGTTCTTGGTAAATCTTAGAACTGCATTAGGGAAAGGTGGAAAACTGAGCATTAAAATTGGCGCCAGGAGGATGTGGTTGTACTTTTGGCTCTATCACATGTTGCTGTGTACATCCTTCCTTTTTTATAGGCTGATGATATATGATCATTTGAAGATTATTTAATATTGTTCAAGGTAGTTCAAATAAAAATCATTTTGAAAGTCAAATAACATATGCCATTTTTAGTTAACCCTAGTGAAGTTTGCTTGCATTAAACTGGAAAGCTAGTCTTCCTTATAAGAAAATTTAGTTCTCTGTTTACAGTTATGTATCATTCTATAGTTATTTTATTATTTATTCTGAGAAATTACTGATATCTATATTCTTTATAGATATCAGTAACATAATTATAATTTAATAACACATATAGTGCAAACTTATGATACCTATAAGATTCATCCTGTCTACATATAGACACAGCTTAGTTCTATTTTGTGATTAGTTTTACAGGTATTCTCCTCCTCCCCTCATTTCTTTTGGAGAAAATTAAATAACTGGCCTTATACCCTAAGTCCGGTGTTTCAGATTCTTAGTCAGCTTAGCTCTAAGCTATTTCATACTTCCTAGTAGAGTTTGCCACCAATTTACAGTGTATTTCTTTTTTTTAAAAAATATATTTTATTGATTTTTTACAGAGCAGAAGGGAGAGGGATAGAAAGAAACATCTATGAGAGAGAAACATCGATCAGCTGCCTCTTGCACGCCCCCCACTGGGGATGTGCCCACAGCCAAGGTACATGTCCTTGACCAGAATCGAACCCGGGACCCTTCAGTCCGCAGTCCGACCCTCGACTGAGCCAAACCGGTCTCGGCTACAGTGTATTTCTTGTTATTCAAAGTTTGTATTTCTAAATTTGCCTTTAGCTGTGTGCTCAAGTGGTTAGAATATTGGACCATTCACTGAAGAGTCACAGGTTTGATTCCGGGTCAAGGGCATGTACCTGGGTTGCAGGTTTCAATCCCCATCCCAGACAGGGCAGGTGCAAGAGGCAGCCAATCTCTGACCCCTAACCCCCTTTCCACTCCCTCTGTAAGAAGCAATGGGAAAAATACCTCCGGGTGCTGATTAACTGAGTGGCCAGATTATTATGATCTCTGAACGCATAATAATCTGGGGAAAAACCTTTAAGTGACAGATTTTAAGTTTTGCTTTTGTTTGCAATAGCATATTGGAGATGACACATCTCTTTTTATATGATATTTGAAATTAACTATAAAATTAGTATAAATATTTTCCATTGTATCCATAAAAATTATAGGGAATAGTGATGCTGAACTTGCTTGCTTTTATATTAGGCAAAAAAAATTAGAATACTTGAAGCACAGTTATAATTAGTAAATAAACCATGGAATTGAGATTTAATAATATTTTTTTTCTATGTCTCCAAGCAGATTTACCTACATTTACTTCTCCTATTCTTTCTCTTTCCCTTCTTCCCATTCCAAATTCACTTAGTTATTAATGTTCCCTAATAGCTTAAGTCCAAATGTCGGTATGAATCTGCACTGAGGAAATCAGTATTTTGGGTGGAAATTTAAATTGTTTCTCAAGAATCATTTTTTGGCCCTAGCTGGTTTGGCTCAATGGTTAGATTCTGGTCAATGAATGTGTGTCTCTTTCACATCTATGTGTATCTCTCCCCCTCCTTCCCACTCTCTAAAAATCAATGGGGGGAAAATATCCTCAGATGAGTATTAACTACAACAAAAAGAAAAAAAAGAATAATTTTGAAGATTACCTATTTTTAATCAAATCATTCAAATATAATAAGTTAAAAGACAATGAGAAAATTTTAATATTCAGGTTTCTATTTTGTGATAAAAATCATAATGAAGGAGTAATGTGATTATTAATTTGGATGTTATACACCTTCCAGAAAGCTTCACTTTTATTTAGTATTTGGCTAATTTGTAAGAATATTTCAGGATGTGAGTTGTGGCACAGTATATTTTACTAACTGGAGATGTCTTCAGTTGTAATCAGATTCTCCAAGGCATCTAATAAATTGCTATAAGCATTTTTTAAAATTGAGTTTTTGTATATACACAATTCCCTTGGTGTGTGGGGCGGCCTGGGTAAGGAGCCTGTGGTGATTTGCTAGCTGGCCACGTCCGTACGGGATGAGGGTCCCCACTGGGAGAGCACGGCCAGCCTGGGTGAGGGGCTGAGGGCTGTTTTTAGGCTGGCCATGCCCCCTGGTGACCCAATCTCCCAGCCCCTCCTTTAGCCACGGTCAGGGCAGGTGGGAAGCTTGGCTTCCTCTGTCGCTAGTGGCAGCCCAATCCTCCTGCTTGTTCCAGCTTTTTGGCTGCTGCCATCTTTATTTAATTTGCATACTCACTCCTGATTGGCTGATGGGCATAGCAAAATGATGGTCAATTTGCATGTTCCTCTTTTATTAGTGTAGGTCAGTGGTTGACAAACTGCAACTCTGTTGACTAATTAGTTTGCCAACTACTGACCTAGACTCTCAATTTCAATAATTACAGGCTGCTGTTGTTCCTTGAGATTAAGCCCCTATCCCAGTGGTCGACAAACTTAGTCAACAGAGCGGCAAACTGCTCCTCGCGAGCCACATGTGGCTCACAAGCCACAGTTTGCCGACCACCGGTGCAGGTTATTACTCACTTTCTTCACATCCCTCTCCCTACAAAAACAAGTTAAGTCCCCGATCATGTTCACTGTGCAGATTTGTGCACAGGATATTCACTGGGGAGTGCTCTTAGAGTCAATACCTGTTGGGGAGTGAAGAAGGTAAGGTCAGGTAGAAGGAGAATTGGTGATCCCACAGGGAACTCTGAAGCAGGGATGACCCTGCAGAGTTGCCCCTAATTGGAGCAAGGAATCTTGGCCCTATACCACTGTATCAACCAGTCATTGAATCAGGCTGCTTCCAGAGAGGGAATATCACCTTGAGCAAGATGGCTTTCTTCAGCTGAGCGGGACTTCTGCTCCAAGCTGTCAGTCTTCAACACTCTTTTACCCTGTAGAAGTGTGTGTCCTTGTCCCAAGTGTGGAGGAGGGAATGGACAGCGAACCACAGCCCACTATACACTGCCTCCAGGAAGAGTGAGTGGGACACTGGATGCTCAAGCCAAAAATCTGGGAACTAGTCAGGACTCCTTCCTGTCTCTGGATGTTCTTCCATCTGTCTCTTCTTCTTCTCCCTATCTTCCACATGCAGGATGTAGTATGTTACTTTTATTCCCAATCCCACCATCCATCTCCCCCACCCAAAGTCCTTTTTCTCATATACTTTTAATTCCTACCCATCCCACAACACTTCATTGTCAACTTTCTGTACCTTTTTTTTTGCATATTATTCCCTGTGAATTGTCCATTCTCCTCTATCTTGATAATTCTTTTTAATTCATTATAATTTAACTCAGGTGAGTCCTCCCCCTCCCCTCTTGTAATGTGTTTTTCTGTATTAGCTCACTTAGCACCTGTTTTGCAGTGTTTATTTTCTTGCCTGTCCCACCTATCCCCCATTGATGATAGTGGCCTTCTCCTCCCTAAGGGCATAAATAGTATATTTTATCTCCATAAATCCAATCCCTAATCATAGTGCTTATAGTTTATTGCAAGAACTTAGTGAATGTGGGCTGAATGGAGTGAGTGAATGAATAATGGGTTCAAGCAGTTAATAGAAAGCTTAACTGAGAGGTATTGGCAGAGGTTGCCTGTTTTTCATATAGTATTAGTATGTTTACCTGGCAGATTTCTACATTTGAATTCAAGTTAAATTGATACAATATTTTCATTCTCTTTTCCAGTGTCCTCAGATATGCCTAAAGAAACCTATCAAGCCCTTTTATGTACTTTTCTAAGTTAAATTTATTGAGGTAACATTGGTTAATAACATTATATAAGTTTCAGGTATATAATTCTATAATATATCATCTATATATTGCATTGTGTGCTCCTCACTCAGTCTGGTCTTTTGTCACCATATGTTTGACACCTTTTACTCTCTTCATCCACCTCCACGAGTTTTTGTTTGTTGCTTTCTGTTTTATATCCCACATGAGTGAAATCATATGGTTTTTGTCTGTTGTATCTGATTTATTTGATTTAGCATGATGATTTCAAAATCCATTCATGTTGTCGCAATGAAACATTTTATAATTTTTTATGGCTGAGTACTCTTCTATCATACACACACACACACATACATATGTATATGTATATTACATCACGTTTTTATCAGTCAAAAGACACTTGGGTTTTCATATCCTGGATATTGTGAATAATGCTGCAGTGAACATATGGATACATAGATCTTTACAAATAAGTGTTTTCAAATTTTGGGGAGAGATACCCAAAAGAGGATTGCTGGGTTATATGGTAGCTCTATTAAATTTTTGAGGAACTTCCATACTGTTTTCATAGAGGCTACACAAATTTACATTCCCACCAGTAGTGTACGAGGGTTCCCTCTCTCTACATCCTCTCCAACACTTGTTATTTCTAGTCTTACTAATAATAACCAATGTAATAGGGGTGAGGTGGTATCTCATTGTGGTTTTGATTTGAGTTTCCCTTGTAGCTAATGAAGTTGAGCAACTTTTCATATACCTGTTGGTCATCTGAATGTCTTCTTAGGAAGTGTCTATTCATATCCTTCTGCCAATTTTTACTTGGATTGTTTGTTGTTAAGTTGTATGAGCTCTTTGTATATTTTGTGTTTTAGCCCCATATGGAAAGTATCGTTTGCAAATAACTTCTGCTTGTTTGGTGGCCTTTTTGTTTTCTTAATGGTTTCTTTTGCTGTGCAGAAGCTTTTTTAGTTTGGTATGATTCCATTCATTTATTTTTGCTTTTACTTCCCTTGCCTTTAAGGTCAAGTTTACAAAAACTCCTCTGAGACCAATATATTGTTCTAGGCTGGTGATTTCTCTCTTTCTTGCCTGTAAGGTTTCTGCTGAAAAATCTAATGATAATATAATGGGGTTTCTTTTATAGTTTATAGTCCTCTTTTCTCTGGCTGCCTTGAGAATTCTTTCGTTGTCATTAACTTTTGACAGTTTTAATATAATATGTCATAGAGAAGGTCTTTTTGCATTGAATTAATGAGGCATTCTGTTAGCTTTTTGGATTCAAGGGTCCAGCTCTCTCCACAGGTTTGAGACATTCCCATTATTTGTCTGTTTAGGCTTTCTGTACTCTCTCCCTCTGTTCTTATATTGGTCTTTCTAATGGAGTCGGATATTTCTCATAGTCTCATTTTTTAACTCTCAGTTCTTTCACCTGAGTCATTTCTAGATTTCTGTCTTCAAAATCACTATTCTTACTTTCATCTGGTCTGTTCTGTTTCCTAAGCTCTCCAATTCATTCTTCATCTCATGTATTGATTTTTTCAGCTCTAGAATTTTTCTTTACAACTTTAGTATCTTTGATAAGAGAGAAACTATTTCTTTTGTTCATTGAACTGACTTGCTGAGTTTTCTTATATCTCACTAGAAGCCCGGTGCACGAAATTCATGCATGGGGGGTTGAGGGGTTCCCTCAGCTCAGCCTGCACTCTCTCCAATCCGGGGCCCCTCAGGGGATGTCCGACTGACATCCCTTTCACAATCCAGGACCACTGGTTTCTAATTGCTCACCTGCCTGCCAGCCTGGTTGCCCCACGCAGCCCGGTCCTCAGTCATTTGGTCATCTCTCACTAACCCCCTGCTGGCCTGGTTGCCCCAGGCAGTCTGTTCGGTCATCCATTCGGTTGTTTCGGTTGTGACAGTCACTTAGTCTTTTATATATAGATTTAGTTCTTTTTAAAACTGCAATCTTGAATTCTCTGTCATTGAAGTCACAGTATTCTTTGCCTTTGTTTTCTATAGACCTCATTTTCTTTCTGAGTTACTGTGTTACTTTGGTTGTTCGTGATACTTGAGTTATTTTTCTGCCTGGGTATTTGGGAATTGAAATCATTTAGGTACTGTTTTGGTGTAGACAATTTAGCAGGTTGATAAGTAGAGGTCTTTTGTTTTCCAGGAGATAGTGTGATAGCACAGGTTTTTGTTTTCTCTTACCTGCACTACTGGGATGTCCAGGGTTTCAGTGGGGCAGTGTTGTCCTAGCTGTGGAAAGTGCCCCATATTCCCCTAGGAGGTAGGTATCTAGTTTGGCTGGGTTGCCTAGGTCTCAGGGCACCACCCCCTTGTGAGTTGGTAGGCCATAGCGCTCTGGGCCTGTGAGTTCCTGGTGCTGCTTTGTGGTAATCAGAGGCTGCCAGCTGTGCTGTACTTAATATGGGAGGTGTCCCAGCTGCCTCTACTGGGTTCTGTTGCAATGTGTGAGGGAGGATTATGGGCAAGGGTTTGGGGAGGTTGTACATCCATGGATTTTACTGCTGGGTTTAGCCACAGTGAGCACCAGCCACTCAGGTAGGAATGTTCCTTCAGCCCATTTGGTCCTCTCTAGGCTGTCCATGACAGCTGTCATCCCACACCTCCACTGCTATTGTGTCAGCTAGAGGCCAGCCCCTGACTGAGAGGGAGGCAGGTCTGCACTTTTGCGTCACTAAGGCCTTTTACAACCTGTGAAAGAGCTCAGTTTGTGATCGTTTCCTTCCTGTTGTGCTACGTCAAAAAAGGAAAAGAAATGAAAAGCAACTGTCTAATGGCAAAGTTTCTAGTAAAAGTGTTCTAAGACTGATTGAAGCTGAAGGAGAGACATTTACTTTATCAGTAAACGTTTACCGAGCACTCAACATGTCACCTAGTTTTCCGTATGTTCACTTTGGAAGTAAAAAGATGATTAAAACACTGTTTTAGAGCTTTCAGCCTAGTGGAGTAAAAAAGGCATAATTAACTATAGTTAGGTATGATAATTGCTTTAATAAAAATATATTCTAGGTGCTAGTTGTAGATTCAGAGAAGAAAGATTTGCTGGGGAGAGGGGTGTAACATCCGGATGTATCTTATAAGAAGTGAACTTTGAATTGGGTTTGAAAGTTGAATAGGGGTTTCCCCAATAGAGGGCAGTGAGTTTTATCTCATAAAGGGAATAACATTCACTTAGCATCAACAAATAACAATTGGATGATGGCTGTACTGCAGTTACTGCTCCAGACACTGGGAGTACAGTGATGAAGGAAACTAACAAGACCCCTCTTCATGGAGCTGACATTCCAGTGGGGGAGACAGACAGCAAGTTAGTGTGGTGAGAGGAAACCAGACAAGATAAGGGAAAAGAGCAAAACTTGGGGAGGTGAGCCTGTTTAGGTGAGGTTGTCAGGGTGTGTCTTGAGGAACCCTAGTCTTGGATGTATGAAAACAGGTACTGGGGACAAATTAGTTGAGAAATTTTACCCCAATTAAGTCTTGCCATAAAGAAATTGAGATAATTCTGGATTAAACCAAATCAAACAATGCATTAGACTGATAAGCCCACTGATTCATCACTGGGGTTTTGTGAGCAAAGGAGACTGTGGGAGAAGCTGGTCTAGTGTGCAAGGATCCTGTGGCCAGATGAGGATGGCTGTTTGAAGAGTTGGTGCCCCACCCACTGTGGGGAGCCCCCTCCTCCAGAGGGAGCCAGCGCTGCCAGGATTCGGTTTTGATTTTAGAAAAGTTACTGCGGCAGCAGTTTGGAAGCTGTCTTGAGTAAGGAAAGACTAAACTGAGAATCTTTGTGATAAGAGAATGATGAGAGTCTGAACACTGGAGAGGAAAAGAGAGGTTTTAAAGGGATTTGTAGGTAGAATCAATTCAGCCAGATAACTGTTTATAGACAATGAAGAATGTGTCAGAAAAGTTCTGGGCATGAAATGTTTGAGGCGAATGAAAGTTTATCTTCAAGAGATGGAAACTTGCCCCCGATCTGCCAACAAATGAAGGTCACAGCAAGGTCACAGCAGAGTTGTAAGGCAGCACCAGATAAACTATGCTGAGTGTGTGAGAAACAGAAGCAAAGTAATATGTTTTCAAGTGTTCCAGACTTGGCATGTCTCTCACGTTTTCTCCCATCTTTGAAATAAAGAAGATTAGAAATGAAGTGGGGGGAAAATAGACATGGTCTACATTTGAAAGGTGGTGCTTTTTAGGAAGAAACAAGCTTACAAGCCAGTCAGAGACAGATAAATATCACATGATCTCACTTATTTATGGAATATGAACAACATAAACTGATGAGCAAAACAGAGACGCATCTATCAGACCATCAAACCTCAGAGGGAAGGCAGGGGAGGGTGGGGGTAAAGGAGCGAGATCAACCAAAGCACTTGTATGCATGCATATAAGCCTAACCAATGGACAGACAACAATGGGGTGAGGGCATGAGTGGGGGAGGGGGCAATGGGAAGATAAGGACACATATGTAAAACCTTAATAAATGAAGAAAATAGAAAAAAATTAAATGCAAAAAAAAAAAAGAAACAAGCTTATTATCACTTTTAAATAAGACAGAATATGACCTTGAATTAGACAGAGCAACTGCATGTCTAATTGTGAGCAGGGCACACCTAGCTGTACAGAACTCGACTCAGCTAAGCCAAGGACTAGCAGGTGGCTGCATTCTACTGCCAGCTACATGCAGCTGCCAGGGCATCATCTAGACCTCACTGGCAGGAACTGAGACAGAGAGGAATTTACAGATTGCAGGGAATATGAGAATAGGAAGAAAGAAGGAAGTGTGGCTCAAAATTATAAATGCAATCTATATTTCTATTTTATGTATGTGCATGGGTAAATATAATATAGTATCCCCACCAGTGTATTGTATCATATGTTCATAGCTAGCTGTGATCTATCACCAATCGAGTGAGGAAAAGATCACCTTATTTATTCTTTGTTCTTCCCCAGCAAAGAAATCTTGGTTAGTCACTTTATTAGAATTCAAACCAAACTATACTTTGCCTTGAGGATGAAATAGTAGATGAGTGTAATTAATGCTTTAACCAAACTTAGCAAATACAAATAAGATTAATATTTTCATGTAAAAATGACAAACTAGTGTTTAAAAAAAACAGGTCTGCCACAGCCAGGTTTCCTCAGTGGCTAGGGTGTCAGCCCACAGACTGAAGGCTCGTGGGTTTGATTCTGGTCTAGGGCATGTACCTGGGTTGCAGGCTTAACCTCCGGTCCCCAGTCAGGGCCCAATGGGAGACAACCAATGGATGTGTCTGTCCCCGTCCATTCCACTCTCTCTAAAAATCAATGGAAAAAATATCCTCACGTGAGGATTAACAACAATAAAAAAATAGTCTTATATTCATTCCTCTTGGTGGACTTTAGTCAACTGATAAAAAAAAGAATATTAAAAATATATGGAGAAAAAGTCACTACACTTAATTTTTCTCATCCTTTTGATTACTGATGAACTAGATTACAATAAATGAGTTGTTATGCCTGACACTTTGTACTTTAGTCTTGAAATATTGGCATTGAAAACCAAAGGTCAAATTGCCATCTGATAGTCTTAGATCCGGGGTCGGCAAACTGTGGCTCGTGAGCCACATGTGGCTCTTTGGCCCCTTGAGTGTGTGGCTCTTCCACAAAATACCACGGCCTGGGCAAGTCTAATTTGAAGAAGTGGCATCAGAAGAAATTTAAGTTTAAAAAATTTGGCTCTCAAAAGAAATTTCAATCGTTGTACTGTTGATATTTGGCTCTGTTGACTAATGAGTTTGCCGACTGCTGTTAGATCTTCCTAGAAATATGTTCTTTAAATAATAATCTTATGCTTCAAACACACCTTTATGTTGGATAATTGTTCAAAGTTTGATTTTATATATATATTAGAGGCCCGGTGCATGAAATTCGTGATGGGGGTGGGGAGTTGTCCCTCAGCCCAGCTTGCACCCTCTCCAATCTGGGACCTCTTAAGGGATGTCCAATTTCCCATTTAAACTGTGATAGGGATGTCCTACTGCCTATCTAGTACTGCTGACTCCCAACTGCTCACTTGCCTGCCTTCCTGATTGCCCCTAACCACTTCTGCCTGCCAGCATGATCACCCCCCAACCACTTTCCTACCAGCCTGATTGATGCCTAACTGCTCCCCTGCCAGCCTGTTTGCCCCTAACTGCACTCCCCTGCAGGCCTTGTACCCCCAACTGCACTCCCCTACAGGCCTGGGTCCCTCCTAACTGCTCTCCCCTGAAGGCCCGGTCACTCCAAACTTCCTGCCTCTGCTGGCCTCGTTACCCCTAACTGCCCTCCCCTGTGCCTTGATCATCCCCAACTGCCCTTCCTTGGAGGCCTGGTCCCTCTCAACTGCCCCCCCCCATCTTGTGTCCACATGGAGGCAGCCATCTTTTCTGTTGGAGTGAAGATCAATCTGCAAATTACTCTTATTAGATAGGATAGAGGCCTGGTGCATGGGTAGAGGCCAGCTGGTTTGTCCTGAAGGGTGTCCCGGATCAGGGTGGGGGTTCCCTTGGGTTATAGGGTGGCCTGGGCAAGGGGCCTATGGTTGCTTGCAGGCTGGCCACTCCCCCTGGTGACCCAAGTGGAGGCCCTGGTATCTGGGATTTATGTATCTTCTACCATTGAAACTTTGTAGCCTAGAGCAGAGCCAAGCCTTCTGCTCACTCTGTGGCTGCTGCCATTTCTGTTGGGAATCTATAATTGAAACTTTGTAGCCTTAAGCAGAGGCCTGAGCCAGCAAGGGCAGGCAGAAAGCTTGGATTCCTCCATTGCCAGAAACTCAAGCCTCCCTCCTACTCTCTGTGGCCGCAGCCATCTTGGTTGGGTTTATTTGCACATTTGCTCTGATTGGCTTGTGGGTGTAGCAGAGGTACAGTAATTTGCATATTACTCTTTTATTATATATACTGGAGAATATATAAACAACATAAACATGAACAAAATAGAACCAGAGCCATAGAAGCATCAAACAGACTGTACAACCTATGAGGGAAGATGAGGAGTGAGGGGATAAGAGAGCAACCAAAGGACTTGTATGCATTCACATGAGCAAAACCAGTGGACACAGACACTAGGGGGGTGAGGGCTTGTATTTGGGGGAGGGGGTGGCAGGGGAGAGGTCAGTGGGGGGAAAAAGACTTATGTAATACTTTAAACAATAAAAAGGTAGTTTGAAAAAAATAGGTAAGTTCAGAATGAGCACATTGTAAAATATTATCACACCCAACAATTTCTTGAGAAAACATCAAAGAAACATTTCAGTTTCAAAGAAAAACATACCACTTTTGGTTACATCCTCATCTATCTCAGGTACACGGTAGTATAGTTATAATCCCATAGTCCAGTAGTATAGTTTCAATCCTATCTGTCTACAGCCCTGGGATGTGGACTTTTTTGTTAAAACTTAGAACTTTAGCCCTGGTCAGTGGGCTTAGTGGTTAGTGTCAGCCTGAGCACCAAAGGGTTACGGGTTCGATTTCCAGTCAAGGGCATGTACCTGGGTTGCGAGTTCCCTCCCTGCCCTGGTTGGGGCATGTGCAGGAGGCAACCAGTCAGTGTGTCTCTTCTCCCCCACCTCCCACTCTCTCTGCAAAGCAATGGAAAAATCATTCTCAGGTGAGAATTACAAAAGGAACACGAAAACAAACAAAAAAACCTTAGCACTTTTAAAAAAGGTTATTTGAACTATGACTAAACAAAAAAATTTAAATTCTAAATGAGACCAACTATTCTAAGAGCCTGAATTTCAGGCAGTAGGGTAAGAATGGCTCAGTGATCCTAACAGTGTGCATTTCTGTCGTCACTGCAGAACCAGGAAGGGTGCATGAACAAAAATAGCTTTTGCCCCCAAATTCTATTTCACAGATTCTCCTTCAGGCATCTGTCCTTCTTAGATTTTAGTGTTTCTTTGCCATGCTTCTGTGTTTGCTCATACTTCACCAACTGAATGTTAGTACCTGGCTCACACCTCAATTCTCCTCTCCCATCCTTTGATTTTAGATGGGCATTTCCTGCCTTGGAGTCATCCAACCTGGCAGCAGATTGCACTAGCACCATCCTCAAAATAGACATGCCTGTAGAATACCTTAGTCTAGTGTTTGCCAGTGATGTTTGTATCAGAAAAAGCTAAGAAAATAAGGAGCAGAAAGAGCTTCAAGTTGTATTCCATGTATAAATGTGAAAATTCTGAAATCATCAGAAGTCGGATGTGCATCTAAAATGCTGGTAACATAAGGGGTGTCATGCTCATATAAAACTGCTTAAGAAGTAGCTGTTAATCATATTGCTTAGTGATTAGTAAATGCTATTTTTGGTCTTTTACATTTATTTTACACTAGAGGCCCACTGACAACATTTGTGCACTAAGGGGTGGGCAGGCCTAAACCCACAGGCGGACATTCCCCGAGGGTTCCTTAATGCTGCAGTGGAAGCGGGGGAGGCTCCCACCACCACTGCTGTGCTTGCTAGCTGTGAGCCCGGCTTCTGGCCGAGTGCCACTCCCTCTGTGGGAGCGTACTGACCACCAGGGGGCAGCTCCTACGTTGAGTGTCTGCCCCCCTGATGGTCAGTGAGCTCATAGTGACTGGTCGTTTCACCAATTTGCATATTAGCCTTTTATTATATAGGATGACACATTGTTATTGTATTGAGTTTTAAAACTAGTTAGTTCTATTTAGGAAGTCAGTCTGGAAGGGGATGGATTAAATGACAGGTAATGCCTTATGCCAAAACATTGGGGATCTGACAGGTACCTGTTGAGCATCTTCCTGTAGAAAAGCTAGTTTTAAAAAACAGTGTATGGTCATTAAGTAGGAAATGCTTCCATCTCCAAATCCACTTCTCACCACCACAACTGTTACCATCCTGACCCCAGTCTCCATCATCTATTCCCTTGGTTTCTAATTAGCTGTTTCCTTCACTCTTGTAGACTCTGCTTAACACTGAAGGAATCATATTCCTGTTAAAAATGGAAGTCAGTGAGTGCCACTCCTGTGCTTAGAACACTGCTTGCAGTAGTTCCCCAGTTTATTCAGAGAGAAGCCAGCCTTCATTTGTTGTTCTACAGGACCCTTCTCTTTTCCTATATATCTGTGATATTTATAATAATAAAAGCGTAATATGCTAATTAGGCTGGACAGTCCGATGACCTTCTGGATGACACACTGACACCCACTGGTGCCAGACCAGTGAAGGCAGGTGCAATGCGATTGGTTGGGGCCCCGGCCATCACCTCATTATTGCCCTGCAGAAGGAGGCCCAGGCCACTGACCAGCAGGCTGCAGTGGGTGGGCGGGGCCTCCCTCTGTGGGGGCAATCCATCACGGAGCCCTGGCTGGGTGAGCAGGGCCCACCTCTTTGAGGTAATCAATCACAGGGCTCCTGGACTGTGAGAGGGCATAGGTCGGGCTGAGAGACATCCTCTACCCCCCTCCCCCCCCCCACCCCGTGCATGAATTTCATGCAGGGCCTCTAGCAGATTATAATGTGAAATCAAAGTATATATTTTTTATTAGTTGTTGGATTCTTTTGAGTAATGTTGCACATTTTCTATCTCAGTTTAAAAACATGTATTTTATGTTCTTAAGGAAAACAGGGTCATTAAGTTACATATGATTTTTGTTTTTAATTTTCAGACGGAGAGAGAGAGAAACATCAATGAGAGAGAATCATTGACTGGCTGCCTCCTGCACACTCTGAGGCTGTAATCGGGCATGTGCCCTGACAGGGAATTAAACTGTGACCCACTAGTTTGTAGGTCAATGCTCAACCACTGAGCAACACTGGCCAGGCTGCATATGATTTTTTAATTTTTAATTCTTTAATAAATGACCCTCACTGGACAGAAACCCCTATATTTAAGAGGATATGTTTCTTCATCTCTAAAATGCAGATAATACCTACCAATAACACCTGGTCACCTCAGAGCATTCCTTCTCTTGAATTTCTCCTATTAGCTCATTAATGTCTCCGTATCTTCATTACCTAGTGTACACTAGCTCTTCTCATTAGGTCTGAATGTATCTTTCTTTGAAACCCTCTATTGTTTCATTCCCGCCCACTATACCTTTACATATGTGCAGGAACTTTTATCCACTCAAATATTCTATGACATGATCAGTAAAGTTGTCTAAGGATAGATTGTTAAGTGACTTATTTGTGGATTTGCAAGAAAAATTCATCCAGGAAAGATCATCAAAAGAGGCAAAGTAAATGCTATATTTGTTAATGAAGAGCCTACTCAGAGTAGGGTGTGGTGGGAGGATTGTTATGTGATTAACCTAAATTTTTCTGATGGAACCTAAAATTTCAAGACACATAAATGTGCTTTTCTCACATGTAATGGCTTATATGTCAGTTTTCCTTAACTTTTTTACATATTTGTATATTATCCAGCTAATATTTTTATTGATCTTTAAGTATTTATAGCATGTTTCCCAATGTATATTATTTTATATGTGTATAAGTTACACATTTACTTTCTAAGGAAGCTATTTAAGTATATAATTTATATTATATATCAAGAAATATATAATCATATATATATATGATGTTGAAGTCATTGTTTTGTTTTTATATAAAAGTAACATATACCACAGAGCTATTTGCTTATTTCTGTGAAGTCCTTTCCTTTTCAGGTAATTTGTGCCATCATTTCAACTTAACTTTATGCTGTGTCTTTGCTTCTCTAAAATTTTAATTCACAGAAATTCATATATGTATTGGTATTGTTGAAGTTTGCCAATAACCAATTACAAGTTCAATTTGAATTATCTATGTGTAAAAACATTGACTAAGGTGAGCTCAGAATGTTAGAATTATTTGGAAACCTTTTTTCACTTTGATTTATTTTTCATTTTGCTCTAATAATTCACAAAAAGTGGGTAGGTCAGCTAGGCAGACATGCAGGATCCTGAGTGCTGTGATTGGTTGGCATTTCATATGGGATTTCATTACAAGATGACCTGAAACTCAGAAATATAATCTGTAAGACAGTCAGAGAAAATCAATTTTTTAAGTACATTCTTGTCAGTGTTGTATGATGGGCATTCTGCAACTGTAATTTGTCAAAAGATGTAAGCTATATTCAGGAATGACGACAGCAGGAATTTGAGATTTGATGTGCATTTCTTTTTGTCATAGGAAGAGGGATAGAAATTCACATTTCTCCAGAATGATATTTCTCTTCATTTGAAGCTGTCTCTTAATTCCAGTATTTCACAGTGTTTGATAAACTGACCAAATATACATATTTTTTATTTGGTGAGGAAGTGGTGAAACTTTACTAATTTCAACTGGCATTGCACTCTGCTGATAAGAATGGGAGTTTGCACCATTCTGAGGAGATTACATGAGGTAGACTTGCAAAGCAAATTGTATTTACAAAAGATAGGATGATGTTCCTAATAGTTGTTCAGAATAGAACATTCACTCTCATATTCTGCTGAGCTTTACTGGAAATAACTTCATTTCAAAAAAGGACAAATCTGATTGAAGGTAAAAGCATTCCCTCTCCACAGATACTCATCCAACGTTTTTTCATGAAATTTTCCTGATGGGCACACAGCTGTATTTTATGCTGTATCTGTATAAACTGGTAATGTGGAAAATAAAAGCTAAATACTATATTTGATTGCTTCATGCTGCAACCATTTAGATTACCATATTTTTATCTACAATTTTAGATGTTGCAATATGATGATCTGACAATAACTGTCAGTCATAATACTAGAATATTTTCATCTTGTTGTCAAGGTCAAGTTACTGAAATTCACAGCTAGTAGATCAGAAAGATCACTTACTATTTCTTGTCTGTGGTTTAATGCTGACCTAAACGTACCGTGTAATGCCAACATTATCACAGTGTCGAGGCTGCAGAAGAAGTACAACATGTTGTACTTTAATGTGTTTCCTGTCTGGAATGAAGATGGCCAACAACCATGAGCTACAGTGATTCAGAAGAAACCGAATTTCTAATTCTTTTCTCTCTCCTTCCCATTCATTTTAGATTTTGGATTTAGTAAAAGGGACACATTACCAGGTAGCCTGTCAGAAGTACTTCGAGATAACACATAATGTAAGTATAATTTTAAACTTTATAGCCTAATTCTTTGTCTTTTGTTACTTTTTGCTTCATTCAGGGGTTTTAGTTGCAGCATTAGAAACCACTCCGGCCATTTTTAGCAGAAAGGAATTTATTACACGGTACTGGGGGGCAGCCTATGAAATTTATAGAAGGGCCGGAGAATTAAGCTTAGATGCTCCAGAACCAAGAATTTTGTTACTAGGAGGAGCTACATCATGAGGAAACCTTACTGTATTACAGCTGTCACCACTACCCACATCCAGAGATGAGACCAAGAGTTGGAAAACTTATAAAGTGTCAGATTGTAAGAATTTTAGGCGTTAAAGTCCATATGGTCTCTGTCTCAGCTCTGTTATGTATGTAGTGCAACCATAGACAGTATGTAAATGAACAGGCATGACTGTGTTCCAGCAGCTGGCAAGATTTGACACACAGGCCTTAGCCAACCTCTGGAGTAGAGCTAGAACTTTTTATGACCACTACTGTCCAGAGGAATGTAAGGCTTTGAGCGTCTTCTCTGCAGAAAATGTGATCCTTTTACTTGCCGCCACCTCATGTTTATCTAAGCTACTACCCAGGTCTTGTATTTATCTGCCTGAAGAACCTAGGTTACATGGTAGACCCTTAACTTCAAGGGAGTCAGGCAAGTGTGTTTGGTTTCTCTCAATGCCAGCCTCTTTAGTATAAGAAAGTCCTCTTATAGTAGTTTCTGAAAGGTGTAAAACGAAGGTTGCAAACTCAGAGGTTTAAAAAAAAAAAAGTGAAGCTTCCTGAGATTAATACCAGAGAGGAACTGTGGTATACCAAAGAATTCATGCCCTTAGAGGCATTCACATTGACAGGTTTTAAGGCCCTGTGTAGGTCAACTCATATCTGCAGATCACATTTGTAAATACTGGTCCTAGTCATGGCCTTCTAACCCAGCACAGATATCCAAGAATGGACTTGGAGATCAATGCATGTGCAGAAACATTGCTCCTGTGAGTACGAGCATTTTAGGATATAAAGGGATCCATAACCCTTTCCAAAGTTGTATTTATTGAATTCATCATTAGCTACCATGCTATGCTGAGTTTTACAATATTTTTTTAAATTTAGTTTTCATGAATTTTTTTCATTGTGGTTATATAACTGAATTTTTTGATATATTACTAATGATGATGGAAATAATAATAATAATAATAATAATAATAATGACATCAGCCAACATCTATAGAGCCCTTAATGCATACCAGGCCCACCCCAGAGTACTTTGGACACATTAGCTATTTTGATCCACACTTAAGTACTGTTTTATCTCCTTTTATAATAGAGCTTAGAAAACTAAACAACCTATATACAATCATAGTGCTTATAGGGGATGGAACTTGGATTTAAAACAGGCTTATGAGCCTAACCAGGACTGTGCTATTCTACAGTATCTGGTACTGGATTTGTAATAACTACTGTTGAAATCATTAGCATTTTCCTTTTTAGATTCATGAGCCAAACATCATAGCTTACATTAAAGCAAAACTGAGACCTAGCAATTCTACATGACTTGCCCAGGGTACCAGATCTAGTTAATGGGAAATCAGGAGCTAGAACTCTGGTCTGTTGTGGGTCTAGCCCTCATTCTATTATACCTAAATGTTAAAAATATCATTATTATTTTAAAATAATAATTTAGAGGCTTTCAGACAAGGTGGTAGAGTAGAAAATGTTATACTCAACTCCTTCCACAACTACAGCAGAATTATGGACAGCCATCATTGAGAACCTCCTAATGACTACCTGAACAAAAGTCCTAAAACTAAAGATATAAGAAGCTGGTAGCAGGATGGAGATGTGGAATGGGCAGGCCCCAGATAAACGGTGTGGTGAGTAAGAATTGGTAGGGATATCTGTTTTGGAAGTTCCCCCTGAGGAACATGGGGTCCCATACAGGGGTCCCCAGCCTAGGGCTCTAGTGGCAGGAAGATGAGTCCATATAATATCTGTGAAAACCAGTGGGGATTGCATCCTTATGAGATGGAGAGTTCCTGGAGTCTTAGGCAATGCAGGTCTTAAAGAGCCCATGTACAGACTTGCTCATAAATTCACTTGCTCTGGGCTCCAGAAAAGAGGCAGCAGCTCAGAAAGCACCAGGGAAATACATGGAAGAACTAACTGGAGGGGCAGGGCTCAAAACAACTCTCTCCAGGGACAGGAGTGCTGGTAGGCACCATTCTTCCTTTGTTGAACTGTCTCCAGAGATACCCTGAGACCCTACCGCACCCAACTAGTATGCCAGGCCTCCACCTCTTCCAGCGGCTCCTCCACACAAACATCCTGCCTTGGTTTGTGCTGTGGATAGTCCTAAAAATCTCTCAAAGGTCTACAAACTGCATTCAAGCAGCAGCTGGCCTCATTGTGCTCTGTTCCTCTTGCATAGCTTAGCAAAAGTGGCAAATGATCTCAGTAACTCCTGTCGGGTAACCCCAAGCCTGGCATAAAAAGTAGCCAATCTTTCCTTGGAATGTATCCTCAACTAAATGGCCACTTACCAGGCACAAGTGGAAGCTGGCCTCAACTTACATTGTCTTGCCCACCAAAGGGTCCCAAGCCTGACACTAGTGGCAGCCATCCTTGGTTCACAGAATAGCCTCTCCCAAAGCACGTCCAAGCTCAGCTCAAGCATCAACCAATCACAGATCATTTTGTAGTCCTACCAGATGGCTCCAAACTGTGTCCCTCCCAAGAGGCTCCAGAACCAACATACCCGGTAGTTAAGGTCAGACCACACCAGGGCACTACCCAACCAACTCAATAAACAACACACTTAAGGGCAGACTCAGCTGACATTAGAGTCCCAGTAAAGAGACTAGTTCCTTAGTGATAAGCTCCTGAACAACAGCTCATAGCCAGTCAACCTGAAGGTGAAACCCACCCATTGACATGCCAACAGCAATCAAGGATTAACTAAAATAAAAAGTCACACACAAAGGTCACACCTGAAGCATCTGGCTCAAGTGACCACAAAGATTGTGCTACTGGGCTCTACAGGACACCTACTATATAAAGTCACTCAGCCAACACCAGGAGAAACAGCAAATATACCTAATACCTAGAAACAAACACAGGGAGTTAGTCAAAATTAGGAGACAAAGAAACATGGCCCAATGAAAGAAAAGACAAAACTCCAAAAAAAGAACTAAATAACATGGAAACAAGCAATCTACCATATTCAGAGTTCAAAATACTGGTTATAAGGAAACTTATTGTACTTACGGGGAAAATAGATGAACTCAGTGAGAACTTAAACAAAGAGATAGTAAACAAAAATGGAGATAAAAGACATAAAAGGAACCAATCGGAAATGAAGAATACAACAACTGAATAAAACAACAAATGAAGAATCAACAACAATCAGAAATGAAGAATATGTTAGATGAAATCAACAGCAGATTAGATGTAGCAGAAAATCAAATCAGTGACCTGGAAGACAAGATAGCAGAAAACATCTAATCAGAACAGTAAAAAAGAGTCAAACTAAATGAAAACAGTTTAAGGTTTCTCTGGGACAATATTAAAACATATCAACATTCACATCAGAGGTATATCAGAAAAAGAGAGAACAAGGAATTGAAAATCTGTTTGAAGAAATAATGAGCAGAAACTTCCCATACCCGGTAAAGGAAATAAACATACAAGTCCACAAAACACAGAGTCCCACACCAAGACTCAGCATAATTAAAATGCCAAAGGTTAAAAACAGAATCATAAAATAGCAAGACAAAAGCATTTAGTTATGTACAAGGATGCTTCCCATAATATTGTCAGCTGATTTCTCAGCAAAAACTGCAGGCTAGAGGAAATGGCATGAAATATTCAAAGTGATGAAAGTTAGAACTAGCACCCTTGCGTGCACACAGCCCAGCAAGGCTGTCATTTAGAATTGAAAAAAGTACTACCCAGCAAGGGTAGTAGAACTGAAGGAGAGATAAAGAGTTTTGCAGACAAGAAAAAGGTAAAGGATTGCATCAGCATTAAGCCAGTGTTATAAATAATATTAAAAGGACTTCTTTAAGAAGAAAAGATAAAAAATATAAATAAAAAATCCTCACTGAAAAGGCATGCAGTTAATAAAAGGCAAAGCAGTAAATAACTACCTCTAAAAGCTAGTACAAAGGTTAAAAAGCAAAAGTAGGAAGACTGTGTAATTACAACAGTAAATTAAGGTATACACATAGACACACACATAAATGTGGAGGAGCTGAATAAAAATTGTGATTTTAGAATGTATTCATACTTAAATGACCATCAACTTAAAATAGATTGCTATAAACATGGTTTGGTGTATATGAAGCACAGGGTAACCACAAACCAAAAATCTGTAAGAGATATACAAAAAATAAAGAGAAAGGAATTCAAATATAACACTATAAAAACACATTGACCTACAAGAGAGTACCAGAATTAGAAATGAATTGAGAACTACAAAATAATGAGAAAGCAATAAATAAAATGGCAATAACTATATATCTGTCAATAATTACTTTAAATATAAATGGATTAAATGCTCCAATCAAAAGACATAGTGGATAAAAAAAACAAGAGCTGAACATATGCTGCTTATCAGAGACCCATTTCAAATAAAAAAAAAAAAAACAGACTGAAAGGAAAGGGATGGAAAAAGATATTTCATGCAAATGGAAATGAAAAAAATCTGAGGTAGCTATATTTATATCAGACAAAAGAGACTTTAAAACAAAGGCTGTAACAAGAGATTAAGAAGGGCATTTCATAATGATAAAGATCAATCCAACAACAGGACAGAACCCTTGTAAACATTTTAGCTCCCAAGGTAGGAGCCATAATATATAAAGCAAATATTGACGAACATAAACTGAGAGAATGGCAGTAATACAGTCAGGGTAGGGGAATTTAACACCCCACTGACATCAATGGATAGATCATCCAGACAGAAAATCAGCAAGGGACCAGTGGCCTTAAGTAACATATAAGAGCAGATGGACTTAATTGATATTCCTACAACATTTCACCCAAAAGGCAGCAGTATATACATTTTTTTCAAGTGCATAGGGAACATTTTTCAGGATAGACCACATATTAAGTCACAAGCAATTCTCAACAAATTTAGGAATATTAAAACCATATCAAGCAGCTGCTCAATCACAGTGGTTTGAAACTAGAAATCAATATCAAGAAAACTGAAAAACACTTGGAGACTAAATAGCATGGCACTGTACTGGTTAATAAGATTAAGGAAGAAATCAAAAGTTACCTTGAAAGACGAATGAAAGTGAAGACAAATTGCCAGTCAAAGCAGTTCTCAGATGGAAAGTTATAGCACTACAGGCTTGCCATCATGTAACAAGAAAAATCTCAATCTAACCTTACACCTAAATGAACTAGAACAAGAACAAACATAGCCAATGTAAGTAGGAGAAAATAATAAAGATCAGAATGAAATAGTCTTAAAAAAATAATAGAAAAGATCAATGAAACCAAGAGCTGGTTCTATGCAAAGATAAAACTAATAAATCTCTAGCATTATTCGTCAAATAAAAAAGAGTGCACAAATAATAAAATTGGATAAGAAACAGATATGACAATACCAAAGGAATACAAAAAAATTATAAGAAAACTAGAGGCCCAGTGCATGAAATTTGTGCAGTTGGGTGGGGAGGGGTTCCCCCAGCCTGGCCTGTGCCCTCTCACAGTGCAGGAGCCCCACAATTGATCTCCCCAAAGAAGTAGGCCCCACCCAACCATCTGGGGCTCCTCAATGAATTGTCCCAAAGAGGTGGGCCAGAGCCGGGGGTCCCACCTCCGCGCCACATAGAGCCATGGGACCCTTAGGCCTCACCATGCAGAGCTGCGGGCCCTGCCTCCACACTGCACACACAGTGTCGAGCCCCCACCCACTCTTGCTCGCACACAGCCCTGCTGTCCATCGCATGCAGCCTCCTGGTGATCATTGGTTGTGGCATGAGGACATCATGGCGTGAGGGTGTGACGACCACAGAGGTTTTTATTAATAGGATACTATGAAATATATGCCACTAAATTGGACACTTGGAAGAAATGGATAAATTCCTCAAACATATCTTCCAAGATCGAATCCAGAAGAAAGAGAAAAATCCAAATAGACTGATAACTACTAAGGAAATTTATCAGTAAATAACAACAAAAACTCCCAACAAATGAAAGTCCTGGACCTCATGGCTTCACAGGTGAACTTACCAAACATTCAAATTATTATTTTTAAAATATATTTTATTGATTTTTTACAGAGAGGGATAGAGAGTTAAAAACATTGATCGGCTGCTTCCTGCACACTGCCTATTGGATATGTGCCTGCAACCAAGGTATATGCCCTTGACGGGAATCAAACCTGGGACCCTTGAGTCTGCAGCTGACGCTCTGTCCACTGAGCCAAATTGGTTAGGGCCCCAACATTCAAATTAAAATTAATATCTATCCTTCTCAAAGTATTAAAAAAAATTAAATAGGAAGGAAGGCTCCCAAACTGATTTTATGAGTTCAGCAGTAGCATTATAACAAAACCAGAGAAAGACACTACCAAAAAAGAAAGTTATAGATCAAAATCACTAAAGAACATAGATGTAAAAATTCTCAATAAAATATTAGCAAACCAAATTAGCAGTACATTAAAAAGATCATATACCAAGATCAAGTGAGATTTATTCCTGGGATGGAAGGTTGATTCAATATTTGCAAATCAATGTGGCACAACACATAAACAAATTAAAAGATAAAAAATATCAATAGATACATAAAAAGCATTTGAAAAAATCCTCCACCTATTTGTGATAAAAACTCTCAACAAAGTATGTGTAGAAAGAACATATCTTAATATAATAAAGGCCATATATGACAAACCCCCCGCTAAAATCATAAGCAGGGCAAAGCTGAACATCTTTTAAGATCAGGATGTTCACTTTCATCATTTTTATTTCAGCATAGTATTGGAAATCTAGACCATAGCAATCAGATAAGAAAAAAATAAAAGATATCCAAATTGGAAAGGAAATAGTTATTATTTGCAGATGACATACTATACATAAAGAAGCCTAAAGATTCCACAAATAAAACTATTAGAACTAATAAATTAACCCAGTAAAGTAGCAGAATATAAAATTAATATTCAGATATTGGTTATATTTTAATACTAGAGACCTGTTGCAGGAAGATTCCTGCAAGAATAGAGAGAGCTTCCTGTGGCCTGAGCAAAGATCCCTCCCTTCTCTGCTGCCTCGCTCCCTCCCTTCTCCCCCTGCGTGCTTGCTTCTCTTCAGCTTTGCTACCTTCTGCAGTGCTTGGCTTCCTTCTATGCTGTCTTCTGCGCACAGATATGCAAATTACCCGCCATCTTGGTTGTGTTAATTTGCATATTCACTCTGATTGGCTTTGTGGGCATGGCTTGTAGGTATAGTGAAGGTATGGTCAATTTGCATATTACTTTTATTAGATAGGATACCAATAATGAACTATCAGACATTAATAAAATTCCATTTATAGTTGCATCCAAAAGAATAAAATACCTAGGAATAAATTTAACCAAGGAGATGAAAGACCTGTACTCAGAAAACTCTAAGACATTTAAGGAAGAAATTGAAGAAGATACAATATATTTTTCCATTTATTTGCATTAATGAATATGAAGAATTAATGTTATTGAAATGTCTATACTATGCAAAACAATCTATATATTCAATGCAATTCCTATAAAAATACCAATGGCATTTTCATAGAACTGGAACAAATAACCCTAAAGTTTATGTAGAACCATAAAAGACTTCTAATAACCACAGCCATCTTGAGAAACAACAACAAAGTTGGAGGTAATCACAACACCTGATATCAAACTATAGTACAAAGTGATAATAACCGAAATGGCATGGCACTGGCATAAAAACAGATCAGTGGGACAGAATAGAGAGTCCAGAAATAAGTCCACACTTATATGATCAATTAATCTATGACAAAGACAAGGATATACAATAGGGTAAAGACAGTCTCTTCAATAAATAGTGTTAGGAATACGCATAATAATAAATTCAAAATGGAATAAAGACTTAAATGTAAGACCCGAAACCATAAAATCCCTAGATGCAAACGTGGGCAGTAAACATCTTAAAAAAAATTTTAGTGATTTTTTTTTTTATATGTCTCCTTGGGCAAGGGAAACAAAAGAAAGAATAAACAAATAGGACTACATCAAACTGAAACTATTTTACACAGCAAAGGAAACTACCAATAAAACAAAAAGACAACCTACTGAATGTGAGGAGATATTTGCCAATTATACCTGCGGTAAGGGATTAATATATAAAGATATATAAGGAACTCATTCAACTAAGCACAAACTAAAACCCACAAAACAATGGACAGACGTCCTGAATACACACTTCTCCAAAAAGGACACATAGATGGCCAATAGACCTATGAAAAGATGCTCAATATCACTAATCATCAGGAAAATGCAAGTTAAAACCACAAGAAATATCACCTTCCACCTTGCATGCCAAAATGACTAACAGTAAAACTACAAAGAAGTGTTGGCCAGGATGTGGAGAAAAGGGAACTCTTATGCACTGTTAGTGGTACTGTAAATTGGAAATCAATATGGAAGAGCCTTAAAAATTAAAAATAGAACTACCATATAACTCAACAATTCTACTTCAGAGTATCTGGAAAAAAAACACCACCAGTTTGAAAAGATATCAGCATTATTTATAATATATATATGGAAGCAACTTGTGTTCATTGGTAGATGAATGGATAAAGAAGAGGTGATATATATCTACCGTGTAATATTACTCAATGCAAAAAAGAATATTGCCCTTCGCAACAACATGGATGGACCGAGCAAGTATAATGCTAAGTGAAATAGGTCAGTGAAAGACAAATACCATATGATTTCATTTATATGTGGAATCTAAAAACAAATTAACAAACAAAATAGGAACAAACTCAGATACAGAGAACAAATTGATGTTTACCAGATGGGAGGGGAGTTGAGAAGGTGAGTGAAAAAAGTGAAGGGATTAAGAAGAAGTATAAATTGGGAGTTACAAAATAGCCACAGAATTTAAAATACAACAATAACTATGTATGTACTGGAATTATCTGGGTGATCACTTCATAAGTTGGTAATATTGAATGTCAATTGCAATTGAAAAATTATTAAAATTTTTGTAAAATGTAAAGGACTGAATATCAATAAAATGTAAACAACAGGATCTCATTGATTTTATCAGAATAGAAATTTCACTAGACAAGCCAGATATATATGTTTGATATTTTCAGCACCAGTGTTACATGACTTTTACCTTGAACACTAGATTCCTGAATTTGCTTGCTCAGATTGAGAATTTTAATTTTGTATATGTTTTTAATTATTGTGGACTCTTTTAATTAAAAGTCCTCAGAACCTTCACAAATTAAATTCTATTATTCAACCTCTTCCCTTTTTAATAAGATGAAAGTTAAATTTAAACATTGACTTTGTGACATTCACTAAATTTTTTTTAGTTCTCAATGGCTTTTGTAGTATCTCTCCTATTGGTTATTCCTACAAAAATATGATTGCTATTGTCAATTTTTAAAACCTGCCTTAAATTAATAAAGGCAATGAAAAGACATGTGTCTAAATCCTCCTACATATAGAAATAGTCTTACTTAAACCACATATAAATCAATGAAATAAAAAGGCTATTTGTGTTCACTGGATGTCTCAATATAGATTTTTAGTTGTGAATATCTTCACTTACTGTTTTTTCTAATTTAATTTAAAAACAGAATTTTTATTGTTAGGTTTCTGCCATTCTGCCTGCCCTTTCCCCATCCTCCAAAAAAAAAAAAAGCACCCTCTGTTTATTTTCCTGAGGCTTCTATAATCAAACTCACTTTAATAAAAGTTCTGAAAATAAACCAGTTAATTGATACCATTTACAGCAGCCCTGTGATAGTTCCATATGGCTTTTTTGGTAATACCAGCTGCCTCATTATAAGCTGTCTGTGCAAAACCTCTTGATTAAAACCCAAACATCCCATAGGTAAAATAATATTGCTTCCATGCCTTCAAAATCTACATTTTCTGTGGCAGAAATATAAGACTATGTTTGTGTGAAGGTCACTGCGTGCAAAACGTGTGGATTCCAAGCAAATGTTTGAGGGACAGTCACTTAGTAGATGTCAGTAGCTGGCCTGTTTGAGAACTGTTTTCCTCGGTGTTTTTAGGGAACAGTGTTTTAGACTGTAGTCCCCTTTATTCTTTCAGCATACTCCCTGTGTAAATGACAACATTAAGCCTTGTGTAGATTAATCTGACTTTTAATAGAAAACAATGTCTTAGAAATAGACCTCTTTAGGCACTGGAGTCTTTTGGGGTATTTTCCAAACAACTAAGCATAATGTTTTTCCAGCTATATAAATCTCTACAGATATCTTGTTAAAATCTATCACATATTTTCCTACAATTTTAAACAGGATATACCAAATACACTTAAGATTTTTAATAATAACTCAGGGTCATTGTTACTAATATCAATTAGAATCCTGGGCTAGAAGTCACCATCATTTCTCACCTGGACCACTGCAGTAGCTTCCTAACTCATTTCCCAGCATGCAGCACACATGCATCATTCCTGTTTGCTCCTCCACACAGCTGCTAGAGTGATCTTTAAATAGAGGAATCTGATCATTTCTGTAATCTGCTTTTTAAAAATCCTAACAGGCTTCCAGTGGCCTTTAAGATGAAATCCAAACTTTATCATGTAGCCTATAGAGTCCTCCACCCTCCCCCCTTCTTCTAGACTTCAGTTACCCTGCTCTTATTTCAGTTCTTTTATAATTATTTGGGAATTCCAAGCTAATATGGAAGAATGAAAATGCATTATGGAATTTCCTTTGCCAATACTTAAAAAATGCACAAAACATAATAAAAAATTATCAGCCACAAATAAAAAACAGCACAGATAGCAACCAATCAAGAAAAAAGGCAAGGAAAGACACAATAGGTTCTCAGCAGGCAAAATTGCAAAAACTCTATTTCCAAACAGAGTATTTTTGTTTTGTTTTCAATGAGGAGTAAAGGAGATATCTATTGACCCATAAAAGTGAAATTGGGATAACTTCCTTTATTCTTTTTTTAATGTGATTTATATTAAAATCTGTTTTTATCCTGTTTGGTTTATGCTCCTCACCTTCCATCCCCAAAACTCGATTTTCCTGATCAAGATGAAAGGAAATTGAATGTCAACCATACATAGGTCTTCACGTAATGTCAATAGGTTCTGTGACTTTTAAGCAAAATACCCTATAAATGTAAGTGAAACCAATTTTACCACAGTCTACTTATAAACAAGAGTTAGGTTCCTATGGATCTCATGAGTGTTATAATGAAATGACTTGAGGACTGCTGTACACTTCAGCCAAAAATGAAAGTGAAAGAAACACTCAAAAGACAACCTATCCTAGATGAAAATACAATAAACAGAAGGAAACACTTCATAATTTCATTATGCTATAAAGCAAATTCAGTAAAGTGAATTTATTAACAAAATGAGTTAAGAAAGGGCAATTGTAGACCTAAGAGAGAAAACTGAAAAACAATATTATACAGAAACATGGTACAGGTCCTCATTTCAAGAGCTTTGGCACTGCTTTAATTGGTTATTAAGGATATTAATGAAAATTGAGGTTCAGAAAAAGTACATTCCTTAAACATATTTTAAAGTATTAAAAAGTCATTTACTTGCTGATCTTTTGATGTAAGGGCAAGGCTTTTGTTGAGTATAATTTTGGGATTAGAATTCAATTTCTTTTTTTCTTTTCATAAATGATGCCCAAAACACATCTTCACCAAGCTTTGGGTTTTTTTTTTTTTAAGCAGAAAAAGAAATTAAAGATACATGCAAAGCAACATAATGTTTTTCCTTAGCTTTTGGGAAATCAACTTTTTTTTTTAGGTGGCTTGCCTTTCTTGAGTCTTTGTAAACATTTAAATTAGAATTCATAGAACGAACAACTCTATTTTTACATTCATTTTTCTTGGGTTCTCCGCATAGCAATTCTGTGACGTAGCCATTGTTATTATCTCCACTTCACTGATACGGAAACTGAGGCTTATAAAAATTGCCATTTTTCTTTTTGCTCACCCTGAAGTCTAATAATTCAGTTTAATCCAGAGAGTCATCTTCTCTGGACAGGTATTGAAAATTTTAACAACTGAAGTATACTAAATCCCCAATATCTAATTACAGTACATAGTGCTAGATTCTTTTTGCAAGAAATAACACCATATTTTTATAATCTTTATAGCTAAGTTTAGAAGTCATATTCATGATAAGGTTGTACATTTATTTGACCTTACATAAAACCTTTTAAAACCAATTTTAGAGCCACTAAGTGATTTAGTGAAAAAACCTGAATTTTAGCTCAGCCAGTGTGGTTCAGTGGTAGAGAAATGACCTATGAACCAGGAGGTTACAGTTTGATTCCTGGTCAGAGCATAGCAGGTTTCGGGCTCAATACCCATTAAGGGGCATGCCAGAGGCAGCTGATCAATGATTCTCTCTAATCATTGATGTTTCTATCTCCCTCTCCCTCCCCCTTCCTCTCTAAAATCAATTATATATATATTCTTAAAGGCCTGAATTCTAATTCAGACAAAGCCAATTACTAGTTCTATGGGTTTTGTATAAACCATGTAACCACTTTAGGCCTCAGATCCTAGTTTGTACATGGAAAAAGTTCAACTTAAAGGAACTCCAAAGTCTTTCCAGTCTAATCTCTTATATAATAAAAAGCTAACACTAGTATGAAAATCGACCAAATGGCAGAACAATCAGTTGCTATTATGGGCACTGACCACCAGAGGGCAGATGGACAACACAGGAGCTGCCTCCTGGTGGTGATTGTGCTCCCACAGGGGGAGCACTACTTGGCCAGAAGCCAGGCTCAGGGCTGGTGAGTGCAGCAGCGGTGGCAGGAGCCTCTCCTGCCTCCGCAGCAGAACTAAGGATGTCCAACTGCGACAGGGCACAGGCTGGGCTGAGGGACCCCCCGAGTGCACTAATCTGGTGCACTGGGCCTCTAGTGTAATCTATATAAAACATAAAACCTTCTTATTGAAATGTGCTAGACAAAATAAAATGCTTTGTGCAATACAAACTTTTTATTCACAAACTGTTTCACTGTTAATAAAAAACTATAAATGTATCTAAAACAATCAGGAAATATTTTGAAACCAGAAAATATTTTGAAACCATGGGGGGGTTGTGGGGGGGCATGTCCCTCAGCCCAGCCTGCACTCTCTCTAATCTGAGACCCCTTGAGGGATGTCTGAACGGGATCGGGCTTAAATGGGCAGTCGGACATCCCTCTCACAATCCAGGACTGCTGGTTTCCAACCACTCACCTGCCTCTGCCTGATTGCCCCTATCACTTCTGCCTGCTAGCCTGATCACCCCTAACCACTCCCCTGCCAGCCTGATCGATGCCTAACTGCTCCCTGGCCAGCCAATTGCCCCTAACTGCCCTCCTCAGCTGGCCCGGTCACCCCTAACTGCCATCCCTGCTGGCCTGATCACCCACAACTGCCCTCTTCTGCAGACATGGTTCCCTCAACTGCCCTCTTCTGCCGGGCCGGTCACTCCTAACTGCCCTCCCTGCTGACCTGATCACTCAAAACTGCCCTCCCCTGCAGGCCTGGTCTCCCCCAAACTGCCCTCCCTTGCAGGCCTGATCCCCCAAACTGGCCTCCCTTGCAGACCTGGTCTCCTCCAACTGCCCTCCTCTGCCAGCCTGGTCACCTCTAACTGCCCACAACTACCCTCTCCTGCAGGCCATCTTGTGACGGCCATCTTGTGTCCACTTGGGGGCAACCATCTTGTGTCTTGGAGTGATTTTCAATTTGCACATTACTCTGTTATTAGATAGGATTAAGCAGCAAAGTAACAGAAAAAGTATGTTCTTAGTGATCTGGGCAATAACTCTTAAGTTAGTCTGCATCAATCTGTTAACTATCAATCTATTATACACCAAAGTTGCAATAAAATTATTGGCCCAACATATATAATAATTGACTAAAAAGAATCAGAGAATCCTGGGGTACTGAAGTATTACTAAAAAAAGACCTTGTTTCGACTTACTGGCCAACCTGTTAAGAGGGTTCATTCTGGATCATGACAGCAGGTCCTTTAACCCCCCACTAACCCATTTTAATCTACCATGAGATTACACATAGCTCTAATCACATCATGTCCCTTCTTAAGGATTTTAAATGACTCCCTATTGCCTACAGAATTAGGTCTGGACTACTTAGCCTGGTTTTCAAAGCTCTCCAAGGTCTGGCCCCAGCCTGTCTCTCCAGCCTCATTTGCCATTACTCCCTTTTATATGCCTTTCACACCAGGCCACCTGAACTACTTCCTTTCCTGGGATGTCATCTCTTTACCTTGTTCATGTGGTCCTGCTGCTTGTATTGCCTTTGACTTCATTTTCAGCTTTTTACTTTCTCCATCTTTCCAGACTCAACTCATACACCACTTCCTTCACAAAGCCTACCTTGATCTCCCCAGTCAGAATATCTCTCTCATGTGGAGTATAATAGGTCTTCATCTGTGACCCCTATCACTTCATTCTTGGTAGAGGTTTTTAAGTATATGACTTACTAGGCTGGAAATTTCTTTAGAGTCTTAGTCAAATATATTTCTTTCTTTCTTTTTTCCTGAGATACATTCTTATATGTTGAAAACTACTACTAGCTCATAACATGCCCTTATACATATTAAATCTTCAATTAATATGTCAAATGCATGACTGGCATACACTGGTTAGTTCTAGGCCCAACTTACTAGATATTAGAAGACATCTATTATATACAAATCATTTCAGTATGAAGAGTGAGACATAAAAAGGTAAATATAAGATAGATGACCAAAGGAAGTATAATATCTGTTTATAAAAAATATGAAATGAAAATACCCCTTAACCAACAAAAATCATCAAAATAACTTGAGCAAAATGGCATTCTTTTTGTTGTCAACTCCCAAATGCAGAAAGCAGAAAGGGCAGGGATTTGAGTTAGGCTGCGGTACAAGTGATCAGCCCAGACTGATCCACTGGTTAAATGTGAAGAAGGTAAATCATGCAGGAGGTTCACACTCAGAAAATTCATTGTACGTGTTATCTTGCTCTATGACACCCCCCAATATCAAGCACTAAGAGTTAGAATGAATATAATATAAAAATATTGACCTTGGCACAAGAACAAGGCTGTACATACTGGTTATGAGCATGGACTCTGCTTATTGATAGCCCATCTCTAGCCCTGTCAGTGTGTGTTGTTGGGCAAGTTCCTCAATCTCTCCCTTTCACAGATGCGTGTGTGAGTGCGCGCGCACGCGCGCTTAGGTGGGTATGTGTTTACGCCACTTAGAACAATGTCTGGCATCATAATAGTTATTAAATAATTATTAGCTACTATAAAGGAATATTTTGTTCACCATTAGTAAATTTTAGAATAAAATGTAAGGAAAGTAGTACTTACTGAATCTTCAACTAAAGTATTGATACCCTCTCAAAAGCTCACTGAGTAGGTCTTTAGTAGACATAGAGTAATGGGTAATTTGAAGTGATATTCACAATTTAATCTCAAGTTGAGTGACAGTATTTGAGAAAAGACATACTATAAAACAATGAACCTGGTCATGTTTGCATTAAGCCACAATGATATTACAAAAATATTTTCTATACAGAGAAAGAGCAGAGAAAGGCCAAGATTAGAATGACAAAAATAGCATTAAGTTAGGTTGCTTTTTCAGAGTTTGTATTATACTAAATAGGATAACCTATGCCAGATTTATAAATAAGCTCTAACATATGAGTGGTATTGGAGACCAGTGTCTGTTAGTACTCATTTCCTCTGATTCTGGAATGTTTATTGATTTTTTTTTACAGAGAGAAAAGGAGGGGGATAGAAAGTCAGAAACAACGATGAGAGAGAAACATAGATCAGCTGCCTCTTGCACACCCCCTACTGGGGATGTGCCCGCAACCGAGGTACATGCCCTTGACCGGAATTGAACCTGGGACCTTTCAGTCCAAAGTCCGATGCTCTATCCACTGAGCCAAACCAGTTTTGGCTGATTCTGGAATGTTTCAAGACCATTCTTCCTTTTTAAACAAATATTTATTGACTGACAGTATGCCAGGAATTTTGCTTGGAACTGCCTTTCAGCTACCCAAGATGTTGAGTAGGAGTTGGATATAGAACTGGATGGATAAGGAGCTGGAGTCAAGTGTTGGTTGTAAGTGTAAATGCAGGAGTCATTTCTGTGGAGGCAGTGGTTGAAGCTGCCTCGGAATGAAATTAAGTAGCAGACTGAATGTTATGAATGAGAACTGCTAGGATCCATTTTCAGGTATTAGATTTTGAATGAGATCTGGGACAGTGTGTGAAGCGCTTTTATTTATACTTTAGCTACATGTTAATGTGATATACATTCACTTCCCTGTACAGGTGGATGATTGTGGCTTTTCATTGAATCATCCTAATCAATTCTTTGTCGAGAGCCAAAGGATTCTAAATGGTGGTAAAGACATGAAGAAGGAACCCATCCAACCAGAGACGACTCAGCCCAAACCAAGTGTCCAGAAAACCAAGGATGCCTCCTCTGCTCTGGCCTCTCTCAATTCCTCTCTGGAAATGGATATGGAGGGGCTGGAAGATTACTTCAGTGATTGATTCTTAGGCAGTTAGTGACCCTTTTCCTCACTAGCTTTCATATTCTACATAGCTTTTATAACCTTTTTGTTTAACTTTTCCCTCACCCACCCTATTCCAATCCATCTATGTCTCAAGCAGGTTTTCAGGTGAAAATAAAGACCTCCACCATATTTTGCATTAACAACAGGGAAGAGAAAAATTATTGAAATCTAATACTTTAATGGTGTGATGTAACTCCTATTTTGGGAGATAAACATCTTTCTAGACTGGCTACAGTCCCTTAGAAACAATACAACTAAAAACAATTTATTTTAACCCTTATTGTAATTTTGATCTAACCTTTTTTTGTATTTTTGTTAATAAATAACAAAGTGTACATGAGCGTGTCTGTGTATAATTGCAAGTCATATTATGTCATAATAGATTAGACATTGCCTTCATTATTTTTACATTACCTTCATTCTTAAAGTGGTATTTTGGAATATTCAATACGATCAATAACCAATGAAGATTTTAAACTGTTTTTCTTGAATTGGCCATTTGTGGTAATTTTACACCAGCATGGAGAACTTTTGTCCTGTGAGTGCAGCAAACTCCACTGAAATGAATTGTGATTCAGGAATTAAGAGAAGCAGAGTTTGTAATCAGCTATATAATTAACAAATAGAAATGTTCTGTTATATAAAATAATGGTATCTCTTTATCCTCCATCATTTCCCATTCATTCTGGAGCTAGGTTCAGGAAGAATAGACAGGAGTTTTTAAAGAAAGTCTGAAGTGTTTCTTTATCGCACCCTCCAACTTCCATACCTTATTGCTTCTGTGGGTGTTCTGAGCTGCCCCGTAGGTTTAGTGAATTTATTAAGCTCAGTAACGACTCTTCTGCCAGCACCGGGTTTGAGGTCACAGACATACTAGAGTCATGACCTGCCCTCTGCCCGCCTGTGGGAAGCAGGCCCTGCACTTTATGCAGAGCAGTGCCCTGTGGGAGGCCCTTAACCGGTGCATTTCCTCCCTGTGGTCTCTGCTCACCCAGAGCATGTGGTTCTGAGAAGGGAGACCCAGGTTGAAATGCACTCCTTCATGACCTATTGCCTTGGATTGTGTAAAAATATGTCTATTTCAGTCCTTTTTTTCCTGGTGAAGAGGGGTACTTTGCCTTTATCTTCTTGAATCAGATACTAACTACATGGAAAAAAGAATACTACTCAAAAACCTAGACTGTGAGAAGCACATTTTAAATCCCATGGAAAATGGCAGCAATATGAAAAGGATTGAAAAAGGATCAGATGTCGGAACCTAAGCATGTCAGCTGCTCAGGATTTTATTTTAAGCTGCTGAGCAAAGATGTCTTGGAATATTCTGTAATGTATAATTTAATGAGATACCATCTGAGCCTTTACTTGTCTTTGTGAATTATTATTACCTAGTTCAGAAAACAGTATTATTCCATTACAAATTACCCCTATAAATTCCTCCCTTTGGAAACCATCTGCTATTCTGTTTATCATTTCTAGTTCTCAACAGGAATCTGATGATTGCCTACCACTTTATCCATGAACTGCAAAATTAGGAGTCTTTTTTGTTTTTGTTTTTTAAATGTTAACAAGAAGTGCTGCACAGGCCTGTATTAACTACAGATTTCAGTTAGCTTTAGAAAGCCGGGGACAGAATCTATGTAGGTCTCTGTTGTATTAAAAAAAAAGGGGGGGGGGTGGATATTAGAAGCAGTCTCGCTGCTGTAGTTCAATGGGAAATCTTATGACAGGATATTTCATATCTGGCAACATTTTGCAAGGCTGTCTTTTCCCACTGCCTCATGTTCACCTTCTTCACAAAGCCTGCGCTCCCACCCACAAAAGGACACAGCCATTAGCAGCACAGTATGTGTGTGTTAGCCGACTCATTTTATACTGGCAGTCCCAAGAATTTACCATCCTACTTGAATGTTCTATATGTTTCTAGTCAAAAACACTAGTTTAAATATTAGTTGTATTACAAGTTCAGTTTATTGGTAATAAGACTTGATCTCCCATCATGTATTATACAGAAGAATATATATTGTGAAGTCTGTAGATTAGAGGAGTTAGAGGTTTATAGAAGACAACAGAAATTAATGTTTTTCTGGTGTTTTCTGGAGTTTGAAAAAGCAATTTATTTTTCATGCTTCACAGGTCTTGACAATTTTGATTTGTTTTCTTTGAAAACAGATCTGTTTGAATCAGATGATGTAGAGAGAACCAAAAAGAAAAATCAAAAGCCAGCAGCCTTTTTTCAAAAACAGGAACCAATGAAAAAGAATATGAGTCTTTCAGGTCTTTTAACTTCTAGTTAGTTATGACCTCTTCAAGGAGCAGAGGCTGTGTGATTATCAGAGACCAAAGAAACAGCTGAGGAAAGAGACTAGGTTGGAACTGTGTAGCTGGCTGAAACAATGACATTGTTAGTAAAGATCCTATCATATTTCATGTTGTTTCTCCATAATGTTTCTTACTCGCCTATAGAGTATGAAACTCTTAATTGCAATGTGCATAAAAGATCACCAGGAAGATTTTAAGTAAACTTTTTTAGGACTGCTTATAATACTATAGAGTCATAAAAGTGAACAGTTACAGATTTTGGATGAGAGGGAGCAAAATAAAGCAATGGGAAGGATCTTTAATTCATATGGAATTTTAATAAGCTGAGGGATTTCTTCTCTCTCTAAAAGCATTCAGAATGTTTTTGCTTGTTACAGTTGGCTGTCTTACTGATACTCAGGATCTTTGCAGGCAAACTTCTGTAATGCCTTGCAAAGAAGAAAAAACTTCTGAAATTTAAGCTTGAAGGGCAAAATGAGGCAGCTCTCAAGTTCTGGCTTGGTTAGAGTCTACTGTTTGCAAATTTAATCAAGGTCTTCCACAGGCATCAGCTTGACATTAAATTTAAGTGCCCATTAAAGTGAAAGTTTGACAGCAGTTCTGAATGCGATGCTCTGTCTGAGGACATCTTTACAGCTGGAAGGGAAAAAAGCTGAGAAGCCTCAAACCACTGTGGTAATTAGATCCATTTGTTAACTCCTTTCCCAATGTTGGCAAAGGGAGGAAGAGATGGTTGACAGAGGCAGGAACTGGAGAGGCAGTCAGTCCAGGGCTCCCTATAGAAAGTGTGGGCAGGGTCCTGTGTTGCAAAGAAAAATGGCAAAGGTCCCCTCTGACAAATGAGTACGGTGGAGAAATTATTTGAAGGACTTTTTTTGGTTTGTCTTTCAATGCACAGGCAGAGCTGCAGTGTCTGAGTGCTGTTTGGGAGTCAGGCCCTTTGGAAAGATGCACCGCGTTGTTAGGGTGTGGGCCTTCCAGATCCAGGGTTGGCCCTAAGAGTTAATGTTTTCCTCAAGGGGATCTAACTTCATCCAGGTAATCATTTATTTACCCCAAGCACCTGGTCTTCTTTCCAATACAGAGTTTCTTTTTGACAGATCGCTCAAGTCTAAGACTTCTCGCCATAATTGGCATTGTAAGCAATTAGCTTTGAGACTCTATGGGAATCTTGTCACCTGGTAGGAAATGATCTTCCCACTTCATCTGACCTTCCTGCCAAAAGCGATAGTATTTCCTGTTATTGGATTTGCTTTCTATCCCATAAAGCTCTTTCTGTTCATTCCTTCATGACATTTTATTTTCTCTAAGAATTATCACTGGTGAACCTAATCAAAAGCTAAAGAATATCTCTGTACATAAGGCTTCTGCATTTCCCCTGAGCCTTCAATTGCAGTACTGTTTTTGAACATTGATGACAAGGTAGTGAAACAACACTGCTAATAAATGCATGATGGATTTTCCAATTCAGCCCTGCGTTTCGAGATATTCATTCACCCTAATAGAACTGTGAGGGTTTTTGATTTTGCTTAGTTTTACAATGAAAGCGTAGAAAGGAAATAAATTCAGCAAATGATACATTTAATTTAAGGTTGTGTAATAAGAAAACTAACCATTTCGTGCAAATTTTCCTAATTCCTCCTCTTCCCCACATACACTTTTTTCTTTTTACGTATAGCTTGCACTTGGGTCATAGAAGATATCAAAATCATTACTGACTAAAAGGACGTAGTGCTACATGCTCTTCTCTCATCCCTTTTATTGCTGAGAATTAGAATGGTGATTTAATAATCCTCTACATCCTTAACTCTTGGTTGCCCCTCGAGTTCCTGCCTGGTAATGTCTGAATAGGTTTCTGATTGTCAGGACAGGAAGGCAGCCTGTTACTGCCATTTAATGGGTAGAGGCCAAGGATGCTGCTAAACAGTCTACAATGCAGAGGACAAGCCCTTACAACAGAAATATTTAACCTAAAATGTCCTTACTGCTGAGGTTGAGAAATCCTAAATGGTTTCCTCTCCTCTTGGTCTCAACTTGTACTGCATTGGCTTTCTCTCACCACTTCTAGCTTGTATTACCACAGTGACCTTTTAACTTATCCTGGTCTCCATTTGCTTTCCCTGTGCCCATTTCCATGTCCTTCAAAATGCAAACTGAGTGCTTTTCTCCCTAAAAGTGTTTATCTTCATAAACACAGGTCTCCCTTACATATATGAAGTCTAACTTTCCATGATCTCATGTATAAAGCCCTTTATGACCTGACCCCAGCCAACCTCTCCAGTCCCATCTACTACCAGTCACCCTCCATTCTTTGATCCAGCTCTGTGATTTAGCCATTCCGAACAAACTTGCCCAGCACATTTACTATGTTTCCTGCCTGGAACATCCTTCCATTCACTTTCCTACTGACTACTGTTTCTCCTCTAAGGCCCAGTTAGTTACACATTCTTTCAGCGTTCTCTGATAAGCCTAGTATAGATTCATTGTCCCTTTGAGGCCATCTAAGATTTCTAACACAATGCTTAATGTTTATAACCACCTATTTACTTATGTTCCCTATAAAGTCCTTAAGGGCAGGAACTATGTCACTTTCATATTTGAATCCTTAATAATTAGCATTGCCTCTAGTTTTTAGCAATGATGCACAAAATCTTGGGAATATGTGTAGAGTGGATGGTTACTAATTTATCCCACAGGAGTCTCAAATTCAGAGTTTCCAAAACCTACAAATAAGTGGTAGAATAGACCTGGGGCCCCAGATTGAGGCTACATTCCATTGTAATGTACCCATGGGCAAGTTTCTTAATTTCCCTGTGCTTAATTTGCTTCACCTATGAAATGAAAATAATAATTTTATTCATTTTCAAGGGTTATTAGAATACAATATTCTATTAGACTAGTGCTATTATATCTACAGCCCTTAGAAATCTGATTCACGGTAATACTTAGTAAACTTTAGATGTTGCTATTTGATAGTCAACCCTACAAAAAATGTTATATATGGGCATCCATTCTGAAGAATTCTTACCTAGAGTGATCCTGTTATGTACACTATACTATGGTAGGTTGGCGGGGGTTTAGGGGAGCTATGAATCAAACAAGGTTTCAGTAAAAGGAACTAATGCCAGTAGATTCACCCTGTGACTCACCTTGATGCTTTTGTAATCAGGCAGCACAGATGGAGGAAATGCAAACTGGGAGACTGGAGGATTTCCTATACATGGTACACTGTGGTAGGAAAAGTTATGGTATCATAGAATACTGACTTCTTGTCCTTTGAAGGGAAACATCTGAGGCAACCTGAGCTTCAGTATACAGAAAGCATTCTTAGATGTCCTCTGTTGAGGTTGTGATATCTCAGTGGGCTTATATATGATTCCCAAGGACAGTGATGCCTGTGTGCTACTAAGTCTCCAAGCACTTCAAAAGGACTTCATGCAAATCAAATCAGGTTTTACTACAGCTCCTCTGGAAGTGGATAATAATAGTCATCTGCATTTTCCCTAAAAGATAAAGTCACACACAAAGAGGTGAAATCCCCTGAGCTGGGTCACAAATGCCCTGATGATACCAGGCACTGGAACTCTGGCCTACACATGTCTCCATTGTTGGTTTTCATACCAAGTTGCTTTAGGACCTGCTCCATGACTGAGCAGCCCAAATTGCACTTCGCAGCTAGACTGACTCTTGTCTATCGTCTTTGACAAATTAATGAACCATCTTGCTTCCATTTTTATTTTCTGTAAAATTGAAATTAAATGGGATAACTTGTCCAAAGCTTTGTTCATGGTCTGACACATGATAAGCTTTAAACAACTGTTAGCTATTATTATATGAAAGTTCTATTAAATTTTGTCTAAAGAAAAGGAATGCCTAAAATAAAAATTGGAAACTACAATAGAATGTTTCTCATATTAAAGGATAATTATATTTTAATTTTGCTTTACAGAATAAAAATTCCCATAGATTTTTAAATAAAAGCAAACTACAGACTCTCAAAATTATAAGAAGTTTCTTCTACCAAGATTTATCCTAACTGTGGCTTCCTTGGTGTCATGGAATAATCTAGAAAAAGTAGAGCCGGAACCGGAAGCAAAATCATGGCAAAATTTATCTACCTTGTATTGTCCATAAGCTTCTCAAGAACAGTTCACACATTGTGTTCATGCTTTGGTCAGAGTACTATACTTTTATTTCTTTGTCTATTCCATGGCATCTTCCCTATCATATCAAGCAATTCCCCTCCCTAGACCACAACAACTTATCTCCTGTAAGACATAATCTGGGTTGTTAGTCATAGAGATTATAAAGAAGCTTTGGGAAAACCAAGATGGCGGCATAGGAAAACACCAGTACTTGCCACCTCCCACAAATCACATCAAAATTACAACTAAATTACAAAACTGCTATCAATCAGAACCACTTGAAAGGTGGCTAAATGGAAGTCCTACAACTAGACAAAGAGGAAAGCACACTGAAACTGGTAGGAGAGGCAGAGGCACAGAATGGGCTGATCTGACAACCATGTGTACTGTTTTTTGTGTTTTAATCAAGAGGGATATCTTGGCTGCAGAGTCCCACCCCATCCCTCCATGAGGAGCAAGGGGTCCCAGCCCCACACCAAACCCCCATTCCAGGATTCTAGAGCTGGGAAAAGAAGTCCCCATATCTTTGGGCTATTAAAAACCAGCTGGGGAGAACTAAGATGGCGGCAAAGGTAAAACACCTATCTTGCCGTCATAATCAGAAATTTTAATACTACAACTTAACGAAAGAACAAACACCTTCCAGAATCACCAGAAAGCGCGCCGAGTGAAAATTCCACAAATAAAAGTGAAGATAAGACACTGGGACTCGGTGAACAGCGTTGAAAGATTCGCACGGAGAGGTTTGAAGTGCGCGCCGCGGAGAGGGCGGGCGGCTGAAAACCGGCCAGTTTTCTCGAACAGGGAGACAAAGGTGTCCCACTGGACTGATTCTCCAGCTCTGGGCGAAGTCCAGAGAACCCACTATCACACGGGGTGAAAACTGGACAGTGGGAGGGCACGCCGAAGCTCGGGTGCTGCCGGGTCTTCCGGCTTGTGGAGAAGGCAGCTTGCGCGAACAGCTTTGCTGCGTGACGGCGCAGAGAGCGCACCGCGACTTGCCTCTCATTCGGAAAACCGTCAGTCTGCTTTGTTTTACGACCCTGGGTGAGACATTGCGCATGCAGACTCATTTTGGGAAAGTCTGAATTCCCCGGCAACCGGCAGCTGGTGGAGCTCCGCAGCGGCTCTCTCTCAGAGGTGCTGGCGGCCATTGCCCCCGGCACAGAGTCCCTGGGGCCACATAGGGCGGAGCTAACGCTGTCTGCTTGGCCCGGAGACTCCACCCACCCAACCTGAGCACAGCTGAGCTTCACAGACAATTGGCCTGGAGGTCAACCCTCCAAGTCCTAACAACGATTAACTGAGCTTAACTTCAGCAAGACTGTGCAGCCCATAGCCACCTCAGGTAACCAGGGAGGCTGAGCCACTATCCCTAGTAGGAAGTCTACTACACAAAGCTAATTGACCAACTCAGGGAAGCAGCCACCATGCAGCAACATGGAAAGAAATCAGATGTGAAAGAAATGGAGGAAAAAAAACGAATGGACATGGAATTCAGAACCACGGTTATAGGGTTTTTTAAGAGGCTCCAACAAAAGATCGAGGCCTATAAGGAAATAAGCAAGACCACAAAGGAAATGAATGAGTCCTACAAGAAAATGAACAACACCCTCAAGGATATAAACGAGAGCTGCAAAGAAATTATCAAGACCAACGTGGAAATGATCAAGACCAACGTGGAAATGAATGAGTCCTACAAGGAAATGAAAGAAACCCTCAAGGATATAAAGCAGACTCTCAAGGATATGAAAAGGACCAACCAGAAATTAAGCATACACTGACTGAAACAAAAAATATTATACAAAGACCTAAAAGTGCCCTGGAGCACCCCAAGAACCAAGTTAAAGATTTGAAATACAAAGAGGTAAAATCCACTCAGCTGAAAAAGCAAGAAACCAAAAGAATCCAAAAAATTGAAGATAGTGTAAGGGGCCTCTGGGACAACCTCAAGCATACCAACATCCGAATTATAGGGGTGCCCAAAAAAGCGAGAGGCCAAGACAATGAAAACCTATTTGAAGAAATAGTGACTGAAAACTTCCCACACCTGGTGAAAGAAATTGACTTAGGAGTCCAAGAAGTGCACCGAACCCCAATATATAGGAACCCTAAGAGGACCACACCGAGGCACATCATAATTAAAATGCCAAGAGCAAAAGACAAAGAGAGAATATTAAAAGCAGCAAGAGAGAAACAGTTGGTTACCTATAAGGGAGCACCCATACGACTGTCAGCCGATTTCTCAACAGAAACGATGCAGGCCAGACGGGAGTGGCAAGAAATATTCAAAGTGATGAACAGCAAGAATCTACAACCAAGATTACTCTATCCAGCAAAGATATCATTCAGAATTAAAGTTCAGATGAAGTGCTTCGCAGATAAGAAAAAGCTAAAGGCGTTCATCACCACCAAACCAACATTATATGAAATGCTGAAGGATATTCTTTAAGAAGAGGAAGAAGAAAAAGGTAAAAATATAAATTATGAACAACAAATACACATCTATCAACAAATGAACATAAAAATCAAGTGAATTGATAGGCTGATGAACAGGATAAACTGGTGAATATAACAGAGACATCGACATAGAGAGGGAATGGACTGACAATTCTTGGGGAGAAAAGGGTTGTGGGAAGTGCAGCAAGAGACTGGACAAAAATCTTGCAACAATGGGAGAGGACAGTGGGGAGGGGGAGGTGAGGGTGGAGGGTGGGATAGGTACAGGATGGAGGGGAGCTATAGTGGGATAAAAAGGGGAAACAATGTAATTAATAAACTGAACAATAAAGATTAAAACAAACAAACAAACAAAAAACCAGCGGGGATTATGGCTGAGTGACACAGAGGCTGCTGGAGATCCAGGTTTTTCTTTCAAAGAGCTGGCAGACAAATTTATTCAGACTTGATCTCCATTGCTGGGCAGCTTTAAGGGATCCAAACACATACAGGAAGGAACTAGATTGTCTGGTATCTTGGTAGGAACTTGGGGTGGCTTTCTCCCAGATGGGGGATCCTCACAGGGGTCATTGTTCCTATGCTGGGACCTCCCCTGTAGCAGAGCTAACTGGAAACCATATCTGTGTTTTCATCAGCTAGCTTAAACTGTTTACTTTGCCCAGGTGAATCCCTGAAACCCTGCCCCATCTAATTTGCAGCCCTACCCAAGCTGTTTGAAGCTGCTTTTTCATATGAATGGCCTGTTCTGGCTCAGGCTTCAGACTTTGCTCAAATCTCTCATACAAACAGCATCTGGCATCCGCATGCCCCAAACCTATCAATAAAAGGCCCAAGGCCTGGCGCTAGCACCAACCTGCCTTGCTTCACAGCTGGGCCTGCCGTGAGCACTTCACAAGGCCAATAGAAGTAGCAGCCATCAGCAGACTTTATAGCTCCTGCTAGCTGGCTCCAGGCAGTGGCTGACTTTGCACCTCCTGGGAGACCCCAGAGACAGTGCACCAGTTCACGGCTTCAGACCAGACCATATTACAGCTCTAAACATCCCCAAGTGACACACTCAAGGGGCAGACTCAGTGAGCACAAAAGCCCACTAAAGCAAGCCCTGCTCCACAAGGGTGTCTCCTGCACAGCAGCTCTTCCACTGTAATCACAGCTGGTCCTCACAGCCAATTGGCCTGGAGGTCATTTCCTCCCAGTGACACCAACTACAAGACTGCATGCATGTGCACTCATGTGACTGGGGACCCTGAGCCATTGGGCCCTGCAGGACACCTACTACACAAGGCCACTCTAGCAATTTTAGGAGACAGAGCAGCTCTCCCTAATACAAACACAGGAAGCAGCTAAAATGTTGCAACAAAGAAACACATCACAAATGAAAGAAATGGAAGCAAGAAAACTACTGGATACAGACTTAGAACCATGGTTTTATTCGGGGATCTTAATGAGAGCTTCAAATGACTCAAAGAGTGCTTTAAGGGACTCAGTGAGAATGTCAAAGACATGAAAAAGGATCAGTCAGAAATTAAGCATACAGTAACTGAAATAAAGAATAATTTATAGGGACTCAATGATAGAGCATATAATTCCAAAAATCAAATCAATGATTTGGATGAGGAATCAAAAAACACCCAATCAGAAGAGCACACAGAAAAAAGAATCCAAAAATATGAAGATAATGTAAGGAGCCTCTGGGACAACTTTAAGTGTACCAATATTTGCATTATGGGGGTGCCAGCAGGAGAAGAAAGAGAACAAGATATTGAAAACCTATTTGAAAAAATAATGACAAAAACTCCCCCTACCTGGTTAAAGAAATAGACTTACAAATCCAGGAAGCGCAAAGAGTCCAAAACAACAAGAGGACCCAAAGAGACCCATATAAAGACACTCATAATTAAAATGCCATGGATAAAGACAGCAAGAGAAAAGAAGTCTGTTACTAATAGGGAGTGCCCTAGGACTGTATGGCACTGATTTATCAAAGAAACTTTCCAGGCGAAAATGGAGTGGCAAGAAATATTCAAAGTGATGAATAGCAAGGACCTACAACTTAGCTACCCAGCAAAGCTATCATTTAGAATTGAAGGTCAGATAAAGAGCTTCAAAGATAAGAAAAAGCTAAAGGAGTTCATCACCACCAAGCAGTACTACATGACATGTTGAAGGGTATTCTTTATGAAGAGGAGGAGGAGGAGGAGGAGGGGAACCAAACATTAAAATGGCAATAAATACATGTCTATTAATAATTGAATCTATAAATCAAAATAAGTGAGCAAGAATTCTAATGAACAAAATCAACTGGTGAATAAAATAGAATCAGAGGCAGGGAATAATGGAACAGACTGACAAATCTCAAAGGAAAGGGGAGTGAGAGGGGATAGGGAGGAGGGAATTGATTAGCCAAAGATCTTACCTGCATATATTCATTACCTTTGGACACAGACAATAGGGTGGCAAAGGCCTGTGGCAGGAACCAGGTGAAGGGGAATAATGGGGGGGGGGGGGGGACCTGTAATACCCTCAACAATAAATATTTTAAAATAAATAATTCGTGGCTCAAAGAAGAAAAAAAAAAAGCTTTGGATTTTTCTCATTTGGTGTCCCATCCAGGCCTCTGAGCTATTATGGCTGGTGCCACTGTCAATAGTAGCTAGAAGTTAATCCTATATAATAAAATAGGATATAATCCTATATTATATAATAAAATATAATATCCTATATAATAAAAACCTAATATGCTAAGTGTCTGATCATCTGACTGGCCATTCAACCAATCAAAGTGTAATATGCTAATGATATGCTAAGGCTGCTCAACTGCTCACTATTATGTGCACTGACCACCAGGGGACAGATGCTCCAATTAGTAGGTTAGCTTGCTTGCTGGGGTCCAGCCAATCAGGACTGAGTGAGATGGGCCAGACATGCTCTGGAGCCTTCCCACAGTCGTCCGCCCGCACCCCCACACCAGCTGGCCAACTTCTCACATCCTCCCCAACCCCAATTGTGCACTAGTGGGGTCCCTTGACCTGGCCTGCACCCTCTCACAATTTGGGCTGAGGGACCTCCCCCTGCCCCTGAGTGCACAAATTCTGTGCTCTGGGCCTCTACTAGTTAATAAGAAGGTAGTAGCTTTGAGGCACTTCATCTTCTTGGTACTAACCATACCATTGAAACCCATATACAATATTCTCAGTAAATGGATCTGCACATCAAAATAAGATAAGAATCAGAATTACATACTGCTTCTAATTCACATCAAATTGTAGGCTGTAAAAAACACCAAAGCAAAGGAGAACCAAGATGGCGGCATAAGTAAAACACCTATCTTGTCATCATACACAGCAATTTCAAAACTACAACTTAACGAAAGAACAAACACCATCCAGAATCACCGGAAAGCTGGCTGAGTGAAAATTCCACAAATAAAAGTGAAGATAAGACACTGCGACTCAGAGGAGTGGTGTTGGACAGCATTGAAGATACGCGTGGAATCAGAGGTTTGGAGGAGTGCGCACGCCAGCAGAAAGGGCAGGCGGCTGAAAGCCGGCCAGTTTTCTCAAATGGGGGAGACAAAGATATCCCACTGGACTGATTCTCCAGCTCTGGGTGAAGTCCAGGGAACCCACTATCATAAGGGGTAAAAACTGGACAGTGGGAGGGCACGCCGAAGCTCGGGTGCCGCAGGGATCTGTTGGCTTGTGGAGAAGGCGAGCTTGTGTGGAGTGCATGTGAGCTTGGGAACAGCACAGCTGCGTGACTGCGCAGAGAGCGCTCGTGACTTGCTCTTTCATTTGGGAAACTGTCAGACTGAATTGTTTTGTGACCCTGGGTGAGATATTGGGTGTGCAGACTCATTTGGGGAGAGGCTGAATTCTCCGGGAGCTGGTGGAGCTCAGCAGCAGTTCTCTCTCAGAGACCCTGGGGCCGCATAGGGCGGAGCTGACACTGTCTGCTTGGCCCGGAGACTCCACCCACCCAACCTGAGCACAGCTGAATGTCACAGACAATTGGCCTGGAGGTCAACCGCTCCAAGTGCTAACAACAATTAACCTGAGCTTAACTTCAACAAGACTGTGCAACCCATATCCAGCTCAGGTAAAGCTGAGCCACTGTCCCTTTTAGGACATCTACCACAAAAAGCTAATTGACCAACTCAGGGAAGCAGCCACCATGCACAGACATGGAAAGAAATCAGATGTGAAAGAAATGGAGGGGAAAAAAATTACTGGACATGGAATTCAAAACCATGGTTATAGGGCTTTCCAAGAGGCTCCTAGAAAAGGCCGAGACCTATAAGGAAATAAACAAGACCTATGAGGAATTGAACAAGACCTGCGAGGAAATGAACAAGACCTACAAGGAAATGAGTGAGACCTACAAGGAAATGAGCGAGACCTACAAGGATATGAACGAGACCCTCAAGGATATGAAAAAGGACCAACCAGAAATTAAGCATACACTGACTGAAATAAAAAATATTATACAAAGACCTAAAAGTGCTCTGGAGCACCCCAAGAACCAAGTTAAAGATTTGAAATACAAAGAGGTAAAATCCACTCAGCTGAAAAAGCAAGTAACCAAAAGAATCCAAAAAATTGAAGATAATGTAAGGGGCCTCTGGGACAACCTCAAGCACACCAACATCCGAATTATAGGGGTGCCAGAAAAAGAGAGAGAGCAAGACAATGAAAACCTATTTGAAGAAATAGTGACTGAAAACTTCCCACACCTGGTGAAAGAAATTGACTTAGGAGTCCAGGAAGCACACCGAACCCCAATATATAGGAACCCTAAGAGGACCACACCAAGGCACATCATAATTAAAATGCCAAGAGCAAAAGACAAAGAGAGAATATTAAAAGCAGCAAGAGAAAAACAGATGGTTACCTGTAAGGGAGCACCCATACAATTGTCAGAGGATTTCTCAACAGAAACGATGCAGGCCAGATGGGAGTGGCCAGAAATATTCAAAGTGATGAATAGCAAGAATCTACAACCAAGATTACTCTATCCAGCAAAGCTATCATTCAAAATTGAAGGTCAGATAAAGTGCTTCGCAGATAAGAAAACGCTAAAGGAGTTCACCACCAAACCAATATTATAAGAAATGCTGAAAGATATACTTTAAGAAGAGAAAGAAGAAAAAGATAAAAGTGTAAATTATGAACAACAAATACACATCTATCAACAAATGAATCTAAAAATCAAGTGAATTAATAATCTGATGAACAGGATAAACTGATGAATGTAACAATCATGGACATAGAGAGGGAATGGACTGACAATTCTTGGGGAGAAAAGGGGTGTGGGAAGTGCAGCAAGAGACTGGACAAAAATCATGCAACTATGGGAGAGGACAGTGGCCAGGGAGGGGGGATGAGGGCAGAGGTTGGGATGGGGTGGAGGGGAGCTATAGGGGAAAAAGGGGGAACAATGTAATTAATAAACTGAATAATAAAGGTAAATGAAAAAAGAAAAAATAGAAAAATAAAAACCTTTTATCTAAGTAAGAAAACAAAACAAAACACCAAAGCAGGGGTGCAATGAGCACATGCAACAACGATGCTGGTAGGTATGAGAGGCTGGGGGAAAGTCAATGAGGGGGGAAAAAGAGATACATGTACTACTATGTGTAGTACTTTAAACAATAAAAAGAAAGCACCAAGGCAAAAAGGAATATACACATATTATTATGACCACCTATGTTTGTAGCCAAATTAGCCCTACACTGCATCCTGTGGGATATGGAAGCTGAAGGTCTGTTGGAACATCTTTGTGGTATGCAGTTACCAAGATGAAATATCTCCAATTCACACAGGAACACAAGGAGTGGACAGTTGAGCATTTGAAAAAAGTCATGTGGTCCAATGAATCACGTTTCCAGTTGAAAATTTGGTGGAAGCAGCATGAAAGCATGCACCCCACATGTGTGGAAGCAGTGTTATGGTTTGGGGCATGTTTTCCTGGAATGATTCAGGCCCTTTAATTCATGTGGAACAACGTCTGAATAGCACAACATATCTAAGTATCATTGCTGATCAAGTTCATCCTGTCATGTTGATAGCGTATCCCAATGGAGATGGCTTCTTCCAACAAGACAATGTGCCATGCCACGGTGCTCATATTGTGCAGGAGTGGTTTCAAGAACATGAGGGAGACTTTACCTTGCTTAGGCGGCCCCCACAATCACCAGATCTCAATCCAATTGAGTATTTGTGGGATGAAGTTAAAAGAGCCATCAGGCAGCTGGTTCCACAACCATCAAATCTCACAGAACTGGACAGTGCTATTCATCAGGCATGGTGTCAGATTCTTCTTATCACCTTTCAACACCTCGTGGAATCAGTGCCAAGAAGAATTATCACAGTATTAAAGGCAAAAGGTGGCCCACAAGTACTGATGTGGTGGTCATAATAATCTGGCCCCTCAGTACATATAGCTTCTGGTGACTTCACCCTTTCATTATGAAATTAGCCTATTTTTGAAGGTGTTACCCATTGTTTACAAGGCAAAGTTAATAAGAAAGGCTATCTGCAGATTCCTACCACTTAAACTAGGAGATTAAAACCCACCCCAAATCGAATTTTGTATCCTACTTTTACACTACCCAATAGCAGGCACTTTAGAAAGGTAGTAATTCAACTTCTAACACAATGTAACAAATATTTTCAGCTGTGGGACCTATTGTCTCTGTCACAACTACTCAACTCTGTTCATGTAGTGCAAAGGAAAGCATGGACAATACACGAACAAATGAGTGTGAAGCCCCGAGTAATAAAGATCTTTGTCCTTTGGAGAAATCAAAATGGCAGCATAGGTAAACACCTAGACTTTTGCCCCGCACAACAATTTCAAGAATAGAACTGAAGGACAGAACGGATACTGTCCAGAACCACGGGAAGGCTGGCTGAATGGAAGATCTGGAATTGGAGGGTCATAAAAGTGCACACGGATAATCAGAGCCTCTGCAAAGCCCAAGTAAGGTGGAGACTTGCGCGCGAGAGAGGACGGGGTGTCTGAACCTGGCAGGGGTGCTCTGGCGGAAAGGAGAGAAAAACTCCAGGCTGTGCTAAATCCAGTTCAGTCTGCACTCAAAACCCAGGGGAACCAGGCCCTTACGGGGAGAACCTGGATTGCAGGCGGAATCCCAGGGGAAGAGCCAGAGGCAGACCTCCAGAGGCATGTGAGCTAGTGTGCGCAGAGGGGACAAATGGGTCACTGGCTGAGTCTGTTAGAAGAAAGGAGCTCCGGCCAGAGGCAGAACTCTGGGGGCATGCAGAAGTGCTCATGGTGAGGGCGTTCTGTTGATTGTGTGGCTGGCATCTGGCAGAAGGGAAAAGGAATTCCGATTGCACTGAACCCAGGTGCCAGGCGAAAATCTGAGATTCCGGATCCATTGGGAACTGGAAGTTCTGGTGGCAGGCAAAACGCAAGGGCACCCTACTCATAGAGGTGCCTGTGGCGATTGCCTGCAGGCACTAGGACCCAATAACCTCATGGGCTGGGGCTGACTGGAAGCCAAGGCTGTCAGCTACACCTTGAAACTCTGCCCCATCCAGAAACTTCGCTCCATCCAAACTGAGCACAAAGACTTTGGCAAGTTTGCGCGTCCTGGTGCAGAAGGCTGTCTCCTAGAGTAAACACAGCTGATCCTCACAGCCAGTTGGCCTGGAGGTTAATTCCTCCCAGTGATACCAACAACAAACAAGACTTATCTGCAACAAGACTGTATACACAGTCCACAAAGGGGTGCACCAAGAGTGTAAACCTCAGGTAACAGGAGAGGTCGAGACACCTAACACACAAAGCTACCCAACCAACTCAGGGAAGCAGTGAAAATGGGGAGAGAAAGAAAGAGATCACAAACAAAAGAAATGGAAGAAAACAATGACTGGATGTAAAGTTCAAAAACCACAGTTATAAGGTATTTCAAGAGGCTCCTAGAAAAAGCCAATAAGCTCAGCAAGAACCTTGAGGATATGAATAAGACCCTTGAGGAGATGAGCAAGACCCTCGTGGATATGAAAAAGGACCAACTAGAAACTAAACATACACTGACTGAAATAAAAATTATTTTACAGAAACCCAAGAGCAGACTAGAGGAATGCAAGAATCAAGTCAAAGATATGAAATACCAAGAGGCCAAAAACTCAACCGAAAAAGAAAGAAGAATCCAAAAATTTGAGAATAGTGTAAGAAGCCTCTGGGACAACTTCAAACGTACCAACATCAGAATTATGGGGGTGCTAGAAGAAGAGAGAGAGAGCAAGATACGGAAAACATATTTGAATAAATAACGACTGAAAACTTCCCCCACCTGGTGGAAGAAATAGACTTACAAGTCCAAGAAGCGCACAGAACCCCAAGCAAAAGGAATCCAAAAAAAGACGACACCAAGACACATTATAATTAAAATGCCAAGAGCAAAGGACAAAGAGAGAATATTAAAAGCAGCAAGAGAAAAACACTTAATTACCTACAAGGGAGCACCCATATGCTTGTCAGCTGACTTCTCAACAGAAACTATGCAGGCCAGACGGGAGTGGTAAGAAATTTTCAAAGTGATGAATAACAAGAATCTACAACCAAGATTACTCTACCCAGAAAAGCTATCATTCAGAATTGATGGTCAATTAAAGAGCTTCACAGATAAGAAAAAGCTAAAAGAGTTCATCAACACCAATCCAGTATTATATGAAATGCTGAAAGGTATTCTTTAAGAAGAAGAAAAAGGAAAAAAAGGTGTCTGCTTCAAACTAGAGCATGGATGGAACTGGAGAACATTATGCTAAGTGAAATAAGCCAGTCAAAGAAAGATAAGTATCACATGAACTCACTCATTTATGGAATACAATGAACAACATAAACTGATGAATAAAAACAGATCCAGAGACAGAAAAGCATTGACTGTCAAACCTCAGAGGGATGGTAGGGGAGGGTGGGAGTAAGGGGAAGAGATCAACCAAAGGACTTTTATGCACTCATATAAGCCTAATCAATGGACATGGACACCAGGGGGGTGAGGGCATAAGTGGTACCGGGGCGGCGGGGGGAGAGAAGGGGATTGCAAGTGGTAATGGGTGGTGAGGACACATATGTAATACCTTAATGAATAAAGAAATTAAAAAAAAGATCTTTGTTCTTCACCCAGGAATCTCTCATATTTTCTTTCCAGCACCTATAAATTTATAGCAGCTTAATTTACTAGCTTACAAATAGGATAAAATTTTAGGCATAGTTTATAATGATTGTCTTAGTCTGTATATTAGTTCACTAATGCTTTCTTTATTGTCAAATCTGCTATTAAACCTATCTAATGAGATTTCAATTTCTGTTATTGTATTTTTAATTTTTTTCTTTATTGCTGAAAGTATTACAGATTTCTCCTATTTTCCCCCATTACTTCCCTCCATCCAGTTCCCACCACCCCAAGTCCTCTATTGTCTCTGTCCATGGGTTAGTTTTTTTTTTTTTTTTAGCTCTAGAAGATCCATTTGATTCTTTGTATAACTTTCAGTTCTCTGTTAAGATTCCCCATCTAATTATCAATTAAAAATTAACTCATGCTTATTTTAAATTCCCTGATTAATTCAAATATCTGTATTGCCTCTGGCTGTATTTCTATTGTTTGATTTTTTTCTTGCTTTTTGAAGGTTTTATCTCCAAGTTACCTCATAATGTATTTATTTAATGTTAGAATACAGAAAAAAATTGGAGAGATAATTTATCATCCTTTAGAAATTATATTTTTCCTATGAGGCAATTAAGCAGGAGTATTTGACCCAATCCAATCCAATCCAGGGATTGGGGTGGTTTAAGGCATGGTTTTGGTCTTTGTAAGGTTTAATCTATTTTTTATTATGAAAATCTTGTTATAGCCCTTCAGGAGTCCCAACTGAAATCTTTGGTATTTACCAAGACCAATATTTTTAGGAAGACTCTGAACTACAATTTTTGTCTCCCTTAACTTACAAATGTACTGTAATCTGTGCTCAGTTTTTCAGCCTCTAAGTCAGGGGTATATGACCAAAATCCAAATAGGAAGGAGCACTATTCATGGCTAGGATTCAGAACTGAAAATTCTTGTACAAGATGGCTATATAGGAGTACCCTGAACCCACTCACCTCTTTCCATGGACACATCAAATCTGTAACACTATTTCAGAGGAACTATTAACTTTGAAATAATGCCAGAAACTACACACTGAGTGACTCCTACACACTGGGTGAACTAGGAAAAAACAAACCCCCACACATTAAAATGGGTAGAAAACACTGACACATACTCTTGCCACAAACCCCATTTCCAGTACAGTAACATACAATCATGACTCCATCTTCTCCCTGAGGAGCAAGGGCTTGAATCCAACACCAATCTTTAAAACTCATGCCTGAAGGACAGGACCCCTACACACTAGTTCTAAAAGCTAGTTATCTAGGTTCATGAGACCCACAAGACCATAGTAAATAGAGAACAGTACCTAATGGGCTCACAAGCACCAACATAGTCCCCGCCACCCCCTCCCCTCACCGCCCCTCTTTCCCCGGGCCAGGGCTCAGTATAGAAGCAGCAAATAGAACTGTCTCTCTCTCTCTGACTTTCCCTGAAAGAGGCCTATTTTCATATATTCAAAGCTTTAAATACATTGGTCAGGATTCTAACTTAACACAGTTCTAGGAGCCTACTGTGATTCTTTCCCGAGTCTGGGAGGTCAGTGGTGCCATCTTCATGTTCTCTCTCTGCCCCAATCCAGGTGGCAAGTGTCTCTATGAATGGAGGTTGGGCACATCTCTAGCACCCTGGCTTTGTGGCTGCTGCCCAGCAGACATATACCTTGAAAGTCTCTGGCTCTAGTGGGCCAAAAGGGCTTATGTTCTTGATTTCAAAAGATTTGCAGCAAACAAACAGTTCTTAGCCAGATTATCTTTCCAAGGCTGAACAGAGGCAGCAGACAAAAACACTGAACTAGGATTCTTTCCCTGAAGGAGGCCTATTTGCATAAACTTAAAAGTTGCAGCCTGAAGGTCAGACTTCAAATTTAGCACACTTTCAGGCTGACCGCTATTCTACCCAGAGACCAAGGAGAGATAATTTATCATCTCCTTATATCATATCCACATTCTCCCTGTGACCAGATCCAGGTCATCAGTATTTCCATGGAAGGATATTAGGCACATGACTGGGGCCCTGATTTTTATGGCTGTGTCTCAGGGACACAACCTTTACAACCTGGCTCTGTTGGCCACCAGAGTTTGAATTCAAAGATCCCACAAGACTTCAATAAACAAAGAAACAGTTCTTAATTGGCCATCTCCTCAGAGGGAGAAGACAGAAATGTCCACCTCCTAGCCTTTCCCTAAAAGGCTATTTGCATACTTTAGAACAGCTACCGGCTCTAGTTTCCAATGAGACTGCATTTACATGCTGGCTAAAATCCTCCTCTTTGGTATACTGACAGGTCTTTCCCCAGCATCAACTCCTGGAAGCCACTAAAAGTAAAATAGGCTGTTTGGACAATCACAAAGGTTTGGGAGAAAAACCAAAAGCTGGGGCTGGACTGAATGATAATATTATTCTCCTACAGGAAACCACTCTGTCAAGATTGAGAGATATGGGTGTTTAATCTGATGCATAGATTTCAATGCAGAGTCAAGGAAAATGAGGAAATACAGGAATATGGTCCAGATATGAAACCAACATTACATTCCAGAAACAGACCTTAGTGAAATGGAGATAAGTGGTTTACCAGATAAGGAATTCAAAATAATAGTCATAAGAAAACTAAAAATGGTCATAAAGATGCTCACTGATGTCTGAAAAACAATGTGTGAATAAAGTGATAATTTAAACAAATAGAAATATTTTAAAAATACCTAATAGAAATCACAGAGCTGAAGAAAGTAATAACTGACCTGAAAACTTCAATAGAGCAGTTCAACAGCAGACTAGATAGATCAAGTGGAAGAGAAGATTAGCAAACTTGTAGTTAGGGCAGTGAAATTCATCCAATTATCTAGGTGCTAACTGATATCCTCCACTATGGGACACTGACAGGCCTCAGCACAGCCTCAACTATTGGAAGCTGCTGAAAATAAATAGGCTACAAAATGGGGAGACAGAGCAACATTTCAAATGAAATGAAAGAACAGGAAAAACTCCAGAAAACGAGCTCAATGAAATGGAGGCAAGCATTTTACCCAATACAGAGTTCAAAAGAATGGTTATAAGGATGCTCAGGGAACTTAGTGAGAACTACAAGGAACTTAGTGATAACTATAGTAGTGAAAGGAGTTTTAGGGTAAAATAGTCAGGTTTAGGGAGTTTTAAGAATTAAGAGGTTCATAAGGGAGGACTGCCTAGATGACAGCTTGGAGCTGCCCAAATGCATACATTCACAGAGAAAAAGAAGAGGTGACACAGGATAAGGTGAGAGGAAGACATCCATTCACATAAGATAGGAAGAAACCACAGGCTATGGGGAGAAAGAGGAAACAAACTTTCATAGAGGATAGAAAAATGCTGACAAATGGGAGAAAATGGGAAATAGATTTTCACAGGACATCGAGAATTTTATCACTCAAGGGGAAGAGAGAGTGGGGTGCTTTGAGCTTTGAGACTGATATAGTGACCAATTTGAAGGCAGTATGAAGAAACAAAGAACTGCAGCCTTTATAAACCTTAGCAAGAAAGAGTTTAGTGGGTCACCTCCTGGGGACCTCCATCCTACTTGGGAGTCTGTACTTGCTTCCAATAAATTTCCATCCTTTTCATCTACCACTTTTTTCAGTGGCTTCATTCTTTGAATCCACCTGGCCAAGAACCCAGGAAAGAAATTAGTCTTGTATGTTGCTCAGAAAAATTGCCAACTCAGTAGCATGAAAAAGTACATAGAAACCATAAAAAATAACCAGTCAGAAATAAAGAATACAATATCTGAAATGAGGCATGTACTAGAAGGAATAAACAGTTGGTTAGATGAAGTAGAAGGTCAAATCAGGGATTTGGAAGTCAAAGTAGCAGAAAACACCCAATTAATATAGAGAAAAAAAATTTTTTTAATGAGGATAGTTTATGGGATCTTTAAGAAAATGTAAAGCATATGAACATCTGCATCATATGTGTTCCAAAGGGAGAAGAGAGCAAGCAAGAGCTAAGAAACCTATTTGAAGAAATAATTACTAAAAACTTCTCTAACCTGGTGAAGGAAAACAACACACAACACCAAGAAGCACAGAGTCCCAAACAAGCTGAACCCAAAGAGGCCAATACTGAGAAACATCATCATTACAATGGCAAAGGCTAAAAACAAAGAGAATTCTAACAGCAGCAAGAGAAAGACAGCTTGTTATCTAGATGGATGCTCCCATAATACTGTCAGCTGACCTCTCAACAGAAATATTTCAAGCCAGTAGGGATTGGTATGAAATATTGAAAGAGATGAAAAGCAAGGACCTACAACAAAGACTACTGTGCCAAAGGCATACTTAGAATGGAAGAGCTTTCCATATAAGGAAAAGCTAAATAAGTTCGATACCACCAAACCAGTATTAAAAGAAATGCTAAAGGGTCTTCTTAAAAAAAGAAGAACAAAATTAAAAGAATGACAGGACAATAAATATATACCTATCAATAATTACTTTAGCTCAGCTGGTGTTGCTCAGTAGATGAGCACTGACCTACGAACAACGAGGTCACAGTTCAATTCCCAGTCAAGGTTATGCAGGAGGTAACCAACCAATGATTCTCATCATTGATGTTTCTATTTCTCTCTCCCTCTCTCTTCCTCTCTGAAACAAATCTATATATGTAAATAGCATAAATTCTAATAATAGCATAAGCTCTAATAAAATTACAGGGGAGAAACCAGGATGGCAGCATAGGTAAACACCTAAACTGCTGTCTTGCACAATTTCAAAACTACAACTAAAAGACAAAATGGACATCATCCAGAACCATTGGAAGGCTGGCTAAGTGGAAATTCTACAACTACAAGGAAAGAGAAAAGTGCACTGAGATTCACAGGAGCTGCAGGAGGCAGAGGTACTGAGACACATGCATGGAGAGGACTGGCAACTGAGTGTGCGGTTGGCTTTGTCAAGTGGGAGGGAGGCTAAAGCTTCCAACTGCACTGAACTCCAGTTCTGGGTGAGACTCTGGGGACCCAGACTCATACGGGGTGAAACTAGACTGTCAGGAAAGAGAAAAGCACACTGAGACACAGGAACTGTGAAAGGCAGAGGTACTGAGGGGCATGTGCTGAGAGTGCAGGCAACTGAGTGCACAGCTGGCTTTCTCAAGTGGGAGGGAGAAAAAAAGATTCCGACTGCACTGAACTTCAGTTATGGGTAAGACTCTTGGGATCCAGACTCATTTGGGGGAGAAACTAGATTGTCTGGCAATGGGCAGAACTAGAGAGTGGCTTTCTCTCAGAGGTGCTTGCAGTGATTACCACAGGACACTGATATACAGAGGCCTATTACACAGGGTTGATGGAAAACCAGTGCTCTCTGCTCCACCCCATCCAAGCTGAGCACAGAGTCTTTTGCAAGTCTTGTCTCATAAGGCTGTCTTCAGCACAGAAGTTCTCCCAGCATAGACACAGCTGACCTTCACAGCCAAATGGGCTGGAGGTCAATTCCTCCCAGTGATACCAACAACAATCTAGGCTTAACTACAACAACACTGTGCACACAGACCCAAAAGGGGTGCACCAAGAGTGTCACCTCAGGTAACTGGGGAGGCTGAACCATTGGGCCCTATAGGACACCTAGCACACAAAGCCACTCTGTCAACTCAGGGAAGCAGCCAAAATGCAAGACAAAAAACAGGTCACATAAAAGAAATGGAGGAAAGCAAATTACTGGATATAGAATTCAAAACCACAGTATAAGGTTTTTCAAGAATTTCCTAGAAAAGGTCAGTAAATTTAGTGAGACCCTCAAGGATATGAAAAAGGACCAACTAGAAATTGAGCATACACTGACTGAAATAAAAAATGTTATACAGAGATCTAACAGCAGACTAGAGGATTGTAAGAATCAAGTCAAAGATTTGAAATGTAAAGAAGCAGAAAATACTCAACCAGAAAAGCAAAGAGAAAAAAGAATCCCCCAAAATATGAAGATATTGTAAGGAGCTTCTGGGACAACTTCAAGCATACCAACAGCCAAATTTATGGGGGTGCCAGAAGAAGAGAAAGAGCAAGATATTAAAAACCGAATTGAGGAAATAATGACTAAAAACTTCCCCTACCTGGTGAAATAAATAGACTTACAAGTCCAGGAAGCACACAGAACCCCAAACAAAAGGAATTCAAAGAGGACCACACCAAGACACATCATAATTAAAATGCCAACAGCAAAGACAAACAGAGAATATTGAAAGCAGCAAGAGAAAAACAATTAGTTACATTCAAAGGAGCACCCATAGATTGTCAGCTGATTTATCAACAGAAACTATGCAGGCCAGACAGGAGTGGCAAGAAATATTCCAAGTGATGAATAGCAAGAATCTACAACCAAGATTACTCTACCCAGAAAAGCTATCATTCAGAATTGAAGGTCAGATAAAGAACTTCACAGATAAGAAAAAACTAAAGGAATTCATCACCACCAAACTAGTATTATATAAAATGCTGAAAGGTATTCTTTAAGAAGAGGAAAAAGAAGGAAAAGGTAAAGATAAAAATTATGAAGAATAAATACATATCAACAAATGAATCTAACAATCAAGTGAATAAAAAATCTGATGAACAGAATAAATTGGTAAATATAATAAAATCAGGGGCATAGAAGGGGTGTGTGCTGACAACCCTCGGGGAGGAAGGGGTGTGGGGGGTATAGGAAGAGACTAGACAAAAATCATACACCTATAGATGAGGACAGTGTGGAGGAGGCAAGAGCAAAGGGTAGGGTGGGAACCAGGTGGAGGGGAGCTATAGGGGGGTGGGAAAGAGGAGCAATTGTAATAATCTGAACAATAAAGATTTATTAAATTGCAAAAAAATTAAAGTTAAGCCTAGAACTACCATATGATACAGCAATCCCACTTCTGGGTATATTTCTGAAGGAAATGATATCGCTTTTTCAAAGAGATATCTGCACCTCCATATTCATTACCCAAGTGTCCTTGAGAGATGAAAGGATTTTTAAAATGTTATATATACATGGTGAGTAAGAGGGGGAGGGGTAGGGGGAGGGAGAGAGAGAAAAACTGGTCAAAGGATAAGGATAAAAACTTCCAATTATAGGATGAATAAGTAGTTTTGGGGATCTATCTTACAGGATGGAGGCTATAGTTAATAGTACTTTATTATATACTGAAAGTTGCTAAGAGAGTAGATCTTAAATGTTCTCATGACAACAAGTACAAAAATGTTAATTATATAATATGATGGATGTGTTAACTAGCCTTATTGTAATATTCGTTTCATAATATGTGTGTATCGAATCATTACATTGTACACCTTAAATTTACACAATGTTATATGTCAGTTATATATCAATAAAACTGAGAAGAAAAAAAATTTTATTTTTTATTTTTTCAGGCCCTAAAAAAATAAAACGCAGGATAGGCCTACCCATTTTTCTCAGTGGTTAGAGCACTGGCCCATGGATACAAGGGTCTCAGGTTCAATTCCAATCAAGGGCACATATCTCAGTTGCAGGCTCAATCCCTGGCCCCAGTCAGGGCACATGTTGGAGGCAACTAATCAATGTGTCTCTCCCACATCAATGTTTATTTCTCTTTGTCTCTCCCCCCCACTTCCCCTCTTCCTAAAAAATCAATGGGAAAAATATCCTCAGGTGAGGATTAACAACAACAAAAAAGACAGGGTAGCTGAATGGAAAAGGAAGCAATGTATGTATATATGTGTATATGTGTATATATGTATACACATATGTATATGTATATACGTGTATATGTATATATGTGTGTATATAAACACACACACACACATATAGTGCTTTCTTAAAATATATAGATTGATTTCTTAAACTATATGTAACCTAGTTGCTAATATATATGTATGTGTGTGTGTGTATAGTCTATAAGAGACTCACATCAGAATGATACATAAAAACAAAGTAAAAAGATGGAAAAATATATTTCATGCAAATGGAAATGAAAAAAGTCTGGGCAGCAATACTTATATCACACAAAATAGACTTTAAAACAAAAGCTATTGTAAGAGACAAAGAAGGACACTACATAATGATAAAGAGAGCAATCCAATAAGAGGATATAACCCTTATAAACATTTATGAACCCATCATAGAAACACCTAAATATATAAAGCAAATCTTGATGAACATACAGGAAGAAATCAATAGTAATACAGTCATAGTAGGGAATTTTAACACCTCGTTGACATCAATAAATTTTTCAGACAGAAAATCAACAAGGAAACAGTAGCCTTAAATTATTCACTAGATGAGATGGATTTTAATTGATATCTTCAGATTATTTTACCCTAAGAAGGAGAATATACATTCTTTTCAAGTACACATGAAATGTTTTCTAGGACAGTCCACATTTTAGGACACAAAACAAGTATCAGTAAATTTAAGAAGACTGAAATCATATCAAACATCTTCTCTGACCATAACTGTATGGAACTACAAACAATCACAAGGAAAAAACCCTGAAAAACACACAAAGATATGGAGGCTAAATAACATGTTACTAATTAGCAAATGGATTAACAACGAGATCAAGGAAGAAATCAAAAGATACCTTGAGACAAATGACAATGAGAAAACAACAATCCAAAATCTATGGGACACAGTCCTAAGAGGGTAATTCTTAGTAAGACAGGCCTACCTCAAGAAACAAGAAAAATCTCAAATCAACAATCTAACTTTACACATAAAGAACCCCAAAAGAGAACAATAAACAAGCCCAAAGTGAATAGAAGACAATGATAAAGATCAAAGCAGAAACAAACAAAATAAGAGTCTAAAAAAGCAATGCAAAAGGTCAATGAAGCCAATAGATGGTTTTCTATGAAAAAATGAATGACAAACCTTTAACTACATTCATCAAGAAAAAGAGAGGACCCAAATAAATAAAATCAGAAATAAAAAGAGAAGTAGTAACAACTGACACCAAAAAAATACAAAGGATTGTGAGAAAATATTATGAACGATATGCCAACAAATTGAACTATCTGGAAGAAATGGATAAATTCCTAGAAACAAACTATCTTCTAAAACTGAATCAAGACAAATCATAAAATCTGTTTAAACCAATACAACTAATGAAATTGAAGCAGTAATACAAAAAAAAAAAAAAACCAAAACAAACAACAAAAAACTCTCAACGAACATGTGAATTTTACCAAATATTCAAAGAATACCTATCCTTCTCAAACTATTCCAAAAAATTCAAGAGAAGCGATGACTCCCAAGTTCATTTTATCAGATAAGCATTATCCTAATTCAAAATCAGATACACTATAAAAAAGGAAAATTATAGGCAAATATCACTGATAAAAACGGATGCTAAAATCCTCAATAAGATGTTTGCAAATGAGATCCAGGAACACATTAAAATGATAATACAACATTACCAAGTAGAATTTATTCCAAGGATGCAAGGTTGGTACAATATCCTAAAATCAATAAATCCTCAAGAAACAAGAAAAATTTCAAATAAACAATATAACTTTACACATAAACTGGAAAGAAAACATCATGTAATCAAAATGATAGTTTGAAACCATATTATCATATCAATAGATGCAAAAAAATCACTTGAAAAAAACCTATTTATACTAGTAATAGACGAATATGGAAATTGTTCAGGACACTATCACAGTAATGACCAAAGAGCAGGCTGTGTGGGGCAACCATGCCAGCAGGGGGAGACAGTTGGTGGTGACCAGGCTGGCAGGGGGGGGGGGCAGTTGGGATCAATGAGGATGGCAGTGAGGGGCAGTTGGGGTCGACTAGGCCGGCGAGGGGGGGGGCAGTTGGGTGTGACCAGGTCAGCAAGAGGGCAGTTGGGAATGACCAGACCAGCAGGGGGGGGGGCAGTGAGGGGTGAAAAGATTGGCAGTGAGGGGTGAACAGGTTGGCAGTGGTGGGCAGTTGGGCAGTTGAGGGCAGTCAGGCCAGCAGGAGGGCAGTTGGGGGCTACCAAGCTGGCAGGGGTGTAGTGAGGGTGAATACACTAGCAGTGGAGGGCAGTTGGGGGTGATCAGGTCAGCAGACGGGGCAGTCAGGAGCAACCAACCTGGCAGGCAGGGCAGTTGGGGGTGACCAGGCCAGCAAGGGGGGGTAACCAGGTCAGCAGTGGGGATAGTGGGGTTTACCAGGCCAGTAGGGGGGGGAGGTTGTGGGCAACCAGGTCAGCAGGGGGGCAGTGAGGGATGAACAGGCCAGCAAAAGGGGGCAGTTGGGGGCAACCAGACCAGCAGGAGGGCAGTTGGGGGTGATCAGGTTGTCATTGGGGGGCATTTGGGCAGTTAGGGGCAACAAGGCCAGCAGGAGGGCAGTTGTGGGTGACCAGGCTGATGGGGGGCAGTGAGGGGTGAACAGGCTGGCGGTGAGGAGCATTTGGGCAATTGGGGGCAACCAGGCTGGCATGGGGGACAGTTGAGGGTGATCAGGCTGGTAGGCAGAGGCCCAGTTAGGGGCAATCAGGCAGGCAGGTAATCAAAATGATAGTTTGAAACCATATTATCATATCAATAGATGCAAAAAAATCATTTGAAAAAACCTATTTATACTAATAATAGAGGCAGAGGCCCAGGTGAGCAGTTAGGAGCCAGCAGTCCCAGATTGTGAAGGGATGTCCGACTGCCGGTTTAGGCCTGGTCCCCGGGATCGGACCTAAACCAGCAGTCAGACATCTCCCGAGGGGTCCTGGATTGGAGAGGGTGCAGGCTGGGCTGTGGTGACCCTCCCTTAGTGCATGAATTTCATGCACCAGGCCTCTAGTTTATGATAAAACTATCGTCTAAGTGGGAATAGAGAGATATCCCTCAGTGTAATAAAGGCCATATATGAAAAACCTGCAGTCAATATCCTACCTATAGGGGCAGAATCTAAAAAGGTTTTTGTTAAGATCAGGGACAAGAGAGAGATGTGTGTTTTCACCACTCTTATTCAACATAGTACCGGAAGTCCTAACTATAATAACCACATAAGAAGAAATAAAAGGCATCTAAATTGGAAAGGAAGCAGTAAAACTGTCATTATTTGCAGATGACATTATACTATATATAGAGAACCCTAAAGGTTCCACCAAACTTAAACGTAAGACAGGAAACAATAAAAGCTCATAGAGGAATCCACAGGCAGCAAAATCTCAGACATATGCTGAAGCAGTATCTTCACTGATATAGCTCCCAGGGCAATGGAAACTAAAGAGAAAATAAACAAACGGGACTACCTCAAAATAAAAAGCTTCTGCACAGCAAAAGAAATCATGAAAAACCACAAGAAAGTCCACTGCATGGAAGAACATATTCGCCAATGTCATCACCAATAAGGGTTTAATCTCCAACATTTACAAGGAGCTCAACTTAACAAAAAGAAGATAAACAATCCAATAAAAATGGGCAACAGACCTAAATAGACATTTTTAGAAAGAGGACATATAGAAGGCCAACAGACATATAAAGACATGCTCAAAGTCACTAATCATCCAAGAGATGCAAATCAAAATAACAATGCGGTACCATCTCACACCTGTCAGAATGGCTATCATCAACAAATCATCAAACGTCAAGTGCTGGAAAGGATGCAGAGCAAAAGGAACCTTTGTGCACTGCTGGTGGGAATGCAGACTAGTACAGCCACTGTGGAGAACAGTATGGAGTTTCCTCAAAAGACTAAAAATGGACTCCCATCTGGCCCAGTGATCCCACTTTTAGGAATATATTCCAAAGAAACAAAAACACCAGTCAGGAAGGATATATGCACCTCCATGTTCATAGCAGCGTAATTTACAATAGTAAGATTTGGAAACAGCCTAAGTGCCCATCAGCTGATGAGTGGATTAAAAAAACTGGCATATCTACACCATGGAATACTACACTGCTCTAAAAAGGAAGGAACTCCTGCCATTCGCAACAGCATAGATGGACCTGGAGAGCTTATGCTAAGCTAAATAAGTCAGTCAGAGAAAGATAAGTATCACATGATCTCACTCATTTGTGGAATCTATACTAATAAAAGGGTAATATGCTAATTAGACCGAAAAACCTTCTGGGAGATCTTCCAAACGTCCTTCCGGACAAAACCATGGTGGCCAGGCTGAGGCAGACACAGTTAGGGGCAACCAAGCCAGCAGGGATGGACAGTTAGGGGTGATCAGGTCGGTGGGGGAGTTAGTTGGGGGCAAGCAAGCTGGCAGGGGGCAAGGTTGGGGGTGAGCAGGCCAGTGGGGAAGGCATTTGGGGTTGAGCAGGCTGGCTGGGGGGCAGTTGGGGGTGAGCAGGCCAGCTGGGTGGGGGCGTTTAGGGGTTATCAGACTGCAAGGGTGGCACAGATGGGGATGATCAGGCAGGAAGGCAGGCAGGTGAGCAGTTAGGAGCCAGTGGTCCCGGAATGTTTGAATACCAGCAGTGGGATATCCTCTGAGGGGTCCCAGACTGTAGAGGGTGCAGGCTGAGCTGAGGGACACACCACCCCCTTCCTCCCTACATGAATTTTATGCACTGGGTCACTACTATAATGAATAACATAAACTGATGAACAAAAACAGATCCAGAGACAGAGAAGCATTGATCAGACTGTCAAAACTCAGAGGGAAGGCAGGGGAGGGTTGGGGTAAGGGGAAGATGTCAACCAAAGGACTTGTATTCATTCATATAAGCATAACCAATGGACACAGACACTAGGTGTGTGTGTGAGGGCATGAGCTGGGGTGTGAGGGGCAATGGAGGGATAAGGACACATATGTGCTACCTTAATCATAAAGAAAAAAAAAAGATTCTACTAAAAATAAAAACTACTAGAACTGACAAATGAATTCAGTAAAGTAGCAGAACACAAAATAAGTATCCAGAAGTCAGTTGCATTTCTAGGCACCAATAATGAACTATCAGAAAGAAAAACCAAGAAAACAATCCCATTTATAATTACATCAAAAATAAATAAAATACCAAGGAATAAATTTAAATAAGGAGGTAAAAGACTGATACTCAGAAAATTATAGGAGACTGATGACAGAAATTGAAGAAGATACAAATAAGTGGAAGCTTGTACTGTGTTCATAGGATGAGTTAACATCATTAAAATGTCCTTACAACCAAAGCAATCTATAGAGTCAATATAATTCCTTTTAAAATATTAATGGCATATTTCATATAAGTAGAACAAATGTTCCAAAAATTAATACAGAACCACAAAAGCTCTTGAATAGCCTCACCTACTGAGAAAGAAGAACAAAGTTGGAGGAATCACACTTCCTGATATCAAACTATACTACAAGGCCATAATAATCAGAATAGCCTGATACTGGCATAAAAACAGACATATAGATCAGTGGAACAGAATAGAGAGTCCAGAAATAAATGCAAACCTTGACAGTAAGTTAATATTTAACAAAGGAAGCAATAACATACAATGGGCTAAAGATAGTTTATTCAATAAATGGTACTGGGAAAATTGGACAAATACATGCAAAAAATAAAGTTAGACTACCTTCTTCATAAACGAGAATGAACTCAAAATGGATTAAAGACTTAAATGGTAGACTTGAGGAAGTGGGGGGTGGCAACAGCTAGGCACCCAGCCTCATCAACCACCCAGATTAGCCTTGGCCCAGGTCTGAACCCATAGGCACCTCGCCCAGATTCCATGCATGTGTGCCCTAAGAACACAAGCCAGACCTTGTGTAGTGAGGCAAAATGCAGTGGGACCCAGAGCATGTACAGTTGACACCTGCAGGACCAGTTCTGTGGGGGAAGGGAGTACAACTTATAACCGGGATAATCAAGGTGTGAGACTCAAGGCAGATCCAGCCTCTGGGCTAAGGAGTACCAAACCACTGGGCTGCTAGAGGCTTTAACCTCTCAGACCTCAATCAGGTTCCACAGGGCCAGAAAGAGACAGTGACTCACATTAACCTGCAGTAGAGAAATCCCCAGGAGACCCAGGATAGATAGACACACCAAGAAATCAGATTCAACAACATCAGAACAAAAATCCAAGGAGCTCCACAAATAGTGGGCCCATAGGTCTTTGAGTGTAAGTGTAAGTGTAAGTGTGTGTGTGTGATTTTTTTGTTTTTGTTGTTTGTTTTTTCCCTCTTTCTTGCATATCTAATTTATCTCTTTCCTTTGATTCTACTTTAATCTATTTTTGTTATTAATTTTTCTTCTTTTTCTTTTTCTTTTTTTCTCACTTCTTTCCTGTTTTACTTTTCCTATCTGTTTATTAATATACCCATCATTACTACATTTTTAAATGCATTAGTATTTCATTTATTTTCTGTTTCCTCTTTTTTCAATCTTTATTAAAGTTCTTTTCACTTTCTTGCTTCCACACAGCCATTTTGTTTTCATCTTCTTTCTCCTTTTTTTCTTTTTTTTTATGTTTTATTGATTTTTTACAGAGCGGAAGGGACAGGATAGAGAGTCAGAAACATCGATGAGAGAGAGACATCGATCAGCTGCCTCTTGCACGCCCCCTATTGGGGATGTGCCCACAGCCAAGATACATGCCCTTGCTGGAATCGAACCCAGGACCCTCCAGTCTGCAGTCCGACGCTCTATCCACTGAGCCAAACCAGTCTCGGCTCTCCTTTTTTTCTTTATATTCCCTGTAAGTCTTTGGTTGCATGTCTTTTAGTATTATTTTTATTTTTCTCTGCTTTGTTTTTGCTTCTTTTTCCTTCTTAGTCTTTTCTATTGTTGTTGCATGGAGTAGTTTGATTTTCATGGTATTTGTGGTTTGGCCCTGTTGCATCTTATCTGTTCTGTCAGCACCTATATAATAGCTGGTACTATGACATTGAGGTTCACCCTCTCTGGCAGCAAGTTGGAGGGGAGACCCCTCTCACAAACATCAAAAATCAAGTCTCAATTACAACAGGAGAGCCCAAATAACACACACAAGGGGTATTCCTAGAGCATCGAGCTTTCGTGAATAAATAGACTGCACCACTGGACCCCTCAAGACACTTTCTATATAAAGCCGTCCCAAAAAGACTGGGAGTCATAAGAGTCTTACCTAATACATAGAAGCAAATACAAAGAGATAGCTAACATGGGGAGACAAACAACACCCCCAAAGGAGAGAAAATAAGTAATCACTAGAAAAAGAACTAAATGAAATGGAGCAAGTAACCTTTCAGTCATAGAGTTCAAAGCAATGATTATAAAAATGCTTAAGGATTTTCAGGCAAATTACAATAGCATAAAAAGGGAAATAGAGGCCATGAACAAAAACCAGACAGAAATGAAGTATAATATATCTGACATCAAGAACACACTGGAAGGTGTTAAAAGTAGACTGGATGAAGTAGAGGATCGAATCAGCAATTTGGAAGACAAGGTCAAAATAAATACCCAATTAGAGCAGCAAGTAGAAAAAGAATTAAAATGCAGGAAGAAAGCTTAAGGGAGCTCTGGGACAACATGAAATGTAACAACATCTGCATTATAGGAATACAAGAAGGGGAAGATGCTGTATACATTGGGCTGGTTTGGCTCAGTGTATATAGCGGCACACTGCAGACTGAAGGGTCCCAGGTTCAATTCCCATCAAGGGCACATGCCTGGATTGCAGGCTCAATCCCTAGTAGGGGGCATGCAGAAGACAGCTGATTCTCTCTCATCATTGATGTTTCTCTCTCTCTCTCCCTCTCCTTTCTTCTCTGAAATCAACAAAAAAATCTAAAAAATAGTTTTTTTTAAATAAAAAGAAGAGAATGAGCATGGAACAGAGAACTTGTTAAAAGAAATAATGACAGAAAACTTCCCCAGTCTGGTGAAAGAAAATGTCACACAAGTTCAGGAGGCACAGAGAGTCCTAATCAGGATGTACCTAAAGAAACCCACACCTCAATAAATCATAATTACGGTAAAATGGCAAATGTTAAAGACAAAATTTTAAAGGCAACAAGAAAGAGACAAAATTACCTACAAAGGAGTTCCTACTAGAACAGTAATTCTCAACCTTTCTAATGCCGCAACTCTTTAATACAGTTCCTCATGTTGTGGTGACCCCCAACCATAAAATTATTTTCATTGCTACTTCATAACTGTAATTTTGCTACTGTTAATGAGTCATAATGTAAACATCTGTGTTTTCTGATTATCTTAGGCTCTACCGCAGTGATTCTCAACCTGTGGGTAGCGACTTTTATTGAGAAGTCAGAATGTCATTTGACTTCTCAATAAAACACTTTAGGTCAGAGGGAGTGGCATGAAGTATTCAAAATAATGAAAATCAAGGACCTAAATCCAAGATTACTGTATCCAGTGAGGCTATCATTTAAAATTAAAGGTGAAATAAAAAGCTTTCCAGACAAGAAAAGGTTAAAGAAGTACATTACCACCAAGCAAGCAATGCAAGAAATATTAAAGGGACTGCTTAAAGAAGAAGAAATGGAGGGAGGATCATAGGCATAAGGAAAATAAAAATGGCAATAAATAATACCTATCATTAATAACCTTAAATGTAAATGGATTAAAAGCTCCAGTCAAAAGACATAAGGTGACTGAATGGATAAGAAAACATGACCCATAGAGAAAAACCAAGATGGCGGCATAGGTAAATACCTGAACTTGCTGCGTCACACAACCACTTCAAAACTACAAATAAAAGACAAAACGGACATCATCCAGAACCACAGGAAGGCTGGCTGAGTGGAAATTCCACAATTAGAATGGCAGAGAAAAGCACACTGAGAAAAGGAGGTGTGGAAGTAAAGTATAGAGGTACAGAGGGGCATGCATGTAAAGGGCTAGCAACTGAGGACACAGTTGTTCTTTTCAATCAGGAAAGAGACACAAGCTCCCAACTGCTCTGAATTCCAGTTCTGGGTGAAACTCTGGGGCCCCAGACTCATACAGGGGGGGGGGGGGGGCAGGTGGAGGGGGGAGGAACTGGACTGTCTGGCATCAGGCTGGAACATGAGGGCAGCTTTTTCTCAGAGGTGCTTATAGTGATTACTGTAGGACAGTGAGACCCAGGGGCCTCTTAGGGCAGGGGTAAAGGTCAAACATTGCTGTTTTCTCCTCCCTGTTGATTCCCTGAGAACATGCCCTACCCAATTAATAATCCCACCCCAGCTGTGTGCAGAGGCTTTTGCATATGAATGGCCTGGCCCTTTACAATCTAAAATTACCTAACAAACTGCAGCTGGGTCAGAGAGCCCCAGAGCTTCCAAAAGAAGGCCCAATACTCCATAGCAGCCTGCATTGCTTCATAAGGGCCTCATATGAGCACCTCCAGACCCCAAACAAAGAGGATGAATCTGCAGATCCCTCCATTGCTCCTGCTGGGTGGCCTCAGACAGAGCTAAATTTGCACCTCCTTGGAGATCCAAGAGCCAGTGTATCCAGTGGTCAGGGTGGGACCATCCAGTTTACAACTCCTGATATTCATAAGGGACACTCTCAGGGGGGCAGATACAGTGAGCATCAAAGCTCCTCTGAAGCAAGTCCTGCTCTATAAAGGTGTCTCCAGCACAGAAGTTCTCCCATCATAGACACAACTGATCCTCACAGCCAATTGTCCGGGAGGTCAATTCCTCCCAGTGATACCAACAACAATCAAGGCTTAACTATAACAAGACTGTGCACACAACCCAGAAAGGGAAGCATCAGGTAATTGGAGAAGCTGAGCCATTGGACTCTATAGGACACCTAGCACAGCAAGCCACTCTATCAACACAGGGAAGCAGCCAAAATACAGGGACAAAGAAACAGGTTACAAATGACAGAAATGGAGGAAAGCAAACTACTGAATATAGAGTTCAAAACCACAGTTATAAGGTTTTTCAGGAATTTTCTAGAAACTGCTGGTAAATTTAGTAAGTCCCTTGAGGATATGAAAAAGGACCGACTAGAAATTAAGCATACACTGACTGAAATAAAAAATAATATACAGAAACCTAATATCAGACTATAGGATTGCAAGAATCAAGTCAAAGATTTGAAACACAAAGTAGCAAAGAACACACAACTGGAAAAGAAAAAAGAATCCAAAAATATAAAGACAGTGTAAGGAGTCTCTGGGACAACTTCAAGCATACCAACATCCAAATTATGGGGTTGCCAGAAGAAGAGAGAACAAGATATTGAAAACCTATTTGAAGAAATAATGACAGAAAACTTCCCCTACCTGGTGAAAAAAAATAGACTTAGAAGTCCAGGAAGTGCACAGAACCCCAAACAAAAGGAATCCAAAGAGGACCACACCAAGACACATCATAATTAAAATGCCAAAAGCCAAAGACAAAGAGAGAAAACTAAAAGAAGCAAGAGAAAAACAGTTACATATCAGAGAGTACTCATATGAATGTCCACTGATTTTTCAACAGAAACTATGCAGTCCAGAAGGGATGGCAAGAAATACTTCAAGTGATGAATAGCAAGAATCTACAACCAAGATTACTCTACCCAGAAAAGCTATCATTCAGAATTGAAGGTCAGATAAAGAGCTTCACAGATAAGAAAAAGCTAAAGGAGTTCATCACCAGCAAACCAGTGTTATATAAAATGCTGAAGGTTATTCTGTAAGAAGAGGAGGAAGAAGAAAAGGTAAAGATAAAAATTATGAACAACAGTGACAACAAGTGAATCTAAAAAGCAAGTGAATTAAAAATCTAATGAACAGAATAAACTGGTGAATACAATAAAATCAGGGGCATAGAAAGGGAGTGGACTGACAATTCTTGGGGGGAAGCGGGTGTGGAGGGTGCAGGAATAGACTGGGCAAAAATCATACACCTGAGGGACGATAAGAGAAGAGGGTAAGGTGGGTATCGGGTGGAGGGGTGCTATGGGGGGGAAAAAGAGGAACAAATGTAATAATCTGAACAATAAAGATTAAAAAATAAGACATGACATATATATGCTGTCTACAAGAGACCCACCTCAGAACAAAGGATATACACAGACTGAGAGCAAAAGGATGGAAAAATATATTCCATGCATATGAAAAGGGGAAAAAGAAGCTGGAGTAGCAATACTCATATTAGACAAAATAAGCTTCAAAACAAAGAAGAGACAATGAAGGCCATTTCATAATACTAAAGGGAATGACTCAACAAGAAAATATAACCCTTGTAAACATATATGCATCCACTTAGGAGCACCCAAGTACATATAAAAAATACTCTTGTTGGACTTTAAGGAAGAAAATGACAGCACTATAGTCATAGTAGTGGCCTTTAACACGCCATTGACATCACAGATCTTCCAGACAAAAAAATTAACAAGGAAACAGAGGCCCTAAATGAAACACTAGATCAGATGGATCTAACTGATTTTACAGAACATTTCACACACACACACACACACACACACACACACACACACACACAAACACAACAACATTCTGAAGTGCACATAGAACATTCTCAAAGATAGACCACATGTTAGGGCACAAAACAAGTCTACACAAATTCAAGAAGACTGATATAATACCAAGCATCTTCTCAGATCACAATGCATGAAGTTAGAAATCAGTTACAAAAAAACCCAAAAACACACCATCAAAAACACTCAAAAACTAGTACTTGGAGACTAAATAGCATGTTATTAAACAATGAATGGGTTACCAATAAGATCAAGCAAGAAATTAAAATCTTCCTAGAAACAAATGAAAATGAATACACAACCACCCAAAACCTATGGGGCACAGCAAAAGCAGTCATGAGAGGGAAGTTCATAGCAATCCAGGCCTACCTCAAGAAACAAGAAAAAGCACTAAGAAACTATCTAACCCTAAACTAAATTAATTATAAAGAGAACAGCAAAAGAAGCCCAGAGGAAGTATAAGTAAGGAAATAATAAAGGTCAGCAATAATGACATAGAGACAAAAACAAAGTATAAGAGATCAATAAATCCAAGAGTTGGTTCTTGGAAAAGATAAACACGATTGATAAACCTCTAGCCAGACTCATCAAGAAACAAAAAGAGAGGACCCAAATAAATAAAATCAGAAATGAAAGAGGTGATATAACAGACACCACAGAAAATACAAATGATTGTAAGCAAATATAATGACCAACAAACTAGACAACTTGGGTGAAATGGACAAATTCCTAGAAACATATAACCTAGAAACATATAACCTTCTAAAACTCAATCAGAAAACCAGAGTAGGTCAATAACAACTGATAAAATTGAAGCAGCAATTAAAAAAGTCCTGGACCAGATAGATCTATAGGAGAATTTTACTAACTACTCAAAAAAGAACTAACACCTGTTCCAAACTCTTCTAAAAAATTCAAGAGGAAGAACACTTCCAATTTTGTTTTATGAAGCCATCATTATCCTAATTCCAAAACCAGTTCAAGTCACTACAAAGAAAAAAATTATATATCAATATCCCTGATGAACATAGATGCTAAAATCCTCAACAAAATATTAGCAAATCGGATCTAGCAATATATTAAAAAGACCATACACCATGATTAAATTGTATTTATTCCAGAGATGCAAGGCTGGTACAATATAAGCAAGTCAATAAATGTGATACATCATATAAACAAATTGAAAGACAAAAATCACATTATCGTATCAATAAGTATAGAAAAAAGTGCTTGACAAAATCCAGCACCCTTTTTAAAAAAATATATTTTATTGATTTTTTACAGAGCAGAAGGGAGAGGAATAGAAAGTCAGAAACATCGATGAGAGAGAGATCGATTAGCTGCCTCTTGCACGCCCCCTACTGGGGATGTGCCCACAGCCAAGGTACATGCCCTTGCCGGAATCGAACCCGGGACCCTTCAGTCTGCAGTCCGACGCTCTATCCACTGAGCCAAACCGGTCTCGGCCAGCACCCTTTTTTGATAAAAACTCTCAGTAAAGTGGGAATAGAGAGATCATACCTCAACATAATAAAGGCCATATATGACAAACCTACAGCCAACATAATACTCAATGGGCAAAAACTAAAAGTATTCCCCTTAAGTACAGGACCAAGACAAGTATGTCCGCTTTCACCACTTTTATTCAACATAGTACTGGAAGTTCTAGCCACAGCAATCAGACAAGAAGAAATAAAAGGCATCCAAATTGGAAAGGATGAAGTAAAACTGTCATTGTTCACAGATGACATGATATTGTACATAGAAAATGCTAAAGATTCCATCACAAAACTACTAGATTTAATAAATGAATTCGGCAAGGTAGCAGTATACAAAATGAACATCCAGAAATCAATGATATTTTTATACACCAATAATGAACTCTCAGAAACAGAAACTAAAAGATACTTATGAATAAACTTAATTAAGGAGGTAAAAGACATGTACTTGGGAAACTATAGGACATTGAAAAAATAGAGGGAGACACAGACAAATGGAAACATATACCATGTTTATGGATTGGAAGAATTAACATAATTAAAATGGTATACTACCCAAAGCAATATATGGATTCAAGACAATCCCTAATAAAATACCAATGGCATACTTCATAGAGCTAGAAAAAATACTCCAAAATTTATATGAAACCATAAAAGACCCCAAATAGCTTTAGCAATCTCTTTTCCCCTCTATTTTTTTATTGTTTAAAGTATTACAAATAGTAGTACAAATGTTTCCTTTTTTTCCACCCTTTGACCTTCCCCTGGCTTTGCAGCAATCTTGAGAAAGAAGAATGAAGTAGGAAAGATCACAATGCCAGATGTCAACTATACTACAAAGCCATTAAAAAGCCAAAACATCTTGGTACTGGCACAAGAGCAGGCATATAGATGAATGGATCAGAACAAAGACCCTGAAAATTGATCCACACCATTAAAATCAATTAATATTGGATAAAAGAGACAAGAACATAAAATGGAGTAAAGACAGTCTCATCAATAAATGGTATTAGGAAAACTGGACAGACACTTGCAAAAAGATTAAACTAGACCACCAACATACATCATACAAAAGAATAAATTCAAGATGAATAAAAGATTTAAATGTGAGGCATGAAACCATAAACATTTTAGAGGAGAACATAGGCAATAAAATCTCAGACATCTGAAGTAGGAATTTGTTTATGGATACATCTTCTAAGGCAAAGGAAACTAAGGAAAAAGTAAATAAATGGGATTACATCAAAATAAAAAGCTTCTGCACAGCAACAGAAACCACCATCAAAATAAAAAGGCAACCCACTCTAGGGGAGAATATATTTGCCAATGACATATCTGATAAGGGGTTAATATCCAAAATATGTAAAGTGTTCATATAACTCAACAAACGAAAGACAATCCAATTAAAAATGGGCAGAAGATTTGAATAGACATTTCTCCAAAGATGACATACAAATGGCCAAGAGACATATGAAAAAAAAGCTCCAATTATTAATCATCAGGGATTTGCAAATTAAAACCACAGTGAAATAGCACCTCACACCTGTCAAATGGCTATTATCAAAAAATCAACAAATAACAAGCACTGGTGAGGATATGGAGAAAAAGGAACACTAATTCACTGCTGGTGGGAATGCAGATTGGTGCACCCACTATGGAAAACAGTAGGGAGTTTCCTCAAAAAATTAAAAATGACTCAGAGATCCCATTTCTGGTAACATATCCTAAAAACCCCAAGGCTCCAATAAGAAAGAACATATGCACCCCTATGCTCATTGCAGCATATTTACAATAGCTAAGATTTGTAAACAGGCCAAGTGCCCATCTATAGATAAATGGATAAAAAAGCTGTGGGACATTTATATAATACTATACAGCTGTAAAAAAAAAAAAAGAGGGATTCCTTTGGGACAGCAGAAAATATTATGCTAAATGAAATAAGCCAATCTGAGAAAAACAAATATCACATGATTTCACTTTTTTATGGAATTTAATGAGCAAAATGAATTGATTAGCAAAATAAGATGCAAAGCATGGAGGCATGGAACACACTGCCTTACCTCACTGTGGGTTTGAGAGATGAGATAAACCAAAGAACTTACCCTATATAATTAAAGGCTAATATACAAATTGACTGAACAGTGGAACGACCAGTCACTATGACATGTACTGACCACAGGGGGCAGTCGCTTAATGCAAGAGCTGCCCCCCTGGTGGTCAGTGTGCTCCCACAGGGGAAGCACCACTTAGCCAGAAGCCTAGCTGATGGCTGGCAAGCATGGTGGCAGGAGTGGGCCTAAGCCGTCAGTCAGACATCCCCCAAGGGCTCCCAGACTGCTGAAGGGTGCAAGTTGTGCTGAGGGACCGCCCCCACCAGTGCATAAATATTGTGCACCAGGCCTCTAGTATACTTATATACCTAGCCCATGGTCAGGGGCATTAGGGTAGTGAAGACCTGGTGGGAGGGGGAGTGTAGGGAGGGGGGAGATGGGCTGGGAGGAGGGGAGTAAAGGAAGTGGGGGAATGGGAGCTATCTGTAATACTATTAACAGTAAATAAATATATTTTTAAAAGTTAGGCTTGAAACCATTAAAAATCCTAGAAGAAAACTTGGGCAATAAAATCTCAGACATTTCTCAGAGCAGTAATTTTGCCAATGTATCTCCTCAGACAAGGGAAACACAAGGAAAAAAAATGGGACTACATCAAACTAAAAAAATTTTACACAGCAAAGGAAACTATTAACAAAATAAAAAGACAACCTATTGAATGAAAGAACATATTTGCCAGTGATTCATGTGATAAGATATTAATATCTAAAATTTATAAAGAATTTATACAATACAACATCAGAAAAACAAACAATCCTATTTTTTAAAAAATGGGCAAAAGACCTGATTAGACACTTCTCCAAAGAGGTGGTACAGATAGCCAATAGACATATGAAAAACATAAGTTAAAACTATAATGAGATATCATTATATCTCACACCTGTCAGAATGATATCAACAGATTAACAAACAATAAATGTTAGTGAGGATGTGTAGAAAAGGGAACCCTAATGCACTGTTAGTGGGAATCCAGATTGGTGAAGCCACTATGGAAAGCAGTATGGCGTTCTCTCAAAAAATTAAAAGTGGAATTGCTTTATGACCCAGTGATTCCACTTCTGGTAATATATCTGAAGAAACCTGAAACACTAATTGGAAAGAATATATGCATCCCTGTGTTTATTGCAGCATTATTTACAATAGCCACGATTTTAAAGAAGCTCAACTGCCCATCAGAGGAGTGGGTAAAAAAACTATGGTACATTTACACAGTGGAATACAGAAGAAGAAAAAGAAAGAAGAAAGAGGAGGAGGAAGAGGAGGAAAAGGAAAAGGAGGAGGAGGAGGAGCAGGAGGAGGAGGAGGAGATGATCTTACCTTTTGCAACAGCATGGATGGACCTGGAGAGTATTATGCTAGGTAAAATAAGCCAATCAGAGAAAGATAAGTGCCATATGATTTCATTTATATGTGGAATCTAATGAACAAAATAAACAGGCAAGAAAGATAGAAATAGACTCATAGGTACAAAGAACAGACCGACAGTTGTCAGAGGGAAGAGCATTCTGTGACTGGGTGAAAAGATGAAGAAAACACCCCCAAACCCTCATAGACACAGACAACTTCATGGTGATTACAAGAGAAAGGGGGCTGGGAGAGGTAAGGGAGGTTCAAGGGCAGATATGTGGTGATGGTAGGAGACTTGACATGGGGTGATAAACACAAAATACAATTCCGAGATGATGTATTATAAAATTGTACATCTGAAATATATATAATTTTATTGACCAATGTCATACCAATAAATTCAATACCAATAAAATGAAAAATAACAATAAAATAGGCTGCTTAGACACCCACAAAGGTTTAAGAGACAATCAAGAGCTATGGCAGGGTTGAAAAATGTTTCATCACTTACCTGAGGGCCACTTCTTCAAGACTAAAAGGTAGCTGTTTTATCTAAGTTACAGACACCAACATAAAGTCAAAGAAAATAAAGAAATAAAGGAATATGTTGCAAACAACAACAAAAAAGCAAGAGAAAAACTCAGAAAAAGATTTTAACAGGAAAAGTTTTACTTGATGAATAGTTCAAAATAATGGCCATAAAAATGTTCATTAAGTTCATGAGAAGAACGGATGAACAAAAGAATTTCAACAAATTTTTGGTGTTTCAAAAGTAATCTCTCAGGGTAACAGCACTCTTTCATTGTCAGGTTTTTGCATTATTGTCAAGTTTAAGAAATGGACTCTTAGTAGAATGAAATTGGGAATCTTGAGTTACATTTTCATGTTTGCCCATACCTGAGGTTTCTATCTACCTTTATGACTCGAAATTAATTAGCTTGGTCACTCCCTGTAAAGACGAAGCCTGGAAATGGCGTCTGCCACATGTCTAACACAGTGTGTGCAGCACCCGATGGCCACTGTTCAGACACAGCCAGGAGTCTAGGGAAGGGGACGATGATGGAGAAACCCACATCCTCTCTGGAAGCTCTCCCTATGGGTGTGGGTTATGGCAGGGAGAGTAGCATACTATGAATATCTATAATAAATTGTTTAATGTTTGTGTAATAAATTGAGTAATAGAGCAAAATAAAAAGACAACCCATTGAATGGGAGAACATATTTGCCAATGTTCTTATTTCTGTAATAAGATTGTCACTGTTGGTCTAGAGATTTGGCTTATTCCCATTATGATTCCTGGAAAGTCTTTCTGCAGCTCTGTATCTATGGCTGATCAGACTTGAATGGATGTGTAAATATGATTCAGATTCCATCCTGCAAATGCCACATGGTGAGCCGGGATAAGCTGGTTATCCGCTCTGCATGAACCATGAGTGCCCTCTCTGGTTGAATTTCCCATCAACCAGACTCGTCAATGTCCACGCTACTGCCAGTACATTTTCCACATAGAAATAAATCTGAGTCTGTCTGCTGCTTGAAAACCTCTCGATTCCCAGCTGTTGCTCACAGGAGTAATTCACAATTCCTTCCACAGGCACATATAGCCATTTACAATTTGGCCTCAATCCAATTCACTCATTTTCTTCCTCCCTGCTGTAATCCTATGCCCTACAATCCAGGTTCAGTTCATTTCTGAGCATTTCTTGAAATAGCAATTCCCTTCACTCTGCCTTTATCCAGACTGTTTCTTTTGCCTGAAACTGTTCTTTGCCTGTTGCTATCTCATAAACACCTGCTCAGAGGCTGTGCAGCTTCCCCTGGAACATCCCTCTCTAATCACAGAGAGCTCATCACTCTCTCCGGTCTCCTCAGCCTTCTGTGCACATCTCCTCTCTCCCACTCACTGACTAAAGGTAATCTCTGCTCTGCCGAAGGTCAGGGCTCCACCTTTCCTCTTCTCACCCCCAGCTCCAACCCGACAGCCTGGCATTTGTACGTAATGAGTGGAAGAACTGTATTTCAGATTGGCAGTTTATAGGCATGCTGGGAAGCTTGCGGGAGATGCAGCTTCCAAACCTGAGTTCATGTGGACCTTGTTGTAGGTGATACTAGCTTTAGAGGCTATACTGGTTTCTACTGAGGTCCTGCAGCCTCACTCAGACAGGGCCCCATTGGACTCAGGTTTCACTGAAGCCCATGTAAGGCAAGGCCCTGGTTACTCCAAATGTGCTTAACACCTGTAAGCATAGGGTATTAAAGTTGGAAGGGAGCTTACAGAGGTCTCCAGATAAAGTCAATTAACCAAATGAGGAAACTGAGGCTAGAAAAGACAATGCTCCAGGTGACCCAAAACGGTAGTATCAGAACTGAATTTCAACCTGAAATTCCCCCCTCCCTACCACCACCACTGCCCAATGCTGATACTCATTGCTCTTTATATCCAGCCCTAGCACTTTCTCTGCTGCTCAGCAAACATAGGGATGTCAGGCAATGAGGGTGAACATGTTCAAATCTCTTACTTCCAATGAGAGAAACTGGACATGGAAGGGAAATTGACTATGATAATTTTTTTCCCAAATTGAAGCTCTGTTAGAGCAGCCCCACTCCTTCCCTACTTCCTCCCGCTCTGACCTTCTAATTAGACCAAGCAGGGCCTGGGGAGAACCTGTCCTTTGCTCCTGACACTTTCTGAATTTCCCATCAACCAGACTCCTCAATGTCCATGCTGACCTTCGGATTCTCACACTTTCCTTCTCTGGTTTTGCCTTTTCTCCATCCCACGCCACTCTCTGCTTCCTTAACATTCAGGCACCTAAATACAGAATCAAGTATTTAATGCGCTTTTCCTGACATTTACTCATAAAAGGTCATTGCATTAGAGTAGCATTTTTCAACTGGTGTGCCACAAGAATTTTTAAAACATGCAACACCTGACTCTTTAGTCAGGGGCACTGACCTCTTCTCTGTTAGATTGTCAAATAAAATAAATGACAACAGCCAACACAACAACAACAGTTGCCTGGTATGAATGAATCAAAATTATACCTATTTTTTGTCAGATTGGCAAAAAAACACATTTTTTGGTGTGTGGCAGAATTTTAGTAATTAGTATATGTGTGCCATGAGGTGAGGAAGGTTGAAAATTGCTGCACTAAAACTTTAAAGAGAAGAGATGCAGAGGAAATCAAATAACCTAGAATAAGCACACCCTGTGTCACTTTCACAGTGGATGTTCATGCACAAATGTTTACAGATTCAGACACTTAAAAATAGAGGCATTTATTCATGCCAGCAAATAGGTAAATGAAGTATGAAATAAAACTAGGGAGGGGGCAGTGTTGAACCAGATGATCTCTAAAGATATTTCCAGAAACAAATTCTGAGATTCTCTCATGTGATGGAATCCAGGTTGGAAAAAGTCTAAAAGTTTACACAGATTTTTTTTTGATTATTCGTTCTCCAGGGGTATCTATATATATAAAAGCCTAAGTGATTGTCCGATTGGCCAACCAGCTAATTGGCTGGTAGCTAGGACATGCAATGCCCAGGAGACAGACGCTCAACACAGGACCTGCCGAGTGACAGCAACTTTGCAGAGTGCCCTCTTGCACTTGGGAATCCCTCAGGGGATGTTGGACTGCCAGTTTTGGCCAGGCTGAGGAACCCCACCTGTGGAGGGATCCTGCTTACTCCACAGATGACCTTCAAGCTTTGGTGCTGCTCCAGGTGCAGCTGGTCAGGGTGTGTCCAACCTGATTCGCCCAGTCCCACTCCGCTGACCACTTTCTAATCAATGTGCATAAATCTGTGCACCAGGCCTCTAGTCCTATATAATAAAAGCCTAATATGCAAATTGACAAATGGCAGAACACCCAGTTGCTATGACATGCACTGATCATAAGGGGACAGACACTTAATGCAGGAGCTGCCCACAGGCCTCAGGCCAACCAAAGTGGGTGCCAGTGCAGGCCTCCTAATTGCCCTGCCAGTCGCCGTGCATAGGGAGGTGACCAGTGGCAGCAGCAGAGGGTGGGGGCCAATGAACAGGTGGTGCCAGGACGGCCAAGGCAGGTGCCAATAGGAGCTACCTCATCACCTCACCAGTCACCCCACTGATTGTCCCTGATCACTGGTCAGGCCTAGGGACCCTAAACATGCATGAATTTTGTGCATCAGGCCTCTAATGAGAAATAAACACCCAACCACATTTAACTTTTCTTCTGAGTGCATGAACTTTGGGTGGCAAGAAATACTTCAAGTGATGAATAGCAAGAACCTACAACCAAGATTACTCTACCCAGCATAGCTAACATTCAGAATTGAAGGTCAGTAAAAGTGCTTCGCAGATAAGAAGCTAAAGGAGTTCATCACCGCCAAACCAGTATTATATGAAATGCTGAAAGGTATTCTTTAAGAAGATGAAGAAGAAGAAAAAGGTAAAGATAAAAATTATGAACAACAAATACATGTCTATCTACAAGTGAATCTAAAAATCAAGTGAATTAAAAATCGGAGGAACAGAATAAACTGGTGAATATAATAAAATTAGGAGCATAGAAAGGGAATGGACTAACAATTCTTAGGGGAAAAGGGGTGTGGGAGATAGAGACTGGACAAAAATCATACACCTATGGATGAGGACGGTGGCGGGGGGAGGTAAGGGCATAGTGTGGGGTGGGTACCGGGTGGAGGGGAACTATTGGGGATGGAGAGAGGAACATTGTAATAATCTAAATAAAGATTAAATTTTAAAAAATAAATAAAAGGCTAATATGACCAGTTACTATGATGTGCACTGACCACCAGGGGGCAGACCCTTAACACAGGAGCTGCTGAGCTGCAATGACTTGGGAGTGGCAGTTCATGGGTGACACACCCCAAAACCAGAGAGGAGGAAGCCTGATTCCTCATGGGGCCATGCAATTTCACCTTCAGCTATGGGCTATGTTGTTGCTGGGGCACTGTTGGCCCAGAATCTGGTTTACTGCACACTTGCGTTCCACACTCGGTATGACAGCAACTTTGCAGAATGCCCTCTTGAACTCTTGGACCCCTCAGGGGATGTTGAAAAGCTGACTTCTGCTCGATCCCTGCAGGCCACGCCAAGGGACCTCATCTGCCAGAGGAACCCCACTCACTCTGAAGACCCCAGGGAATGATTGTGAGAGATTGGCTCTAGGGCATATCCAGCTCGTCTTGCCTAGTCCCATCCTGCTGGCCACCTTCTAATTAATTTTCTTTGAATGTGCACAAATCTGTGCACTGGGCCACTAGTGTATATATAATATTATTTCATAATGTTATCAGCATAAAAACAGACACATAGATTAATGGAACAGAAATCCCAGAAATAAACCTAAGCATATTAATTTACAATGAAGGAGCCAAGAATACATAATGGCGGAAGAATATTCTCTTTAATAAATGGTGTTGGGAAAATTGGATAGCCATGTGCAAAAGAAAGAAACTAGACTCCTATCTTATACTGCACACAAAAATCAACTCCAAATGGATTAAGAGCTTCAACATAAAACCTGAAACCATAACTCCTAGAAGGAAACACAGGGCGTAAGTTCCTTACCATCAGCCTTTGCTATGGAGTTTTGGATTTGACACGAGACGAAAATGGAACAAAAGTAAAAATTAAACAAGTGAAACTACATCAAATTTTAAAAGTTTATGTTGTCTGATAAGGGGTTAATATTTAAAATATATAAAGAACTCATATAACTCAACATAAAAAAATCAAACAATCTGATTAAAAGTGGTCAGAGGTTGTAAAGAGACATTTATGTAGAGAAGACATATAAATGGCCAACAGGTACATAAAAAGGTGCTCATCATCTTTAATCATCGAGGGAGATGCAAATCAAAACCACAATGAGATGCTAAGTTAAATAAGTCAGACAGAGAAAGACAAACACTACATGATCTCACTCATATGTCGAATATATCCCCCTTCTCTATCTCCCCCCAAAAACAGATCCTGAATTCATAACATAAATACAAAAATACAGATTGATAGTTGCTGGAGGGGGCAAGAATGATCAAATGGGTGAGGGTAGTCAAAAGGTACAAGTTTCTAGTTATAAGTCATGGATGTCAGGTACACCATAGTAGTCACAGTAATAATGCTATAGTATAATAACTAGAGGCCCAGTGCATGAAATTCATGCATGGGGGAGGTCCCTCACCCCAGGTTGTACCATCTCCAATCTGGAACCCATTGAGGGATGTCCGACTACCCGTATAGGCCTGGGATCAGACATCCCTCTCACAATCCAACTGCTCACCTGCCTGCCTTCCTGATTGCCCCTAACTGCTTCTGCCTGCCAGCCTGATGATTTCCTAACCACTCCCCTGCCAGCCTCATTGATGCTTAACTGCTCCCCTCCCAGCCTGTTTGTCCCTAACTGCCCTTCCCTGCAGGCCTGGTCACCCCTAACTGCCCTTTCTTGCAGGCTTGGTTACACCCCAACTGCTCTCTCCTGCAGGCCTGGTCACCCCTAACTGCCCTCCCCTGCAGGCCTGGTACCCTCCCAACTGCTCTCTCCAGCAGGCCTGGTCACCCCCAACTGCCCCTCCCTTGCAGGCTGGTCCCTCTCAACTGCTCTTCCCCGCTGGCCATCTTGTGTCCACATGGGGGCAGGATCTTTGACCACATGGGGGCAGCCATCTTGTGTGTTGGAGTGATGGTCAATCTGTACATTACTCTTTTATTAGATAGGATAGAGGCCTGGTGCACGAGTGGGGGCCAGCTGGTTTGCCCTGAAGGCTGTCCTGGGTCAGGGTGGCAGTTCCCTTGGGGTGTGGGATGGCCTGAGCGAGAGGCCTGTTGTGGTCTTCAGGCCAGCCATGCTCCTCGGTGACCCAAGCAAAGGCCCTCGTATCTAGAATTTATTAATCTTCTACAAATGAAACTTTGTAGCCTGGAGTGGAGGCCTAGGCTGGCCAGAGCTGCAGAAACTTGGCTTCCTCCATCGCTGGGTGCAACCCTAGCCTCCTGCCTCTCTCCAGCTCCGTGGCTGTGGCTGCTGCCATTTCTGTTGGGATTCTATAATTGAAACTTTATACCCTGGTGTGGAGGCCTGAGTGGCAAGGGCAGGTGGAAAGCTTGGCTTCCTCCATCGCCGGGGAAACCCAAGCCTCCCTCCTGCTCTCTGTGGCTGCAGCCATCTTGGTTGGGTTTATTTGCATATTTGCTCCTGATTGGCTGGTGGGTATAGTGGAGATATGGTCAATTTCCCTATTACTCTTTTATTAGATAGGATACTAGTAATATTGTATATATTATATGTAAACAGTAATGCACAATATATAGTAGTAATAATACTGCATTGTATTTTTAAAGTTGCTAAGAGTATTAAAAGTTTTCATCAAAGAAAAAATGTGTAACTATGTATGGTGATGGGTGTTAACTAGACTTATTGTGATGATTATTTGGAGTATATACAAATACTAGAGGCCTGGTGCACAAAATTCATACAGTTGGGGTGGGGGGATATTTCCTCAACCTACGCCCTCTTGTAGTCTGGGAGCCCTCTGGGGATGCCCTACTGATGGCTTAGGCCCACTCCCCAGGCAGTCAGACAACCTTAACACTGTGGTATCAAACTGATCACCAGGAGGCAGCTCCTGTGTTGAGAACCTACCCTCTGGTGGTCAGTGCACATCATAGCAACCAGTTGTTCCACTATTTGGTCAATTTGCATATTAGCCTTTATTATATAGATTGAATCATTATGATGTATACCTGAAACTATTATGTTACTGGTCAACCATATCTCAATTAAAAATAAACCCACAATGAGATATTACTTCATATCTATTAGAATGGCTATTATAAAAAAAATGAGAAGTAAGTATTGGCAAGGATGCAGAAAAAAAGGAACATTTGTAGACTGTTGGTGGAAATGTAAGTTGGTGCAACTACTCTGGAAAATAGTATGGAGGCTCCTCAAAAAATTAAAAACAGAACTACCATATGATTCAGCAATTCTACTTCTGGGTATTTATCTGAAGGAAATGAAATTACTATGTTGAAAAATATCTGCACCTCCATGTTAACTGCAACATTATTTACAATAGCCAAGACATGGAAACAACCTAAGTGACCTAAGTGTCCATCACAGATGAATGGGTAAAAATATGTGATACACACACACACACACACACACACACACAATGTAACATTATGCAACTATAAAAAAGAATATCTTGCTATTTGTACTAATATGGATGGACTTTGAGGGCATTAGGCTAAGTGAAATAAGTTGGAGAAAGATAAATATTGTATGATCTCACTTATATGTGCAATCTAAAGGAACCAAACTCAGATACAGAGAACAGACTGGTGCCAGAGCTGAGGGTTGGGGAAGTGGGAGAAATGGGTGAAGGTGGTCAAAAGGTACAAGATTCCAATTATATGACGTAATTCCTGGAGGTGTAATGTGCAGCATAACTATAGTTAACCATTCTATATTGTATATATGAAAGTTGCTAATAGAATAAATCTTAAAAACCTATAAGAAAAAATGATAACCATGGTAACCATGTGAGGTAATGAATATAAATTAATTTATTATGATAACTAGAGGCCCAGTGCATGAAATTCGTGCATGGGGGGAGTGTCCCTCAGCCCAGCCTGCACCCTCTCCAATCCCTTGAGGGATGTCTGACTGCTGAGGGACACAACCCCTGTGCATGAATTTTATGCACCTCTAGTTTCCCATAAAGCTCTATCAAACCTTTACCAGCCTCTGTGTGCTCTCTCTACTTATATAAACCTATCCCTGCTCCAAGCAGGTGCCTATACTACTTCATTAAGAAATGTACTAGAAGTGAATTCCAACTTCTTATTCCCAAGCTACAAGATAATTTATTCTCCTATCCATCTATTCCTTTTCCCTACCAATCTCAGAAAATAAGACACCTCCCTGTTCAGGATTAAGTAGGAGTCAAACAAGGAGGCGAGGAGGGTGGGAAGCATATGCCTGGCAGGGGTAATAGCATGTGAGATGATCTTAAAATGAGAAGCAGTATGTTGAGTTAAAGGAAGTGAAAGAAGTTTAGCATGTTTGGAGTGAGAGGCCAGGCATGGGTCTTGGTCCTAACTAAGGGAAGAGGGAAGCCATTGCATTGTTTTATGCAGGGAGTGATGTGATGAGATCTGTCTTCCAGAAAGGTCACTCTGGCTGCGGCGGGGGTCAAGTATGGAGAGTAGGAAGAAGGTGTTAACATTGGAAGCAGGAAGACCAGTAATCCAGGCAAGAAATGATGGTGGTTTGAACTTGGGAAGTGTGTGGTTGATTCACGTTACACTTAGCAGACAAAACTGACAGGACATGATGATGGTTGATGAGGATAGAAAGGATGATGCCCAGGGTCTTGGCTTGTTCAACCAGCATTTGGTGTGACATTTACTGAGACAGAGAATGTAAGAGTTAAAGAAGGTTGAAGTGTAGTAGCAAATTATAAATTCAGTTTTTAGTATGTTAAAATTGAGGTACTTGCAGGGCATCAAACAGAGAAATTCAATCAATAGTAAAATTTATGGATCTGAACCTAAGGAGACAGGTGTGACTGCAGATATGGATTTGGGAGCAATTCATCTATAGATGTGATCAAGTTATGGGACTGCCTGGAGAGAGAGTGGAGAATCATGACAGGATTCATGACAGGGACCCCCCCCCCCCCCAAACAGCAAGATGTATGGACTACGCATGGGGTAAAGCGGCCATAAAGGAGACTGGAAATACCTATCAGAGAGGTGGAGCCACAGTAACCAAGAGCATCACGAGTTTCAGAATGGAGACACTGGTCATATGCTGTCACGTGATCTTTGGATTTAATGACAAAATCCATTGTTTATTATGGTGGAGGGGGCATATTCATGAATGAAAAGAAGGTTATGTATGGGCTGAAGGTCAGAAGTGAGGAAAGTGAAGGAAGTAAAAACTCTTTCAAGGTGTTTGGCTGTGAAGGGACAGAAAGAGGTAGGACAACATCTGGGTAGTTCCGTGTGGCAAGTTTGTACTGGAGGGAAGCCTTTGTTTAAATAATCTGTCATTTATTCATTTATGCACAACAAATGGGCTACATGAATAAGATAGATATATTCTCTACTCTTGAGACAAGTAGAAAGAAGTTAGCAATACAAAGAGAGAAAGAGAGTTAACTGATAGTGTGCAGCATCAGAAAATGAGGAAGTGGATGGGAATGACAGCAAGGTTGCAATAGACAGAATAACGGCTCCCCAAGGGTATCCTCATCCGGATCCCTCATGCTGTCAATATGTTAGGATATGTTACAGCAGGAGAAGATTAAAGTTGCTGACCAGCTGACTCTGAGATGGAGCGACTAGCCTGAATCTCGCAGGTGGGCACAATGTAATACAGGGTCCTTATATGTGCCAGAAGGAGGCAGAAGAGAGAGCCAAAAAGATGGCAGTGTAACAGGAACTTGGTCTAATATCATTGGCTTTGAAGATGCAGGAACAGGGTCCCCGAGTCAAGAAATCTGGTGGCTTTAGCAGCTAGAAAAGCTGGGCAACAGATTTTCTCCTAGATCCCTCAGCCTTGCCAGCACCTTGCTTCAAACCCAGAGAAACCCATGTCAGACTCCTGACCTACAGAACCAGAGGAGAATAAATGTGTCCTGTTTTAAGTCACTAAGCTTGTGGTCATTTTTTACAGTAGCAAAAGGAAACTAATAGGGTGACCTTCAAATATGTCTGCCCACATTAATCCTAAATAAAATTTAAAAATCTCTATGCCCACTCACATGTTTTTATACAAACATCTAAAATTTTCATCCTAAGTTTAAAAAGTTCAAAAAGGATATAATTTCTGCTGCATGTAAATATTTTATTTAAAAAACAATGTTGTTACATCATTCTTTTAAATGTAAACAATTTAACTGCACAGTGATTTGATATTTACCGTCATCTACTTAATTCACCATCATCTACAAATATGAGCTCTTTAACAGATGAAGAATTTCCATCATTACCTTTTCTCCTTGAAATATTTTCACTTTAATTCCCCCACAGAATTGCATCCTAATGTAATATGATTTTATTGTTGAAAGTCTTATATATTATTCTATCAAACTTCTCTGCAACAAAAATATGTAGGTAAATGGGAATTTTAATATTTTTCTCAAAGATAAGGTTGTATGTCAATGTAAGTTATAATTATTATTTTTTAAATATATTTTATTGATTTTTTACAGAGAAGAAGGGAGAGGGATAGAAAGTCAGAAACATTGATGAGAGAGAAACATAGACCAGCTGCCTCTTGCACACCCCCTATTGGGGATGTGCCCACAACCAAGGTACATGCCCTTGACCAGAATCTAATCTGGGACTTCTCAGTCCGCAGGCCAATGCTCTATCCACTGAGCCAAACCGGTTTCAATTATAATTATTTTTAAAAATATATTTTTATTGATTTCAGAGAGGAAGGGAGGAAGGAAGAGAGGAAAGAAGAGAGGGAGAGAGGGCAAGGGGGGGGGGAGAGAGAGGGAGAGGGAGAGGAAGGGAGGGAGGAAGAAAGAAGAGAGGGAGAGAGGGCAAGGGGAGGGGAAAGGGAGAGGGAGAGAGGGAGAGGGAGAGAGGGAGGGGGAGAGAGAGAGAGAGAGAGAGAGAGAGAGAGAGAGAGAGAGAGAGATTAATGATGACAGAGAATCACTGATAGGCTGCCTCCTGCACATCCCATCCCATACTGGAGCCTGCAACCCAGGCATGTTCCCTTGACTGGAATCAAATCCTGGACCCTTCAGTCCACAGGCTGATGCTCCAACCACTGAGCCAAAGCAGCAGGGCTATAATTATTTTTAATACATGTTTATCAAATCAATATATGTATTATATATAATGAAAATTCTACTAGGTAAAATGTTATGGGAGTTGCATTGTTCTGTGAGATAGATGGCTTTCTTTTTTCTAATTAGGTTATGTAGCTATAGGTAAGTAGGACAATGCTCAGAAGAAACAGGGCTCAGCACCAACCATATTCCTATATTACACATAATAAATGCGAAATACTATTTACATAGTAAATGGGAAAAATGGAGTAACTTTTATAACATCACTCAATTTGTTGAAATTCTTCCAAGTTATACACTCAAATTCATAGTAATATATAAAAATTATATTTAAAATTTAGCTCCTGCCCATTGTCATGTCTACATTTAAGTCTGTTGAAGGAAAAGCACAGAAAAGTGCTGACTGACCAAAGTGGTGACTAACCTTTGATAATTACTAACTTTCTCATTTCCTGGGAAATGCACCTAGAAGGCTTATCAAGGCTGATCAAATGCCCCTTAATTAGATCTGCTATTCTTTCACTTAGAAACTCATTGCACATGGAGCTAAAAATACATGACGACTGAGCAAAAATGAATACCACGAAATTGAGAATTTTCTATTTCAGGACTTTTCCCATTGGCTGTGAATGGAGACCTATATAATCATCTGAAGTTTAATTTTCTACTTGATTAAAAACTGCCTTAAATATGTGGAGGTCAGAAAACCACACAGGAGTATTATTATACCTAGATTGGTGATTTCATTTTATAGTTGAAGATAATTGTTTAAATTTATACCTAGAGAGAATGAAACAGCATATCTGCCCCTGAGAGGGAGAAATTAATATTAATTAGAGTAATTTTTCTAGATTTCAGAACACTACATACTAAATGGATTAATGAGACGTTTTATCCTATTTCCATACACAATGAAATGTTCAGCTTTAAAAGTGCACTTTAACCTGCTTCGTGGAAATTCATAGCAAAAAAAAAGGGGGGGGGGGCATTGGGCCACCAGTAAATGTGTGACTTAGGTGAATTAACTATGTTTAACATTATTAACAGTAAAATTAATATATTTCCATTAAGTTAATCTAAACTTAATATACACATAATAGCAATGAATAAGTAGCAGCGAAGTGACTGACAAGGAGCAGCAAACAGGATACTTGCTTGTAAGAAAAAAAGTACAAGTTAACAAAATTGCTTCTCCCACACATCTGACTAAATGTTCAAGAGGCTATAAAATTCTAGCTTACCTTCAAATATGTTCCTTTTCCTTGAAGCTGGAGCCCTCATCCTTGCTCTCTTCATCCTTGAGATCATAGAAATACTTCTGAGGCAGATCAAGACACACCTAAATTGAGTTCTCACTGAGTGTTTTTCATAGAAATAAACGAAAAGCAGAGCACGTGCGTCTCATAGCCAACTGGCTTTCCTGGCGTGCCTTCCAAATATCTCAAATATTCTAGTTCTAGACAGATAGGAAGATAAGCCACCAAGCCTTGCCTTGAGTTTGTCACTTGGGTAAAGTAAGGCACAGTCACCTTTGGTCTTTGTCCTGTTCTGCTTTCTCTCTTCCCACTCCCCCTAAGGTGACCTGTCCTTTGGTGGTAGGCCAGGAATGAAAGAAGGAAAGTTGCTAAATAAAATTGTTCTTACTCCTTCTGCCTCCTCTTACCAAATATCCCAATTCTCTAAGCGTGGTTTCCCAGGAAAGCAGAGCCTGAGCCAGGCCAGCCCACCTGAGGCAGGGAGACGCAGAGTGGAGGGGAAGAGGGGGAGCCCAGAAAGGGCTGGCCAGTTGGCTGCTGCTATGCTGCTGCCACAGAAGCCTGACTGTGGGATCATCGAGGAGCCTGAGGAAAAGTCTCAGGAGCAGCTCTCTGAACCAAGTAGCCTTCAGCTGCCTGCATCATGGCTCAAGGACCAGCCTCCAGTTAACTTCCTCCCGCGGCGGAGTGCACCTGTGTGAGTGCCAGGCACACAGCCTGGGAAGCCGAGGCCAGGAGCTTCTAGGTTGTACCTGCACGCAGCTGGTGCAAGCCTGTGCAGAACTGGACATGGGAATAAGAGGGGACATGGAGAGGTAGGCAGAGGTCACTAAAGGTGGGCCCGGGACTCACAATTCTGAAGCCATGCCAAGCCTTTGACAGTAATATATAAGGCAGGGAAAGACACGAGGCCCATAATGTGTTTCAGGTGCTTAATTGATTCAAGAAGGCTTTGCTGAGACGGTTAAAATCTTGAATTGTTTCTTTGGCTTTAAATTTTTTTTTTATTGATTAAGGTGTTCCATATGTTTTCCTTATTACCCCTTTACCCCTCCTCCCCCCCATGAACTCACCCCTCTTTTGTTTTTGTCAGGCTTATATGCATGCATACAAGTCCTTTGATTGATCTCTCCTCCTTACCCACACCCTCCCCTACCTTCCCTCTGAGGTTTGATGGTCTGATGGATGTTTCTCTGTTTTTTTACGTGTTTTTATACCCTAAGAAAGGCATCCAAGTGTACCTAAGATAGGCAGGAGAATGCCTCTTTTTTTGTGAGGAAGACAGTGATTATTTAAGGGGGGTGGTGGAGCCCAGCCACCAGCGTGGCTCAGCGGTGGAGAGAGACCTATGAACCAGGAGGTCACAGTTCGATTCCCGGTCAGGGCACATGATCCTCTTTCATCATTGGTGTTTCTCTCTCCCTCTCCCTTTCCCTTCCCCTCTGAAATCAGTAAAAACATATTTTAAAAATAAAAATAAAGAGGAGGTGGGAAAGGATTTTTCTAATGCTTGAGCCTAAAGTATACTCTCAGGCAGGTCAGTTTCAGGAAGGGGTCATATGGAATTTGAGGCTCTGGAAATGGACCCCTTTAAGATTTTTCTTTGCAACATATCCAGTATTCTTCCAGGTTTACATATCCACTTTGGAAGTTATCCAAAGCCCAGATATTAGCCTTCAAGAGGCGGAGGCAGTTCTCAATCATATCAATACAGGAGAGGCCCGAGGGTTTGTGCTGAGTTAAGAATCCTTGGTCTCTGGATTCTTCCTCCACATCTCCACCCATTTCTGTTTATTCCTCTTTGTGGGATCTTCTTTAGCATCTCCTTTTGGATGTGTTTCAAAATACCTTCCTTGATTCTCTTCTCTCCTTAATCTCCAGTCTCCATACTCTCTGGGCAGTTCTCATTCACTTCCATGGCTTTAATCCCAACTACACATGGATGAACACCAAATATTGATCTTTAGCCCCAATGATTCCCGCCCCCCCCCCCCCAGAGTTGCAGATTAATCCAACTAGTGGCCCACTGCATGAAATTCATGCACATTAAAGGGGTATTAATTAGAGGAAATAATTTAATATTGCTATTTACTCTTTCTCTATAATAGAAGTATCAGAGACTAAAGAAAATAAGTAAAATGTATATGAAAACCTTCCTCCTGTCAGAGTCTGGGGTGAACCACGGGACCCAGAGTCAAGTCCCCACTCACTCACATGTGCCTCAAAATCACATGAGACCCAGACCCAGCCGTGCCTCCCCTAATTGGGGTAGATCCAGACCCAGCCAGTCCCACCCTTGTCAAGCCCCGCAGGGCAGGGGGCATCCTCAGGTCCCCTGGCCCAGCACCAGGATGGGGAGCGTGGCCTGAGGTCCCCCATCAAGCCCCACCAAGCAGAGGAGCAGGCTCAGGTCTCCTTTGAAGCCTCGCTGGTTGGGGGGCATAGCCTGAGGTCCCCTGTCAAGCCCTGCCAGGTGGGGGCACAGCCTGAAGTCCCCTGTCAAGCCCTGCTGGGTGGAGAGAACAGTCTGAGGTTCCCTAACCCAGCACCAGGATGGGAAGTGCACCTTGAAGTCCCCTGTCAAGTCCTGCCGGGTTGGGAGTGTGGCCTGCAGTCCCCTGTCAAGCTGCACCAGGTGCGAGGCATGGCCTGAGGTCCTCCAGCCTGGAGCTGGGGCGGGGGGAGCAGCCTGAGGTACCCTAGCCCAGCACCAGGGTGGGAAGCACACCTTGAGGTTCCCTGTCAAGCCTTTCCGGGTCGGGGCGTGGCCTGTAGTCCCCTGTCAAGCCCTGCCAGACAGGGGGAGCAGCCAGAGGACCCCTAGCTCAGCACCAGGACAGGAAGTATACTTTGAGGCCCCCCATCAAGCCCCACTGGGTGGAGGACATGGCCTTAGGTCCCCTGGCCTGGTACCGGGGTGGGGGTTGAGGCCTGAGGTCCTTGTCTAGCCCCTCTGGTTTGGAGGAGGGTGTAGACCTCCTGTCCCGCTGCCACAACCACCTCACTCTCTGTGAGCAGGTATGCATAGGGAAGGCTGGGCTGGAATAATTGGGAGGGAGTAATGGGGGGCCAGCATCCTGGGTGAGCTGGGCCTCACAGCCTCTCTGCTTCAGCTCCCAGCACCCCGGACCTTAAGGAGTAGTGCTTTCACAGAAGCCTGGCAGGCACTGGATATGGCGATGCCTTAAAAACAGAAGAAGCCCCCTTTAACTCTGGCTGGAAGTGCTTTCGTGAACTTATGGTCGGGGGAAGCAGCCCAACATCAGGGCTGAAATAAGACCTTGGGTAACCTCTGGAGGGGTGACTTCAGTCCTTCACTTTGGCCACGCTCCCCGCCAGTCCTCTGTCCTGCCGCCGCCCCGCCCTCCTACTCCTGATTGGCTAGTAGCCTAGTGAAGGTACAGTAATTTGCATGTTTCTCTTTTATTAGATAGGATTGTTTCCTGGATATCCTCCCCAGTGATGGGTCACAGCCAGCTGCAATTCAATGTGAATTAACTCTTTGTCTCCCCTGCCTCTCCCAAAACTTCACTTTCCCTAACTCCCTATCCTAGTGGTTATAATCATTATCATTCATTCCAACACGCTAGACACTTAAAAGGCACTCTGACTTCCTTCCTTCTACATGTTGTACATCAGAGTCTGTTGATTTGATTTTCTAATACTCTTACATTCATGTGATTTTCTCCGTTCCCAATGCCACTTACTACCTTAGTCTGGGACTCCATTGTATTTTTCCCGGTTCTTATGAAAGCTTCCAATTTGGTCATACTACCTCCATTCACGTCAATCCTTCATTCTGTTTCCAAAATTGCTCCCCAAGAGTGATCTCACAAAAATGCAAATCAAATCATTTTATTCCCTTGCTTAAAATTCAATGACCTCCCTTTGCCAACAAGATAAAATTCCAACTGCTTAGCATGACTTATAAAGTCCTTCATGATTTAACTCTATTAGTGTTATCTGATTTAGGCAATTCTGTAAATACAGTTTACCCACCTGCAATGCCTTGTACATATAATTGAGCTTCATAGATATCACACTGTGTTAAGGGGGCTGTTTATCTGGTTTGGAACAAACCTATATTATTATGAAATATTTCAAGCCTCTAGAAAGCAGAGAGAAAAATACTGAAAATCACCACCAAGCTTCATTGAATTTTAAAACCTTGACACATTTCCTTTAGGCATACTTTCTTTGTTAAGAAATGTCATTGTAGTGAGATAACATCTCTCACCTGTCAGAATGGCTATCATCAACAAATCAACAAACAAGTGCTGGCGAGGATGCAGAGAAAAAGCAACCCTCATGCACTGCTCCTGGGAATGAAGACTGGCGCAGCCACTGTGGAGAATAGTATGGAGTTTCCTCAAAAAATTAAAAACAGAACTCCCATTTGACCCAGTGATCTCACTTCTAGAACTATATCCCAAGAAAACAGAAACACCAATCAGGAAGGATATATGCATCCCTATGTTCATAGCAGCACAATTTACAATAACTAAGATTTGGAAACAGCCTAAGTGCCCATCAGCAGATAAGTGGATTAGAAAACTGTGGTATATCTATGCAATAGAATACTACGCCACTATAAAAAAGGACTTTTACCATTTGCAACAGCATGGATGGAACTAGAGAGCATTCTGCTAAGCAAAATAAGCCAGTTAGAGTAAGATAAATATCACACGATCTCACTCATATGTGGGATATTATGATCTAAAATAATTTGATGAATAAGAATAGATCCAGAAACAAATGGCAAGGGAGGGGGTGGTTAGAGAGCAACCAAAGGACTTGTATGCATGCATATTAACATAACAGACACTGGGGTGGTGGGGGCTTGCCTGGGGTGGGAATGGCTGGGGGGTGGGGTGATGGGTCAAGCAGGGAAAAAGAAGACGTATGTAAAACTTTAGACAATAAAACAAACAAACAAATAAAACTGTCTTAGAATAAATTTTAAAAAGAAATGTCATTGCAAATATTATTATGACCCTCATCCCTCTCCTTCCTTCCTTCTCTACCCAGAAGTAGCCACCCTACTGAATTTGGTATTTATATTTTATTCTTTTAATATATTGCTGATGTCTCCATTAATTCTATATGGTATTGTTTTGCACACGTTAAGCTTTATGTAAGTAGTATTATGTGGTATATATCCTACAACTTACTTATTTTCTCAAAATGCTTTTGAGATCTATCCAAGCTGATACAAGAAACTCTAGTTCTGAAGGGCTTCTTAGTAGTCCACTGTCTGAACATACCACAGTTTATTTATCTACCCTCCTATTGGTGTATATTTAGGCTTTCCCAATATCCTGTTACTAGAAACAATGCTTCAAGAAACATTTTGCATACATGTCTCCTTGTGTACACATGATAGGGTTTTTCTAGGTTATATACCTAGGATGAAATTCCCAATAGAAGGACATGTACAGCTTAAATTTTAATACCCATTTTTCTCCAAAAATTCTTCAAAACATGTTTGTACAAATTTTTCTCTAAAGGCAATAGAATCTCGACTCTACTAGTCAGGTAAGTTTCAAGTGAGTCTAGCACAACTATAAAATATGGCAATACTTAAGATGAGATTCTTAAACTAGCAACTTTATGAAGTTTATAAGGGAACTTTATAAACGATTGTGTCTATATTCAGTTATGAGAATTTCAATACCTATTTATGTATGTGTGTGTGCATGTGTGTATTTTGTTTGTATAAGCTAGAAAAAATTATGTGGTTCTGGTATCAGCCTTTAGCTCCTTCTCTCTGGAGGAACTGAGGTTGGCATTCTAAAGAACTGGCCTTCTTCTGAGTACAGGTGCTAGGAGTCATTTCTGTTCATTCATGCATCATTCAAAAAATTTTTATTGGGTGTCTACTACATAGCGGGTACCAATCTGAGAGCTGGAGCCGTACACCAGTTAAACAAGAGACAAAGTTTAGGTCCTCACAGAATTTCTATTCTGGTGACAGTAGAGAGTCAAGTAAATAAATATACATATACCCATATACTATGTCATTGGGTAATAAGTACAATTTAGAAAAAACAGGGAAAGGGGAATACGGAATACTATAAAAAGTGGTCATGGGAAACCTTGCTACAAAGGTAATATTTAAATAGTTTTAAAGAAAGTGAGAAAGTGAGACATGCAATTTCATGAGGGAGAGCTTTAGAAAAAGAGGGAATAGTAAGGAATAATGCTCTAAGGTGGCAGTCTGCTCTGCATATTCAAGGACTAGCAAAGAGGCCAGTCTGGCTGAAACTAACCCAGCAGGGAGTGGGCAAAAGTGATGAAGGTGAGGTCAGGGGAGGTAGTGTTGGGAGGGAGTTGTTGATTCTGCTCTGACTTGGGTGGAAAACCATTGGAAGTATTTGAGCAGAGGAACGCCAAAATCTGATTTAAGTTTTTGAATAGTCACTTTGTTGCAAGAACAGAAGCAGGGAGACCCTTTGTGGAGGCTACTGCACTCTTCCTAGTGAGGGACATCGATGTGTGAGAGAAACATCAATTGGTTGCCTCCCACTCCACCAGGGCTGGGGATAGAGCCTGCAACCAAGGTACATGCCCTTGACTGGAATCAAACCCTGGGACTCTTTAGTCTGAGGGGCCACTGCTCTATCTACTGAACCAAACTGGTCAGGGCTGGATGTATTTTGAAAGAGATTTGGTGTTGGACTGGATGTGGGGTGAAAAAGAAAGAGAACAGTCATCAAGGTTTCTGGCATGAACAATGGAAAATGGGGATCCTATTAACTGAGATAGGTAAGATTAGACTAGAAACAGGTTGCTAGAGGAGTAAGAAGTTTTTTGGGGGATATGATGAGACTGAGATTCCTATGAGACCTCCAAATATAAATGTTTAGCAGGCAGTGAAATATGTAAACTTGGAGTTCATGGTTGATATCTAGGCCAAAGGTAGAAATGTGGGAGTCATCAGTGTATAGTTGACTTTTACAAGTGTGAGGCTGGGTGAGACATCTTAGGAAGTTCATTTGAATAAAGCAAAGAAGAGGTATGAGGGCTGAGTCCTTGGGCTCTTCAACTTTTAAAGTGCAAAGAAATGAGGGGGGAACCAAAGGATCCCGAAGGGGTGGTATGAGATAACAGGAGAATCCAGTGACTGGTGTTGTCCCAGAAGCCAAGGAAGAGGATATGGCACATTCTATTAAATGTTGTTGGTAGATAAAATTTTTAAAGGTTAAAATTTGACTTTGGATTCAACAACATAAAGATTATTGATGACCTTGGCAAAAGCAATTGTAGTGAAGTCAAATGCCTGTTTGGAGTAGGTTCAAGAGAAAACATGAAAGGAGGCATAGGCGAGAAAGAAAGTAGCCAACTCTTTCAAGGGGAGACTTTATTGGGACAATTCTATTAATGCTTAGGGTCTAAATTTAAATGGACACCCACAGGTGAGCAGCAATTTGCTGTGCCAATGCCCTTCAGTGTCCCTTGGCAACAGTTTCATTCCCAGTGTCAGGTGGGTCTACCCTTCTCTGCTGTGAACGGCAAGGTGAACAAGGTGTCATGCTCCAACACCACACTTAGGCATCTCCACATGTGGGAATTCTTCAGATATAACGAAATTATCCTAGGCTTTATATACAGTTTTAGTATAACCACGTTGCAGTAGTATAATTTGTCCCTCAGTAAGCAGTAACTTTGTGGAAATAAGTGTTGTGACTTTCAGGGTCTCCAGTGCTATGTACAGTGTGTGTCTAGTACTTAGTGATGTTCAGTTAAATAAGAGGGACCCTCAGTAAATTAAACTGAATTATTTTAAAGAAATCAAGAGTTCGGGTCTTTTCCCCTTTCTATGGGGCTAGCAGTGTGACCTACTATTTCTGTAGGGGAAGGAGTAGCATTATTTATCTTCAGGGGAGCCTCAAACAGATTCTTGTGGAGAGTTTGGCAAAGCCCTATTGTTGATTTTATTTATTTTATTTTATTTTTATCACAAGTACTTCCAGTTGAAGTCAGAAGGGGCCTCACTGACACGCACCACCAAGGGGCCTGCGCTGTGTCCTTGGTTTGTCCCATCATGTTGATTTGTAGTGGTGCTGAAGTGGGTGGCCCTGGAAGGTGCCTTTTCCCATGCACCATTAGGCCAAAGTGAGGGCTCCGTTAGCTTTTCACTGAAGCAACTGTGTTTTTCTAATGTTCCTTCACCAAGCGCTGATGTCATTTCGTTCCCAGAATCATTTCAATTAGATTCCAAACAGTCTTTTATTGCACTTTTCAAGTCTTTTGAGATGACAAATTATTTCTATGCTCAATCTCCTGTTTTTTCTTTTCTCTGCCTCTTCATGGCTGAAGGTCCCTGCAAGCTTTGTTTTGTGCGCTGTTTGGCCATAAGGGAGTTATCTGAAATATAGTTGACACTGCTCCTAAAGAATATTATTCTTTTTGCATCCACTCGCTCTGTTTATTCTTTGGTTTCTACAATTAATTAGCAAATTCATCTCCTGATAGCCACAACGAGGTTAGAATAAATGTACTGAGCTAGGTATGCAGCAAAGCCCAATGTATTCAGAGTGGTAGCAAGAGACCAATTCTATTCTGATAAACACCATTAAAAGGAAAAGATAAATCAAATCTTATGGCCTTAGTCAGCAAGTTTTATTCTACAAAAGGAATCTGAGCTGAACCACAGCTGTAATTTGGAGGCTTAGCTCAAAGTGACTGCTTTGTATTTTCCTCAAGGGTCAAAGAATCAAATCTGTATTCTGCTGGTCAGGCACACCGTAAAGAGCGCCGCCTTCACCTGGGTGGTTTGGAAGGCCCATAAGTCTTGGCAACTTGGTGGATTTCGATGCATAGCCATGAGTTCCACAGGGCATTAATTCTCCATTGCTTGTCCATTTAAAATAAAAAGTGTTGGTGAATACATTATACTTGGGGACCTCTAAATCCCACTTTAGTATGTTGTCATTCTCAAGGTCACCGATCTCCTTTGCTATCGTTATTTTAGTATCCAGAGCACATTTGAAGTTTGCAGCTATTGTGTCCTTTTTCTTTTATCTCTGACAACTGCATCAGCTCTTACTCTTGAGGAAATTAACATTGCCTTTTGTTCACAAAGCAGGATTATTTGGAAAGGTCAATGGATGTAGCACAGCATTCTGGTATATTTCTACTGAGAAACATGCCTGCTAATATTTCAGTGATCCCCTGTGTTAAAGGTCTAGCTTATTTATAGTGAATAGCCATGTGGAAATAATCACAGTCAAGTCATTTGTTATTTAAAAGAAACTAATTTCATTTAGAAGATTTTATGAGTAGATTTGTTAGATGAAATATTGCCAAACCATTGCTATGGAGTTTGCTCTATGGGCACTCTGGAAAGTATACCTATTTTCATTTAGTTGCCCTCAGGAAGTCCTTCTTGAATGAGAAATTCACTGTTAACTATTTTCAGCACACCTAGGGAGTTAGCTAAATATTCTTTTCACTTTTATTAGGTATTTCCATTTCAGTGATTTGGATAAATCTATTGTGTTTCCTCCTACTTTTTCTAATAGTGGATATTACCTTATACTATTCACTAGAGGCCTGGAACACGAAATTTGTGCACTCAGGGGGACCCCTCAGCCCAGCCTGCTCCCTCTCACAGTCCAGGAGCCCTCGGGAGATGTCTAACTGATGGCAGTTAGACATCCTTAGTGCTGCCTTCGAAGGCAGGAGAGGCTCCCACTACCGCTGTTGCACTTGTCAACTGTAAGCCCGGCTTCTGGCTGAGTGGCATTCCCCCTGTGGGAGTGCACTGACCACCAGGGGGCAGCTCCTGCATCGAGCATCTGCCCCCTGGTGTCAGTGCACGTCATAGCAACTGGTTGTTCTGCCATTCAGTTGATTCGCATATTAGCCTTTTATTGTATAGGATACTGCCAATGTTTAGATCAGGATACAAATTGTGAAGAATGGAACTTTTAATCTGTAAAAGTGGAAAACATATGTCAGTAACTCCTGAGGGTAGATACAGGTAGATAGAAATGAAGCTGGAGGTTGTAAGAAATCATGTTTTCAGCAAGAGGCATCTGAATTATATCAGTAGGAGATCACCTGATCAGAAATTCATATGTGTAAGAGGTGCATGAATGTTTTATTGAGAACAATGTGGGTCAAGAAGGGTCCTGGCTTGCCATATGAATAACAGATACAAACCAAGAATATAGGAGTTATTAACACCTACTCTGATTTTCATTTTGCTAGCAAGCCTTCCTAATACTCCAGTTACATTATATAATTTTAGAAGACTCAAATGTAAGAACTCATACTTGTAGAATTAATTGCATTTGGCCTTAATTCCAGATACTGAACCGTAAGAGTTTGGTATACTAATGGTTTGTGGTACAATAGCACAGGGAGGATGGTTAGGCCATATGGATCTGCTAATTCATGAATGCTTGCTAATGCAGGTAAAATTCCTTCTGTGCCACTCTGATGAAAACTGGTCTTCATTTGGTCTGCAAACAAGGCAAACATATCATTTATCATCCAGAGTAGGAGAATTTTTAGAGTAAGCAGGGGTGCTATTAATAATTAAGTTAGGACATAGGCAACCTCGGATTGTCAGAAATTGTATTAGAAAGAAAATGGCTTTAAAATGTTTCTATTCTTGTGAAAATCTCTTTTTTCTTGTATAATTTGTAATAGAGAATTGAACTCACCGAACATAGGCTTGACAAAAAAAAAAAAGATAAAAGGAAAAAAGAAAGGAAGGAAGGAAGGAAGGAAGGAAGGAAGGAAGGAAGGAAGGAAGAAAGGAAGGAAGGGAAAACGACTTTTACTATGGAAAAGATTAGAAAAGTTTTACCCTGGAGAAATAAATGTTGGGCCAGGTAAAGAAACATTTGCTTTAGTTTAATCTTAGGGTTAAGTCTAAGCCTATTAATCAAGATAGAAAGAAACAGACCTGATCTTTCTTACCAACATGGCAGTGATTCAGGAGGCATCAGAGAGTAGAGTGAGAAAAGTCCTTGAAAGGTGAGTGACAGAGATGTCAGGTGTTTGTTAATCCTGCAAAGGAAGACCATGTAGGAGAAAAGCAGAAGTTGAAGACAGGAAAGAACAGTTAAGTTGGCTACATAGAGATGAAAGGAACTGCTGGTTCTCTCCTATGTTTTTTTCTTGGAGACACGGAACCATTCTCAAAACTGACTTGCTTGTAAATGTGGGAGATCTGGAAATGCTGCCCTCAGGAGAGGCCAAGGGGTTTACTTAGCCCAATGGGCAAATTAAACATCTATGTTGGATTTTGATGGCAGATAGAGTGTGAAATTGTTCACTGGATATTCCTTATGTGGCTTTCCCTGTTCATTACTTTATTTTTATTTTTTATTTTTTATTTAACTGGTAGAAAACATGCCTGGCCTGTGTCTCAGCTACTTTGAGCAGGGCAGACTGAAGATTGTAACTGAGTAGGGATTTAAGAGGTGAGGTTAAGCAGACAGTTTGAGCTCTACCTGAATATTAGACTCACCTGAGACTATGTCTCACTCACTGTGAGTCTTACTTAATTGTTCTAGTCTGAGGCATGGATAGCTCTAATTTTAAGAAAGTTTCTCAGATAGTTCTATTGTATATCCAGGCTTGACAACCACGGACTTAAGAGTATCTGACTACACAGCAATAGTCCTTGAAATTAATTCACTTGGGAAACAAAGTGTTAACTCTAAATAGGTTTACTTGAAGGTTTGTGATTCATTGTGCTGGTGAGATTCTCTCAGCTTTTGTTTTCATTTTTAGAGGATGGTTTCATTTAGTATAGTATTTGAGATTTTCTTCCATTGCTGTTAAGGTATTATTTCATTGTCTTCTGGCTAGCATTGGTTTTTGTCTAGAAGTCAGCTGTGATAATTATCTTTGCTCTTTTATAAATAACGTGTTACTTTTTCTCTCTCTAGCCTTGCTTAAGATTTTTCTTTATCAGACTGGACTAGTGATTGCCAGAGGACTGGGGGACTGGATGAAAGAGGTGAAGGTATTAAAGAGTACAAATTAGTAGTTGCAGAACAGTCACGGATTTGGGAATATGGTCAGTAATACCGTACTAACTATGTATGGTGCTAGGTGGGAACCGGAAATATAAGAGGGATCACTTTGTAAAGTATATGACTGTCTAACCACTATGCTGTACACTTGAAAACCAATTCAAAACAATACTGAAAGTAAACTATAATCAAAATATTAAAAAATAAATAAATGCAAAATGGTAAAACAAAGATTTTCCTTTTACCATTTATTTTCAGCAATTTGATTATGATGTACTTTTAAAAATGTTTCTTATAGCCGAGACCGGTTTGGCTCAGTGGATAGAGCGTCGGACTGCGGACTGAAGGGTCCCCGGTTCGATTCCGGCAAGGGCATGTACCTTGGCTGCGGGCACATCCCCGGTAGGGGGCGTGCAAGAGGCAGCTGATCGATGTCTCTCTCTCATCGATGTTTCTGACTTTCTATCCCTCTCCCTTCCACTCTGTAAAAAACCAATAAAATATATTTTAAAAAAATGTTTCTTACATTTTGTTCAACATCTTGTATTGTTGCTTTCTAGAGTTCAGCAACTTTTGATCTCTGTTTCTTCAAATATATTTCTCTGTCTCTCCTCCTTTTATGGGACTTTAATTACATGTGTATTCAACTGATTTATTAATTTGTAAGTTTTAGTAGACTTTGTTTTTAGAGTAGTTTTAAATTCCCAGCAACATTAAGTGAAAAGTATATAGAATTCCCATGCACCTTCGCCCCTGAATATGTACCACCTCCCCTACTATTGACATCTTGAATCAGAGTGCTACATTTGTTTCAATAAATCTTCATTAATATATCATTATCACCCAAAGTTTATAGTTTACATTAGGTTTCCTTCTTGGAGTTGTCCATTTTATGGGTTTTGACATATGTATATTTTTAATGGCATGTATTTAACATTGTAGTATTGTACAATATATAGATTTACTGCCCTAAAAATATCTGTACTCTATCTATTCACCCCTTCCTGTACCCTAA